>OX596171.1:4784775-7184775 GCA_951394245.1 Cyclophora punctaria
CATTCTCGCGTCTCCGCGGCAAACAACACCATACTGTTTGCGCTCGAGCTCCACTGATGCGATCGGTATTCCGACAGCGATCGGTTCGTCGCGAGGTGCAGGGGAGCGCTGGGTGTATGATGGGTTGCTGCGCATACTCTGGACGGGGCTCTAGAATTCCACCACTCCGGATACATAACCGTTCAGCTATTGAAGTGCTTGAAAACTCTCCCAAGCGGTCGGATAAGTTGTGTCTTACGTACTTTTCATTTATTGTTAATTTATTACCTAAAGGTGATTTGTGAAGTGCTAATGTAGAAATTGGAATTGTTGCAGTTATAAAATTTGATAGGCAAGGCCAAGTGAATTAAGTGTGCTAGGAGTGCCTTAGTAATGTGTCGAGATGGAATAGATTGATCGGGATTACTAGATTATTGGATAGTATTATTATTGATAAAATCGAACGGCCTATAGATATCAACCAATGTTATACGATTCGAGATTCATAATTCAAAGTGTGTGAATGTACAAGATTATCAATTTTGGTGTTATATTATAAAGCTAGTCTTAGTGTTGGACCGATGGGGAAAACAATTTTGTAATTATCATCATTGAAATGTGTATAATATTTTTGATAAGTCGCCCAGTCGCGGATTTTGTAATATTTATGATGTTTGTGTCGCCAAATGGGGTCATATTATGAATACCAGTTTTAAATTATTGTACCCCCGCCTATATTATGTCTCACACGATTTGATATTGCTGATTTAGATTGAGAAAATATGTACATATTGTGATATTTTATTTTAATGCGAAATAGTAATAGTAAAGTAGTTTTAATGCCATCTGCCATTGAATTGTTTCATCGCTGATCGGCGGATGCGCTTTTTGAACGAACTGTTATCTGCGAAACTGGTTTAGTCAATATAATAATGTAAATAGTTATATCCACGCAACTCGTGCGCTATCGACGCATATTTTTCTTAGTTGTGTTCCGATTGAGTTTTATGTGAGTCTCACTAAGGCTATAAACGTCTAATCATGTGTATGCATGTTAGTGCATTGTACAAAGATCTATATTTATAAATATTTTAAATGATTGATAAAAATAAACATTTATTTTCAATCAGTTGTCTTCTTTTCAATTTAATTAAATTAAACTAGAATGGTACAACACTTTGTACATTTCGTTCATGTTCTCTGGCCAGCTTTTGGCTTTAAAAATACATAAGCATTGTGAACAGCACGTAATGGAATAGCCAGGAGTACTCCCACTAGTGGGATCAGGGCAATGTACATTGATGATTCTGGCATTTCCGCCTGAGCCAAATCTAATATCTTCAATACTAATGTACCCTGAAATTTGATAAAACATTAATTACTTAACAACTCGAAGACCATGAGACGACCTTAATGTATTTATGTTGATGTAAAGGTGAGTATAGACTAGAGCATTTACTTGTAACAGAATAACGAGCCGCTCTATAATAGTTCTAGTGTATCACCCTTCACGAACCAGACGGCGAGCACACTCGCCGTATTGTTACAACAGTAATTGTATCAACCAACGAACGTATTGGTGTAACATTTCGTTAAGCCTTTGCACGAGCGCTTCTTTTAATATAATTCCTCAAGATACGCAACTTGTAGGTCCGACGAAACAAGAAGAACCTAAAATACAACCAAATATTACCGGTAAATGCACACTCGCTGTGAGCATTACGCCGAGCAATTTGCAGGAACGTTACATTACATAGAAATGCTTTTGAAACTGAGATTTTACTTGTATTGTACTATTCGTAAGAACGTTACAAAAACACAGAAATTCTCGAGAAAATGCTCTAGTCTATATTCACTTTAAGGTATTGAATACATAATTGCAAAGTTTGAAGTTTTAACTCACTAACGTCACAAATGGTATGATGACCAATTGCGTAGAAATGCGTGTCGAACATACGTTATCTTCTGTGGCTACATTTAAGTCCGACTGGAAATCTCTACCTCTGTATACGTATAATAGTCCACATAGTTCCAGAAGGCACACATAGGATACAGCCACACCAGACATAATAGCATCCACGCTTTCCAATAATGCTAGACCACCCTTTATTTGAAAACAAATTTGTTCATTATGTAATAGATTAATAAATACAAAAAATAAAACAAAGTGTGTATTACGTTTGTTGCGAACACTACACTCAGTGCAAAACACGTTAATATAAGTCCAGTTATCACATACTTTTCCACAAATCTGAAAAGTGAAGAAATATTTTATGTATTCATGAACAAAAGTAACGAAATTTTTAAAATTTACTTGAAGAAGAGGCAATACTTACACTAATTTAATACGATATTCAAATATAGTATGCAGAGCAGTCTTTAATAATATGTAAGCAACTGCAATATATGAAAACATAAGACCACCAAAAATTAGTGTTGTTATCAAATGTGAATAACCAGGCACTATTGTACACTTTGAATACATAGGAATTATCCAGAGGGTGCTCTCGCGCATATTGTAGTCGGTACCGGATTTAGGGTGTATGCAGTCAACCAATGCACACAAAGCTCCACCACAGCAATGTAACATCGATAAGAGAGCTAGTAGACCAGAGTGCCAAACGTTCTCCGCGTTTAAGTTGGGGTCAATGTGACCCGAGGCTATAAAATACAATGTTTGTTGAAAACTGATATACATGGGCGTAAGGTTCTGGACCAGGGGAGTGGCAAACTGGGTCGGTTCTAGATGTGGGCGAAGCAAACATTACAAACTGATACAGAGAAGAGGTGGATTTTATTACTTAATATTGAGTTTGGTTACTTTGGTAAGTAAACATCATTCAGGGGGTCCGGGGCAGTGGCCCTCCCCTGACACCATTCGGTACGCCCATGCCGATATAAAATAAACTACCTGGTAGTATATATTACTAATCACCATAAAAATTTAATCCTTTTCCGTGAACTATTTCAGTACCCACACTTACTGCGTGTATGTATAGTGCTACTTCCAAAGCATCTGCGATTGCCTAAAAATAATTAGCATAGAATGTGATGATGGAATACTCACTATATAATCAGAATATTAAAGTAGGTACATACGACAAGAACTTCTTTAGCTCCCACTCTGAATAGTTTCATTAGAGATTTTTTCATCAGCAATAAATTAGTTCCAGCTGTGGCTACCAACAATACAACCCATAACCAGGGCAGGACTACAAACCATACACTAACATTATTCCAAATTAGCTGCAATGAAACATATTCATATATATGATGAAAATTATATAGAAAAGTCGAATCATAATTTGAAAATTATATTTACTAACTTTACCATAGCGCAAACGTTCCGCGATCATTAAAACCCATATTAAGGCCCAAACAAAACATAAACAACATATTAGAGTAAAGTTGAATGTTGTCAAACTGTAGTCCGAACGTAGATGAACAACTTCAACGCTAAAACAAACATTTACAACATTATTAGGTTGAATAAGGCTTTAATCAAAAATATCCTGCAAATTAAATACCAGCCCACTTACTAGAAAAAATTATATGCAGGCGTACTGTACAAAAGAGGATAGCCGTTATTATACGTTTCCCGGCAAACTTCTACTTTGCGGATATTACGAAGCTGTTTCAATTCCGCTTTAGGCTCTCTGGGTTTATGAAAAAAAAGTGTTAATAAAGTACATAACATTTTATTATTTTTCCTAAATAGTATAATTAAAAAATGGAGTCAATTATAAATATATTTATACTTAGGAATGAGTAAGGATGCGTTCCTCCAAGCATGATCGCCAAATCCCACAGTTTGTAAAGGTTTGGAAAAAGAAGTGTTATCTTGAATTTCACCACTTTCCAAGGAAAATCTGCCCTGAATTTTAAAGCAAATAATAATTTAATTTATTTAACAACTGAGTTTAATAATTTGTAAGAAACTATACCTATACATAATTTACCTTATAAACCTTCATTAATTTGACATCTTTTATGATAGGTTCATAGGATTTTAGATTGAAATCTCTGAAACATATTATTAAGATACCTTTGTGGTTTATTTGTGAAGTACTTTAGAACAGATTATGTTTAAAAAAATCTCAGATGTTCTTACCGACAGTATGTGAAAGGCAACTTTGCGTCAGCCACTGAATGTAAAACGTACACTGCTGCGATTGCTGCGACTGCGCAACAGTTAATTGCTCGCACTACGGCATTTATACATATAGCTATGCCGATGCCTGTGAGTAGAATTTCATGATATTTGTAGTAAACGTATTGTAAATAGAAACACAATTTTAAGTTTAAACAGAACTAACCATCAAACATAGGTATGATACGAAAGGCTCTGCCTGGGCCACTTATACTCCATTGACCGAGATATACTTCGAAATGACGGAGAGGATTCGCCAATACCCCTACAGCTATTACCAACCATAGCATGAAAATAACTGTAAAAATACATTGTGCAATTAATTCTTTTAATATTAAATCCTATTATAATATTTAAAATCAATTTTATTAATTATATAATATTAATTTCCAGCCAGCTCATAATACTACGGTAACACGTTAAGTGTGGTACATCCTTATGGTCGTAGCACACATATCAACTCGGAAAGGGATCGTCACCGTATCGCCTCGCCGTCAACCAGGCGTCAACCAGGCGTCAACCTATCGTAAGCGCGTCACCGTGCGATCAGCAGCTCCGAATCGACTCGGCTACGGCTAGGCGACGCCGCGCTTACGGCTCGCCGGTCGCTGGTTGACGACGGCTGGGCGGGGTGCCTCGCGGGAACGAAGAAACGCAAGCTAGGGTACGGAGAGTCGTAAGACAGCTTACGGAGAGACGTAAGCGCGGGTACGGCAAGTCGACCACGCACCGTACTGCGGTTTGTGAGCTTGTCCCGAGGCGAGGCGATTACGTTACGATTCCGATAAGTGTGCGTTGCAGTAGGGAGTTTCATACAAAGAATACTGAACGGCTCGAGTTGATACGTTTACGTTCCGTTTACGAGTTGATATGTGTGCTACGACCATTATACGGTAATAAAACTACGGCAAGCGTGAGTGACTCATTCCTTCGCTTTGCAGTGCCAACGCTAAGATAACAATTAACATGCGATGTATACTAACACACTCCGCCGGTGAGAGCGGACGCGGTAACACGACAGTGCATGGAGAGGAAACTGCCCAGTATTATGGCCCCCAGTCGCAGCCGCTTGCGCCCGGCCTTACGTCTCCTGGGCCCTGACCCAGTCCCAGTGTCCATACCCGGGATATTCGTAGTCGACCATAATATCGACCATCGACTCTACACATACAAGTCGAGTTAGGTGATTGATAAACTATCAAACACTATCACTGCCATTTTACCCGCATTGTGCCCGTTCCCTTAGTAATTTTGGGATAAAACAGCTTCCTCTTGAATGAAGCTATCCAATAAAAAAATATTATTCGAATCGGATAGGTAGTTCCCGAAATTTGCCCAAATATTTTCAAATTTTACCTTTTATAATATTAGTACAGTTCTACAATGTAACTTTGCACAGGTATATACAGTCAGATAGGGCATCTTTATCATTGAGTTATATGTACTACGATCTTAATCGAACAAGTGAACACAATACACAACCAATATTGAAATGCAAATTAGATATTAGGTTAACTAATTCATACCTCGTTATTTACATTTGTACTTTGAAGTATCGTATCTACGGATGGCTTGTTTGCTACACGAGCCATGTTGCCCGTATGTACTTATAACGGACAATTTAGAATAAATGGTGTTTTGGGTGATAAATATTTTTTACATCTTCTGTTTATTCATCAACTGCTTGCTTGGAACTGTCAATTGCCATTGAATATGTCATTTTGTCATTTATCATAGAGATTAGAGAACAAAGAGTAAAAGTGCAAGTTTTATATCACATTTTATCTTTGGAGTAAATACTCGATGATACTGGGCTGGTCTTGGGTGGGAGTGTGGGTGGGCAAAAATAGTATTACAAAACACTCAGTTATGTTAAAAAAAACTTTTATTATCAATTAATATATCTATAATATGTATCTTACCATATTAAGTTCCAAGGTTCAACAGAATATTAAAAAAATATACTTAAATTACAATGCAACTTGGTGCCTAGATTATGACAGACGACATGATTATTGACCGTATTTTACAATGGAGTAATAAATAATTATCAGTCGCTGATATAAAAAGTTTTCCATAACAAAAACATGGGGGAATATAGGAGTTACGTCACTTAAATATTGACAAGTTCCGAGCCAAGGTATGATTATGAACTTAGGTCATATCAATGAACAGAGAAGAATGACAACACAGAACCAAGAACCAGGAACTAAGATGCACGCCGAGGACAATACCACTTCTTCATAACAGAGAGAATAAGAGAAGAAACAAAAGACTAACAGCCTGGCCACGGGGCATTCGCGCGGTGCAAACGGCCGAGCGTCTAGCGACTGAAATAACCGCATAGCAATGTACTTATCAAGCCACGCGCAACGGCGACCGGCGAATCGCGCGGGCGACTTGCGGCGCGGCGGACGAGTAAAACAATTGCATGAATCGGTACGGCGCAAGCCACGGAGTCGAGCGGCAGTCGCGGCGAATAATGCAGTAATCAAATGAGTTTAGTTGTTTTCGCCTCGACATTTTGACTGTCACTTCCTTACTGGTCGCGGCGGCGACCGCGACTGCCCGTGCCTGCAAACAGTGCCGCGCGAATGGTCGCCTCGCCCGCCACTTCGCCGTTCGCGCCGCCGATCCCCGCGGCCAGGCCGTTGTTACCCTTTGTCTTATCTTTGTATATTATGCACTTTGTATAATATGCATTATATACGCTATAAACTCTAACGCGCGTTTGTTTTCTACCGGTTGAAGTCGAACCCGGTGGGCGTAGTGTTAGTGTTCTGTGTGTGGTGCAGGGTGTGCTATGGCGGCGGCGGCGCGGCGGGCTGCGGCGCGTCCTGCGGCAGCGTGAAGTTCGTGAGCAGGTCGCGCACCGCCGGCCACAGCGTGCACTCCGAGTGCGCCTGGTTGAACTCGTTGAACCTGAACATTGACATTGCATTGTATCCTTCTGGTAAGCTCGATTTTATCAAATCCAAGGAGAAAAAAAATCTAGAACATAAACGGTCCACTCGATTGGGAGTTAGCCACGCAGATCCACATTCACTTCTTCAAACTTAGAATATCACTACCTACTTGATGTTTCCTGGTGGACTAAGAGCCCGTGAACCCCAGACCTTCGTCATTTTATAAAAGCTGAAAGTTTGTCAGCGCATGCTCCCAACACCAGGTAAGAACGATGGACAATTATGAAGTTTGGGTTACAGTGGCTTTGGCAGGTAAACTGTACTAAAGGTGTGTAAAATACCGATCAAGTTCATCAAATAATAAAGTGTGATTTGTGTGACATGACATATGTAATTTGAAAGCTCTTGAAGAGTTGTACAAGTCACCCTTTGACGGTGATATCGAAATCGACGGCCAACTTGGTGTTTTCGACCATTGAAGATTGGAGTTGACCTATGCTATGGACGCTGATCCTAATGCTCAACAGTGACATGACCTATGTCATTTAAAAGCTCTTGACAAGTTGTACAAGTCACCCTTTGACGGTGATATCGAAATCGACGGCCAACTTGGTGTTTTCGACCATTGAAGATTGGAGTTGACCTATGGCTATGGACGCTGATCCTAATGCTCAACAGTGACATGACCTATGTCATTTGAAAGCTCTTGACAAGTTGTACAAGTCACCCTTTGACGGTGACATCGAAATCGACGGCCAACTTGGTGTTTTCGACCATTGAAGATTGGAGTTGACCTATGCTATGGACGCTGATCCTAATGCTCAACAGTGACATGACCTATGTCATTTGAAAGCTCTTGACAAGTTGTACAAGTCACCCTTTGACGGTGATATCGAAATCGATGGCCAACTTGGTGTTTTCGACCATTGACCTTTAGTACCGTTTACCTGCCAAAGCCACTGTAACCCAAACTTCATAATAGTCCATCGTTCTTACCTGGTGTTGGGAGCATGCGCTGACAAACTTTCAGCTTTTATAAAATGACGAAGGTCTACGGTTCACGGTCTCTAGGTCTATGGTTAGAAACAACTCAATACTCCAACAGCCTAGAGATTTTAATACACAGATTCAGTCTCTTGTTTACGAAAAGGATCTCGGATATCTAACATAACATAATATTGATACTGTACCGTTTGAGATGCAAGCTAACAGCGATTAGATGCGGTTGAGCGTTCTGTTTGTCTGCGAGTTGAGTCACGTTGAGCTGCATGTCGTATACTAGAGGCAGCACCAGCTGCGTGTCGCCGCGCGTCAGGCAGATCTGCGAGGTTATATTATAAGACGAGATGTAGGGCTACGAGTATAACAAAAATGCACGTTCGAAATCAGAATTTAATTCATATCAAATGAAGCTGGTTGACTCAGTTTTAATATAACGATTGGTTTGCTATAACTAACTCTTTCTGTTTTCATAAGAACAAAGATGAAAGAGATAATAGTGTAATGTTGCCATGTGTCGTGTCGTGTCGGTATACTCACAAAGAAGAGTATCTTGTGCTTGGCGAGCAGCACGGCGGGCTGGCCGGCCGGCACGATGGGCGGCGCCTGCGGCGGGATGCGCAGCGCCCACTGCAGCGCCCACAGCGCGGGCGCGGGCGGCGCCAGGTCGCAGCGCATGAGGCACACGAGCGCCGGCAGCGCCGCGCCGCCCGCGCCCCACGCGCGGCCCCAGCCCGCCAGCGCCGTGGACCGGTACGGCGCCACGGCCACGCGCACCTCGAAGAACCGCTCCATCACCTGCGCCGCGCGCCCGCCGTTATATATACACCCACACGCTTATCGTTATCCATAATCGTTTTTAGGACCGCGGCGATCGAATTTTCAGATCCTATTAAATGCTTGCTTAATCTTCGTGGCAACTATAAATGCTCATCTACGATCATAAGATGCCGTAAAACTAAACTGGATCGAACTAAATCGATCCCCGATAAGGGCAGAGTGAGTGGACATGTGGTACCTGTATGTCGTCAGCTGACCAGGTGTCCTTGTGGTCGGGCAGCGCGGTGAGGTGCAGGTGCAGCGACTGCATGTGCTGCGGGTGCAGCGCCACGCGCGCCACCAGCCCCGCGCTGTCGCAGCGGAACGTCAGCGACGTCGCCTCCACCGACACCATCGTCAGCTGGAGTATAGAACAACGGTTATACAGCTATTACACGGGTTAGTATAGTCGCATGATACTTGTCGTGACGCAAAAATTAACTGTTAATAGCTAGGCGACTAGACGCGTGGCTTAAATCGCAATCACCTGCTTTGGAACTTGAGGTAAGTCACTTTTGGGTCTTATAAACAGTGCGGCGATACAATTTTGTAGGTAGCTAGATCGCCTATCTATAGGATCAATAATCAAATTGGGTGTAAGCTACGGTATGGTACTTACGAAGTCCTCCTGCTGCACGAAGCGCTGCAGCGTGCGCTTCATGTAGACGCAGGCGAGGAAGCGCTGCAGCGGCGCCAGCGCGGGCCCGGGCGGCGCGCCGGGCGGCGGCTCGCACGGCGTGCACAGCGTCTCCAGCTTGCTGACGGGCAGCGGCGTGGCCGTGGCGCCGGCCCAGGCGCGGCCGCCCGCCAGCACGCGGCCGCCGCCCGCCGCCGACGCGTGGCGCGGCGACGGGTGGTGGCCGGGCGACGGCCGCGGCAGCGACGGCGACGCCGGCCACGTCGTGAACGGGGACGTGGGCGGCGGGTGCGGCGACGCGGCCGGCGCCGCGTGCGGCGACGGCGCCAGCGGGGACGCCGGCGACGCCGACACGCCCGCGCCCGTCGACCCCGGCGGAGACGTCAGGTTGAACGACCCGCCGCCCATCTGCATTCACGACCATTGTAATATTCCACCGAAGATGACAAATTGAACCACTTTACGTTACGAAAGTATCGTATCTTACTTGATGCTGTGCCGGCGAGGCGGGGTGCGGGGTGACGGGGGCGGAGTGCGGCGTGTGCGGCTGCGGCGGCGTCAGCGGCGCCGGGAACCGAAGACCACCTACATCAATATAACCATTTAATTCAGACCCTGTCCATAATGAAATAGACCAAAAAGTAACAATTGACTGGTGAACTTACCCGGTGGCATCGGGGACATCGGCGACGGCGGATTATCATCCTCAGCGAGAAGCCTCGTGTTGATATCGTCGACATACTTCGATAGGAACGCCTTCAACCCCTGAGCGGGGGCGAACTCATCGACGACGGAACTTCTATCGAACTTCGAGTATGAACCGTCTCGTATAGTGACCATGCCGCCGCCTCTGATACCGATTTCTATAGAGTACGCACCCGCGTATATGATGCGAATCTGAGGGGAAGGAGCCATTTTTATTGCAAATGAAATATAATATAGTCAATGTTATCATGTCCTTTATGTGTCAAGCATATCGTCTAACTGGCGTCTGATTTGATAATAACGCTCAGTATAAAATTGTATATGAACGTTTACCTTTCGCCAAGAATGCGCCAAGAGTGTGAATGTGGGCGTGGGCATCTGTGTCCGGACGTGATGCAGGCCCAGCTGTGGCAGTGTGGGCAGGCGGCTGAGCGCCAGCAGCGGCGCGTACGTCTCGCGCAGCACCACGCCCAGCGACATCAGGTCTTTGTGGCTGCGGGAGGGAAACAAAGTAAAATAACAACAAGGCACATTGAGCAGTGCATTGGTATTGTGGTGTACTATTTTTTTGATAATCACTGAATTGAGTGAGACTGAGTCATGTTGCTCCAAGGTATTAACTGAATTTTATGTTCGTTCGGTTTTTAAATTAGATTGAAATGACAAAGAATAAAAAAATATGGTAGGTATTGTATGTGTATGAGTACGTCCCATGACATACCAGTTGAGATAATGATCGAGGTGATGGTGCAGCAGATGGTGCGCGTTGGCGGCGGGCTGGTGCGCGGGCGTGTGCAGCGTGTAGCGGCGCGCGGCGGCCGACCACTGCAGCAGCGCCGTGGCGCGCGCCGCCGCGCCCCACGCCACCACCAGCGAGCGGTACGTGTACGAGCGGATCATCACGCCGCTCCATACCACGCCGCGCTCTGCCGGAAAACCACACTGTGAAGCCTGCTCTTGTCAGTTATATTGAAGAGAGAATACACCGGATCGCAAGGTTCCACTACGAAGCCGAAGTTTTAGACATAACTGCTAAAATGTCAGATTACTATAACTTCGTGTGTGTTCGTACTAACCTTGAGCAGGTCGCAAGGTGAAGTTATAGAGTAGGGCGTGCAGATGCACTATGGAGGCCCAGTCCGCCAGGAAGGCGTCCGCCGTGCGGCCCGCGTCCGTGCCCAGCTCGTACTGCAGGTACACGCAGCGCCTCTCACCTGAAACAGACAAACATATCACTACATAGTATAAAACAAAGTCGCTATTTTTGTCTGTTTGTTTGTCTGTATGCTTAAATCTTTAAAATTACGCAACGGATTTTGATGCGGTTTTTTGTAATAGGTAGAGTGATTCAAGAGGAAGGTTTTTATGTATAAAATTCCCGATATTCCCACGGGAACGGGCACAACGCGGGTAAAACCGCGGGGCGCTGCTAGTTAAAAATATAATACAAACATATTAAATCAATGTTTGTGGCGGGTTACATAATCGACAATTCGAAATGTGGTATACGCACCCTGTTCCTTGGGGCTGGGCGTGCGCACGGGCGAGCCGTGGAAGACGAACTCGGCGGTCCAGACGCGCGCCTGGTTCTTGGTGGTGAGGCGCACGGTGGCGGCCAGCAGGCGCGCCGCCAGCGCGGCCGCCGCGCGCGCGTCCGCCGCGCCCGGCGCCGGCACGCGCACGATGCGCAGCGCCAGCGCCGACCCCGCCCACTCCGGCTGCACGCCGCCGTGCGTCACGCCGCGCGCCGACAGCTACGGGGGGGGAGTTCACTATATGCCGACTATTTTGTGGCTCTATGTAAATTACATTTTATGGATAACATTTAAGTTGGTTCCCAACCTCGAAAACAACTAAAATAATTTAAAGTGCTTTAAAAAATTGGACAGGACTGACTAGTAGGAAAAATTTGGTAATCGAGTGCGGCTTAAACTATGCTGTATTTGAGTATTGGCAAACTCTTGTTCTTACCAAAGCGTAACGTGATTTCCTTTCCTTCATTTCGAAACTATCTAATACTAAAATGCAGCGATGTTAGAATACAGTACACAGACGTAATACAAGAAATGGCTCACTTCTTGCGCCAGGTTGACGAAGGGCACCCGCTCGTCGGCGGCCGCGACGACGTGCGCCAGCTCGGGCAGGAAGTAGGCGGGCTGGCGCACGCGCGCCGCGCGGCTGTTGGCCGCCGACAGCTTGCGCTTGCCCGGCTGCATGCCTGTAGGAAAAGTCACTATAGTCACTGTATCACTAATAGTCGCAAGTAACAAATGTATTAGCCAGTATGTCCCACTACTGGGCTTTTCCTTCTCATCTACCTACGGCGGGTTGATGATCTTAAACCTGAGCCATATTAGAAAAGTAGGAAACCTGTTTTGGCTCGATCCCGGATTTGAACCCGGGCAGACCAGGGTTCCAGGGTTCAAATCCCTATATTGGCAAGCTAATGCACATACAACTGGACCACCACTAGACTACCACTAGATACGAATTATTATATAATTATTACAATGATATTGAAATACCGAAAAATAATAATAAATATATTTTAAATATGATTAAAAAAAAATAGTAGCATTGTTCTAGTGATGATGTGTGTTATGTGTTTGTATGTGACACATGATACTTACCCGGAGTATCCAAAGGCGTGAAAGGCCCGTGTGTGAGCGTGAACGTGTCCAGTTCCACCAGCGAATGTATCTTGAGGTACGCGCGCCCGCTCATGGCTCCTGGCCCACTTGGTACTGTAGCGGAACTTGATGAGCACTACAAATACATTATTTTAATATGACTACATAGTATAAAACAAAGTCGCTTTCCGCTGTCTGTTGGTCTGTCTGTTCGCGATTAATAACATTCTTCAAGTGATAATGAGGCCCATCGCAGACGACAGACATTTTGTGCGATCGAGTCTGCGGCGCACAAAAATTCGGTCGAGAATTTTTGCGCGTCGTGTGCGTTACTGCATATAACTACATAGGTTCTATTTTCACAGACTAAAAAGTGCGTCACGGATAGTCTGTCGTCTGCGATAGGCCTGAGTGTAATGTGTTTGTATGTGAGACATGGTACTGTTGATCTTGATATCTCTTTTAGTTTCAAACTTGCCTATACTGGCCGATTAAAAAGCCACGTTGTATAGTGACGTGGATCCTACAGACAGGGTGTTCATACCTCGTCCTCGCACTCGTCGGGCGTGCAGCGCCTGGCGCCGGCCAGGTGGAAGGCGAGCGCGACGGAGCACGCGCTGCCGCTGTTGCTCGTGTTGCTGGTCGTCGCCGTCGTGCCCGCAGCCACCTCCTTCATCTCCACTATCTGGGATCACATACATGGTTATAGACTAGAGTACCAAGACATATGTCTTCTGTGACCACGGTTCCTGTAAAGGGGCCGTAACGTCAAATAAAAATGTAAAATAAAAGCGAAATGTAAACGTAGTTTCAATTTAAAATGAGTAATGTTCGCTTAAACTTAAGAAACCAGAAGAGTCCCATTCTTTCCATTTAAAGTGCCGGAACTGAAGTGTAATGTGGTTAATGTTACCGGACGTAAATATGCGCGCCACATCGTACACTATGCTGTACTTGTTGAACGATCTGAGTGAAGGTTTGGCATCGACAAAATTAATTCGATGAGTAACAAGATCGACGATTGAAATGTACTATTGTACGTATATTAAATTAAACACTTACCAATATATGATCGGTATGGCGATGTAGGGTAACGTAAAGTCGGTCCGGAGACAGCTTGTTGAGAGGATGGTCGGGCCCATGCAGGAACGGCAGGTGTTCGCACACGCTGGCCGGCAGGTGCTGCAGCGTCTTCTCGCAGCGACGAGCTACCAGCCAAAACCTGTTATCGTTCAAAAATGGGTATTAATAACAGCTTACAAATTATGAACCTATCTATTATCTAGGCTTAGTTGGTGTTAAGAGGCGCGAGTGCGAGTCGAAGCACGGTTCTGAATACGTACCGGAGCTGCGTGAGCAGGTGCTTGATCTGCGGCAGGTTGGTGTTGGCGAGCGCCAGCGCCAGGTCGGGCATGCGCGGCGTGGCGGGGTAGGCGGGCACGCGCGCGCGCAGGCGGCCGCCGTGCGCGCCCACCGACACCAGCAGCTGCTCGGCGCGCAGGCACGGCGCCACCACCGAGCACGCCAGCACGCACGGCCAGCCGCCCACGCTGCACTCCACCTGCGCAGTGCGCGCGCACCAACACACGCCACTTACTTTACCTTGCTTTTATATAACACTTTAACGGTTACACGAAACATTCCTGTGTCGAAATTGAATAATCCGAGTGCAGATAGTTTTGAAAGACTAGTTGTTTCCCGCGGTTTTGCCCATGTTGTCACCCGTTTCTGTGAAAACTTTGGGACTTTGCATGAGTTTTTTTTTAATCGCGAACAGACAGACAGACTGACAGACGCAGCATGGAACTTTGTTGTTTCAATTATGTAAAGAAATATACGAAATTATATATTAAGTCTTACCCCTAAATCATTAAGCAGCACTTTGAGATCATTGAGCCTCTGCCTGGAGCGCACGTGCACCGTGTGCGCGAGCAGTCGCTCCATGGAGGGAGCATGCGGGGTGAGCGCCGTGGCGACGCGCTCGCCGCCCGCCAGCGCCGGCACGTGCCACACGCTCAGAGATTCACCCTCGGCGCCGATGATGAGCCGGTAGCCGAGCTCACAGCCGAGCTCCCTGGAGATTAAACCATTCATTAATCGTCCGATTGAAAGATTCTTAGTAGTATATTAGTTTGTTCTATCTCATTTTTTCGATAGATCTCAAAGTCAAACTGTAATTTTTACAGAAGTAGATGTAATTATGATTTCCATCCTAGAACTTGTTGTGTTGGAATCATCAGCAAATAAAAAGAGATTAACCAGCTTTCAAAAATAACATTAATAGTGGAAGTAGAAAAGCTGCTTACTGATACAAGGCAGATAAAACGATTGTTTAACTTTGATCTGTAACATTTACTAACCTCCAATAAGACACTTGAAGTTTTTGTCCAGGAATGTATCTGTCGACTTGTAAGTGTTTCGAGAGTCGATCACGACACAATCTCAATGTTTGTGTGTAGAGTAACTCCAGCGATAGAGAGCGACAGAAGTAGCGCAGAGCCGCTAAGGCGCCGCTCAGACCGGCGGCGGCCAGGCGGGCCTGAGCTACGCCGCGCAGCCAGGCTAGTTGAGAAGTGTGCACTAAGGGTTTTCCTTCTGCAACCAAAAATATATGTTTATCATTGATGAAAAACTCATTCATGAATAAGAAGAAGTTTTACCACAGTGAAAAAATCTATTACTTTTTATTATCAATCTAATGACTGAGTAAGTCTTAAGGATATTCACATACCTCCAGTTTCATTGTCTTGAATGAGTATAGCTATATCAAGTAAACGCCACGGCAGATTTGGCGCATCGCCCATCACTGTGAGTGAA
This sequence comes from Cyclophora punctaria, assembly GCA_951394245.1. Classification (NCBI taxonomy): domain Eukaryota; kingdom Metazoa; phylum Arthropoda; class Insecta; order Lepidoptera; family Geometridae; genus Cyclophora; species Cyclophora punctaria. Next base: position 4,800,418 of record OX596171.1, read on the forward strand.
ACACTAAATTCTTGACCAACAGTAAATGTGGCCCGTCCATTTTCAACCTATTGGAATACAAATGTTTAAAAGATTATTAGGTACTTGGACTATTTAGAAAAACAATAAGTCTTTAGAAATAATTATTTACTTCACTATTAAATTAACAACAACAGTAATGTGGCTGTCATGTTTCCAAAAACAGCATTATATATCTTTTACTGTATACAATGTGTAATTGCAAGAGTATTTAGATCTTTTTACTGTAGGTGACTGACCTTGAGATTACGAACATCACTAGGCAAAGAAGCAGTGGTAAGTCTTTGCCTGACCACATGAGCGAGTGCACTTAGTGTTGATCTCCTTTCTACTGCAGTCAGAGATGGAGGAGGGACTAGTCTCTCCCTTATGACTGCTGGCAGCCGGCTGTATGTGCCCAGAGTCAAGACTTCCACTGCAGCAGCCATGTGGAATGTCGGCAGCCTGTCAAACAATTTAATGATAGACCATACACCACACCACCAGTCAAGATTGCTTGCATAAAAGCCTAGGAGGAATATAATATGGACAACAGAAATTATATTATTTTCAGATAAATCACAATAGATTAAGAATCTCCTGTAATTGCTAGTATTATAATAGAATAGGTATCTAAACAGCTTACACCTAGGAGTATTTCAATAAAATCTGAAGGGTATACATTACCTAGCATGTACAAGTGTCTCACGCGCGACTCTTGCTAGCACATCAGCTGTCTCAACGAACAGTAGGGCTTGTTTATCAAGGAAACCCATTATATGAGCTGATCTATCAACTTTGGTAGCACTGCTGGCCCATTTCACCAAAGCCAAAAGGCGCACGAATAGTTGGCGAGTTCGTGCGCTGAACTTATAGATCTCAATTTTGCGCTCCATATCCGTCTTCCTTGGCAGCCTGTGAGTAAACAAGAATAAAATATGACAAATGATGAAAGTATGAGAAAACACTTGGACATTCTTTTATTTATACTTACAACTCTGCCAAAACTGTAAGCTCATCGTAAGTTCTTTGTACGATGAAATCTATTAGTAAAGCTAAGGATATGGAGCCTCCTCGAGCTCCACCTCCTTCTGCACCCTGAGTGCATCCTTCAATAGCGACTGGTACCATTGTTACAGTTTATACGAAAACGGCTTATTATAATCACCAGGTCACATTTTACAGCCCCCGACTTTGAACATAATGCCATACATTGATCCTGAAATTAAAAGCTTTATATTTACAAATAATTAATTATTTCGACGGCATCCACAACACACTTTTCTTTTTACTGATACTACAGACTAAAAAAAAAATCCAACCACAGATGGGAACTACGAATGAATGATTGAATGAATGAGCACTAATTGACATTAGTTTTTCAACATCTTTCATTGTTATTCAAAAGTAGGTATTGTCACTGTCATTGTCAACCGTTGAAATGTCAAATAAATCTCACCGACCGTAGGTATCGTTTCGTTCATTGAATAAAAATTATCAGTTTCCTATGAAGAGTTATCAACTCCACCATTTTTCCAAATAAATAAATTGCAAGTTAATTTCTTATAGAAAATCTGTGTTATTCTGTGATATATTCGAATTTATAATTATTTTAAACATTCGAATGAAATTTAAAAGACACAAAATTATTAATTCTGCACCAATGACAGTCTACATTTCTTGAAAAAATTGATGAACTCTTGTTATAAGTTTTTAGTGTATTGTTATAGTGTGAACTTATTGAACAGTTTGTATAAGCCACGTCCGTACCCCCTTAAAATACAATTTGTGAGAATGGGCCTATTGACAGAAGGAAGTCCTCTTTCTTGGGAAGAGACCAAGGCCTTGGCTGAGCATGTTCGTCAACACGGCATTGAACAATTTATTAACCTGTACAAAAAACTGCAGGACCGTACGGGGGACGTTCTGAAATGGGGCGATGAGGTGTGTATGAAAGGCAGCATGAACAAACTTGTAAAACTCAATAATATCCAAATACATTACCTATTTTACTATTAATTGAAACGTACATTAATGTCTTATTATTTGTTAATACGGGAAATTACGTACGACGGAGGGTACTGTTGAGAGTTCCTCAACACATTTCAACAGTGCGGGGAGAGACGCTGTCGCAAGTGCTTCACCCGCCTCCTGATGAAGGTCACCAGAAGCGACTGAAACGTTTTGAGGAACTCTCAACAGTACCCTCCGTCATACGTAAGTTCCCGTACTAACAAATAATAATACATTACATATTCTAAAAAAGCTGAATACCTATGGCACATTTTGAGTTATCCTTATATTAAATATTATTATTTTAGGTGGAGTACATCATAGTAAAGTTTGATGATATAAATCATCGAGCCACTGTTAGTCTTAGAGCTGATGAGATATTACCACAGTTACAAGAGAAGGAATTAGCTGATCCACTAAGTAAGTTATATTTGATACAATAAAATTTACACAACTAAAAACAGTTACAAAATAAATATATCTAATTATTCTATTATGATAGGATACTGTCTATTTCAAATGAGCTACCCATCATTTAACTTAGTAATCACAATGGGTATTTATAATTAAGTCTATGACACAGTCCATACACAAATGTGAAATGATCTTTTGTATATTATTGACAATTGATATGCCATATTGTTATTCAAAACAAAACCATTCAGACTACTATATTTATCCATTCAGTCTCTTAATAGTTTAATTGTTAAGAGTCTCACTATAAAATGTGATTTATTAACTTGTCAAAACACTATTTTCCTGAATGGAACAGTTTTATGTGAGTAATAATTCTGGACTTCCTGTTTATTTAAGTCTTAATTTAAATTTAAAATATAGTTGACAGATTTTATAAGTCAACATTATAAGCCTTTACCACTGACTGATAATTTAACTGACTTAAATTTTGGTACACAGTTAGTCCAGAGGGTGAATTAAGACATTGGTTACTTTTTATCGAGAAATTCCCGCGGGAACAGGGACAACGCGGGTGAAACCGCGGAAGGCAGCTAGTTTACCATAAACTTTCAGCAAGTCGAATTTTAAAATTTCATAATAAAGTGTAATACTGAAAACGTATATATACTTATGCTGATTTAGATTAAATTGTTACTCATTGTTAGAGTCCTTGATAGTGTGATCTCATTCAGTATATTAAAATTTATGAAACAAAGTATGACTTGCAAATTCTTTATATAATACACCTCATCTTGTCTACATATTTAACTATCAATATGACTGAATAGGCACTGTTACAGGCCAGTTTAAACTACACATGTTATCATCATGATATCATGATTATAGTTATTGAAAATGTTATGTTTGAAATTAATAATACAATGAATCACTGTGCATGACTATGAAATTTAATGTTAAGGAATAGATTCCTTTGATAAGAATATTTAACGGTCTATCTATTTAATAACTCTTGTTAAGTATGGGTTTTTATGCTTCTGGAAACCTGACTAGTCTGGAATTGCCACCTTTATTGGTGTTAGTTCCAGAGATATAAACCTTCTTATCGTTATTTTATTTATTTCGAGAGCAATTAAAATTGTTAACTTATATTTAAATTATTCTAATTAGAACCCTTTTCGTTGTAATTCACCCATAAATCTATTTTTATTCTGGAAGACCCACAGAATTATGTGTATTAATCAAAAATCCAGAAGTAATTACTACATGTTATAGTGGCCATATATAGTTAAAAGATTATGCATTGATATTGATGATATACTTATGTGACTTAGTTTAGTACCCTGTTTTACCCAACTGCAAGACCCCAATATAAGTAGACTAGTTCATCACTACAAAGTATAAAACAAAATCGCTTCCCGTATGTCTTTCTGTCTGTTCCTATTCCCTATGTATGCTTAAATCTTTAAATCTACGTAACGTATTTTGATGCGGTTTTTTTTTAATAGATAGAGGGATTCAAGAGAAAGGTTTATATGTATAACAAATATATATATTATATGTACTAATAAGGTTTGTTTCTTTTCTACATTATACAGCACTCAGCACTTTTTATTAACTATTAGTATTTAGTTTCAATGTTTTCTTTTAGATGTAAAGTCACTATGGCGGCCCGAGTATGGCGCGTACATGGTGGAAGGCACTCCCGGCAAGCCCTACGGAGGGCTGCTCGCCCACTTCAACATAGTAGAAGCCAACATGCAGCACCGTCGCGCTGAAGCTAGCAAATTTCTCAAAGATGGCGAAGTCATTATGAGCATCACGAATTTTCCAAGGTATTACGCATTTCGCTTGTAGTTTTACTCTCTTCTCCCCACTGTTACAAACCCATTGTGTACTGCACCGTTGTTAAAAAATATTTAAGGAAAAAAAGGGATGTTTATTCTGGGATTCTTAACTATCTCTAAACAAAATTTTATCAAAATCAGTTCAGCGGTTTAGCCGTGAACAGACAATCAAATTCAGGCGTTATTTTACTCGAATATTTTTGTCGTTAATTTGTATGGTTTACACTTTACTGTAACTTTTATTTACTGTCCTCAAATAAATAAACACTATCAATGTTACAGATTAGGCTGTCCGTCCTTCACGAGCCCGCCAATGCTGCCGACCCCGCGGTCAGGGGTGACGAAATCGCTCTACTTTCCGGACGACGCCATATTTCCCGGACACCCCCGATTCAAAACGTTAACTGCAAACATACGACAGAGGAGAGGAGAGAAAGTATGCATTAATTTACCTGGTGAGAACTTATGTATATTACTATTTACCTGCACTGCCATTACTTACACTGAAATATGATTTCAGTTTCTTATGGTTTATCAGGTCACTAATCACTATACTACAAATCTATATCAAACTAGCGACAGATACTCCATTAGATTGCTTGCTCCGTGTGTGTACTCGTATTAGTATCAACATAAAATAAATAATCCAATTCGGTGCAATAATATTTCATGTCATGCGCATACTAATGTATCGGTGATTCTTTTTAATTTATCGGTGTGTTAATAAAATATAAGTATTGAATGAACAACTTAAATAAATTATTAATTTCTCTATTATTTATTGCATTTTCCGTATGGAAAACCACATAAATTGTAGATAATATTACCAACATGTGGCGACACTTCAGTTTATCTCCTGATGTTGCTAAGTGGCTAATTCATTTTATTGATTTCAATGAGTGCATAGAGTTTCAGATGTAAAGTAGTTTATATATAAACGTTGCCGAGACTCATTAATAATTTTAATTGCTCGGCATAATTGAGGGGCATTTATAGGACGTCATCAAATTACATATTATGTAAGCATATTTCTTTGCTTTTATAAATTTTTACTCAGCTGTTCAGGTATCTATCTGTGATTCAGTTGTGCTGTAACTAGCTATTTGACCTTCCCGTCGTTCTATTGAACTGAAATTTTGTTTAGGTTAGATGACAATGCACAATCATAATCACAAGTTATAGCCAGTTAAAAAATATTTAAATGACAGACTGTTGTACCGTGTCTTTGCTTTTCCTGATAACTTTAAAATAAATGCACTATGCAGACAATACAATATCCTATGTACTTATACTTACGTTATAAAACATACTCTTCTCTACAGTGAGATATCTTTGTCGAGCCGTAGGACATTACGGGCTAATACTTTTTACTTACGTAATACGATGAATCTTGTCAAATCTAAACAACTTCTAAATATTATACTGGCTGTTACGCTGCGTAGTTTACGTGTACGTAACAGTTAAAGCTCATAACCAGTCTCTTGTTCAGTTATCGTGATTAGCAATACTATAACAAAATTTAACGAATTCCTACATTGTCTATTGTCCCTCTAGTATTCAAAGATGTGAACACAGCACTACCTGTGGACAACTCGCACTTAGTGGAGCCGGGCGTCGCGCGGCCCGACTCTGTGTATATGGACGCGATGGGCTTCGGCATGGGTTGCTGCTGCCTCCAGCTCACCTTCCAGGCGTGCTGCATCACCGAGGCGCGCACGCTGTACGACCAGCTGGCTCCGCTGTGCCCTATCATGGTGAGTTGTGTTATAATAGCGAAGCCTTAAAATAGTTCTGTCTGTTGTTAGGATGTTGTTGTTCAATGGTGAGTTGTCTGATAATACAAATAGAGCCAAGGAGCCTTATTCATAAACCATTTACAGGATTTTAGCTATCAAAGCGTTCCTTTCTGGCATAAGTTATTTTCCAAAGAGTAAAAGAGACAAAACACTTAACACACGCACTTTACAAAAACAGCGTTTATGTATAAGGCTGTAAGGGTCTATCAAGCTTTAAAAAAGTTCAATAATGTTTTAATTACATTAGGTCGTTCACCAAACGCGGTTGCCAAAATTATTTCAATTTACTTCGATCGTCTGCTACTCAGTCTCATGTTTTAACAATACCTATTATTCAAGATAAAAACTGTAACAACAAAATGAAATAAATATCTAGTTTTTTTTCTTAATTGGATATAATTTTTAATTAGTCGCAACTTGCGTCTTACATATTTCCACTAAGAAGGTCGCATCAATATTGAAACTGATATGTTTATGTATTTTTTAGTTATTCATTGTATTGTAACCACTGTTTTTTAACAAGCAATTAATTAAAGAAAGCAAAGGTTATCTAAACATGTTACAATATTTATCAAAAATACAACTTTACTTGTTATATGGAGCATGATAGTAGTTGCAATGCAACAAAGTTTTGCCTCATTATTGTTACTAGTAGTAGTAGTATTAGCCTCTCACCGAAGATATCAGTACAGTGAGGAGGATTATTATTATCAGTAATGTTTATATAATTACATATTATAATTTTTTCTTTTAAATTTATCACTACATAGTATAAAATCTATAAGTCGCTTTCCGCTGTCTGTTTTTCCCTACGTATGCTTAGATCTTCAAAACTACTCAACGGATTTTGATACAGTTTTTTTAATAGATAGAGTCTTCTTCTTATCGAGTGGATGGTCAACCTGACCAATCCTGTTGTCAGAGTTATTGAGCCGCCAAAGGCCTCTGACATGGCTCAAGTAACGACTACTATCCGTAGAAAGTAACCGGGACCGACGTGCCCTCCGAAGCACGGAATCATCTTACTTTTCGGGCAATCAGGTGATTCAGCCTGCAATGCCCTAACCAAACTGAGGACAGTCTCACAAAGAGATTTTGTGAGATATTGTTGTCCTCACCGGGAATCGAACCCGGAACCTCCGGATCGTGAGCCGAGCGCTCAAACCACTAGACCACGGAGGCTGTTAGATAGATAGACTGATTCAAGGGGAAGTTTTATAAGTATAAAAAATCCCGAAATTAATTGTCTTGATTAAATAGTTTACACTTTAGTAAATTAAGCACTCGTTTATCTACTTTACTAGTTAAATATTGATACAATTCCCTGATATACAATTCCCACAAGTGGGGGTAGGCAATCATGGCTTCTGTTTTTATTCAGAAAATGTTGTATCTTGTTGATTTATAGATTTATAGACTATCTATAGTATTGTAAAGAGTATCATACCCGCAGTTGGCTCTATCAGCCGCGTCGCCGATCTACCGCGGCTTTCTCACTGACGTGGACTGTCGCTGGAACGTGATCTCGGCCTCCGTGGACTGCCGCACGCGCGAGGAGCGCGGCCTGGAGCCGCTCAGCACCAACAAGTTCCGCATACACAAGTCCAGATACGATTCCATTGATTCTTACCTGTCGCCAGAACATGAGAAGTGAGTATTCATGTGTCATCCAACCGTAGAGTATATATACTTGTAGTAGTAATATATATTCTAAGGGCCTTATTGATAAACGCTAATTAACAGTATTTGAGCTATCAAATGGTTTGTCCCTTTCCAACATAGGCTATTTTCTGAAGAGCAAAAGAGACAAAACACTTTATGACAGTGTTTAAGTTAAAGAACGTTTATGAATAAGGCAGTAAGCATCCAACCAACTATAAAGTGACCTTAACATTTCTCAACACTTGCGTTCTTTAACTGAATGAAAGTGCGAGCAAGCATGCCAAGTTATATACAATACAGGGAACTGTTTGATTAGAGCATCAAGTAAAAATACAGCTTAATTGCATAAAAATTGCTTAAACTGCTGTCTCCTTCTATACACACCTAATTCCCAACACATTACACAAGAGGTGTTGTGTCACAGATACAACGATCTTCTATAACTCATACATATATATTAAATCACTTATTATTAGATACAACGACATAGAAATAGTGCACGACAAGGCGATCTACAAGCGGCTGCGCGAGGGCGGCATCGACCACCCGCTGGCGATGCACGTGGCGCATCTCTTTATACGCGACACCGTCTCTCTCTTCTCGGAGAAAATCAACCAGGACGACAAGAACGATACTGATCATTTTGAGGTAACTTCAACCATGGAGCTAGAAGAGTTTGGTATTGTAAACACTACGCTGGTACTACACTTTAATGGCTTAAACAATCGTATTTCCATTTTAATGTGTTACACGTGAAAATAGAAAAACGAGTCTTGACTATTTATTTTTCTTTTTTGTTCTTTTCCCCAGGTTTGTTTCTAACTTAGTTTTTTATTGATGCGCACTGCGGTCCGCTAGTTTATGTATAGTGTATACCTATGCATATGCCCCTTGCCTTTTATTTCCTACCTAAAATTGACGGATATTAACGCGGGTACCCGACCACTTCTCCAAATAGTAGCAACTTACTTGATATATAAAGCCTGAAATTTATTGGACAACAACTTTTGAATGCCAAAACTTAAATCCTTACCGGCTTTTTCATAAATGCTCTCTAACTAAAACACTGTTATAAAGTGTTTTGTCTCTTTTTCTCTTTGGAAAATAGCATATGTGGGAAAGGGACAAACCATTTGATAGCTAAAATGCTGTTAATAAGCGTTTATGAATAAGGCCCTTATATTCCACCACAGAACCGTATGTGACGTTGTTTTGTTTGGCCGCAGAACATCCAGTCCACCAACTGGCAGACGATGCGGTTCAAGCCGCCGCCGCCCAACTCGTCCATCGGCTGGCGCGTGGAGTTCCGCCCGTGCGAGGCGCAGCTCACCGACTTCGAGAACGCGGCCTACGTCTGCTTCGTAGTGCTGCTCACTAGGGTCATACTGTCCTACCATCTCAACTTTGTGATGCCTATTAGTAAGGTAGGATAACTGTTCTGTTATAGTTACCGTGAACTATTAAAAACTAGCTGTGCCCCGCGGTTTCACACACAGCGCACCGGTTCCCGTAAGAAATACGGGATAAATAGTATCCTATATCCGTCTCCTGGTTCTAAGCTACCTCCCCAACAGCCGCGGGGCGCTGCTAGTTTTAGTATTAAAATGACCAACCGAGAAGGGATTTGGCCAGGGGTGCATGTAATCACACGCATCTGCACTACAGTCATTGTATAAAAATACGTTCCTGATAACATACTTTAGCAATATAGATTATTATATTAATAGTTTTTTCAGCATAACAGCCATCTGTTCTGTGCCAACAGGTAGACGAAAACATGCAGCGCGCACAGAAGCGCGGCGCGGTGCTCGGGCAGAAGTTCTGGTGGCGCCGCGACGTGGGCGCGCCCAGCGGCGTCGCGCCCGCCGCCAGCGGGGCCGAGGACGCCTACACCGAGATGAGCGTCGACGAGATCGTCAACGGGAAGGTGGCCGGGCTTCTATCTTATTACTTACTCTGGAATATTATCTCAATTATGACACCATTTTTCACTTCACGACTTCCGAGCCCTAACCCTTTCCTTCCTTTTCCTTTATCCTTTCCTTTTCTCTATTCTTGTTCTACCGTATATCGGATACGATCTACTCCGTTTAGAGGGTGTCAATCTTCTTAGGTCGATGGCTAGACTAACAGTGAACGTCGGACTGACTGCAAAGTGGACTAACTGAGCTGAGATGGATATGGAAACACGACCGTATTGCTCCGGCTGACACCAATCAAAACCAAGTAAAGTAAATGAGCTCGTTCCATCCCCAGCAGGGCATCTTCCCGGGGCTGATCCCGCTGATCGAGTCGTACCTGTCGGGTATGGACGTGGACGCGGACACGCACTGCTCCGTGCAGCAGTACCTCAAGCTCATCCAGCGCCGCGCCGCCGGCGAGATCTCCACCATGGCCATGTGGATGAGGGACTTCGTCACCTCCCATCCGCAATACAAGTCAGTATATTGTTATTAATAGCTGTTCCGCGGTTTGAATCGCATTGTGCCCTCGCCCCGGGGAAGTTTAGGTTAAAAAGTAGCATAAACTCTTAACAGTGGTTATCCAATACATACCTAAATAATTATTGGAATCAGACTCTTCGGTAGCTCAGTACAGCAGTATTCCTGTCACCTACGACTCCAAGTATAGTGAACTAAAATGATGTGAATCAGTCAAGTAGTTTAAAAATTTAAAAGTAAAAAAATTCGTGAATCGGTTCCTTCATTGTGTCATTTAAAGCATAAAGTTTTAGAATAATGTTTGACTTAAAATAACAAGTATTTATTGTGTTTTCAGGCAAGACTCGGTGGTGAATGAAACGATAAACTACGACCTGCTGAAGACGGCGCACGGCATCCAGTCGGGCACGATCCCCGCGCCGTCGCTGCTCGGCACCAGCACCGTCTCCAAGACCAACGAGGACATCCCGCACGCGATCACCAAGATGATGGGCAAGGATTGCCCCTAACAACGTGCACACACGACACCCACGGTGCACTCTGTGTGACAGACGCACTTGACTAATATATGACCTAAAAATCTGTTATTTAGTTAGTCCCAGTTAACATATTACTTAGAATTATTATACCCTATTATAACCCACTTAGAACGTGCAACAAGGCTGTGAGTTAACTCTCAGTATTGAGATTTAACACAAATATTATTACAAAATGAAATATTAATTGCAAGCGGTAATCGGGGTCATTGCGTTTTGAATGGAGCCATAGGGACGGTAGTCGGAGTTGCCTTAGTAGTGTACTTTGAGATTACAAAATAAATATACATGGTTTACTAGATATAATGTAGAAACAAAGACTACGCTTAGTGCGTGCCTTCAAGACGCGAAATACTTAATTAGCATTCCAGTGATATGTTATTGAATCAACATGGATTTTGCTTACGTTAAATTAAACATATTATTTGTACTTACATGTTATGGATTCATGGTTACGGTGGAGGGATATCTTGTAATTATTTCGTTATATTAAAAGAAACTCTGCGGTTAACCATTCCCGAATTTAAACGCATTTACAAAGAAAACAAAGTACTTGTTTATATTTATGTGACATTGTTTTATGTTTTTGTCTTAATCTTGGCATTTGCAATAGAGTTTACAAATGTTTGTTTTGTTAAAATTATTTTATTTGACTTCACGAAAATTTTATGTATGTTGAAAGTAATGTGTGTCGGTATATTGAAAAATTATACCAAAATTATAATAATATATTTTCTATTTGGACGTTTCTGAAGAAATATCGTATTTTGTGTTTTTCACATTTACATGCGTATGTTTAGAAATATTTCATCATTTATTGTTACAACGTTTTGTAAAATTATGTACTTACTGCTGAAGTAATATACGTATGAATTAATTGTATTGTCTGTGACACAGGTTTACTTGTTATAGTTATTATGTTTCTATAAAAAATATTGCGAAAGAACATCACATAATATGCGTAGACGCATCCATCGACGAATTTGAATAGAACGTAGATGAATAAAATGGACATCGAATATTGTAATAGCATTGATTGTCTAATTATGTATTAATTATAGCATTTATAGTTCCTTATTCAACAGATGATGACGATGTATTAATTTAAAGGCACAAATAATTAGTTTTAACATTATTTTGTTTGAGGTCCATTATAAGTTGTTTTTTTATGTAATTTGTTACTGTATTAGTATATTTTTCTGTTAGTATTTGGACATAATTAATTGAATAAAGTTATAACTGTTTATGGTCACAGTTACTTTTATGGGATACTATCTTTGACTACTTTCTACCCACGACTCATAGACACAATTTTTTTTAAAATTATCAAATTTATTAGTATCAGAACTTATCTACTAATTGCAATATATGCTGTTGCTCTTGTTGACGCCATTCTTCGCTGCCGGCGTCACCTAGATTGCCAGCGTACTCTGTGAACAAAGGTACGTTACGTCGTTATTATAATGACTACGTAACTAAGTAAATATTTGTTTGTAATGTCCCACTGCTGGACAAAGGCCTCTCATCTCACCGAAGATATCAGTACCGTAAATGTTCATTTCACAAACATAAAGTTATCATTGCCCACTATTTTTTACGATTCGTCGTCATAATCAGAATGCAACACAAAACATATTTTTAAACATAGTTTTATGTGATTTTGAGGGTAGATCTCACATCTGCAAACTGTTTTTATATTATTGGCATGAATTCATACAAGGACTAGCGGCGCCCCGCGGTGTTATTCGCGTTGTACCCATTCCCGCGGGAATTTCGGGATATACATTCGCATTTATAATATTAGTAGGATGTGTAGCTCAATGTTACCTCTCATGACGTGTCTGATGATCTTCAGCGAGCCTCCTCGCAGTGACAGCACGCGTTGGACTCTCTGTTTGATAGTAGGCGGGCCCGCGGTGCATACCTGAAGGGGTTTACATGATTATTATATTTGATGAAGCACTACATGAATAAAAAGCGTTTGCTCAACAATGGTGTTTGTTCATTATGATGGAAAAAATAAGGGCTAGGCAACATAAGACAGAACATCAGTGTGACAGGATCAGTTAGTAAAAGATCACTCAAATATGTGATAGAATTAAGCACAAACCTCTAAAATAATCCTATCAATTAGTTGCAAAGTGAACAGTCCTCCGGATAAGCGTTTCAGATACTGTGCGTCATCATCCAAATCTTCTGCCTCTTGCTGTAGAAAAAACAATAATCATTTTATTTTCTTACTAAGTTTGACGTAAATTCACATGTCTGTTAAAATGAAGGTGTTTATGTAGAGATCTCCTTTCACTTACCTCCATTTCCTTCTCTGTTCTATCCACTTTGTCCATATATTTGAAATGCAACTCGAGAAGGCGGTCAACCTTTTCTAGATCATTCTCTGAAAACTTCGCTAATAACCTTTGTCTCTGACCGCCTTGACAGTTTCTTAGCATTGAAGATATTATCGATACTACGTGTTCTGTGAAAATAGGATAAAATATTTTATTACACTTTTACTATAATTTTTTTAAGCAAGGCTAGCTATGAAGTAAATACTATTTGGACAGGGCGGTTCTTTTTTTGCCCAGTAGTGGAATCAAATGAGTTAACACTTTTCAAATGAAGTAATATCATGACGTAACTAACTTTCAAGATATCGCGTTGTTTATAGATAACTTACCTTCATGCTGATCCACAGTAAGCACTCTTTTTCTTTTGGGAGTTTTCATGAACAGCGGGAACACAGTCCGCAGCCCCAGTATATCGACGAATTTGTTGCAGTTGTCGCGCCCGTCTGGGCCCGCGAGCGCATGGTCCAGGACTTTCAGGGAACCGTTGCGAGACATCTTCTTTTCTCTATAATAGGTAAACTTTAAGTATAACAGAACATAGTTGTCTATTTGGGGTTAACTGCGAATACAGAGTTTATGATGGACGTTTATTTAGCATGTAAAGGTAGCAGACCACTACCGCAAGCGTTCAGGATCATTAGCCTGCATCGTGGGCGTGGCGTCAACTATCTATATAGGTGCCAATGTCGGTACCCTCAAAAGAGAACATAAATTATTATTTTTTTGTCATGTTACCTGAGCATAAGGTTCATCAGCTGCAGCCCCTCGCCCCGCAGGAAGCGGTCCCGGTTGTTGGGCTCCATGAGCGCGCAGCACAGCGAGTCGAACATGTTCTCCATCGCCTCCTGCTCCTCCGCGCTGCTCGGGTCGTGTCTTTTGTAAAACTGTTTATGCAACACATTGTGAGGCCATTAATACACTCACGTGATATCAATAAACTATATATAACGCGATAGAATAAGCTGCAACGAGCTTCGGTTTCATCGGCAATCAACTTAAGTATTAAAAGAATCCGGAGGGTATTTCGAGATAAAAATAAATAGTGGCTTCTTTAAGAGGGGGATACACTAGGGGACAAAATGTTCCTCAACATGATCCGCAACGCTGAATCTACGTGATGCTGCGGTGTCCCGAAACATGGCCCTTAAACATTTGTGAGACATTCACGAGACACGAGAAATGTTGCTTGGCATTCTCTCGGACTTCACGCACTTTTTGAGAGACATTTCAACATGTTGCTTCATTAGTCCCCTGGTGTATCCCAGGCTAAAATGTGACTATTAAGTTAGCCACAGACCAATGACATGCAATGAAGAAGACAGTTACGATGTTACTGGTCCTATCCATTAATTCCATAGACATTGACTTCAAACTAAGAAAACTTAAAACGCTAAAACAAAAACGTACCGCCAGTTGTTGTAAAATGACATCTATGCCATCCAGTTCCCCAAGATATTTTCTGTTCTCCGGAGTATTTTGCAAAAGTATAGACAGTATTTCTGTTGCATAAAGTTTATTGCCATCAAAAGGCACTTTTAACTGAAAACATAAAAACGAATATAATTAGGCATGCCAAAATGTAATTATAATTATAATCAGCATTGAAAATTATATTATACCTTCAGTCTTTTCAATATCCATTGCATGAATCCTTGTTTGGCTACATCAACACATAGTTCAGGTCTAAATTCTGTTATGTTTTCAATAATACCTAAAATGAACAAAACAATAAATTAACGATATAATTTAAATCTATGCTCTATGGGGCAATACCCCATAGAGCATCATTGATCATTGCTTGCAGATGACTATGTGACTATCGCCAGAGGCCACATAGATGCATTACATAGCATTTGAAGTATTTTAAGATCTTTGCCTATAACAGTTACAACAATAACATCCATATTTATTTACCGAGTGTGTTATGTACAGCGTCTCTCTCGTCGGGAACTTGCTCATCAAGTCGGGTGAGATTATGTAACAACAGGGCTGCTGCTTCAGCCTCTGCCAATGCGTTGATAAGCTCCTCCGCCCCTTCTTCACTCTCATGAAGAATATCTACATCTGTCAACTCCTGTGTGATAAGTGATAACAGAGAAACGAATATTATTCAAAAAAGAGAAGCTGTAGTGTGGTAATCAAAATTAAGGCAATATTACCTTTTGCATACTGACTGTCCTAGTACTTACATATTACCAAATAAAGTTGAATTTCAGAACAAAACATTAAAAATCAATAAGTTACTAATGATTTTTGTTTAGGAAAGATGTAGATATTTAAAGAAGGCAAAAAAGTCCAATAGAATTTAAGCTATACTCAAAACTGAACTAAAACTAACCTGTAGAAGATTTACAACTTTGGTAGATATATCAGTATTGTCATGAGAGAGCAACTCTAACAGGGAGTTGATACATTTGAGCTCCACCAGCAACGGGTACTGGTCAGGGACTGTTGCGACTGCACTGAGCTCCTGAAATGAAATAAATGTCAGAAAAATGTGAAGTGCCAATTATAAGATCAGAATAAACAAAAGGAATAATAGTCAAATTATCCCCAAATTCAAATTAGCCTTTGGCGGCTCAATAACTGATACCAGGATTGGTCAGGTTGACTATTCGCTTGATGAAGAAGAAAATCCCCAAATTTGGTTCTGGGTACCAAATCATGATAACAAATAGTGTACTATAAAATCCCTTCAATAATTTCAATGTCAAAACCTGTAAAGCTTCATGTAGATCTATTTCACTATCCATAAACTTTTCAGGTTGATCAGGGAACTTGATTCTCATCTCTCTATTCTTCAAAGCTTTCTTCTCAAAATTGAGAACCAGTTTTTTTACTGCAGTATCATCAAGCACTTCTCCCTGTAAGATAAATAATATTATAGAATAAAGTTTTGCAATCAAAACTTACTTTGAATGGAACCTAACAATTTTTACCTGTGTTGCTTCAGTCTCCACGTATCTGAGGATATCTTCCCTTTCCTTATCAGTTATTGTTGGCTCCTTGGTAATATTCCTGCTGATATGTTGCAGTGATTGGTCAGATCTGCTAGGTTTAGTGACCCGCCGCATCTTAGCATTCCTAGCATGATGATCATCATCAGAATCCCCACTATCGTCCTCATTTGGCCTTTTAGGAGTAGGTGTAGGCTTTGGAATAGACAATTAAAAACAATGTTACTGTAAAATATAACAAAACCACAAAAAAAAACCAAGTTAATATTAGGTATCAACTGTTTGTTAGAATCTTAATTAAATAGAATATTGTTTACCTTAAAAGAAAGTAATTCGCCGACATCCATTTCTTATGTAGGAACAACCACAATATGTTTTTTTACAGCACAAACATTAAAATATTTAGATATTTATATCAAAATCAGATAATGAATTCACAAAAATAACTTGTTTGTTTCTGTTTGTGTCGGCGGAAGGATTTATTTTTAGGTTATTATTTTTATTGATATTTGAATGTCAAATGTCAAACAAAGCAAGATTGGCATTGACAATCTTGGCAATAGTTTGGCTAAGTGAATTTATTATAATTTGTGTTGTCACTGTCAAGTTGCGAATTTGCACAGAGAATTATCTACAACCACAGAAGCTTAAATTAAATAACTGAATTGAAAGATCATTCTATCTGCAAAAGCGGGAATTTCCAAATATATTCTATCAAATTTGTAATGTTTTGTGTAATGATGTTTTACATTTTTATGTCATTTAAATAATTAATTTTATAGTCCAACATAATGTATCCCGAGGAGATATTTAGTGACACAAATGTTTATTGCACCAAGGTATGAAATTATTTTATTATTACTTATGATTACTAATACTACACATGGAGCACCAGGGCGCCACCCTAATGATAGGACTTGTTGGTAGGTACCTATTTATCTAATTATATCGTCTTATATATAAAATTCTCGTGTCACAGTGTTCGTTCCCGTACTCCTCCGAAACGGCTTGACCGATTCTCATGAAATTTTGTGAGCATATTGAGTAGGTCTGAGAATCGGCCAACATCTATTTTTCATCCCGAAATTCCCGCAGGAACGGGTACAACGCGGGTGAAACCGCGGGGCGCAGCTAGTAATGATATATAATGCTAATAAAATGCAAATGTTCCCAGGAATCTGCGATTACATTACAATGCAACAATCAGAAACAACTTGCAAGACTTCTTGAACATTTAAGTGCTACTAATGACATCAATATGCTACTAAAAATATTTTCATGTTTGTCTGCATACATTATTTATAAGGTAATTACTCCTGTTACCTCCTGTTAGGCATGAGTGATCTTTTAACTACCGTAAGTACGAACTTATAAAATGCTTAGGTATTTATGCCACACTAATGTTCTACACTACCTATGCACAATTTTAGAAAGGAGCTCCTATGAACGTAGTGGTAAAATGCAATGCGGTGTATGGTAAAATTAATTACGTACTTGAGAAAGGTTTACCGCGTAAAGCTTTAGATGCTTTGAACTTTCTCTCCGCATTGCTTTTCATCGACGCCGAGGAAGAAGAGACGACGACTAGGAAAGCTTTGGCTCTGTACGCCCGCAATATGACCAGGATCAGCGGGTGCCTGGCAGCTATGAGCGAAATGTTTACTCATTGCATGATGGTAAGTACCTACCTGGTAAGTACATGCCTTCCTTCTTTATAAGATAAGGGTCTCGTCGTATGCCTAGCGGAAAATGAGTCGGGTGTATTAGTCGACGTACAAACGCACAAATAGTCACACTCACCTCGAGTGAGAGATATTACCTAATAGTAAGAGAGAGAACCGGAGCCAAGCATTGTAAGCATTTGTTCAACCTTAATCGAGATTAGATGCTTAGAGTAGACTACTGTAATGCCACTGGTTTCGAAATTCACTCTCTCTTAAATATCCCTAAATGCCATTGTAAATGCCTTTACGTTAATCGAGCGAGTGTAACTTTTCAGTACCACGACACATGGAAAGCCTTGTGCCAGTGCCTGGCAGTAGCTTGCACTGAATGTGAGATGAATCAGAGCTACTGCACGCACCTCATACCAATAGTAATTACCATTTTATTTATTTACTTACCTGCTACATTTACAAGTTCAGCATTATGTTTGCTTTCATCAATTTATTATTTTGACAAAAGTGAAATTTGTCTTACATTAAACACAATTTGGGGATTGGGGGAAGAGGGGTTTGCGCGGAAAAAGAGACTTTCCTTTCCCTTCCCTCATACGCATATTTATTTTTTTCTGAACCAAATTCAAAACTATTTGCTATTTAGATCCATGAGTAACACTGTAACCCTTTTTAGTGCATTCAAAAATGCAGTCAACAAAACATGGAGGTACTACTTGTACTGCAAGCTCTGTTGATAAATCACAGCAGAAATATTAAACTATTTATTAACTGCAACGGAATAGCTATATTTACCAGGTAAATTGTGATTTTATGGCTTATAAGTGTATTTATTGAATGTTTTACCATTTTTAAAGTGATAATTTAGCCTTTAGATTACGACTAATCTTTTTTTGCTACAACACTCACTGCTTCTGGCAAGATCACCTGTTTTTCCTAAACTTATATTTTGAAAATATCAAGAAACATTTTACATGTAGCAATGTAAGATTTTTTATTGATCTGAGATTTTAACTAATATTCTGTAACAGAGATCTATTGCATTACGACAAATGCCTGCACCTCCTAATGATAGTAGTCCAATGTTCGGAGACTTCTGCTTTGCATGTCAGAGAAAGTGGAATTTCAGATATTCTACAAATATTCCTGCAACTCTATGGACCTAATTCTCAGGTACATCTGTGGTTTAATTTACAAAAACCTTTATTTCACTGTTTTTTAATATTTATCCACGAATCCTTAAAACGTCTAAGATGGAGAGCAAATGTTTTGAATACTTATTGTTTGTTAAATATAACAATTTATATTTTTTTCTAAAATGCCTGGAGTTTCGCTAGAATTAAGCAGATGTCATTATTAACTTCTTAATTTACTATCTTCATAAATCTTTCTACACTTTCGTCACTTATTTAAATAATGTTTTTGTTTTATTTTGTGATATATGTATCTTCCATATCGTTGTAATTTGCAGCTAGGTCAAAAGGCAGTGATTATTCTAAACCACATCGAATCACGTGTACGAGGTCAGTTGAGTTCACTTTTGGGTAATTTATTTTTATAAATATTGATTGTATATTTAGAGATAAATAAAATAATACACATAACACGTAAAGTTTCTTGTTACAATTTCAGCTAACATGTCTCAAAAAAAGAATATTTTGGAAAAAACAAAACAACCTATATCACCGAAGGAAAAAAGCGCGATAAACTGCATGAAATTGTACGAAAATGAAATGGAACAAACAAGTGTGTTGATGCAAAATGATATGAAAGAACTGTTCCAATGGAAACAGGAGGAAATGAGAAATAAAGAAAAGAAAAGAAATATATCAAAGGATTTAGATGCAAATATAAATATATTGAACTCTAATTCAAAGTTGTCAAAGCAAGCTATGAATAAGAGAAAAGAGACCCAAACCGGTCAAAATAAAGTACATTGCAACATTGCCACCGAATTATCGTTTTCATTTCTAGATAATATAGAACAAGGATCTAACTCTAGTATGAAACAAAACAAGGGTAGTATAAGCCTAATGAGTATTAATATATCTACAGGACAAAATAAAAGGCAAATAGCATCAGCTAAAGATACCATGTCGCTTGACATAAAAGACTTTCGTCCGTTAATTCACTCGACTCCAAAACACTTTAAGAAATTCAGAGAAGCACAAGTCCAACCACAACATTGTACCGAAAATACTATTGCGAAGATACCAAGCTTCAAGAGATTGCGTAATACACCGACAAGAGAACAAAAACTATACAATATACGAGAGAGGAGAAGCCAGCGCAAAATTGAAAAACGTCAATCTATGAAGGAATATGATAGAGATACAAAAAACCGGTCACTAAGTTCTAGATTTTTTAGCGCTATCAACGAATCTTGTACTACAATAGTAAAAACTGTTAAGAGCATGTTCACCAGCAAAAGATCTCTTGACAACTCTGATAGCAGTTCCAATGCCACTAATACTGAAAACGTTTGCTCTGAGTCCCAGAGTTTCATGAAATTTATGAAAAAACGAGACGCAGCTGAACTAATAAACAAATCCGTAAACAATAACATTAGTAAACTCAGTCATGAGACGAATTGTAAAACGTGTGACGATACGTTTGCCTTGAAACAGAAGTTGGTAAAGGATAAAGAACTAAAACGAACTATTCAAAAGTTGAAGACCGGTATTAACTTGTATGGGTGTGACTTTAAGGTGCGACAATTTTTTTTAGTTCATATGATTTGATAGTCTAAACAATTATATTATTCAATTTTTCTTGAGAGTTAAAATTCGAAATTAGAATTGATGGCTTGACTAATTTTTAACCATTGTCAATTTCTTCCATTGAGGAAAAGGGTTCGGCGATGGTTTAACAATAGAATGAAACTACCAAACCTTTTTCCTTTTTAGAAGAAATCGTCTTCGACTCCATCAACCATATTAATCCACATTATGCTGTTAGCTTTGGTTTCTTTGATCGTACATTCATGTGATGCTTGCTCCACCCACAGTGAAACAATAAAATAATATTCTACATTCAAGCAGTAATATTTCGTAAACTTGTTTTACAGAAAATATCTCGCACGATGTGGCCCCGTGACTCGTATATGACACCAGAAGTTTTGTATAATCTATACAGAAAACTGATATTGAAATAAGATTCACTAGCGTTAAGTTTTTTAGGTTAAATACCTATTTATTGTTACTTTAGAATTTGTATGATTAATTTATATTATAATAAATTAATAATTAAATAAATGTGTCGTGTTATTGAGTTATAGCTTGCTGTAGGCTGATTGGTGGCGTACCATGTCTTTGGTAATATCGGCTATTTTGGGTGTTCCTGAAACAAATGTGAACAGTTAGACGAGTTAGGTCATGCAACTCCATACTGCGAGCGAAAGAAATCAACTTATCGTATCATGTTACGCAACCTTATCCAGTTACTTGTATGTTTCCCAACCCTTTGTTAATATATTTACCTGCGATCTGTGTAGTATATTCAAGTTCGGTGCGGAAGATGTTGAGTATTTTCTGGACGCCCGCTTGTCCGCCCATTGATAGACCCCACAGAACGGGACGACCGACGAACACCTGAAATATAATTAAACAGTGTTTTAGCAGATATGTACTTGAAATTATATTTTTATCTAAGGTAGATTTAATGATGTGAAATATTGATGTTATGGGATGACTTGGGAAATGGCATGAGTTCTGTAGCTATAGCCTATAGCCAGCCCTGGATACACAATGTGCCTAGAAATATGAAGCTAATAAGGAGATAAATAGAATAATACCAAACTTACCATTTTAGCTCCGAGCGCTAGCGCCTTATATACGTCGTTACCGGTAAGGACGCCTCCATCCAAGTACACTTCTACGTCATAACCCTTAACAGCCTCCACGATCTCAGGTAGCGCCTCAATCTGAAACGCCAATTATTTTTGTTATCATAAAAGCAATATTAATTAACCAATTATTTTACTTTACATATGTTATCAACGTGCCAAACAATATGCACGATAAGAATTTCTAGTGCCCATGTTGTGCCATAGAATACTTAACGATTGTTTATCTACTTTACCAATTCTACATTTACAGAGACCTACACAGTAAAGCCTGGCCTAGAACTTTCAGTATTCTTTGTATGGGGTAATATGGGTATATTCTTACTAAGCTAACTACTGTATACAAACCTAGCGAGGCAAGGCAATGATGGTTCAGTATCGAGTCGATCTATTGTTCCATGTAAAGTACAAATAAAACAAGCTAAACTTACCGTAGCCGGAACGTCATCCAGTTGTCTAGCACCGTGATTGGAGACCAGAATTCCGGCACATCCAGCTTCAACGGCTTTCAAAGCATCGTCGGCCCGAAGTACACCCTTGGCTATGATTGGCAATTTCGTTATGCTGAAATCATAACGAAGACATGTTAATAACTCTTTTTATTTGCTCTGTTACTCTATTGAGAGGAAAACCATTGTCTTCTTTTGGCAAATGGAACTCAGTTACATAATACGCAATTTGTTTAAAGTATAAGCAATACGTTTCAGAGTTTCTTATGTTCTTGCCCATTCTTCTCTGTTGGTGTTCTTCCGAATGGGTGGTACGTTTAAAAGAGCCTCTATAGGGTTAAAACTGAGAAAAAAAAAATTGTCTTTGAGAAAAGTACCTTTTCAGCCATTTAACTTCATCCCAAGTCAAACTTTTATCGAACAAGTTCTGCACATAGTTGTTGAGTCCACTTCCACTGCCTGAGGTGTGTATTTTAGTTGAAAGGTGTCCGTCGAAATTCGCCAATCTGGTGAGTAGAAAAGAAAATGAGTATTCTTCAGGCCGGGTATATTACTTTTATTTTTAGCTATTTGTATTTCAAGTGCTTCGTTGCTCAGTTTTCTTCGATGCTTCGTAAATAAAAAATGATTTAAGTTTAAGTTACTACTTACCTCAAATGTGGCGGCAAGGAAAAATTGTTACGGACATCAGCTCGTCTCAGCCCAAACATGGGTGTATCAACAGTTAAAGCAATAGCTTTGAATCCTGCTATCTCAGCTCTCTGTACTAAACCCTTCGTAACTTCACTGCAAAATAAAATTCCCTTATAAAATTAATTAATCTGTAGGTGGGCAACGTAGATCACAAATGTTGGTAGGACAATTTCCTCTTTCTAAATGTTAGGTTATGGGTATAGAGAGCGGGATGAGGCGTAATAAATAATAATATACAATACAAATGGATGAATACATAAAGATTACACATAGTAGGTACCTAGTTTATATTCCATACCCTACTAATGTATAAAGCTTTTGATTTTTTTTAAAGCGATAATCTCAGCAGCCACCAATAATTTTTTTGTCTCGGATGACCACATTCAAGAGGAAAGTTAAAATTCCCACGAGAATTAGCACAACGCGGGTAAACCGCGGGGCGCTGCTAATTTATTAATTAATGTGCTTACCGATCCTTATAAATGTATAGTTGGAACCATTTGATAGCTTCTGGAGCCGCCTTGGCTACTTCCTCAATCGAACTCGTGGCTATAGTACTGAGTGTATAAATCGTACCTTCTTCCTGAGCAGCTAAATAACATAAACGTTAAATTAAATATTTGTAATATCTTATCTCCCTTCGAGGTGTTGTTACAATTAGTTCAGCAGTAAAGGAACCCTCCTAGATTTAAAAAAAACATGTTATAAGTGAATATTGTGTAATATTGAAAATGTTAATTATGTACCTCTAGCACTGGCTAATTCACCATCAGGATGAGCCATACGTTGCATCGCCGTGGGGGATATACCGAGCGGCATGCTAACTTCATGGCCCAACACATTAGTGCGCAAATCACAGCCGGTCAACCCAACTAGGCATTTTGGACGAATTCGCAATCTGTATAAAAAAATAATATGATAATTAAATTATAAATATACCCGGACAAATTCACTCACGGTTAATTAGAAAGCTCTAAGCTTGTATTAGGTAGGGCCGAAATTGTGGCGCACGCGACGGTTCACTTTTGTGTGAAACCGCACGCGACAGTTCACTTTTGTGTGAAACCGCATGGGACGGGCGCACGCGACGATTTACTTTTGTATGAAACAGCACGGGCATCCGCTTAACGCAGCTTCGGCCCTTATGGAATATAAGTAGGTAACTGATACTACTAAGTACAGTCATGAGCAATGAAATGTATACACGGGCAGATTTGCAAATAAATGTATACTCTGAAAATTTCAAAAACATATAGCCACTTAACAATTCATACTATATAACCACCCGAGTTTCTCACAATAATGTATACATTTTTGGCAAAAATATGTACCTACACAGGTTCTTTTTCAGATATTTGTATACACGATCACATGCAAAAATATGTATCCATTATGAATTACAATAATATGTAAACGATATTATTTCATAACGATGTAAACAATAGTATTTCTGTACGAGCAAGCGTACATCAGCATTTTGTATGTGCTGACGCGGCGCACTTAAGTTAACATTTAATTATAAGTATTAATTATATTTTAGTGCAATAAACGCATTCACTGTGTACACATCGTTTTCATTACATTACATTATTACATACAGTAAGTGTGCACCACACATTTTTGGTCCTTCGAGCCGGATCTCGATAACTGTAGAGACTAAACCTCGGGTTGTGCAACAATCGGTCCTTCGACATAAGGATTTTCGAGGCCTCTTATCGGTTGAGGTTCGGGAACAGTGGACATTGGATTACAGTGCAGTCGCTCATTGTACTTACAAGTTCGGTATCTACATACTGAATTAGTGCAGTGACACTTAGTGCTAGTGATCGACATTCTACATACATTTGTGGACATCTCAGTTCACAAAACAACACAGGTTGGGCAAACAGTCCAGCTGTGTCTACACATTTGTGGGCAACACAGCTCGCGGCACATCTCGACGAGGGCTGCCTACACACATCAGGTGACCTCGTCAACATACATCGCATCGACTCACAAGTAAGATCTTTCCATTTTTACACTTTGGGTAGATCTTTACCGTTACAATGGAGTTTTTATTATCTCGCCAACGGGAGTTGATGGAAAACATCGAGAAAATAGGGATCAACTTCAACAAAGATCCGGTGGAACGTAAAGTAGGAGACTACTTCGCGAAGCGGTTGAAATCGCTTGATAGCCAGTACGACGAGTTCGTCGATAACGACAAGGAATTGCGCACGGCGGAGGACAGGAGTCATGAGTATTTTACGCAACGAGTGTTCGACAGGGTTACGAAAATGTACGAGGAAATACGTATTCGAATTGATACATTTGGTTCATCGGGTTCGTCAAAAGGGCAATACATGATTGAAAAGGGTGCGTCATCCAGAGCAGACGAGTTGAAGGATGAGCAACGAACTAACTTTAGAGCATTTTTGAGAGTTGTCAATGGTATAGACGTGCAAGGTATCTCTGAGAAGTGGGATATTGAGTACAAGCTACAGAAGTTACAGGAGAGATGGAAGGTGGTTGAGAACTGTCATTGGCAAATCGACAAACTGTTGGAAGGGTCAGACGCAACCTATGAAGCGGAGTACTCACAACATGAAACCAAATTTGAACATACCATCAAGTTGTTAAATCACAAATTAACAGCAGCAACTCACGAGCGCAACTCCACACCAAAAATAGAATTGCCTTTCTTCTCTGGCAATTACAACGCATGGCCAACATTTATGGACCTGTACATGGCTATCCACAACAACGCTTCTTTGACGCAGGCCCAGAAAATGCACATTCTTAAGGGCAAGCTCAAAGGTGAAGCTGAGCGTTTAGTACAACATTTAACAGTCACAGAGGAAAACTATGAAACATGCTGGGATCTACTGAAACATAGGTATAACAATGTACAAAAATTGTTTAACCAACAAATTAAGACATTTATGGATCAGCCCAGCGTTCATAAACCATCTTCGACACTTTTAAAGAGACTACACGATGTCAGTATGGAAACAGTGCATGCGGTTCAAAACCTCGGAGTGGAGACAACATCGTGGGATCCCATTCTGGTTTACATAATTGCCACAAAATTGGACCCCGAAACATACGCAGCATACATGGAGTCAAGAAGGTCGCCTCGCGAACTTCCTTCATTTGACGAACTCATGGAGTTTTTGGAGAGCAAATTTACAGCTCTCGAACCACTTACGGACAGCCCTAACCATATTCATTCACAGCAAAAGGCTACTTGGAAAAGTTTGCCTAACAAACTAGAACAAGGTGTTGCAAAACCTAAGGCATACACAGCGGCATTTCAGGCTAACAACAACAGGAAATGCCCTCTCTGCAAAAATAATCATATTTTAATTTATTGTCCACAATTTCGAAACATGATTGGAAATGAAAAAATAAATATTGTCGATAAATTAAACATATGTCGAAATTGCTTATACTGTCATAATGGCAAGCAATGCAATTCTACGAAGAGGTGCAAGGAGTGCAACGAACCTCATCATACATTTTTACATAACGCGTGTAAGCCTACATTTGCCTCAACTTCGCACGCGCAGCAAAATGTTAACCATGCTTCACAAAGAAGTGAGAGCGATGTTTTACTACCTACAGCGTTAATACAGGTAAAATCACGAGATGGAAGGTATCTACAAATGAGAGCATTGATAGACCAAGGGTCGCAGATCTGTCTCATCACAGAAAACGCGGCTCAAAGGTTAGGTTTAAAGAGACACAAGATTAGCGGAACAATAACGGGTGTTGGTATTTCATCGAAGAGAAGCAAAGGCTTAATCGAATTGGAATGCAAATCTTGTTACAGTGAATTTTGCTTTACAAAAGAAGTACACATAATGACTGAGGTTTTAAATAATTTGCCTAACATAACATTCTCCAAGCCGGCGTGGTCCCACATACAAGGCATCCAACTAGCCGATCCCAACTTCAACATCTCGTCACAAGTGGACATACTCTTAGACGCTAGTGTTTACTCGAGAGTCGTGATGGATGCGATACTGAGAGGACCCATGAACATACCTATCGCTCAAAACACGAAAATTGGGTGGATATTATTTGGAGAACACTCCAAACAATACAATTGTTACGCTATTATCAACGACTTGGATGAAATATCACATTTTTGGGAAATGGAAGAGATACAAGATACAAAACAAGAACACGCAAACATGAGTTTAGATGAAGTGTATTGCGAACAGTTATTCGAGTCTACAACATTAAGATTACCTAGTGGCAGATATCAAGTCAGGATACCTATGAAGGCTGACTTTGCCCAACATTTAGGTGAATCTAAATCACAAGCTATCGCACAATTTATACAATTAGAAAAGCGTATGCAAAAACACAGCTTTTTGAATGAAAACTACAGAAAGTTTATTAAGGAATATTTGCTTTTGAACCACATGAAACTCAGCAAGTATCCTCAACAACCGAGCTGTTATCTCCCACACCATGGGGTTATCAGACCGGACTCCAGCACTACAAAGCTGCGCGTAGTATTCAATGCGTCAGCGCAAACCACATCAGGACAAAGTCTGAACCAACTTATGCTAAGCGGTCCGAACCTGCAACAGGATCTGCAAGGCATTCTTTTACGCTGGAGGAAATACAAGTATGTGTATACAGCCGACATAGAAAAATTCTACAGACAAATCTACATACATGAAGACGATCAACATTTACAGAAAATAGTATGGAGAGACGCGTCACAAGACAACATACAAACCTACCAACTATGTACTGTAACTTATGGCACTAAGTCGGCTCCCTACTTATCAATGCGAACAATTAAACAGTTAGTAAAGGATGACGGACAAAAATATCCGTTAGCATGTGAAATGCTGACTCAACAACTATACGTCGACGATCTGCTGGGCGGGCATAACAACCTTCAAATTGCCCGGGATATACAAAACCAGCTGATCGCGATATTACATGGCGGTGGATTTAATCTACGGAAATGGGCAAGCAACAACCCAACTTTATTAGATGAATTAGAAACAAGTCAGATCAGTGAGCACATGTTAGACTTTAAACATTCACAAACAAACAAAACACTTGGAATCAAATGGAACCCCAGAAGCGATGAGTTTACTTTTTCATACACACTAGATGAGTCACATGACAGCGCACTAACTACTAAAAGGACACTTCTTTCGAGCATTTCTAAATTATATGATCCGCTAGGATGGCTATCACCCGTCACTATTAAGGCGAAGCTTATATTTCAAAATGCGTGGAAAACAGGTATAAACTGGAATGACCCACTTCCGCCACATCTTGAAAACGAATGGTTAACATTAAAGGCAGACATAGCCAACCTAAACAAAATCAAAATCACTCGTTGGATCGGAGCCACACAACAACCCATAGAGCTGCACGGGTTCTGCGACGCGTCCAACAAGTCCTTCGCATGTGTCATATACTGTAAAACAATACAGGACAAAGGCGAAACATCAATACAGTTGGTTAGTGCCAAAACAAAACTTGCACCGCTTAACAAGGACATTTCGATACCTAGGCTCGAGTTATGCGGAGCGCAACTACTCGCACGCTTAATGAAAAAGGTATCAGATTCTATGACTGGCTATGAGATAAAGGTATACGGATGGACAGACTCCATGGTGGTGCTAGGGTGGCTGCAAGGTGAACCATCGCGGTGGAAAACATTCGTGGCCAATCGAGTAGCGGAAATAACACAAATAATCCCACACACAAACTGGAGATACATATCGACATCGGAAAATCCAGCTGATTGTGCTAGTCGGGGTATATATCCGTCGCAGCTGATCGGCAACTCCCTGTGGTGGAAAGGACCATCTAAAATCCTTAATACAGAGATTGAAGAAATGTCCACAACAATTATTTTACCGGAGTTAGAAATGAAAGCCAAACAGACCTACATTACACAAACAAGTTCATTGACATTCATTGAAGAATTGCTTAATAAATGCAACTCTATTACAAAGGTCACTCGGATTACATGTTGGATTTTGCGATTCATAAAACAAATAAAGAAACAATTAACCAGTAAACATAACTACCTAAGTGCTGACGAATTAAAACATGCATCCAATATTATTATAAAAACAATACAATCGGCGACATTCGCAGAAGACCTAAACCAAACAAAAAAAGGTCGTATGGTAACCACAAAGAGTAATTTACGTCAATTATGTCCCTTTGTATGTTCTGAGGGACTGCTGCGAGTCGGTGGTCGACTAAAACATTCAGATTTACCATACTCAGCAAAACATCCCGCCATCATACCCAAAGGACATCGATTAACAGAGCTCCTAATTGATCGCGCACATCAGCAAACACTACATGGCGGGCCACGACTCACATTGGCTTATTTAGGAACAGAGTACTGGATCATTGGAGGGAATCAAACTGTCAAGAAACAGCTGAGGCGATGTACGCGATGCCTACGTTTCAATGCTACTAAAAATACTCAGTTGATGGCGGACATGCCACAGCCTCGAGTCACACCATCCAAACCATTTAACCATTGTGGGGTAGACTTTACCGGACAAGTCGAAATAAAGGCCAACAAGGGCCGTGGTATTAAGACTACAAAAGGATATGTAGCTGTATTTGTCTGCCTATCTACAAAGGCAGTACATCTTGAGTTAGTTTCCGACCTGAGCTCAGCCGCATTTATAGCTGCTTACAAGAGAATGTGTTCACGACGTGGAACACCTGGTCACATGTACAGCGACAACGGTACAAATTTCGTTGGCGCCTGCAAAATTCTCAACCGGGAATATAGAAACATTCTACAACAATATGCTGACACACAGTTTATGAATTGCTTAGCCGAAGCAGGCACTCAGTGGCATTTTAACGCGCCAGCATGGCCCAGCGCCGGCGGGCTGTGGGAGGCGGCCGTACGAGCACTCAAACATCACCTCAAGCGAGTCATAGGAGAACAAAAACTTACATTTGAGGAATATACAACAGTATTAACTCAAATTGAGGCATGCCTTAACTCTAGACCACTCATGTCTCTAACTGAAAACAGCGATGATTTGGACGTTTTAACGCCCGCACACTTCCTGGTAGGGGGCTCACTCATTGCGCCTCCGACCGGCGGAGACATACAAAACATTCACACAAGATGGCAATTAATCGATAGCATGTATCACGATTTCTGGAACAGATGGTCAACGGAGTACTTTCAAACTCTACAATCTCGACAAAAATGGCTGAGAGTCAAACAAAACCTCAACGTTAACGATGTAGTCATCATCAAAGAGGACAACACACCACCAGGTAGGTGGCTACTTGGCAAGGTTACCGACGTACATCCTGGAAGGGACGGACTTGTGCGAGTAGTAACACTCAAAACAAAAAATGGGGTCACAAAACGGCCGATTGTCAAGCTGATACCGCTACCCCCGGGTGACACACACCCTCCTGAAGCACCAGAGAACAAGGACGTAGTAAAAACGTCACTATACAACCAACTTTCGATCTTGTAGCTATAAACTTACAAAAGGACATGATCATACCATTTGACACAACCACCTTCAATTCATGCCTTAAGCTTAATGAAAACACATTATTATGCCCTTTAACCACTCCGATTTATAATGTCAAAAGCGATACCAACAATTGCGAATCGCAAATTATAAACAATAGAAAACCAACGGCATGTATTAAATCATCAAACAATTGTCACAATATGTGGCGTCAGCTGCAAAGCGGCGTAACATGGCTCTTCTCGTGTTGCAAGTATGCTACGTTCGCATTTTCTGCCAAGGTGGCATAACATTGAAGTTATTGAACGGAACTGGCCTTATGACATTAGGTCAAGGCTGCGTTCTAAAGAGTGACACATTTATAATTCGCTCACATTACAATTACCATTCAACTTTACAAGTAAATGATAACATATATGAACCACCACAGATACCGGAGGTAAACAATATTATTAACAACATTACCTTCCACCCTCTCGAGCTGGAAAGTCATGACGACAAACTACAACAACTACATCAGAAAATCGAACAGATGAAGGCTCAACAGGAGACTGCCTTCTCCAACGTATCTACTCATGACATCCACCACTATGCGCTGCTGTACATATTACTCGCCGCAGTAATCACACTCGCTTGTTGGAGTATCTATCTAAAGCTGAGTCATCGACGAGTGATCTCTACACAGAACATGAACGAGCAACAAACGCTTGCGGAGGCTCCACCAGGGGCCAAGCCAAGGCCTCCTGTGCAGGTGCTCCTCACAGACATACACAGTGCTAGTGAGGTCCCGAATGACCTACGTAGTGAGAGTGAGGTCCCGCGTGACCTATATAGTGTGAAGGTGGATAAGGCTTCACCCCCGTGAACTGACAATTTACTTTACATTAAGTTTTACATATTTTTACTTATTCCTACATTAGATTTACTTGTTAATTTGATTTTACTTTACTTTTGATTTTACATTTACTTGTTTACTTTTACATTTATTTCATACATCTTCTTAAGTCGCCAGCATGTACGAGCAAGCGTACATCAGCATTTTGTATGTGCTGACGCGGCGCACTTAAGTTAACATTTAATTATAAGTATTAATTATATTTTAGTGCAATAAACGCATTCACTGTGTACACATCGTTTTCATTACATTACATTATTACATACAGTAAGTGTGCACCACACAATTTCATTATAATGTATGCACTTTATAAACTGTAGCAGTTTTCACTATTTTGACAAATCGGTATTGAATTTCAATACTAAGTACACAAATGTAATTTTCCA
This sequence comes from Cyclophora punctaria, assembly GCA_951394245.1. Lineage (NCBI taxonomy): Eukaryota > Metazoa > Arthropoda > Insecta > Lepidoptera > Geometridae > Cyclophora > Cyclophora punctaria. The sequence goes on from OX596171.1 coordinate 4,831,862, forward strand.
ATTCATGTAAACAATATTGGAACGAAGTTCCTTATCGCGTATCGTTGCGAAAGGGGGCTAGACGGAAAAAATTAAGACGAAAAGTAAGTAACGACACTTTGCTATTGAATGTTAAGCAACGGTTGTCGCGATCATGAATGTGATAGGTGGCCGTCGATAGTGAATGTTAAGCAACGGTTGTCACGATCATGAATGTGATGGGTGGCCGTCGATAGTGAAATGAAATGAAATATTTATTTGCGCAAACAAAGTCAAGATGTTTTTGTTTATGTTGTTGTTGAATGTGTGGTCGGTGCGAGTCGCTGGTTACACTAGTTTGTTTTTTATTCTCGCTTGACCTGGGAATTGAACCCAGGACCTCGGTCTTGGCAGGCGTGTGCACATACCACTAGACCACCGAGGCGTGAGATTTATTATTCTAAAATAAATAATCACAAAATATAGCCTTTTTGTTTTACTGAGCTTTCACAAACCGCATAGCACTTTGGATTATCTTAGTCCTGAAAAGCGCCAAGTTAGATTTTTAATATTGCTGTTAATTTTGAGTATATTAAAAACTAGCCGCGCCCCGCGATTTTACCCGCGTTGTGCCCGTTCCCGTGGGAATTTCGGGAATTTTTTTACATAAAAACCTTTCTCTTGAATCACTCTACCTATTACAAAAAACCGCATCAAAATCCGTTGCGTAATTTTAAAGATTTAAGCATACAGACAAACAAACAAACAGACAAACAAACAGACAGACAAAAATAGCGACTTTATTTTATACTATGTAGTGATGCTTGCGATGTTCACCGCAGCGCAAGCGTTTAGCACGTAATGCAAAAATTTCAGGTATGACGTCAGGTAGTGCGTAGCCAGTTCGACAATGGGTCTACTGATATCACGCTAAGCATAGATCTTGTGGGATCAAACCCCAGCAACCTGATACTTTTTGTTTTGTTATTAGTAATTTTACAATAAAATTTGAATATGCTCGTAAATATTTACTAAGAAAATAAATATATAATATATATAATTATTTAAGTAGGTAACAAATAAAATGATCGAAATATATTTTTATTTCATATTGAATTTTTTTCTCCAAACCAGCAAACAATACGTAACTTCGCTCAACAGTTCGTAAAAAAAAAAAAATAATTGGGCCGCTCCGCGGGATTCGAAACATCGCCTCATCCTTATCCTTACAGATAATATTGTAACAAAACTTCTAAACTATTGAACCACAACGTAGCTTACGTCATAAGATGAAATTATCAATCCAGTCAAATGCAAGATGTGTTTGTATTAATGTGTGTGTGCATTGTCTTTAGCTATAAACATTTAAATCATAAAATCAAAATTAATATTCATGACAGTTTACATGTCACGTCTACGTTCACAATAATTCAATACCTTAATTTTGAATAATTTAAAAAACAAAAGAATTATTATAAACTATCAAAATCAAAGTCATATTTTTTTCAGTTTCTCAGCCTCTTTGGGGCAACCCCAAAGAGGCTATTTTGAACGCACCTTCTTAACTATATTTAAAAGACAAAAATGAATGTTTACATGAATTGGAAAATTACATTTGTGTACTTAGGCTGAGTTGCACCATAGAAGAAGTTAAAGTAAAGGTTTGTGTCAAATTTAACACTAACAGTAACGCTGACTTAAACGGTTAGAGCAAAATGTGTTGCACCAGCGAATTCATTAGCTTTGTTAAAGTTAATAGTGTTACAAGTCAAATGAGGCGTGATTTAACCCAAATTCGATGCGGGTAACATTTTTAAATATGACAATACTAAATAAAACCGTAAAAACTCGTTTCTAGCGCTGTCATTAGTGTCACTTGTCACTTCATTTCGATGTTGATGTCAGTTCGGTGTCTGTTACATATAATAAGTCCATGGTTACATACAAACCAAAAACAAATAATTTTTTCAAGGAAGCTTAGAAATATTCCTAATTTTCTAATTTATACTCTTTTTTATACTTTTTACTTTTTTAATTTCTCTCTTGGAGCAAGGACATGATGTCTGTAGGTTATATTCAACGCGTTTGACAATTTGACGTATAATTTGACAATAACAATAGCACTAACCAGCGAAAAGTGAGCGGTTACAGTTACAGTTAAAGTTATGACGTCATTTAACTATTTGTCAAATGGTGCAACTAATTTTAGGCCTAACCGATACTTTAACTGAAGTTTCGATGTTTGTTATTGTTAAAGTAAGATGGTGCAACCAAGCCTTAGTATTGAAATTTAATACCGATTTGTCAAAATAGTGAAAACTGCTACAGTTTATAAAGTGCATACATTATAATGAAATACTATTGTTTACATCGTTATGAAATAATATCGTTTACATATTATTGTAATTCATAATGGATACATATTTTTGCATGTGATCGTGTATACAAATATCTGAAAAAGAACCTGTGTACATATTTTTGCCAAAAATGTATACATTATTGTGAGAAACTCGGGTGGTTATATAGTATGAATTGTTAAGTGGCTATATGTTTTTGAAATTTTCAGAGTATACATTTATTTGCAAATCTGCCCGTGTATACATTTCATTGCTCATGACTGTACATTACAAACACAAATACTTTATACGAATATATAATTGACACCCAGACGTCGTCGTCAACGACTATGTCTTCACATATTGTTGACTGCGGGCGGGAATCGAACCCGCAGCCCCCGACATAGTACGCTCTCACTGTTAATAATTAATGATAGTTGTAACATTTACCTTTGAAATGCAGCTCTGTTTTCCGACAGTGTCAATTCATCAGTAGCGCCACTTTTATAATAATCTCCGGCATTTTTCGGCAAAACTGCCATCGCAGCATCTTCGAATTCTTTTACACTTATAAGCTTCTCCATTGTATGAGACGACCGTACCACCGTAAAGTAATATTACGACTACTCTTATCATATACGGGGAGGTATGACCCGTTCGATAAAAGTGGCCGTCAATATACGTTGAGATCGGAGAGGGGATATGCGTCGAATCTCACATTTAAGGTCACCGGACCTTACATCTTTTTTCTACCTTAAGTGTCCCACTACTGGACAAATAAGAATTACAAATAAGTCAAATTAGCGCTTAATCGCACTGGGCTTTTAGGTATTGAGAACGTTCTACCTATTCGTAATATAAATACTACACACAATACAATTTTAGACGTGCGTACCTAGTGTAATATTCTACTATCTTAAATATTGACAATGTACGTATCTTCCTAGAATAATTAATATAAAACACGATAAGATTCTGTTAATGTTTCTCAAAGAAGTGTGTACTATCGCAATGTTTGTTTGAGAATCATCACTACGAGTAAGTGTGAATATAGTTTACAAGTGGAAATGTACCATACAATACACGGACTATGTGCTCATTTTTTATGTTTTTTGGTAGCTATCGTAGTATGTTAATTATTTTTTATTATATCAAATAAAAAAAAAATAATTAGCTATAAAATACATATACATTTTGTAGATAAATAGAGCCATTTATGAAATCATGTGTATTTACTAATTTTCCATGAATATTAAATGAGATTCATTGCAATGAAAATTAGAAGCGCATTTTCGGATTTGAACATAATCGAGAAAACATAATCATTTATTTCACCATGTTTTAAAAATACTTGCAAGTTTAAGTAATATAATTGTTTATCATTATCAGAAGTGATAATATGAGGTCACAAGTTCGTAGATATACAACGTGATATTGAAAAGTAAATACGCTTAGTTGATATAAATATTAAGCGCAGTTATATCAATAATATTTCCTCCCAGATGTTAGGCAACGAAAAATACTGTAAATACAATGGCAAAAAAACCTGTAAAATAGGTAATAGTCTAAGATCCGAGCCTATATCGACCTTCACCGAGCTGATAATAGAACGAAAAATATTTTATCATGAATTTAGTATATTAGAAAACATATTAAATATGGGTTTGCTAAAAAAATCCTGGGCAGACTATTTTTAATTAATATTATTTTCGCATTAGGCTCGGATCTTCTACAATAACCCTATAACGTTGGTAGTAAGGTTTGGTTGTATTCGTGTATTAAATATTTAAAAATAAAAACGCATTGGCCATTATTTCTTTTTTATTGATTTAGTTATTATATCGGTTTGAATGCTACATAGCATTTACATACAAAGTCAAATGCCTTACTTTTGCAATAGAAATGAATACAAAACGAACAGCTAAGTAATTTACAAAATCAACTGCAATGTTTATGTAACAGCTTTCAAACTTAAAACTGTATTAACAAATATACGTTTGTGTAAAAAATCTAATCTGTATTTCATTATGTTTACTCTTGAGGACCTTTTCAATGTGCATAATCTACTCGACCTGTAGACTGGCCGCCCACGAGCTCACTCACCTTATTGGAAATATTATAAAAAGTGAAATATTACAATAGTCGATGGATAAAGTTCATATAAAATGAGATGCCCTCGTGACGACGACCAATTCCTTCATTCTCTTTCTTACATTTTGTCAATTTCCTACATTTTTCGCATTTTACTTCCTATCTAAATCTTAATTCAATCACATCACACTGCCATCCCTTCGATCTCAATAACATTATTATTTTTGCAATTTATAAAAGATACAAAATATTTCAATCATAACTTTACATATGAAAAGATTCCTCTCTACCTACTTCATCTTTGGTAATAACATTAACAACAGTCAATGGTTAATCGACCAGGTTTCTTATTCATAATAATCATTCCTGTATTTAACCAATATTATTTGTGATTTTGATGTTATTTTACAAAACTATTTGATAATGCTGAATCAATTTCACTTTCATTTAAAAAGTAAAATCGGTTCACCTTTCAATACAAGTTGATGACAGTACAAGTTACTATAATCCATTGGCAGTCGAGACCGCCACTGTTACAATAGCATAATTTATAAAATGAAAGGTGAATATATAAAAATGTAATGTTATTATCTAGGTTAATGTACAGACTATCAGGTGTAAGCTTTGAGCAAATAAAATCTAAGGCACACAATCCGTAAGACCATTCAAAACAATCTAAAACGATTATAAACCGCGTCGAGGGTGTCAGACGAGTGCAAGCGAACAATGGATTACAATGTGATTCAACATATTGAGGTGCGAGAAGCGTGAATTGCCTGATAGCCTGGTCAAAACAAATTAGTCGCCTCTAAAATAAAATTTACAACCTTTAAGATAAAAAATAAATAAAACAATATTATAAGAAATAGAATATAGACGAAGTGGCAACATATTCCCGTCAGACTAGTCGTTAAATACCTAAAACTATATGTTTTACAACTAAAATTTATTTCACATTAATAACAGACCTGAAAATTATAAAACAAGAATATAGACGAAGTGGCAACATATTCCCGTCAGACTAGTCGTTAAATACCTAAAACTATATGTTTTACAACTAAAATTTATTTCACATTAATAACAGACCTGAAAATTATAAAACAAGAAGTTACTTACACACGTTTAGGCTTGAGTCTTCGTTCACCTAACTTTATACTTTATGTACTGCCTACTGTTAGTTTACAAGCGGGGAACTAATCATGAAGGTATCGTAACTTTGCTGAGGTGGTTGATAATGTTAATAAGCATCGCGACTCATCACCGATCACATAGTTCCATACAATTAACACGATATTTAGCATAATTAAATAATAACGTGACTCAAGTACACACATAATATGGCCAGTGGTCTTACTGATAACACTCGTACAGATAACAATACACTCCGCCTCCTTCAACGTAATAACATCGCTTCATTAAACTCGGACTAAGCTTTGGTTTCTATTTCCTATGAATCAATTAAGTATTGTTTTTATTTTAAGTAAACAAAGCTTCGTCGTTATCTTAATTAATTATTACAAAATGATTTAAGTGATTATAATAGTAACTATATTTTATTTCTTAACTGGCTAGTTTGAATGTCAAATACAGATTATATTGTAAAATCGTGAATGTATCTATTTTGATTATAATCTATTTTATATTAGTGAATAAAATACAATTTGGTTGTCTAACACGCGGGATGCGGCGGGCTGGGCGCCGACGCGTCAAGAAATAACACACCTTCAAGACCCTGGTCCGGTTGTATCACTGCTCACCGTCTACTCATCAAGTGTATATCACCGGCACACGCGACCAACGAATACTAGACATAAAAGCATCATTTACTTGCATCGTTCAATACAAATGAACCATATTTGTACTATACTTTGTAATATAAATAAAAACAAAATACAAGCGTCATTGTAAATAAAATGCAAATTATTTAATTGGGTAGGTATAATAAATCCATTGATGTACCTAGTTTAATATTTTAAATACTAATACCAAGACGCTCGAGTGCTTTTAAGAGTCGACACTTGATTTTAATGCAACAAGTTACATGTAAAACAAAATATAACTAAAACAATGTACAAACCATATCTCTGTAAGACATTAATATAGACCGGAGTAACGCAATTCAATCCAATATCGCTTATGTTATTTTTTATTTTATATCGTATATAAAACAACCTAGTCTACTTAAAATGGGTTGATTTCAAATCATTACCCATTAAAGGGTTTATATATAGGAGATTCCAACAACTTCATATCAATGTTAGTGCCATTCGCATGTGATACTAAATCGTGGATGAATACCAATGTATACGCGTTATTGTTACTTGATGTACGGCTATCATTTCGCTATTCTGAGTATTGATCTATTGCAATAATGTTCGGAAGTACAAGTCACACTGGGGCCGAACCTTCCCGGTCATATGTAAATGCCATAATAAAATCTAGAACACCTCAAAAAAGTTCCGAAAAGCTTTACAGTCACTGGACACCGTTCAAAGAAAAAGAAACCATCCGAATCGGCTCCATATAAAAAACGAAATGTAAAAATTGACTTTCAACTTTACTGAACTTTTAAATGTAAAAATTTACACCTGAGATCACTCTTAAATGATAAGTATAACACGTATAAAAAGTACAGTCGGTTAGTACAGTACAATAGGTATAATCGTAGGTCCTTAACAATACATAGAAGATTAAATTACATGCTACGCGTAGTTAAATAAATTACACTGTCGAAAACGCGATACGAATAAATCTTACTTCAAAAAAAATAAATACTATGGTACTTTTAAAGCGAATCGTCGATCGCGAACGAACGAAACGAGAAGCGGCGAGCGCGATCGCACGGGGCTCTTCGATTAATACTTAACGTAAGCGCCAACGAAAACGAACTTTACACATATATGTTTAGCATCACAGAACAAAACTAGGACTAAGCAGAGATCGTGTGGCTCAGACGAGGGGCTCATACGTGCGGCTCAGATGAGTGGCGGCGAGCCATCGCACGGGGGCGGCTCACGATCACACGGGCGCGGCTCGCAGTCGCACGGGCGCGGCTCACGAGCGCTCGGGCGCGCGGCTCGCGGTCACACGGGCGCGTGCGGCGCCTCGTCCTCCGGCGAGTCCTCCGCGCCGCCCGCCGAGTCCGAGTCCTCCGAGTCCGGGCACACCTGGTACGCCCTGCGCACACACACACACACACACACACCCTCAGTACTTATTACGGCTCCATACATATCCTAAGTGTAAATTATTGCCTGGAATGTCCCCCTGCTGGCCAAAGACCTCTCATTTCAGGACATATAACATGTTTAAAATATAGACGGCAATCTCAAGCGATGGAAAGTAAAGCCGGAACACTAATGTCAGTGAACCGCCTGCGGTTGCGGTTTAGCGCTAAACTCTAAGATTCTACCCGACAGTTGAATGGCCGCATACAGAAAGATAAATAGCAAATCATCGCTGACAAAGGCCGTAGTTGACGGATTCCGACTTACGAGATCTTATTCTGATCTACCAGGGCTAGTAATTGGCGCAAACTGTTTGGCAGGTTTGATTTCGTATGTGGCTTTTGGGAGATTTCACACTTGGTGTCCGCTTGGTTGCGGAGCCAATAAGTTGCCGTCACCCAAGTGAAAAAGATTGCAGCTCAATTTGGCAATGGATCTTCGTTATACACCCAACTCATCAACAGCTAATTACAGTAATATACTCACATCTCTAACGTTTTGCGAGCAGAGTTGCTGCGCTCAAGGAAGTATCCGCTGGAGGTTTCGTTGGAAGTGCCGGGCGGCGACCACGTGCCGTACGAGCCGTACCCGGTGGGGCCGTACTGGACGAAAGAGATTATGTTACGATGAGACCGACAAGAGGCAAGCATATTATAATATATAGAACACACACAGTAATATAATATATAAAACAAGGGTACTTTGTGTGTCTGTTTAATATGAACGTTAGTTAGTAATTAGAAAAATGTACTTGTGGCAATGAAAAAAATGAAAAATATGACAACTACACGGAAATGGCATTAGTTGGCGGTAGCGAACCGTCGTAAAGTGAAGCTGAGGGTTGTAATGATGGGACATAATAAAGTGCGGGTACCCGGTCGAGCTCCTCCTGCAGCCAGGCCAGCAGGTGGCGCAGGCGGCGGCGCGGCGCGGGCTGCGCGCGCACGGCGCGGTGCGCGGCGGGCGCGCGCCGCATCACGCTCACCACCAGCTTGATGCACGCGTACGCGCGCTTCTGGTAGTGGCTGCGCGCGCGCCACGCCGTCTCCAGCAGGCTCGGCCGGTCCTCCGACACGCCCTGCGCGACAACCACACCCACCTTACATCTTATACCTCACGACACGATTGTGATATAGACATTCGTTAAATCTTCACACATGTGACGTCTCGGTGAACCCGTACGTTACTGCCAGCCTTACATCGATGACATTACGGCAATCTCTGGACTCGTTATAAGAAGTACAACTGAAAGAGACACTTGTGGCTATAACCCACAACACTTGCATGTGACATACATTAGTTCGTCCTATCCACGATGTGAACCAACCTTGATGATGACGTTGTGTATGCGGTGGTGGTGCCAGCTATCCTCCATGAGCAGCAGCGCGGCGAGCGCGTCGGCGTGTCGCCGCAGCTCGTGGCAGTACGCGTACGCCATCTGCCACAGCAGCTCGGCCAGCGCGTTGCGCGACCAGCCCGCGTTCTCCCAGCACAGGAACTGCAGCAGGCGGATCGCTTCCTCGCACCCGCAACACTCTTCCGTCAGTTTCTTCATGTACGTTCTGGAAGGGTTGCGTAGTTCATTTATTAGTCAATGTTACTAGGGCTTGTTAAGTGTGAGGTGTAATAGTAAATAGGTGTTTGGTTTTTTGTTGCTTAACAATCGCAATGAACTGACATCGCTCATTTAAATGACGGCACGAGCGCTAGGAACATGGTAAGTAAGGGCGTGGAGGGTTACCCGGCGCGGTTGTAGAGCACGTCGGCGGCGGGCGCGGGCAGCGGCGGGCGCACGGCGGCGGCCACGGCGGCCGAGTGGTGGCCGGGCGGCGGCTCGCCGAACGGGTTGGGCAGCGGCGCCGCGCCCTCCGCGCCCAGCCCGCCGCCGCCGCCCGCCGACTGGCAGCGCGCCGACACGTCGCAGCACCGCACCAGCGCGCAGATCACCTGACACACACACACACACCACACACGTCACTACACGAAACAGCCACAGTGTTCTTACATGCGTTGGGCACATAGCGCATCAAAAACCACCACTAGTCCCTCCTGCTAAATTGTTTGCTGGAATCTTGCCCATATATTTCCAAAACCAGGAAAAATAAATCATTTATAGTTTTTACAATAGCTATTGAAGTTATTTTCTTACCTGATGAATTTTAGCCGACTCCGGATACTGATATTTGCCCACGGAAGCTGATTCATCCATGCAGATAGCAAGGAGCACATCCAAGATTTTTAGCTGGAACAATAAAGATGTTCTTAAGTGACCTTTAACATAGCAACCTTACTTTTTTGGGTGATAAACTAAAATGGTTTAATACTTATCTAATACTGAAAATGCAACTGCAAAATGGACTTGTACGTATTATATTTAGGGCATTTACCAGTTGAAACTGGGGTCCAGGGTTGAGCGATAACTACTCCGCTGAAGACAAGCGCGATATTTTTCTTGGTGTCTTCACAGAAAAGAGAAAACATAGCCCGACAGTGGGACGTAACAGGCTAATAGATACTTACCCTAAGCAGCTGATGTCTCTCGGGCAGGCCGAGCGAGGCGTAAGTGTGGAAAAGGTTGAAGAGTAGCGGCAGGTGGCGCGTGTGGATGGCGTCGGGCGCCGGCGCGGGCGCGGGCGCGGCGGGCGGCGCGGCCAGCGCGCGCACGCAGCACACCAGCTGGTCCGACAGCGACAGCGCCTCCTCGCGCGAGCACCACGACCCGAACCCCGCCGCCACTGCGGAGTCACACGCTCATTACACGGTGCACTGAGGAAACTATATCACTATGGACACCAAAGGCAGATTTAGACCCTACTGCGCAAATACTGAACCAGAGTGGCGATCATGGGAAACAAACACGAATTATTAGGTGCCTCTATCTATGGAAACCGAATAGATATAACTAGCCCATAGTATGCAAGTGATACCGACAAACATAAATTGTTATTCTTACCCGGAGGATCCTGATTGGAGAAATGTGCTAAGAAGACGATAGTTTTCATGAAGACTGTTCGAACTTCAGCGGTTGGGCACGATAACAGATAGTCACACAATCTGAAAACGAAATTAATGAAATTTATATTTAGTGTTTATATTAACAGTTTTTTTTTAATTAATCTAAGCTTTAAAAATATTTTTACATGGAAAAAATATTAGAAAAGTCAGTTAAATTATATTATACCTGTGCGTATTCTTAAAGAGGTCTGTCGCAAACCACGCTCGCACAGCTTGTGAGCATCTAAAATGTTGCGACAGAATTTCATGCCTGTAAAAGAAACAAAACATTTACTATAGACGATGTTTTCAAGTTGTCAAACAAAAAAGATGGTATGCAACGAAATAAAAGCTTACCAATCGATCGCTGGACCTCGCAAGGTTTTCTTTGTGCGATATCCTACTTGGAATAAGAATTTCGTTGCTAACTGAACCACCAACATTGATATTTCTTCGTGTTCAGGACCCTGTTACGACAAATTACATTAACAATGCACACTATTAGAGTAAAATAAAGTTTATCTTGTATCCACTGTATCTACATACCCATATAGCGGATTGTGCTCCCGGTGCGATTTGTAACCGCATACAACACAATTTTTTCATAAAATTGAAATGTTCTAAACTGAATTGGTCTTGATTGTGTGAGAATGCAATGTTGCCGCGTCGGACTGATTGCCATATTGGTTTCGGGATTGAACTTTCTCTGTAAGTACAAAAAGGGGTTAATACATTGAAAAAATATTAAAAGGTCAATTAATTTCTTGAGGTATATTGATATAATTACTTGAGGGTCATATTCTTCATGGATTGCTCCAGGTTGGCCTTCTCCACGACATCCCGTCTCGTATAAAACAGCATGTAGGCGTTCCACCATCTCTTTTGTCGTTTGTACGTCACCCTCTTTAACATTGGATCAAACACCTAGAACCATATAACAAATTACCACGCCAAAAATAAGGTCTCTTATCCTAACTATCTGGATTGTCATGCTGAATCAATAAGCAATTTGAGAAGAATGTATTGATATCTTTAGCAAGCGAGAGGCGTTTGCTCTACGGTGGTATTTTTACATGCAGTTCTTTGATAAGATTAAGGGATGGGAGTTCCTATTAAGAGACCTTTAGCTACTTCAATTTGAGACATGCATTAGAGACCACACAAATGTCACACATTAACATGCTATTAGCTTTTCTGCAAGATATTGAATCTACAAGTTGTGTTTCATGGGCGGCACGTTGGCCACGGATGAAACAGCAGGCATAATATTATGCTGAAAAACCACTATCGGCGAGAAACCATTAGTATACCAGAATGAGCGCCAATATGAAAGGTAACAAACGTGGAGTCAAGCTAGACGAGGCTACAAAAAAGTTAAAGCGCGTGATAAGCACTTGTATTATTATTTTCTTCCGCCACTCAATGGTCTGAATCGCGACTAATCTTTGCTCAAATGCTTCCTCGCCGCGAGTGGGTCCTATCCTTCCATGGTTTCGCGACAGCTCACCTCGCCCATGTACTCCCCGCCGAAGCACTGCACTTTCATTTCCTCGTCGTCGTGCATGCCGCACTCCGACACGTCGCCGTCGTCTAGCTTCACCCACCGACCGGTTTCGCTGCCGTTGTCTCTGTAGGTAAAGTGAAGAAGATAAGGGTGTTGTCTATTATATGACTAACTAGCTGTGTCCCGCGGTTTCACCCGCAGCGCCCCCGTTCCCGTGGGAATTTTGAGATTTTTATTCCCTATAAACCTCACGGAGCCCGAGACCTTTCCAACGAATGCAAAACCGTGGAAATCGGTCCAGCCATTCACGCGTGATGCCGCGACTAAGGAAAACGGGTTTCATTTATATACATATATATAGATAACACCTTGCCTTCAACAATTTGTGGCTTTATTGGAATTACAGTTGTATTTTTTTCCAGATATATCTGCCTACGCAGATCTTTATATGATGTGACAAAGACAGAAAAAATAGTAGTTTATGCAACTGTCATATAATGAAGGGTATTAAAACACGAGTGTGAGTTTATGAAACGAGCGCAGCGAGTTTCATAATAGTAACGAGTGTTTTAATACCCGTGTTATATGCAGTTGCATACACTACTTTATCTTCACTAATGCAATTAATCAAACAAAATTTTAAAAACAAAACACATAGCGAAACATTTAATTCACGCGTACGTGTATAGTCACAGTGAACTTGCCGCCATTAAAATCTAACCAATGAGAGCGCAGCTGCGCGCGCCGCGCAGGGCGCGATGTTATAATGAGATTTTACGATATCGATGTGGATATTATAACATCATGTGCAATTGCTTAAATTGAGTGTTTTAGTTGTCTGCGCTATAACAGTAGTAATTATAAGTCAAGTATTGGAAACATAAGTAGAATGTTACAACATCAGTGTAGATAATAGTAGTTTATGCAACTGTCATATAATGAAGGGTATTAAAACACGAGTGTGAGTTTATGAAACGAGCGCAGCGAGTTTCATAATAGTAACGAGTGTTTTAATACCCGTGTTATATGCAGTTGCATACACTACTTTATCTTCACTAATGCAAATAATCAAACAAAATTTTAAAAACAAAACACATTGCGAAACATTAAATTCACGCGTACGTGTATTGTCACAGTGAACTTGCCGCCATTAAAATCTAACCAATGAGAGCGCAGTTGCGCGCGCCGCGCAGGGCGCGATGTTATAATGAGATTTTACGATATCGATGTGGATATTATACCATCATGTGCAATTGCTTAAATTGAGTGTTTTAGTTGTCTGCGCTATAACAGTAGTAATTATAAGTCAAGTATTGGAAACATAAGAAGAATGTTACAACATTAGTGTAGATAAACATATTTACACTATTGATGGAATAGAAACACTTATAATGTAATGTAATAATGTATCCTTATGCGTCTTACGCAGTCTTGTTTTTTCTCCCTCACTACACCCTATTCCTCCATAGAAGGAATTATCTTTACTTGAAAAATCGGGCATATAGTTTACATTAGGGCTTGTACGTGAATACGGATAGTGTACCTGAGCAGCACGTAGGAGTAGTAGTGCCCGCCCGAGGCCTGCCCCGAGTGCACGACGACCCCGCTGAGCTGGTAGCGCGTCTGGCGCGAGCCCGCGCCGCCCGCGCCGCCCGCGCCGCCCGCGCTCCCCTCGCCGCCCTCCCACAGCGACGCGTCGCCCTCCGCCCGCGCCAGGCCCCACGCTAAACGTACCGACATGGTGCTATTTATAGATATATACTTACAATACATCTTACTCTTTTACTAATATAAATGAGAAAGTAACTCAGCCAGTTTCATAACGATGCTACGTTTACAAGATTTAATCTGTGGGATCAATTTTGTTGAATTTTAGTACAGAAAGCTGACAAAGTCCCCCACCGATTCTGTCTGTTTGGGATAAACCAAAAACTGATCAACAAATTTGTATGCGGTATAACCAATTGACTGAGTGTTTCCGAGGAAAGTTACTTTTCATTCCAAATATAGCATGGAAATAGGTATAAAGCTTGCTAGTGTAAAAATAATAAAATACACACCTGTGTAAGGTTCCACGTCTAACTCGCGAGGAAACTCGAAGTAATCGTTGAATTTTATTGCACAGACTTTTTCAAAATCATATTCAAATCTCTTTAATTGTATTACTAATACGGGAGGTAGTTTGTTTAGACATAAACGCTTAACTGTTACCACCTGTAACAAAAGAATCATCAACATATTTATGACTGATAAATTATTATTATATTATTTTGTACATTATTTTCCAATAGGAATATATAGTTACCTTTTTATTGCACTTATCACAGTGATAGGCATCAGGGCCTTCCAACAACTCTCCACGAACGTAAGCTTCGAGAGATTCTTGCAATCGAGATAAATTCCTTATGTCTAGAGATACCACGCTGAATGGCTCTTCTTTACAATACCTGACAAATACAAACATCATTATTAGGGATGGGAATCATGTTTTCATTAGCGGACTCTGAGCGGGAGATACATTATGTAGTCGAAAGTAACTGAAGGATAGCATATTGAAGTTGTTATATATCTTCAAGGACTATTTCAATAAAGTAAATATTATTGATCTCTCACCTGTGAGGACAACCCTTGCAAATTTTCTGATCAGAATACGTCCCTCCCATCGTCTTGGCCATAAGCTGTTCCTGGCCCAATGACTTTAAAGCTTCATCTAGAGATTCTACTAACGACATAAAAAACTCTACAGCGTCTTGTTGCTCGCGTAAATTAACGGGTTCTCCTTGAAGTCTGTGAAATAAATGAATAATAACATTTTCTTACTGTCCAATGGAAAACATAATGTAAGTAACGGTGGTTGATTTAACTTACTTAAAATGCGCCCACAGTCCTCTGGGTATATAATACTGAAGTTTACTGTAATGTAAATGTGCGAAAATTGCTTGAACTTGTTTCAAAATCGTTATGTTGTAGTCGGTTGAGTTCTGAAATCAACAAAAGCATTATAGAAGATTTGTATGAAAGTAAAACAGATAAGAAAATATTTAATTGGAATAAAGGCTTACTTCTGTGTTGTTTTCCATTATACTATGATGATGGTGATGGTGGCTTTCTCCAGAGAAATCTTCGTTTGGGTCTGTTGCAGCCCCTACCAAGAGAAACAATATATTATATTAAGTAGTTCTTCCCAGGGTCCTATTTCAGAACTTTAACTTTGAAAACTGAATACGGCGAGAGTATGATAACACACCACAAAGTAATTCCGTATGCGAGTGATTAAGTAGGAGGCATGAGGTTTTAGTTCGTCTGAAAGCTTCCGACGCAGTCTAAAACTAAAACAATCGAGATCGACAACCTAACGACCTCTCCTGTAGCACGGCAGAGGACAGAAAGAGATGCCCATCTAAATTGTAGTGTGGTATTTGGTGTGAACTAGTGAATGCAGTGCTTCTGCATACCTTGCACGGTGAGCAGCGAGTCGCGCACGGCGGGCACGCAGTACAGCTGCTGCAGCACGGAGTTCATGTAGCACGTGGCGCCCGCGTTCTTCAGCCCCACCAGCCCCGCCGGCGGCCGCGGGCCCACGCACGGCATGTACTCCCACTCCGACAGCGGCACGCTCTTGTCTGCACGCAATCGGTGTGGGATTAGTATGTCGTTCGTGATCTATGGTACGGTCTGTTTATGGATGTGGTTCCTAGGAAGGGGAATTTACGATTCTCGGCACTCTCTTCTGTGACCTGTCACATGGATATAGCGGTCATAGTATCTGCACTGTATGAGTTAGTGGGCAGTTCTAAAGAGAAAGGGTTACGGTTGTTTGTAGCGTATTTTACCAATACATCTTGTTCCAATATGTTCAAAAGCAAGAAGAATACTAACCAATGCACTTTGAAAAATATAAGAGTCGCTTACCGCTATAGAACATGAGGTCGATGAGGTGCACGAGCGCGGCCATGTTGTGCACGCAGCCGTGCACGAGCGCCAGCAGCAGGTCGGCGGCGGCGGCGGCGGCGCCGGGCGTGCGGCACAGCGGCGCCGCGCCCTCGCCCGCGCCGCCCCCGCCCTCCGCGCCCGCCCACGCCCACGAATAGGGCCACAGGAACTGCGTCAGAATCTCCTGCCGCACACATACATACACGGTTTAAACACAAAACATTTCATTACATCGAGCCGCATCATGGCTTTACCTATACTACAAACTATGATTTCATTCCGATAGTTCAAATCTAATCTAACGTGTTTCTCTGTAGGGATTTGGATGCGTATGATGGAGTGCAGCAGATTAAAATGATTCTGATGAAAGTTACCTTTATCAGCCCAGAGTCCTTATGATCGGGATGCGCGCCATACTGATACTTGATCTGTGCGGGCACGTGAGCCACTAGTTCTTTGGTCAGGTTGAGGTGGCCTTCCAGCAAGATGTCGTCCAGAGTCTCGGGGTTGTCGCGGACGGAGCGCAGCCACGCCACCTGCAGAAACGACAAACGTACAATGATTGTGTTACACATACGTTCACACTTGGTGACACATTATCAATATTAACTGAAAGTTATTTTTTAATTTCTTTCATTAGAATTAGTGAGACAAAAAATCCCATTTGTTTTATCAATGTACTGATAATGGAACTAGGGGAAAAATACCTCTCAAGATCATCGGACCCTCGAGAAGGTGTGTGCGTACCTCGGCGGCGAGGTCGGGGCGCGTGCGCTCGGTGGGCCCGGCCAGCGCCACGAGGCGGCACAGCAGCTGCAGGAACTGCATGGCGTTGCGCGCGTGGCGCGGCAGGCGCGCGGCGCCGGGCGCCAGCGCCGCCAGCGCCGCGCGCGCGCCGCCGCCGCCCGCCGCCGCCAGCACCTGCTCGGCGCACGCGATGCGCACGGCGGCGTGCCCGCACTCGATCATGAGGAACAGCGCCGCGTCCGGCCACCACGCCGAGCTCACCAGGCTCTCCACGCGCCCGCCGCTCAGCGCCGTGCACACCGTCACCACCTCCATGCACTCGCGGACCACTGCCCAGCGGAAACGCAATGTTAATACGTTACAAGCGTTACGATCGAATCATTTGAATACCTATTGAATCAGTACGTGTTTAATATCGGCTTAATATAACACCAGGAAGATTTTCGTTCGTAAAAATTTAATGGAGCTAAGCATGTCGTTGAAATATGAGCGTGCAGGACGTACGTATGACGTCGTCGGGGTGTATGGCGCCGCTGTGGTCGGCAGGCTGCGCCACGGCGTGCGCCAGCAGGTAGAGCGCGCGCACGGTGGGCGCGGCCGGCACGCGCCACCACGCCAGCGACGACACGTCGCCGTCCTCGCGCCCGCACGACACCACCTGCACACGACACCACACACTTTTACACTCTCTCCCTATCGCCCATGATCCTGACGAGCATGAACGTCTAAACACTAATTAGATTGCGTTCATCGTGCAAGTATTCATCCATACGAGTGCCGAATACGCGAATTACTTTTGAAAAGCACAACCAAGTTAATGACGATTAAACTACCGTTAAGAAAGGATAAAATACGTACATTGGGGTTGATCTCTTACAGTATATTAGAAGGTATGCATACCTGTTCTCCTAAAGCGGCAGCCAATTTCTCCGCTATAGCCTTGATCAACAGTTCGCAGCTATGATTTGGCACAGTTTGAAGCGCTTCCCGCAACAATGTAACGTCCGTTCTAAAACATAAACTAGACTGTAAGCTTTGAGCTCGACTACAACAAAGAATTCACTAAATAATGTGACATACCGTACTTCTCGGTCCACGCTTGTCTCATCAACATTCGGTGCTATAATCTCAAACAAATGTCCCAACGTAAACAATATTAACTTTGATAATCTCACTAGAGCCAAAAACCCCACCCTGCAAAATAAAACATAACCTTACTTTTCAATATACACAGAAAAAACTGTTTGATTTTTGTAAATGATTACAACAATGATTACAATGTTCTGTAATTCATGTAATAACCTTTTTGGTAATATACCTTCGTGTGTGAGGAGCGGCGTTTTGTAAAAACTCTTTATCAGACAAACATTTGACTAATAACGGCGCTTTCTTCACGCAGGCCAGTTGAAAACTACGACTGCGTTCGAGTTTTGTTTCCGATGCTGGCATTATCATGCTGTATAGGACCTAAAAAACAAAAACGACATTGAAGTTTGATCCTTATGTTAGTACTTAGGAATATATATAAAATTTGTGTGTCATTTACCTCCATATTATAGGCAACGGTGGGTGGCTCGGGACCGTAGAGCATGTCTCTGAGTTTAGTGTCATCCCGACTGAGTAATGCTTCAGTTAACTTTTCAATCTAGAATAGGTAAATAATCTTAGAATACTGTCAAGTCAAAATATAAATATAATAATAGAATTGTTTACTTACCGTCTGTTTATGAGGTGGGCATATTTGTGACAGAAAATGGGCAGCTTCAGTCAGCTGTGGGTAACCTTTTGTTATGCCTATGTGTTCCAACAGTAACACAAACGGGAGGTACCACGAACCCTGGGCGAATAGCTGAAATAATCACATTGCATTTTTTAATATGCACAACCATATAAAGTACCATTCAAATAAAAACATTCACTAATGTACAACTAACAGTCGTTCGCGATTGTTCCCCCTATTCTACAGATTCCTGTACTTATTTTGAAATTCAAAGTAGCTAAATAGCTCTCTCGTAATCACTGTTTGTAGGTGACTTATCCGTTGACCAGGTTTTGAGTTTATTGCGAAAATACAATCAGACCGACTTGGCGGGGGAGATGCTCCATAATATTAAAGGATACTTACAACACCAGGCAGTGCGTGTTCGGGTGTGGGCGACGTGGGAGGTGACGAAGTACTGGAGTCGCTGCTAGAGTCGTTAGATGACCCGCAGCCGCCGCTACCGCACACTTGACCATCATACACCTGACAAACAGTTACAGATCATAAACATTACATTATATTATAGTAATCACATAACATGTGATGTTATGTGAACCACTTACTAACTATCGTACAGAAAATTACAGATTTTTTCATATTAAGAAAAAGAAAAGCTATAAATGAAATCAAACACAACTTACGTCCGCAACTTACGTCCGATAGTTAGCTCATCATATTATGTCTCAAAAGTGTTTGGCTTATTAAAGTTAATAAATAATTAATGATAAAGATTATGTTTCTTACCTTTGCAATAATCACACATTTATCACGGAGGGGTAATTGCGATAGTATCTTTTTGTCATGACTAGAATCTATTAGTTCACCATTAACGTACAACTCTAATTTATTGATATACATTTCTAATTTTATTGTATTTTCTGTTATGCACTTAAGCCTGGAACAAGACAAAAATATGATTAAAACGAGTCACTTGTAAGACAAGACAAGACAAATATCCACTTGTAAATGTGAGTATACCTTCTTTGGACTGTGGCGCGCAAGGAGTGCAGCGTCTCGTTGGAGTGCGTGAATATCTCGATGTCGTCGAGCTGGCGCTGGCCCGTCTGGAAGTTGAAGCGCACGATGACGGAGCACTGGCGCCCGCGCGCCGCCCTGTACACCGGCAGGATCTGCCTCTCCGACGAGAACCTTCTATCACATTCGTTTATATATTCTTGTATGGCACGAATCACTCGACACATCTTTGTACAGCCTTCAGAACCATCTAGAAAACATTAGATACATTAACCAATTGACACCAGAAGTGACACACGATTCATTACAGGTAATATCCCTATCATTCGGTATATCCACTTGTTTAGTAGAGAATGCATACGAAGTAGGTACACTTCAATTCTCTTGCATATATTGTCTGAATTGATGCGAAGTTTGTTTGTAGCGTTTGAATATGAGGACATTACATTATGTATGACCAGGACGTAGATAATCTAATTTGTTCAAAAAGCAGTCAAACATTATGTGTAGTGAGTAAGAAGCCATGTAAAGTATAATAGTAAGTAATTCTGATATCAATTTATGTATAGCAAATGTAACATTTACTTTTGTGTCATATAAATTGACTTGTGTCATTTGTGTATCTACTGCATGGTCAACAGCAAGTTACATCGTCATACAAAGTAAATTTAAGAGAGAGAATTTAAATGTTGTTTCATGTCAAGTAGATATGTTTCCTGGGTGTCCTAAATAAATAAGTAAGTGTCGAACTGACTGTCGAGCGCGTCCATCTCGTTGTGCGTGCGCTGCAGGCGCGCGAAGCACTGCGTGAGGAAGGCGTCGTGGTGCTGCGCCGCCGACAGCGCCGGGCCCACGCACGTGCACACCTCGCGCAGCAGCTCGATGCCGCGCAGGGAGATCTCGTCCTCGCACTCGGTTATCACCTGTACAAAGGTCCATATGTACATTAATTAGCGTTTTACGCATGTTGTATCCGTTCCTGTGGGATTTTTGAGATCAAATGGGAAAATGTTTTTGCGTAAAATGGTAACAGACATCCAACAATACACCACACAAATTTAACTTCCGTATTTCACATTATTTTATAATAAATATGGATGTGTGAAACTCACCCTCCATAAATAATCTAAGCCTATGAGATCAGCGTCAATAAGTTGAAAGCTTCGTCGCTTCATTTTTAGTTTACCTTCTTTGGAGTTTACAGCTTTGAAAAATCTAGAACAAGAACAATTTTAGGAATTTATAAAATGTGGCACTACATGACAATGTCACAATAGTAGTTTATGCAACTGTCATATAATGAAGGGTATTAAAACACGAGTGTGAGTTTATGAAACGAGCGCAGCGAGTTTCATAATAGTAACGAGTGTTTTAATATCCGTGTTATATGCAGTTGCATACACTACTTTATCTTCACTAATGCAATGAATCAAACAAAATTTTAAAAACAAAACACATTGCGAAACATTAAATTCACGCGTACGTGTATTGTCACAGTGAACTTGCCGCCATTAAAATCTAACCAATGAGAGCGCAGCTGCGCGCGCAGGGCCGCAGGGCGCGCGCCGCGCAGGGCGCGATGTTATTATAATGAGATTTTACGATATCGATGTGGATATTATAACATCATGTGCAATTGCTTAAATTGAGTGTTTTAGTTGTCTGCGCTATAACAGTAGTAATTATAAGTCAAGTATTGGAAACATAAGTAGAATGTTACAACATTAGTGTAGATAAAGTATATTATTCGTCTTGATAAATCCGAACAGTAGTATTACGTACCTTTCGAAACATTTGATTCCCGAATGCGTTAGTAGATTAGGCGGCAACGTCATAATGTTGCGTCGAAAAAAGTGCAGATTGACGTTAGGGTCCAGGTCGGGCTCCTCGCCCATGAGCTTGCTGAACCAGCGGAAGCACGCCTCGCGGTCGCCGAGGTGCGCCGGCCGCTCCGCCAGACATATCCATATCTGTTTCGCCTAAAAGTGAAGACCATTTACTCTCAATATGGAAACTTATACTAGTTGATTTGATTCGGTGATGCTATGCCACCGATCTTAGTACGTATTGTTTGTTTTTCAATAGACGGAAAGGCACATAAAAGAGATGCATCATAGTAGGAAAACCCATTGGGAAGTTTCAGTCAATATGGATCAAATCCGCTAAGGTAGAAAGTATGGATGATGTTTTGATCCATGATAGTATATATCTGGTAGTAAACTACTACTTACTTGTTCCGCACATAGCCACAACTGTCCGTCTTTGAGAAGGAACCGCAGAAAACTCAATCGTTCGTGCACCTGCGCCGCGTGCGGATAGCGTCCGTCGGGCAGCCAGTTTTCCCAGTCCACTTTACCCTCTTCTATAATATGAAGAGGAAATTAATATATTTAGTAAAAGGAATGTTTATGTATGGAGATAATGAGGTATGACTTATAAGGATACTGAAAAGGCCAATATGTTGACTACCACCAATAATCAGGTAATTATCGTGTTATCTTTAAGTTTTTGATAATAAGAGCCACACCATATTGCAGCGTAGCTGAACAAAAAACATATCGCAACTAAAAATTTTTATACTATGCGTTCTACGCCATAGATTAACAGTAACATCGTCACATGATAGAACGTACCTCGCCCCATTGGCAGCAGTCGACAATGGGAGTAATTACAAAACACAACTGACCTGCTAGTTTATTCCGCACAGTATCCATGTAAGTGGTCAGCGAGTTAGTGACGAGTATAACAAGTGAGTGCTGCGTCTGTAATCGGTCAATAAGCTCTTGTCTCGTGACGTGCGGCCGCGCGCCCGCGCCCCCGCCCGCTTCGTACAAGCAGCAGATCTCACGCATCACTTTCAAAGCTGGAAGGACCCACTTCTCACGGGATTTTAGTTCTTCTACGCATCTGTAATAAATTAGATTTTAGAAGATTGAACTGATCGCAAAGATAGTTTCAACCTCAAGGAACACAATACTAGATTAGCTTAATTAGCCAATCCAGAATTAAGTGAGGATAAGGTAAGATGACTTACAAAAAATCAAGCTGATTGATTGATAACAAGTTTAAAGTTAATTTAGGATAACCTCGAGCGCAAAAAATAGACCTATTCCGAGTAAACTTTTATCAATATATCGGTTGGAGTCCTGTCTATTGCGAATGAAGAAAACTGTATCTCTGTTCTAATGTTACTTACTTGTCTAACCAAAGAGTTTTCTGCGTGTCTCGATCTTGGCTACAACTGTAATCTAGGATTTTGATAAGATTCGCTAACGCCATATCCATAATTTCTGTGCAAGCTTCTTCTGAATGAGCTAAATTCCAAAATAGCACTAAAACCTGTATAAAAATGAAATCATTACATTATCCAACATACTTTATAAGTAAAAATGAAACTTATTCAGAATTATGTAAATAGACAAACCTTATTGGCCATAACTCCATCTTTATCATCTTCAGCTAACCTCCTAATCACTTCTAGTAATTTATCACTTTGTTTCTTGTTACAGGTCGCCCAGCTAGCCTAAAAAAAAGAAATATGCCATAAATCACATACATAATCATTTGAGTATAAATAAATGTATGATTGACATGTCTCAAAGATATGAAGTTAATCCAAATTAAACTTCAGGTGATCACACTGACTAACGAAGAATTCAGTCGCATCGAGATTTATTTTAAACTAGCAGCGCCCCGCGGCTTTGCCCGCGTTGAGCCCGTTCCCGTAGGAATTTTCGAATATCCTTTCTTAGTGTGCACTTACGTCACTTGAAGAACCTTCCTGCCAAATTTCATGTTTCTAGGTGAAGCGGTTGAGGCTTTGCGTTGATTATCAGTCAGTCAGGACTTTGAATTTTATATATATAGATAACATACATAATGAGAATGATAGAACTTACTTTGAAGCAATCAAACAGATGGTCCAACTGATCAGGAGTGAAGTCCCACGCCAGCTTCGCTAATAGATCGTGTAAGTTCTTTACTATCGCCTCGTGTTTCCCGTGCTGAGCCTTCCATATCGCGTCGAGGTCGTCCAGGGTCAAGGAGTTCTCTTTGATCATGAACCGGAGCATCTTCTCCAACCGATCCACGTATTGCGGCTGATGGAGCGAGTCTCGGAGTACGATGTCGACTACGTTGTTTTCACGGATCCAGTTCTGTAGGAATAGTGGGTTTTACACTGAAGCAGTGGTCAAACGTTATATAGATACTAGCAGTGCTCCGCGGTTTCACCCACGTTGTACCCGTTCCCGCAGGAATTTCGCGATAAAAAGTAGCCTATGTCCTTTCTGGGCTATGTAATGACTGCGACTATTTACTCGACAACTGTTGTGAATGTGTGAATGGATATTTGCAATGACATTAAAGTGGAAACTTGTTTGGGTGAGATATAAAATAAATATGTTTATTGATTTTTTGTCATCTGCCAGACACATATTTGTAATTTTCTTATGTTGAGACAAACATGTAAAAGTAATATTTATGTATTCATACACTAAGAAATAACAATCTTACAGTAATAACGGTAGGCGTCAACCACTCCGGTTTCGGTTGCTGAGAAAACGTAGCGATTAGTTGATTGATTTCATGTAGTGCAGACATCTTGCCATTGAACGACGACATTTGAAGTAAACGGAGTATCATTTTTAACCGAAACATTTCCAATGCTGAAAATATAATCAACAGTAAAGTTAACCTAAAAAGGATTAAAAGCTTGATCAAAATGCAAACATACAATAACAAGGTATATACAAATCATAACTTAAAATTAACATTCAGTAAATATGTATTGAAAATAAGTAGACATTTCTTTTTTTCAAATGCAGCAGGGATAAAATACACGCCAAAATAAGGATTATATACAAGGATTATCGTATTTCTCTTTAACTAAGGGTATATCTCTCTTTGCCTATGAATAGAAGATCTATATGAAGTGAAGAGATATTGTCTGGCGTGCATCTTCGCCCCGCAAAAAAGGGTGCTACACAATGATACATAGTAATACAGATCTTGCAGTACTTTAGCTGAACTTTTACTGAAACATTGTAAGTAACCTAGTGATGCGGAATGCTTCAAAGGATTCCATTTTGAAAACAAAAGCTTAGGACTAAAATAGACTGGAATTGTTAGTAAACTGTTCAGTTGCATGATCTGAAGTATAGTCCAGTATTTATAACAAACACTCTCGATCAAAATATCAGAAAAACAAGAATTTAGAGCAAATTATTAAGTACCAATTAGCGTTTTTGGACGAATTTTGCGAGATATGCTGTCATAAAATTGGATTACATTAACAGTGTACATCGAACAAAGGATACGCAGGTAAGGCCGTAGATAGAAAGAAAGCTAATAGTCTGCTCAAGGTCACAGTTACCGGCGCACATAAGCGCTGGGAAGTGAGTTAGGAATTAGGCGCCGTCTGTCATCGTCAGTAATCCGCTCCATAAACCGGTCGAGTCATCTAGCTTTTATTTCTGTAAGCGGCCTTATATTATCTAGAGCAGTACAAATTCACACATCGGCGTAGTGTGCCTGTGTACTACTCTATACCCATTGAACCATAGAGGATCATACAATACGAATTATATGAATTTTGTAATACGAGTGTCTGACAATCGGAGAAGTTGGCTGTTGAATAAAAGTCGATTAGACGGAACAAGTTTAGCAGTTCACCATAACACTTAGAACATCAAAGGATCTTTGCTTGACAGTGGTCGACGGTCAAATTCTCTGATCATATCGAAGACGATAAATACACGTAATAATTAACATGCTAAAGCCGAGTATCACGGAGATCACAATGATGGTGCAGCGTAGAGATGATGTGGAATGCGATGGCATACAATGTAGCGGCTCAGGGGCGGCATGAGAACAGCGCCCCTTAGCAGCTACAGGGTTTGCCACCGATTCGCCATGTCACGGACCTATAAAACACCCCAGCCAGCAGACATTCTCATTCCATACATAATGAAACATTTATTTTGAATACATAAACATTTAACAATCAATATGAAACATCAACTTAATTAACTTGAAAAACATATAAAATTTAATTAACATACATCAAATGAAATTGAAAGTAAAAACTTACATTTCAAGAGACTATGATGGTGAGGTGTCTTTACGGAAACATATTTGCACGCGCGGATTAAACATGATACAGTGTCGGTTTTGTTTTCACTGCCTCTGGCTTCCCTTTTCAGTTCTTCGTCTGTTAGGCTTTCTAATAACGTAGGGATACATTCCTGTGGACATTGAAAAGGAAAATTAGCCTATGTGGAGCCTTCTTACCTTAAAATTACTTAATTCAGACATCTATAATGGTATATTAAGTTTATCAGATACATACCAGTACAGGTAGTAAGTAAGTTGTAACTGTGTGTGTTGTGAGAAGATCGTGGCACAATCCTAGAGGTCGTAATAGCTGCCAAACAGCCGCCACTCGGGACTCTCCCGTCATAGACTGCTCCATAGACGAAGGTTCGTTGCGCGGCAGAGACATCTAGAATAATAAAAAACAATGTCACGCACATGGTTTGTGATGAACAGTATTTGAGTTCTATTTATTATATTTTTGACTTACGTCCGAACTCTCGGATATCACAGGAACACTTTCTATTACTTCCACCTTTTCTATAACAGTCTCTTCAGTTTCCTTCTCAGTGGTTTCAGTAACAACTTTCTCAATTGAATTAACTGATGCAGTAAGATCTGGCTTCTGAAACCCCATGATTGTTTCAAACCGCTCCCTTAACTTAACAAAACCACCAGTCTCACCGAACCTGCGAAAACATTCGAAATATTAATCTGAGAAAATCTAATTTGAGTTTTTTTTCGGGATAAAACCTTTTAGTAAATAAATTCATAAAGAAAGAGAGAAAAGAATCTCAAATAATATTGAGTGTCA
The DNA here is from genome assembly GCA_951394245.1 of Cyclophora punctaria. NCBI lineage: Eukaryota > Metazoa > Arthropoda > Insecta > Lepidoptera > Geometridae > Cyclophora > Cyclophora punctaria. The sequence continues at coordinate 4,858,296 of OX596171.1, forward strand.
AAACTTACACATTGATAAGGTGGACCAGCCACCCTCTGGGAGACCGATGATCATGTGACCGGGCAAACACTTCAGCTTCCTGCACTGAACCCTGGCCTCCTGCTAAATTATTTGTTGATACCGATAGCCCCTCTGCAGTGCGTGATGCGTTAAATGTATGAAATCTAAAAATAAACAAACATTACAAGGTTGTCACCAAAACCAGTATTGATCTAATTAGAGATTTCATTAACTCTATGAAAACTCATTACAAGACGCAGAACCTCTCAATTTTGAATCTAATCAAATAAATTGTAAATGTGCAAGTCATCATAATAAGAGATCCTCCTACTTACTTGTTGTTTGGATTAAAGGCCATAGATAACAAATGCAAAAATCTCGGATCATCCAATTTCATAGCACATAGTTTGACAAGTTTTTCGCAATTGGACCGTACACATTGTTGTATGTTGTTCTTCCATGATGAAACAGCATCATCAGTCAGTATTTTTGTGAAAGACAATGTGAGTGCATCATTGTAAAACCGTTGACATGCTAAGTTGTTGACATCTTCACCTGTGACATTTGGGAATAATTAAAATTCAAATATGTTACCAATTGTTAGACATTCTAATAGGCAAATAAGTATTTGAAAATTAATTCAATTAGCCCATTTGTATTTCAATAGTAGGTATTTGCAAGTTCATTGATCCTACTTACCTTTAGTAGCTAATTCAGTGCTGGCAATAAGCAATGACTCAAGTTCTTGTTCAGGCAAAACTGGTACAACCCAGCGTGGATGTGAGATTTTTTCCTCTAAGGCCTTTAACTTGGCCTCGGGGAATGACATCTGTTTATAGTAAATTGTTGAATAAATAACACATTCATTTGTAAATGACATAGTTAAAATTACACAAAATGATTACCTCCCCCGGCACTTGGTCTTGTTCCTTCATTGATATTGTCATTATTTTAACATATGATTAATCATCGCCTCTCCTGATAACAAAACAATTTTTCCTTTAGATTATCTATATAATTTAGCGAATTTGAAATAGGAAATTAAGTGTAATTTATTTATAATTTAAATATAAGTACATGTTTACTATATAATAATTGAGTTACAAAATTTAAATATGATGTCACTTCTAAGTAATTTCTACAAAATAGTATTAATAGTAATATTAATATTAGGAGAAATGTAACTAAAACAATGTATAAAGAGATCTGTAAAAGCTTAGCTGATAGTTTAAATATCAAAAATTCTAAGAGGAAAATAAAAGTGTAAAGAAATACCTGGCAAACAGGTAATCTTATTTATAATGTTTTCAGATTCTTTGCTGACTAGTATATTTTACACTTCATCCATCAAACACATTTAATAAGTACAATATGAAAGATACAAGAATAATACACCTGCCAAATAAAAATCGATTAGGTACTTCACAAGACAAGAACAGCAGTGCATCAAAATTTAACTCTAGAAAACGATACCTGATAAAAACGTATAATTATCTCGGTTTGTCACACGTGAACTATCATATTTTGGAGAACTTCAGATTCCAATTACTCCTATGTAAATGTATATTTTTAGATAGTCGTGTAATTCTGTAGGATGCATTGAAACATAAACTGGAGTCGGCACTGGGCACCGAGGGTGCGACAATCAATTACTTATCTACAAGTCTTAAAATTTCTACTATATAATTAAAATCGTTAGCTTGTAACTTTCCGAACAAATTATATATTATGTCAGATGCATTCTATTAATAAATTATTACAACATTAGCCCTACCCACAGAAATTGATCGTAAAATATTATTTCATCGGATCAGCCGGCCCGACAAAATGGCGTCAAAATCCCAAACAAGTCCAATGAATAAAGCAGATTTACAGTAATTATTGTTGCACATGAGTTTACAAATTTAACAGTTTATTTACTTACTTTTCTATTTCGCGTAAAACTCCTAAAATTAACAGTTTTCCACAATAATTCACTTTATTTTTCACAAACCACTTTGACGTAATGATAAAAAGACAATCCACGGAGGTACGAAATATACATTTGAAATGGATGATGTTGAATGATGAACAAAGAACAAGCAAGAACAGAGAAAAAAAAGTGCCTTTTTCAACTTATTTGATGTGAATTCAAAATGTTAATGAATATATTGGGAGTTCATGAAATGTTATTGGTAAAAAAAGCATAAAAATGCCAAGTACTACAAAACGTACAATCATTTTGACCATTTTTAATGATTATTGATTAAAATCATACATCCATGGCAGTTTGACGAAATTTATTTACTCTGTGAACTATTGGACTGTAAACAAAGCCTGAAGGCAAAATATCAATGAGCTATTTTCTCTCGAGCGTATTTTTATCGAATTTGCTTTATAAGTCACTTACCTACTCGACATCTGGAATATTATTTCATGTTCAGAAGTACCATTAACCATATTTTATAATCTGTTCAACCATTAACTATTTCATTCATCAAACAAAACAAAAAAAGTCAATGCAATGAAACAAACATTGTTCATTTTTGAAGTCCACCAATCACAATCACCCATCATCCATACATAGACATCTGTGGTCTGATTCCGAGCTTCTTACTAAAATTTTATGTTGTCTTTTTTGGAACTCCACTATAATTCCATAAAAGTTCCACAACATAAACTTTCATATGTTCGTTGACTAATAAACTTTAGTACAATGAGTTTTTCTAGTGACGAAGTAAACTTTCTGGTTTACCGCTATTTACAAGAGTCTGGTAAGTTTACATATCCCTAGAATACACAGTTCAACGAACTAGTGACGCTTCTCAGCTAGTTTCGAACTATGATGCTTACAATCCTTTCGATTCTCCATAGATTTATGAAATAATATATTAGGATTGAGTCCTCTTATTAACTTATTTATCAATGAGTTTTCTGGTTCATGGACTCTGGTATAAAAATATAATATAACCTAAAAACCCCCCGTATGTACCCTGACAATATTTACATTTTATTTGTGTATTTTGTGAGCCTAACCTAACCTTACAGATATCCATCTGGGATGTATCATATAACATTACATGAATAATAAAAGTAATATTTCAGGTTTTCACCACTCTGCTTACACTTTCGGTATAGAGTCCCATATCTCACAGAGTAATATCAATGGGGCACTGGTACCACCAGCGGCACTACTAAATATATTGCAAAAAGGATTGCAATACACTAAAGCAGAAATAGGTTTAGGAGAAGATGGTAACTAATGTTTCAATTATTAATTTAAAACACCCATCAATTATTGTGTTAACTTTTACTAACTTCAGCTTATCCTCATTATAGGCAGTGAAATACGACTAACGGAAAGTCTCAGTTTAATTGACGCTGTAACACCAGACTTTGTAGCGGCGAGACAAAATGCACATAATGCTCAAAAACAGGCTGTCAGAACTGAACCGGGATCTGGGAGCGAACAGAATGGAGTCGATGTAAGTACACCATATTCAGCATTATGAATTTCACTAATATCATCTTTATACATCATTTTGAGGTTGAACTATGAAAAGATTCTTTAGTTTACGGCTTTTTAACAATATACCTACTTACAGGGTACCACATGTAGTGCTACTACAACTGCCCCTGGTGGAGCAGCAACCCCCAGTGCTCCTCCAGAAAACATGGAAGTTGACCAGTCCATAGAGATTCCCGCAAACAAAGCAACGGTGCTGAGAGGACATGAGTCCGAAGTGTTCATTTGTGCCTGGAATCCGAGTACAGACTTGTTGGCTAGTGGCTCCGGAGATAGTACTGCAAGGTATATTATTGTTTTTCTACATAATGTTGTTGATGTCATGTAATAGGACTATACAATAGATAATAAAATTTCAATAATTACACCCTGGTTGCAAACTAAAGTACACTAAATTGGATTTGGTTCTTCTAAGGTTATAAAATTCTAGTGAATATTAGTACCATTACTGGGTAATAGATTGCTAAAAGCAGAATTGATGTTGGTTACAGAATATGGGACATGTCAGACAATCCTGCCACAACACCAAATCAATTAGTATTGAGGCATTGTATTCAAAAAGGAGGTGCCGAGGTACCTAGCAATAAGGATGTTACTTCATTGGATTGGAATGTGAGTATTATATGTACAATACAATAATATTGCATTGCAATTTACATTAGTTATCACTATCATACAAAACAACTTGTATGAAACAATGATTAGTGATGATTACTTATCATAAAAATCTATCTTATTTCAGTGTGATGGCAACCTATTGGCAACGGGTTCATATGATGGTTATGCAAGAATCTGGACAACTGATGGTACACTAGCCTCAACTCTAGGTCAACACAAAGGACCTATATTCGCCTTAAAATGGAACAAACGAGGAAATTACATTTTGAGTGCAGGGGTGTGTAGCTATATAAGATTAAACAAGTGATTTAATGTTTGTAGAGATAAGACTATTATTCTTTCTCTTTTCTTTTGTTCAGGTGGATAAGACAACAATTATTTGGGATGCTTCAACAGGTCAATGCACCCAACAGTTCTCATTCCATTTGGCGCCGGCTCTGGATGTGGACTGGCAAACAAACACTTCATTTGCCTCATGTTCCACTGATCAATGTATACATGTCTGTAAGCTAAATGCTGACAAGCCAATTAAGAGTTTTCAAGGACATACTGTAAGTACTGTTCAGAAGTGTAGTTATAATAAAAACATATTTAGTACATATTTATAACAAAATCCTTTTGTTTTACAGAATGAAGTAAATGCTATCAAGTGGGATCCTCAGGGGCAATTACTAGCATCATGCTCAGATGACATGACTCTAAAAATATGGTCCATGAAACAAGACACCTGTGTACATGACTTGCAAGCACACTCAAAGGAGATTTATACTATTAAATGGTCACCCACTGGTCCAGGAACAGCCAATCCTAACATGAATTTGATATTGGCAAGTGCTTCCTTTGACTCAACAGTGAGATTATGGGATGTAGATAGGGGAGTCTGCATACATACACTGACGAAGCACACTGAACCAGTGTACAGTGTGGCATTCTCACCTGATGGGAAATTCTTGGCCAGTGGATCATTTGACAAATGCGTCCATATCTGGTCAACGCAGACAGGAGGACTGGTTCACTCATACAAAGGCACCGGTGGGATTTTCGAGGTCTGCTGGAATTCAAGAGGCACCAAGGTCGGTGCCAGTGCCAGTGACGGGAGTGTGTTTGTTTTAGATTTACGCAAACTCTGAGATTTGTAGAAACCTGTTGCAGGTTTCGATATATAACTGAGTGATTACTCACGGACACTTTGTACCAGAAGTTGGTATTTTATATTACTTTTTTATTATTTGGCTTTGGTCCTGAAGAGTTCAAATAATGGACCAATATTGTTCAAACAAGAGATATGTGTTAGCAAACTGTAACATAAAGATCTATTGTCTATTTAAAAACTGTACATTTATAGTTAATGGGTAATATTCTTAATATTAAAGCGATACCTTACTATTGTGAAATGAATGGTGTTTTATCCTATTTTCTGCAGTAGATTTAACACCAATGGATGTAAATAAACTGTGCAATTCGAACTTTGAAATTTTATAACTTAATATTATAATCCTAACATTCAACATTCTGTAAACTGTAATTAAAGAGGAGATGGAAAATGTATTAATATTCTGAATATTTATAAGTGACAAACTTTAGGTTAAAATCTTAAATACTTCATCTAGCATGTAATTTATCTGATATAGAAATAAATATTGTTATACTTATATAATTATCTTTTTATTGTAATCTATAAATGCAAACAGCTATGTCATTGGTCTTTTATAAGCAAGTAAATCTTCGTGTTTATACAGCTCATGTAGTTTGTCATACATGTATTTGAAAAAGTATAGTAAATTGTCATATTGGCCATTGTATGGTTCACATTGTGGATGATTTTCCTCTATATGTATGGGATATGAATTTGTGAGGTCACATTTGTATAGCTCACTGCATCCCCAAGCACATAAGTGCAGTTCCAACATGAGCTGGTGTATGGCCTCAACTGTAGACAGATACCACCGTGGGCTACCTTTCTGATGACGCCAAAATTGTGAAGGTCTATTTTGTAACACTATCTGTGGAATTTTCTTTATCCTTTCATCAGCATAAATGCCACGGCTCTGATTCCATGTACTGTCTATTAAAACTACTTTGTCAATTGGCAGTTTTTGTAAATGGTATATTTCATTTTCATTATTTTCTTTGAATAGTTTTGTCATTAGGGTGCCGACATTGTAACCTGATGGTAATTCGGCTAAACGTAGTTCTGAATAAGCTGATTTTGTTAGTTTCCCAGTAAATAATTCTCGCACAGACCTCGCCTCTGTACCTGGGTACAGCAATACAGTTCTGCCATCCAGAACATATTCTGGAACATTAGGGTATGTGTATACTGTCACATCATCTGGAGCTAATACTGCTGCATGTGCTGCAGTGCTTTTGCCATCTATTTCTCTTCTATGCTTGATTATATCAACTTTTATAGGCAACTGGAAAGATAGATTATTTTATTGATATTGTTACTCCACATTATTGTAAATGATGTTAAAATAAGTAATTTGATATAAATGCTTACTCTAAATTTTGGAATTTTATCTTGAAGTATAGACACAGGCACAAAACAAGTGTAGCAAAAATACATTCTAGATTTACCACAACGAGGACATGGACTTCTACTGTTCAATTGATGAAGAAGCTCCGCATTATCTATATTCATGCCTTCGAACGGTTTATCATCTCTACTTCTTGCCTCTAAACTTTTAGGATTCATGTTTAAATAACACAAATAGGTTATCTTAGCTCTTTTATAAATGTGTTTCAGCAGAAGTTAACAAGCGTAACTATGAATGGTACTGTTATTTTACAGTCTACGTAAAGTAAAGCTGAAAGAAAGAAAATAAAAGATTGCAGAAATGATTACTCAGTTCTCAAAGTTCCTCAAGAAGTCATGCAAGCAAAAAAATCAGTCAGCACAGCATCACACAAAAATGGCAAAAATTATAATTGAATTGAAATAAATGTCATGTGAAGTATTGTGCAGTGACACTGACTGCAATGCAACATAAATAAGTACTGGTAATAAAGTTACTAGTTAGTTAGTATTATGCATGCGTATTATGTTTCGTAAACCCGTGTTAATCGGGACACTAATGTGTAGTATGTGTAGTATGCACTGTTGGTAAGACTGATGGTCACAGCTGATGAGCTGATGGTGTGACCTCGGTTCCTGTAAAAGGAATGGGTTATGGGGCTGAAACGTCAGAATGTAAAAAAAACCGGCAAGTGCGAGTCGGACTCGCGCATGGAGGGTTCCGTACATTAAAAAACGGCAAAAATCGCGTTATATGGGAGCCCATATATTTGTTTTATTTTATTTTTAGTAAGTATTTGTTGATAGCGGCAATAGAAATACATCATCTGAGAAAATTTCAACTGTCTACCTATCACGGACTATATCGAACCGTGATTCACGGTTCGGATATAGCCTGGTGACAGACGGACAGACGGATGGACGGACAGCGAAGTCTCAGTAATAATTTTTACCCTTTGGATACGGACCCCTAAAAAGAAGAATAATCTAAAAAAAACACCAAAAATTAACACTATAATTATTTAAACGTCCCCTTGTAGTAGAGACATGCATGCATTATATATTTGCAATACGCAACAATTAATCCGGTCAAATTAAACCAAAAAATGAGGGTGAGTTTGCATAAAGTCCCAACAAGCTGAAAATCAGGAAAATTGTTCGAAACATAATTATAAACAATGTGTAAAAGTTCCCCATCATTCCCGTGTATGGAATTTTTTTTATTCAAGGTCAAATGTCAAAAAAGAGTGTTTTTCGCGAATATCTGAAAAACGGTGCAATGTAGCAAAAAAAAGTGTATGATGAAATGAAAGCTTATAAAATTCTCTATAACTTTAATTCTATCCACTTTTTCCATATTCCAAACCGTTATTGAACTACACGCTCCAGAAATGTCAAAATTAAGGACCTCGGGCAGGTAACTATGGAGCCTGCCCCAATGCTCAACAGTGACATGACCCATGTCATTTGAAAGGTCTTGAAGAGTTGTACAAGTTACTCCTAGACAGTTATATCGAATTCGATGGCCAACTCGGTGTTTTCGACCACCGAAGAATTACCACTGGAGGTGCTGTGGAGCCTGGACGGAATGCTCAACAGTGACATGACTTACGCATTTGAAAGCTCTTACAAGTCACTTTTTGATAGTTATGTCGAAATCGACGCCAAACTCGGTGTTTTCGACCACTGAAGAAAAAACACTAGGTGTATGTGCAATAATGTGCAGTTGACCCTGATCGTATTGCTCAACAGTGACATGACTAATGTCATTTGAAAGCTCTTACAAGTCACTCCTTGACAGTTATATCGAAATCGACGACCAACTCGGTGTTTTCGACCACCGAAGTATCGACACTGATCGTATTGCTCAACAGTGACATGACACATATCATTTGAAAGCTCATAAAGAGTTTTATAAGTCACTCTTTGATAGTTATATCGAAATCGCCGTCCAACTTAGTGTTTTCGACCACCGAAGAATGGAGTTGGGCTATGCCATACCGAAGTATTGACGCTGATCCTAATGCTCAAAAGTGACATGACCTATGTCATTTGAAAGCTCTTGAAGAGTTGTACAAGTCACTCTTTGACACTTATATCGAAATCGACCGCCAACGCGGTGTTTTCGACCATCGAAATATCGACACTGGGTGTATGTGCAGTTGACCCTGATGGTATTGCTCAACAGTGACATAACTTATGTCATTTGAAAGCCCTTGAAGAGATGTCCAAGTCACTCCTTGACATGTCTATCGAAATCGACTGCCAACTTGGTGTTTTCGACCACCGAAGAATGGAATTTTCTCAAGGTCCTTTATTAACTAATGTGTACATATATTTGTTTTATTTTTGGTTAAAAAACACCGAGTTAGCCGTCGATTTCGATATAAATGTCAAGGAGTGACTTGGATATCTCTTCAAGGGCTTTCAAATGACATAAGTTATGTCACTGTTGAGCAATACCATCAGGGTCAACTGCACATACACCCAGTGTCGATATTTCGATGGTCGAAAACACCGCGTTGGCGGTCGATTTCGATATAAGTGTCAAAGAGTGACTTGTACAACTCTTCAAGAGCTTTCAAATGACATAGGTCATGTCACTTTTGAGCATTAGGATCAGCGTCGATACTTCGGTATGGCATAGCCCAACTCCATTCTTCGGTGGTCGAAAACACTAAGTTGGACGGCGATTTCGATATAACTATCAAAGAGTGACTTATAAAACTCTTTATGAGCTTTCAAATGATATGTGTCATGTCACTGTTGAGCAATACGATCAGTGTCGATACTTCGGTGGTCGAAAACACCGAGTTGGTCGTCGATTTCGATATAACTGTCAAGGAGTGACTTGTAAGAGCTTTCAAATGACATTAGTCATGTCACTGTTGAGCAATACGATCAGGGTCAACTGCACATTATTGCACATACACCTAGTGTTTTTTCTTCGGTGGTCGAAAACACCGAGTTTGGCGTCGATTTCGACATAACTATCAAAAAGTGACTTGTAAGAGCTTTCAAATGCGTAAGTCATGTCACTGTTGAGCATTCCGTCCAGGCTCCACAGCACCTCCAGTGGTAATTCTTCGGTGGTCGAAAACACCGAGTTGGCCATCGAATTCGATATAACTGTCTAGGAGTAACTTGTACAACTCTTCAAGACCTTTCAAATGACATGGGTCATGTCACTGTTGAGCATTGGGGCAGGCTCCATAGTTACCTGCCCGAGGTCCTTAATTTTGACATTTCTGGAGCGTGTAGTTCAATAACGGTTTGGAATATGGAAAAAGTGGATAGAATTAAAGTTATAGAGAATTTTATAAGCTTTCATTTCATCATACACTTTTTTTTGCTACATTGCACCGTTTTTCAGATATTCGCGAAAAACACTCTTTTTTGACATTTGACCTTGAATAAAAAAAATTCCATACACGGGAATGATGGGGAACTTTTACACATTGTTTTTAATTATGTTTCGAACAATTTTCCTGATTTTCAGCTTGTTGGGACTTTATGCAAACTCGAATGTCTAAATTTACCGGGGTAAATACGCACTACGCACCACGTACGTACAACCATTGAAGTATGTATTGTTATTGAAGAGAAATTCTTTCAGCTAATTAATATCCCACCCAACATCAATCAAACAAACTTTGTTTGATTAGTAGTACCTATACCAGTGTATACTGTATACCAGTATACCATGCCCATATGTACCTTTATTTCCTGATCTGTGGTGTATACGATACGATACTAATACGATATTCATTCTGTGTCTCTGGCCGTTCGTTCATTCATTGACAGTTTGAAAAACTCCAATTCAAGTATCTCAAACATTTTATTTCTGTTTATTTATTTATTAATTAACTTATTTCCTTTCAAATAAAATGTATAACCGGTTCGATTGATATTAGTAGTTATCTGTAAAATGTTCATTTACAACTTATTTATTGCCATGCGGTAATATTCTCATATGAACTTGTGTTGTGTTTCATTATTTATTGTTTAGTATTCGCTATTCATAAGTATACAGTAAAAGATACTGGAGTTTAATTAGTGTTTACTGCCGCTAATTGTCACCAATAAAATGGATTTACAGTCTGCAACAATAGCGGAACAACTTCGTAAGTTGTGTTCAGGATTGTCATCTAATCCAGGTAAGTGCCCATCCTATTCTATTTTCAAACTAATTATGTTGTATCAAGTGTCACAATCAAAAATTAGTATTTTGTTTGGTTTTGTATTCAAACTATTTACAAACCATGAATAACATACATGGCTATTTTAGAGACTTGCTTTCAAATTATAGAAAAGGTACCTTAACCAAATTTTGTAGACATTAACATTAAAAAAGTAAAAAATAATAACTTCATACACTTCAATTTAAGATGGTGCCTATGAACTGGCTGTGTCATATTTGTCTTCCACCGGTGAGAAGACCCGATCTTGCCCTGATGAGAAACTGTTATGCCAAAGGATACAAAATCGTCTGTCAAACCATTCGGCTAGAGATGCAGATCAATTCAATGAATTCTATGCTAAGCTAAAGAACTCTGTGAGTATTGTAATTAAAATAATATTTCTACTTGTACATCTACATGCTTACTCTATATATTGAAATATTTTGTTGTGTACTAAATTGTATCTTTTCTTTCTAGTTTATATTGAAACAAAGAGTGTCTGTGTTGACATTGTTGCTGGCACTAGCTGATAATAAATTCAATACTGATTCCACACATCAGCTCTTCCCTGTACCATATCTTGCCACTTCTGTAAGTATCATTTAAAGGTAATAACATAATATGTTAGTATAGTAATAGCATATTATGCTAGTCTGTGTACAAGTTTAGTGTAGGACAATTTATATCTCAAAGCTTTTGCTATATGTTAAGGTCTTCTCTTCTATAATGTGAAAATTTTGAGGAACCATGGTGTGAATTAAAATGTATCTTACCTTTTTCTCCACAGAAGTCTGCAGGAATCCTAGGAGGCACATCAAGTAGTAAGAGTACCCTGGGCACTGAGAGCTGGGACAGTAACCCGCCAGCCAAGCCGGGATCACAGCACAGTCTGCACAATAACAGCAACATGGCCATTGTGTTAAAGCAGTCTGGTAAGAGCTAAGTAACAGGCACAAGTTAATAAGATCAAAGCCCAAATAACACTGTGAAACATGCAAAATTACACCCTTTGCATACATACACATGTAGCCCACATATTTATAAAATTGGCATCACTTCACTGTTCGTCTGATCTTTTATTTAGTTACTTTTATTAAGAACTAGCAGCGCCCCGAGGTTTTACCCGCGTTGTACCCGTTCCCGTGGAAATTTCGGGGTGAAAAATAGCCTATAACCTTCCCGTTGAATGTGGCTATCTATTACAAAAAGAATTATTCAAATCAGACTGATAATTCCTGAGATTACCTCGAACATACAAACAAACAAACAACCAAACAAACTTACAAATTTTAGCTCTTTATAATATTAGTATAGAATAAGGTAACTTTAAAAATGTTATAGTTGGTATCATTTACATGCAAACTGGAAGAAAATAGCCCAACTAACACGTTTGCATTAGCAAAGTATTACATCTCAAATAAGGAAACCAAAAGGCCCATTGCAAGCTTTAAAATTAAATAATACTAATCAACACTAGATACGAGTAAGGAGCGCTCGTGCGTCCGCGAGGCCGTGCTTGCGGCGACCGGTGTGAAGTCTAAAGGCGCACGCACCGGCTCCCGCCCGATGCAAACGTTGTACTCGCGCATTGCACATCTCGGAGTACTGCACGATCGGCTGAAGGAGTTCATTGATCCCGCTTCAGGACTTATGCCACAAGGTAAAAGTCTAAAATGATTTTAATTTAACTTATTTATTGGTGATGACAATTGTCGCAAATATTTGAGGTAATCAGTAAAAGGCACAGTTCTACCTTAATCAAAGTGTATGTTAAGCCTTATTTACTCATCAATAAGCTCGATTTACACATCCATAAGTACAGTAGCAAGTAGCATTACTACTTAATCGACAAGTAGTAAGTATCGTCCAAACAGCGGAGTTAGTTATCGACAAATATGTAATCTATTTTGTTTTCTTAGGTTTGATGGGCGAAGGATTAGTGGCGGCAATACGAGGGGAGTTGACTGAATACTACCGCAGTGTCGCTTTGTTACAGTCACAGGTTGGTGATGATGAATTATCTTTTTTTGTTTAGCTTAAACATGTAACTTTTCTTTGTCGTGTCAATTGCAACTTGTAATTTATATGTTGTAGGCTTGCGAAGATGACGGCGGTGGCGGGACTTTGCGCCGAGTTTGCGTGTGGGCACAAGAGCCTCTGCACCGAATGACATGGCTTGCTAATATCGCACATTCGGCACATCACAAAAAAGGTTAATGCACATTATTTTTTACCTCACGTCTCACTGCTGAGCAAAGGTCTCCCCTTTACGAATCCAACCCAACCTTCCCTTTTTGAGCTTTAATAATGTGTATCTCAATAGAGTTGTTGCATATTGTTTTCTCTTGTCTCAGTAGATGTTATTTCTTGCTTGTTCTGCAGGTGGCGAGCTAGCGTCGTGCGTGCATCGTTTCGTTCACCACGGAGATGACAGAGTGTCCACACTGGCTCGGAGACTCCTCACTGCGCTCACCTACCCCTTGTTACTGATGTTGACGAGGTGGTTGATGCATGGTAACATAATTATCTATGTCTGTATTGTATTAATATATAAAGCTGAGAATTTATTTTTTTGTTTGAATAATCTTAGGAATAGCTGCATTCAAGGGGAAGCTATTTTTATCCTGACATTCCCACGGGAACGGCCACAGCGCGGGTAAAAACCACGAGGCGCTGATAACGTAATAACAATGCTGAAAAACTATTAAGTTTGTTTGAATGTGATATACATCGTATTTTATAATTTTGATGGATAGGAGTATAACTTAAGATCGTTCATTGTGTGCTTCTAGTGATTTTTCAGTCAGCTTATTACTATGTTATGTGTTTCAGGTGAAATTGATGACCCTTTCAATGAATTTTTCATTGAAAGCAGGAGTGGAGTTCCAATCGATAGAATGTGGCATGACAAGTATAGAGTAAGGTACGCCTAAATAATTTACGAGCGCCCACTTTTTTTGTAGTTGTACTGTGTTTCTATGGGGTTTGGATCGGTTTCATTATGTAACTTATTTACAGGGAGTGGATGGTGCCTTCATTCATGTCGCGCGAGCAAGCGGCGCAGATCCTGGCGACGGGCAAGAGCGTCGTGTTCATGAGGGAGGCCTGCGCCGACGAGCTCGGGCCCAGCGACCACGCGCACCACCTGCAGCCGCTGCTCAAGGCACATGCAGGTGACGGAAACATTACATTTCAAGCATATACTCATCTGGATACATTTGTTTGACTCACTCGTATATTAAAAAACCAATAATTAATGAAGTTTTGTTACCGATTTATATCAAAGCCGCATACTAACTTACTGAGTGAAGTTTCGGCGTATTGAACCACCGTCACCGTACCGACTGTTTCGAGTCCTAGAGCAACCTCTCGAGGCTGCCTAGCTAATTAGGTGACCGAGCGCACTCTCGTAAGGTGTGTGTGCGCAGAGGGCGGCGCGGTGGGCGCGGGCGCGGGCGGCGTGTCGTGGTGGGAGGCGGGCGGCGCGGGCGCGGGCGTGGCGGGCGCGCACGGCGCGGCGGGCGCGCGCCTGCTGGCCGCGCTGGCCTCGCACCACCACCTGCTGGACCACCTGGCCGCGCACCGCCGCTACCTGCTGCTGGCGCAGGGCGACTTCGTGCACCACCTCATGACGCTGCTGCAGTACGTACCTCCCGCCTATACTAGACTACTGTCCGAGACGCCTTGACACCCCCTTGCGGCTTGCTTGTGCACCAATCTGTGCGCATTTAGCGGGCGGACGAGCAGCGTTAGGCAGCTCATCATATTTGTTTCATATAGATAACTGCAAATAACCTCCACTTGTTGGATCATTTGTCTTACATAACCTGTGCTTCCTCAGAGAGGAGCTGAACAAGCCGGCGACGTCGCTGTACGTGCACAACCTGACGTGCACGCTGGAGGCGGCGGTGCGCGCCACCAACGCGCAGTTCGAGCCGCCGCACGTGCTCTCGCGACTGCATGTCAACTTGTATCCTAACTGTGAGTACACATACAGAAATACTCATGTTATGAATATACTATATAGATTGTATTTTCAATCGTACACAATCATTGTAATATCCATTGTATTCCATTTCCTGAGTCCGTCGATGCCTATAAATGTTTTCAAAATCATTAAGTTATGTCTTTCAGTATCTGTCTTTAAATTTTCGGCGTAAAATAATAATGACTACAATAACTACATTCTTACTTTTAAAGTAGGTAATTACTCATTCCTTATTAACAAAAGAAGTATGAATTAAAAACTAAGGTAATGATTAGTTTTGACACCGTTTCTAATAAATGTCAATTTGTCAATGTCGCGTAGCTAACAAAACTTGATCATCTTTCCGAGATTATCGGAAGGGCCCGAGCCGACCATTGATCACTCATATAGAGTACGAATTGTATGTGATGTCCAGGCGACGGTCGTGAAGACTGCGGCTGGGACGTGTTCGCGCTGCAGTACCGCGTGGACGGGCCGCTCGGCACGCTGTTCCCCGCCGGCGTCGCGGCGCGGTACCGCGCGCTCTTCACGCAGCTGTGGCGCGTCAAGCGCATCGAGTACGGGCTACAGGACGCGTGGCGCGCGCACACGCTGCTCTATAAACGACTCAAGTATATGCCTGGTAAGGATTCACTGCTCTTACTTGGCGGGTATGGATTAAGTTTTGTCTGATTATTAGAGATGACTCTATTAGACTCTTATCTACGGAGACTGCCGTATGAAGTAGAATTTAGTCCAAAATTCCTACAGTAACTCTTAAAGTAAAACTACAGATAATGGTGGTCACATTATATTGTAAATTACGGTAAAAACAACACTGTGTTTGTGACGACTAATTTAAAAAAAAATACTAATATGAGACTATATTACTAGGCAGACTTGATAGAATTCGTTTTTAAGATGCACACATAAGAACAGTTTTTGAGCCTTCCTATTATTTTGCAGAGGTGTGGGGCGTGATGCGGCGCGTGTCGTGCGTGCGCGCCGAGGCGCTGCGGCTGCTGGGCGCGCTGCAGGAGGCGGGCTGCGTGGGCGCGGCGGGCGCCTGGGCCGCGCTCACGGCCGCCGCGCGCGCGCGCCGCGACCTCGACGAGCTGCTGCGCCTGCACGCCGCCGCGCTCGACCGACACGCCATACACGCCATGATACACGCCTCCACGCAGGTCACCACTACATACACGACATGATACATGTCTCTCACTAGGTCAATAGACATAAACTAACTACATGACACGCACACAAAGACCCGTGCATGCATAAATACCAGATCCGCACAGAAATTCACAACTCACACACGCGAAACGCACTAGACTAGTTAATAAACTTTAGCCTTGTAAACAGTTAAGTGATTACAAATACAATGTTGAATACATAAGTGTTTGGATAATATTGACGACACGAACTTTTACTAAAGCAATTTACTTCGAAAACAAATCCACCACTCCACCGTTTACAAGGCTCAGGTACTTTCTATAGGCACCCCATTTGACTATACACACAAGCATAGAATTCTAATATTCGCAACCGTAATCCGAACAAAGCACTTGACATACATATATTTCATACACCCCATCCTACTCATTACCTTCCTGTTCCCTAGGAGCTACAATCGTACCTGGGCAACGTGTTGAACGAGTCACTGAACCTGCGCAGCTTCGAGAACAAACTTCACGCCGGCATCGACGCGGAGCTCGACAGACGAGAGCGCATCGAGCAGATGAAGGCCGACAGGATCGCTAGAGGTGACCGAATATACTCTTAAGTGGGTAGAAAGTTGATGAACGAGAGAGTTGTTTGTGGTAACAGAATGTGGGTAGAATGGTAGATTGTAGTAGTGGCTTGGAAGATGTAAGAAGATATTATTTTTCAAAGGCATCTCGTTCATTGAAAAAAAAACAGAATGTGTTGGTCATTGGCTGCTTTAGATATTCCGGTGCTCCGGACGAATCACTCACTTGGCGGCTTAGGCGCTCTGCAGTATACAAGTTTTCTAATCTTCTTTGATGGCATACCCTAAAACCTTGGCGCCTGCCGCAAACTTAAAGCCGGCATTGGTAATCTAACACAAGTATAAATTATTCTATTTTTATAGCCCATAATTGTAGTAGTAGTATAAGCCTGTAATGTTCCACTGCTGGGCCTCTCATCTCACTGAAGATATCAGTACAGTAAGAAGGATTAGGTGTAACCACCACGCTTGCCCACTGCAGGTTGGTGATCACAAACCCGAGCCATGTTTGAAAAGTAGGAAACATGTTTTAGCTCAACCCGGGAATTGAACCCGAGACCTCAGTCCGTTCCACTAATAAATATTAATACATTCACGTGTTTGCAGGAGAGTACGCATTCACGGCAGCAGACGAAGCCCACGATAAGGAGAAGAGGAAAATCTTCCACCAGTTCCTCGCGGCTCGTAAAGCTGACTTGAACGTTTGGGCGCGATCTTACAGGTATGACGCATCGATATTGTTTGTTTTCCTTGTATTATTAGCTTAACTTGTAGTTACTGTGATCTGAAGCCATTGCAGAAATAATATATTTCTTAATTCGATTGTTTTTACTTGTGTATTTTTAAAATATTCTTTTTTTAAACTTGAAACTTCTTTCGGAACAAAGAAAACTATTTCGTGTGCACAGAAATCGAAGTGATAACGGTCTTTTTAAAGGTCTTTCGGCACACAAATTATAACATTAACCTCATTCAATTTCTTGATTTTTACTCTGTGTTACTACTTAATTTTTTTATTGGGGGTGTCAAAGCTATTGATCTGGTTCTCAACCCAAATTCAGTTTTTTATTGGGAGTGTCGAAAGCAATAACCAGGTTTCTAAACAACTATCTGCACCTGTCTCGTCAGAGGTCACGTGACAACCCTGATCCTGAAGCTGGCGCTGCACCCCGAGGTGTCGCTCCAGACGCTGGCCTTCCGCCTCGACTACAGCGACTACTACAAGCGCGGCGACGCCAAGCTGCACGAGCCGCTCACCTACCAGCACAAGCGGCTGAGCGAGATCGGACTCACTTTAGCCAAGGTAACATACCTCACATTTCAACGTTCAGAATAATTTATGTGCAATTCAGTCACACCCCGCAAGGGGGGTGTTTGCAAAAACAATAGGTACTAATGAATTAGGTACTTATTTGCATACCGCCTTATTCATAAAAGCTCGAACTAAAACACTGTTATAATGTGTTTTGTCTCTTTTGCTCTTTGGAAAATAGCATGTGTCGGAAAAGGGTAAACAATTTCATAGCTAAAATATTTTTAGTAAAATATGGCCCATAGAAACAATGTCAAAACTTTATTTAAACCTCTATTTTGATAGGTTATTGTGACAGCCCGTGAGTTAGCCTAATCTCGTTTAAATATTATTCTACTCAAACCTTTTTACCGTGTTCTATGAAGTGTAAACCCATGCGTTTACCGTACCCCTAGGAGTCCGGAAACCGACACTCAATGGGGTTGTGCAACAGAAATATGATGATTTCGTAATGTTTGACAAACGTAGATCGTAACGTAAACGGAGCACTATATGGGATACTGAGGGCCACCAAGGTATTTGTGCAATTTGTCTTATAACCAAAGGCCTATTTTACTTATATACGTATTGTATTTCTTTCCAGAATAGACACATAGAACGTACTAAGAAGAAGTGACAAAACGAGCCTCCCCCGGACAACGTTTGTACTCTATGGCTCGGCCTCTGCCTCCGCGCTAACATTACTAAATGTACATAATAATAATAATAAACGTGCGAAGTAAACACTCGGATATAGTCGGTCATTAATGTTGTAAAATGTGTATCAAGTGTCTTGAACATTGTTTATCTTTGAAGGCACTTTTAAAATGTGTGTAAAATATGTTACTTTTTGCAACGTTATGTTCACTGTATGACTTAAAAATATGTTTTTAATAACAACTAATATTACATCTTCCAAAGATAATTGTATGGAATTTACTAAGAACACAATAAGAAATAATGTAAAAAAGAGTCTAACCATGACCATTTGAATAAATACTCTCGAATATATTATTTTGTTTTTTTAAACCCACAGCAGTAGACCTTGGTGTGTTGAAATAAATAGGACAACACAAAATTAAATTAAGTAATTTCCACATCTTCATTTAGAAATAATGCTATTCCAATATGTCACCGGGGTGGTTTTAGGGAGTAAGGGCCGGCGCCCACTGCCGGCACGGCACGGTGAGTCATGGCAAAGAATTTTAATACTATACTCGGAATTTTAATTCGATTCCAGATTTGACATTAGCTACTGTCATTTTGTGAAATAATGATACCACATTAATAGTGTAGTGTAGTGATACGAATATCTTATTTCATTGCGAATCGATATTTTGTTATTTTGTTGGGTTTTTGTTAAAGTGTTGTTACGTTGTGTTTGTTGTTACGTTTATAGTTTTAATTTAATAATTATTACCATAATACATCTATCTGTTTTATTTGTCATGTTCCTTCATGATCACATTTTTTTATTGATTTCACACACAATTATAAAAGAAAAGTCTCAGATCGTTAATTAATCATCAAAACTAAATTATCGGTTCAGAAATATTTAATTTCCTGATATACTTAGTTTACGAGAGTAAAATTATAAACGAGAAGAATCGATCCGGAAATATTCCATTTCCATATCGAATAATTTCGCAACGTCACTATTTAGTACTTGTCATAATGTTGCAACACTGAAATTGTCAAATCTGGAATCTAATTAAAATTCCGAGTATAATTAAGTTATTTTGAATCTTATTTCAATGAGTTTAGAAATTATGTTACTTTATTTTGATACCACGATGCCGTGACGTGCCGCAGGATGCTGCGGCATGATGCGACACGCCACAGGATGCAACGGCATGACGTGTCATGCTGTTTCATTCCACGGGATGCCCCGGCGCGCCATTGCATCCCGCGAGACGTATGGGTCACTTTGGGGTCGAGGAATTATGATTGCTAGCTAGTTGAAATAAGGTTGAAACTTATGCAGCATTTCGGTGGGGCGCAGTCCGGCAAAACTGATGGATGCCAGAGTGGCTGGGCTTTCAGCAGGATGCCACGGCATGCCACGGAACGCCGCGGGATGCCGCAGCACGCCGCGGGATGCCACTACACAACCTGCCGTGCCATGCTGTGCCACGCCGTCAGTGAGCGCCGGCCCTTAGGATAAATATTACTAGTAGATGTGGGTTTTATATGTACATATATATTCTTACAAAATATTTTAATAGATACATGGCTAACTTAATTTGAACAGAAACATTTAGTTGAAAACTGCAATATCTCGAAAATTATAAGAGATAGCGCAAAAATGATTAAATTTTACGAACACCCTCTGTTCATACATATCCAGGAAAACTAAATTAAATTTTGAAATTATTTAATTTTTAATAAATAAAACAAGTGAAAACATTTGATAATACTATTTCATTTATTAAACAAAACTTATCGAATATAATTTTTGGTTCCAGTATCCTGGTAACATATAAAAATAATGTTTGCTCGAATTCTATGCACTAGGTCACATGTTTGGAATGTCTATAAATACGCATAACATACCTACTAGAATAAAATATGTATAAAGTATATTTTTTGCCTAACTTATGCTGGCAACGGTCATCCCCAAACTACGCCAGCCGTTTCTATCATTCGCTTTCCTTATGTACAAAAAAGTTAGTGTTTAAAATTTACTTGCCACGTAATAAAACATTTTACTAAAGATACATTAGGTATTTACATTTCATTGAGCGATTAAAACATTCGTTTTTATCAGGCGTGGAGTAGGAAGTGGTGGGCGGAGCCGTCAAGTGGCTCGTGCTGGTTCTAAACGCTACGGATTGCACAACTAGTCCCGCGATAATGTACATTTAATAAGGTAATGCCTCTGTTATGTGACATGATAACTACTCTTACATGCCCCTAAGATTACTGTGTAGGTACTGTGCATTGAGGTGAGGTACTAACCTAACCATAGATTTGGAAACCTCTTCGCTGCGCTTACCTAACCATAATTTGTGATGTGAAACATCTCGTGGAAACATCTAACCCTTTCACGCCACCTTATGATCTAAGGCTGTGTACACATTATGCCGCAGCGGCGTATGTATGAAGCGTGGCGGTGAAGGCGTGGAGCAATTTGTGTGAAGCCTTATGTTCAAAGCTATTAGTTAATCTTTGAACATTAAATCTATACTAATATTATAAAGCTGAAGAGTTTGTTTTGTTTGTTTGTTTAAACGCGCTAATCTCAGAAACTACTGAACCGATTTGAATAATTCTTTCACTGTAAGATAGTCTATTTATCGAGGAAGGCTATAGGCTACATTTTATCCCGAAATTCCCACGGGAACGGGCACAACGCGGGTAAAAACGCGGGGCGCTGCTAGTATGAATATAATTCTGAAAATAAATACATTACGATTGTTTTACCCGACTGCACCTATTATTTCCGATAGGTGATATCGAACTTAAATATGTAGATAAGCCTTCATAAAAATAAATTTCTATAGAAAATACTTCATTACCGTCGTTATTATTTTCTGATATTTATTACTAATCGAATAAAGCTGAAGAGTTTGTTTGTTTCTTTCTCTGGAACTTCCAGTTTGATATTAAAGGTATTTTTTGTATATGATAGCTGATTCAAGAGGAGTAGCACATAGCCACTTTTCATCACACGGGTAAAATGGCTTGCCGGGCGCTGCTAGTCCTTTACAAACCCAAGCTTATAAAATGATGGGAGTATTTTGTAATCAAATAATGGAGTAAACATTCCGCCGTATCATTTTCCGATATGTGTAGGTAGGGTAGTATTAAATATGTAGCTGGTACGTGTGTGTGTGTGTGGTCAGAGGTAGTTGCAGGTCCGTTTGTTGACGGGCTTCTTCTTGAGGGCGGCGCGCACCGCCTCCTCGAACACCTGGTCCATGTTCACCCGTTCCAGCGCTGAACACTCCACAAGCTGAGCGGCGCTGGAACAAACAATAATATATCGTAAGATACAGATAATAAAGTTATTTATGGCATGATGAGATACCAAAGAACAGAATAACTTTACCAATGAGACACTGAGAAACACCGAAGAGTAATTTTATTTTGATAATGTGGAGAATTGTCAGAGTTTGGGCATATTACATTGTTTGATCATCATACAGAAAATCAAGCGAATAGGGGTCTATGCATAAGAGAAAACACATAATAAGATACAAGGTAAATTTCACAGTAGGAGCATCGTACCGAACAAGAACCCGTAGTGGCTGCGCCTTTGGCAGCGCCTTATTGCCAACTCTTAGTTAAATCTTTGTAGGTGTACTGAAGCTGATAAGATATTATGGTCCAGAAAGCAGGTTATACCGTGGGTTCTTTTCTTCGTTAGGCTACAGCTGTCCCATAATGGCTTATGGGCAGGTAAGAAGTAATCAAATTTAACCCTCGCCACAGTTTTCCTAAGAACATTCTCGATCAAGTTGTCGTTCAAACAAAAATCCGCATCAACGGGTAACATCACTTGTGTAGCTACAATTTTACAAATATTATTATCAATTTCATTTAGGGAAAATGTTAGCCAACTGGAACTGGGTACCAATAATACGCGTTATTAACTAAATGTTTTACCTAAATCCACAGTTCACAACTATTAGTACTGATTATGGTAATCGAATAAAGCTGATTTATTAAATGTGGCGCTAATCTCTATGTATGATAGCAATTCACCTTGCTAATAACACCATAAGCAAAATATAGTATGTAGGTGCTAGTGCTATCACATGCAATTTTGTAGATATAGTAGATTCCAAGAGGTAAGTAGTTATAACACTTCAGTTTTCATCAAAAGTGTGTCACATCACTTAACTCGTTTAGCGCATCTCTCTGTTAAGACAGACAGGTAGGTATTAAACACATTTTATTGAATAATTCCTGTACTCTGTACCTAGTTTACGACGAGAATTACTCCACATTTTCCACAAAGCCCATCGAAAGGTGTTTCTATTAGAGCAACATTTACAAAACAACGAGATAATTCGAAATTTTCGGAACTTATAATTTCATACAGTTTTTTGCCAAACATTACATTTTGAATTGAAACTACGTTTACGGATACACATCACTTCGGTTCGGATATTCTTAACGGGGAAAAATATTTACAAAGTTTAAGGAAAATACTTATACAAGTGGTTTTACGTATAATGTTATTCAATGCTGAAGTATGAGATCAAAAGTAATTCAGGGCAAAAACAGAAATAGTGACGTTATGACATAAATGCAAGTTTTGCGTCACTCGTTTTATTTTACGTCATATCGGTTTGCTATGAAACAACAATGTCTACGGGGAATTTGGGGAAACCATCGAGGTAAATGACACATTAACATATATTTTATTTCAATTCATTTCAATTTCAATTAACTAATATGTAACTACATAATTAAATAAAAAAGCGATAGTCTCAAAATCAAACGTCCTTTTTTTATGATTAATAAATATCACTAAATAGAGACACCTCATAACATAATAGAAACCAATATAATATATATATCGCAGAATACTTATCTGTAAAATTAAGCCATCTGTCATTACTTAATTATTATAGGCGCTGACACTATCTCAAATTCGGATTCTGAGAATTATTTCTATTAAAAGTGTTTCTCCTTGGATAGGGCCGGTCTTGTTGAGAGGCATGTGAGGGGATACACATCCAACACGTAAAGGATCTTTGGAGTTGTTTAAGGGTAATGGATTACAACTGCAGGGACACACTCCTGAACACATCAATGTCCGCGAATGTGTCTCTGTAGAAGAAGGGCTATTGTAGAAAGAAATAATTAGTCAAGTTTTTACATTTTTGGCCCGAGTCCTATTGCAGGGCAATTGTCACTGAAACTTTAGATTAAACAAGGCATGACAGCGGACAGTGGCTACGAACTGTAAACATCTGCAAGATACCACTCCGGGGTGAAACGTCTCATTTTATAATAACGCGTAATCTCTGGCTGTACCTACTGAAGGTCATTTGCAATGCAGTTCATAGATTACAATATTTGGCTGTTTGTTTTTCAATAAGCTCCCGTTGGTATCAAGTTTGCATTATCAGCGGGAGCGAGTGATAACGATAGCACAGCTGCCGGCGCCCGCGCACCGATAACTCGCATTTTCACTATTGTTGTGTACTCATATTGTTTCAACTATCTATATCACCACGATTCTGAGAATACCAACGGTTTGTTTGAAAGCAATTTATTACTTAGCTGTAATTTATTAACACCCATTTGACAGTTATTAAATTAATTAGGTACCTAATTATTTATTATCTGCATTCATATTTATTATAGGTACTTTGTAGTATATTTTAAACCGACTGTAACTTAAAGGGTATACCTAATGAAATGATGTGAATATTTTATTTAAACGTTTCTAAAATTTAAAATTTAAACTGCTAGTTAAACAACTTACCGGATTTTCTTTTTTAATTTCTTTCCTTCTTGTAGTGTGACGACGGCTTTGTCAGATGCTCTAAGGTCAATTTTGGTGGCTGTGGACGAAATACATAAAGTTTAGATAAAGATAATAAAGAAGCTAAGCCCGTTCAAGTTAGTGGCAAACCCTGGTATCAAGTTTATTCCTTAATACCTGAATCAAATTATGAATATAACATACACAAAAGTTAAATAAAAAAAACTTTTGAAAAAGACGCTATAAATAGATCATTGGAACATACTGCATTCTTTTCATAGACAGTAACAAACAGAAGTGACAATTTCATAGCCAATTTCACAAAGAAGGGTTGAATGGCTGACCCTTCCGTTCCAAACGGTTCTCTCTTTGTGCCGACTATAATATAAATGCCTAGGTAATTGAGTTAGTTCTTTCTAAACGATGTGTATCCTCATTAGTGTGTTGATGAGTAATGGAGAGCGACGCGTTATTTTTGTAGCGTGCAAGCAAATTATTATTTCATTAGCACATGTTGGTGTTTAGTCATGTCTGTCACTAGCCGACACCTAATCCACACCTATAGATTTTAACGTTACAACATAATAATGCAATGAACTAATCTCATCCTCAATTACGAAATAATAATGCAATGATCTTTTACTCCTTAATTATATCTATTTAAGTATTCCTTAGGAGGACTAAGGAGTCAGCAAGGTCGATGGGACAAGTACAGGCAACAAATCAGCAAGCTCAAAAATCAACTCATCCAAATCCTGAGCAAACAATAAATATATAAACAGACGAAGAATTCAGACACGGTTTATTAGATCCAAACTAAGCTCTAAGCTTGTCATATATACATTTCTACAGTAATTACTTTCATAATTTAAAGATAATTTTCGAAAATGCACCGTCTGGATGTCATCAGAAAATAACATCTTCTAAAAGTGTGGAGAAGCCTTTTCCTAAGAATCTGATTCACGTAGAAACGGTTTCTCTACTCTTCTCTCTTCTACTTCAATTCATAAAGACAAATAAAGCATAATCTTCATAATAGAAAATGAATAGTGCATCCTCCTCATTGTACCGATATGTTCGGCGCGTCGCCTTTGTACAGTGGGACATTACAGGCTAACACTTTGTTCACTCACCTACTAATACGATAGGAACAGACGCGCTGAAGTGTTTCAGTTCTGGGTACCATTTGTGCACGACGTTTTCATACGAGGACCGGCTGCCCACGGAGTAGCACACCAAGAAGCAGTTTGTCTGTTGAACACAATATTACATTCATATAACATCATCGACGAACGAATAGATAAAGAGGATGGCAGAAGGATGATCAGATACCTCTAACCAAAATAAGGGCCTTATTACTCGAAGCTATAACTACATTTCAGCTATCAAATGGTACCGTTTGTCCCTGTCCGACATACGATATTTTCCGAAGAGCAAAACAGACAAAACCCTTTTAAACAGTGTTTAGTTAAAAAAGGTTTTCGGACCGGGACCGGGGGCTTGCTGCCAATCATTTATTCATTCATTCTTAAAGGTTGGAGGCCGAGCTGCACGGTGCTTAATAATCGCAATGAACTAACATCGCTGCCAATTGAAGGGTGTGATGTCTGACTTACCGCCGTGTATGAGAGCGGTCGCAGCCGCTCGTAGTCCTCCTGGCCCGCCGTGTCCCACAGCGCCATCTCCACCTCCTCGCCGTCCACTGTCAGGAACCCCACATAGTTGTCGAATCTGCATGGGATTCATTACCATAAGTAATAAATAAATAATAATAAAATAAAATTTATTGCCACAAAAAATACAAAAATTCACAAGACTTAAAAATTAACTAAAAAATTGTGTAGCAATGGGAGGCGTCTCAGCTAATGTTCTACCTGGCCCGAGGCCTCGGTAGAACGCTGGTTTTCAGACGCCCCCTATTCTTGTTGCATGAACTATTATCATTAAAGATGACGTACATATTATATAGTAACATTAAAAATAAAATAAAATAGTAAATAGAAAAAAAAAAAAATTAAAACAGAATTAACCGAAACGGCGGAACAAGCGCTGATTGTGGGCGATAGCGTTTTTGAATATGTTCAAATGTTTTGCATGTATGTTTGCGTGAGTGTGGGTGTGGGCGTTTGTGTGTGTGTGTGTGTGTGCGTGCGTGCGAGAGTGTGTGTGTGTTTGTGTGCGTGTATCTGTTTGTCACGACGTTAAGTATTTTAGGATTACTAGAAAAATGAATTTAATGACAGTGTGTACCTATAGGATTCTAATACATTTTCTAAGTACTATAAGGGCACACTATAACTTGGACACTAAAGATTATGATTCGTAAATGAGACTACTATTTGGTAGTCAAGCCAGGGCACCACCACTCGGCCGTACCTACAGCGATAAATGCCTACAAATTCGCGAGGCGCCCGGCGCCACTCCGACTGACGGGTGTCGCTCGCGCGTCTACCAAATTATTTACTTTTTAAATTTTACTGTACTATTTTCTTTTTTTTTGTTAACTGTACTATCTTCAAATTCCCTACAATTACGAGTTTCTAATCGCAGACTACTAATTAGGTATTATTATCTGTGTTTATCTTGTAAATTAAATAAAAACAGTCCCTACTTCAAAACTTATTTTTATTTCAATGAGTATCTTTCTACTTGAGTTGAGTAAAGGTTTGTTTTCATTTTTTTATTACAAATGAGAGACTGTAAAATTCGTTTTAGTATCTACCTAATTGACTGAGTAATCAATCATACGCATCAACATCGGCGAGCCGACAACCCTAGAGACATAGATCGCGTCACCCAGCGCCAGACAGCGACAGAGCTACGCGTTAGAAGAGAGCGGCAATACTTAGGTGAATATCTCGTTAGGTACTGAGCGCTTATGCGAGCTGAATTGAACTTTGTTGCTTAGTGGCAAGAGTCTCTATTTCTATGAATTGTTACGGGAAGTGGTGCTTCTGTACTACTTGTAGTACTTATTATTCTGTGGTCAAGCTCTTCATAGCAATAGCACGGAAAACCGATGTCAGTACCGTCAACTACAAAAGTTGATATTACAAGATCTGAACACACTTATTTATGGAATGTTTTAGTGTTTAAGTGTTTGTGATATTGAAAGTTTTCATCGACTTTTGTAGTTGACTGTACCTACACCGGTCTTCCGTGCTATTCTATGAAGTTCTTGACTACTGAATATAAGTCTTAGGTATGAATCATAGTCCTGAGAGTCAAGGGCGTTAGTGCATTACGGGAGAGCAAGTTGATAGACTTTGTGGCGATATTTTGGTTATCCCTTGGGTGTGACTCATTCACCAATCGAAAATGAGCACAGCTTAAGGCAGTGATCGACTTTTCGAGGATTTACTTAAAGGAATCCCACACTACCTAAGGTTTCAGTTACACGTTATAAACAACAAGATGCTCTGCATTGAATAAGGTGAACAACATCGTTATAATGAATAGTGAGTAAGTACCTAACTACTAAGCAAGCGGATATCACTAACATAAAGGATTGTTCTGCCTAGGCTAGTTACAATCTAACCTAGTCTGCTTAATCTAGTACATAGATTACTTAGTATACCTAAGTAAGGCCTAGATTTTTTCACCTGCTTATGGACTGCAGATTGTGATCGATTGTAGCTTACGCTGTTCAATTGTATTCAAACAAAGTATAATGAATAGACGTATTAATATCCGCTCCTAAATTAGAAACATTAACGTAAGAGGTGGTGGACGTAAATAAATCGCTCACGCCACAAATAACCGACATCTAGACATCTATCAGCATACTAGGTTACCTAGTAAGTACTATACATATTGTTCTAGACGAGAGGAATGCAAGCCATTGAATTTATAAATAGCACTAATATGAGAGGCACTGATAAGAGTAAGAAGTAAATAAATAAACTTGTGACAAAGTTATAAATGCAAACTAACAGAAAGTTACAGAAAAGTATGCCTCTACCTACAAACAAGTTTACTCGTAAATAAACAAAAACAAAGCTACACTACATGTGTAGGTACTATATTTGTAACATTCACTTATTTTGTACTTTGATCAAACAAGTAAACACGAATTAAAACAAGAAATAAAAGTTCATGAAATTTACATCGCTATTTGTGAATGGCGTTTGTTTATTCGAGATTTCGTTTACCTACATTTTCTTTCACATATAATTGAAAACACCACCCTGTATAACTGCATCAATTGGCTATACCTACTGTTGGAGTCTCCATTGTTCGTCACAAGAAGTACTAACTGATTCGGCGTGCGTGGTACATCCATCTTCGTAAGAAGGAAACACGACGGCTGGCGTAGATACAACACAATACAACAATGACGCTACGTATAAGTAGGCACTTGACTTTATAAATACTGCACTCCCGAAGCTAAATAGTGTTCAATAATATCGACAGACTGTCATGTGTGTAATGTAGCGTCGGTTATCAATGATTTACTATCATCTAGCTTAGATTTTATCACATGAGATACTCTTTGCCTATCTGCATATTTACTGCTTTGCTTGATCCTTTACGCAGAGAGGTGTGAAATGTACTCACAATCACTCCCAATTGGCTGAACTGATTTTGATTAATATTAAAACTAAGTAAGTTTGAGTACTTAGGTTAGTGGCCAATCTTGGTGTTGAAAATTTTCGACAGTCTAAAGGACTTCGACATTGTCTATCGATATTTAAATATGTTGCTTGTATTTGAACGGTGACATAATTGCGCGTGAGTTTGTGAAAACCGATGTTTATATAAACAACAGAGAAGAGGTCAAACCAGTTTTGTTTTGTCAAGATTTGTTATTAAAAGTAGTGTCATGGTTTATTTCCTGGTACCGCATTTAGTGTGAGGACGGGTGCTTTTAGTGCTGTGGTACCGGGTTTGATGACGGCAGGGGCACGAGTATAGTACACTTAGGTACAAACTGAAAATAAAAGTTTCTTATCTTATTTTTAATCAAACAGTTAGGTACCTACCAATAAAATTCATATTGTTTGTTATGTTGAACATAGGTATCGAAATATTAGTCATATGAATCTACAATTCAGGTGACGTAATTTATAAAATTACATTTAAAATCAATAAATCATAGCTTCCTTCCTTCCTAGCGATGATGTTCAATGCAAAGTGTTCTACGACACATGAATATGTACTTAATTAGGAAAAATGTACACATTGCTAATGAATCAAATACTACTTGTTGTTCGTAAGATTTTAATACACCGCACATGAGTCAGTTACTTGATAACTGGTTAGTTATTGTTTGTGAATTCATGAAGGAAAACTGTTTGATGAACAGAAGTTAAATACGGACCACTGGGCGAGCGGCGAGCGCTGCCGCTTGTTATGTTTGGTGTAGGTTCGGAGCGGGTGACGACACGGTAATTACACGAATGAAAGTGATAACGACGTCGCATCCCGCGACAGTGCGCGCGCGCACGCCGCGGCCCGGTGACCTATCCGCGCACCTGCAGCCTCTCGCAACATCTTAGCTAACTAGCCAACTCCGTTACTAATCGAAATACCATTCACCGACATTTCGGCGACATTTACTCACACTGTGGGCACGTACTCCTCGGGGAACTCGTTCTTGGTGTACACGTACAGCAGGCAGGTCTTGCCCACCATACCGTCGCCGACGACTGTTATCTTCACTCTCTTCGAAGTCCCCATGATGCGTGCCGCGACATCCAATTATTATAATTCACACACACTAATTCACGCACTGGTTCAAATAACACTTTTATTATAATTATTATAATGTTAATGCGGCGAGTCACCTGTTCGACTGAGTCGGTCCTTGGCGGGTTGTTATCACGGTGATATAATGATCTTATCAATCTTGTAGAAACACACGATAGTGGAGCGGGTGTCGTGAAACAAGGCGCGCGCTCGGCGTGACGTGCTGGTGCGGAATGGTCGCGCGCCGTGATTCAGAGCGCGATGAGGCGGTGCCGGCGCGCGCTCCGCACTAATGTTATGGTCACCGTGGATTCACGCAATTGTCCGCCAACACATATATATACCTCATTAATTCCAACCGCGTACGCGACTCGATCTTCGGAAGGCACTTATTCAATTAACGTCATTCGCACGTAGTTTACTATTCGAGACAACGGTCGCCAAACAGTTGGTGCCTCAAACGAGGAAGTATAAAAACAAATCATTAGATTGTAAATTGATACATGTAGATGAGTTTACTTGACACTTATTACCTTTGCTATAAGTAAACTAGGCACATATTTATATGACGAAAAACGTTGTATGACATTAGATTTGCGTATTATAATGTCTTAGTAAACTTTAAAAATAAAATAAAAGTTAAAAATATTGTTCAAACAAACATTTATATTGATCACGGTACTTATCCGATTTGTTATCTAATGAGTGAAACAGTTAAAACTTAACACGATAGGTACGTTAAGGCATTCAACGTCATATTTCTGCATAAGCGATTGAAACGGTTTTTTACAATCGCTAATCAATTTACTTAACATAGATTTCAAGTACAAACACACAAGTATAACAGTCAAATGGTAACTCCACACACTCCTTTTCAGAAGTTGGTTTACAATACAATACATAGGTACTTATAAAAATATGGCATGCGTTTCATCTTTAAAATATTTGTGCTGCTTTTTTTGGAGGTAAATTGTTTAAAAACTATTTATTATTTTATTTAAATACAATAGTAGATTTAGTAAGGCGCTTAGCGTGTGGTTCATTATATGTACTTACAATTAGTTTTCGTAATATCACCTGATTCAGATATTATGTATTGTTAATCTTACATTGCGTAGGAAATAATTTGTAAATCGTACTTTTTAAACTCAGACGATTTGCACTCATTATACTAAATGAAACGGGTCTGTATCGCGTTATTCAGTCATCCCGTGACCACGAGCGGTGTAATCCGCTCGAAACGTCGGGTACATATTTTAGTAAAATACGGACCCGTTTCATTTAGTATAATAATTAGTAAATCGATAAATTATATCGATTTTTGTCTTCGTCATATGAAACTTACAGGTTACTGATTTACTCCGCGAATTAATTCACTTGTAACAAAGTTGTATTTTCACTTTTCCTTACAATAAAATAGTATTTTCTGTCTTTTAACACTTATCACAGCTGATTAACTATACAGAGTTAATAGTTAGTTCACTAATTAATCACAGCGGTAATAATACTTGGTCATTTGTTAATTGATAACTTAATTAACTAAGTTGTTTACCTAAAATTGTTAGATATAAGCGGAAATCCAGCTGTTTCATTGATTTTTCATTACTAAATTACTAAATCTGGAAGAAAAAATAATATAAACAAATGTTTGACAAGCCCTTTGGCAATGGCACAGTGGTTTGTAAGAGCGCTTACTGTGTCAGTGGTTGCAGATTCGATTCCCGCTTAAGATTAACGATTTACGTGCATGTCATATTACGTGGCTGTAAGATCTGGGTGCAATCCACTGTGCAAACATATTAATTGATTTAACATGGCAAAAATCAAGCTCTGCAGACTCACCTGCATATCCCGATTCGGATTTAATGTAATGTATCGGAGAATACAGACCTAAACAACTCAGTCTAACCATTTCGAGTCTCAGCAAGACTAACAGCAATTTATTCTTATATATTTACGATCTCATCCATAAATACTTATCAACAGCATTTTAGCTATCAAATGGTTTGTCCCTATCCAACATACTTTATTTTCCGGAGAGCAAAAGAGTAAAAAAACATTATAGCTGAGTTTTTGTTAAAGGCTACTTATGAATAAGGCGGTTAGAATGGAAACAATACTGTAACTATTTCTTCTTGTCATTAATTTTATACTGTTTTATCCCCGAAAGGATAAATTCCTCCTTCATGTTCAATACTTCTTGCAACAGTTGTTGGTTGCTCTTCTGCAGTTGAGCGATGACCTGTCGTTGATGTCGCTCCCTTTCCTTCAGTCTTTGTAATGTCATGTCACACCCTTCGCTGCACGAGGGACCAACTGGAAGTATAATACAATTTTGTAAAGTTTCTTAATAAAATATTCAAAAATAAATAAGGTAAAAGGGTGTGAAAAAGTGCATGTAGGGTTACTATTTTGAGAATTTGGCCACTATTTTACTGCCCTAACCCCTTGGTAAAGCCTATTCATGCTCATCCGGGCATACAATTAAGTAGACCATGAGGAGAGTAGACAAAAGACTCAGAACAGTAGACAGACGACTAAAAGAAAAACGGACAGTAGTTAGTACTTAGGTTTTTTGCATTTATTCAAGTTATACTCACTCTTAGTTCTTACTCTGTCCATAAGCTTCTCATTTTCCAGTTTCAGCCGTGAGATCTCATTGCGGAGGCCTCTCTCAATAGTCTCCTTCTGTTTAGTCAACTGCAAATTCTTCATGCGAGACTCTGTCAATTGCTGCAGCATGCAGTCGGAGTTATCAGCAATCCTTTGAGCTGATGCCACACACGCTTTTGATTCATTCTTTTCCAAGTTTAACTTGCCTTTAAGTTTGCTTACTAGATCCTGACAATTATATGAAATCATAGCATAAATATATCAGCTAAGGAGCATCACACAGTTCTTTCAATTGATTTGACTTATCATATCAACATATGACAATAAAATATTAGCCTGTAATGTTCCAATGCTGGGCCAAAGCAATTTATCTTATTTCAAATTGTTTAAAACTTTAATGTTTGTCTCAGAAATAAAGCCACTCCTTTATGGTTTATAATGTTGCTCAATCAATATTATGATTTATAATGTAC
The DNA here is from genome assembly GCA_951394245.1 of Cyclophora punctaria. NCBI lineage: Eukaryota > Metazoa > Arthropoda > Insecta > Lepidoptera > Geometridae > Cyclophora > Cyclophora punctaria. The sequence goes on from OX596171.1 coordinate 4,891,342, forward strand.
AATGTTAAACTCACATTAAGATGCTTATTGTTTTGTTCGAACACATGGTTCTGCTCCATTAACTGTTCTGATTTGTCTGACACATTCTTGTAATAGTGTAACAGCGTCCATATTGCATTGATAAGTTTTACTAAAGCTTCCGGCTGTAAGACTCTTCCATCGACATCAATGTATGGGTTGAAGATGTAGTTTATATTTAGTAAATCTAGTTCCTGTAAAATTATATTAATTAACTAATAAAGCTTAAGAATATGTAAAAACATCCTTATCCCTGAAACTACCAGTCATACTTATTAGAGAAAAATAAGAACTTTTTATAATAGTATACAACAAAATATATATTATGAGAACAGTGTGTCTGTGTATGACACATATATATATTATATTTACAATTTTTTTTGCGGCTTATGTCGCAATAGAAAAAGATAAAATTAACACACATAATGTTCTAGAAGGCATAAGATATGGATGGTGTACATACTTCGCTCAAACCAATTAAACATTCCTTGAAGTTTTGCGAAGTACATGGTTCATAAACAGTGGCTCTTTTATGTTTGTAATTCTGTAAAAGCTCTTTCACTTCTTCATCCAAATCTTTTAGTTCCGAAGTTAACGACATTTTAAAACTTATTGACTCTGTAGGTAAACGAACAAATGAATTAGAATTATTGAAGGTAGACAAGATAAATTAAAAGTTTTTAATTATTTCCAGTGGTGTTTTTTTTACGCAAAATTATATATTTATTGGTTTAAGTTTTATTATTACAGTCATATTAGGTAGTTCAAGAGGACATACATTTTCTTTAAATAATATAATACTTACATTACATACACGTTTGCCATTAAATTTTATAAAAAGTTAGCCGACGACTCCTTCCTTTGTTTGTTTACTTTTTTAAATGTTTTAAATTGAACGTTGAGTGAGTGAACAAATAAAATGTTAGGCTCTTTCTAACTTGCACCACAGACTTGAACTTGCAAAGTGTAGAATGAAATTAAATTCAATCAAACACATTTTTGTTTCTGTTAATGTCGTAAGCTGTATAACTGTCAATGCCATTTGCCATGTTGATTGTATTAATTGCTGTTGCTTGCTGTCAAGTTTGACAGTTCTAAAATTTTGATGCGTGCGTGTATTCGCTACAGCTTTGCACAAATTTAATTTTATTATATCTATTAATTTAAGTTAAAGTTCCATTGTATTTAACATTTCAAGTTTGTTGTTCTACGTGTGATTATAATAGGTTTCATAAAAACATGAAACGAAGTTACGATTCCATGAATTCATCGATTGAAATCAGCTCCTATCGTGACCAACATTTCAAGGTATATGTAATTACTTTTGTACATAAATAAACATTGAATGTTGCTTCAATTCAATAATTGTAGTATTTGTAACTTATTATACGAATAAAGTTTGATTATAAATATTTCAGGGTTCAAGAAATGAACAAGAAAAGTTACTCAAAGCAACATCAACTCTTTACATTGGAAACTTGTCATTCTATACAACAGAAGAACAAATATACGAATTATTTTCACGATGCGGTGATATAAGAAGAGTCATAATGGGATTAGATAAATATAAGAAAACACCTTGTGGATTTTGTTTTGTAGAATATTATTTGAGACCAGATGCTGAAAACTGTATGAGGTTTGTAGCTGCTTAAATGTTTGTCATGTCTTACGGCACTCAGCCACATGAGTAATAATCGTGACTATTGTTTTAGGTATATTAATGGAACTAGATTAGATGACAGAATAATCCGTTGTGATTGGGATGCTGGATTTCTGGAGGGGCGCCAATATGGGAGAGGAAAAACTGGTGGACAGGTACATTTTACTGCTTGGATTTACAATTTTAAAGGACTCATAATTTCCTAGAAATGTTGTTCATTTAACTTATCAATATTAAATTTCAGGTGCGAGATGAATATAGAACTGATTATGATGGTGGCCGAGGAGGCTATGGAAAAATAATAGCTCAGAAAGTAACACCAAACACAATGGAGCGCTGATCTTAATATAGAGTCGAATATGAGTAATTAAATATACATTTTGTAAAAGACTGTCAATGATACAAATAAAATACATTCAATTTTGTCCATAGTATATGTTTTCTTTGCGGTCTAAAGCTCTGTAGTTACATCATTATTGTCTTACTTTTATGGATGTAGATTGGGAAACTCCAATAGACCTACAAGAAATCATTTTTACAAAATGTCAACCACTTAAAAAATAGTAATTCGGAAAAATAGGAATTGTACAAATTAGTAATTATGAAAATTTCGAATTGGGAAAAATTAAGGAAATTGGAAGATAATACATCTAGGACAATTTGAACTTCGGATTGTATCGCCGACACCATATGTAGACCAAATACATAATGTATTTATTAATAAATAAAACCATGGTTGTTTCTTAAACATTTATTATTCTGTATGCATTATAAGCATTTAATGACAGTAACAAAAATAATTATAACTTATAATTAAGTAAATGCTTTAGTAAACTCATAAGCACTACAGTAGTGAAATTCAGTGGCATACAGTTATCAATAAAACAATATACATATAAAACAAATATTGTGCAAAGAACTAGCTTTCAACATCATAACAATCAACACTTGTAAAATAAATAAACTATATATTTTTATAGACTTGAATAAAATTGACTAAATTCCAACGTTTGTAATAATTTGTAAATATGTATATCAAAATGTTTCATACAGTTTGTAAAAGGCATTCATTTAACTTACTCTAAATATTTCTGCACTAATTTGTGACAGATATCATAATCAGATCAATATGGCATAAGCATTCAGATCAATTCATAAAACAGTTAAATTGTTAGTAATTTCATGTAATAAATAGGAGAAACGCAACGATTCATAAGTACTTGTAAGCTTACTGATAAAAAGAATAAGATTTAATCTCTTGGTGAGGACTCGGGCATCAAGTCAAACCATAAAGTCTTCGCTTCGCGGAAATCGTATTGGTTGAGGTGTACAATAACCTAGAAACAAAATACATAAAAATAAAATAAAAAACAAATCGAGCTACATTTTACTGTGAAGTAACGATCCCACTTACAAAAACAGTAGTGTAAAATGTTTTTTAAGAAAACCAAAACAATAGGTACACTAGTTTAGTTCCTTTATTTTTTAATACTAAACGTCGTCTAAAAATTAAAGCTTATTCTATCTATATGAAGATAATAGATACAAGATGTCAGGCTTACATTATCACAATCAAATCATCAGTATTACCTGTCCAATAACCGGGCTGCCGCCGAGGAAGCCCTTGTGCGTGGCGACGGTGACCTCCACCTGGCGCGAGTGCAGCTCGGCGAGCGGGATCACCCACTCGAACTGCTCGTCGTACTCCGGCATGCAGCTGTCTTTGATTACCTGTCAATATATATTAAGTGTGTTTCGATACACATGGATGGGAGCGACGCGGAGTTGTTTTGTGTGACCCAACATGTGACCAATCATTCGACTTTGACAATTTCAATGCGTTGTAATTGATCAATTGGGCACCGCATTCGCAGATAAAATATGTTCACATTCAAGATGTCATGCATATCCAATGCTAGACAAAAATTCAACTCCATACAGTTTAGCTATTTAGGCACGACAGTGGAAACATGGTTTTACTTACAACTGTCTTTCGTTTAGAGTCCTTGGATCTTCCAGGCAATAGATACAGCTTTACATACGGGTCCGGCACATTGGTAGGGTCTTTTAAGGGTATGTTCCTAAAACATATATTTCATAAACGTATATTAAATACGGAAAATCAATGTAAATATAAACAAAATGTAGTAAAATGCCGGTACTAACATGATCTTGTGGACTACAACATACAAAGATTGGTTTTGCATGCTGTATCGGAGCGACAGTAAGATGCGACCCAGACCGGCTTCGCCCGCAGACCTGAGGATTGACACCATGAAAAAATCATTCCATCATTTCATATTTTGCAAGTTCTTAACATTTACGTTTAAATCAATATTTTTTTGAAATAGGTATCCTTACGTAGTCAAAGACGATGTCCTGTGAATCAGTTTAGGCGTGTTATTGTCGGACGGTGGCTGAGATTCTTGAGGCACGTCTGCAATAGAGACAAAAAATTAGAAAGACTTAAGTGCTGTCAAGATTAGGCATATTTTTTGTAAATAATGAATCTTACCAACTGCTCTTTCTAAGTGTTCTACGGGAATAGAGTTCTGTGATCCGTTGTCAGGGATGCTATCGTCAATGTTCTGCAGTTCTACGTCCATTGGTTGTTCTAAAACTGAAACAAATACATACATTTTAAACTTCCTCTGAACTAAATACATAGATGAACACGATCTATTACAGATTTAATTTACATTTCTTTTTTAAACAATACCTATAGATTAAGCGTCATCTATACTATAGTAATGTTAATGAACTAAGCAGTACGAATATTTACCAGGAGCACTAGGCGCCGGTGAAGGTGCCTTTGGTCCGTCAACTTCAGTGGGCGTTGGGGGCGCAGGCGCGGGGGCGGGGGCGGGCGGCGCGGGGGGCACTACGGGCTCGGGCGGGTCCAGCTTGTTCTCCATCTCCTCGATCTCTTCCTCTCTAATAGCTTCTTTCAGAATCTGTTCATAACGTGCATTATTAAATCTTCGCAAAGATCATTGCTAAGCTCGCGCGTGAACGAAGAGAGGAGAGTTATCACGAACCACGCATATTGAAATAGAAGCATCGAGGCATTTAAGCTGTCTAAACTCCGACACTAAGGTTGTTTTACGCTCGAGCAATGCTTACATTATGTTGTTGATGTCTTCATACTATCAACTTATGCAAATCATTTACGAAATGACGTAGGCCTATAAAATTACCTTCAATTGTAAAGACATGATGATCTTAGATTCTGGTCCTGATTTCTGCAGCATCAGCGGTTGAGTGAGGAGCGTCAAGTCCTTCTGCTTGAGGAGCGCCGATAAGCCGTAGGTGATCTGTCCTAGGGGACTGCCTGTCTTTTGATCCAGAACCTGAATCATACAATATCAATATTAATATTTATACAAGTCATAATCAGCTTCCTAAGATATGCAAGTTAAATCAGATTACATCTTGTCCAAGAAAATACTACTAATAGGTGTCATATCATCCTAAAGTTTTGAATTTTTCGGGGGTTAAATCCCCTTTAATTCCACTTTTTTGGATTTATCAGTTTATTGGATAGATTAACAGGGGACTCTTCCCATAAATATCTCCTAGGGATGTTCAAAACTTTAGAATGTTAAGATCACGAAGATATATCTCTGCTTCAAACTTCCGCTCATTCACGCAATCAATGAAAGTCAATTTCACTTCACCTTGATCTCCAAGTTGTCGATCTCCGGGTTCTGTACGAGGAACGAGTACCCGATCTCGTAGACGGGGTCGTCGGTGCGCATCTGCACGCCAGAGTTCTGCGTCTTCTTGCCGACGGTCACGGTGAGGTACGGGTCCGGCTTCGATTGGGCGCGGGCATTCTATTAGTGAAAGTAAAAAAGTATTAGCCTGTATTGTCCCACTGATCGGCAAAGGCCTGTCATCTCACTGAAGATATCAGTACAGTGATGAGGATTAGGTTCATCACCACGCTTTCTGTTAACATTTGGTACAATTGGTGTATGTCCACAGGGTAAAGGGAGATAGTAAATAATACTATTCAATAATAGATAGTAAAGGTCGGTAAAGTGCGTTTCCATTTAAACGGAGCGGTACGGTGCCCGATTCACCAATCACAACGTGTAGGGATAGTCAAACAACTCATTGACTAAATCTTTTTGTAATGCTTTGTGTGTGATTGGTCACTAGATTGGTCACTTAATACTATACCACAGCGGGGCAGAATAAAGGTCGCATCGCACATCTCTTACAACCCATAACCCAACCCTCAACACGAATTGGGGATTCTCTGTATGGCATTCTATGCACTCACTCAACCTAGCACCTGATCCACAGACTCATCTGCTTGATGTCGCATTCGGTTAGGGTGGGTACTGAACTGACCATAATATTATCGAGTTCACAGAAATACTTTGAAAGTTTTAATATTTGTGATTCATAGAAACTAAATATGTACAATATTAATCTTACCGGTAACTTCTTACAGGAGTCAATGTAGACCGACAACACGGCTGAGCTGAGGTCCCCGCTTTTGATGAGGAGAGTTTCAGTCAAAGCCTGAAAAATTATACAATAACGTTTATTATGTATAATCGATGTTTAACAATGTTATTATTTACCATTTTTTAAAGTAACCTAGTCTTCTTAATACTTACACGACTGAGTTCCGTCACATCACAAGTAAGACGATGCCAAGACAAACGCAAATGGACTTTTCCATGTTTGGCTTGTTGCAGGGTTTGTACCTGTAAACATTAAGTTTTAAATATTAAACAGTTTCATTATTTATTTATTCATTAATTCATTTCGAGTAGGTCAGTGGTCAATCCTGGTGTTGGAGTTTTTAGACCGCCTAATGGCCTCCGACATGGTCTGACGACTGAAGGAACCGAGACCGACTGCTTATCGTGCCCTCCGAAGCATGGTAGTGCTCAGATAGAACTGCACTGCACGTTGCTTAACAATCGTAATGAACTAACATCGCTTAGTCAAACTACGCCACGAGCTACAATATAATTTAAGATTCCAATGTACTCACAGTATCCAATCTCCCGATTCGCACAACTTGTGAAATGTCCAAAGAGCATCTGTGAATTTGAATACAATTTGGGATAAATTCTTAAGACAAATAAATAAATAAATATGTAGATTTCTCAAACTTAATTTCATAGGAGATATTTAAAATTTACACACAACAAACATAGCAAAGGATGCTCCAATTGAAACAGTGCATTCAATTTAGATTTACATTGTAAATTCATAAGCATGCCAATGTAAATAATAAATGTGGGGAATTAAAAAATAACAACTTAAATTAGAATACAAAAAATAAAATAAGTGTGTGTTATCAGACGTTAGTACATTGTCAAAAGCAATTTGGTGTTATTTTATTTAGTAATGTAGCGAGTGAGTGTGTATGATCTAATAAATTATGAGTTAATTAATGATGAATATGTGATGTAAACCTATGTGATAGAGTGCCAGTCAAAAGCTTCAGTGCGATTTTGTTACTTACATTTTCATTGATACAGTGCTTTGAAAATGCTTAAAGGTACTTTCCAATTATCATGTGCATTAATCATCATATTTAAAGTTCGTTTATGAAAACCCAATATTTATTGTGAAAAGTGAATTTCCATTCCATAGAAAACATACCATCATGATATTTTACAATTGTTCTAAATACTTGCATGAATTGAATGTAAACAGTCTGTGGATTGTGTCATTGTAGCGTCTCCTACAATTTATTAACTGGTTGATGTGTGTATAACATTCACAATACTGCCAAACAGAACAGTTTATTCCAATTTGTTTAACTGTGCACTTCCCAACGTCAAAAAGGTCCTGGTCCAATGAGATCCCATCTTTCTATTTTAAGGCAATAATCTCTTGTGATTGGTCGTGGAAAAAGAACTCCACTGCCACTATACAAAATGTATGGATAGATGAAATATGGCCCAAACGATAGTCACAACGAATATTAATATCTAAATCAACTGTGACAGCAAACAAAGTGAAATCCACATGTCATATATGTAATTTCCTGTATGTGTCAAGGAAGCCCTCATACTAAGTGAAGCATACATACTTCCAACAAATACCACACACACGTTCAGGGATCATGTTTGACGTTGAGAAGTGTCCAGTTTTATTGGAGTACATAAATGTATAAATGTAGATGTAATGGTGGCAGCCACAGACCTGCCCAGGTTCTCGTCCCGCCCCGCTCGGTCCCAGTCGAATACCTTGATGTCTACCTTCGTAGCGCGGCCTCGAAGCATTGACTGACAACCCACGCAATATACAATACAATACACATATTAGGAAAGCGTTAATCTATACATATGTATAAAATTGTGTTCTATACAAAAACGTTATATTAAGATTAGTGTATAAAACAGTGTTAATTTATAATTAATGTAGTAGTCATGTAATTGTTTACGTAACACACTTGCCACTCTCAAACACGGTAGTTATTGGATTGTACTGTATACCTCAATGTGTACGTGATATTGATAAGTTGCCTATAAAGACACAAATAACACACCAAAATAAAGCTGTTGATAAATTAAACCCAAATAAAGTTAGATTTGGAAAATGAATTGTATTATCACCAGTGAATTGATATGTAATAAAATTCATGATTATTCAGAACCCAGAATTACTCTAGAAATACCATGTCGCAGAGAAAAGGTATTGGGGATGCTTAAACCCATTGCCTTAAAGTTGGGCGAAAGTATCTTATAAATTTAATGAAGTCTCTCTGAAAAGAATTGATTCATACAAAAATTCAAAAACATCCAACAAGCTACACACCTCCGGGGACTAATGCGACTAATAAGGTAAACAACAAATGTAAGGTGATAATAAAATTCCTGTTAAAAAAAAACACAAAACATGAATGGGGTGTATACATGTAGTGTAGGTACATGTGTTCTAGACGGACCTGCCGAGGAAATCATCATTGTCAATGCCCATACCGGGGTCCCAGTCCCAAACCTCCATGTGCACCACTTGACTCTTCCGGGACATTATTACAGCCTTGGGACAAATGATAACACGTACACATATTAGAGAGATTCATTATCAACATATTTTATATTAACCATTTTGAAATGCTTATTATTATTATTATAAATATGTGCATGTTACACACATATGACTCCCAATTTTATGAACAGAATCATTATACTATCCAATCTATGTAGTCCAATTTTACAAAATGTAATATTAATTTACCTATAATTCAGACAGAATATCATAATACAATGGCAAGTAACATGCTACATCCTTATACAATTAACAATATATTAATCTTAATACTTAAAATATACCTTATTAACAGCAGGTTAAGATCGTGTATAAATAATAGTATGGTACAACTTACCTGTCGCACTAATAATAAACTTAAATTATGGGGTGCAAATAATAAAAACATGCGGAAAGCTTTTTGAGAAAACAAAAGGATGATTACGATTGAAAAGAAGGACTTATTTAGTAAGGAGTATTTTATACAAACTGTTGTCATAATAATCCTGTTGTGTTCCTATGTGGTTAATGGCAGCGCTAATGAATGTTATGTTAGTATTTTCTAAGAGAATCCTTGTAAGACATTGTGGACACTTTAGTTTCAATTTATGTTATTTTTAAATGAGTATAGGAACAGTATATGTTTTTCATGGATTCACTTAAATGGCAAATTTACTTATGTTGTCGTTATTGCTGGAGATCCAATTGCAAGGAAAATAAGCTCATTCACCCATCAACAACGACTTCTATATACATCTATATCTACCTTTACCACGCAAACGTCACAGCTACCACCACCGACCTACACCTAATACACAAGTATACACACATATACACATGTATACACAGGTATACATAAGTACCCACACGTATACAGCCGTACCTATACATATGTATAAACCAGTACACACAAGGTACATAAGTATACATAGGTATACACAAGTGTACACAGTATACCGCCCTCGGGACTGAGGCACTCACCTGCCGAGCTTGTCGTCGTCATTCCCCTCGTCCTTGTCAAAGAGTTCAATGTCCAACACTTGCCCCATAGATTGCATTATACGCGCCTTCGGTCCCAGGCAACACATAATGTAAAAACAAACAACTTATTCGCACTCTACTCTACGATACGATACAGTTACTGAGCGACAAGCTATTTACATCGATAGGTATAGCTAGGGAACTTGGAAGGTGTATGGTTCGATAGAGTTACATTAATTTTTAATTATTAGTGTTGAAAAGGTTTCCACACACACAATAAATTCAACAACATTTAATTCATCAAAAGATTCAAATTTGTTTCTATCCAAATCCAGAAAGTTCTATTACATCCGGAAATAGAACCCATAAATCCAAAGAATATAAATAAACTAACCGTAGAAGTAAAGAGAAGGTAGAGAAGTCAAAGTAAAGGAAATAAAATATACTAATAAGAAGAAAGTTTAAAAAGAAAATACTTATGTAGTTCAGATTACATTGAGAATATTTTGAATCGTAACCCGTGCATGCAAAGAAAATACTGATACCATTTAGTTACATTGTATACCACAAACAACAATAGAAAATAATAAATATCAACGTAAACTAGTAAATAACAAGTAAGTCGTAAAATATTATTATTCTAATGTATAGAATGCTTGAATTAAACGCGCATGCTCATTCCGGAACAACTAATAGAAATGGTGCTCTGTGTTACTCACTCGTATCTTTAATAAAATATTTTATATCCAGATTAAGTTAGATAAATGCTCTTCAACAGTGTATTCTTCATTTTCCTTAGTAAAATAAATGCTCTTTATCGGTTTATACTTCATTTTCCTTTTAAGATAAAGCAGTTGATACATCTACCGATACAAAGAGCATCATTTCATAAACTAACCAATTTTGACAATCCAAGATTCATTCCCATGTTATTCTCGTCACAAAGAGAAAATGTTCGTCTATATTAACTCCAAAATGCAGCTAAATCTCAGACATGAGCTTAAAATTCAAACATCACTTACCCCAGACACACTCCCAAAACCATAGAGTAAACTATCAGAGACTAAATTATATAGAAGCAAGCTTAATATAATAGACAGTAACAGGTGCTTCTAAAGGTATAAGAAGTATAACATTATTGAATAAACCTACCTACATAAATATTAGTTAAGTGAAAGGAAATAAACAGTATATTATGTAGTAATAAGTAATTACCTCGCACCAATAGTCCCAGCGAGGGTTCACGTCGTTGTCAATGTGTTTCGTCTTGAACTGCAGGGCTCCTACAGTTATGATCGCGTACGGGTCCGACTTACCCTTACCTGTAAAAAAAAGTATTATGTATGCCCCACTGCTGGGCAAAGGCCTCTCATCTCACTGAAGTTATCAGTACAGTGAGGAGGATTAGGCATTATCACCACGCTTGCCATTGCGGGTTGGTGATCTCAAATCGAGCCATGTTTGAAAAGTAAGAAACATGTTTTCGCTCGACCCGGGAATTGAACCCGGGACCTCAGTTTTGGCAGGCGAGCGCACATACCACTAGACCACCCTTACTTGAGGAAGAATATTATTTTGTAGGCATCCATTTGGAATATCAAAATAGCGACAGGTAAACTACGCAAAGTATTAACTCTATTTTAACTTCAGTGCATATTGTGTATTATAATATTGTTAGTTTAATTAACCCTTACCAAGCATAGAAACGTCTTTTTTCATGAGATTCTCCCCTTTGACTAGATGAATACGAAGTACTCCCTGAAACAAAAAACAATATTTATACAAACATACTAATAAGAGAAGTAAGAACTATATAGCCATATATTCTATGCAGTAATAGAAGGTATTATCTATATAATAAAAATGAATTGCTGTTCGTTAGTCTGTTTAAAACTCGAGAACGGCTGAACCGATTTGGCTAATTTTGGTCTTGAAATATTCATGAAAGTCCAGGGAAGGTTTAAAAGGTAAGCAGTGACGGAATAAATGCGGATGAAACCGCAGGGTACAGCTAGTATTTAATAAGATTAAGCTCGCGAAATAAGTTAATCCTTCTCCTAGTCTGTTTGGGATAAACTCAAAAACTAGGTACTGAAGGAATTTGAGTGTATATATTATTTTAGTGACAGATGTGAATGGTTTTGGGCTACTTTTTTATCCCGAACGGAACCCACAGGAATGGCTACACTGTGGGTAAAACAGCTAGTAAGGAAAGTGTCATAGAAGTTGTAATTACCTCTGGTTCAGGCATGCGCAGATCTACGGTTGGTATCTCGTCGCTCAGTTTGATGGGCAGCTTGTTCGGCAGGACCATCATGTTGGCGATTTGTTCCACAATGCAACGCCGTAGGAGATCACTGTTATGTTAGGAAATACGATTGGTGCTGTTTTTAAAGCTACTGTATGTATGCTTTTATATTGATTTATAAAGAAATTGTGTTTAGGAGGAATCCACTATGGTAAACTTCTAATGTCGTCAACACGAAACCTTATAATTTTCTTAACAATATTGAGATTAGTCTGTCATGTTGGACGAATAGGCAAATATAAAAGATCGCCTTATCTTTTATTGCGCGTTTACGGTCACCTATTTTGGTTTAACCAGATCGAACTAATATAGCCACGGGATTCAGTAAACGATCGAAGCAAATTATGTAAAAGTGCTGTTATCTTACAAATTCTTTGAGGAAATTTAGTTCCAGCGTAAAGTTTTTCTGTATATTTTTCTATACAAGTGAATGAAACAAAACATACTCTTCTCCCCTCTTACCTGAATCCCGGCATGTCCAGTACATCAGCGGCTCCAACTAGATTGAAGTCGATGGACGGATTGTTGAGGAAGAACACTTGGAGCCCTCCCACCAGCGGCATCTTGGTGATGAGCGGCTTCATCACCACGCGGATCATGCCGTGGATCTAATGGGAATTACACAGTCAACATTTGTTTTTGAAAATTCTTTCGGTACGTCAAGCACACTTATGGCACTTTTGGGCAACGATATATAACGATATTTTGTTTGCATTTACAACCAATAAAAAAAAGTGATACAAAGTTCTTAAAAAAATCAAATGAATTCTGTTCTTTATTTGAAAAGTTATATGACAAGTCCTAAGTATAAAATAAAAAGAAGGTTTGTTACCTGCAGATCTTTAATTCCTCCTCGGATGCGTTGAAGAACGAAGGAGATATCGCAATCACCCGCATAGCTGTTGGTACAAGTTAATTTGATTATTATACGGGTTCGGCAAAAAAAGAAATTACTTGTAACGTTCGCATTGTTCAAAATCTTTAACAAACTAGCTTTATTAATTAACTTACAATAAATCAATGTCTATGATGATTTCATCTCTCGAAAGGTTCTTATCGTAGACTTTGACGCCGCCAACTCGAGGAGCCTGAACAATGAGTATTATCATTATTGAACAAGGAAAACAGGATTGCTCTATGCCTTATTAGCTGCATTGGTGATGCCTCGAAAGGGCAGCTGACGTCAGAAAAAGTTATGGGCCAAAGTCTTGATGTTTAACAAAGGTCGTTTATAAGGCGAAGTCCTTACATTATTATGAATGTTACTTGCCTGTGAAGTGGACCGGAGCTGAAGGCAGCTCAACTGACCAATCACAACGCATACTATTTCGTTGAACTTTGGTGAACAAATTCACCTATAGGCTACTTTTTATTCAGAATTTCTTATGGGAACGGGAATGCTGAGAGTAAAAGCTAGTATAAAAGCAACTCACAATAGTGCCGAGGATCATGCGCTCGAACTTGAACCCGTTCAGCTTGTAGTTGGCGAGGCTCTCCGCCACGGCCGGCTCGATGGTGTCCTTCAGCAGGTTGCGCGCGAACTGGTTCACGTTCGGCCACACTTGCAGCAGGATCTGGAGTTGTGCCCAAGTTGGTTACATCTTATTTCATACAGATCTTAGAATTTAGAAAGTTAGCTGTTTTCATTAAAATCGGCAGTATTGGGCGAAGTATAAGACGACGATTGTTAAATTATATTGGGAACTATTCAGTTCATTTTGTTTTTATATAATCAATGTCATGGGCTTTATTTATACTGACCCTATTTAGCCACTCTGCTCTTTCCACATCAGGGAAGAATACCTGAAATCAAATATTAAATGTCATTAGTAAAAGTAACTAAGTTTAAGAAATAGGTATGACTACAATCAAATCATTATTAAAGGTACCGACAAAGTAAGTAGCAGTAACCTAAAACAATTAGGTAAAGAAAAAACAATACATTCAAATCTTTTGGTAGGAAGTAAGTTTAGTATTAGACCAACATACCCAAGCCGGCAAGTCGTCAAGCTTGGCCAGCACCACATCTTTTTCAGAACAAATCGCAGTTTGCTTGGCCAAGTTCCGACGGTATTCGCTTTCCTTACGCCACTGGTCGCGCAACACCGACAGAACCACCGGGCCGATCAACCAGGCGACGCTCCATTGCATGTACCCGACAAGGTATACCACTCCCACTACTGATACCTGAGAATAGAGCATATAAAGTAAAATTATTCATTCTTTTCGTATAGCTTAGTAGACTAGACAATTCTTGTGTCTGAGTATCCGTAGGAATATGTTAGTATAGTAGCCAACGCTGGTGACGAGGTTTTGCGACTAAAGGTAACCGATAAATTTAATCAAAATATGGATAAGCGATTCGTATTGTATGCGTTTGAAATGAAAGAGACAACTGCATTTGGATAGCATTCGTTAGCGATGGATGCCGTTCATTTTGTTGCCGTTGCCATATGCACTTAGTATTACATGAATTTAATTTAAACAAATTGAAATGAAAACTGTATTAAACTATTACCGTCAAAGCTAAATCATTTAGCAAATACACAACAGAATCCATGGTTTCGAGCTAACCTTAATAAATTCAGTAATTTATTTAATATCTCCAATAAAAATATTTATTATGAACCAAATTTGAACACTTGTGTTGGTAAAATTGAATTCGATATCTAATCTTGTTAAAAGCCGATTATAGCGATAGCTTTCTTAATACGAGACAGCTGCTGATATGAGCCCAACTGGACTTGAATTTTGAATATTTTATTTTATTATAATTTATTTCGTGTTTTTGAGTGTTTAAAATGTGTAACAGTTTGCCAAAGTGAGTACATTACATACAAAGCAAAATTTATATTATAATTTATTCAAATCATATTTCTCTATATACTCAAAATAATGAATGTTTTATGAGTATGTGTTATATACCCTATGTTAAAAACACGTCTGGAATCAAATAACTCTGTGGTATTTTATAATTAACTAGCAGCGCCCCGCGGTTTTACCCGCGTTGTACCCGTTCCCGTAGGAATTTCGGGATGAAAAATAGCCTATAACCTTCCCGTTGAATGTGGCTATCTATTACAAAAAGAATTATTCAAATCGGTTCAGTAGTTTCTGAGATTAGCGCGTTTAAACAAACAAACAAACAAACAAACAAACAAACAAACAAAACAAACTCTTCAGCTTTATAATATTAGTATAGATACTATTCTCACTTGTGTATAATAATAATTTAATAATCCAAGCTTTTTACCCACATTTTAGAGGCTCGTTGCGCTAGTTAGCTTTGAATATTTTAGACCAGTTTTTTGGAGACGAAGTCTAATTACTGGAAGTATAATATTTGTCCTTACAAAAGATTTCAGTTGAAGTTCAGTCAGTTACGCTTTCCTTTTCAACTTCCTCTAACTTCTATAATTATAATTTTGAATCCTTTATCTGTTACGTAACATTTCGCAACAAGAAATTCCCCTTACGTACATACTTTCTGAGACTTCTTTGATCAGCTGTTCTCATAGCTAAGGATTACGAACGCACTGCCCTAATTTCATTCATTGGTCAAGACAATTTTCTAAATCAACAACCTATTGTATGTAACATTGACCTATTCAATCAACGTTAGTATAATCGCTGTCGTAGTACCAAAATTGTATGTGTTTAAATGGTTAGACCTTTATAATGATTATAGGTACTTTAAATAGCAATAGATGAATCATATGTAGCACAAGTAAGGTGTTGAGTAAAACTAATGAGCAAGTGATAATAGTACTGATTATTAGCTGCTAAATATTCAATGATGATGGTAAATAAGTACTACTTTATCAGCAAACGGAAATAAAATGTATGTATGTACGTAGTAGTAACGTTCCGCGGTTTCACTAGCAATGTTCCTGTTTATAAGAACGTCATGTTTTATTTCTGGTTTCAAATTAAATTGGTAGGTACGTATATACATTTCATACAAACGCGTTGACCGCTTTTAACGAAACGTAACGGTTTTATCCATACTTATATTATAAAGCTGCAGAGTTTGTTTGAACGCGCTAATCTCAGGAGCTACTGGGCCGATTTGAAAAATTCTTTCAGTGTTGGATAGTCCACTTATCGAGGAAGGTTATTTTTCATCTCGAAATTCCAAGTTTAAAAAGCTAATAAGTAGTTAAATAATATGGGAATACTCAAATAAAAACCATAAGTAAAATCCATTAAGTTACGTTCAGTACAATTTATTTGGCAACCTACCGAAACATACAGGAATATTAAATTGTTACCATACAATTGTATTTCCTGCCCTGGGGGATAAAATTAACTGCGTGATGTCATTTTTAATATGTAGGTAGTATTAAACATTAGCATGCAATGTTAGTGTTGGCTAGTTGATGATGTAAGCCATCACCAGAGTGTTTGCACATAATTTCTATGAATATTTGTATATGATAAGAGTACTCAAGTTGATTAGAAAACTTATCTGATAGGTACTTAAATACATGAAGGCAAAGAACTATACAATTTATCTAATCTTCTATTACAACATGTAGTTAATTTACACTGTACAGCAATTTTTATCTTTATTCATTGTTTTTTAGTTCTAAGACATGTGTATGTGTTAAATTTTTGTAAATGTAGGTTCTTTAGAACATATGCTTGATTATAGCAAGTAACATTAAGTTGTTCTCAGCTTCGGTTGGTTATTATTTACCAAAATATATTTACTTAAATATTATTATCAATGAAACCAAATCTACCTGATGTTGTAAATACAAAATATTTTGTTGATGAATATTGATTTCCTATGACATCATTTGTTTTTGTTTTAAATTATTTTAACAAACTAAGCAGGTATGTCAGTTAGTAGCACATCTAATGAGTCACTATGTAACTTGAAGGTCACATTTGACTCACATACAATTTGTTTGAACATTGCTTTGTAAATATTAGGTTTATGCATGCTTGATTACTCATACAGATGGGACTTAAGTATTTTTTAGGTTAATAAATGATAATCTAGATTATTCAAAGGAGGAAGTAACAAATGTAGGTGGCAACAATTGCGTTATATTATTTTTTTTATGTTCGAAATTTTACTGTCTATGAAGAATTCTGTTGGTTAATACACCTGAAAATGTATTAATCTGATTGTAAATGAACTTACCTTCTTAAAGAACCTGTAGATCATAGAGAACACACTGACACTCTCTTCGCTGCTCGGTGGCAGAGCAGTTTTGCTCGCCGCAGCCATATTGGGGTTTGCCTACAATACATTGAATATAATGCTTTAAAACAATACACAAAATAAAACACACATTTTATTAGATTTAGTTATGTAGGTATTGAAGGTTATTTTACTAATGATAATTGGAATTATAATTACAGTAGGTATGTCAAGGAATGCTACACAAACACCAAAAATCTGGATAACTATGTACTGTTAATTAATATATGTGTAACAATAAAAACATACCATAACTCTTCAATAATTATTACTCAGTAATAAGGATTTAAAACATATTTTAAAACATTTGTGAAGATTACAATGTAATTTAATTTAGTAACCAATAATGGTAAGATTTAGTAAATTAAATGCATAAAACGTATTGTATTTGGCACTATAAAACGACTAAAACTACAATTATTCCCACACTTATAGTAGTATCGCTTCGAAATCTTCAAGATGTTGTCATTCTTATTTTTAGAAACTTTGATATTCTACAAAATGTTGTTCAGAAAAGATGTCGATGGTTAATCGAAAGAAGTTGAGAATACAAAAGTAATATACAGAGAAACACGTACCATGTTTCAAGCAGTACCGCAATAATGTGTACTGCAGACCGATAACGAACAAGAACTAAAAACACAACATGAATCTTTAATGATTACCGAAAGCTAATTTCCTGGTGAGTGAGAGTCAATCAAATAGAGCATTGCGAATACTTTACAGCACGCACGTGAGACGGCGATGAATATTAATCAGGTTTACAGTAACTAATCTACACTTTTATTCTAAAACTGATTAATTTTATGTGAAAACGTTATTCCATAATTTTTTGGTTGAGTGACAGCAGTAAGTAAGTTTGTTTTTATAAAACGTCACGCACGCGCTAAATGACAGCTCTGACAATGACAAATTAACAGTTGGTTTTAAAGCTGTTAATATTTTTCTGTCAAATCATAATTTATTTGGTTGTGAGGTACCCATGTGAGGACTACCCGCAAAAAAAAACCAGATATAAGGTCGTAGCACACATATCAACTCGGAAAGGGATCGTCACCGTATCGCCTCGCCGTCAACCAGGCGTCAACCAGGCGTCAACCTATCGTAAGCGCGTCACCGTGCGATCAGCAGCTCCGAATCGACTCGGCTACGGCTAGGCGACGCCGCGCTTACGGCTCGCCGGTCGCTGGTTGACGACGGCTGGGCGGGGTGCCTCGCGGTTAGTCAGTATCCGAACGTGAAGTCGTAAGACAGCGTACGGAGAGACGTAAGCGCGGGTACGGCAAGTCGACCACGCACCGTGCTGCGGTTTGTGAGCTTGTCCCGAGGCGAGGCGATTACGTTACGATTCCGATAAGTGTGCGTTGCAGTAGGGAGTTTCATACAAAGAATACTGAACGGCTCGAGTTGATACGTTTACGTTCCGTTTACGAGTTGATATGTGTGCTACGACCATGAATCTTCAAATAAACCAAGATCTTAATTCGTCGGAATCTCTTTTTTATGTCATTCACGTAGGTAACCTATATACTATTCTATGTTTACTACTTGCTGTTGCAATAAAATAATTATTTAGCGAAGCTATTTACTAATATTGTTGGATGTCTAGGGGTCCTAACATCATTTAGAAAGTAAACACTTTAGTAGGAAGTCAATATTTTATTAAGCTCATTTAAAAGTATGTACTTCTAATTAATATCTAACATGTAAATTAATGTTGTTTGTAGACAGTGCTTAGATTGTTTCAAGGTTGATAAGATACCTTGCTGTAGATTTAGGAAGTACCTTTACATCAAACCTTGACCCATCACATTGAAATGATGGCAGTCACGTCTTTGAATACTACTAGCGAATTTTACAATTTTACTTCTTGGATTTAACTGACACGAGTATAAACATATTGTATTGTGTAGACACTTAATATTAATTATTTAATATTACTTTATAATATCACTGGAATGTTACTGGAGGTTACAACTGTATTTTGCCGCCGAAATTACAACAACTAATCTCGTCTTACAATATTATTTACATTAAAAGCAAAGAGCGCTAGCAGACTATTTTATTATAAAGTATAATATTTATCTGTAGTACAATTTTACATACAATCACGACTTTTATGAGCTTAATTCTATACAAATATAAAAAAATAATTTCTTGATTTTTAACTACAAAATTGATATCAGTCACAATTACAACGCCCGATGATTTTATCATTAACATTACTACATTACCATGGCCAACGTTCTCGAATCAGTCTCACACATATTATTCAGTTCATTCGAACATAACACAACAGTTGCCGTCGCATCGTAAAACTTATTCTAAAAATCTCTTTGCTTAACATACATTTCATTCAGATTACAGTTATTTAATTTACATCGAATCGACTAGATTGTTGGTTAGAAATCGTCGTTTCTATACCGATTCAATGAGTGTAACTATTCCTTATTGCCGTGAACCAACCCTCACGCGGCGAGGTGCTTGACTCGCTCGAGGAGAGCGTCGCAGGTCTTCTTGGCGTCGCCGAGCAACATGGCGGTGTTGGGGTTATAGAATATCGGGTTGTCTACCGCAGCGTAGCCCACACCCATAGACCGCTTCATTACGACCACCTGGGAATTAGATGGAGAAACCTCTTTAGTCCGAATACTTATTATTCTGTTTGTTATGGCTGCAGAAGGATGATTCAAAGGTTGTATGGCAATGTAAAATAAAAAATCGATCAATATTTAATAATATCCATCGATTAATTTTATTCTTGTTAGAGTATTAGTTAAGAAGATTCCATAATAAAAGTTCAGAGCTTAGTTTGGGTCTAATGAACCATATATGAATTTGTCTGGGTACAGTCACGAGCATTAATTTGGGACCCACCTAAGGTTGAATATCGTGTATAATTTGGGACCCACCTAAGGTTGAATATCGTGTAGCAAACTAATCTCATATTGTTTACCATCGATAACTTTACGTTTCTATCAAACTAAAGTTTCGACCTTATTGCATTATGAATGTTCTAACAACATTTGATGGAAATGGGTCCCAAATTAACGCTCGTGACTGTACCAAGGTTAACTTAACTTACACATGTAGGTCAATTTTTTAGTCTAACTTCTTATACACCCCCCCCCCCCCCCCCCTCCCACTATTTATCTGTATGTATGTAAGTAATGTAGGAAAAAACATACCTGATTTGACTTCCACACTTTGAGTACAGGCATTCCAGCGATTGGCGAGTTGGGGTCGTCTTCAGCCGCACTGTTTACGGTATCATTTGCTCCTACAAACAAACGCACGTTGTTTAGATTATACTACATAAATACATTACTTATAAGAACAATGAAGAGTTATTTATACAATTGCTCGGACATTATACTTTAGGCGCCTTATTCATAAACGCTATGTAACTAAACTCAGTGTTTTGTCTCTATAGCTAAAATGTTGTTATTAGACGTTTATAAATAAAGCCCTGAATGATTTTATTGTAAGGGCAGTTACACAGCAGAGTAGTATTAATATAGTAATAATAAGCAAGAAGCTCGTCTTTGATGTAAATGAGTGTATACGCCGCGCAATTAATTCAGGATAAGAGCTATTACGCTCGTGTAAGTGCGAACAGTTCGCCCGAGAAACTACATGCTGAAATAGTAAACTACATACTGGAATAAGCCAGTATACAAAGCGTATAAACGTCATAAATGCCGTATCCACGCGAAAAAAACCTATTCTGAAACCGCTTTGCCGTATAAAACAGAATACTTACCAATAACAAGTACGAGATCAGTGTCCGGGAATTCGTCGTTGATTTCCTCCATTTCGAATACATCGTCGTACGGCACTCCGGCTTCGGCGAGCAACACGTTCAGTTGTCCCGGCATACGACCTACAAACGTTACCAGGAAAATTAAGTTAAAAAAAACATAATAATAGTCTATTTTAGTATTTGTCTATACAAAAAGCAGATTATAAATGAATGAATGAATGAATAAATTCGATTAATTCAATATTTAAGACATGAACGATAACATTACACTACAATGGACAAAAAAGAAGTGTAAATGAATGATATATAAATGAATATTAATAAATTGTTGTTTTTCTTACCCGCCACTGGATGGATAGCGAAACGGACTCTCTTTCCGCTCTGCTTCAATACTTCTACTAATTCAGCTATTGGGTATTGAGCTTTGGCTACACATAGACCGTAACCTGAAAATAAAATGGAATCATATGTTAAATCGGTTAAGATTGCGGCTGTGGAAAGTTTACGGTACGTTCCCACTGAGATGGAAGTACCAAAAAGCAAATTTATCATTGCGATTTTAGGATACGCTCCGCCCGCCATATTGCCATATTTTACGGCGGCAACCTAAGGACAATATTATAAAGGCCAAAACTAGTAACATTGTAAAATAGTTTTGACTTTTTATTTAAAAAAAAACACCTGTACCCACGAACAAACGACATACAGTCATGGACTTGTAACTTAGTGGATCTACATTCTTAAATAGTGAGTAACACAACAGTTAATACAAACCTGGAGTGATGATGATGTTGGAGGCTCTGTTGATGAGGTCCGCGACCGAGTCGACGTTCATCTCAGTGTGCGTGGCGCCGGAGGGCCGCGCCGAGCCGCTCGTCGTCACGCCGTACCCGCCCAATATCACGTTGGGCAGAGAGCGGTTCATAGCCTGACAAAGATACAGACCATTTGTAAGCAAACCTTGAGGAACAAACAGTTTATCGTACAGATAAGCAAGATCACTAGTATTAGCACGCCTCGTGTAGGATTTACCGTTTAAGTCAAATAAGCAAGCCTTGGATATGTTAGCGGTGAATCTTGAAAGCTTTCCTATAGACAAGTGGCTATCGCATCGTATTCCCTACCCTACTATCAACATTTTTAGGCAGTCAAAATTACGAAAAAATCACAACGGTAGAAGTTATAGTAACATAAGTAGACACTTACCTTGCACATAATGTAAGACAGTATAGCACCAGAGCTTCCAATGAGCGCGCCCACGATGGTCATGAGCGAGTTGTTCAACATGAACCCTTCCGCGCACAGCGCCCAGCCCGAGTAGCTGTTCAGCACCGTGATCACCACCGGCATGTCCGCGCCTGCCACAACGAAAACAGTATTATCGTATTATAATCTTTATAGCTAGGATCTTTATATGACAGTGTTAGAGAAATAATGGGCCTAGCTATAGTTTTGTCAAGGGTGAGGTGAAATTAACTGGATAAACTTTAGATATACGATGAAATGGGAGGAAGGAAGAACAATGGTAGATTTTGTGGCTGTTACTAATTTGTTGGGGAGGAAGTGACCAGAGTCTGGGCAAAGTGCCTCATGAGCATCAACCGCGCAGAGGCGCAGTTATACTATTCATGGCCTCGCAACAGTAGCGGAGCCGTTATAATATCCATAGGCATGTAGTCCACACCTCCGATGGCCGCGGTGAGCGTGAGCCCCTGCACCCCGCTGAGCAGCGCGGCCGCGCCCAGCAGCGGCAGGCCCGGCAGCTCGGGGAAGGCGAGCAGCGCGCCGCCGCAGCCCAGCGAGCCCGCCAGCAGCCCGCCGTTCAGCAAGTGCCGCCCCGGCAGCAGCAGCGGCGCCGACGACAGCGAGCCTTGCAGCTTCCCGTACGCTACCAGCGAGCCGCTGCAACAGTCAGGAAACAGTAAATACGTGTAGCTTACAGGTGCAGAGGACAAAAGACTTGGACCATACATAACGCTAGATAATAGCGACGCCAAGCGCTCTGACGTAATACGGTGCTGGTTTTAGTAGCTATTTGCTCTTCCGCGGCGTATGAGTCCCAAATACCCCATTCACCTCCCTAGATGAGCGGGTATGCGTATACGCATTTCCTATATTTATTAAAAAAAGCGTCTAAATACACCGTCACCAAGAACTTTGAGCTGTGGCCAATGAGTTGTAAGCATAATAACCAGTAGATTATCATACTTAGGGTATCTAAAAAACAACCACTCACGTAAAAGTGATTCCTCCGATATAAGTTCCGAGGAAGAGGGACGTCTTCAGCGTAGCCGCGGTGGGGTCGAGCGCCATCGCGGGGAAGTCGTGCATGTACGTCGCTATGCACGTCAGCACGGCCGCCATGCCTACCAAACTGTGTGTGGGGAAGGAAACAGGTTGATGATGGAGATGTATTGAACCTTATCGAGCAATATATAAGATACATTTTTAATACAATAATATTATTATGTCCAGATCAGTTTGAAATTGTCATAAATATAAAATATCAGATAAACAGGAAAACAGAATAAACGGCTTTTACGTTCATATGATGATTCAAGTATGAATCACAATCGCGTGTACAAACTTGTGGTACGGAAACATTCTACTTATAAATGTTAAAAAAGTTACGATTTTGCTCGATAGGATTCCTTTAAAACAGATGTGACATAATTTTATTACAAAATAGCAAAAGTGTCAATTGTGTCATACTACCGAAACTATTGACACAAAATCTTTCATCAATACATGATTTAAGTCTTCTATGAGCACGGTTCTTGTAAAGAAGTCGAAACATCAGATAAAAATCTATACTAATATTATAAAGCTGAAGAGTTTGTTTTGTTTGTTTGTTTGTTTGTTTGTTTGTTTGTTTGTTTGTTTAAACGCGCTAATCTCAGAAACTACTGAACCGATTTGAATAATTCTTTCACTGTTAGATAGTATATTTATCGAGGAAGGCTATAGGCTACATTTTATCCCGAAATTCCCACGGGAACGGGTACAACGCGGGTAAAACCGCGGGGCGCTGCTAGTGTAAAATAAAAGCGAAGTGCATTCGTAAACGTAGTTTCAATTCAAAATGAGTAGTGTTCGCTTCAGCAGAGTTTCTTGCCCATTCTTCTTTGCTAATGTTCTTCCGAATGGGTGGTACGTTCAAAAGAGCCTCTATGGGGCCAAAACTGAATAAAAATATTTGACTTTGAAAAAACCTAAGAAAGTAATTATATGATTTAAGTCTTCCGTGACCTCAGCCAAAACGTCAAATAAAAATATAATAAAGCAGTATTATGTAATACACGAGTGTCACCTGTGGAAGCCGGCCACGAGTTGCGGCAGGTCGGTGATCTCGATCTTCTTGGCGATGGTGCCGCCCAGCAGCCCGCCGATGCCGGCCACGCCCAGCATCTGGACCAGCACCTCAGTGCTCGGCGTCAGCGAGCCCAGGGTCGCGGCTATACCGCCTCCTACTCCGATCTGTACGATGTTATATTGTCTATACTAATATTATAAAGAGGAAAGGTTTGATTTTTTGTTTGTTTGTTTCGAATAGGCTCTGAAACTACTGCACCGAATTAAAAAATTCTTTCACCATTCGAAAGCTACACTATCCCTGAGTGACATAGGCTATATTTAGTTTTTTTTTTTTTTTTCTCGAATAGGCTCTGAAACTACTGCACCGAATTAAAAAATTCTTTCACCATTCGAAAGCTACACTATCCCTGAGTGACATAGGCTATATTTAGTTTTTTTTTTTTTTTCTCGAATAGGCTCTGAAACTACTGCACCGAATTAAAAAAATCTTTCACCATTCGAAAGCTACACTATCCCTGAGTGACATAGGCTATATTTAGTGTTTTTTTTTTTCTCGAATAGGCTCTGAAACTACTGAACCGAATTAAAAAATTCTTTCACCATTCGAAAGCTACACTATCCCTGAGTGACATAGTTAGGCTATATTTAGTTTTTTTTTTTGTTTTTTTTTTTTAATTAATTATAAAGAGGAAAGGTTTGATTTTTTGTTTGTTTGTCTCGAATAGGCTCTGAAACTACTGCACCGAATTAAAAAATTCTTTCACCATTCGAAAGCTACACTATCCCTGAGTGACATAGGCTATATTTAGTTTTCGAAAAAAAAATGATTCGTTACCAAAACTCCGATAATGTAACCCAATATAAAATAAAGTCGTCTCTTTTTCGTGTCTGTCTGTCTGTCTGTCTGTCTGTCTGTATGCTTAAATCTTTAAAATTACGCAACGGATTTTGATGCGGTTTTTTGTAATAGGTAGAGTGATTCAAGAAGAAGGTTTTTATGTAAAAAAATCCCGAAATTCCCACGGGAACGGGCACAACGCGGGTATATGTAATATGTAAAAAATTGGTTATTGGCGTGCGCTACTAAATCTATTGATAATACACAAAAACAATGTTCTACACAATCAAAGTACATATCATTGCGAACAAATTAGCTCGCGAGGGCATATGTCTAACTATTATAGTTAAGCCACAATAACCGTTTTTAGTTAAAATTAATTAGTTAAAAAAGGAGTGTAATTTTAAGTTGATGATATTCATATGATGATATGAATCTACATCAAAATAAATGGCTCTACAATCAAGGTTAATTATGTTTCTTTGTATACCTCTTTAAAATCGGACAGTTAGTTTCAGAGTTATGATGAGAAATATCACTACATAGTATAAAATAAAGTCGTCTCTGTTTCGTGTCTGTTTATCTGTTTGTCTGTATGCTTAAATCTTTAAAATTACGCAACGGATTTTGATGCGGTTTTTTGTAATAGGTAGAGTGATTCAAGAGGAAGGTTTTTATGTAACAAAAAAATCCGAAATTCCCACGGGAACGGGCACAACGCGGGTAAAACCGCGGGGCGCTGCATACAAAATAATAATGCTCGATGGCGGGTCTCTTATGGCTACTTACTGTTTCGTGCGGTCAAAGCGCGCGGGGATATACCTACCTACGAACTACGAACGACGAAGACGCGCTATGTAGGTATTATCCCGAATTCTTCCTCACATGAAATCTTGATTGTGTATACATATATACTCGTGCGAGACATGTAATATTTTATCCCCAATTTCCCACTTGAAATTTTGATTGTGTATATTCCTGCGGGAGACACGCAATGTTTTATCCCGATTTTCCTACATGAAATCTTGATTACCCGAAGCGAAGCGAGGGCGGGTCGCTAGTTTATTATATGATGGGTAAGGGAAGGGTCAAAAAAGGGATGTCAAATAAAAAAGAGAGAACATGAGGAATGGAATTATTAGTTTTCTAAACTACTTTTTAATTTTAATTTAAAATTTTAAGCGTCGATATATTTCATATCACGTATTTATGTGTATAGCTTTGGCTGATGTCAAGAGGATTTTTGTTTTCCGTCACTTCAAAAACTTAGTTGCTATTTTGACATATTTTTAAGGTATTACTTGTTCTAACTTATTCTAAATTATAAATGTCATAAGCACATTTGACACTGGAAAAATGTAAGATATCACAACAGATACTGAAACACGTGTAATGTAATAAAAGTTTATATACGGTTTAATTATACTCGTATGTTCAAAGAGCCACTGACCATGCCGAGGTAGTTCCCCTTGCGCGCGGTGGCCTGCGAGCTGAGCCCGGCCAGCGCGCCCACGCAGCACAGGGACGACGCCAGGTACGCCATCTGGTGGACCTCGGGGTAGCCCTGTATCCAAACGAACATGGTCCAATTTTAGTCTTATATGATACAAATACTCACTGTACGATATCTTCAGTGAAGCCTAGCAGTAGGACATTACAGATTAATAATTACTTACTCTTTTACTTATAATAGGCTAACCGGCTTGCGGTCAAAATAATTATTACTAAAATATGAAAATAATACCCTAAAAAAGTGAAATGCTTGGTTCGGCTGGGAAGGCTAGAGCAAATGGCGGTAAAATTGATATATTGCATGAATAAGATGTGAATACGTACGTGCAGAGCTGTTGCGATGTATCCTCCCAATAAAGCTGTCGCAGGAATACCATACAGGTAACCGTATTCTGGAGGGTCTCCTGGCCTGCAAAGAAAATCAATATACATATATAATTGTAAAATGTTGCACAAAGAGACATATCAAAATTTTACTAAAGCTTGTTATAAGTACTATGAATAACTTGTTGTCAGATAGACTTTTAAAATTACCTTTTGAACATATCAAGCATCCGCTGCGTTACTAAGAAACCTCCGAACACGTTGACGAATGATATGAGAGCTGCAGTACTGGCCAGCCACTGTCAAGAGAAAAAGGTTAGGAATAAACTGATAATCATCACTACATATTATAAAACAAAGTCCCCGGCCACGTCTGTCTGCGCGGATTTTGACGCGGTTTTTTTAATAGATAAAGTGATTCGACAGGAAGGTTTATATGTATAAAAATTCCCAGAATTCCCACCGGAACAGACACAACGCGGGTAAAACCGCGTGGCACTGCTAGTGTTAGTATAGATATAGATATTGAGGTGTGAATACCTGCACGGGTGTCTCGGGCACGTACCCGCCGCCCATGAGCAGCAGCCCGCCCACCGCCGTGATGCCGGACACGGCGTTGGTGACCGACATCAGCGGCGAGTGCAGCGCCGGCACCACGCCCCACACCGTGTGGTAGCCCACCACGCCTGCCACACACACCATTCGTTTACACTCTCTTTACTCTTTATTAATAAACGCTGTGTAACTAAAGCACTGTGTTTTGTCTTTTTGCTCTTCGGAAAATTGCGTATGTCAGAAAGTGACAAAACATTTCATAGCTAAAATGTTCTTAATACGCGTTTATTAATGTAACCCTTAGAGGTTCCATGAATCTTTCACTAGTTAAAGGTTTCCATAGTTAAGGGTGTTTAGATAGAAGTAACTGAAGTAAGAATCGTCTTACCTGACAACGCCAAAGTCGTAGTCATCGTAGTGAAAGCTGGATTGGGTGATGCCATGCCCAAACCTATTAAAGACGCCATACCTGAAATACAAAATTCATTGAGTTTATGGCTCCATGTTCGGATAAATAGTATGCTTTGTTTTTTCCATACTGTAAGTGAGTGCTTTCAGAAATGTCATTTAACAATGATGTCAAAATAGTAGTAACAAATTAATTCCGAGTTTTTGTCACTTCCAAAAAATTAAAAGGTACATTTGTCCTAGCTTATAATTTGCACATGCCAGATTGCAAATTATAAGCCGCATGAGTACCCTGACTCTTTATATAGTAGATATATGGAACTACTTAAACCCAATGATCATAATACAATGCTTACCAGTAGAATACATGAAAGCATCTTTCAATGTTTCATTGAACGGGTTGGGCGGGTCGGGCTTGGCTACAGCGGTGGCTTTAGGCGCGGCGGCGGCGACCGCCATGCTGGGCGGCGGCGGCGCCGGCCACAGCAGCTCGCCGGCCTTCAGCACGATAGCGCCGCGGGTCACCTCGTCCTCGAGGTTGATGTGGAAGTGGTCGTTTGTACCTGGTTGGTTATTTAGTATTTTTTGTAAGTGGTCGTTGGCTGACGACACTATGAGAAGGATGAAATGCTCATGTTACCTTTGGAAGGTTAATGATGTTTATTAGTACTCTGTAGAGGTTTTTTAATGTTATTGTTTTTGAGAAATTGTTTCATGCGAGATATACACTAGGTAGGGAGATATAGAACTGATCTTTAGAGCCAATAATGGACGATACAGCCATAAGTTGATACCACATGTCAATAGTATTGGATGATAATCGTAGATTTTCCACAAGGGGATAGGAGGGGGGGGGAGCAGCTGTTCTCCCCCATAGCCTGCAAAGTCTCCTGACGTTACCTATAAATCATACTTTCCCTAAATCAAAAACTTACCTAAACTAAACAAGAATCCGGATATATTGTTAGCGTAGAGGGTAGAAGCGTGTGCAGGCATCCGACTAGGCAAATCCGTCAGTCCTATATGGGTGACACCATGGACCTTCGTCACTTGGCCTTTGACTGTGGTCTGGATGTTGCCACCCATCTCTGCTGCGAGGTCGACGATCACGCTGCCTGGTGCCATGTCGCGGACTGCGTCCTAAACAGTGTTATTTTGAAATCAATAACCTAATAAATTAATGAATAGTTTGGGCCCTTAGAAGACTTCACAGT
The DNA here is from genome assembly GCA_951394245.1 of Cyclophora punctaria. NCBI lineage: Eukaryota > Metazoa > Arthropoda > Insecta > Lepidoptera > Geometridae > Cyclophora > Cyclophora punctaria. The sequence continues at coordinate 4,920,455 of OX596171.1, forward strand.
TACATGACTGACCCTCAATTCATTATACTAGGTACAGGTACTCTAGAAATATGGGCATTTAAAATGTTTTGAAAAATAAATACTATGCTTAACCTCCTTTCCCAGATGTTATACTAACCCCTCCCTATGTCTGGTCCTATACTTATAAGTATAGCTTATCAAAAATCTTAATTAAGAAAAACATATCAAAACACTTGTGCCCAATGAAACCGATAAAAACAAGCACTATTTTTTATAGCACACATTGAGTATGCGTCATTGCGTCAATGTGATGTTTATGTAGTTATCTACGAAGTTTTATAAATAAATATTCGCAGACAATGTCAATGGGAGTGTTTTGCATAGGGTCATTGTCCCCGTTATTGGTTACGTGATAAGTTTCGGCTGTATCAACAAAATTTAGTAAAAACGCTGTTATTAAGTATTTGAATTTGGAAGAAAGACTGTGTGAAGTGTATTGTACATGTTTGTCACTTGTTTTCTTAAGAATCTGGTCATCGATCTTACTCGCGATTGTCTTATCCTTTGTCATTGTTCACATCACATACATATTGATAAGGAATAAATATTCGAAAACATAGTTGAAGGTTATTTCTATTAGAAGTATCGTGTGAATATGCCTTTAATCTATATCATAGATAATTATTGTGTTTTATTGTCTATGGTTTCTCGGTCTTCCCTTTCAACTCTTGCAACTGTACAATGGCGGACTGACTATGCAATTCTTTGCTAATATAATGTATTAATCATAATGTGAGTGATTGATTCCTATTCTAACTAACCCATAATGATGGTGCTGTGGTCCTGTCTATTCTGAGTAATAAACAACTACAACGTCTAGTATCTTGTTTGATATTTGCTGCCCAAACACCTGTCGCCTTTCCACTGTCTCCACGAGTACGTATTTAGATCATAGATCAAATCAACCTCTACCAACAACAGGTTATGGGCCCAGTGCACGAAAACACTGATAGTATACGTTTTGCGAAGGCTAAAGTTTGGGCGCATTATACTATAGGACGGCACAGCACTTCGATTTCGAGATGGCGGCAAATGGCGGCAATGGCAACCATGCGGTTGGCCACCTCATTGTGGAAAAGTTGGATGGATCGTCCAATTATCACACTTGGAAGTTTTCCATGAAAAATTTACTATTATTGGAAGGACTGTGGGATTTGATCGAGGGCGAACCCAATGCGGATCCGAATGGTGACAGAGAGCGTAAAACCCTAGCGCGCATTTGTCTCTCCATCAAAACTTCTCTTTACCAATATGTTTGGAACGCAACTACTGCAAAAGAAGCTTGGAATAAGCTTTCCGATGTCTTTCAAGACAAGGGACTTTTTCGACGTGTCTTGTTGCTGCGTAAATTACACAAGATTAATTACAATGACTACAATAGTATGACTTCGTACATTGAAGCTATTATTACTACAGTGCAACAACTCTCTGACATAGGCAAAACTGTGGACGATGAAGAGGTAGCTGAAATTCTCTTGAGCGGTCTACCGGCTGAGTATGACTCTGTGGTATCCAGTCTGTCTACTGCAACGGTCACCACCAGAATATCCAGTGAGTTGGTTCGTGCTAGACTACTACAGGAGTTCTCCCGGAGAAGCAGCTTGGATGACAATGGAACAGCTTTTACCATGAAGACAAAGAGCATCGTTTGTGATTATTGCAAGAAGAGTGGTCACACTAAAGCTAAATGTTTTAAATTGAAGCGTACGAAGAAGCAGCAACAATCAAATGAGAAGATTTATTCAGCATCTGCCTTGATATCATCACAATCTAGTGATTTCTACATTGATAGTGGTGCTACTAACCACATGGTGAATGATAAGGCATTGTTGCAAAATTTTCAAGACACTAAGAAGGCAGTTATTACTGTTGCTAACAACCAAACTATAAATAGTGAAGGGATGGGTTCTCTTACATTGCATGAGGTAAGACTTTTAAATGCTATGTATGTCCCTCAGTTATCTGTTAATCTCATCTCCGTTTCCAAGTTAGTCCAGTCTGGTCATTGTGTTGTTTTTGATAAAGATGGATGTCATGTTTACAATAATGTTGGTCAAATTTCTGGCAACTTAGTCGCATCTGCTGCATGTTTTAATGGGTTGTATAGATTTGATTGTAAGTCCTTTGCATGTAAATGTAAGTCTATGGACAGTGAACTAACCAGGTCAGGGTCATCGCCAACACAGGCGCACTCTCTACTCCTTGATAACAGAGAGGATTTGTTGAGTGCCACAGTTACAGCAGACTTAGCAGTGGAGCTTTGGCATAGACGTCTAGGGCATCTAAGCCTTCAAGGTATGAAAAATTTACAAAAGGTTGCATGCGGTATGAATGTTCTGTTTCAGCATGGAAATAAAGATTTGAAGAGCTGCGTCCCATGTATTAAGGGCAAGATGTCGGCCGCATCTTATCCCAAAGAGGCGACGCGTGCTTCTAAACCACTGCAACTGATTCATACTGATGTCTGCGGGCCCATGCAAAAGCCTAGCTGGGGAGGGGCGAGATATCTAGTGACATTTACCGATGACTTCACTAGAAAGACCTTTGGCTATGTTATGAAGGAAAAATCTGAGGTACATACTCATTTTATTAATTTTAAAACATGTGTAGAGAAGCAGACCGGTTTGCCGATTAAAATTTTAAGATCTGACAATGGCGGTGAATACTGCAATCATAAGTTTTCCCAATACTTACAGGAACACGGTATTGTTCATCAAGTTACGGTGCCCTACTGCCCTCAGCAAAATGGGGTTTCAGAGCGGCTTAACCGCACATTGATGAATAAAGTTAGGTGTATGTTAATGGAGTCTGGTCTCAGTGAGCATTACTGGGGTGAAGCTGTAATGACAGCTATATACTTGAAAAATAGGTCCCCTACAGTAGCTTTAGCTGGTCGTGTACCGGAGGAAGTTTGGTCTGGTTCTCCTGTGGATCTCAGCCACCTCCGTGTCTTTGGATGCCTGTCATACTACCTAATTCCGTCACAGAAGAGACAGAAGCTTGATCCTAAAGCTAAAATGTCCATTTTTGTGGGATATAGTGATACTTGTAAGGGATATAGACTTATAGAGCCTACAAATCCACAAAAAGTTATTTTGTCACGCAGTGTGGCATTTTTAGAAAACAAATTTTGTAAGGATTTGGGACAAAATGTCAGAGATCAACATGATTTTATTGTTTTAAATAATTGTGACATTCCACTTAATATTAATAATTCCAATAATGAAATAAATAATTTGAATAATAATGACATATTAAACAATTCTAATAATATTGATTCAAATACTACTATGATAAATAATGCTAATGATGACATGACATTGATTCAACCTAATCAAAACTCTATCTGTGATGTCTCAGAGTCTGAAGGAGACTACTGCACAGGGAGTGAATGGGAGGCAGATGGCTCTGGCACCTCCGCTGAAGTGTCCGCTGAAGGATGTTCTATCTCTGAGCATCTGACTTCTGGCGTGACATCAGCTGCAGGTGAAGCTCCGGAGCACAATACTGTGACTACAGGTCGTAATGTACGCTCTACGCGTAATGTTCCTCCAAAAAGGTATGGGGATTATGAATGTTTTATGTCATTGCATGAGGGTTTATTGGTCGAGCCGCAGTCTTACAAAGAGGCTTTAGATTCTCCACAGTCTGAAGACTGGCAAGCTGCCATGCAGCGTGAGTATGACTCATTAGTCGCTAACAACGTTTGGGAGCTGGTTGATAAGCCAGTTAACAAAAATATAGTTAAAAGTAAATGGGTGTATAAAGTTAAGCATGACACTGATGGTTATTTTAACTGTTTTAAAGCGCGACTTGTTGCCAGGGGTTTCACACAAAAACGGGGAATCGATTATAATGACACTTTCTCACCGGTGGTACGCCATTCCACAATGAGAATCTTATTTAGTCTTAGCAATCAATTAAATCTAGATATCGATCATATTGATGTTGCTACAGCTTTCTTGAATGGTGATCTCAATGAGGAAATTTACATGGAGCCACCTATGGGATTTTCAGATAAAGTTCATGGTAAAGTTTGTTTATTAAGAAAAGCCATTTATGGACTTAAACAATCTAGCAAAATGTGGAATGAAAAGGTTCATGACCTTCTAGTTTCACATGACTTCAAGCAATGTAAATGTGAACCATGTGTTTACACTAAGAAAGTGGGCAATGATTTTGTTGTGATAGCATTGTATGTGGATGATTTTTATGTATTTTATAGTCAAAATAGCAATGTTAAAATTCATTTACAGAAGATATTAGAACAACAATTTAATGTTAAAAACCTAGGCCCACTGAAAAATTGTTTAGGTATAAGAGTCACTAGAGATAAGTCAAAGGGCACTTTGTATTTGGATCAGTCTGAATATATTAAGAGTTTACTTGTAAAATTCGGAATGGAAAATTGTAAACCTGTAGACACACCTTTGCCATCAAATTGTAAATTACTTAAATCTGAAAATGCAAGTGCACATTTAGATGATAGTGTATATAAATATAGACAACTTTTAGGGTGTCTGATGTATTTATGTGTATGCACTAGGCCAGATATTGCATATTCTTGCAGTTACTTAAGCCAGTTTAGCACTTGTTTCGAGAAAAGTCATTGGCTCGCGGCCAAAAGAGTACTTAGGTATTTAGCTGGTACAATTAATTACTATTTGTTTTTTACAAAGAGCGTTAATTGGAATTTGAGCGCATATACCGATGCCGATTGGGCAAATGATGTCAACAATCGTAGGTCATATACTGGTTATGTAATCAAGCTAGGTAACTGTACCATTAACTGGGAATCACGCAAGCAGCGATGTGTCGCATTATCCAGTACGGAAGCAGAATATCTGGCTATAGGTGATGTTTGTAAAGATATTTGTTTTATTAAGAATTTAATTTTAGAATTGACATCTACCAATTTGAATAACTGTATTGTTTATAATGATAACCAAAGTGCTCAAAAATTATTGGAATCCAGAGAGTTGTGCCATAAGCGTACCAAACACATAGATATCCGATATCATTTTGTTAAGGACCTAGTTAAAAATGGTTTGATAAATGTTATGTATAAACCTACAGACAGAATGATAGCGGATGTATTGACTAAGCCCCTGTGTAAGCAGAAACATTGTGACTTTGTTAAAAGTATGATGGTTACGGATGAACTAATGTAATGTTTTATATTTACTAACTATCTTAATGTAGAGTAAGCAATAATGTTTTATGTTTCTGTGACTATGTAGAGCTCATGTTAATTATGTATAACTATTGATTGAGATATCTTAAAGTCAAGGGGAAGTATTAGAAGTATCGTGTGAATATGCCTTTAATCTATATCATAGATAATTATTGTGTTTTATTGTCTATGGTTTCTCGGTCTTCCCTTTCAACTCTTGCAACTGTACAATGGCGGACTGACTATGCAATTCTTTGCTAATATAATGTATTAATCATAATGTGAGTGATTGATTCCTATTCTAACTAACCCATAATGATGGTGCTGTGGTCCTGTCTATTCTGAGTAATAAACAACTACAACGTCTAGTATCTTGTTTGATATTTGCTGCCCAAACACCTGTCGCCTTTCCACTGTCTCCACGAGTACGTATTTAGATCATAGATCAAATCAACCTCTACCAACAACAATTTCATAGTAGACACAGCGCACATTCATTTTTATTTTCAATTCCTTTCAAATTTTCATTAGGTTACGTCCATAGACGTCTATATCAATATTTTATAGAGGTGCGGTCGTAAAACTGGTTGTTATACTGATGTATAACGTATATTAATATAAATTTCATAAAAATCAGTTGAATAGTTTTTCGTGAAAGAGTAACAAACATTGTTCATATACATACATACGAGTACATACATCCTCACAAACTTTCGCATTTTTAATATTACTAGGACAAACCTCTAATATAAGCACGGGCGCAGGTTTCCCGGGAATGAGCGCGGTACTGATCACCACGTCTGAGGTCCTCGCCTCTCTGCCCAGCAGAGCTCGCTCGGCATTCAGGAACTCCTCGCTCATCTCTTTGGCGTAACCACCAGCGCCAGCGCCTTCTTCCTGCGGGTGGAAGAGAACACATGTTCTGTCAGACAAATGTTGTGAAAACCTCAAAATAACTAGATAGAGAGAGTAATAATTATCGTAGTAAGTAGTAATATATACGAGATAATCTCACAAGGGATGAAATTTTTTATATCTAATACTGTATCTGTACTTGTAACTGTGTTAAATGTCAATGTGGAATGAATAATACCTCAGAAGCAGCCAAATACATACTTAGTAGTCAAAAATATATGAAAAAAACTACTGAATAAAACTAAAAACGCAGTATAACTATCATTGCATTTATTTATCATATTCCTAAGGCAAATATTGTTATTTTTTTCATGTTACAGTGAAATCTGAATATGTCTGCACCGTCCTTGAATATGATAATGTTAACAAAACTCTATTTATTGTCTCTCAAAGATAACAGACAAATAACGCAAACAATGTGAATGATTTTAAAATACGTCAATAGGTACATAGTTATAAAAAAAATAAGGTGATTACTAAGTCTATTAAAAATATCAATGTGTAAATAATTACTAAATTTTAATTTTAATTACGCCACAAAACTATATTTTATGTATGGATAAATTTTTTCTCATCTCAGATTTCAGTACAGTGAAGAGAGGCGTAATCACACCGCCAAAAAAGAACAACAATTAAAATTTCATGCAAAAACGTTTTAATTTAAGTAGTTGATAATTAAAAATATACATTGTGGTGCTTTATACTCGTAAACATGTTTATCCAACTCATTCATGTAAAATTGTGAACATGAAACTGTTTAGCAGTTGCAAGGCTCATTGTGAACGATGCAAATAGAGCTAGCTATTATATTACGCGTTGTACCTACATTATACGGCTACAAACATATTAGCGAGTTTATCTATTGTCAATGTTACATGAATACAAGCGAAGTGATGCTCATAGCGGTTAAGAATTGAAGCTTAGGATGTTATTCATAAACACTTATATACAGTTCTTCTATAGCTATCAAATCGTTTGTCCCTTTCCAACATACGCTATTTTCCTAAGAGCAAAAGGGACAAAACACTTTATAACAGTGCTTTAGTTAAAAATCGTTTATGAATATGCCGGTAGGTGTTCAGTTACTATGTAATAAAATCACTTTACTTTCTTCAGAGAGAAATTGGCTAGAGGTTTTGTGAAGAGTATAAACGACAGATGTTTTAGGATGTTGATGAGAGGAATTTTTTTATAACATGTTGCTACTAACATTTAAATGTATGTATATACATTTCTAATGTAATGTTATTCTATAATACAAGTACATAATAAATGGGCGTAAATGACTAAACAAGTAACAATATAGGTCACACAGGTACACAATAGGTATTGCAAACTATGCGTGAGTTACATATTACATACACAAGTTATTAAGAACAATACGATTATCTTACATCTCCGACTAATATTAAAGGTTATTTCGATGTTTTGGAGGAACAAAAACTAATAAGACTTCTATTAAATGCTACAACTGTAAACTGCCCTTAATATTTTTTATGTATAACCGTTTGGTGATCGTATCCTGTGTATACAATCGCGTTTCATCTAAATGATTTAGAGAAAAGTTAAAACCAAGCGCCGGTTTGGCTGCCTCCCAACTGGGTCTTCAAATGGCAATGAATGTTAGTTAAAGGGAAATAAACGAAAGCTATACATGTTACAGACGTACGTAGATTTTGACTTATTTCGAAAGTTATACCTACAATCCCATAGAATTGTTTAAAATAAGCAAAGCGGGTTCCTTTTTTGTAGTACGTAGTACGTCCAAAAGAGCATCTTTAAGGCCGAAACTGAATAAAAAATAATGACTGACTGGCTACCAGTAAAGCAATCTGCTTTTGCTTGGGAACAGCGGAACGATTAAAAACAAGTCTTCTTTACAATGGTTATACTCAATGTAAAACTGCATGTCAATATCGTATTACAGAAATATCATTCTCATACTATGAAAAACTGTTTATTGGTACTTATTCACCTCTTATAACACAATAATACAGTGTTAGCAACATCATTGTAGAGTATTGGAAGGTATTAAGTAATTAATGCGGTTGCCTGCGTAAAATGTGTAACACGATAAGTTTAATGCAGGAGATAAGATTACAGGACCATTACCACAACATACGCATTACGTTCACATGACTGGTGACTGGAGTACTAGTTTCAGGTGTGTTTTGATATAAAGAAAGTGATATAATCTTATCTTTTGGCTGGTGGAAAATATAGACGAATGAAAGTAGGTTAATACGAAAAAACAAAGTTATCTGACTTAGACTTATTCACTAATGTACTAGGCTAGGCTACGGTCCTTCACTGAAATTGTTAGTAGCAGAAATGCGAGAAAGATTTCTTAGGGCGCCTTTCTAATAGAGCAATATTTTGGTGCTATGTACGTTTGATATCATTGGTGGATATCAATCATAGCATAGCTTATGGAAAGCAACCCATATATTGGATAATTTGCGTTTGACCAAATAATATTATAAAAATAATCGGTGAACTTTTTAAGTTTGACTTCTCAATATCATCATTCATCTATTTCGACTCCTGTGATAATTATCAATACATATACCTAAGGTGAATGAATGAATAGCCCTTTACATTAAGAGACTGCCACGCCTATGCCAATGCCCTTGATATGCACAATAAATCAAGCTACTTTGTTGACTACCTGTTTTACCAACACCCACAGAAGTACTCCATTTTATGTACATACCTTCATCTCCATAGTAATGAACTGGGCGCCTAAACTCTCGATCTGCTCGCGGACCGCGGGCCGGGTGTCAAAGGCGCGCACCGCGGCGCCCATGCAGCGCGCCTGCGCCGCGGCCGCTAGCCCCGCGACGCCGCCGCCGATGACCAACACGCGGCACGGCGGCACGCGACCGGCGGCCGTCATTTGACCTGGGGGAACAGTTTAGTTAACGACGTTGGGTGTACGATGGGGGCTGGTGATCATTGTACGTCGAACGTTTACGCTGGGGTTTTATAAAGACAATCTATTACGCGAAAAAAATGATATGGAAACCTTTTCGTTTAGCTAGTTAGTCATTCGAACAGTACTTTGAAAAGGCCAAAACCTGCTGCTAATAAAAATACGTTGTTTTCTGACTAGATCAAATCACCGTCGCTTTTTTTACTTTAAGCAAACATTGTGTGAATGTATAGTATGCCCTGATAATGTAGTAGAACTAAAACACATAACCATTCAGAAAGTACTAAGTTGGTACCCTTAGTTATCAGATCAATCTTTAGAACAGCCGCGACCGACATTTATCGTGCCCTCCAAAATGCGGTGGAGTTCACAATGTAACTAGATAATCGTTTATCAACTTAACCACACAACATATTAAATATTTTCTCTTTTAACTCAGTCCAACAATCGAGACCATAAGATGCCAGGTTTCAAAGTGCAAATTCTCTAAACATCAGTGCAACATACATAATTTACATCGTCTACATTAGATGTCTATTACCATAACAAAAAATTGTATAAATGATATTCAAAATGCAAAGCTGTTTGCGCTACAATACTTGATTATCTGCCGGCACAGAAGACGAGACAGGTCACGTTTAACCTTTGTATAACCTGTCTATAATAATTAAATATTATCTGTACTTTTCATTAATCTAAACACAAACATACCTCATGATTTTCATTCCAATTAGAAGATTATGTAACATCAATTAGAAGACTGTGTGATGTTTGTATATTAAACTGAATGATTATTTCAGTAACGTGCTAAAACATGTGCATTACTAACCAATGGAAACGTTACATTACTGCTCTATCATCCAATTAAAATTGAAACGACCAATCAGAACGTTTCATCTGCGGAACTTCTTTCAAAAATCAATCGTTCTGATTGGTCGGAATCATGTTCCCGTCAATTTACTAGTACTTACCAGAGAAAAACCTGGGAAAATGCGCGGCTGCCTCGATGACGGCTCGGTACCCGGCGACGTTGGCCATCGAGCTGAGCACGTCGAATGCTTGCGCTCGACTTATACGGGGAATGCAGTCCATTGCTGGGAATAATAGTTTGATTAGTACTTTGAAGAAATATTGGCCTGAGATCGCACTGGCCACTAAAAATATGTTCAAGAAGAAGAATCAATTCTTCCCTTCATTATGAGAAGTGAAAAGAATCTGTACTTTTAGAAGTCAAGTTGGTCTTTTCAGACAATTTGCATTATTTTTGTAATAAAGAAAAAGTCAAAGAGACTAGAGTAGACCATAGAGAACTTTATTACCCTGTGTATATGAATAGGAATAATGCAGGTAAAACCTTAAGATATTTCATTACAGTAAAGGTAACGCTTACCAAAAGCATTAACTTTCTTCGCAGCCAGCTTGTTGATGAGCTCCTTATTCTGCGCCGGATACAGAAGCGAAATAAGAGTCCCTTCGTTCGTGACATGTTGCACCTCGGTGTCTACCAGCGGACGGACTTTTAATATTATATCTGAAAAAAAAGACAGGGACGGTCAATATATAGGAAGTTGACAAAAGCTTCAAACGCAATGTATATCAATAGCTAGTTGGTAAGGTAAATCTAGGTTTGTATCGAAAGTTCTAGCAAGACCTTAGTTTCAGTCTAACATAACAAGTGAATCAGTAAAGTCATTCAGTATGAACACATGTTGGTATTCAATTTACATTGGAAGTCGTAAGAGATAATGGAAAATAAGAAACATATTTTTTTATATTTGCATAGTTGTGTAAATCAATACCGTCAATATCTAATCATTATAACAAACCCAAAGAAAGTATTAATTCATGATAAGATGGGGAACTATTGAAAATGGATTCGAGATAACAACAGGTGCGGTTTAATCGAATTATATCACGACCTTGTGAGTGCAATAAAATAAACAACAGTTCCAATCATAAGTGCTGAAATAGTTCACAATAGCAGGAAAACTGCCAAAGAACTAACAAGTTAGTCGTGTGTATCAAAAATGATTCAGACGAATTGAGAACCTCATTCTAAACTCATAAAGCTTGGTAGTCGCTTCTATAAATACAATTTGTCATTTATTTATTTTTAATTTTTTCCTTCTCACTTATATCTGCAGTAAGATGGGAGGCCTTTGCCCAACATTGGGGCATTATAAGCTAATGCTTACTATGAAAGAATTGGAGCCAGCGATGGAGTTGCTGTACAAGTGCCTAGTTCTTAACATAGCACCAGTATATATTGTTTATGTAGTGACAGCAGTTACAGGCTGTAACTGCAGTTACAGGCTGTAACTGTAACTTACAGCATATTAGTTACAGCGGCTATTCTGGGTTGAGACGAATCCAAAAACAAAATGTCACGAAAATCGGTACAGCAGTTTTTTGGGCTGTGATTTGTATAACTTATTTTATTTGTCGCCAACAACTACATAATGTCTGCGCATATTGTTGACTCTGGGCCGGAATCGAACTTGCAACCCTTGACACAGTAAGCGCAGTCACCACTGTCCCAAAGGGCTTGCCTATATAAAGAAGATATAAAAACATATTTACTGGACTGGAATGTATCTTTGAGCGTGGTGACCTTAGCACCCGCCTCTTCGTACGTCTTGTTCGGGAAGTTCGCCGCGGCGCCGGCATTCTCTTCAATATTCACACTAAATCCTTTCTTCACTAATTTGCTAACTACTGCCGGTACTACGGCCACTCTGGAACAAATAATCATAATGAGTTCACGGTTTCATACATATACCATCTTAAGTATAATAAGACTAAACGTGCGTTGGACTAGAGCAAAAATAAGATTGTCAGCTTAAATGGATCTCATTCAAATCTACTTTACTTTCTACGGATAGTAGTCGTCGAGCCATGTCAGAGGCCTTTGGCGGCTCAATAACTATGACACCAGGATTGGCCAGGTTGACCATCCACTCGATGAAGAAGAAGATTCAAATCTATACTAATGTCTTAAAGAGGACAAAATTTACCTGCTTAACTAAATATACAAAATGGCTGCATATATGCTTTACCAAATACCCGCCAAAATATAGAAAAAATAAAGTCATCGCGAACTACGAAATTTTCATACTAGCGCCATCTATTGCATCGTGGGTAGAACCACTGCTAGTGTACGTATATTTGTTGAATATACTTGGCTGTACCCAGTACTTTAATCACAGTCTCGTAATACTATGGATACATTTGGGACGTAAAGACAAGGTCAATGGTCAATCGATAAGTCGTATGGACAGTGAAGCCAAGCAAGACATCGGCAGCAAACAGCAATAATATAAACCTTCTATTGGTAAAAAGTAGGCATTAAGTATTAGACATTATCATAATCAAATAATCTATATAAATTAAAATTAATTGCTGTTCGATAGTCTGCTTAAAACTCGAGAATTGGCTAATTTTGGTCTTGAAATATTCATGAAAGTCCAGGGAAGGTTTAAACGGTAAGCATTGACAAAATAAATGCGGGTGAAACCGCAGGCCACAGCTAGTAAACGATAATTTCGTATGTACTTCTGCCAATTTTGAGTACGATACAAGTTCAAGGACAGCTTTATTTCTGTCATGCTACTGTATGGTATGACCATCCTTGAACCCAAGCCACGCCTCCATATAACAATTTTCGGTTTAGTATTCTGAAGTCAAAACACGTTTTACACGTGAGGCGGGTTTATGCGAGTGTTTACTTTTATTTATGAACCAAACGTTTGGAGATAACGCCACTCTGTTTGGATACATGTATTTTTTGTGGTATGGATTGGTTTGTTTTTCTTTCAAGTCCATATTTACCTCTCTCTGCAGTTGCGGTTCTGGAGGAAGAAGGTTTAGTTAAGACATTATTTTGGAAATAATTTACATATTGTCTTTGAAAACCTGCCCCAAAATGTAAGGTTCGCGTCTGACTATATATAGCATCAGGTTCGAAACATAACGATGCAACAAGGAATAGTTCCAAAGTTACTTAGTTACTGATTCTATCATCATCCATCCATCCTACGATCTTCACAAGTAATAAATAATGAAAAACTACTTCATTTTACATGAGCCATGTCAGAGGCCTTTGGCGGCTCAATAACTCTGACACCAGGACTGGTCAGGTTGACCATCCACTCGATGAAGAAAAAGACTTCATTTAAAACTGACCTCCTTTCATCCTGCCATATCTCCTTAGGCACTCCAATGCTGAGCTTGCTGTACGGCACCCCAGGAGTGGGGGGCGCGGCAGACGAGCTGGACAGCCGACAGTGCAGCTCCCGCGGCACGGAGCGGCACGCTCGTAGGAGACGGACGCCTCCACTCATTGTGATCACGGGTTAACTACTGGGACAATGATATGGGTTTTTCACACGCTTTTATTAGCTTGGCCTGTATGTATGTATGTATGTACGTATGTAATGAAATCTTTGAACATCATTTTCACCAACTTCCAGAAGTCTGATTAATTTGAAACTTTGCATACGTATCAAGGACCGATGACAATGCAATAATTTAATAACAGTTTCCCATTATTAACACGCTTTTATTAGCTTGGCCTGTATATACGTACGTAGGTACGAACGTATGTAATGGAATCTTTGAACATCATTTTCACCAACTTCCAGAAGTCTGATTAATTTGAAACTTTGCATACGTATCAAGGACCGATGACAATGCAATAATTTAATAACAGTTTCCCATTATCCTTAATGGATTTGCCAGATTTACTAAAAAAATATTACTTCATATAAAAGACATCAACGGGCGCTCGCTGTGGGACGGAACGGGAGTTCTGTTTTATTTTACTAAATGGTACTAGACACTAACAGCGTCCCGTGATGGGCCCGTTCCCGTGGGAATTACGGGATGAAAAGTTGCATATAATGTTATATGGATTTGCCAGATTTACTAAAAAATAAAATTATACGAGCCCCAATGCAAAATAGTTCGTCTAGTATAAAAAGTAGTGCAAAGCGTAAACTATATAGAGTATATATTGGTAAAATAATTAAGAATGTTTAATAAAAAGTAAACCACAATTTAATGAATATTTTAAAGTTTATTTTAACTTAACTGAAATTCTTTAATGACTTAATTTTACATTAAAAAAAATAAAAAATATCCTAAATAACAAAAAGCAAAAGTATTCGTCTACCCTTGTTACTGACGCAAAATAGTTCGTCTACATGTCTTCACCACTTAGTTGTGTCGCCTTTGCTCTCAATAACAGCTTTAATGCGAAGAGGCATGGTTGCAACCAACACTTCACACTCCTCAGGCGTTATGGACTCCCAAACTGCCAGTAGTTTAGCCTTTAAGTCGCTCTTTGATCTTGATGGATTTTTACGGAGAACTTTTTTCATTTTCCACCATAGGGTTTCAATCGGCGACAAGTCCGGGCTGTTAGATGGCCATTCGATTGTAGGGATGCTTTTTGCCAATAGCCACATCTTTGTTGTCCTTGCAGTATGGCATGAAGCACCATCCTGTTGAAAAATGAATGAATCTTGATGTTTGAGAGCGGGAATTGAAGGCAGTAAACTCTCTTCCAAAAGGTTTTGATACCTCACAGCAGTGATAGAACCATCCACAAACTGCATAAAACCAACACCTTGTGCAGACATGCAGCCCCATATCAATAGAGAAGCCGGAAACTTCACTTTTCGTTTGAGACAATCAGTATGAAATGCCTCATTTTTGTTCCGAATCACTTTTTTCCTTTCATCACCGACTGTCACTTCAAATTTTGACTCGTCACTCCAGATGATACTACGCCACTGATCAGAAGTCCAATTTAAATGATCACGAGCAAATTTCAACCTCTTTTTCTTTTGTACAGCAGTCAACAGTGGTTTCTCTTTAGCGGTGTAAAATCCGTAACCCATTCTTTTAAGGACTCTTTTGCATGTATCGACTGAGACGTCTTTGTGAATCATGTCCCTCCATTGCACCGTGAGCTCTCCAGCTCGAGCACGACGATTATTTTTGATAATTTTCTTCAGAACTCTGTTTTCTGCAGCACTTGTGATGCGTGGTCGACCACGCAGCACTTGTGATGCGTGGTCGACCAGTTTTCTTCAAACAAGAAGTCGTTTTATTCTTTTTATAGTTTTGAATAATAGACTGAACTGTAGATCTGGGAAGTATCAAGTCTTTAGATATTTGGTAACTTGATTTGCCAGCTTCGGCCCCACAAATTATTCGCTTTCGCAGCTCTTCACACACGGGTTTGCCACGACCCATTGTTATTTGAAAATTAATGAAAATTACTGAAATTTTCTGAATTTATACTCTCTCATGTGACAAATGGCACAGAATTACTTTAAAATTTTTAAATTATGGAACATCATGGTATAAAGAAGGAATAATTTTATTTAACTCAACGATAGACGAACTCTTTTGCATCAATTAACAATTAGACGAACTATTTTGCTTGTAAGTTCTTCGAATTTAAAACAGAATATCTATAAATTGAAATAGCCAAAATAGTTTATTAGTACATAATTTTAAAAGGGCATAAGTAACGCGACATGTGATGGTAGAACAGCTTAATCTTTTTATATGTATAGACAAAAATTAAGTTAGAGAAAATCTCACAGTAAAAAAAATCAGACTAGACGAACTATTTTGCATTGGGGCTCGTAGTTTAAAAAAACTAAAAAACACGCTTTTATTGCAAATTGAACTAAAAACTAGAAAATATTTTTTCACCTCAAATCAAAATTATAATAAAATTTAAGTTATTAACACAATGATTCAATTCAGAGTAAAAAAGCGTGGGGTGCATTTTACTGTAGTTCATAACTATCCTCTCATAGATACCAATGATGATTGTAATATTAAAAAAAAATATTAAGCACCCCACGCTTTTTACTCTGAATTGAATCATTGTGTTAATAACTTAAATTTTATTATAATTTTGATTTGAGGTGAAAAATTATTTTCTAGTTTTTAGTTCAATTTGCAATAAAAGCGTGTTTTTTAGTTTTTTTAAACTATAATTTTTAGTGATGTGAAACAGCAATAAGCTTGACTTACGACTACAGTATTTTAAGTAAGAAGTACTTGCAGTATACTTAATTTAACAGAATATCATGATTACAGTATGCACACTTTAAATTAGGGTTAGTGAATATTAATGACAATTTGTGATAACATTAAAAATATGCTTAAATTAACACGTGGGATCCATTATAATATTCGTTAGCAAAAACATACACCTCCTTACAACTTATCCGATGTAAACAATTGATACTCGTAATTAAATGTTATTGAAATAAATAAATATTAGCCTTTGTTTTGTATGAAGAATTGAAGATGTTTGGTTACTGATTTACATTACAAGAAGGATTATTTAAATCGGATTGGTGGTTCCTGAGATTAGTGCGTTCAAACAAACAAAAAAAAAAAACTCTTGAGCTATATTCGTAGATAACTCAATCAATATCCATTATTATTTATTGAACGCATCTGCAAAAACAGTTGAATTCCTCTGTGATCGCTAGCCGCAGTTGTGACGCATTCGACTTCGAAACATTAGGGACAATTACATTTTTTTTGGTTCGGATAAGGCCCATCGCAGACGACAGACTTTTTGTGCGATCGAGTCTGCGGCGCACAAAAATTCGGTCGCGGATTGTCGCGGATTTTTGCGCGTCGTGTGCGTTACTGCATATAATTACATAGGTTCTATTTTCACAGACTAAAAAGTGCGTCACGGATAGTCTGTCGTCTGCGATGGGCCTAAGGTCCCGTGATGTTATGTAATTCAAATGAGTTTATATAGTGACAGTCTAGTGTAGATTGTTTCAACATGAAAATCGGTTGTCTAACTTAAATAAAACCATGAAAACCATAACAAACTTTTGTTTTCAAGTCGGAACAAAAGTTTGTTGAAACTAAGGTATGGCATGAACAAACGGACTTAGTTCATTCATCGATCAGCAAGGGTGGAACAAGAAGGGTGTTCCCAATACTTGCTACCTGTTCATCCTTTTCAATGCCCTGCCGAACGCTGTGTTGGACCCAAAATAAATAACTATGATAACGTAACTATTTATCTTACAAAAAATAAATATCACTAACATTGTTTGTGATGTGTTAACGAAACGGTTTCGCGCGGTTAGAGATAGAGATAAGGCGAAATAATAATATAGTTAGAATACCAATTTGCCTGTCGAGTGTTGACATTTACGTAACACATTTAGAAAAAATATGTAAACTTGTTATGATTTATTTGATATATTTAGTAGCAGTATATATATATAAAAATGAAACCCGTTTTCCTTGGTCAAGGCATCACGCGTGAATGGCTGGACCGATTTCCACGGTTTTGCATTCGTTGGAAAGGTCTCGGGCTCCGTGAGGTTTGTAGGGAATAAAAATCTCAAAATTCCCACGGGAACGGGGGCGCTGCGGGTGAAACCGCGGGGCACAGCTAGTATGTAATAAATTATGCAATAAAAATGTATTAATACGTTTTAGAAAACTAGGACGGCAGATAAAAAGATAAATGTACTCCGGCTCTTAATTTACCAAGTTTGAGAGTTTAATACATGATACCTTAATTTAATGTATGGCTCCGAAGAAATTGTAATATTATCAAAAATAAATACCATGTGTCTGGCATGTGTTGATTGTTTCGTTGTTGACCTACATGGGTCATAATTATCTGAAAATATCGTCGGAGTAGGTTGACAGACGCGCGGATAACATAATTTTAATACATCCATTACTAGCCTTAATTGTCAATCGAAATAATTAAATCACCTAGCACCACAATTTATACGCTTCACAAATATTTAACACAAACTAAACTCATTCGCTACGTATAATTAGCGATTTAGAGCATGAAATGTATTTTTACACTACCTCCCAACAGCTTGTTGGAAACGACTTTTAATTTCTGAAATCCTGTTTCTGGTGGGACGTGAAATGTAGTTATCTCGATGTATTGGAACATAAGAGTTGAAAAAGTGCGATTAATGTATGAAAGTCGGTATAAGAAAGAATGGGAGTTGAAAGTGGTGAATTGAAAGATGATTTTCAGAACATCTGGATGATAGTGATGCGGTGGCAAGTGGCAATGAATTTGTTCGTTAAGTGGTATGACTTACGTATTCGGAGCAGGTCCCGGCTGTGGCCGGCTGACCGTCCCTCAGTGTCGGCGCACACAACACAACAAACACGCACACAGCACCAGCGCCGGCCGGCAAACGGCGAACGAGCGCGCCGCATCACCGCATGCCGCCCGGTTATCTGCGCCTCGGGTGGGGGCGAGGAACGAACCGCGCTCCACGGGCACAGTACACGCCATGCAGTAGGACTGCGGTTCAATGCACCCTGAATAACAGGACAATTCATCAACACAACCTTATGTGGGAACCGGGAACGTTCACCGTGTACTGACACTAAATAAACTACCTCCCTTCATTGAACTTACATGAGAATGAGAAAGCATAAGAATAACTAGGCGTTGTTATAAACAACAATAAGCACAAAGAACACAGCAAAAGTCACGGATATAACGTTAATTAGTACTTATTACCTCAAATAATTGAAAATATCAAGTTGGTGTATTAAAGTTTTAAATAGTCGCGCTCTACTGTAACACCCGCGGCGCCTACAATTCCGTTCGGCTGGATATATCTGTCACAGTCTCGCATTCCCCCTCTCACTTGCGCGGCAAGTATAGCGAGCGCCAGCAGCTGATCTCCGTTTGTTGCCCTGTACGATCGTATTCGTTGTACAGCGCCGAATAAATAATATAATTTAACATTAAATACAAACATGGCTGTAAACAATGCTAGACAAATATTGAAGAACGTAGCCGGTTCCAGTGTTATAAGAAGGAACTGTGAGTACAATTTTATTTTATCATTTTTATTGGTTATGCGGAAATTTGCCGCTATCACTTCATGTGAATGCGTGAATGCCGGCAACGCAACTGCCGGCACAGAATCAACATTAACATATAATTCGCATGCTCGTGATGTGACACAAGTGGATACTAATTTGTTCAATTAAAATTAATTGCTATCTACTAAAATTTCACTGTACAAAGTCCAACCTTTATCACAATGTATTATGATTGTTAAATTGGATCAGTGACAAACGGGTAACTGCTCTAAAAAATTAAACTACCTACACAAATATTGCGACCCATTCGTATACTCCTATTCGTATACATAGTTTGCATTTTCAGTAACTGTAATTTTGAAGGTTATATAAAGAACTGTTAACTGCAGTTAAAAAGCAGATAAATGTTAAAACAGCCGCTTGCCTTTAATTTTACAACTTGTCAAACTTGTTGGTTGCTATGGTTGGTTACTGGGCAATTAAATGCGACAATGCACCATGCACCTACTTGTCAAAACGGATTGCTGTCAACCTTGTGCTTAAAATCTTAAAACCAGATTTTATTAAAATTGTTAACCCAGAAAGCTTACCTGCTATGGCAAGTGGGTAAAAAATATGACCCTTTTTGGTCGGATGATTAATTGATTTATCTCCGTTCAGATGGCTCGGCTAAGAGGGTGGTGGCCACGAACCCCGTCGTGGAGATGGACGGAGATGAGATGACGCGCATCATTTGGGCCAAGATCAAGGAGAGACTTATTTTTCCTTATGTCAAGGTAAATAAACATCGTCCTTCATGTTACTTACATTGGCTCTCCATATTGTTTTGTTTTCGCCAGCAGTAAACATATTGTAACTGACACGATGATATTGTGACGTACCTAGGTGGAGGCTGCTTTTATTAATTAAGTACCTTATTTTTGGTATTTCTCATATACATACCGTGAAGAACCTTGATAAACATTAATGTTATTATTTTGCTCCTATGAAACCACGTAAAACCTCGTCATTATTGCAATTATTATCCTTCTGCCAATAGCTGATTGTGAAATGCATTAAAGCTAATTAGCAGGAGGTTATCTGACAATGTTACTATTACTTATCGTAGCACGTAGCAAGTACATACATTATTAGGTCAATAGAACTGACATTATTATTTAGCTCGTCGTGCCCAGTAAGAATTCGTTCGTTTATATTTATTAATCAAACATTTTATGGTTTCATTGTTGATTGAAAGAGAAATTGGTTTGAACCGAATCGATTGTGTTTCTAACCAAGTTGGTGAAATACTTATCTCGATATATTTGGTCATACTTTGGCATCATAAAACTTTTCATTTTTAAACTAAGATATGTACCTGCGTGTTTATTAGTTTTTTTAAATGGGTGGGTTTCCAAATAGCTGGATTGCCTGTACTTCGACTTGGGCTTGCCGCACCGAGATGCGACCGATGACCAGGTCACCATCGACGCGGCGCATGCAATGCTCAAGCATAATGTCGGCATCAAGTGCGCCACTATTACTCCTGATGAACAGCGAGTAGAAGGTAATGTTACAAGCAGATTCTAACTAAATAATTCATTATTTCGTATAAGTTAGTGCTAAACCTGGTGTCGGAGATTTTAGATCACCTAAAAGCCTCCAACAACGAGTGCTTTAAATGTCCTCGGAAGCACGTCAGCGCTCACATAGAAATGTGACTTTCAGCCACCAATCCGAATGGTGGCCGAGTTGCACTTTGGCGATGAGTAAATATCAACAGTCTGACACAAATATCTGCTATTAAACCCACCGGAATAATCTATAAATTTTCTGTTGTTTTTTAATCACTTCTTTATCCAGTTTTTTCTGATCGAACGATTTCAAAATGCCCTTCGTATTTTTAGAATTCAAGCTGAAGAAGATGTGGCTAAGTCCGAACGGTACTATCAGAAACATCCTCGGCGGCACAGTGTTCAGAGAACCGATTCTGTGCAAGAGTATTCCCAGGCTGGTCCCTGGATGGACGCAGCCCATTGTCATTGGCCGTCACGCCCACGGAGATCAGTACAAAGCGCAAGACTTTGTTGTTTCAAACCCAGGAAAGGTAAAGAATGATAACCTCACACACTCTTGTAATTTTTGTGTCGTGTTTAGTTTGTCAACATTTGGTCGGAAGTATTGTACGGGTCAAAGCACTCAAAGACCTTCATATTGCGATCTTTGTTTAAAAATACAATTAACGCAAGTTTATCAGTGTATAATTAATTTGTAAACATTGTTGCTACTGGATGCTGACTGGGATATTTTTTAATGAAAATATTATTATCTTAACTGTTTTTAAAACAATGATATTTTATTTTTAGGTGGAACTAGTATTTACTGGTCAAGACGGAACTGTAGAAAAACGTCTTTTGTTCGACTTTAAGAAACCGGGCGTTGCAATGGGCATGTATAATACCGATGAATCTATCCGAGCGTTCGCTCACTCCAGCTTCCAGGTACCTATAACACCTTTCTAAACAATACGTCATATACCTGCGTTGTTATTTTTTTGGCTCCATGTAACACCTAACTCGTATTTGCTCAGGTTGCACTGCAAAAGAAATGGCCTCTATATTTGTCTACAAAGAACACAATTCTGAAGAGATACGACGGTCGTTTCAAGGACATCTTCGAAGAAATATACCAGAGGTCAGTGTCACCAAAAGTGTTGGCGAACCCGACACCCAGACCCCGGGCCACGCCCATCGCATTTGAATAACATAAAATATACATTAAATCTTACAAAGCCATTTGGAGCCTAAACGAAACTTGTTTATATGCCAGTTAAGCGACTAATAACTTTTTTATGATACTGCCAAAAATATTGTTTATTGGTTTTCTGACGTAGTGTGTCCGGTCCATATATTGCATACCACATTTAAAACAATGGTAGCGTTATTCTCTACTTGGCTGTGTTTTGCATTGTAGTGACTATAAGAAACAGTTTGAAGATGCCAAGATCTGGTATGAGCACCGACTGATCGATGACATGGTAGCCCAGGCTATGAAGAGCTCTGGAGGATTCGTGTGGGCTTGCAAGAACTATGACGGAGATGTGCAGTCCGATATTGTTGCGCAGGTATGAACAGATATGAAGGGAACGGCATGAATGGCTTACGTTATGGACCAAGAGCCCGCGAACCCCAGACCTTCGTTATTTTATAAAAGCTGAAAGTTTGTCAGCGCATGCTCCCACACACAGGTAAGAACGATGGACTATTATGAAGTTTGGGTTATAGTGGCTTTGGCAGGTATACGGTACTAAATGTCAATGGTCGAAAACACCAAGTTGGCCATCGATTTCGATATCACCGTCAAAGGGTGACTTGTACAACTCCTCAAGAGCTTTCAAATGACATAGGTCATGTCACTGTTGAGCATTAGGATCAGCGTCCATGGCATAGGCCAACTCCAATCTTCGGTGGTCGAAAACACCAAGTTGGCCGTCGATTTCGATGTCACCGTCAAAGGGTGACTTGTACAACTTGTCAAGAGCTTTCAAATGACATAGGTCATGTCACTTAGGATCAGCGTCCATAGCATAGGTCAACTCCAATCTTCAATGGTCGAAAACACCAAGTTGGCCGTCGATTTCGATATCACCGTCAAAGGGTGACTTGTACAACTCTTCAAGAGCTTTCAAATGACATATGTCATGTCACAAATCACACTTAATTATTTGATGAATTTAGATCGGTATTTTACACACCTTTAGTACCGTTTATCTGCCAAAGCCACTATAACCCAAACTTCATAATAGTCCATCGTTCTTACCTGTGTGTGGGAGCATGCGCTGACAAACTTTCAGCTTTTATAAAATGACGAAAGTCTGGGGTTCACGGGCTCTAGGTCTATTAGAAGGAAACAATTCCCTATTGTTTTTAAAAGTTTCAAATACTATTGAAACTAATTCCTACGTCCTACCTAGGAACGTATCAAGACTAACTTTATCATTCAAACTATATTTATCTACCACAAACTTATTATATCAAGTTTAATGTTTCAGCTCGTAATAAAAATATATTTTTCTTACATAAATATCGTTTACATTATCAGTTGATTGCAATCACTGTTTATCAATGCAAATCAAGTTGCCACGGATTTGTTAACTGTCATTTTGCAAGTAGAACATTTCAAGGTCGTTAGCATAATATTATCTCCTTTGCAAATACTTGCGTTTAATATTACGTAGGTTGCATAATTATAACAGTTACACTTTGTACGTCGTCTATTTTATTACGAGTATAGAACTATCAACTATTAGACTGGAAAATATTTAGAATCTGCATGGAATACTGTTCTAAATAACTACAAAATATGCTAATGCGAGTTATGCTCGTATGACAGCAGTACATCCAATTCTGTGAGCCATACTATTTAATGTACCTATCAAGAAAAAAAATCCAATCCTGAAAGTTACTTTTATTTTCTACGACACCTGACTCTACATGGGTCCAAAAAATCACTTACAATCTAGAGCTAAAACTCTGTACTCTAGGTAGACTTCAATAATCTAGCTAAACTAGAGTCTAGAGTAACGAGTTATATTCAAAGTTTAATCTTTCCAGGGCTACGGCTCCTTAGGCATGATGACGTCAGTGCTCATGTGTCCAGACGGACGCACGGTCGAGTCCGAAGCCGCGCACGGCACCGTCACCCGCCACTACCGCATGCACCAGCAAGGAAAGCCTACCTCCACCAACCCGGTAGCTTCGATCTACGCCTGGACTAGAGGTCTGATGCACCGCGCTAAGCTGGATAACACACCAGAGTTGGACCGCTTCGCTAACTCACTTGAGGAGGTTTGTATTCCTTAATGGATTACCTACTCGTTGGGATTAAGGGAATGAGAATACAGTATTTTGTTCGGGGAATCTTGACCTAGGCAAGTATGGGTTGAGGAAAATTTTATACGAGGACTCGCATGATTTGGGAAGAGGGCGTGGCTTAACATTCAAGCTACACTAGAACATGTTATCTTGCTTACTTCACTTTACAGAAGTTTCTGGATTATTATATGTATGCTACACATAATGTAATGCACAAGCTATCATATGACTACAATGACTACATTGTGGAATATGTTAGGTACAGATAGGTTTATTTTTAAATCTGTATCTGATATGAACGTAGATTGAAATGCAGGTTAATACCTCAAATAAATTTCAAGATTTTCCACATGTTATCAAACTGATTAAAATGTAGGTCTTATATTTCGGAGTGAAAAGGGGATTTAATAACTAAAAATATATGTATGTATATGTTTATTACACAATAAAAGTAGATAACAAACGTAGGTCCTATGTAAGCTCTTATCAATGCTATCTGTCAGAATTGGCGGTGCGTGTAATTTCAAGGCAAACTTGTCTTATCTAAAAATGCCGAAATCCTTTAGTTAGATGATAACAGTCTACACATATTTGTAAACATATACATACATATGTAAATACCTATTTGTAACCGAGTAAAAATATTTTTGTCCTTATATGTTAAAGTGTCACATAGTACAAAAAAGATAAGTATACACGTAAAGAATATTAATGACAAGAAAGTGTTTCGGATTCCGAGGTTAATTATGTAGTTATAGTTATAACCACTCAAGGTTTTAACATCACTTTATTTACAGGCATGTGTCGAATGTATTGACGGAGGCAAAATGACCAAGGATCTGGTGATCTGCATCCACGGAATGGCTAACACTAAGGAAGGAATGTACTTACACACCGAAGACTTCCTTGAAGCTATCGCGGAACAACTAGAACGTAAACTATCCAAGTAGGATATACTCAAAGATAGATACAATGTAATTGTAATATCCATAGAGATTAATTTCATTGGAAATGTTGGAAAGTATTCCAGTTTGGTATTAATCGAGTATTTGATTATGTTAAAGAATGTTTAGAGAAGTTACTTATATTGGTAAATATATGTATCTACTTTCATTTTGATATAACTTTGTACTTACTAACCGACGATTAACCAGATTGAGAATAAAGACTGAACAGTCTAAAACACATTCGTTGAAATTCATTAATGAATCAATAAAAATATTATGCTAAGGTTTTCTAAGGAAAATGCATTTTTATATGAATAAAGTTTATTTTTTAATTTAAATTGTTTTATTTGGAGCGACTCTATCCCATTTTAAAATGTAAAAAAAGATCTTAAAAATACGGAGCGAAAATACTGTCATGGCAATATATACCAGATGCACTGAGGTAACTTTTAATTTGTAAGGTGTCACTGTGAAGTCAGTGCTCCAATACCGAAATTATCAGAACAATGGGGTCAATTCTGATAAATAAGTGTCCCAATTGAAAATCATCGATAGAATAATAGACAATTCTGCAAGGAACACAAATGTGTCAAACTATTATACGATTAGTAGCGAAGCGATCCAATTGAGATTCAATTGACACTGAATTGATATTCTGCTAGGAACAAAATGTTGCACACTATTCTATCACGATCCAATCGAAACTAGGTTGACCTTAAATCGTTAAGATTTGGCGGAATTAACCCCAGGAATATAATGTGTCAGATCTTTTGTTTCAATTAACTTTTTCATAAATTTTTCCGACTATATTCATTGCAGTACCGAATACTTATATTTCAAT
Source organism: Cyclophora punctaria (assembly GCA_951394245.1). NCBI lineage: Eukaryota > Metazoa > Arthropoda > Insecta > Lepidoptera > Geometridae > Cyclophora > Cyclophora punctaria. The sequence continues at coordinate 4,946,010 of OX596171.1, forward strand.
GAGATCACCATCTTTTACAACATTGTACTTAACCAACTTAGCGTAACTTTTCAAAAGCAGCCTCCAGTAACACATCACGTCTTTATCAGTCAACGTATCCCATATATGCTGGAATCCTCTCTCAGCTATTTCTTTCGCCAGACCATCATTTTCTTTGAAAAAGTTTATATACTTTTTAATCTCTTCTTTGCTTGCACTGGGACTGATTGGTATGTAATGAATCCAGGGTTTTAGAGACGCGTAGAAGAATTCCTGCCAGTCATCTCCTACGTGGAAGACCAGGGATTTACAGAGAAACAGATGTTTGAATCGGAAACTAGCTGCTACGCCTCTGTAGTTGAACAGATACTTATATTTGCAGTGGTCTTCGAATGACACTTCGGACGCTGGTGGCGCGTATAGGGTATCCTGTAATAAATGTAATAAAGCGATAAATATGGCACCATAAAGGAAGTACATATAAGAAAGATAAGCTCGAGTAGGTCGCCTTGTAAGAAAGCAAAAACACCGACACCAGCAATGGAGGTCGTAGCTCCCTAAATGGACCCTCAACAGGTAAAATGCGGGATCAAATGTAAACGTGCCCTCCGAAGCACGCTAGTTAAGAAGCATACTTAGAAATCATCTATAATTTAGTATAAAATATAATGTCTTGTTCACTTTTACATCTTATTAAATGCGATTGAGATAGACATTGTTCTGACAACTCAGCCGACATAAGACAACGTATTCTATTCACTAAATTATCACACAGTCATTTTAACACAAACTTACAGCATCTGACTTCCAAGCTTGATTCTTGGTATACTGGGCGTCAACCAGATCAGGATCAGAGCGGGATAGCAGTACCAGTGGGTCTCTTTCTTCACTAGTTCTCGATCCGCGGAAAAATGCTTTCGTTTCTTTCTTTTCCCATAGCCACCTAAAAGATAAATAAGTTTTTATGGTACATTTATTCATAAATATAAAAATATAGCATGTAGTAGTAGTAGTCTAGTAACTGCAGTCAACAATTTGAGGCAGTATTATAGTGTACCTGTACATGCAGGTTTGAGCAGGATCAGGTCAGGTACTTACTTATAGTGGGTGATAAAAGCAAACACAAACACATTATTTCAGAACAGCACATGCCACACCAGATGAGCACTTTCACAGAAATAGAAGCATAAATTTCATAGGTATTAAGACAGAAGAAATAAGAAACACAAAAATAAAAACACAAACAACGTAAGCCAAAAAATTATCACAAAAAGTTAGCTTCATGGTGCTTTTCTGATCAATGCAATTCCACCAGAGCCATGTTTGATATGATATGATATTATGTGGATATCACAGCCACATTAATATACTCCATTTCATACATAGGTATTGAACAGCGCAGTTGGTAAGACAGGCCCATAGAAACAGTGCATGGAAAGATACACACATGTTATGGGTACTCGAATGAATATAAGGTAAGTTTGTTAAACACAACAAATGAAGCTGATGGATTATCACATAAGTAGGTATGTTAATAGGTAAATAAACAGACAACCCCGGTTTCCATGTAACCTAAGGGTACGTCCAGAACTGGCGATTGCATTCTGTGCATACAGTGCGCTTGCTTCATACATGCAGTTACTGAAATTGTTTGACGAGCTTCTATTAAACTCACTCACTTTTCAGCAGCTTTGGATATGCTGATTCGATGTTTGTCCCAGCGCCCTATTCCTGTAGGATACAAGCCAATGGCAGGACCTCCTTCCCAGAAACTCCAAGCTGGATACATGATGTCATAATAATCACGAGTCTGAAATATATAGAAAGGGAAGTGTAAGTTAGTGTCACAGTGTCAAAACAACTTAAGTAATAATAATTCACTTGATAGTGGCACATTATATTTTGTGTGCAGGGCAAGTCAGGCCTTAGATGTTTAATCCCATTAGCCTAGGCAGCCTAAACATTCTAACATCAGGGTTGGCCAATAATCCTTTGAAAATAACTTAAAACAACTTTAATAGGAGGAATCAAATTAACAAAACAGTTAATAAATATGTATATAAAATGATATAAACCTTACTAAAAGATAGTATAGGGGCTTTCTTATGCCCCCATGCCCGATTAAACTGCGGCCAATCTCTTGTGTTGATTACTAGCTCCATGTCTGGCATTTTAGTGGCTAATGCCTTCAAGTAGTGTTCAACACCAGCACACCGAGCGGGGAAATGACAGTCTTTCTCTCGGTATAACTTGCCATCAATAATCTAAAACATATTAGTATGGATGGTATGATAGAGTAATGACACATTTCAAATAGCTTCATATATTAAACTGTCATCATATATTTTCTTCCTAACTGTATTCATTAGTCTCACTAAAACTCAAGAGAAAATTGGACATGGGTATAAAAGTGGAGCATATCTATGGTTAATTATTGCTTAAAATAAATATATGAAGTATTTAAAGTAATAAAGTATTACATGCTGCTCAGTTAGAATCCATTATACAAGCTTAGAGCTTAGTTTAGGTTTAACTATGTCCTGCATAATGTATATACATACTTGTTTCTTAAGTACAAGCAAACACGTCTCATTTTTAATTGAAACTATGTTTACAGATACACTTCACTTTTATTTTACATTTTTATCTGATGTTTCAGCCCCTTTATAGGAACCGTGGTCACAGAATACCTATCCTGGTATTTACTATATATAATATGTATGTCCTGGTATTTATTTTTATTTGTTTATTTTGAACTTACTTGATATTTGGTACCTTTGACTCTAGCAAGAGAAAATAGGTCTTTAGTAATCCCATCTTTATATGGTGCCAGATCTGTTTTTAATACAGATAAATGGCAGCTACAGTTTTCAGTTTTACATGGAGTGTATTGTTCTTCAGCAGATCTAATTTGACCCTTTATTTTCGAAATCCATTCATTAGATTCTGTAATAGCAGAGAAAAAAAAATCGCTGTTGCAGGTGAAAAGGCCGCTAAACTTAAATGGTATTGGGCTGGTCACGTCTGCCGCATGCCGAACACGCTGTGGACCAAAATTTCCACTGTGTGGCGCCCGGAGACAGCGAGGCGACGTCGCGGCAGACCGCGCAGGCGGTGGCGGGACGAGCTGGACGCCTACAAGAGGGACTGGCAACTGGTGGCCCAAAATCGAGAAGAGTGGCGGGAGTGGGGGGAGGTCTTTGCCCAGCAGTGGGACATTACGGGCTAACAGTAACAGTAATAGCAGAGAATTTGAATAACGGTTTTTATAGGTTAGTTGGCTAAAAGTACAATAAAACTGTTATCCTTGTGAGAATGAGTGAAGACGCAAATTGTTATCAGCTTACCTTTATCGTATTTATTGTGCTTTTTGTTGGTAATGCATTCGGTTTCTCCTGAACTACAGATATCCGCATCCCCAGAAGTTAAACTTAGGTATAGAATTAACATTACAACACATACGTTTTTATACATAATTACCGGTGATTAATCGACGGATTCATTAACTATTTTTAAAACGCTTTAGGGCACAAACCTTATTTAAATTATTTGTTGCAAAAATCTCGAATGAAATTATTTGTTTTTGTTTTGCTTTCAAATCAATAGGGTTACCAGCATACAAAATGTCTTCACCCTAAACCTAAACGTCAAAGTTCCTGCACTCATTTTGGTTAGTTTTCTGAGCTTTACGTGCTCGTCAAAATCGTTAAAAAAATTCTACAAATAGAGTTATTTAGATTTAAAGATTATTCCAATATATATTTAATCATGGTTGTAATAAAGTTAAAAGGAGTCACATTTTGATTATCTATATTGTCCTCCAATAATATCTGCCATGAGTTCGATATTTTCAGTGAGACTGTTAATTCTATTATGCAGTATTGTACCAATGTATATATTATTTTAATTTATTATTATTATTTATCTCCCATAATGTTTGTGTTAATTTTTGATCTCATTAATTTAATATTTCATAGAATTTAGTTTTTTTTTAAAATTTAATTTAGTTTATATTTGTTTTTAGTTCGTAAATTAGTTTTAAATGCATGCTGTTTATATTTCTAGTGGGATTTACACATTTTACTTTTATAGATTGCATAGGCAAGGGGAACTTCTCTAAAAGTTGGTCACCCTATGAAACACGCTGAGTGAGTAGGTAGTGTAACGCTGACATCTATTACCATGACTACGACGTTGACACTGATTTTGATAGAGTAGGTAGGGACCAGGCAGCTGTCATATAATCAGCTGATTGACTTTGTTTGTAATCTGTGGACGACGGATGCATGACCTGACCTACGGACGGACGGAACCAGACGGAACAGAACAACAAGCAAAGCAAGCAAGACAAACAATAATTTTATTTTCCTCTTCCATCCATCCATTTGTTTTCAGAGCAGTTCAGTGTATTGATTTTTCTAATCTTATTGTGTTGTGTTTGTCTCTACTGAGGATTCAAGTAAACTAAACTAAGAATACATTACATCTACGATGGGGGCTGTGTTAGGTCTGTGTAGTGCTGCTCAGGTAATATTTCCTTTCTTTCTTCACTTCCTATTTGGCATTGTTTCTTATTTATCCTCAATATTTTCTTTGTCAGTATTAAAATAATATGACTCATCTTACAATTAGGAAATCATTATCTCATACCTGTTTCTATAGAGTATCAACCATCAGTAGTAAATACCAGAATAGTTTTGTATTGTATAAAACCTTGATGCGTAATAACTTTCTCTTGAACATGGTAGTTGGCATGCTGCTGTGGGAGCACAGCATGCTCCCTGTGCTGTTCAGCGTGCCCATCATGTTCCAACTCCACATCCACTCGTCTCATGTATGTTGTGATGCTGATGTTGGTGATGATAACAGCTTGCATTACTTTGGCTCCTGGACTACATAACGCATTGCAGAAGGTATGTTATTAGAATATTTTATAAGTAAGGTATTAAGACGTAAGATAAAATCAATACAAAACTAGATAAGTTTAGGTTCATGAATAATCTTGTTAAATGGAGCGTTCTGTATTAGTCACTATGATGAAACATGTTTATGTAAATAATGGACTTTCCGAACTTAATAACATAGTTTAACATTATTTTGATTCTGCCTTTCTAGTTTAATAGGTAATTTTCAACTCTATATGTATATATACCCATTTAGTATAATTATGTATTTATTTTGATAAGATTTACATACAAATATGATTTGTGCCCTAATGTAACTTCACCTTTTTAATTTAATTAAAGAGTCATTGTACTGTATTCTAGTTGTGTTTCTGATTATGATGTTTATATTATTAACTTTATGCATGTAGATACCTACCCATAGGTTTGAATTATATACTCAAATCTTATCTATATGTCAACAAAGAGGTCTTTGTCTGATGACTGACTTTGTAGGAATAAACCTTTACTTTTTCCAAACAACAAACAATTTTTAATGTATTTCAGGTTCCGTTTTGTGATAATTCAACTCATTTAGTACCGGATCAGTTTCATGTTGATTGTGACAAGGCGGTTGGATATTTGGCTGTTTACAGGTAAATAATTATTATATGTATAATGATTTAAAATTCTGTACAATAAACATAATTAATATTTTAAATTTCCACTATCAAACATTACCATGGTGATGATGCCATTCTGTTCCCATGATGATTTAATTATTTGTATGGAAAGGAGAATTTGCATTATGTTACCTTTGTACCAACATCTTCAGTGATCCTTTGCTGGCTTTGCTGTTGGTACTTATAAGATATCATAATATATAATTACTAGCTGCGCCCCGCGGTTTCACCCGCGTTGTACCCGTTCCCGCGGGAATTTCGGGATGAAAAATAGACGTTGGCCGATTCTCAGACCTACTCAATATGCTCACAAAATTTCATGAGAATCGGTCAAGCCGTTTCGGAGGAGTACGCGAACGAACACTGACACGAGAATTTTATATATAAGAATAAAATAATATGGGCTGGATTCATTACTGCCTTTACCTTTGGCAGCTCAAAAACTCTGACACTAGGATTGGTCAGGTCGACCATCCACTTGATGAAGAAGAAGAATTACTGTCTCGCCTCTTTGGTTTATGAAATCTTGCAGGACTTTATAAGGGGCATAGGCTATTACTTTTTCTGTTTTAGCACTATTTACCATTGATGAATAATAAAATGTGATAATTTCCAGGATCTGTTTTGCAACATGCCTTTTCTTCGTTCTCATGGCACTGATTACTATTGGAGTGAGGTCTTCTAAAGATCCAAGAGCTGGGATACAGAATGGGTATGTATATTTGCATTTCATCAGGGTCCATACTGATTGATCCATTTTCATTGGTTGTTTCTGCAACTGTATGAAAATAATATTTAATCGAAAATAATCTCACTCTTTCTGATTGGCTTTCCAGGTTCTGGGGCATCAAATACCTGATTGTGATTGGTGGTATCGTTGGAGCATTCTTTATTCCGGAAGGTTCTTTTGCATCAACATGGATGGTTTTCGGAATGATTGGAGGATTCGGCTTCATCATCATACAGTTGATTCTGATTGTTGATTTTGCTCATTCATGGGCTGAACGATGGGTCTGTAAGTACATGATTAGAACATAAATTACTAATACATTTAAATCAACAAAAGATTTTATGGTCCTATGCCAGTCTACAGAAGACCTGTAATGGTATAATTCATTCATTCATTTCGAGTAGGTCAGCGGCCAACCCTGATGTCGGAGTTTTAGACCGCCTGAAAGCCTCAAACATGGTCTAATAATTGAAACAACCGGGACCGACTGGTTATCGTGCCCTCCGAAGCACGGTAGCGCTCCGATAGAAATGCCACTATTGGCCACCCATCCAAGTAGGGGTCGAGCTGCACATTGGTGCAAGTAATAAACTTATTTCTTCTACAGCTAATTATGAAGAGTCAGAATCCCGCGGCTGGTACGCAGCGCTTCTTCTAGGCATGTTGACATGCTTCGCTCTGACGCTCACTGGCATCATATTGCTTTATGTTTACTATACCAAAGTAAGTTATAGAATATTGATAAAAAATACCAAGATTTCTTAGTGAGAAAGTGTAGATGACTTTTTATGCCGCCAAGACAAAAGTTTACTGAAGTTCTTCCTTCTCTTCCAGTCAAGCGGCTGCGACCTGTCCAAGTTCTTCATCTCCGTGAACCTCATCCTGGTCGTCATAATGAGTGCCATATCCATCCTGCCCGCGGTCCAGGAGCACCAGCCGCGCTCCGGCCTGCTGCAGTCGTCGGTGGTGTCACTATATGTCATATACTTGACGTGGTCAGCGCTGTCTAATGCTGATGCGGCGTGTAATAGTATCACCGGCGCTAGTGATGAGGTGAGAACTTTTTTTATGAATTAGTGGGTGAAACAATCCTTTTTTTTTGCGTAAACTATTTAAACATTTTGAAAAAAAGGGTTTTATGTGTCGTTTATGTTTTGTTTGAAATATAATTGACTAGCAGCACCCCGCGGTTTTACCCGCGTTGTACCCGTTCCCGTAGGAATTTCGGGATGAAAAATAGCCTATAACCTTCCCGTTGAATGTGGCTATCTATTACAAAAAGAATTATTCAAATCGGTTCAGTAGTTTCTGAGATTAGTGCGTTTAAACAAACAAACAAACAAAACAAACTCTTCAGCTTTATAATATTAGTATAGATTTGAATGGTTAACTTATATTAAAGTCTTAGGGCCTATTCATAAATGCTTATTAACAGCATTTTAGTTTTATGAAATGGTGTGTTTGTCCTTTTCCGACGTACGCTATTTGCCACAGAGCAAAAGGGACATAACACTTTAAAACAGTGCTTTAGTTATAAAAGAGCGTTTATGAATAGTGCGGTTAGAATGGGATATAATTATTGGTATTCAATTAATTAACACCTAGAATTGAATTTAATAGTGGCTTATGAAATAACAAAAGTGAATATATACTAATTTTTTTATTGTCACAAAATGTAGACCGATGTCGTCAATTTTCCAGCCGAAGACGATTGCTCCTGAAGAGGAAAAAGGTTTAGTGATTCTATTTCATTCTTAGCCTATCTCTAAACCATTTTCCTCTTCAAGAGCAATCGTCTTTGGCTGGCAAAATTGACGACATTGGTCCACATTTTGTGACAATAAAAAAAGAGAGTATAAAGATTAGTTATATTGTAATAATATAATGTTTGTTTTGTTATATTATGACTTACAATAAATGTTTAGGTATTTATTATACTTAATATCTTATATTACTAATAGAATATGTATTTATATAAATGTGCTTTATCAATATGATATATATATATATAATATTTATTTAACACTCCAGCAGGAATCTAAGGAAGATTATTATTGGGTATGTTGACAAATTGGGATCATTATCGCTTCTCCCCTGTTCATCTGTATATATATTATTCTTTACTTATTCCTTTTCTCTTTTGGGTTTTATAATGAGGTTTTTTTTGTTGTTACAACTAAGGGATTTTTCTATCCTGAATAATATGCATACCATTTTCCTCGGTATCTTATACATAATACCGATTTATTGCTCTTTTTGTATAACCTTTTTTCCCAATTAAGTAGTTAGATAAAATCAAATACACAACTATTTACATTATTATTACACTTCCAAAACCTTTTTATCGTGTTAAGTAGACCGTAGTTACTATTATATTTAACTTACTAGGCTCATAATTTTGTTATTGTATAATGTGAAGTGCTATTTTACCAATCGAGATTAATGCTATGTAGTGAAGTTTTAAAAGAAAGAAAGAGAGAAGAGAGAAGTTATATCTCTTAACGTAGACTCATACTATGAAAGGAAACAGCATGGTATTAAAATATACCTTCTCAATAAGAGATATCTTAGCTTTTAGACACAAAAATAGACAAAAAGATATAAGCATTATTGTATACATACTAATACATTCGTGTGAGCGTTGAGTGTGCTTGTAGTATATGCCCGTACGTGCAACAAAGACAAACATACACAGATAAACCTCTCGCTCACACACATTGACTAATATTCAATAATTTATACAGGCGTCATTCAACAAGCAAACCATCATCGGGCTGACCATCTGGACTTGCAGCGTGTTGTACTCGAGTCTTCGTACCGCGTCTTCGTCGTCCAAGCTTACCATGTCGGAACATATCCTCGCCAAGGAGGGATCCGCAGGTGAATATCGCTTTGATTTACTTTGATGACCTGCGTGTAATGTGATGGTACTGTGTAGTGCTATGCACGGTTTTTTAAATGGCAGAAGTGTCTACCTTAGATATAACTAAGAATATACATATATATTGGGGTCGTAACTATGTATGTATGTATGTAAATTATTAGAAAGTTTTATATAATGATACAAAGGAAAAAGTCGTTTTTGTTTTGCAATTTTATTGGGAACATTCGGCAATAATTTACGGCTAGCTTTGCCTATTCTCATTCAAAAAACAATATTATTTTCCTGTTTGCGAAATTTGTATACCTATTTTAAATTGGCGTACTCACTTCAGTTTTCTACCGATTCGATGACTAAAATACCATTCTATCAAATTAGTACTTACATCATATTACACACAGAAGTCATATAAAATTAAATTAAATTATACAATCACATTTTTATTATTATTTTGTAAACTAAGTATGTAACACTAACCCGATTGCATTCTCTGTGGTAATGCGCGCGGCGACACCCACAAGGGCCCGGCGGTCTCATTGCTAACGAAGGTACGATTCATACTCACACTCATAGAGTAGTGCCCGAACATTAGCTACATTGTGGTATGCGCTTATCCCTTTTATCCTACCGTATAGGCTGACCTATCCTTTAGTCTATCCTTGGACTCATGATAACATTTGAGGTCATTTTACTTTCTTGGGCGTTGCTTATTATTAACCATACGAATGTGCAGTTTTTATCAAAGCCTTTGGTGAAAGAATTTTCATTGTGCCTGCTCTGCTTTTGGGATATGTTTTGATTTAGCGCGGTCATTGATACTTATTAATACTACTTTAAATGTATAAAGAAGTCGCGAATGAATCTAAATGTTTACAGCTCCTAAAGACACAAGTGTGACTGAAAAAAAATCCAAAGGTTAACATTTTGCTCAAATACTTGTACAGTTAGCCATGAATATGGTGAGCATTTTAGGACTTTACTCAGTTATATACAATTTGAAAGTTCTCATTGACATGTTCCAGGTATTATAAAAGCGTGAAAATGACAAAGTTCTAAGTATGCTTAATATTTTCTTGGCCGTCTGTACCTATGTTGTAAACATTGAAGTAGTGATATTCGTTCAACAAAATAACTAGTATGTGTCTAATAGTAACATTAACTAAGAACATAGTAGACCATATCATTAGCTGGTTGTCTCAATATACAGTATCAAACTCGTGATCGCCATAGATATAGTCAATGATTTCAATAATCAGTTTTATATATATACGGTTTGATATGGTATAAGTAAAGAATAAAGAAACCCACTTCATTTAGACATACACTTCTAGCGTATACCGACGTGGGGGCCGATTCTTTTGTGCAATACGGAGAAATATTCAATGAAATGTTTAGAAGGAGATTTCTTGGTTATCAAACCTTCTTCTCTACTTTAATTTGTATAACCAGGCTCATATGTCGATATCAATTTTATTAAAATTAACTATACATATATCACAATATATGTCTTTTGTTGTAGTATAATTTATTTTGTTGAATACCAAGTGTTTGACATACTTACACATATGCACAAATGAATTGACGCTACCATTTGTTTAAGAGTGCCTTTTCACCAGATCTATGCTATGCTACGTTTGAATACGAACATAGCTGTGTCGTTATATGTAGATTTTAATGATGGTTGCAATCATATTATGTTGGTATGCAACTTTTTATATGATTGTTGGTACCACCATAACTGTAAAGCTGCTAAGCTAAGTCTCATATTATTAATATATCACAGTAATGCCAGACCTAGGATAGCATATTTCTCATGTAAAGGCACCCTCAATGCAGCAAAGTTAACACTGCATGTTCGCTCACTGAGCGCAGGGTATGATTCCATAGAGGGCGGTGACGGCGGCGAGTCGGGTGAGGCGAAAGTGTTCGACAACGAGGGCGACGCAGTGGCGTACTCCTGGACCTTCTTCCATCTGGTGTTCGCTATGGCCACGCTGTACGTGATGATGACGCTTACCAATTGGTTCAAGTAAGTCGCTTTTGGCAATTCTATTCATTTTACAAGTCACCTGCTTTGGTTACTTTTCAGAGGGCAAGCATTCTACTTACATATCGTCTTTTCCTTGCAGCCCCAGCTCGCAGCTGTCCAAGGAGAACTTGGCGTCCATGTGGATCAAGATCACTTCTTCCTGGATGTGCGTCGGGCTCTACATCTGGACGCTGGTCGCGCCTGCCATCTTCCCCGACCGCGATTTCAGTTAAATTATTTTAATTACTCATTTAAACACTATTCATTATAAACACACTTCATATATAAGTGGCAATCAATTCGCTACGCTACAATCAGTATGGTTGGTAATGTATCATACATAACACTACGCGAATAACTGGACCCCATGGATTTCTCAGTGGGCAAAGAGGATTGCCCTTATAATACAACTTTCTTTTTTTACATGGGAGAGAGGCGAAGTGATTGTCACTTGTCTATAAGGGCTGTTTTATCACGTGTCCCGTCAAATGTTTACGCAAATACCATCTCCATCAATAGTGATTGACTTACCTTTCGAACAAGGATTATACAGTGACATATTATACACCTTCTTTCGTGTCACTATCCAACAATTCGCTAAAGAGATGACACTTCACAGTATCGATCGGATAAACAAATGTTCTTTAACCCTGTTTAGGTACTTAAATGTTCTGATTGGTTTGTAGCATTTGACAATTTGAACAACATTCAATTACTCACATTTTATTATTGTAAAATATTTCAATTTCTAACTATTTAAGGGTTTTAGGTTTAAGCGTCGTCTTTTTATCTTTCAAATATTTCTCTTTAGTCATATTTTAAGGTTATTTTTCGTGTTTATTCAAAGTATTTAATCTTCAACTGCTACCCGCTTCTGAAAAATATCGCATAAGATATTTTGAATAGAGTTATGTTTCTATTTCTCTGTAGAACCGATTGAATTAATAATTACGACCGTTCTAGCAACGTATAAATTTAGACTAACTTCAGGTTTTTTTTATACTAAAGTTAGTTAAGGTCAAACCAGAGGCTAAGTCGGAATTTTAATGTCTCATCTCATTATATATTGATCAGAATTAAATAAAATGGTAAATTATCTAAAATTGAGTCACAAGTTTAGTAGCTTATATAATTCAATCCCAGTATATTTATTTATGATTATTATTGTATATTTAATGATATTTTTGAAATAAATTGTATCCTACCCTAATTATAATAATCTTTATCTACACTAATGTTGTAACATTCTACTTATGTTTCCAATACTTGACTTATAATTACTACTGTTATAGCGCAGACAACTAAAACACTCAACTTAAGCAATTGCACATGATGTTATAATATCCACATCGATATCGTAAAATCTCATTACAACATCGCGCCCTGCGCGGCGCGCGCAGCTGCGCTCTCATTGGTTAGATTTTAATGGCGGCAAGTTCACTGTGACAATACACGTACGCGTGAATTTAATGTTTCGCAATGTGTTTTGTTTTTAAAATTTTGTTTGATTAATTGCATTAGTGAAGATAAAGTAGTGTATGCAACTGCATATAACACGGGTATTAAAACACTCGTTACTATTATGAAACTCGCTGCGCTCGTTTCATAAACTCACACTCGTGTTTTAATACCCTTCTTTATATGACAGTTGCATAAACTACTATAATAGCCCTAAGATCTCATATTAAGCAATTATTTTTATATACGTATAGTATATTAGATACATTGTTGATGTGTAAAGTAGTGTAGTGTAAGACTGTGTTACTAATTACTATTTAATTTGAATTATTATACTTGATTATCCACATCAGTATGAGTTTTATTGTAGTATCCACTATCTATCATAAAAAAGAGAACATTGCTCCTTCTTTCAGAACGAAGACTTAAGGATGTAGGTTTTTAGGTAACCTAGAAAGAAACTTAAGGCGGCCGTTCCACTATTCACTATGTTATGTTATGCTCCGTTTGATATGATTGGTAGATATCAAACATAACAACAAAGCATAGCTTTAGTGGAAAACACCTTTAGTCTTCGTTTTGTAACAATGAAGTTTAGTACCCGCACAACATATGTTCTAAATTTTGTGGTACGTTAAGTAGTTACTCTAGAGACAGTATTAAACTGCCAACCCATTCCAACGTATGTTCGCATACATACACTCGGTAGATCTGAAATAGCATTGGTTCTGTGGTGTTAATTAGAGGTTTCATCCGGTAGATCTATAGTATTAGACATAGACATAGAGTTGGAAGATAGAAGTCGAAAACTACGTTTTACAAACACTAATTAGAGAAGCTAGATGATAAGAAGGGTTTGATATATCAAACCCTTCTTCGTTTTGTTGTCTTGAGGGAGCGACATGCTAGTTAGAGTTTGTATTATGAGAACTAAAATTAATTCATCTTCATAACTTTATGATGGCAAGTGTAGGATTGTTCTGGCACTCTTTCTTATTCAGTGTTTGATTATCGGGTCATGTATTAGTAGAGCAGTAAAATAATACAACTGTGTTTCTAATAATCGAAATATATTTTTTCAAGACACACAAAATTCATACTAAACTTATTGAGGTATAATATTTCAGGCAAATAGACTACTTGAAGTAGCACATAATAAAATAATAATATTTTTTCTCTTTTATATATAATAAAGTGTTTAGTGATAGTTCCTCTTTATTTGTTGAAGATATAATATAGAGTAAATAGACTTCACAGTCAAATTTCGTTCGCTATGAAATGCAGTATTAATTATTACATTAGAGAGCTCAACATGCGTTACGCGATAAGGCTGTTAGGTATAGTTTCCCGATTTTACAATCTTTATTTCGATTTTCATTACAATTATATACGATGTTAACGTTATTTTCAACGCTTATGTTTCCTTTTATATAATAACACATTACATAACTAAAAACATTTCAATAAAATCGCAATATTCTATAAAAATCAAATATTTGGAACACATCTGGACCTTTCCACATTACATACGTACATGTAAAATAACATCCTCTATATACTAATACAAATTGTTTTGAAATATATAACATTATCGTTACAAAATAAAAATTATGATTCAAAAATAATTTAGAGAATAATAAATAGAATTATTAATATCACAGTAGATTAACTGCCAGCGAGTTTCTACCACAAACGACATTGATGCAAAGAGGCGAGGGACACCCGGCCAGAGGGGGGCACTGTCGGTCACTCACTCAACATAAAAGTGTGCTGATTCCGAGTTTATAATCTTTAATATCGCTGTGACGTAAACGCGAATTTGGCGAATTCAACTTGGGATTAGCGCCATCTGGCGATGAAAACCGTCTTTGTGTCATTCATTATTCAAGCGATAGTAAAAAGCTCAAAATGAGGCACACATATGATCTGACAGTACCGGTAAAAACTGCTGTGATATTGACAATAAATAGATATAACCTTATCCGAGCGACACAGCGTCCACCGCGTGTATCACCAAACCTTACAACTACTGGTAACTATTAACTCAACATTACAGTAACACTTCCCCGCGTCAACAATACAATATGTCTTCAAATCATTAATACATACGCAATGAGTACCTACGCTACATAAATATGCGATACAACGGCAATTATATCCAAAAATAATACACAGAAATATTAATGTTTCAGATTCAAATAAATTTTGACAGTGAACAAAGGCGCAGTGGATGACAAACTGAAACCTATGAGACTACCGATTAGTGGTAATGTTGTAAACAATGTTTGATACATATATTAAATATTATTTATACCTACATTTATTGTAATTTAAAGTACAGTCGTATTGCAAATACATAATCATTTAATATTACAACTTAAATAATGCGGCCCTCTGTAATCGATAGCTATGATATCTATTAAATTAAAATAATAATGCCTAATTTGGTTTACACTTAGTAATAACCAGGAGACATATTTTCATAAATAATTATTGCCCACATAAATAACTTATCAGTTAATGTTCAAGTATCTATTAAGATATTTAATTGGTATATTAATATGAGAATTCAAATAATAGCACACGACATATACTATGTAGATAGATATAGAATCAGTAAATTATAAGCAAGCGAAGGTGCATTCACATTGTGCAGTAACACACTCGACTGATAACCGATCGATCGATGAACACTATTCCAATTCTCTTTTGCGACACAACATGAATGCAGCCTAATAAATATGTACATTTTGATCTAAATAATTAACAAAAACAATGCAAATAATTACAGTGTGAGTAAATAGTGTACTTATAATTAACAAAATAATATGTATTTTAAAAATAATCACAAATCTATATATGTATTTGTCATCCGATTCCAATGGTTATGTTATGTAACTATGTATATTATTTATATTATACTTAATTTTATGTATTTTACTTCTAATATATATTACGATTTTTACTTTATAAATATATACTTATGTATATGTTTATCACTATTATTTTATGTCACAGTTATATTTCTGATTTATATTTAATATTATTTTTCTATGCAACTAAGTAAGTACCACAGAGAGTTATGGAAATAGACTATTACTTATATATCTGTTAGATACGACCTTAAATCAGATTGTAATTAATTCATAATACATATTTACACCTTTCAGATGTTGATACAAGATGGAAAATGCCATTATAGATTAGGTAAGTATATAGTTTACATTACGAAAGAGTTTTTTATTTGATTCAATTTAATGTATCTAACCAAATATCAAAATTGTAATTTCATTTAAAATAATACTCTGAAACTAATTTCTACTTGTGTTTCCAATTCATAATTATAAAGCAAAGAAAATATTATGCTTAGTTTTAAATACACAGATGAGAAAACAATATGTATCGAAAAATCGAACTCGTGATACAAAATAAGACTTAGAGCTCGACTAGCGTCACGTGGAGACGGGGTTCGGAGGTACTTTGCTCATCTAGTTGAATATGCCAAAATTTACAACAAAAATTGACAGAAATATCAAAATATTTCCATATATTATGTATGTATTCATTGATATCACACACAAGGGACTGATGTTTCAATTATGCGTTTTGTACTGATATGTAATTTGTTTAGTATTAAGACTTTGGTGTTGAGTGATTATAAAATTGAGCAAATTTTGGCTAAATAAATTAATACGACACGGTACGTAAATATATTTACATCTTTTATGGCTAAAAAAATAAATTGTCTTTATTCTAACAAAACATTTTAAATAACATCTTCTATTCTAAAATAAAGATTATCAAAGAAATTGGCTACTAAATAAAACATCTAATACAACTAATAGCTTCGAAATAAAATTGAGATCGGTAAAATATTGTGTACATGATGGTACCATTGTAATACGATGCAACGAAATCACAAAATGTCCGCCGGCGGCATCTTATTGAGTGAGCATTTAACATTCAGAATGCAAAAGTATTTCAAAGGGAACATTCACACGAATGGTTCCATGATATCATCGGAGAGACTGAAACCAAAACAACCAATGCACAGGTTTTATGTAATTCAATCAAACGATACAATAGTTCGGTCGGGGTTGAGAGTTGAACGAGTAACTTAATAAAAGTATTCACTTATTGTATGTACCTTAAGTAATTTAAACTCTAATATTATGACTCGTATTATTTATATCTACGCTAGGTTTATGTAAGCCGCCGTTACACCTACATACATACTTACAATATGGCAGTTGTCACTAAGTTAGCTGAGTTGTTTCATATCATAATATCTTACCTACCGTGATTTGGTTTTAATAGCTTGGAGCTCATTGCAACCAGTCCAGTGCGTTAATGACAACTCGTCGGTGTATCACAACCGTTATTGCAATGAATTCATATCTATTTGGTAATGTTCGCAGGTACATCACGTAACATAATCACGAGTTTGTATCGGACACATTCACAAGCACCTTTTCTTGACAGTCTCCGATTAAATGGCAAGAAAATAGTGTTATACAACGTTCAATATACAAATTATTGCCTTCATGAATATTTGTTATGTTTATTATGCATTTGTTAAGGGCATTTGTTTCATATTTAAAGTGATGTTCGTTCATTAATTGCAACACTTTGGTAGGTACCTGTTCAGTGTGTTATACTTTAAAAATACCGATAACATTTTAATTTTCCCTTAATTTATAGTAATTACAATGTAATATTTATGTACAATATTTACTGGCTAATATCTGAACAGGCACGTTACTGGCATACAGGCAGTAGAGGTGTGCGTTATGTGATGCATCGCGGGCTCACGATACGGAGTGCTCGCTAGCGCCGCCTACTCTTGGCACAGGGCTTCCTACATCACCGCGCCCGACGCGTCGGCATCTATACAAAGAAACTCACTACTTAGATCCTTGTTACGTACACACTGTAAATAATACCTACACATCTTATAATTTTTAAAATATATCATGTCACAGTATAAAAAAATTCGATTTCAACGATCGTTTAAGTAACAATAAAGATTTAACATTTCTCTTACCTAACTAATAAAAATATTTACACAATCCGAACATTGCTTTCAATAGATAGTATATAATAAAATTTATATAATTTACTATATATATATTATGTAAAATAAAACAATATTAAGTATTTACATTTATCAGTAATACTTAGTCTTAAAATAATATTGCAGCTCGCAATTCACCTTTTCGTCCAACACGTACGATCGTTATCCGATTCCTTTCGGTGGAGCCTCGCTGTGGAGGCTCTACTCTCTTTCGATTCAATCCAATCGGCTACTGGGCGGCGCGAGTCGCTCCCGCGCTCCTGACACTGCGCACGTTGTGAGGCGCAGTGGCGCGCCGCCAGTGGCCGCCGTCCGTCCCCGAGTCCAAGCCGTTCGTCCCGCCGCGGTGTGAGACAGGTATAAGATAACACAGCGCCATCATATCACAAATGTCAGCAACATTGAGTATTATCCCCTTGTTCTAACACCCACCCACCTTTGTATACGACGCAGATATGTTCATAAAAATTTAAATCTAAACAAGTTCATAGTCTTTTAGTCGAATCTGAGATAGCTTACGAGTCTAGTTTCATAATATATTACGTGTTTTTATCAATTTTATTATCTATTTTCAGTCGATATAATTAGTGATTATAATATCACTGATGTTTCGACTGGAGATAATTGTACTCGAATTATCTTTAGTATAAACCAGTCGATTGTACATAGCGTTATGTACGTAGGTCGTCGTTCAAGACAGTTGTTGAAGTTGTTACACCGCGGTGTGGAAAGGTTAGTCGCGGACACCGCTCACCAAATTGCACATTCAAAGATGTGGACGGATTAACTGACGTTATAAAAAGGCAATCAAAAATAATGTACCACTCACATAACCGAAAAGCAGGAGCCATACCGTCAAATAGTTTGTCAGTCGCGCGATGATCGTACCCTGCCTCATGTTTACAGTAGGAAATGACTTAGCAACATACAGAGATAACTTTTGATAGCAGCTGTAACGTACGTCAAGTATCAGACGTTGTTTATGATCGCAATAATAATTATAATAATGTCACAAACTAACGTTTCCACAGCGCGAATGTGTGTCAGTCTATCTTACATCTAGGTAACTTACATCTAATATTCACAGTCTCCGACTGACATAATTGTATCTCCGCGTACAACGTTCACGTGTCACAGTAAAGGCGAATCTACTGCGCTACAAAAATACGTGGGCAATGTCTATAATGTAGTCAAAATACCATCCAATATTTAAAGAGCAAAAATATGTCTCCTTTAAATTTATATCGTTACACAATAGATCTTTCTTATTTACCTCGTCTTTACAAGCTAGATAAAACTCTTCATAATATACTCTCTTATCGATTGTGGTCACCACGCACGACTCGCACTCGAACAGTTCTCGCACGTTGGCAATGTTTATGGTTGTAGGAGCGTTCTATGGAACTTCCACAGTCTGAGTAAATGAGATATTTACTGAGAGACAGTTTATGTGAGGTGTGCACGCGCGGCGGGCGGCGCGGCGCGCGCGCGCTAGTCGCCGAAGCGGGTGCAGGCCTTCTTCCACTTGCACTGCGTGCACCAGAGGTCGCGCTGGTCCATGCCGTACACCTTGCGGCACTTCTTGTTGTCGGAGCGCGCGCGCCGCCCCGGGCTGTGCGGCGACGTGCCTGGCCCCGTCAGCCGCATGTGCTTCTGCAATTTGTACATCACCTTGTTACAAGGCTTCGAAATGTGCGCTTCCACCAAATAACATTATTATACATAAACACTAAGTACTTACAGGTGAATGTGAGTTGGACCAGGAATGCGGAACGGGAATGCTTATGGGCCTCGCGGTTCCATTTTGCATGGTTGAAAGCAATCCTTGCCTGGAAGTAAAGGCGATTGTTATAGCTTATATGAAACAAATATATTGGGAGTGTTATGAGCGTCGAAGGTTAGGTAGTCGGGAGAGAGAGGGTACCTGTAGGAGCCGACGAGCTGGCGCTGGTACTCGGGGTCCTCGTGCGGCGGGCGGCACATGTCGCGATGCGACAGCGTGGGCGGCGGCGCGGCGGCCGCCACCTCGCGCTCCGTGTAGTAGAACTCCTCCTCGTGGTCGTTGTCACCCTCTTTCTTTGGCCTGAAACGTACAAAATACAATAAACATTCCCTCCGATAGAACACTACTATTAAATAACGATAATCGAGTTCTCTTCCGAGTAATAAAGTAAAAATTCCTTCCTATACCGGCCGGAGGTATAATTCATTGGTCTTGATCCCTTCCACCCAGTCTATTGTTGGCCAATTGATCTCTGAATACCTATCAATTTTATATTTCCTCGTCGCCCTTTTGAAGTACTTTCTGACACGAATACTGTGATCGGGAATGAACTGATTGAGAATCGTTTCTAATAACAGGGTCTCATGCAAGCAACAAGCCATTGTCATTTTTAATATCAATTTTTAAACATTAATTAGTTACAGTTTGTAGATAAATTGATATTAGAATGTAACTTCTCCAAGGTTTAATAAACAAACTCCATTCACGCTCACAAACTTTCGCGTTTGTAGTAGCAGGATACGATAGGATGTTACAATAACTTTGCATTGTAATAAACACCTTAATGATGCTACTTGTTTGGGGCAATTGTGCGCGATGATTCCTCTGGTGGGGAGTCGCATTAGCGAGTGTATCATCATCGATATTTAAAGAACTGTAGGGCCGGGTTACGTAAGTGGGCGGTGGCAAGCGGAGCGGCCTTGTGCGCGGCGCGGGAGCGGGCTGCAACCTTGTCGCCGACCGGCTTCCGGGTCGCCAAGGGCTGCCCTTTCAGCGTTTTTATCGAACATAATCTACCAACTATAATTTTCCTTCATTCCCAACAACTTGACATCGGCGAACGGTATCGAACGAACCGATATCAGTCTACCGATAAGCATTTTAATGATATTACATATAATTTCATATATTTCTTTCATATTTATTAAGACGTGCAATAATTAAGCCTGAATGACATTTTATAATATTGATTGTGTTATGTTATGAAACTGATAAGTGTGGGTAGATGTAACTATTGATGCAGGAAATGAGATGTTTGTAATGCATGCGAGCTGCAACCTTGCCAGCTGGCTGCCATTGCGCAATTATTGCTGTTGGTAGGTGCACCGCACGTGTACCTAGACACGTGACGCGCGCACACGTGACCCTGGCCTTAGCTATTTGTCTATATTATCTAGTGAAATATTCCATGTTATATTATTTCTCTTATCTCTGCTGTTTCATAATATAAATGCGATGCAATGATGCAACTCTACTCACCCTAAATGCGTGTTTCTAATGTGTGCTTCGATTGCGGAACATGTATTAGTGTTGTATCCACATCCTCGCCAAGTGCACTCGAACATAACACTGTTGATCTGAAACAAAAAATAAAGAAAAATAAGACACATTGAATTTGGGAAACTCACTTCAATTTGAGATAGGAATTTGATTCATGTTTTCCATACGGAGACAGAGAATAGATAGAGTCACATGAACTCAAAGATTTCATAGCATTTTAAACGTTCAACATTACAATCTTGGTATGATCTGTTTTGATATTTGAAAGGAATGAGGAAACATTAAGATTTGAAATGTTAACATAATAAACGAATTTATTCTCGATGATAAACCGCTGCACGAGGTGGCCTCGGTTCGGATCGGTGAGACTTGCCAAAGATTCTGCACTGACCTTCGGCTCAATGCTGCATCATTTTTAAAAGCATACGAACACAAAGTGTTTCATCTACTGCAGACAACTAACTCGCAAGTTAAACTTTTCGGTCCAACTCTTGATTTAAAGATTGTATTAATTAGCGATAGATTATTTAGCGTTTGGGGAGCTCTTTTGGCCGGTCACAAAGGCTCGCGCTGGCCTGGAAACCGAGGCTAGATATATCAAGTGCATTCCAAAGTAGGTCAGGTCACGGGGAAACGAGGCAGAGGGGCTGGCGGGGGAGATAAAGGCCACGAACTAGATCGCAGCACCACGGCCAAGGGTGTTCTGCGAAGGTTGCGTTCCTTTGTCTTTGTGGGACTACCTCCGATAAAAACTTCGTGAATAATTTTATAGCAACGTCATTCGATTTCCTCGCCGTTGCTCTACTTTGAACGCTGCTGTAGAATCTACTTAAAGTTGCCACTCCATCAGTATCCATAACTATAAGACAGATAGAGACTTATGAAAATGGTCTTAGGTCGACTATAGTGATAATCTTACTAGTAATATTATGACCGGTTTCTAGAACCGTGTCTCTCGAAATTAATACTGCTCATGGGAATCAAGGATCGATATTGCGGCAACTAAGTACTGCTGTGCATAACCTTGAGTGAAAGAGTACCTTTTAAGTTAATAACCAGGTAGAGAAAGGAACTTAGTTATTAACAAAGTGCTGAACGAAATTGACAAATACATAACCTTTCATAATGGACGCTAACCTACCGTAGGTGAACATATACCTTTAAATTTACAATATCCTCATTCATAAGTGATGGAACACTCTACCTACTAAAAGTTGAATGAAAAATTGCGCTGAATTAAAATCGCTCGAATTATTGGCAGTAACTAATCCTTATGACTGTTTTCGACCGGGAAAGAGAATGAAATCCGGTGTATTTTGTAATAATAAATATTTAACCTCGTTTAGCAAACGGGAGGCGGAGGGGAGGGCGCGGGAGGCGCGGGGTGGGCCGCTTCAGGAGGGAGACTCCCTTCCCTTCATTGCACTGCTGACCTAGTTTGCGCTTTCAGTATATTTCATCTACTTTATCAACGGATTTCTTTTACAAGGAAAACATTAATACTTATAAACAAATGGTCAAAGTTGCAGATCAGAGAACACTAATTGGTTTAAATTCTTGGTAGTAGTCGTATTAGTTATTATCTTAACCATGTTTGGCCGCGTCGGTGTTTTCTGTGGATAATTTCCTGAGATATGATCAACATTTCTCTACATTATCTGGGTGTAATGGATCGTGTCCATATTATTGCACTGTTTGGAAGAGAAATGATTCTGAATAGGCTTCCTGATAGCCTTGTTGGCGTGCGGTAGTGTGCCGCGCGGTACACTGTAGATGGTTACACGTGCCGCCCCGCGCCTATGTGTGCACTGCAGTAGCGGCCGCCCGCCCGCCCGCGCGCCCGTCTGCCGGCCCTGTGCCAGTGCAGGCGGCCGGTTATTTGTGCATTCGGGAATACACAATACATTCTGAATACTAATGCCATGACTTTGAAACTATTATCAGATTATATTGTTTTCTCATCACTTCTGTATGTATATCACGTTCTTTTGTATGATCGTTTACTATTCTCATACCATGATCTTTGTTTATACTTCTCTTTTGTGTAAGTAATACGAACAAAACTAAAACAATAGAAATGAAATATGTATATTCCTTATCACTACATAGTATAAAACAAAGTAGCTTTCCGCTGTCTGTCTGTCTGTCCCTATGTATGCATAGATCTTTCTAACTACGCAACGGATTTTGACGCTGTTCTTTGTAATAGATAGAGTGAAGAGGAAGGTTTAAATGTATAAAAATTCCCGAAATTCCCACAGGAACGGGCACAAGGCGGGTAAAACCGCGGGGCGCTGCTAGTATTATATAAAACACAGATAGTTGTGTATAGATATATGTAGTTGAGTTAACATTATCAAGCCGGTTGGATTTAGGTCACCAACCAAGCGTTCTATTGAACGGAGGGCGGGATTTTACCGGGCGGGTAAAATATTACCCAGTTACCTACAACAACATGCATAGGTAAATGGAGTCTATCTATCAATGAAATTAAACCTAAATATAGAGAAAGTGATAGGGGTACCAAAGAAGCTGTGCATTAATACATATTTTATGTGCGGTAAATATATAGCTAGGAAAGCGCTCTCAGATCTCAGAAAGTCGTAAACAAGGCTCGTGCGATCGAAATCATGACTTGATAGAGTGGTATAGAGTTTACACTGACTCGAGGGGGCCATGTTTACGAAACGGACCGGCACAAAATGCCGGTTTGTTGTTGCGCTGTCTCACTCTACCGCGAAACGAGGCGAGATGATATTGATTTGTTTTCATTGCATCTCTTTTGCTCACGGGCGCATATTATATATCGGTTTCGCCGGTATGACCTTCCACATTTACACATACGTACCGGCACACGCACACACACATAGAAAACTAAGTTGTTTTCCTGTTATCTCATTCTAGCTTTAGGATAGACGAGGAAGACGCGGCCTCTACTTTATACGCAGCATGCTTTAGTGATCTTTATGTAGGCCAATGCACAGTAACTTTAGATATTTGAATTTCTTTGTTTGTTTTCTTAGAGACCCTCTGGTATATTATTTGAATTTAAATTACCATAGATTTAAGATGTTTGAAAAAGATTTGGTAACGTAGGTATGACGTAATATCCAAGCATTTACATGTATACTTAGTCATAAAATAAATTATAGAGCCTATTTGTATGTGTGCTTAGCATTTGTAAAATCATTTAATGGTGCTGAGACATCACGTCACGTGGCATGTCTCGACGACTATGTTTCTAAACATGCTTTGTCAACTAGTAGTATGTTTACAAACAATCAGTTTATATTCAACAACATTTCACATTTGACTTCCGGAACCGGATTGATGCCAAACCCATAGAATACCTACCTCGTTTCTCTAGCTTTGTGAATATGTGGTAACTTTGGGAGAAAAAGTAATATATTAGGATCGTATTCTTAAAATTGTATCAGGTAGAAAGACATATGAGATAGCATGATGCACTGAGAGAGATAGAGTCGTAAATGCGCCATACGGCGAACGTGCACCCCATGAAGGCAAGGGACTCTGTAGGTCACTGAACCCTGATAGTTCTACCCCTAATGTCACGAAGTTCGTTTACTTAGAACATCCATTGAATAAGCCTCCTGATGGGACATTCAATGTATCTTAATTCAGATACAGCTTACGCCAATTAATTGAATGAGGGCTTTATTAACTTGGGAATCAGCATCACCAAATTAGAAACTGCCAGCGATGGACGCTAGCAGTATCTGGATGAAATATTTTCTTTCTTTTGTTGCTGTATAAGTTGTTTCGTGCCTTTGTGACTCGACAGGTGGCAGTGAGTTAAATCTAAGCATGAGAGATGATTTCCCGCTCACCCTCGTCGCGTTGTCGGCGAACCAATCCGACCACTCACACAAACAACCCGCAACAATGTAGACTTAACACATGAAAAATGCCCAGCCGGTGGGTGGTGTGGTGGCAAGAAACTACTCAGCGTTCGTTCGCCCCATCTCGTTTATAAGAAACATGCGTTATACTATTGTTCGTGATGATGCACTTTTAATTATAAATCGATTCTCGTTGAAATCGGTTGAAAATTATAAAGTCACACAGAATAGGTATGTAGGATTGAATACAGTAACTGTTGCAAAGACGTTCCGTGTCCTTTGTTCGCAGTCCTCTTATTGACCTTATTAGACATAGTTTATCTGTAAACTAATTATTTAATGAGATGTAAGTCACATTATTGGTAAATTCAATTACAACAAATGCACGTGACTCAGTGACCTAGCCGAAGGTGTCGAACGTCATTCGTCCTAGTGAAATATGGAAGTGCGTCATGAGGTCATAGTTAAATGGCTCGTCGCGTGTTCTCAGGTTTAATGTTTACACATTAATTATAATCAACGTGCCTTCGAATATTTGGCGGTGTTATAACAAAGTGATTCCATATGAATGAATCAGAGCGCAGTGGGTCTCGGCTGACGGTTTTGTAAGGTGGTTAGATGACGAATCGGGCGCGTGGGGCTGTCGCCATTCGCGCCGAGGCCGGGGTAAAACGCCGGGTGATGGTCACCGACCTCTACAAGTTCCAACATGTTACAATTTCACTTTTTCTTTCTACTTAACAGGATTGAGACAACTGGTTCTAAGAACTTTAGTCTCATCCCATCAATTTTATCTTATTTTATTATTTAAAATTATATATCTTGATATGCAATAATGTAGCTTAAGGAAATCTCACTCAGTATGTGGAATCCACCAATTCGTGAAATACTATGGAGTTTGTTGAACCCCCGGGACTCATTATCGTGTATGATGAACTCGTCATCCATTGTTTCAGTAACTGATACCCAAATACATAAAAATTGGTGCGCAATGCTTACGTAGGTACCTAACGAATTGTGTACTCCAGTCAATTATCAATTGTAATGTGTGTTAATGAAGCAACAAAGTATTTTTAATTCTATTTTGAGTCGATACCTGTTTTGAATAATGCGGTAAAAGGCCTGCCAGTAATATTGTGTTTAAAGGATTACTTATAACACGAATGTGGATGTAAAGACATAATAAGAGCACTAATGGAAGTAATGATAAGAGAGCCCTCAGCCAAACAAAGAGTGCTCTGAAGAGTAGCGCATCTAATCTATACGACTCCCTCGAAGGTCCTATTAACGTCTTCAGGTATGGACTTGTTTTGAGTGATCTGAAGTGAATAACGAATGATCCTCCACATTTAAAGTTTATGTGTAAGTTGAACTGTCAAGAACGGGCAGTGAACCGGTGCCGGAGTCATTGCCCTGCCAATGCCGGTTAAAAAAACGCATTGCCTCTATCTATCCGGCGACGATGACGCCAGACGCACGCTTAAATCAGCGCACAAAATAAAACATTTCTTATATTCTGCGCATGTTTAGCGACATAAATTACATCACAAGAATGTATCTTACGTGAAGCTAAATTCGATGTTGGCAAAAATAAATAAAGAAGCTCGATTAGAATCTTGATATCACAAATGATAGAAATTGAAAGCTGGCCAACCCATGCCGGCATATAAATTAATACTTAAATTGGCAAATTGATGTGCAAGTGTCCAATATTCAGTGGAATAATTGCCACCCACAAATCTATCGTGTGACACGCAAAAAAGTAACTATAGTAACGCTTCCTTTGTTCATATTTAATTGTGCAAGGTGGTTGAAATAATTGCCCAATGTGGTGGTTACACGCTTATAATCACCGTAACCGCATCTGGTGCCTTCTTACAACCCAAAGCTGGTCAATGTCTCCTCGGCCGGTGTTATGACCGCGCCAAGGCCGTCAGGATAGGGGTAAGCGAACTTTATGGCGCCTACGAGTTTATTTACCTATTTAAATCAGAAAGTATTAGCGATAGAGGTCAAAATTGGGCAAAAATATATTTTAGAAACTTAGATAATGTAGCCTCTGCTGATATGCACAGGGTTAATAGAACGAGGGAGTTGAGTGTTGAGCGGGCGATGACCCTTAGAGCGAGACAGAACGACAACAACAGTGAAGTTGGTGCGGTTCACTACCGGAGACAAAAGAATTTTGTGTTTATTATACTCGCGCTTACTTTGTGGATAAATTATTGCGTATATTACATGTCACCTAGTTTTAGGAACAAGGAAAAGTAGAATAAGTACTCAGTCGGACATACCGTGTCCACGCTTATTGTCGTATCCGTATAGATGTTATTGTTGATATATATTAATATTCAGTTAGTTTTCGTACGATTTTTCATTCAATTTATTTAAAGTGTTGTTTTATTCAAATATAGCCCGTATTCGTTGTTGCACAAGCATTTTATCCTGTCGAAGCGTAATGGTCTATTATAGCAAGCGTTCCACTTACTCATTCAATCAATAATGTAAATCGAACGGGTAGATAAACTAGCCACCGACTATTCTGGGCACTCCACCAGCTTATACTTATATAAAATCAATGTTATTTGTTTCCGTAACGCAGTAAGAAGGTACTAACTAAGCAAAATAATTTAAATTATTTAAGTAGGTAAGTACCTAATCAAACAAGTATGTATAATTAACATAATAATCTAAACGAGGTTATTAATTAATTATATTTCAATTGATAATGGAATAAAAGACGACCTAAATAAGTGAATTGAGCAATCGTTAACCCAAATATCTGATTGTATTTCAATCAGCTAGTACCTACGTTGTGTGGGCAATAAATAAAACTTGGATCACAAATACCTAGATATAATTGTAAATTACCTATGTGATATTTTCATATCGTTCAATGATATCCTGTGCTCTAAATACAAAAATCCCGGCGCGGTAGCGTGCGGTGACCTAATCCAAGAGGATTTGTGTGTGTATCCCTGCAATCTCTATCCTGGCATATTTATGATCCCGGAACAGCCAGAGCGTGACAAGTCGAAGAACGTCAAATATTTGAGCAATTGGTCCGTTTAACTTTGTTGTTACAGTTTGCCCTACATTTGCGACACAGTTTGATATCGTAATCATTGTCGCGTGTCCCATTTTATATAGGTACTCGTACTTCATTGTAATCATTCTTAAAAGAATAGGGCTCAGAATCCTTTCAGAATAATTTCATTCTTATGGCACTTCCAATAACACGAGGCTAGGTAAGGACCATGTTTCATACACTGGTTTGTTGTGATAAAAAAATAACCCGTATTCTTTTTGAATAGATGCGTATTATGATAAACAAACATCGGTTTTCCAAGATGAAAACAACCATGTTATTATTGTAAACAAGGTGACGTAGGTCTGTAATCATGTGCGTAGTTTTCCTTTGATCGGTATTTGTTCAATTACAGATAGTCAAACAACGTTATTAAGATTATGAACCATTGCATAATACGTAAATTGACGCGCAATTGGTTGACAAAGAGCATGGCATGGCGCGGCACGCTAGGCCGCCCGCGCCCGCGTCGCGCCGCGCCCGTGGCTCCCCGCCGCCGCCGCACGCCGGCCGGCCGGCATCAACGCACTCATCCGCAGGGGAAAATGCTTGCACGCCACACACTCGCTATTGTACCGAGGGTGTACTCCCGGATGCCCTTTTTACACAAATTAACATAACCATCCATTTTCCTAATAAATATCACTGGACTATGAAATGTAACAATAGCGCATTTAAAACATCAATAATTATTAATTATGAACATAAAATTTCGATTATTAACATAGTGGTAAAGAGCCGGTTACTATCCGGCTCTCGAGATTTATTTAAAGGTTGACTTCTAATTTAAATAGCTATATGAACGGAATGATTCGACTGGTTGTGTGCGTGTGTCTTGTGGTGTGAATGGAGGTCACAATACAATAAACGTAATAAAGCAGTGGCCGGGTGGCTGCCGGCTGGAGTATGGCATGGCATGGCGTCAGACCCCGCGTGTTGCTCGCTCACTGTTACCACGGCTCGTCCTAATGTAGCTAACTGTTCGCCACGCGGGAACAATCCGCGCGATTCCACCGCAACAATGCCTTCCGCGTTTGAAAATAGATCCACGAAGGTCGTGCCATTATTTGTGTTGAAACTTACCGCTATCATTTACAACATAAACCTTGAAGCTAGACTTACACATACAAATATTATTTACGTCATTTTTAACAGGCAAAGAAGTAACGGGGCATTTGTATAGAACGATATGTGAACAGGTTGAGCTGCGGTACTCGTTGTTAACAGTTTTATTAATTTATCAAGGTCTACGAAGGTTGAAATTGATATTTTACTATCGCCAAATTTCGTGTACCACCAAGTTGCGCTCGAGTACTTGTGCGCTCACGTGAGTTAGCGTTTACAGAACGTGGGCTTGTCGATAACTAATATTAATAACATAGATATCGCTTATCGAATGCCACCTTATAAGATAGAGCACGTTTTTTTTATTCTGTTAGTAACAATGTTCACTAAAATGCGTATAAATGTTGTCATGACATACGCAATGGCAAGGGGGTTGGTCGGTTACGGAAACCAGTACCCAACCTAATGTTTGTATATTGTAATAATCTTAGTTATCACGTTTTAGTGAATAATAATAGTTGATGGTAGAGATATGATGAGTGACGCGGTACTTATAATTACCGATGGCCGTGAGCACGCGGAAGTCTCTGCGACTCCGCAGATAACGTTTGGCGTACATTATCAGCGTCGGCGATAATACTGGCCTTCGTTAAACACGTACTTGTCTTCAAACTACAACGTGACCACTTCTTGTACGTTATTACCATAATTTATATATCATTAGGTATCACTTTCCAAAAATCGTAATCGTTTGTTTATTTGAATTGCAGTAATATTTTAATTATTGCGGAAGATGTAGAGCAGCCGGTTCTTCTTAGTCCAAACCAAATAAATCATTTGTGATTATCGCGCCACGAGCAGCTGGTGAGTAGTCCTGTCTAAACAATACTAGTGTTTATTAATCATATTGATAATATTATTGTTCAAACGGTGAATTAGTTATTATTATTACGTCTATTGAATTAATTTCTCTGGGGAATACAATGCCTGTTCTAGAATATGTTCGTATGGAAAGAAGATATAACAAAGCTCCACTTTTAATTAATTTATACAAATAGGAAGAACAGTTTTATGTAAATCGTTATAAAAAGAAGCCCTTTACTACCAGTTAATTAAAAACAAGGAGGATTTTTTGCTGGGAATCGGCGGTTGATTTTTTTTATAAATTAATGTTATTTCCTCGTGAACTTAATATGTAACTGTTATTAAAGGGTTTTTTAAGCCAGAATAATTGCTCAACCGTAATCTAGTACACCGCTAGTCGGACTTACGCATCGCTTTGTTCCGCTAAAGCGAAACTTTCCGCTGATTGATTTAGTTACTTGTATGTATCGTAAGGCGGTAACTCACTAACTATCGGTATCGACGAGGCAGCCGCGGCGCACTGCTGTGGCGATTTATTACGTGTTCGAGGTTACACGTGTGCACCACGATAATGCTACTCGTGCGAATTTAAATGTTGCATGCACTTCAATCTCTTGATTTTCTTTATCGCTGATAAGTCACGGTAGTGATTTTCACGTTAAATGTGGTGCTCGCTGACATTTCCGTAATATTACTATAATGCAAGGTTGCAATTCAACACAACATAAATTTACTTTTATATCTGTTTTTTTAAAAGGTAAATAAAGTGCGTGTTTTATTGTCCATTAAAGTGCTTTGCAAAATAATGTAGCCCTTTTAAGTTAAACATTCGAATGTTGAATATGTTCCATATAAGTACATATAAGTTACGAGGTTAAGACGATGTTTCAAGGATGTAGTGTAGATGCAGCGCGTGTATAATAAATATGTGCGGAGTGTGATGTGATGTAACTAGTGTATTATGTGCGGTGGATGCCGGCGATGACGTCAACCGGCAGACTTGCAGCGACGTGGTCCGCGCCCGAGAGCACGCGCCACGGGTGGACATCGCACAAATATGACGACACACGGCCAATCGATAACCGCCTTATCTACACAAATGACCAGTTGGTTTATGTCCACCTCTTGACAACATTGTACGCCCATCACTAACGGCTAAAGCTGATGAATTGAGAACGGTAATCAAATTATAGGGACACCAGCAAATGCATTTACAATAGCCGTGACTAATAATAGCCAGGAGTTGCAACAGTTTCGTTGGAACGGCAACTCGTTCTCGGAAAGAAATAATGTAGCCGGGAACGAATGACTGGGCGGTAGGCGGCTCGCATCACGACAAACAGTCCGGTGTTATTGCTGTGCACTTTTACGCAGAACAAAAGGCACCATGGGAACTATTACCGCGCCTAGCATACTGTGTAAAGCGGTGCTACTGCTAATTGCGTGTGTGCACGTATATTTTCTGCTACTTGATACTACGCTTCTTGCGTCCCTGCAATATACAGGCTCATACATAATAAACATTGAATATATTCAACTACAAGTTTAGCAAGCGCGTTAAAAAACTGCATACGGAAATTTTAGAAATAACAAATAGAATAGACAAATACTCCAACTTATTTGCATTGCATGCAGGCAAGGCCTTGCTTCGCTCTAATAGCTGTGTCCTCAGCCAAGGCCTGGCAGATGACGTCAGGCACCTACGCTCGGTAACAAGAGATTTGCACCTACTCATACGCATTACAGTATGCACCGGTTGCTAACTAAGACGGTCTATTATCGACACACGGTTCAGACTGTAGAGTTAGACTGTTGGCTCGTAGTCGCTACGTGTTGTGACCAGGCAGAGCGATGGATGTGGTGGTCTGGTTGGCGTAAGTGGTGCGAAGGAACAGGTTCCGCACGGATCACATGTGGGCAGGTCGCCGACCCGGGGACATCGGAGGCTCACCCGCCCGCTACCCACCGGTACTACGCTCGTAGGCCACTGACACCCATCCACTCACAAAAGGACAACTCATTATTATTTCATCACATTAATTACTTAATTTATAGGTACACTTATAGGAATGTGAACTATTCACTTAAAAAGTGAAAATCTCTAAATTGTTTAAATTAAACCGTAACCTAGTAAATATTTTTTTAATATTCGTGCCATTTTTAATCTCGAATAATGCTCAAACTAAGATGGCGATGTTTGCTTGAAATATTGCGACGTAGTTAAAAGAAATTTATCTGGAAAACTTTACGCAAAATTCAAGACCAGTTTAAAAAAATACCTGTGACAGTTATATATTTAGACCATTAACACTTGGATATTAGTCAACGTCGTTTTTTTTAGAAGAATAGAAACTTGAAGTATCTGAAATAGATGATGAGTGTTGTAGCGGTTGGCAACGCGTTGGTGCGATTATTTAGCTTGGCGACATCGCGTCTGGGACTTGCTATTGTTTTGCTGCACCACTAGAGAATGCAATCATTTACTGGCCATTGGCAACCAATTAGAAGAGAATATTCAAACAAGTTGAAACTCTGTGCGCCATTATTATTGTGTACAGGCTTGTTGGTACAGGCACTTGTACGGCATACATGTGGTTTCATTATCACGTTTAATTACACACCTATTGTGTACAGGGATCGATACATGAGTGTGACGAAATCGACGTAAAATTGTGCTACATAATATAAGTTACACATTTGCTTGATAATGTTATTTTAAAATCGATCGATAAATTGTTTGCCACATCAATTTATTGCCTATTAAACGTTTATTATATCGATAATTTACTATTGTATAATAATTACAAAATGTCATCTAACATTTAAAATGTAAATGCAAGCATCAAAGTAATGATTCTTGTTACTATGCTGTTGTTGCCGTGTTCCAATATAGGCACGGAAGGTCAGCCCGGCCGGCTGCGTGTTAGGAAAGATATACTACAAAGTGTATTGCTTGTACCATATGACATTTAGAATGGTCAGTAATGTAGCGTTACGTATACCATTACGTATACAGAATGAAGGTAATAAATAGCGTGAAATAAATGAATCAGATTCATTTTCGGCAATGTTTGTACGCTATTTTTCTACGTTTCTGTTGTATTTAGTGTTGTCAAGTGTGATTAAAACAGATGTTACGTAAGAAGAACGGCAATTCTCCGGTCCGCCCACAAGCCACGTTTGGCCGCCAACAGCATGTACAAGGTTAAAAACAGAATGTGGGCTTGCAACCCGCGCCAATACAAGAATACAATACAACACACATAGCTGTGTTATGTGTAACGCTAGGCTGTTATATATTCAACTGTTTCAATAAACGAAGGGATGACGATGTTTAACAGATAGGTTTTTTGACCAGAGTCAAAACGAACAAGAAATTCTAGGAAATTTGTCGATCTCAAAGATGAAAGTTGTCTAGCGATATTCTTTTCGCGGCTAATAAAATATAGGTCACAAGATAAATGTGAATCTCATAAGTGATGTGTAATGTGATCCGAGAAATGTCGCTTCGCTAAACAACGATAAATGGACATCAAGGACCTAATTTGTTTTTCGTGACGGTTGGTGCGAGAGCCGAGCGCGCGTAGCGTAGGCGTACTGTTGTCGGACTGTTCTACTACGCAATACCACTCGTGTTCGCGCTGCGCTGTCAGTGTGTGCGTACGAATACCGTTCTAATAACACGCGACAACAGAATCGTCAACTGGTCCTATTAACAACGTAATAACCGTGATACTTATTTTAAACGGATACGTATCGGTGACAAGTGAACAGTCAAACCTGCTGTACTAGTTAACGATACTAATTGAGCGTCGATCTCGTATGAAATGGTATAATTATCGTTGCGGTCGCAGTAACGTCGAAAACGCATTATGTCAATTTTACAATGGTGTTGCACAAGCGGCGTGCACCTCGCACTGCCTTGACTTTGTACGACACAGTGAACTGTGCACGTGGATCGTAAATCATAATATTATGTGCACACGCCTCTAGGTACTTACAAGTCATTTATCTGTTTGTTCCAGAGAACAACTGCAACTGCATCACGTGTACGCAATCAGTATGTACATATCTATGTATCAAAATCATAATGATATGTTATTAAAAAAAATGTTAACCGCTTAAATAATATCAATTACGGTTTGCGGTTAAAATAATAAATTGTTATCATGAAATTCCTATAATATTCTCTACGATATCTACTCAACCTACATGAGTTGACTTGACACTTAACATTCAGTTAGGTGGGAAAAAACTACAAGTTTACATCTGCATTGAAAATTATTTGATTTGTTAGTTGCTAGGTGCAATAAAAACGAGTATATATAATGTATTTGTGTTTGAAGGAAACCTATAGTATTGACACGTGTCTCGAATGCGACTCGCGTTAAATGCATACTTTGTAGGTACTCGTAGCGCGCCATATCAATAAACTGCATAACGAGTCAGTGACTCCTTATCTATTCATGACTTTGGAATAGACAATAATAATGCTTTATTGGATTTTAACTGCGTATTCAACAAAGAGCCAACATGAATCGCATTCGATTCAACATAATAGATTTATGTGGAAGACTTGCACATCATTACAGTTTTCTTGTATTATTTCTTGCGTGTAATGTAGAAATAAGTCATGTATTTGAATATAATAGGTTGTTGTATGTAGGTAGAGACATTATCCAGTTAGCGTGATGTAATGCCTCTGGCTAGGACGTTTGTAGGACCCGCTGCACACCTGTTGCCGGGTGAAAGTTGCAACAACCGCGGTCCCGGCAATAAATTGCTTATAATACTAACTTCGATTATAATTTATCTAAAAGGAAACTGGACAAAGGAAACTGATAGTTAAGCAATTTCAGTTACGACACAATGGATTAGAGCTAAATGTCAGGAGCGCTCGGCGATTTGAAGTGCATCTGCGATTGAGTCATGCGTATGCGTCACAATTAACTCACAATGGGTAATGTCGGGTAAAGAGATAATTTGCACCATCACTCGCGGAAGTCGATTGCAGTTTCATTGTCCTGCGCAAGTTAATGCATAACAAAGAATATTAGCGATTCATTTCACGTAATTTGATATTCATGTGTAGTTATTATTCAGTTTTATAAAATTCATTTAGAATAATGATAATGATGCTTTCTAACAAAGCAACGGTGCGCAGGGCGACGGATAACTAGATTCAAATATGGCGAGGTAATGAACACACGCGGACTACAAATACGAAAACGAGTGCAA
This sequence comes from Cyclophora punctaria, assembly GCA_951394245.1. Lineage (NCBI taxonomy): Eukaryota > Metazoa > Arthropoda > Insecta > Lepidoptera > Geometridae > Cyclophora > Cyclophora punctaria. The sequence continues at coordinate 4,981,125 of OX596171.1, forward strand.
AGTGTGTCACGGTCCAATTGAAGTTCTTGTGACCGGCCACGTTCCACAGCAGCTATTACAGCAGCAGTTGGGCCACGAGCCTAATCATTACCCTCGACTCAAATCACGTAAAGCGTTTCTCGCACCAATAAAATATCACTTGCATTGCAACAAAGAAAGCAATGTCTTTGTAATACTTTTTCACATGAGCATACGAGAAGTTTCCGTGGATGTGTGTGTGAGAGTACTTACTCTTTTTTTGCGCGGGTGGAGATCTTCGTAGTCCATGGCAATGCCTTCGTCGCTGAAGGAGGAAGACACCGGCGGCGGCGAGGGGGTCCCGGAGCGCCATGAGGAGCCGGAACTGCTGCTCGCGCCGGGAGACACCGAGGACCGACCGCCCCAAGCACCTGCACCAATTATATCCAAACATGTGAAAGTTAAACTTTCCAAATATCCAAGTAATATTTTCCAATATCAAGGTAATACAGCCAACTATTGTTTCTAAGAGATATGTTAAATTACATCGGGAAGCCTTTGTTTCAACTACAATATAAAGCTCTCTAATTTAAACTAGTATCCAGTTTGGGGTATTAATTAAATTTAATGTATTGCAGAACGGAACTGTGGTCAGCCACTTTCACTAAGAAGAGTGTCCATTTTGTAGCGGCACACACGCGCCTCTTGTTAGCCATAGAATCAACAGTTGCCGTTTTAAGATGTATCGTAAATGTTTATGAAGGCAGTGAAACGCTGATCGTAGCTACGGATTATGGTTGCATAATTCGATCCGAGTGCTTGCATCTAAATTAGGTTGATGTTTAATTCAACCAACGATTACTGTTCGTGATTATTTATAACTCTGCTACTGTGTTCGGGTGATGGAAAAACACAGAGCATATTACATTCGTCTGGATGCAATTAAATATTGAGATTTGTCCTGAATAATAATCATACAGTTCGAATGTTGTTCACGATTCAGTGATCGTTCATACGTATAATATTTGAAATAATAAATATAAAGGTACATTTATAGCGAGATTAAGGTGCCAGACAGAGATCGTGAGACGAAATGAGATTTAAGATTACATATAATATGAGATTGTCTCAATATGCTGGTCGAACAGCAGCACATTTGGTTAAAGCTCGTCAGGAGAAGAGTGTTACACCAAATACCTGTCTAGACGATGTCTAGACTGGCGTCTAGACACTATCCACATTTTGCAGATTTTATACGACCACTGGACTGGTACTATAGGTAAATTAATAGAAACGAATGTTCCCTTTTGTGTTATCGTTGCTTTGTTCGCAAGGAATGCATCAGACATTAATTAATATTTCATTAAGCTTTGGATATTGCACAAAGAATGTTGGCAACGAGTTTCTAAATTGCATAGAATTATAACTTGGTGATGTAAGTGAGCATGAAGACTGACTACCGTAACGTGGGCGCTGGTTCAGCCGCGGTATCTGGCGGTATCCGTGAGGTATCTGGTGGTGCACTTACTGGGCCGGGGGGAGTTGGGTGAGCAGCTGAGCGACATGAGCACGAGCGCAGCGTTGCACTCGTTCATTTGTTCGTCGCGCTCGCCGTAGCCCAGGTCGCACGAGCTGCTCGGGCCGCGCTTGCGGGACCTGTAACATACACACATATTGTTTCAACACATTCAGATTGAAAACATATTCTGTGTAATAACGTCAAGAATGAAGGAGCTACATTTTGTAGCTGAAGTATGGAAGTTAAATAATTTTTCAATGGAATATAATCTCATCATAACATTTTCCTAAAATCATGCAGTTGTAAAATTTCCTAAAATCAATATTTAATGAATATGCCATAAGATTGAAATCGTCTATTCTGCATCCAACGATCAATATTTCTCGGAACACATCAACATTAGCCCTTCTGGGAAAAATCAATATTGTATTTAGTTTAGAGAGTTCATTCGTAATAACGGCTCTTTAGTTAAATAATACAACAGAGGTAAGATCACGTCACCGAACGAATGATACTTCGATCATTATTTGATTAAAAGTTCGGGCATCGCTGCGTTACTCATTAGTCATTACTCATCTGTGTTAAAATATTACCAAAATTACAAAAAGTGACACAATTAGCAAGTCTAGACTAGACCTAAATCAGTTTGTAGACTAACGAGACCGAGTTTGCCGATAGGTTTGGAGTGTTTAGGGGGATGGGTGCGTCAGGCGGTTGCGTAACCGGCGGCGACCTAAAAACGCTAGACATTCTACAAGTCGCATAAGGACGAAGGCTTTTGCTCGGAGCGATCACCCTGCACCACCTTCGACAAGGAGGTTCGTTCACCTCGCCTCGCCGGCTGAACGACCTACCCCAGCGCAGGTTACCAACCGTCTACGACTGCGCCTCTTCGCTTTTATTGCCGCTACCGTCTCAACATATTCTATACTAACGCTAATACTGCTGAGACTCCATTGTGTTACTCTAATACGCTGTTTTAATTAATGTGCCATTAAATTGTAATTTGTGTTTCTTTTTAAAATAAAATGTAAATTATTTCTTCAAAATTTCGTGTACAGAAAATATTTTAATTCAATAACAAAGCCAACAATACAATGTGGTATCTTGTTATCTGTAAAATGTTTTGTTTTCAACAAATTACAACATGTTTATACTCTTGCACTGACAAACATCATTATTGGTTGTTTACGCTGCCAATGACTCCTGCGGTGACGCAGTTGTAACCATTCATAAATAAATAGTTGGAAACAGCAGAGCGTCGAATAAATGTTTGTATAAAATTATTTTTGGCACACATGTTTAAATTGTTACGTCAAAATGATTGCAAAATGATAGCGTGTCCTTAGTGTACGAAACAGTACAAGAGGCAAAATCTCAAAGCGAAAGTAAATTATTCGTGAATCGTTTAATCCTAGGTTCGCGTAGACAGTAACAAGCAATGACCGAAGGCTCGGGTGTGACGACATTGCGCAGGCTTTGAACTCTGAATATGTTGAACCTTTAGGCTCGGGTTCGGGAGATCGGGAGGCTGCCGGCTGCCGCCTGCCGCGGGCTGCCCGAGGGTCGCGCACCCGCCGCCTCACGGTCGCCCGGAGCCGTTGACTCACGCACCTCGAACTTTGACACCACTTAGGCACACAACTTGACCGAAAAAGTACACAAGTGCGTTCTGAGTTAGTGTCAGATCTCAGAATTGAAAGAAATACAAAGAGTCGCAAAATTAGTGCCACTTGGATTTATTCCAAATCTATTAAATTGTAATGTAACAAATTCGTGAATTTTTCGTCGCCAGTGGCGTAGGAATTCGAATGTTTGTATATATTTAAATAAGCGCCGCGACCGACCTACCAGCGCACCCTAGATACAAAGTATATTCACCCCGCTTTGACGTGACCTTCCACCAGGTTCGTTATCCGATCCGAAATAGATGATAAATTCAATGAGTATTCAGTTACTATAGGTCGGTCTATTCTTTTCGTGTTAGCGATCTGCATCGCAACAATGCCCATTATACGTCATTTACAAATTAATCACCGATTTAACAGAAAAGCATCGTTTTCGAACGCTCGCCAGACCGGATGCCATGTCCTGTTCACGAATTGTTTTACCTTGGGCGAGCGCTTTTTAATATGTATCATTCTAAAAAAGTTTTTGCCCCAAGAGTCAATGTATTCTACGAAATTGAAATCATTGAACTCGAAACGGGCGAAGAACTTTTACTACGTAAACAATCAATGCAGCGATACGTAAGCGGCTGATGAGTACGATATGGGTGATGAATATCGACCATAAAGTATCAAACTGTGTGTCAGACGACGGGGTCGTTATTGAGATGGGTGGACGACCGTCGTGTCTTAAATCACGGAGGTGACTTTGCGTTCCGTCCGCCTTTAATGGGGATGCTCGGTGTCCGGTGCCGGTCGACTTCACCTAAATTATGTCTGACGTAACGCAACGCGCCTAATGACGTAACACACTGCATACGTTGCGCGATTCAATTAGATGGCTCACATTTGATATCAATGTTATTTTATCGGAGCAACGCAATGCCCCGCTACGTCATTATTTATTTAGCGCAGTTATGAGTTGATGATAGGTAAGTAGTAGTAAAACTGCGGAAGTAATTCAAGAAACTGTTGATATGTAACGTTGTAGGGCTTGCCGGGTCGACGCCGCGCCGGCCGGCGCGGCCCGCGTGTCGGCGGCATCTGAGCACGCTACCTACACGCCGACTGTGCCACCACACACGTAACATTGAGAACGGCCTTGTTATAAGCTGCCGGCTCTACGAACACCCGGTTGACGAGCTATACGTTAAACACATTATTTCAAATCAAGTTTGTACTTTGTGACTAATAATTTAAGGCTCTATAAAAAATAAAAACAAGAATTTTGTTACCGCATAGCAGTTGTGAGTTTCATTACGTACAAACGTATGTTAAATCATTATCAATATGGCTGAGCGAATGGAATCTAATGACGATTTCTCTTTGCTGCGTCCGCTTTCGTAGATTTTCTTTACGCATACGTACTGCGCATATACGTATAATCGTCATAAATAAAACTTAGGTTCAATTATTCGCATTCAAATAGTTATATAACTTGCATTCCATTATCGATAAGTCCTAGAGGCTTACCTTCAAAAATCAAAATTCGTTTATAGTCAGTCTTGACAGTATTAAAGCCTGCTAATGTTATGCAAGAATCGCTTCCTACAGCACTTAGTTCAATGTCATTATTATGATAATGAATTTGAAAAATAAACTGAAGGCCTTCAACAGGCCATTGTTAGTGCGAGCCGTGTTGTCAATGTTATAGTAATAATCGTCGTAAAGTTCGGCTTCGGAGTTAGTTAATGCCTTTTTGCTACGTTGATGTAGGTCGGGCATGTTTTTTCGGCGTACAAAAACGTATCCGCTGCAATTAAGCTAGACTTCATTGTAGATGAGGTCACCTTTCCATTGGCAAACTTGTTATTTCAGAAGGAAAACACATCGATTATATTTTTATGGAAAGAGTAAATTATTTTCACAATATGTTCTCGCTATTAATAACCAAACATAAAATCTCGGACATTCGGTACACAATATCATTGACCTAAAATTATATTTAAAAATAACTCAGGTACACAACAATTACATGAAATCTGTCGACTTCGGTTAACAATAAAGCTGAGTGTATGTCAGTCATAGGTTGAGGTGACCTACCTAGCACCGCATGAAAACATTATTATCGGTGTTGTTAGTACTTGTCATAACGTGACGCAGACAAAGCCACACAATGAAATAACGATTAAGGAACAGCACGAGCCAGTTCTCTGAAAATTGAGAAATAATTGCGCTCGTGAACAGTTTTTGTTCCCGCGCCGATAAGTGGAATAACCTGCAGGTAGGACGATCGAAAGTCAAATGGGAACGCTGGGTGAGTAATCAGTTGCCAGTAAATGACGCTGACGCAAATGAATTTCTGTAAAGTACAGTAATTATTGTTTCAAGTAAATCCTTTTCGTCACAATTATAATTTCAATTTCCTTACGTAAGTACCTGCCTTAATACGTCATTAATATAATAGAATAATATTCGTGTGCGTTGCATAATTTTGAATATATTTTTGTAACACTTTCTCAAGGCAGCACCTGCTAAATGAGATAACGGGCCTCGAACACCAACGAAAGCAAACGTTGATACGAGAAAGTGCCACCCCACCACGCAGCCCCGAGCCGCGCCGCGACCCCGGCGTCCGCGGCGCGGCGTCGACGTTGCGCGCGCGCCTTCTCTTTGCATGTTGCGCAAACGCAACTGGAATTTAATTCAATGGCTTTTACTTCATTCCAAACAGAATTCACTTAAATTATTCTGAACTCGTTTTCTACGTTTATGAATCCGACTGTCTTGCTGATTTGACGCATAATTTTTATAATTGGTATGCCAGTTACTTAGCCGCCGATAACATCCGAATAACCAATTACCCGAACAATCACAGTCAATCAATGGGCTGACTAGCTGATGGCTAATCTAAAAAGGAGAACACGAAAGCGAAATCATCACTTTCCTATTAAAGTCCTGCCCAGCCGTTTAAGCGAGCGTAGACGTAGAATCAAGATTACGAAACAGATTCATTAACAATAGAAACAATGTTAGTGTACGTTTGATAATCATCGTCGGTGTTAAGATAAGCCCGCAATGTTTTCCATAAACGATATGACATTGAGTTATCGATCAGACTCGCAAAGGTGTTGCCACTCAGTTGCGGGTTGCGACATCAAAATGCGGGCCGTAATGCTGCCCTACTGCCCGACTAAGGATGCTGCTTTACAGAGGACACTCAAGCACGCTACAACAATTTGCATTTACCTTTAGATACTTTACAAAGCACCCGCCAAGGAATGTTTCAATACATATTTATTATATTTGCCACTAACCTCGTTCTTATTTGGTGTAGTCAAATAAGTTGACTTGGCATTTGGCATAATAATGTGTAGTCACTATTTGCATTGCATTCATTGATTACCCCAATTAGTTGATAGTTCGGTAGGTATATTGTTGGAGTATGTCTCTGTGTGCATTATTCTAGTGTGTGTGCCGTTCCATTTCGAAACTGGGTCACCGTGTCACATGGTGGCCGCGCCAAGTACCGACCGAATGCGCGTCGCGGGACGCCATCTTTGAATTTAGTTGATTCATGGTCCTATCCTACGACTACAAATTATTCACATTCTAACAATACATATCTATGCTATAAATTGGTGGTGATTGCTAGGCAGTCAATATCTTCGTTTTGGATCTTGTTTTGAAAGTGACAAAGTAACGTTACTTCGCAGCAGCCGAAAAGGAAACGAATGTTTGCAAACTTTCACTTGGCCAAGGCCTGTATTGCGAAATATTCAATAGCGAATGGAATCCACTTGAACCAAAGCTCCAAAGATAGAGCTTTCTTTATTTTAGACACTGACCTATTTTTGTTAAATATTTGTGGCAACATCTGTAACAAGTCAGTCTTTATGAAATTGTGTGCAAGCATGTACTCGTATGTAGATGTTGAAAATGTTTAATATTTTTAACATTAATTCATTCAGGAAAGTATTGTTGCCATTAAATGCATATTTTCATTTTCTTTGACCTCAATAAATACGCCCTTGACGAAAGGGTTACATTGCCACTAGGTCATGGTTCATGCAATGCAGATAATCTGGGGTATTAAGGATATCTTCATTAAGCGTTTGTGTATTTGCAACGTTCGCAAGTAATTTTCAACAAGTCCGCAGAAAAATTTCTATGAGAAATGGATGGCAACACAAGATAGATGTGAAATATGGCAAATGTTGCGACAAGAATAATGAAATGTTAGCACTTTACAACTCTGAATTAGAAAGTGTAACATTGCCGACTTAAAATCAGTTAAGTAGATGGTGTGATCTGAAAGCAGATTACTCCTTAAAGCATTCGCCTGTTTAGTTGGTTATTGTGAAATTTGGACCGTGAGCGGAGGCCTCGCCTCTCACCTCGACGTGATCACGATGAAAAGTGAAACTGCGGCGTCGACAGGCGTCACGTCGCTGCCACTTGATGCCGTTTGTTCCGGTTCTACTGCATTACCTACATTATAATGTTCTTTACTGTCGCCGACGTTTTTGCGTGTAGCTACACATTTTGCAACTCTAGTTGTTGCTAGTGATATTTTGCATAGTTATCGATCGAACTATAAATTATGTAATCAACAGTATTTTTTGTAGTTGTCACAACAATGTGTATATTGTCTGTCCCTGTTAGAGGTGCGGCGAGGAGCGAGGGGCGAGCGGCGCGGGAGGCGGGCTCCGGCCGCAGAATGTAGGCAAGTGTGACAAGGACACGCCCGTACTCTGCGCTAACACTTCCATCCAGTTTCTAACGCGCTCGGTGCGCGTTTCGCAATGCTCGCCCGCGCGCCCAGCCCCACTTCACCGATGCACACAGTGCACACTCGTAACCGATTACTTCTACTCTGCCTACAAGGTAACCAACCGCACAATGCTGGCTTTTAGTCTATCAGTCACAGGAATTAATTCAATGTAGTGAAAATAGATGGGCCTAACCGCACAAAATACATAAACGCTGAAATAGCTATTTACACAAGTAACACGTAAGAATAACTGTCTTATTTCTATTGACAGTTGAAAAACATGACACGAAATACTCAGAAGCTGGTCTCGATGACCTACTTCCTGCTTTTATTGCAAACCTGTTGTTACAATACAGATAAAGAGATTTTGCAAGGCAGCGAGTGAGCATTAGAAATGCGGCGGCCTTCTTCGGAACTTACGTCGAGGTGAGCCACTACTCCAAGGTGAAATAGCGCTGATATTTGTTAACTCAGCTCACCCTGTGCCTCTAACTTTGTTTTATGAGTTTTTATTCGGCTCCTGTGCGTTGGAAACGCTTTCTGTTGTTGACCATAACGGGAAATGTGACACTTACCCCTGCATAGGATGTGGTGGTACTTCTATGGTGGCTGAAGCACGACGGCGATCGCCAGCCATGTCTGCTAGCCGAGCGAAGTCTGTGTCGACATCGGCAAGTCTCGCAGATTTACGAGACTCCAGCAGTCTTATCTCATCTAGTTTTTTCTTCAGTTCAATCGGCGTCTGTTTGCAAAAGAAATAAAAGGAATAAGTCATCGAATTTCAGAACATCAATAAGTGTGAGATTACATTTCATGATAAAAAATGTACCTAATATCAAGTAATCGGGCGCCCGTAGCAAAGTTGTCGCTATTTTATCGCGAGACCTTGTAACAACCTTTGAAATATTTCAGATTTCATTCACAGTCTATGCATTTAGGAAGCGATGTTCATGCATGGCAACAATAGCAGGAGATCAATATGAGCGACCTTCGAAGCGGTCCGTGGTTGGGTGGACGTGACGTCATGACCGGGTGGAAATAGAGCGCGTTGCATGCCGTGTCAGGGTTTCGCCACTTTGTACGCTGGCCCATTTATCTGGAGCCACCTAATGATACGTAGTTACAAGGTACATTGACTATAGCCAGCTATTTACTTTTACTTCAAAGTATCATTTAAATATAAAGTATCGCAAAATGTCACTAATATCAGCCTGAGAACAGGAAACGCATAATTCTAACTAGGTAGTTGAATAGAGGCAAACTGGTCCATTCTCAATGTGATACAGTTGTCGGCGGAGAACATGTTTATTGCCCACATGAATGTGTTGAGCTAAAGCGCTGCCTTTCCGCATAATACATGTGTGATTTTAAAGGTCAGGTTTTCTATATATGGCAGATTTGTATGTACCTTGAATTATTTATGAAAAATTACGCTAGCCATTATGGCACTTTAGGTGAGTTAGAGTAACAACATTTCACATTGATTGAAATGGATATTGTTGTTATGGAATGTCTATTAGAAATAAATATTTATTTAACTGGAATGTGCACTTGTGTACTTGAATATGTGTATAGTCGCACAAGATTATGACGCATGGTAATGATATAAAATGATTATGTTGAATCAGTTATCACCTGGTCGGCCGGCCACTCTCTCGGCCGACAAGGTTCCTCGCGTGACCTGACATTGGTCACATTTTACAAGCTTCCTTCAACAACAATCGTTTTCGTGATTGACAACTTATGTATGCGACACAAACGTACGCAACCACCTACATTGTGCTACTACGGAATAACCTTGTATTATTTAGCATAGCTGAAGTGACGATTGTTCGGCCGCAAACAATAAAACTACTGTTTGTTTGTTATAATAATTTCATGATCATTTCATTTGAATCTATTACTTAATATTTTGCTGTTCTTCGATAATATCTCGTGGCTCACATATTGTTATATCCACTTAATGAGTTTTATATTTAGCCTCTTTCGCTAATGTGTTCAGTGATGTGACACAGTTTCGGATAATTAACCTCAATCGTCGCAGATATCCTTTAGGGTTGAGTTTGCGTTAAAGGTTTTACATATTTGTTAAGAAATTCATTTCATTAATTTGATTTGTAGATTTCCAAGTCCCGTATGGTGAGTTAGCGGCGCAGCGAGTGAGCGACTGCTACTTACATAGCGGTTGATCGTCCGCTGATCACATCATACTTTCACTTTTACGTGATTTCGTGCGAGTGTGGCCGCGGCGAGACGTACCTACTCCACTCGTAGATTGACGTCGCACTCGCCGAGGCCCCTCACTCGCCTCGCACCGGAACAATGAAAGTTACTTTAATGAGCTTTGTGATTATTCTCTGACACACATTCGCTTTTCGTATTTAATGTATTGTAGTCTTTTGACGTATCTGGTGCCAACATTTGTGGGTAATTGTATTATTTTCCCAGAAAACGTTTATAATTATTTTAATTTTTAACGACTTGTGTAAAGTCACTTTGGTAATTTCAGAGGGGAATTAATTGTTGGAGCTGTAAATGGAAATTTGCAACGAGTTATACGGTAGGAGCCATCAGCCACCGCAGCGGCCATGGTGCGCGTGCATTCTGGTCGGTTCTATCGTTTCTCGGACAGCCGACAACGCGTTATGTAAAAAGCGACAACTATTGCACAATTGCTTTATTCGATGGCGAAACGGCCGCTTTGAAATGCCAGTGAAAGTCACCGAATGACTTTGGAGTCGAACAATAATGCAGCCGCCATCATTTTTTTTATTGTAACGTTAGTTGAACATATCGATTGGCCCAGACATTATTATAACCAGTTTTATTATATAGCTCATTACCAAATAAGTACATTACTAAATCATAATTTTACGAAATTGAATAATGACCAATGATAATCAGAAATGAGATTCAATCGTTGCGTTCTTTTGGTAACAAAGCAGAATTTTGTTGACTCTGCTTGTAACTGATTTAGTTGGTAATGTTCTATTGTATCTCTCCTCATTAAGAGATAAACTGTTTCATTATTAGAAACCTTGAGAGACATTTTATTGTAACGCGGTAGAAAATACCAAACACAAGTAGATTCTTGGTGTGTTGCGAAAATGGTTCGCTCTACTGCGCATCAATGTTGGCTCGCCAACGAATTATCTATGCTGGTAACACTCCTCGGCCGTGTTGAAACCATCTCTATTTCTTGGTTAAATATGTCAATAGCAATATAATAAAATTAACTTGAAACATTTATTGATAAACGAAATATTATTTCTACAAATAAAGAAAGAAAGTCTTGGAAATCTATCAAACAAATAAATAAAAAAATCATAAACTTGAATACAATGTTTGCCGAAAATATAACACTAAACTTATTTGTTCTGTAAAAGGTTCTTTCACACGTGTGCCAATGACACGTCACGGCCGCCCGCGCCGCCAGTCAATGCCTGAACTTCAGGAGCTTCAGACTGCGTGGGCAGCAAGGGCTTTGATGAGTAACCAAAACTACACATTCTTTATGTGTACGTTTATTAATATTTAACGATGCCATCTTCCTACGAATATCAAAGATTAATCAAGTTCAAAGGAATAATTGGATAACATCTCTTTACCAGGATAGACAATATTTAAACGAGGGATATTATAAATGACTACGTTAAAAGTTTGAATACACCGTAACTACCTTCTGACCGAGGTTAATATACCCAAAGCACGACATCGTGGTGTAAGCTTGTACATGTTTAGTGACATCGCCAGTTATCGGCCGAACAGGACACAACAACGCGACGGCAGGACAATGCACTTAGAATTCATTACATTACCCACAGGAGAACAATGGTCTACCTTAAGAGCGGCCAACCCGTCTTACTTTTCATATAAACGCTGTTACGTGATTACGGCGTTGTTATAGATCTTTCTTTAAAAATTTTTAGCTAATAAGTATCTTATGCACTATATCTAGGTTTCTATCATAAAAGAAAATCAAAATTTTTAGAAACAAATTCAGTATAAGCCTCCGAAAACCGGCTTTTTTGCACAAATTTTACCTGAACTTTGGGCGGTCATATTGTACTTATAAATTGTAAAATTAAAGAAAATATTATGATAGAAACATCGTAAATATAATGGAGATTTTAAATAACAATCATTTATTTTACAAACATGCAAGGTTTATTAATAAACACGTATATCCTGGAACATGTTTTATGAAGATTCCGCACACTATATTTTGTTCAACGTTATCGCGGTCTCTCTTGCTGGTAGACAAGTGACGGAAAGAGGTATGCGGGGGACGAGTCTATCTATGAATGGCGCACTCGTTCGCTAGCTCGCTAGTTCGGTCGCTCGCTCGCTTTGTATATAACGTTCTTCGTTCTTTGTATTATTGTATTGTGCCTACGATATATTTACTAGCTGCGCCCCGCGGTTTTACCCGCGTTGTGCCCGTTCCCGGGGAAATTTAAGAACCACTCGACCGATTTTGTGCAAACTTCACATAAACCATCTACTAAATAGTCCGAACAAAGCCTAAATATTTAGTTTGGATAGGTCAGCCCGTTCACGAGTTATAAAATTACAACGAAAAGTGGCATTGATTTTTGTATACCTATTTCCATAATATCCCACACGTAGGTTCTCTCGAACTTATTTGTACGCAATAATGAGTACTTTGATTATGTCGAACAATGTTTTTATATATCATCAATAGATTTAGCAGCGCACACCAATAACCAATTTTTGTGGGCATGTTTTTCATACCTTTTGGGTAACATTATTCCAATTTGAATACCCTTTTTAAAAAAAAAATACCTCGCCTATGTCCGTACCTAAAGTGTACGAGTACTTTACCTATAGGTGAAAGAATTCAAACAAACAAACAACTATACAAACAAAGTTACAAACTTTACATCTTTATAATATTAGAATAAAAGCAATGTGCGTGAAGCGAGTAGCGAGTATCGGTAGTAGCGAGGTAGTGAGGCGCGTGTACTAGACCATATCACAGTTTAAATTAGTTTCCAGTAGGTATTAAATTAATAAATTTGAATTTGAATTTATATATGATTTTTGAAGCAGCGTTTTTTGCATTAATCGATTATATTGTGCTGTTTTTGGTTGTTTGAGTTGTTCATTAACTCATTCAGAGATAAAATTTTATAAATTACCGGGAATAATTAAATCTACTTATGAAAAAACAGCATGCATATTTATTATACACTTAATGTTTCATTTAAAATTAATTTTATTTGATTGAATATAAAATACTCACAATCAAAAACTAGAAGAAAATATCAAGTAGGTGTAAAAAAATATCAAGATGCAATTAAAATAGTCTAGGCGGGCAGCCCTATCGCATCTGTGCGTTCAGCGCGTGTGTAGGTATCTAACTGAAGAACAGAGCCGAGTTACATTACTGGTATTACTATACTGTGATATTATCATGAATCTCATCGTACGTATCGTCAACGGCCGTCCGCCCCGAGTGAGCGACGAAAGTTATCGAATGCCAAACGAGCGCTCAGGTGCTTTCTCTCTCTTTTCGCAGTGCCTCTTTTTCTGACATTGCGCTAGTTGAAACAACAAGCTTTTCAATAATGTTCGCGTTGGAGATAGACGGCCCGGGAAGGGCCCTCTTAATATCGATGACCGATACACATCGTGCCAATTTATCGGTTACTACCCGTAAACGTATCTAGTTATCTTATTTTACTGCATTCATTTCCTTTCATATCAAAAACCTTCATTGTCAAATGCAGTAGGTGTATTATAATTTATGTATCAGATCTCCCAAACGGCAAAGGCATACGAAACATTTCAACATAAGTGGAATTTAAAAAATAACGGTTCTTAGTGTGAGAAATATCGGCGAGTTCTGAATTTAAATTATCGAAATAGTTGTATTGGAACTTTATTGTATTGTGATCTGCGGATGGTCATTCTACCTTCATTAGATATGCCGCGAGGCTGCAGCCAGAGTCACGTATACACACATGCATAATCAATTCGGTTGACGACGAACGATCGTGTACCAACAAATAGGTCAATAGCTCTACCGATACGACAATCTATTCGGTATTTGTATGGTCACTGTTTCAACTACGCAAAACATTTAATAAAACATGATTGTCATATTGCATGTTGTAATAACATGTCCCCTAAAGCAAAAAAGACGCGCGTTGAAATCTTTTCAAAAGACAAGACACTGCTGACCTTTAAAGCATATAAAATATTTCATAATTTCTTGTTTTTATTTCTAAATATGTATAATAATGTAAATCTTTTAAGAATGTCAGTTTTATTCATTTTACGCGTAGAGCGAATCTACGTATAGTAGAGCTATAAATAAAAGCGTGGGCAGTTCAGAATCAAGTCGCAGTGCGCACGTGTTTCCCATATAAGATTTAAATAAATAAATGGTGCAGGAATATTTTACGTTTATTTATCCACCAGATAGTGGTCTGCATCAAAAAACAATATTGGAATACTTGAAGCTATAATAGCGTATGATTTAAACCAAAGCTAAGAATAGTTATACTATTTAACACTTAACCTATTTAATAAATTAGGTGGATGTGTATTTAGGAGTTCTAATCGGATATGTACTGTTAGTGTGATCAATGAGTCGGCAAGGCGGCCTTGTATGATTAGCGAATACAAACAGAGGTGGTTGCAAAGCGGATGCGGTGGAAGCAGGTCACGCGAGCGCCCCCCGCCGGAGCCCGCGAGCACCGCTGCAACACCCAACCTTGCTCCAAAAATCCGTGACCCACATTTCATACGTCAAAATGCAGCCAACGTTTTATTACCGCCATTCTCCTTGGAAATCACCGTTTAATTTGTTACTTACCTGATTCGGTATGATAAAATGTATAGCTGCATTTCATAACTCGGAGAAAAGTCGAATGTGGCCAATTTTTAATCTAAACCACCCAACGAGAAGGTTTAAATAATGACGAACGTACTGCATGTAATAATAGGAGGCAGAGGAGTTGATTACGAATGTGGGTGGTGTTGATCGATTACGAAGGACGAACTAGGCGGCCTAGTTGGCAGCGCGAGGGCGCGGGTCGCGATCCTCGCATCTCGGCGGCCTGCATTTGCAGCCCGGGTAACCTCACTGCGCTCTATTTCTGGATCTAGTCCGGTCAACTACTACATTCCGTACTAAACTATATCTACGAACAGTTTCGTGTACAACTTGGGTAATTTATACCCGTATAAAGAGAAATCCTTAACAGCCATAAATGTTTGAATCGGTATAATAAAAAATAATTACAAGTAGTAAAAATTCATAATTATTTATAAAGAATTGTATAAGCTTTAATTAAACAACTTCCTCGAAAGTCGTGGGCCGTAGTGAATTGTATTGGATAAAAATAATGACGTCATGAGGCGTGAAATTATTGGATGTGAAAATGACGTCACGAGCGTTGGTGGCACCGTGAGCGTTGCGCGTAGGCGCGACGCGACGTCCATGACGTCACGGGCAGAGCTACGCTCCATCGAGCTTTGTACGGGCGCGTTTGCCGAGTAGGCGGACCATCGCGTAACGCCCGCGCCGATGTCAAAGTAAATAATATCGCACGTCATTACGTAATTGAACGTGAAACTACACAAGGACGCTGTGACGAGCGTTTCAACATCGACACCCGCTGCGATGCTATAATCGCATCATTTACGTGCTACGCTTAGAAAAGTGAGCGTTTCACCTTGAGACGCCTGCAAGCATGGTCGCCTCTCTATTCTTAGATGCCGAAACACCACTAACTACGTTCGGAGGGACGGCGACAGCACGCAGGCGTCGTGACCCAACCTGACCCAAAAACGATCCTGACCCACCGCGCCCTACTCACCACTTGATAACGGATACGGGAACCTGCTTGCTTTACATGGACGCGCATCGCCAATACACCACATCTATGTGCCGTTACTAGTCGCCCAACCTTTTACTTTAGTTAACACGTTTCCCGTATAATTAATTGCTAACCAATGCATAGTCATTTGCCTACTTTCAATCCTCCTCATATAAATCCGTAGAGTTCCCATAAAAGTAAGTATCTAATAATTCTAGTTCACCTAATTACGTATTCAACTAATCTGTTGCATATAAAAACTATTTTAGTAATAAAATAAATAAGAAGCAAGCGTAAGTGGAGGTCGGATTTGGAATACGGGCTGTGCGTCGTCGCCGGTTCAATATCAGTGATTCTGGGTCAGTGGGTCACCGTGCCGGAGCGGGCCGCTCCCCGCGCGCCTGACTCGCAATTAAACTTGCTCTTTATATGAATATGTCGCGCCGCTGACGCCACATACACCAGCATCAATCATTTCACGGTCAATACGCCGGTGTTTTTTGGAAATATTCCAACTAATTCAAGGTTTTCATTGGGAAATCAATTTGTAATCGAAGGAACCGTGTTCTACACAATAGACTAAACTTCCGAATTAAAATCTCACGGTCTATTCTCACCTTTGACCAAAACATGACGGGTAATATCCTACGTACTATTGTTTACAAAAGCGTGTTCGACCTTTGCAATCAAGAACAATGCGATGCGGTTATAGTCGTAAGTGGCGGCGGCGGCGGCATACGAATGGGGAGGACATCGCGTGGAGTGATGTGTCGGTAGCGCGGCGCCCACGCACTAACGGTCGCCGTGTCTTACTGTTAACTCAAATCTGTAAACGAGTTATTTCGCGTTACTGACTCAGACGGTGTTGCTTAAGCGTGACGCCAAAGCCGGCTGTAAACCAGTTACAATCCTATTTCAGAATTTCGTAGGAATTGAACATACCTGTACCTTATACAAACAAAACTATCGTAACATAGATGGATGAAATTTCGCGAAAACGATATGCGTTTTAATGAATTGAAACAGATGCGGCCCCAATAGATCAACGCGGAGCACAGAATTCACACTTCATTCCGCCAGCTGTTTAGATAAGAAACTTATAAATCATGTAACTATTCCAAGGCGAATGCAACGAGGTCACTCACAAAGGGTCGGCCTTGCCTTCACTACCGACTTGTGGGAGGACCAATTTCTAAATGGCACGGTGGATATCGTGTATCATCTTTTAAAATATTCAACAGATGCTGCATTGAATCATCGTTTAAAAATAAATAAATTATTTTTATTATCTTGTTTTGGCAACATTTTTAAAATGAACAAGCAAATAAACAATACGCCGCAACAATAATTTGAAATTCGCCTCGGTTATCTGACGACAATAAAATTAAATGGTCAATCATCTCCGTTATTTCTGCGACAGATGTAGGTCAAACATACCTATTTGTAAAACTAAGCAGGAGATCTATTTAATGGCGACATTATTATAAGTGCGAATAATAGAGTTTGTTCCTTTGTATCTTAAAGTTATTACGTGCTTTCGAACCACTCTCTTCGCTAGCGTAATCTTTTCGATCTTGGAAGACAAAAACTAATTTATAATGCGAAGCTTAACACACGGCTAACCAACATAGTTGTCGTACCTACTAACAAAACTACCGTTACGAAATTTGTGGAGCCATCTTCACGGATTTGAGGTTAAGCTTATTATAGAATCTAAACTCACAGTTATTTTGAAATTGATAGTATTTTGCGAAATAATTTATTGTTCATTCCGATGTTTAATTTACAACGTAAACATTAAATTAAATTATTATATTCCGCAGTCGTGCAAAATAGCACCAAGTTAGAATATTGATTGTATGCATGCAAAATGTATAAAACTGGCTTTAAAATGCAACAGCTGCTTAACTGTTGAGTTGTTAGTAGATTATGTCAGGTTTATTAGTATGCAATGTTTATAACATTATAACTTTGCCAGGTGTGAAGTACTTTATGTAAGCAAGGAATTAACGTAAAATATGAATGATATTATGCACATTATATTTGAAGTTATCGTCTCCGTAGACTCGCTGTACAAATAATATCTTAAGAGTTGTATTTATCAGAAGTAATCTTATCAGGAGTGATTTATTTAGAAACAGTGTCACTAGGCACGCGGCAGGATTCTGTAACACCTTAGTGCTGTGTAACCCTGTTCCATATATTTATCAATGTTAAATTATCATATTATATAAAACTGTTTTCGCTCTACATATACATGAGTATAAAGTACGTTGGTCGTTTTATTCCGCGCACCCATTAGAATGCGTATGCGCATTGAACGGTTGTTTTCTCTTCCCAGGTTTTCTTCAACAAACTACTTTAATCGATGCCGGTTCCGTTGGACGGTAGGATTTATTTATAAGACGCATTGTAATTTATTGCTAATTAACGGCAAAGGTAAGTTATGCTGCGTTAAACCATTCAACATAATATGAACATAGAATTCGTGGAAGCAATTTGTCATAATTAAGGAAAACATAGCGAGTCTAAGTAGACGCACAATATAAGTTCGCAGTCGAAGTGAAATTTACGTCGAACACGCCACCACTCCACGCAACGGTAATCGCCATAAGCGTAAGTGTCTTCGTTACATCAAAAAAAAATCTTAACTGGACTGGAAAATCTGGAAAACGCAGTATAATTTATACTTTTGAATCGTAAATACTTTCGCCGGCAACGTTAGTTAGTTATGCGATACTAATTACATTGTTGGCTTGTTGTTTACTGTCCAACTCATCGACTGCCTTTACTTTACTTGCCAGCTAAACACGCGTTATTGGATTTTTTATAATCATGCAATTAATTATAGATACGACAAGTTGATCAAGTGATTTAATAGACGTATAATGTCTACTCTTTTCATTCAAAAGTAACTATCGAACAATAAAAGAATAATTCAATGTGAAAAGAGTAGTTTATCAAAACGTACTTAATGAATGTAACAAAAAATAGCGTCGGTTACGAAGATGTACTTAGCAAAAGTACAGTATGACGTTGTAATGTTAAAGTGAATGAGAAACAGTTATAGTCGCTAGTGTAGATGGAGAATACAGGTGTGAGGGCACTTTCACACTCGACGCGGCGCGGGCGCAGGTTGCGCTGCGTCACACGGCCGCGGCTCCGTCGGTTGGGCCGCGACGTCAGCCCATAACCAATCTAAACGTTCCATTTGCAGCCCCGCCAAATGAAAGGCATCGCATTCCGGCAGAGAAATCGCGTTAACTATTTACATAATCAACAATTATGAGATGGCTGTTACGTGACCTACCCTAAATCTAATTATAATCTTCGGATTTCTGTTTTTTGGTCTCAGAGGAAGTAACTGTGTACCGAGTTGTGATAGGTTGCAAATCGTGGAAGTTGTTGTACAAGCAGAGCTTCCTTGAGTGCCCATGACGCCGACTGGGGTAACGGTACGTCCGCGCCGGCCGCGCCGTGCTCGCCGAACGCCGCGCACGTGAAAATAATTCTTGACGCGATTTTGTAACGAATACCGTTACACAGTTCCGGGCCTGCCGGTGACCTTATTTCTTAGGCGAGCACTCTTTATTTTTATATCTTATTGCCTGACATTATTATAGCCGTCTCGAAAGTGGTTACCAGTTCCATTAAAGAGCTTGAGCAACGTGCAGATTAATTGACTTGGAAACGATCATGAAATATCAGATTTCAACCTTGCATTATCATTTATAGCGCGTGTTCATTGCTATAAATGAATCTATCGTTAGTATATGTCAATATAGCATTTTTTTTATAGATGTTACGTAATCTGTTCTATTTTACCGATGTGTGATTGATGTTTTTGTTTATTAACATGAGCGAACAGTGAGTCACAGTGTGTGCCCGGCTTAATTCCGTGTACTGCAGCGGACTTGCCGGCCACTCAATAACAAATTATTATGACGCGAGCGCAGTATCTTTTGAACGCCACGGGAAATACCATACGTCACTTTTTACACTACAAGGTTTTCCAAATTGATAATATTTTGCCTCATTGCATGATTCTTGGGGACGAATGGTAGGAATATAATAAAAGGTAAATGTTAAGTTACAACAATAAATATTTGTTTTGCTCTCGCGCTGTTATCGAACATGTTTGCAGCTGTGGTATGCTTCATAATCCCGATAGTTGATCTACGCTTCACCAATCAACAACATTATTACAGCAGATTATATTTATGTTCGTTGAAAGACTCGATAATTGTAGTATAGTTATTAAAATGTAAACAATAACGTTAACTTAGACCAAGGAGAAGCTCACACTAAAGTAAATAATCATGATTTGAGTCGTCGCCACGCTAACGCTGCGTGCTACGTCACGATTTACGCACAAAGAATAATATGTACAAGGTCTGCGCGCGCGCTGTTGCCGCTTCCTTATTGTGAATCTTTAGTTTTATCGTTGTTTTATTTAAAATGTTTCATAATAATTAAGTATTTAATAACGTCAATTGTCACATTATAGGGTTATCACATGAATTCCAATGATAAATAATTTTGTAGACATAAATATTGACATGTACTAGTACATTTAAGTAAGCAAGTGAAAATTAATGACTTGTAGCTTAATTTGTAAATTGTAATTAATGTGCTTGATAACATAATGATTGGTGCGCTGATGGACATTCAACCTTTATCAAACCTTGACAAACAAACGAAGGTCAGATAAATAATTACTTTTCGAATCCGATATGTAGGAGTAGGTAAGTGTTGGGTTATTTTTTAAATGATCTGTGAAACAACGGTGTGTTGTGATTGATAAAGCGACGGTTACATTGTGGAGGATGACGCATCGTGTCCCCGAAAGACGCGGGCGCGGTGGCTCGGACGCTCGGACGCCGGCCGGCGACCGCTCTATCTAAGGAAAACAACATTCCATAGCTACTTTAATTTAACACACGCGCGAGAACCGACAGAGGTGATTATTGTAATCTTTGCTCTGGCTACTTGTTACATCAAGCACAGTTATACGAAGCGTAACGGTGCGGCCGGATTTATAAAATTTAGCGCATGCGTGCAAGGCACGGTGTAAGACGTGCCACGCATCAACCCGGGACTGATGCGCTCACGAGCGATGCAAATGTTAGCTACATGGTACTTTAATATTATGTGCGTATACATATATTGTCGGACACGTGTAACCCATTGTTTACGTAATTGCATGCGCTCTAGCCAGAGAGCAATTAAACTTAACGGCGAGCCCACTGCTACCGCCACCTCTTATCTAATCAAGCATGGAATTATATCAAGATTAATGTTTTCTTTAACACACGTTTGAATGTAAACGTGTGTTAAAGTTAGATATCCAAAGATAAATTACGAAATTACCTTGTTGATCTGGATTTAAATTGTACGCATTTTCGATAAAACGAATAGTAGCGCCCTTGAGGTTAAGCCAATCATTGTTTACGACGGCAAATGTTTGCAAATATATTATTTTTATTTATTTACGGATTTATATTGTATCTCAAAACTAATTCGTGTCATACCTACCAGTATTTTTTTATCCATAATACATAGTTTTCAATCATAATGTTTTCCTGTTCACTTAATGTAATGTAATGATGTTGTAAATCGGATTTGCCGGTTAGTTATAATAATTTATGAGTCATCATGAATACTAATGAGTCGAGCCAGTGATTAGAATTAAATGGGTCCTTTTTGGGCAGGAACCAATAGCAGGTAATTGATCCTTTAACAAAGTGATATGCGCAGTGACGTCATGCGTGTTCCGGATATCACGAGATTTAATCGGTCACAGAGAGGACGTCGGATCGGAACAATGTGAAGTGTGTATCGATAAGTGCAGTTGCACGGTGGAGTGATGCGTCATGCGGGGGGCTGCCCTGCGCGGGCGCCGGTGCACGTGGAGCCCGGGGTCAATAGCTCGAATCGGTGCACCGCTGCACTCGTTCCCCGCCCCGCCACGACCGGCCATCCCGCCGGCAAACATCGCATTACACACAATATCTTTGTCTTAAAATATCCCTTATTAAGCAATCTACTCCTCTTACTAAATCATACACCGCACAACACTAAGCTTGATCAAAAATACCACGGTACAAAGTTCATCATTTATCGGCGCATTATTCCCGTTATGGTCTAATGTTAAGTGCTCGTTGAAGTCTTTTGTATGAACAAACTAGCTACGGCGTAGTCTAGCTAGACACTGCTGAAATATTCTGTCAAAAAATCTATACTTTTTCTATTTTTTTATGAATAAAAAAATCTTTTTAGATAATATTTCTGACATAAAGTGAGCTCGGAATAAAATAGCACACCCATAATTATAATTGAAGCTACAATTTACAAACGTTTGCCTATTGAATTCTGAATGTGTAGTAGAGTTGTGGTACTAACCTCAGCGGCGGGCGCGTGGACCTGGACGCGCAGCTCGTCCGTGTCGTGGTCGTGGGTGAGCACGTCGGCGCGCACCTCGCGCCCGTTGTACGTGAGGAACACGCGCTGGCCGGGCTGCAGGCGCACGCCCTGCATCCCGCGGAAGCCGGGCCCGATCAGCTCGGCGTCGCGGTACTCGCGCGTGATCTTGCCGCCGTCGAACCGTACCGTGTACCGGGTGTTGGGCGTCAGGTTGATGCAGTTGTTATTCTCCGGGAACGGAGCCGGCGTCTTCACCGCCTGGATCATCCCCGAGTAGTAGAGTCCGTCGTCCCCCAGCGCCGCGACGCGGGTGCCGATGATGGAGCGCTTCGCCAGCCGCTTGCCGGTCGACATGGTGATAACAGTCCGAGCTCCTTTTAAATTCACACTGTCGGGTCCCGCACTAGCAGGCGACCCACTTTCAATATTTACGTCACACGAGTTCACACAAAAATTTCAAATGGCCCGGCGAAGTCGTTTCGCGGGATAACCGTCACAGAATTTAGGAAAACTTGGAATACTTCTACGTGATTCCGTACGCTGCGCGCGGTCCGGCTTCTCAATAGGCCGGGGCTGATCGCAGCTCTCGCGCGGAAACATAATACGAGGGCAAGGTCCTCAAAGATCGGGACAAAGGAAAATCCTTTCGCGGTACTAAACTTCGTCAGAGAGCTCGCAGCGGACGACCTCAATAAGCACGGTTCCAAAGAGAACTGGCGCGAGTGCGTAAAGCGACCGGCGACACCGGCCGGCCGGCGAGCGGGAGCGGCGACCGCCCGTCTCGCTCCTTTGTTTTGATACTCAGCTGTTTGTGCAAGCGAGAAGAACGGGGCACGCCGCGTCGGTGCGAGCGAGAAGTTGCACTCGGCGGCATTCGGGCGGCTCGTGTTCGCTTCGGGTGGATTCGCTATTTTCAGCGGCGGGCGGGCGGTTGTCGAAGGGCGGCCGCCCACGGGCGACATTGAGGCGCGCCGGTTCTGTTCGCACGTGGAGCACTAACGGGATTGCACAACTCCGAACGCACCTCGGCGACCGACGTCGCTCCGCCGCCGCGCGCCTCGCGCCACCCGCCGGCACCCGGCACCCGTGCGCTGCTTATTACGTGACACAGTTTCTATTCGGATTCGGGGTCGATTTAAATGTCAAGCAGATGCACCTACTTATGCAATACTTGTCTTGACCCAACTGCAACACAACTTTGTTATAAATACAATTAAGAGTAACAGTAGTTTAATTACATTAATTGACTATTTCATTTGTGCTAGCTAAATATCTCAGTGTTAGCATAAAGAGAAATAGAACATAAGACTGACTACTATTTAATATTGTTGTAAAGCCCTTTATGACAATTTTTTATAACATTGATAATGAAATGAAGGTTAAGTAATATCTTTAATTCTTTATTTCATGAGCGTATTGGCGGCAAAGTGGGCCTAGATTACAACAATTAGGTACTCTACCAACCGCTAAACGAGTTTCCGATTATGTATGTATGTAGAGTTAACGTAAAGAACGTTAGATGACCTAAATGAATATTGGGACATAAAAACTGTGTTATAATATTATTCAAACCGAAATGAGGTTTGAGTCAAGGTCCTAAGCGTGTGGTTCTTACGCGAGAAGTGTTAGTGGGAATGCGGTTCAATGTTATAATTTACAAATAATTACTCGTAATGTAGGTACCCGTTCTTGCGATTTTCGTCCACTTTTTAAGAGGGAGGTTAAACCATTCTCATAGTTATTTGATGTTTGTTGTGTCGCAATTAGAGGCGAGGCAGGAGTGTCACGCGTTCGCATCTCATTATTGTGTTTATCAAGTTTACGGTCATTCTTGTTTACGTTACAGCACGCATTTGCGCAACCAACATTTCGTCATACGCATTGTATTGTGATTGTTATGAATGGAGGTCGAAATCTATTTAACACTCATGTGAAAATTAAAAAATGTTTTCCGACACATTTTGTTGTGGTTCAGAGTGAAGGGATAAATCTTTTCTGTCAGCCACAATATGTATAATATGAATAAATTAACTGTTGGTATATATTGGGTTATTGTAGTTCATGTATCGAACTGCATCATCAATTAAACATTTTATAAAATTTACAGATTTTCAGTGAACGAGAAGTTATACTTATTTGTCGTGCGGCAAAATAAAAACTTATGCACAGTTTCTAAATACATGCATGACTTTAAAACTATTAAAGGTAGTTAAGTAAACTATTTTAGTACAGATATTAATTATTTTGTAACAAATGTGCAGTGAAAGGCACGTCCGATTGTTTATCACGTTTTGGAATTGAAAAATGCAATAATGTCACGTTTCCAACAAAAGAACTCGAAAATTATACAACGTTCATGTTACTTTGGGTTTTATCAAGATTCTTTAGCATTGACAAATAATGTTATGAGAAATTTTGTGTTATTACACTGATGTTGATCAGTAGTTGGAAGAATATTATAATAGGCACAACTTACTAAGATAATTGCAATTGCACGTTTTGTGGTACCTCTGAACGGAATGAAATAATATGTAAACTATGGTGTATGGTGATGATGTGATCATCGTACAGCTATGACAGATAAAAATATTTTAAGCGTATTTCATAAAACATAAATCAAGTAAGCATTTTTGCTCAGTAATTGAATGTCGAACCCAAATTCCCTGCATCCCATATAGAAAACTAGCCGCGCCCGCGGTGTTACTCGCGTAGTACCCGTTCCCGCGGGAATTTGGGGATAAAATATATCACATGTGCTATTCTGATGTATAACCTGTATTACTGTAAAGTTTCATCCAAATCCGTCCAGTAGTTTTTTCGTGAAAGAGTAACGCACACACATACAAATACATCCTAACAAACTTTCGCATTTATAATATTAGTAGGAAATCTAGTACAAAACTGAAGTTATTGGCTAATTACTAAATAATTAAAAACAATGGTGTTCTTAATGAATTAGGGTACAGGAACTGTTACTTATTCAAATTCTACCCCAGGTACGAAAGAACAATTCAATTTTACATCTTCTACGCATCATGTATTCGACTATCACATAATTAGCTTAGTAGATAGTCATTTTGTTTAACTGAGAGAGGTAAGATGGTTGTTCCAAGTCCAACTGGTTATATACAGGTACTTGCTATTAATAAAACCGTTTTCATAAACAGGTTACCAAACGATAACTAAGTGTACTTTTTGCGGTTTCAAAGTGTAATTGGTTTTGTTTTTATTGCGTAATTTACTTTTATATTAGTTTTCATTATAACAGATTGATATTATAATGACCGAGCGTTTGTTTCTAAGAAAGACGTCGGACGGGATGAATCCATTGTAAAATTATAGTTACCTACATCAAGAGATCGAGGTATCCCAGCCTCAGGACCAGTAGTTACGCCTTTTTTTATATTTCATCTGAAGGGCTCAAACGAGTTCGAGGGGTGGAATTGACCAATCAGAGATGAAACTGAGTCTCACGTGGGTTTGTTGTCCCGATCAGCTGTTTCGGGAATGTGTACAAAAAATGTATTCAACCGGTGCGCCGGTGCAGTGTACCCACGCAGGTAACAAAGGGCAAATGTACTGCGTATGTATGCGTAGTGTATATAGCTAGTTATTGGTAAGCATCTCTCATTGTAGGGTCGACTTACTACTCGTAGGACAAAGAGGATTTGTAGGAACCATACGGATAGCAATGGTTCCGAATGTAAACCAGCCGGCGCGGTGTCGTAATACAAGTTACCAATTACATTGTAAACGTATTATTTATTACTCCGTTTGCTCATAAATTTTCCGAGACAAAGGGTTGATTATGATTACCTAAGGTCGCTAGTTTCTATGGGTCCCGTTGTTACTACCCAAAACTAGAAACTTTAGACCTTTATATTTCAGTTTTAAGTTAGTAGATGTTTACTTTACAAGTTACTTTAGGCGTCCACTATTATTGAAAGTACCAATGGGGAATAATAAGAAGGACTCAATTGAAACTTGACTATAACAAATTCGAGCACAAAGCAACTATTGATCGGAAGAATGTAAATATCAACTAAATCTGTAACCGATCCCATATTTGAGGTGTTCATAAGTTATTGAAGTGAAATTTTAAAATACGTTCAAGTAGTTGTAAAAATTAACCGACACCTTTTGCTAAAAAACTGCATATCATTAAAACTACTTTCAAATGTAGACAAGCTCGACGGATACATATACTGAGGCACTGTGTGATTTCATTATCCATTACATTTTTTTTATTTAGTTAAGTGAAAGTTTTGTTACAAAAAATGGCCAGTTTGAATTGCCTTTTTTGTAATGTAAAAGTACAATAGCATGAAATTTGGTTCTTGTAAATTATTTTTGAACATGTTAGAATGTTTTACTGTAGTAACTAATGAAGATAATTACTAAACACGTTTACATATTAAACAAGTCGTTGGGACTTACAATTCGCGTTAAGGTGTGTCCAAACATCGAGCGGCAATCGAGCGCGGCTGCCGCGCGCGGCGCGCCGCGCTGTGACTAGACGACAGCCGCGCGCGAACGCTTCTGGCTACCTGCCGCGCACGAACATTCTTAGTAAACATTCGGCAGTATTTGTGTTTGGACGTATTTCTGCGCACAAACATCTTCGATCAACAATACACAGCTAGATTTCGGGTCGGCGCAAATAATACGTCTAGGTGCTTAGCGCCTCATTTGAAAAGTGAGCCACTCTTTTATTTAGTTCCCTCGAACCACAGCCAATGTAAACACGTGTCACAATGCCGCAATGTTTATTCTAAAGTTGCAAAAATAATGGCCGGAAAAACAATTTAACGGCCGGAGTGTCTTACTTTCTGTGAGTACATGTAGAATAAGTAATATTTTAAGCTAAACTAATAAATAATATCAAATTTTGAAAAAAAATACTGATTTAAAGTCACCGCTACCAATGTTTGGCCAACGTTGGCGCAGCAGAAACATGGAGATTTGTTTTGTAGTAATAATTTATTTGTTACCAAAACCAGGCCTCCGTCACTCCATGTACTTGCGCGCTATAAATACCTACCGCCCGGCCGAGCGGTCTCGGGCCCTCTGGGGCCCAATTCAGTGTGGTTGCCGCAAGCGAAGCCACAGATTACTAAATAGTTACTACGTAGCTCTGTTTTAGAATATTAGTTTAGCGATGCGTCGCCAATTTAATTTTATCGAAGAGGCAGCCCTGCGATCCTGCATTGCTGCGGGATCGCGCGGTGCGAAGCAATCACAACTGTACGCTTGAGCATTTAGGCACATTTTAGCGTGCAGCGGTTGCTGACGCGACGGAGTAGGCAATTATAGCAGTAGGTATTGAACATTTTCTTCAGAGTGAAGTATCTGTTACGAAGTAACTATTTAGTAATCTGTGCCAAAACTTTAAACTGTGGTGTTCGGTAATTAATTTCGTAATTTATTGATTCAATATTCTGTAACCACCGTTGAAAAAGTGGTTTCATCCAGCATTCCCTCATTAAAATATGTTTCTTCTTAGCTCTTTTACGCAATTTTTTAATATGTAATAAGCAGAGCTACGACACACGCAACCGCTTTCATTTTAGTTCTGATTCCAACTGAAGCGCGCGGCGTATCTTGGTTGTGCCGCGCAGCACTGCCGCGCAAACATTAGTCGGCTTTGTCCAAACTAGAGCGCGGCAGAAATGTGTCCTAGAAATGCCGCGTGTTGCTGCCGCGCTCGTGTTGCTTAATGTTTGGACACACCTTATTTTTGTTTCAAAGTTTAGCTCTGGAGCAAAAACGAAGCATGATAAGGTTTGATGATCAATAGCTCTAATTTTATCAATACTTTTGTACTTAATATAATAAAGCTGAAATGACTGAATTTTTTGTTTTTGTTTCGTTTGTTTCAACACACTAATCTCAGAAACTACCAATGCTATTTCATCCTGAAATTCCCACGAGTACGCGCACAACGCGGGTAGAACCGCGGGGCGCTGCTAGTATCTAAATATAATCGCTTGATCTTAGACCAATATGCTTTTTTGTACTGTGCTGATTTCGTCTAATCCTTACGACCGTACAGACTGATAACTTCAATCAAATAGCAAATCAAATGGTCTTGCTCAATTTGACAATACATAATGCATATTGTATACTAACACTATGCAGTGACATCTGACTACAAGGAAACAAAGGCATAGCAAGGTTCTAAGGCAAGGAGACAAAGCAGGGCGCTTTGTTCATTACTTAGTTACAATGTAATAAGACAATTATTTTACTCCAGCTATGTACATGCTGATATCGTGTTTTTTGCTGCAAGCCACAAGCTATAACTACACCTATTTATCTAATATTAGGTACATTATGTATAATGTAAAAACCGCAGAGATACGGGCTATGGAAACTAAATAAGAAACCGCGACTCGATAGATAACAATCTAAGGAAAACATCCGGTGGCTACTTTGTTGACAGAAAACCAATGTTTTATATATTACTAGCTGCGCCCCGCGGTTTCACCCGCGTTGTACCCGTTCCCGCGGGAATTTCGGGATGAAAAATAGACGTTGGTCGATTCTCAGACCTACTCAATATGCTCACAAAATTTCATGAGAATCGGTCGAGCCGTTTCGGAGGAGTACGCGAACGAACACTGGAATTTTATATATAAGATTAATTTTATGTGAATTCATTAAAATTGTACCTTATGTACCTTAAATATCTTATGACTGAGAAGCGCTCGACGTTTTTACCCGCGTTGTGCCCGCTCTTGTGGGAATTTCAAGATGAAAAATAGCATATAACCTTCCCGTTGAATGTGGATATCCATTATATTAAAAGAATTATTCAAGTTGGATTGGTCGTTTCTGAGATTAGCGCGTTAAAACAAACAAAAAAACAAACTCTTCAGCTTTATTATAGAAAAGATATCTGCAACTCTGTTCCTTGAATCTAATTGTTTACGTTTAATATGGATCAAAAATTGCTCGTTTAATAAAATTTATGAATAAAATCGTTTCCGACACTTGTTTTAAAAATAACTACAAGGACTACACTATAAACTATCGTAATATCAAAGTTCATTAATATAAATAAATTATTTAATTTAAATTTTGGTAAATGGTAAATCAAGGAAGTCGAATAATCCTTCGCTAGTATAATAAACCTCTTTGTTTATTTTATTTAAAAATATATATCGAATGTCTAGTTGAGATTTTAACGATACAAATATTATATTTATACTATAATACACAGAATTTTGAATACAATTATTAGACAATTATTCATTTTATGAAAAAATAAGTAAAAAAAATATAATTGAAAAATAAAAAGATAACTTCCGGTTGGAGGCGCCGGGTATCGATCCCGGTACCTCTCGCATGCTAAGCGAGCGCTCTACCATCTGAGCTACGCCCCCGTTGTATAAGTAGTCGAATTTAAGACATTTGTTGTAACTGTACAATACTACGAGTATACTTATGTAGTTATTATTACAAAATTGCTTTGCAACGCACTAATTATATTTAATTAATATATTAATGAATATGGATTTAGGTTAACAATTATGTAGAAACTTAATCGGATCTTAGGGCAATAAAATATTTATTTGTAACATATCATTATATTTTCAATTGGCTTAAAAATTTATCACAAAATAGTTCACTTAATTTAATTATTATCATTAAATGGACATTAAAACCTGTATTTATTAACAATCAACCATTCAACAATCTCCTTCAAGCAGTACAACTTGCGTCCCTTTGCCGATAGCGTCACCAAGCTTGAATGCCGCCAAATCGGAAACAACGCCATCTCGCGGCGACCTTACGACGTATTCCATCTTCATCGCAATAACCACGAACAAAGGTTGTCCTTTCACCACCTAAACAAAATGACGATCGACATTTAGTTGTACTGTTTTTTTTTCGCTATTTAGTTCTACGAGTGTGACGTAGGTTTAGGCGTAATGTAGATGGAGCGATTGCCGTTAGAGGTAACTACGTAATAGTGAATTTGAGTGCAGTTTTTATACTAATGTTTTGGCACAATTAAGGGTGATTGATTATGTATTTTTTTACATGTCGAGAATTTTTAAATTGCATAATATGTTTTTTGAAAGAATAAAAGAATCGTTTTATCAGTTTTACTTAACACTAGCTTTGAAATTGTCTATTTTTATTTCTAGGTTTCCATACAACTGTGCCAACAAATTAGCATCAAAACTTTACAACTTATCGCTTCGTGTATTGAATAACTAACAGCTACTTCCACTATGTACTACTTTCGCCTTTTTTTGGGGTACGAGTATTAACAAAACTATTCTACAATGAACTACAGTTACATTTACAATTGAAAGGTCGAGGAAACAAAAGAAAGAATAACAAAGAACGCAAAAAGGACTTACTGCGAATCGAAATAGCGGAAAAAATATTCAATCCGTATGAAAGCGTAGTGAGCATCGTGTTTCCACTTATGTAAAAAAAATATTAAAAGGCGTAGTGACCTGTATGCATACAAATTGTAGGTACCTAACCGATACATGGACGACAGAGTAATTGTAATTGGATTTCATTCTCCAAACTGGAAATAACAATTTTAAGGGCGGATTGCAGAAGAAGTCATAAATCTATTTAGTACCCAAATATGTTTGAGAAACCAAAGTTTTCCGTTCATAAGTGCATTTTATATTACACGAAAAAGAACACTATTTAAACCAAACGTCATTTGTTTATTTAACTTTACGCGGTAAATAAAATTCAGAATGCTTCTGCAATCCGCCCCGTAAACAAACTTTTCGTTTTATTTGCAGTACGGGGACGTCAATTAAATCGATAATTAACTCATTGGACACATTTTTTCATACAATACATTCATGTTTAAACATGGCTTTACATATTTCTAGTTTGAAAAGAAACATTAATCTCCATAAAACAAGTTGTCCATACCTTATCTCCCTTATTGACGAGTACTCTTTCCAAAATGCCGTGAGTAGGAGACGCGGCGGTGTTGGCTGCTGATGTCGCGTTCACTGACGCCGCTTCTTGGTACTTAGCGCGGGGAATGTCGATTACTGTTTGACCGTCCTGGTGAAGTACAGGGTAGAATTAACAATAAGTATTTGCTTATAATGTTCCATTGTTGGGCAAAAGCCTCTTAACTCACGGAAGATAGTACAGAGAGATTTATGAGAAAAATTGTACTTCCTTCTGTTAAACATGTCAAACACCCAATATTTATAACTAGCAGCGCCCCGCGGTTGTAACCGTTCCTGCAGGAATTTCGCGATAAAAAGTAGCATATGTCCTTTCTCAGGCTCTAGACTAACTGTGTACCAAATTTCATTCAAATCGGTTCAGTAGTTTTGGCGTGAAAGCTTAACAGACCGACAGACAGACAGAGTTACTTTCGCATTTTTAATATGTATTAGGTAGGATAATTCGAAGACGTAATAGACTTTTTTATGATTGTGCATCATTTCAAAGAGGACTCCTTATAAGGGACTTTTACTTTAATTACTTTACTATCAGAACTCCTTATAAAGAAGTTTAGATGTTTTAATAATGCACTGTATAGCATTTCCTTTACAAATTTGACTACAAAGTAGCCCACCTATAAGAGAAAGACTTAAACTTAAATCGTGGGCTAATCTATGGGTCGTCGTTTGAACTGTACACATTTCATACAATCAAGAAACATATTCAATAAATCGTATCAAAATATTCCACATATTTGTTTCACAGTTCACCATACCTCATCGTACACATGCACTTGATTATCATGAGTCAGCAGCCCCACGTTCGTTCTCTTATCATCTATGGTTGCTTCCAGTCTTAAACCAAGTTCATTGGTCTGCAACTTCGCTTCAACGGATCTCCAATCACCGTCGCCGACCCGCACGCTGTACTTGTTGGGTGATTCCTCGTAACGTAATGTCACATGGAAATCTGAAAGAGAAATAACATGTTTAGTGTTCTCAGTTGCATTCCTTAGTGCATTACTATCAAAATACTATGTTTATTAACGAGTAAGAGGGTTAGGATATAGAAACCTGGACCGAAATAACACCACATTCCCATTTTCCAATATCAATTTTCCGGATGTGCAGACCCCTTCCGTAAGAAGAGGAGCTTTCGTTCATTAGTGAAACATAACAGGTTAATTAATACTTCTTTCTGCTTTTCTAATGGTCTAATCCGTAGCAAAAGCTTGTAAAGCATTCGGTCTCTAGTACACGAAAAAACTTGAACTTCATTCCATTCTATTCATTCATTCATTCTATTCCATTCAATCAATACTTTAATCTTTGAATCTTACCTTTCTCGTCAAATCTTAACGGTATCGTCTTTTCCAAATTAAAGTTATTTCTGTACGAAGATGGTTGTAGAGATATTCCTTTCCAAGAGTCATTTGGCGCGGATTCAGTTTTTGTTACCAATAACTAGAAAAAGAGATAAAATATTATGAATATGTACTTTAAAAATAGAGAAAAGATTACCCTAAAAAACTATGACTATTCTGACCATTGTATCGTCGATTAGTTACCAGATGACATTATACAAAAGGATCAGAGTCAACCTGTTACAGAGAACTCGATTGTATTTAAATATGGATCATATATGGAAATTTTACTATTAATTAAAACGTACGTTAATGTCATTTTTATTTATTTAAACGGGAACTTACGTACGACGGAGACTACTGTCGAGAGATCCTCGACACGTTTCGATCACATACGGTGACCTTCATCAGGAGGTGGGTGAAGCGCTCGCGACAGCGTCTCTCCCCGCACTGGCCCCGCACCGCACCCGCACCCCGCTGTCGCGAGCGCTTCACCCACCTCCTGATGAAGGTCACCGTATGTGACCGAAACGTGTCGAGGATCTCTCGACAGTAGTCTCCGTCGTACGTAAGTTCCCGTTTAAACATATATGGACAGTTATGGTTTCAGTTTAAACTGAACGAGTGCAAATCCGTATCTCGTGCGTACAATCTAGTCTTAAGGTATGTTAGCGTCAATCAGTCGGAACGACAAAGTAAAAATCGACAAAGTGAACTGAAGCGATATTTTTGTTTATATGTATCTACTTGTCTGATTAGACTAAACTGTTTGACCCGATCGGTCTCTTCATGACATTAATAATCAGGATTGGAGCCATAGAGATAGAAACCACTTCGTTTCGTAACATTCTAGTTTTATGATTAGGCTCAGGCCCAAATGCTCTTAGACCCAATCTTTTATGCTAGATAATCCAGCTCTTTTATACTTCACTCACATGTCCCAAAGCGGCTTGTATAGCACGATGCTCGCTCAGCACGGAGTCGCTCTTGGGGAACAACTCCGCTTCGTGCTGCGGGATAAACGCGGTGTGCACGTCGCCCGCTACAAACGCGCTCGCACCGCTCAAACGTAGCAGGAAGTTTACGTTCGTTTCTAAACCTGCTACCTGTAACGAGTAATAAAGAAAAAAGTATTAGATTCAGTCTGAAATGTTCCACGGTGGGGCAAAGGCTTCTCATCTCACAGAAGATATCTAACAGTACAGTAGGCTTGCTTGCTTTAAGCAAGCGTAGTTATTGTGCCTAAAACCGCGGATTGGTGATCTCAAACTCGAGCCATGTTTTAATCGCTCGACCCGGATGATCCACCCGACTGGTGATTTCAATCCGGTCATTAATCGATCGCAGCTGCTGTTTGCTGTCCGCGGTCGGTCTTCAAGTTATACCTTAATACTTAAGTGTGTATTCGCTGTGCTCATAATTCATACAATAATATCTCTGACTTACTTGGTATTCCTGTAGCTTAGCCCTCGTCTTGGCGAGCGCCTCGCTTCTGTCACGGCCCCAAACAACGAGCTTAGCGATCATAGGGTCGTAGTGCACTGATACTTCGTGACCTTCACGTACGCCGGTTTCGACCTGCAATTTGTACTTTGAAGTAAGTATTATGGCTGTAATCTAGGAAGAAATGAACTAGCACTTAAAGGTAAAGATTATTTAAATATTCATAAAAATAATGCTTATCCACGAGAGCTTTGTTTAGCTACGATACGGCTAGATGTGATACATTTCAGAATAAAATGTAGACAACAAACTTATTACAAAATCAACCAAATATCATAAGTAATTTATCCCACTGTGATCTCCCAAAACTAAAACAAAGTACACCCATCTTACCCTAACGAATTCTTCAGGTAACGGCTGCGTCAGTCGATGCAAGGTGCCTGCCCTGGGCAAAAAGCCCGCTCGAGGCTCCTCAGCGTAAATCCGACACTCGACCGCGTGTCCGCGGCGGATTATCTCCTCTTGAGAAAGGGGCAGAGGCTCGCCGGCCGCCACGCGAAGCTGCCATTCAACCAAATCGGTACCTGAGGATTGAACGGGTACTTTACTGACCTGAGAAAGATTAAATGGGTAATGGTATGCGTATTTTTTATAGTAGAGATTAAATAATTTATTAACTATAGCTATAGCTATAGACGCGATGCACAAAAGAGTAATTTGAATAGTTTTCAGTTTAAGCTGCTGTTTCTGCGCCGATAATCTTCAGACAATAATTATTGACTATTCAATTGAATAGTGAAGAAATAAATACCAGAATTAGGTCGAAAATAGTACGCATTTCTATTTAGACGTAGACAGGCATAGACAGAACAACAGAACAGTTAAAAATCATTTGACTGCAAAAATCATGCATAAATATGTGGTTTTGACCGAAAACGACCGACAGTTAAGTACAGTTTTGACTTATTTTTGTAGTCTTAGTGTGCGGCCACAGTGAATGCGCGGTGGCTTACGCGGTGACTTACGCGGTGGCTTACGCGGCGGCGGCGGCGGAGGTGGCCACACTGAGGCGCGAGCTCTAGTAGCGATCAGACGTATATCAGGGGTTGCAAACAATTTTCGATCAACAATACACAACTAGATATCGGGTCACGTACAAAATCAAAGCTAAAAAATGTCCTCGTGAATTACGTGTGACAGCTTATTTTGTTTACTACCGAACTGACCAAAAAGTTTTAAAACAGTTCGAAGTTCAACCTAATTACAACCATGACACCTAGCAAATCTTCAAATATTTAAAATTACTACTGTCACTTAGAAACGAAAAGACAACATTTAGTGTGAAATCAACCTTAACGACCTACAAATAAAGTATTTTATTCCCGTGTTTACCTTCCTTTCGTTTCGTTTCTTTTAGAAGAACTACAGATGGAATGGAGTCGTGTTGAACACTTAAATAATTTGTAATATGCACGTAAAAGTTTACTTAAAATTATTTATGTTTTGGGCTATCTAGGTTTGATAGTATACATACTTGTTTTCATTACGATTTTTTTGATAAACTTGATAGTATAACTCTGCAAATATAGATCCTAGCGTATATATTAAATAATAATGATCAAACTTACTGTCATTTTTGCTCTAGAGTTGAAAATTAACGAGTTATTTCAGAAAAACTAAAAAAAAATGAACTTAAAACAAGATGGCGGCGAATACTCTACCGGGATTAGTTACAAAATCGAAATTTATAAGTCCAACCACCCCCCCACGACATAAAAAAAAAATCGCCCCCCGGATAAATAAATTATTACTACAAAACAAATCTACTCCATGTTTCTGCTGTTCTGTTTCACAAAATTTGCGCCAACGTTGGCCAAACATTTGTAGCGGTGACTTCAAATCAGTATTTTTTTTCAAAATTTGATATTATTTTGTTTAAAAGCTTAAAATATAACTTATTCTACATGTACTCACAGAAAGTAAGACACTCCGGCCGTTAAATTGTTTTTCCGGCCATTATTTTTGCAACTTTTTTGGCTGTGGTTCGAGGGAACTAAATAAAAGAGTGGCTCACTTTTCAAATGAGACCCTAAGCACCCAGACGTATTATTTGCGCTGACCCGAAATCTAGTGTGTATTGTTGATCGAAGCCATTTTACGTCAAAACGCCGAGCGGTAAGACCACTGGTTTGATACACCTGCCACCCGCTTGCAGTGTTGCCGTTCTAGAGACTTTGTCGCTGGATCTAGCGGAATTCATAAGTGGTTAGCGGCAAAAAAAAATGAGCTAGCGACAAAAATATATTTAGAGACTTCTAGCGGATTTTGAGCCGTTGTAAATGTGACTTTTTTTTCGAAAATATATGAAGAATAATGTGTTTTTTAAGACCACCACTACACCTTAACAACCATAAACATCCGTTCTGGCACAAAATATTCTATTTCAACCCCACAATGTGTCTCGTTCACAATCTTTTTCTAAATAGATAATATACCTGGTTTAATACTTATTCATATTAAGCTATTGCATAGCTTCTATCGCGGGCCTTGAGCGCGGGGACCGAATCCAGAAATTCCGTAACGAAAAAACCTCACGCTCCCCAATAACGCCATCTAGTGATAAAAAAAATAACTATGCAATAGCTTTACCGCGGCAGTCCCCGAGTGCCACACCCACGTCTCTTTTTTTTAGCTGATTTTCAAATGTCCTGCTGGCAACATCCACGTAAAATGATACTAAACGAGAATTCCCCTGTTGTGATTTTTTGAATAAATGTGTTGATTTTATTTTTTTGTTATTTTTTGTGAAAAATGAAAATATTTTAGCCACCGTATGTGGCCGAAACGTGTTGAGGGACAACTCAACAGTAACCTCCGCGTACGTAAGTTCCCGTTTCAACAAATAATAATGAAAATATTTGCCAAAATTAAACGATCGGCGCCCTCTCAAAACCCCAATTTATAAGGCGCGAACTTCGAGATTAGACTTGAACGTCAGCGATAAGATTTAGCGACTTCTAGCGGATTAAAAAAAATATATTTACCAATATTTAGCGGAATTTTTCATATTACTAGGGACTTTTAATTTTGTAGAACGGCAACACTGCCCGCTTGTTAAGTCGCTCGCCGCCTAGGCCCGCACTGTGGACACAACGCGCGGATCGGTGCGTTTGAAATCACCGCGCGCGGAGTCGCTCGGTCTTGTCGCGCTAGGCTTCCGCCTAGTCACTTCAGTATGGACACTTACACGCGTTTCATACGTTTGATATTTCGCGCCCGCCGTCGCCACCGCGCTAGGCCCGCAGTATGGACGCACACTTAGGGCATCGATCTTTGCCTGATTTTTTATTTTAAAGATTCCTTATCCCCACATACCAGTAATCATCTCAGTGATAGGATGCTCGACCTGCAGGCGCGTGTTCATCTCCATGAAGTGGAACTCGTGCGTCTGTCGGTGCAGAATGAACTCCACCGTGCCGGCACCCACGTAGCCGACAGCGCGCGCGGCTCGTACCGCGGCCTCGCCTAGCGATCGACGGGTTTCTTCGGATAGACCTGGCTGTGAAATGTATAAAAGATGTCTTGTATAGTCTGTGTCGGTTTTTCTTGTGAACGGTTACTAAATATGATTACACCTAGTTTTCGAATCATTTGGGTGCCCAAAAGTGGGGTTTCTACCAGAGTACCGTGCTTCGGAAGGCAGTTTTAATGCATTGCTCTCGGTAACTTGAATCGTGACTTTTATGGACACTTTAAATTCTTAAAACTCCAGTGTACAGGTGAGGCCAATTCATACGAAATAGTAAAAAGCCGACCGTCATATAGTACTAAGATTACAAATATCCTGGTGTCAATACGTAAGATCAATTCACTTACTGCTGGAGCTTCTTCAATTATTTTCTGATGCCTCCTCTGCACTGAGCAATCTCTTTCAAACAGATGAACTGCATTCCCGTGCATATCAGCGAATACCTGCATTAAATTAGTTGATTAACCACTAACAATAAGCTAATATTCTCTCATTTTGCAAATTTGCAATTTTGCCAAAAAAATCGCGTGGTAAATTATACACGCACCTGTACTTCCACATGTCTTGGATCTGTAATATACTGCTCCAATAACATGTTGTCATCTCCAAATGATTTCAATGATTCCCTTTTGGCCGATTCCAGTTGAGGAAGGAAATCGGATTCAGTCATTGCAATACGCATTCCCTGTAAGTGATAATATAGACCTTGTATTGATAGGTGTTAAGATTGAAATTATTTTTTTACAAATCAAGTTAGTGTCTTAAAACTATTGGCAGTAATGACTTATGCCTTATAGATAACTAATTTCATGTTTCATGAGTGGGTTTGACTTTATTGTCATTAAAATAGGGTTTAATTTCATTTTGTCATTACAATTGTGATTTAAAAATGGTTCCAAAAACAATCTTACCTTCCCGCCACCACCTCTTACAGCTTTGATCATCAATGGAAAGCCTATCTTATTAGCTTCAGCAGTTAACTTCTCTATGGTTTGATCTTCACCATGATAACCCTTGACGATTGGGACTCCAGCAGCAGACATTATGGCTTTTGATGTGCTAAAATTTAGATTAAATATTATGCAGTAGCATTTCACTTTGTTAGGAGAAATACATATACATACATACTTACTATATAGTCTCACTCACTATTTTTAGTAATTGGTCTAACAGGTAGGGTAATAAAAAAAAATAGGGGAAAAATTAAAACATAGTCCCTACATAAGAAAATACATTAAATGTTTTAACATAAAGTAAATAAATGATATTAACACAATCTTATTAGAATCTTGTACTAATTTTAAATACAAAGGCATTATTTACCTTTTTATACCCATATCTCTAATGGCCGCTGTAGGTGGTCCAATAAATACTACATTTTCTTTAGCGCATTGCTCACAAAACTCAACATTTTCTGATAGGAACCCATAACCAGGGTGTATAGCTTGACTGTTGGATTTCTTGGCTACTTCTAGAATCTTCTTTGCATTTAAATAACTTTGTGTTGCTGGAGCTGGGCCGATGTGATAAGCTTCGTCTGACTGTAACACATTGAGCAATTCAATTGAAAACTTGATAAGAACACACAGTTTCTTAGACAATAGGATTAGATTGATTAGTTAATAGTTATTATGGTTATTGGGTATTTTTTTACTATAAGTACTTATAGTTAGATTGATATGGTATGGTTATTTCCTCTATTTCAGAATATAGTTAGCCAAATAAGAAAGTTTGTCTTTGTTTAAGTAATTTTTTCAATTTGTGATATTAAAGGTATTTTCTACTAAATATAAAAATAAGTTCCACTGAATACATTTCTGTCTATCATGTTGTATAGAGATTTTAAGGAACATGCTAATAATAGAAACAAATGGAAAAGCCTGTATCAGTTTCCCCGACAAGAGCTTAGCTTTTAAGTTTGATGTAGGATGATGAATACATACCATTTCAACATGCATGGCATGTTTATCAGCATCGGAGAATACAGCCACAGTTCTGATGCCCAACTTCTTAGCAGTTCTCATAACTCTGCATGCTATCTCTCCGCGGTTAGCAATGAGCACTTTGCTGATCTGTCTACGAGCCACTTCCTCTTTAAGTTGTTGGGCATGTTTGAATCTGACTTGAAATGGAGCATTTGCTGTAACACTGTAGGGATTAAATAAGTTAATGTTCTTATGTAAGTAAGTAAGTGTGTCTATGTTTGTGGCCAATCTTGATATGGGAGTTTTTAGACCGCCTAAAGTACAACATGGTCTAGTTAAGTTAGAGTAAGTTGTGACCTTGGACCTTGCAAAAACTTTATAAAACTTAGTAAGTAATCTAAAAAATGTAAGTAAGACAATTTGTTAATTTTTGAACTAAGCAACGAATAACTTACCAATTCCGGCAAACAAGTCTTAAATAAGACATTTTTGCTGTAATCACGTTAGTTATTTTTCACTATTATAATGATAATAATAAAATTAACGCAAACAATCAGTGCTCCTTAATACTGATAACAGAAATGGGCATGTATAAATAAGATTACGACGTTACCAGGCCCCTTGTTGATTGTATGACGGCTGTATGAATTTTAATTATCTTCAAATGTTATCGTCATGCATATCGCCTCATTAACAAAACAACACATACATTATTTATTTATCTTTCTTGATAGCGATTTGATATTTGGGCATTTCTTTAACGTTAAGCTGACTCTGTGTAGCAGTTACGTACTGACTAGAAATACCAGTTTTCATTTTGGAATATAATAAGTATTTTGGTAGATAGTTATTATAAAAAAATCTCCTAAAAATAAAATTACGTACTGTATGTATTTAAAATATAATGTTTTTGATTGTTTGTTCATTGTTGTTGTTTTGGTTCAAAGTTCAAAAAATTTAAACTTTGAAGTTTCAAATAGATAGCTATGACAATCTCGACATTTTGACATTGGCATAAATATCGGCTCTGACAATGGTCAGCATATTGCTTAAATCATTAATAGATGTCAAATGTCAATGTCTTGTACCAAAACATTTTTTTTCTCAATTTTCAAATTGATTGCCTCCCTCGGTTACCAGCTTTATAGATTTTCCCAATAGTAAGTGTAAATGTATTGGAAATAGGATTTTCAATAAATTTTAATAAAAAAAATCCACTTTCGAAAAATCTGTTATTTATCAACCAAAGTCAAGTCTAAAATATTATTCTAGTTTATTTGAGATATAAATTATTATATCACCGCTATATTTTTGCTGAGCCTCGTTAAATAGTTCTTCTTAATAGGATCGATACAAAATTGCAAAAGAAGTACCTATGCGAGATGCGCACATTCAATAATAATTGTACGTACTAGCCGATAGCTAACGGGTTTTAAATTAATATTGCGGTAAACAAGTAATCGCCTACATGTTGTGTATAAAATAGTTTTTTCTCAAGGTACTGCGTGCGTTGTTTCTTCCTGCTGTTTGTTAGGTAGTTTTTTTTGTTTATTTCGTAGGATGTATAAATACGTGATTCAGAAACGCGCTTCAATATATTTTTGAAAAAAAACTGATTTTTTTCAGCGGTGTATTGATTATTAAAATGGTAACACTGGTTTTGTTTGTTGTTATGAATTTGAAAATCAAACTGAATTATATTCTGCCGAAATTTAAAATAATAATATATGTACTCATATAAACTTAGTTATAATAACTTTGACACTCTGATTATTGCTTATTTTTGGACATGGGTATAAAGGGATTGTGGACTGTGCTAGCACCCTTTAGTGAGAAGAAATCATTACATGAAGTAAGTTGTTTCAGTCTGGTAGTAAGTAAAGTAATTAAGGCTTTAGTTTAAGATTATATGAATTTATTTCATAGATCAGAGGAGAGCGGATAGCAGTCGATCTGTCGGGCTGGGTGTGCGACAGTCAGAATGTTACCGACTATCATGTGCAGCCCAAGTTATATCTAAGGTGATTTATATGTTACATAATATAACATTTTTTCCTTGATTATTCTATATTATAACGAAACATTGATCTTCTTCTTCATCGAGTGGATAGTCAACCTGACCAATCCTGGTGTCAGAGTTATTGAGCCGCCAAATTCTTATCTTATATTGGCCTCTGACATGGCTCATATCCGATATAACGACTACTATCCCTAGAAAGTAACCGGGACCGACGGCTTAACATGCCCTCCGATTTCCGAAGCATGGAGTCATCTTACTTTTAAGAAGGAAAAATTTATAAGACATTTTTCCATTATTACTTATTATTAACACCCTAAGGCCTTATTGTTTCACACTCTTACTCTTATTGTATACGCTGTCCCCATGGCAAATTTGTAAGAGAAGCCATTACCTACTCTTCGTCTAATCATCTGTAATGTGTTGAGTCATAACTGCCATATTTTTTTTCAAACTCAAGGAGTAGTTCCATAGATTAGAATGCAGGTAGTTAAAAAAATAAACAATTTCTTCAGCTTACATGACTAACAGACACTTACTTTTAAATTTAATGTTCCATGATTTCAGAAATCTCTTCTTCCGAACAGCATACCTGATACTGGCTGATATAAACCCTATATTTGTACTAGAGGGTGATGCTCCAGCTCTGAAACAAAATGTAATGGCGGCTAGGAATGCTATTCAGTTCAGAGGAGCGGCTCCGAAGACTGATGCAGCAGCGAAAAGAAAACCAGATGTCAGTAGGAAGAGATTTGCAGGAGTTCTTAGAGAAGTATGTATTTGTTTATTTACATCTTGTTTTGAATTTCACAAACAATTGTCAAAGACTTCTTTTTATGTTTTCTTTGTAATTCAAAGTTAATGGCCATCTCTGTTGTCTGTGTTTTTGGACTGCCTAAAGTGCCATATTGGTTATGGTCAAACAACTGTAATTACTGGGATCAATAAATAAAATAACTACAACCCATACATTCAATAAGCTTAAGTTTCGGCTAATGTACAACCACGTAGCTTACTCAGATGTAGTATGAAAAAAAGATGCATAATCAATTTTTTCTTAACAGTCTTAAAATGTAAACAAGCCTTTTGATTAAATGATCTTCACTTTTTATACTATGATTCTTTTATTTATAATAAAAATTATATTACAGTGTGAGAACTTGCTGAAGTGTCTGGGTGTCAGCTGTGTCAAAGGAAGAGGAGAAGCCGAGGCTACTTGTGCCATTCTCAATGCTCAAGGTGTTTGTATATTTATCTTAATAATTTTTTAGGTATATAGTATGTCAATAGTAAACTATCTAAGGCAATGTAGTATCAGCCAAATCTGTGCACAAAAGTTAGAAAATGACACGTTATCCACGTTAATCACCTGAGCTCGATCACCCAGGTGATTGTTTATGTCTTCTGAGATCCCCCAGGAGCACAGAAGACATAATTAGTTAGACATTTTAGTTCTGTGACTTAAAAGACTATGCTTTACACCTGACTTTTATCTAGTAAAAAAAAAAAAACCCTAACCTACCGAATAGACATAATCGGCCCATACAATCACCTGGGTGATCGAGCTAAGGTGATTAACGTGGATAACGGCCAAAATGAAGTCTACAGGAATTAATTATAACTCTATTTGTCTATTCTTATCTGTCTGTCCATCAATATACTTGTACACCTAAACCACTGGGTAAAACTGTAGGAAACAGTTACCAATAAATCCTCTTAGGCAATGAATGACTTAATTTACTTATATTCCTTTAAAACACCTTCCATCCTTTATATTCCAGTTAGTGGACGCAGTAGTGTCTCAAGACTCGGATTGCTTCGCGTATGGCGCTCGTCGGGTGTACCGTAACTTCAGCGTGTCCAATGCTGCGGGCGGAGGGGCCATGCAGGGCTCCGTAGACTGTTATGATGCGGACAAGTTGTTTCAGTGCAAAGGTATGTCAATAATTACTAGCAAGTAAGTTCAAATAGACTCCGACATGGTCTTCCATCGGAACTTCATAGAGACACAATTAGTTCATTTAGTAGGATTGGCTCCCAGTTTGCTTGATGGTTTGCTGATTTCGATCACTTTGACAAAGATTGCTAGTTTCTAAAGAACAACTTAATAATAATTTTCATGCATTTTAGGTTTTGGTCGAAAAAAGATGGTGGCACTAGCGTTGTTATGCGGCTGTGACTACGGTGTCGGCGCGTGCGGCACGTCTATCACAACAGTAGTCACATTTCTGCATACTATACCAGAAGATGACGTCATCAATAGGTATACTAAGTTTGAGCTATATGAAGTTTATTATGCATG
This sequence comes from Cyclophora punctaria, assembly GCA_951394245.1. NCBI lineage: Eukaryota > Metazoa > Arthropoda > Insecta > Lepidoptera > Geometridae > Cyclophora > Cyclophora punctaria. The sequence goes on from OX596171.1 coordinate 5,024,778, forward strand.
GAAGATGCGTAACTCGACAGTCTTTTCACAAAATAATCAAACAAAGAAAGACTAATGCAAACTATGCTTTATAACAGGCGCATGCACATATCACATATATTTCCATATGAAAACAGCTTAGCAGAGTCATTCTGATGAAATAGTAAAAATGAAATAGTGGATATCAAACGTGGTATAGCAACCTACATACATGCGGTATGAATATACAGAAGTCTTAGCAACCGCTATGTAATTACCGCATTTATCGGATTCATTGTCATGGAACTCTACGTAAATCACCTTTTAAATCTCTAGGTTACTATCCTGGGTGTCGGACACGGATCACTACGAGAAGCAGACCCGCTGGGCGGCGGCGCCGGGCCGCTGCGACCGCTGCGGGCACGTCGGCCGGACGCATCTGAAGAACGGCTGCCCGGTCTGCGCTACACATAAAGGATGCCAAGATTTGGGCCATAAGTATGTATAATTCTTTCGTTCCGTTAATATCCTATCTAGAAATTTGTCATTAACGTTCGTGCAATACCGTGATTCCGTTCTATATTCAGAAAGCTAAATCAGCGATATGGTATGTTACATTTTAATATCAATATGATATACTGCGGATCTGTGGTGGATTCGGCGAATTTGGTGGCTTGAATCTACTGAAAGTAGATAATTTTGGTTTGGGGGTTTTTACTGATAGTGTTCAAACATTATAGGACGAATACGGAGTTCTTGAGACCATCTGGGTTCACTAGCGACTGGTATCCTATATTTTTAAAAGGGTTTTTTAAAATTACGAATCTTTAAATAAGTCGTTCTTTATTGAAATATTTAAAACAAGAACATTATTTCCCAGAGCGAAACTAGCGGAAGTGAAACGTGAGCTGTCACTCCGTACTCGCGCGTTGACCAGCGGGATCATGTTCCCGGAACCACTGGTGATGCAGGAGTTCCTCAACACGGAGCCAGAGGACATTGACCTGGACAACTTGAAGAAACCTACGCCGAGTCTGATACAGTTTGTTGTGAGTATATGATTGTCACGATATTTTTATCTAACCTCGCTTTTCCAATACTAGCAACAAACCTGCTCGAACCTGTTAGACATAATGATACAACCATTGACAAATTAGAGACAAACATCATGTGTTTTGTTTGGCAGAAATATCGCTTATGAAATTGAAACCGCTAGTAATTGAAGACGAATTATAAGATCCATATAAGCAGTGCTCAACTAGCTTTTTTGTTTCAGAAATTGATGTCGTTCAAACTTGATTGGTCCCAACGGTATTGTGTTGAAAAGTTCCTTCCAATACTAACCAAATGGCATCTCCAAGAGACCATTCCGTGTAGAACTATAAAGCCTGTTACTATCAAAAAGAAAAGGACACCTAGAGGTAGGTTAAAAATCAGTATTCCTCAGTAATCAGTAGTCGCTAATGTAGATGAGCCGTAATATTGCAAATGAAAACTGCAATACGGTATCACCATGATCTATTAAATGAAAACCATATTTAAAAGATAATAATCAATTGATTGACATTCATCAAGCTGCCTTTCCACCGAAGCTATTATATGATAATTGTTGTTAAGCTACTATTATATCAAATCGTATCAAATAGCATACTGCGTGATATATTTTCAGTAGAGGCACCCGTAGAATTTCTCTGCCACCATCTGTCAGCATCTGTAAAATAATCTTTATCACAATATCGTTATTTTCTTAAGGTGTTCCCAGTTTCGAAGTGGTCTGGACAGACATCGATGGACAGTACGAAACGTTGATACCCGATGACCAATATGAAGGTTTGTTTATGCAGTTTGTTATTAAAATATAGGTTTTTGTCTATGGTCTATGGATCCTTTAAATCTCTTGTTTATTGTCGTATTTATATTAGTAAAAAATATTAATATTATAACAGTGGAATCTAGGAGTATTTAGTATAACCTTTTTTCGCAGATGACGAAGACCGTTCTTTATCATGGACTTCTACCGAAAGACAAGATCTTATGAGAACCTATTACCCAGATATAGTACAAGCGTTCGAAGAATCAATCAAGAAACCACCCAAAGAAAAGAAAACAAGACAGAAAAAGACCGCGAAAGAAGGAGATAAACCCAAAAGGAAATATACTAAAAAAGCAAAAGTTATTCAGGAAGTTAATAATTCTAAGCATGTAGAAGTAATAAGCACAGACAATAACACAAGTAAACTAAACGTCAGTGTCAATGTCAAAAAATTAAAAAGAAAACTTAAACCCAGTAAAAAGGGTGCACAAAAAACAATAGACAGTTTTATAGCTAAGAGACGAAAATCGAACAAGAATTTGATAGAATCTCTGAGGAATAGTTTTAGAAATATGTCCTTAGTCACTAATGATGTTGATTGTGATAATAAAGAGAATGTAGTTATTAATAACGCTCATTGGTTAGACATTCTCAACAAAAGCCAAGAAGAAGTTAAAGAAAGTGATCTCTCAAATATTATAGAACAAATGATAAATGAGAAACCTGTAATAAAAACGGCTAAAGTTAACAATAATCTTGTCAAACTTATTTTCGACAGTAAATATTCGACGCCCAAAAAAATTGCTAAGAAAACTGCTTTGAATGAAATTTATAACAACAGTTCGACACCAATAGGCAGTCCAATCAGAAAATCTTTTAGAAAAACGTGCAGTTTCAATAACTCGGATGTAGGTCGAATTAACACTAGTTATTTCTTTGAAAAGTTGACTGAAGAATGTGATGCGTTCGAAATGTCTTTGGATCATAAAAGTGCTGTTATTAATTTGGATTGTGACACCACCGTGGAGTATAGCTTGCCTGAGGTTTGTGTTTGACATTTTGATCCACATATTGTAAGGAATATGAGATGTCAAGGGTATTTGACGCACGAATATATTATTTGGCTATGCGTCCTTCCATAGTTATGGGTCAGCCTAATCTTATTCCGTCACTTCGTGTTACCGAACAATGCACATAAAATATTGTGGATTGTGTTAAGACTACTGAAGAAAATTAAGCATTTATTACTGGTATATTCTGTTTACATTTTTAAATAAATCAGAATTTTTGATGAACAAGTTGTTTTTTCTTTAATGTATTTCGAAACCCTGCAAGCCTTGGTTAGTTAAGATATAGGAAAAAAGTTTATTAATTAATACATACTTACATAGGTACATACAGAATGTTTGATGCATCATCTTTATATTTTGTCGTAACACGTCGTTGGGATGATATTACAAACTAATACATGCTTACATACAAAATGTTTGTCATGCATCATCTTTATATTTTATATATAAAACATTGAATTTAGTATGACATCATACAGTTCATTTACAAAAGAATAACACAGTCTAGTTTTCGAAGAAGTTCTTCGAAGTTCTTAAAAATCTACGCATACGAAATCAAAGTGGGTGAAACCTCATGGCGTTGCTAGTGTACGAAGTTAGTGTGTCAATTTGTACCAGGCACGAGAGTCGAAATTAATTTTGAATCCCGGATTTGTTGATAGCAAACAAGATTGCTTTGACTCTCTCACTCAAGACAGGAGCATCACTATAAAGACTATTATTATTAATTATTTAAATGTTAATTATCGCCATATATTCCATATATAAATAGACAATGCACTAGTACACGTGTCTCGTTTGTTAATCTTACAGACTTTGTGAATAACTCGCTATTGCTTTTAGCTGTGGTTTGCATTCCCACAAATCCATTTGAAATGCTGATTGTTTAAAGCTGAAAACGACATCGCTTCTCGCACCTAGAATTACTCATGTTTTATTAAAACGACAACTAAAAACCGCGTTTCCATTTTATTGATTACTGTATTGGGAAATATTATTTGCGTTATTTTTAAACCTATAATAATAAATTAAAAATATAGGAATACAATTATTTACAACAGTTATTACATTTCTTAGAATCAGTAAAGCTGAAATCGGTCCCCTCGAGTGAATGTGCGCTCGAGGACATGCTTAATTTTTTTCACTGAATACGACCAACGAAGACAGGCTAAATGGCCGAACCCGAGCGAACGTTTCGTCTGTGTTCAGACGGATAATTTTTCTTTAATTTATTTACGAATGTATAATGAGAGTTAAAATATCAAATATCGTTGGATCGGTTCACTAATTAATGGATCCATTCGGCATTTTTACCTCGCTGTCAGACTTGCTACTTCGAGTGAAAGATGAAAAATGACCCATGGAAATGAACGGGAAATGAATCATCTGATTCCATCTTAAGCATAAAACCTAGTCTAAGTATTATACAATTTCCCATTGTTAGTCTTTCGACCAAAATTAAATTCAATAAAACTAATGAAAACGTTGGCTACGGGCTACATGCTACGTGCTGCCGTAGCGGGGACGTGCTACGAGCCCGCAGTCTTGCTACGAGCCCGTAGTCTTGCTACGTCACTGTTATGAATCTAAAATATTTTCGTAAAAACGTTTTGAACTGAGGAACGAATTCATTTTTTCTATTTCTATTCAATAAAATAATTCTGAAAATTTTAAATGTACGTGGTCACAATTCAATTTCTCGATACGGCTGCCGGTAGCGTAGTACACTGCCGTTCTGTTGTTCGTAGTTGATGAAATTTCCCTGAAATGTTGACTAACCTTGCGGAGAGAGGGAAGCCTATTTGAATTCTGTACTAATTTAATACACCCGTGCGTAAAATACGGTTTTTATATATATGTAGATATTAACCATTTGTTAAGTCTTAATATACCTTTAACAAATGAAATTAACATTGATTACGTTCTTTTTCATACATTATAACAAAAAGAAATTCAGTACAATACTACCTGAACAAATAAAATGTTATAACCGCTGTAGAATAAAAAAATGTAATACGAGTAATGTGCATAACTCGTTGAATGTGCGAGTAATTAGAGCTGTATAAATTGAAACGGTCCTCCATTGTAGCCGCGCCACTGAATTCAATCATGTTCCAAGAAAAAAAATATGGAACAGAAACATCGAGCGAGTTTGTTTTAATTTAATTTTGAATTGTTAGCGCTGTGTGTAATGTAATAATATTTGAAGAACGGAAAGGGATTTCATTGGATTAACTTCAAGCCGAGATGTTTGATATTTTGCGGCGCGACCGTCCACCTCCAGCGTATTCAAATTGTATATCTCTATTGTACACAAAACAAATATAGACACGACATTGAATTGACGTAGAAATACACTTGATACTAAAGTTTTCGTTTAAATGAAAATGGTTTGTGACTCGTATAAATTCCTATTATTATTCTAAGGTTCAATTCTTAGCAAACACAATGTTGTATGTCTGTTCTTAAAGTTCGTGTTCAACTGAGATCTCTGATATTGAAAAATAAGATATTTCTGTGAACGCGGTTCGATTTAATAGATGCTATTAAAATGCAAAAATATTTGTGTTACGAAGAATTGTGGGCCAGTATTTAAAATAATGTTTATATCGAGGAAGTTGGTCGTGGGGACCGTATCCCTCCGTCTTCGCTCTGAGGCGCGTTGTTTCCGCTCGGCGCGCGGCGGCCGGCGCCCACCGCCTCACCTGTCAAGTTCCCAGGGATATCAATTTGCGCCATTTTAATCGTTTCGATCAACGCTCAACAGTTTTATTGCTTTAATTGAAATTGGTTAAACATCAATTTCCTACAATCTTTAATTACAGTCTGTAGGTACACTTTACCCACTGGCGAAGGCCTTAACATGTTGTTATTCATGGCACAAGCATCCCTTGGTCGTAAGCACTGTACAACCAGCTAGTAGGCCGGCTTATCACTGTATCCAGGCAGAATAAATTAATACGTTATAAGGGTTTACCGAGCTGATAAGAGATGTACTATGATTTTCGTATGTTAGAAGGTTTCGTAGTCGTTAAGATTCAGAATCGCGCGCGACGTTCGGCACCCAGCACAAAGGTAAATGGAAGTACGTGAACCTGGGATAGAGTAGTGCAGACAACTTCACAACTGAACTAAGTCGTTGTCTAGATTTACAAAGTGTACATCGTAGAGGACGATCGAACCGTAAAATGCTTGGAGAAAGTCTAAATCCTTTTTAACCTCATCAGTGTGTTAGAAGGAGAAGCGTGGCGGGTTTGTTCACCCCCGGCGTCGTGTGATCTCGCGGGGGGTCGGGGAGATTCGGGAGGCTGCGTCGCAGAGCGCGCGCGCGTACCCGGCCGTTTCGTCATTGCGACGGAGGCTGTCGTGTGTCGGCGCTGGCCCGTGCGAGCGCTCGTCCCGCTCCGTGCGCGCTCCGCGACCCGTGCCGTGCGCCCGAGCCGCCCCGTGCCCCGTGCCCCGTGCCCCGTGCTCCCGCGACTCCGCCGCAGCGCCGCGTGCCGCTCCCGCCCGTGATAACTACCGCGCAGTGCATGTGCTCTTACACTTAGCTCAGTGACCACGTTCCCGGGACCGGCGATTCTGGCGCGATGTAAAGGAGCCGCGACGTCGAATCTATGTGTAAGTTGGTGCGTTGCTTTCTTCATTCTGACACCCGCATGGCGAAGGTCGATCGACGATACGATTTTCCGCAGCCTGACTACTCTGGCGAGTGGTATTCGGAATAAAAATGAATGAATTACGAACCAGCCGACCCGGGGGAGCAGACGTTGTATTTTAACCTCTACCTAGAGGGGATAGAGTCGCGCACGTGCGCTGTTGTTCATCAAAACGAATATCATCCTCGTTTTTTTCATTAGCTGAGAACAAATAAATATTCAGAGCCAACTATCGTGGTCATTGCGGTTATTCAAAGCGGTAGTTACGTTAATGTAACAGGTGTTCAGATTCGAATGAAGTTTGACATTGGATCTTTGGGGTTATATTCACAAAATCAATACGATTTTTTTATACCAATTTCTTGGTTTGAACATAATAAGATGTTCTCTGTTTCTGAAAGTAGGTTAATTTGTAGGTAGCGATTCATCTGCAAAGTGTAGGTAATTGTTAAATTTTCATTTAGATATCTCCAATAGGTCTATGGTTGATTCTTATCGTTTCAATTCGAACATAACGTATTTGAGGCCACAGAGGTTATTCTTTGGTTACCCTGAAGTATGATCATAAACACGTGGTCGTCCATATGACATAATGGAAGAATTATACGAAAGTTAACGCTAGTTAAAATTGTTCACCACTGATGTAGGTAGACGTCAAAATGCTTTTTATAAGTTTGACTGTACAAATTGTGGACATTAACGAACACAGTACGAACACATTAAATTCAATAATGAAAGATTCAATTTGAAGTTATTTGGATTTATAAAATTTAATTTGAAAAAGTACAATTGAGCACTAAACGCTGAATAGGGTACTATTACTTTAAAAATAGACAATTGGAAAGAAGCGATAGCGAAGAAAGCCCGCGAAGAAAATGTGGACGAGAACAGTCATAAGAGGCGAAATCGAATGAATTTTCCAAGGGAAATGAAAAAACATTTCTGAATAGCGCATGTCAGCAGTATTCTCCAACGAATTTCGTGTTTACTTTGCTCGTTCACTGAATATATAAATGTGCTTTTGGATCTTGCACGTTTTGACATAATACTTTGTATTTTCTCATTCAATTTTATTGTTTGACTTCGACGTTAATCGGACTGAGAGTTCAGGTATCCACTTAATCGGTTAGCGCTAATGATTCATTAACGGTATTCAAAGATTAAAGTGTCTTTAACATTTAATACAGTTCACAATTAGTCTGGTACACGCCCAAATTGTAAAGGAAATATTCGTCTATTGTTCATCATTACAGAAACTTGAGATTGTAAGTCGGAGGTGCTAATTGTTAATATCAAATCCTTGCTTAATCAATATGGAAGTGGGTCAAAGTATGTAAGTAATAGTAGTTACGACCTTTCGTGGTTTAAGTTAACTATTTATTAATCAGTATTACGTGGGTGCTATTACGAGTAGTTTGTTAACAATATGAGTTAGTTTTGCAGGCGTTGGAGGTACTGCGTTATCAATTTTAATGAGAAGAATTTCACTTTGAGGAGATGTGACCATGCCTCTCTTTGTCTTAGGACTTAGTCCAGTATTAATATTTATATTTTATGTTGATATACATACAGTTATACTAAACATAGCTGATGATAATTGTAAGTGTCTTATAATGGTCCAAATAGAGCCATGTGACAGACGGACGGCGAGACAGCGGATCCTAAGTGATAATAATGTCTTGCTTGACGTGTAAGTGGAAGGCGAAACTGGCTAATTGTTATGTCGTGAGCTGGGGTGGTCGGTAGCCTAAGTAATAGGCCATTTGTTATGAAACTCTAAACTCAAATGAGTCTCTAGATATTTGAACCTAAGAGCTAGGTTTTTGATGGGAACTTCCTTTTCTTCCTACCCCCCTCTATCCATTTCTACTCTTTATACGACACTACATTCGCCTGGGAGATATTATATCAATAAATTTCACATTGTATACCAAACTTAATACATTATACTTCTATTGTTTGTAATGTTTCGTAGCAAATGTATCCAGCAGGAACAAGCAAAATATGAATTAATTCATTTCATTATTCACAATCCTCAAAGTTTTCATTGCATGTCATGTGCGGTACGTACAACGCTAAGCGTAGCAAGTTTGTCAGAACACATAAAGCTTTCGGTGTTTAGCTTGTACCCACCGCTTAGTTAGTGGATTGTATAAAAGCTTTTAGGCGAGCCCCAGTGGGGAGTCTGTCTGCCACATAAACCTATACAACTAACTACATCACGGAACGGAATAACGAGAGTTTAAGATAACCTATGAATTCACGGCGCGTGGGTTCGATACAATCGGCGGCATTTCATAAACCCGTATAATGACATTCTTTGACATCCGAAACGGCCATTACCTCTGAAACTTAGGGAGCCCGCATAACCGGCATAAATATTAAGAGGTACGGCACAAATAGATTCCCTAATTTTACAGTGACTTCGCGAATGGCAATATACAGAAGCAGGAACTGTGAAATGGTAATGGCTACAAGCGAACGCCATTTTCGAGACCATTGCCGTACATTAAGAGGAATGTCAGCCACAATAGGCGCAGTCAAAGAAATGACAATATGAGAATACTCGCCGGTTCGCCAACCTGGAAAGGTTTTTGGGACACGTTTGGTGTTTTGAAAAGTACTTCGGCAATTGTGGTTGATACTGCTGCTGCGACAGCGGAATGTGACATATATCAGAGCGCTGTTCCAGTCTTGAATGAACAACGAAAACATTCGGAGAATGAGTTTGTGTCAGAACCACTCTCGACACAAATAAATGGCGTATGCTTTCACATGACATACATCGAAGCAACGAAATGGCGGACATTTCAACAGTTTGTACAAGTTTTAATAAAACGTTTTACCTTTCAAACGGTTCTGTGATTTTTCTCCGGGCGATTGTGGTGGACGCTTATTGATTTATTTTCGGGGACAGTGTGGCTAGGATGCTATTGTAACGTCTCTTTTTACCCACGACGGAACGGAGTAGCAACTTGAGTTTGGTGTGAGTGGTTGTTTGCATGTTTGTGTGTGCACTTTCTATTGTCCCAATTTATCTTGAGAACGATTTGAATGATTTAGCTGACTGATTTTCTTTAATACTATTAACTTAGTGGTAAATTCCCGTTAAGTTTTAGGACAATTGGTTTGGTATTTACTTACTCACAAGGGGGCGACATAATTTGATTTCTTGTTCTCCTAACGTCTTATCTGTGTTGTATTATACTTATCAAATACAGTGTAATATCTGAAACAATTGGAAACGTTAATAGATAAGCGATACTTTATAGGTGTACGGTTGCAAAAGTTCGTAAAAAATATCTTGTCTCAGTAATAAACGGCAAGGGGACATAAACAGTAAGCTCAGGGAAGACCGTAATAAAAGTTAGGAGAAGAATTTTTGCTATATTACATGTAGCTGTGTGTCTTTTAACATGACGATATTCTCTTTGTCTTTTTCAACTTGGAAGAATTTCCCAATAAGGCTTTTTCATGCGAGCAAGCTTTTTATTCATTAAAGGTGTCGTTTAAATTGAACGAGTCATCGAGCGGCAGTTAGCGAGAACGCAAGCGTCTACGAGTAATATAATAAAACTAATGAGTTTGTTTTTTCGTTTTGTTTGTTTGATAGAACGCTCTAAAAATACCAATCCGATCTCAATTATTTTTTTTGTAATGGAAAGCCACATTCAACGGGAAGGTTATAGGCTGTTTTTCATCCCGGAATTCCCACGGGAACGGACACAAAGCGGGTAAAACCGTGGGACGCTGCTAGTTAAAGAAAAATAACGAGTTTAATTATCTATTTTTTATACATCATTCCATTTCATATGTAGACATTTTAGGTGAGTTTAGGTTTGTAGACATTTTTTAAACATTGTTGTAGTTATTTGATTTTTTTTATTCATCTTGTACTTTACAAGGGAAACAAAATGTTTTTGTCTTACTAATTGCTCGTTATTTTTCTGTCGAGTTTTTGCATGAGACATTTGTATTTAGGGTTGGGTGATTGTTGTTTTCACTATGATTGATTGCTAAAAATGTTATCGAGTTTAACGAGTTATGTTGAGTTAGTAACGAGGAGGTACAGTCGACGTCAAAATAATATACTCGTTGTAATATTATACACACTTACACACCTTAAGTATGCCATAATAATAAGATGAAAAAGTGTATTTCTATAAATGACATCCACTGTACTTAAAATATATATGCGTTTCATGCCACCTAAACAAACTACCTAAGCAGAAAGCTCTAGACTTGTTATTCCAAGCATATCCCCGTGCGGTGGTCTGTCATATAATTTCCAACATAAGGTGCAAACAATCGGTCTAGTTCCATAAACAAAAGCCATGGAATATAAATGAGTTATATGCAGACCGAGGTCGCGGCCGCTAGTTCGTCTCCCGGTGATATTTTACTTCACCGCACGTCAGCACCTCCACCTATGTACAAAACTTTGACCATTCCCACAAACTCGACATGTGTTAGTTCTGTTAACTGTTTCTGGTTTAAATTGAATTCTGTTTTCTGTTACTGAATATATTATGTTATATGAAGTTATTATGTATGTATTTGTAGATGGGTGGCCGATAGTGGCATTTTCTATCTGAGCGTTACCGTGCGGAAGACACGTTAAATTGTCGGCCTCGGTTGTTTCAATCGGTAGCTGACCTGCTCGAACTTACTTACCTACTTACTTACTTGGGCCTGTGTGATAAATAGATAGTTATTCAAATCCTTACATAAACATTTTTTAATTTAAAAGTATATTTTTGCTAAACTATTGATAACGTTTCTAGATCGTACAGATTTTACGCAAATGAAATTGAATTATTAAAAATATTTTACTTTAGGTTAGATTTTGAACATAGGTATATATTTCTTTTAATTCAAAGAGTTGTGATGTATCTACATATGTAGGCATCTTAAGTCTTCCTTAACAATAGCAATCGAGACGAACAATTTAATTAAAATAAGATAAAAATTATTTGCTATCTTTTTTCAAGATATATTTTGAACAGTTTCAATAGTTGTATTAAACTTGGTCTCTCTGCTATTTGCATCTCGTCGATCGATGGACGATCGATCCTCTTATAGAGTGAATACATTTGCACGATGTGCATTTATTTTTAAACCGAGCTTGTGGTTTGTAATCTTGAGGTTTGTTCAATCACATACGAGTATCACACTTTATTTTACTCTCAAATGGAATTGGATTGAACATAAATAGGTTTCAACGTTGATATTATTTTCGTATAGATGCGTGATAAGTAAATGTTTACTTAAACGTTTCGCAGTACTAACTGTGGAATGAAATTTAAAAGCAAAGTTTTTATTTAATGAAACATGGTTTCCTGAACCATTTTAAGAGATAAGTTTAAGTAAATATCAGGATTTTTCTGGTTAATCTCCGTTACGGTAAATCACTCTTACGAAATGTTGAAACACATGACATACCGCTCTAAGAACCAAATACATGACACACACCTCTCAAAATAGTGGTGTAATATTTGGTGTCTACAAACGAGTCACTTATTATTACCAAAATTGAGGATAAATAGTTTATCTTCGACGCCTACGAACGAGTTTCTTGTCACGAAACTTGAATATAAACATAGGAATATATTAACTTTGTTTTGTATGATGCGCAGGCGCAGGGAGGTGAGAGGAAGCGCGCTCGACCGCGATGGCTGCGCCGGCCAGCTGATAGCATGCGGTCGGCGGCGCGCCGGCCCGCCCCGACCTAGCCGATCGCACCACGAGCGCCACATTTACGGGTAAAACAATATACAATTATGATAAACGACGCTTCCGAATGTATACCATACCTACATGGAGAGGCTAATCGGGCCGAACTGATAAAGTTAACGGATCGGATTCGTACAATTTTTTTATTTGATTTTTGATTGAAAAATAAATATCGCCTCTGTTCATTTTCGTTCAGTCGGTCCAGTCGGCCGTATGCAAATTCCTTAAGGATTTGCATCCATCAGATGGAAATAAAGTCAAAATTGCCCGTATATGGCACCCTTTAGAATTCATATGCGCAAATGCACGAAGGAATGTCCAAACACTGCGAACGCGAACACTGGGTATAGCGGCCTCGTACCACTGTTTTTGGACATAGACTAACGTCAGAGGCGACAGTACTTATTACCGTCAGTAGTTTACTGACGCTGCAGTTGCAGTCAGTGGCGATGACGTCAGCTGGCGTCAACCACCATCAATACCGTTGCCTCTACGTTGCCTTTGTGTATATGAATGCATACTATGCTTAATCGACGGATAACACAATCAATGATTAATAATGCACTTGAGACTGTCAATAACTTAATAGCTTATTCAACTTTGATTAATCGGTGAACATGATGTGTAACTTAACTAATGTTACCAACTTACAACTGTCAAAAGTTCAGAAAATCATTTTAGTAAACATGAGAGTTTGAAACGTGTAATTAACCATTGATCAAGTTTACCATTGTTTATATGACTAATCTAAAATCATATCACGCACTAAGCAATATAGTTATTTCCACCGATTCTTGTCTTGTTCAGTTTATCTAAATGACCTACTTCCATTATTTGTACGTAAATAGCTAAGTAGTGGGTGTCATTCAGTGTTTCCTTTCAAGATGTGAATGACATAGTATTCTGTTTGTCTGTAGTCGTCTTCTTTACGGGCGATAGAAGAATCCCTCAGTAGCTAGACGTCCGCGTTTCAACCGATGAATACGGACACCTCACTGCCGCTCTATATTCGCCGTCAACGCAACGTCGACCGCCTAATATGTACGTGCCCTTTATCTTTATATTGATTTACTAGTCTCATTGTGAGCGGCCGCCGCCCGGCCCGGCCCTGCTTGATTGCCCAGTTTACTTATTGATTTGTTTTATTGTAAACACACTGATTAAGTTATCCCCCAAGGATACTCAACCCAAAGGGATATTTATGATCTTAAGCCTTGCCGTTTCCAGACATATGACAGATTGTTCTAATTCATAAACTTAGTTACAAGGGTCGCCGATATCGAATCATGGCCGCAAACTTAGGCCCCGCCCGGCTGGCTCGAGCCGATGTAGGTATACTTTAGCCTTTATCGGAACATAACTTTCGTTAATACAATAAACTCACTTTCGGGACTTTATAATCAATTCAAAAAGTTTTCACATTAAACATGCCAGTTTGCTGAACCTACTTGCTATGTAATATTGTTGCTACTTATCTTGATTACGCACATCTTGTTTCAAGATATGATAAACTGGCGTCAGTGGTGATAGCAATCCATTATGATGTTTACTATGCATCACGAGTTATCTGGTTCAGTTCGTCAAGTTCTCGACCGGACTGGGCAATAGTCCAATTCTTCCAACTTCCAAACCGTATAAAGTTATAATCGCCAACAGAAAAGTAAAAAACAAGAACAGTTAGTAACAAAACTGTGTCGGACATCAGTTCATCGTCCGAGGCTCATGGGAAATGGTCACCGTCTCCCTATGTATGTATAAATAGATAATATGCTTAACAATTTATGTATAGGTTCGTGCGCGGTGTTAACATAAGGTTCTCGCGCACTCGATAAAAATAAAACATTGAACGAGGGTCGGTTGGACCCCGGGGGAAATTTTGCCGATCATTTGTGTCAGCGGAGTTGTCTCTCATACACGTGTCGCTTAATATCGTTATACCGAGTAACGACAACTCCGCTTACATGACCCAATATTGCTTGATAAATTACTTAAGCGCTTAATTACTTTTCTATATACGTTCGTTACATTTCACAGCTTCATCTTTACTTTTACAAGAACAGGTTCTAAGGTTTACTACAGAAACGTGCTTACTACGTCTTAAAGTCACAAATGAGCATCAATGTTCCGTAAAACGTAACATTGAATCCTCTATTGAGTGACTGTCGTGCTGTCACTACGGGAAGTCAATTGTGTTCAAGCATAAATCTAACCCCGCATCCGAAACAAATAGTTATCTTAGCAGTCCAAATATTTGCTTCGGGTAGGAATTGCATTGGATTGGAACCCTTTGCATGCAAAGTACCCGACTGTCGCAGCAAATAGCAGATATCTGTAGGATGCGCCGGCGTGTCTTGGCGGGGCTCACTTCTACATGTCAAAGAGAACACGATCTGGAACGTTCGATTGATGGCATTCATTTGAATGTCAACGCCTCCTCCAGCCGCACCGTCCTCCATCAATTATATTACTTTACCAGTTTTAGAAATCATTAATTATGTTGTCGGGTTGTTCGCCGTGTAATTTGTAAAAGAGTTTTTCTTTCCCATTTCGCTCGCAGCTTCTCATTAACGTTCATCGGTACTTCGGACGCCACGCTTATTAATTTTTCTAATAAAACGACTCATGGCTTAATTAGATGAAGAGTTTTGTAAAACTCCCGTTGAACTTTGGAAATTATTCGTGACGGGTTTTGTTGAAAGTAACTTAATATGTGCCCGTGAAATGGAATTCACTTACCGGACTCGTGTTCGGGCTCACTTAAATATGATTGGGCTGATAACGGTTGGTCGGATTTGTTAATCACGTTAAACATTAATCATGAATCGACATGTGTACTTTTGTGTTTCATTGTGTGTATTTATTTGTTACAAATATTCGCCTAATTGTGATTTATTAAAGGGTATGATGTGTATTTAATTTATTTATTGCAACATATCCAATCATTAATGAACTTTACATATTTTATGTGTTGATATGCATATACAAATATGCGTGCAAAACTTAATTCAATGGCATTAAAACTTCATAACTGGGGTTCATACTAGCGTAGACGTAACGAGCTCCCTTCACAATATGCATGAATGAGTAAAGGGCGTTTGTCGAAGAAATGAGAGGCTTGACGGTTGTTTAGTTAAAAGCGATACACAAGTAGCATGTTGTGTTTGGAAAGGACTGGGAGAGTTGAGCACAATGTTGTGTTCCGGATACAGATCTTATAAATATACACAAACACTATATACATGCCAAGCAAAGGTGTTCCTACGTTTATGAGTACTTGTTTTGTCAGTTAAAACTACGTACCGACGAGACTCAAGTTAAATAAAGTAGAAAGAAGTGTTAAGTATAATATACACTTCTTAATTAGTAGTTTCTTCTTCTTTCCCAGCAGTGGGACAGTATAGGTAAAATAAAAAAAGATGTGTGGCACTCGGGGACTGCCGCGGTAAAGCTATTGCATAGTTATTTTTTATATCACTAGATGGCGTTAGTGGGGAGCGTGAGGTTTTTTCGTTACGGAATTTCTGGATTCGGTCCCCGCGCTCAAGGCCCGAGATAGAAGCTATGCAATAGCTTAAAAAATTCGAAAGACCGTAATGACCTATCACAAACGATTCATTAGACGTTTTAACCAAACTTATGTTCAAGTTTAATAAAAGCAGATGTCTTTAATAACAATTACGACCCAAACTTAATAAGGACCGTATAAAGTATAGTGACGGTTCTTAACGAGTAAGCACACTCATAGTCGTATACGACATCCTCCGAGAAGTATGTTTCAGTTAAATTTTAATTCGACAGTAAAAGAGGCAAATGTAATTAATTCCGCTCTCGCCCTTGTTTGCAGAGGACTAAGATGGTGCAAATGTAAATATTTTTAACCCTTTCACTCTGCTTAATATTAACCAAATTGGTTTTTACACTGCTACCTGTTCATTGGTTTTAACAACCCTAATTTTATTTGTTGGAAAAGGGAATCGGAAAGCCAAAGTATTGAAAAAAAAGTATACCTTTGATACTCTTTTTAAGAAAACCTTTACCTTTACTTGAGACTTCACTGAAATAATGCTTATGAAAAATAAGAACATATTTGTATCATAGAAAATACTGCATAGAACGAAATACCATTTCCAAGAAACAAATCAAAACAAAACCATCTAGAATGCCATCAAAATGATGTCTTCATATTGATACTGAAATCGATATAATCTCTCGTAACAATAAGTTTTCCAAGGCAAGGACCAGATCGTATGAAGTACGGAAAGTCGTACGGAAACATTATAGAGAATAGTTATGAAAATACGATACCGGTATCGACGGAGTCGGTTGCATCGTAAAGTAAATAAACGTTAGCAATACAGGCGGGAGGAAATGGAAAAATACTCCGTACGAAACAATATTTAAGTATGTTATTGTTCTTAACATGAGAACCGGATAGATTTATGTTTTGTGCTTTGGAAATAACTGATTTTATTATTATTGAAAGTTTATTGTATTTGTTATTTACTTTATTTTATAACTAGCAGCGCCCCGCGGTTTTACCCGCGTTGTGCCCGTTCCCGTGGGAATTTCGGGATAAAATGTAGCCTATAGCCTTCCTCGATAAATAGACTATCTAACAGTGAAAGAATTATTCAAATCGGTTCAGTAGTTTCTGAGATTAGCGCGTTTAAACAAACAAACAAATAAACAAACAAACAAAACAAACTCTTCAGCTTTATAATATTAGTATAGATACTTTCATTTGGAGGAGGAGCCAACCCTAGCGTTGGAGTTTTAAGACCACCTAAAGGCAATAATCATAATACTATCCTCTAATTACATAGCCGTAGGTCAATATACTACATATTCATTAAGATTGTCACATAGGTAAGTTACGAAAATAATGTACTTTTTTAGTCCCCAATATTTTGTTATAAGTTTGGTGTTATAAGTTTAAGTGTTATAAGTTTAATGTATCTATGGATGGATGTGTTTCTCTGTATCCGTCTGTGGTTTTTAGCTATTAAATACACCAAAGATACACCAATTTTAATCTAGTTCTTTTGTTTTGTGCTTTCACGAGGAGCGTCATTCGCAATTAATGAATAAAAAATAAAAGAGATATACAATTTTTAAATTTTCGACCTTTTTCAAATATATATATACCGTTACAATAAGCATAAGATGTTTTACGATTTCGCCCATTCAAAGCGTAAATCTGTGTTTCAAATAACAAATAGAACCAGTAGAATTAACTCTGTATCTGACATTGTTGTACAAAGGGAGGGGAAACGCGGTTTTAATGTTCCAAAAAAGGGAGGTACAGTCATACACACACGTCTATGTACAGTCAACATCGTAAAGTACATATGTTTACGACCTGTATCTCCCTGAGTGTGTTCCCACTCGTAAAACAGAAATAGTCCAAGCTTGATTATGCGTGTTACCTCTCGAATGCGTTTTTCACAATTGTGCCCATTTTAATTGTGTTTGTAAGTTCGAGTGCCTACTCGAACACCAACCTTAGTGGCCAACCATGGTGTCGGAGTCTTTTGACCGCCTCCGACATGGTCTGACGTTTGAAACAACCGGAGCCGACAATTTTAAGTGCCCTCCAAAACACGGTAGCGCTCAGACAGAAATGCCACTATAGGTCACCCATCCAAATAGTTGCACGTTGCTTAACAATCGCAATAAACATCGCTTAGTTATAAAACGCCGAAAGCGCTTCTTTTTTTTCTACTACAAAACGTATCCATACAAAAGTGTAAAGTATCTATTTAATATTGTTCAAATACTTGACATGTTTTAAACATTTCAATGCCCTATTGTAAGTACGATAAAGACAGTATCATATTACATTTACAAACACCACTTTACCCTTCAGCGAAACATTTCACGGAACAACTTCTGATATGTGAATTTAATACTATTTTATATTTATTACTGGGTTAACTGAGTACAAGTGTGTAAAAACGTCAGCTGGGTGTTGATCGTGGTCCCTTTGTCAGTTGACCCGTTTCACGCGCGCCTCTCCAGGGACACCCAGGATAAAAGGGTAGCCTTCAACGATAAAATTGGGACGAAAACTATGTTAATAACATAAATATTATATTTTATAATTTATTGTTCACTTAGTTTTCAAGATTCCCTTGATAACTGTTACGGAGCTGTGCTGAACTAGATACAACGTATAGAATAGTAAAGTAACTCTACTCTCTGTTAGTTTAATTTTAAAACAACCTTAATTTATGAAACACGTTATCATTTCATTATAATTAACTACAGTATCGATGAAAGTTCGTAATAGTTTATTTTCGTAGCAAGCGCTACGAACTTGCTACGGTGCGCTACGTAAATGTGCGCTACACGTTACGAGCTACGAGGCAGTTTACATGCATTTCCTTATTACGAAATTGGGAAATATAAGATTGTTCTCTGAATTGTGATCCATGAATATTTTATGATGAATATATTACGTCTTATATATTACTAGCGGCGCCCCGCGGTTTTACCCGCGCTGTGCCCGTTCCCGTGGGAATTTCGGGATAAAAAAATAGCCTATAACCTTCCCGTTGAATGTAGTTATCCATTACAAAAAGAATTATTCAAATCGGTTCAGTAGTTTCTGAGATTAGCGCGTTTAAACAAACAAACAAACAAACAAACAAACAAACAAACAAACAAACAAACAAAACAAACTCTTCAGCTTTATAATATTAGTATAGATTTACTTCACAGCTCTACTATAACATTATCGATAGCTGCTTAACATTATGGCTATTTTCTTTCGTTCATTGATTTTTTATTATTTCGTTCATTGTGATTCGAGATAATATTAAAACATCAAGACAAACATGCTTTTAAAGTTTAAATACACAGAGGATAAAACTAAGCTAAAAATGAAAAATATCTTGAGAACTGTAGTCACAAATACAAGTCACATAGCCACTGCGTCCTACTTCCATTCATATTCAAATGTTAATAAAGCGCGGTAGTTAACACGGGGCGTACAAAAATACGTCACGAATCTCTGACGCACGGGTGACGTCATAGTGGTGTGGCATAAAACTCGAATGTCATTGGTTGAGCGTGTGAGATGACGTTTATTGAGTTATAGAGCGTTTTGTATGATGCTTTGTTAAGTACACTTAGTAAACTGTTTAATAGAAGTGTTTCGAACTTATATAAAACATGTTTTACCTCACAATAGGTACAGCCTGTCTGAAAAATGGCTGTCGTGTTTTTATTTAAGTATTTTTAGATATAAAGTATTTGAACCATATTTTTAAGATTAAACACAATTTAATTTCCAGATGGGCAGATCGAAGCAATTTGACTTTTGATTCAATGTTTAAAACCTTTACAGAATATATATTGCTACTTAAACCTTTTATTAAGATCAAACCATTGTTCAGTCGTCATAAAATCACATACCCGTATAGTTACTAGAATACCTCTGTCGAAAACGTGTGTGCAGAACATTTATTTTCCCTGGTACATTTCATTTAGCGGGTGTTTGGTTCATCTTGTAACATGTCGCTCATTAATCTACTTTACTCCAAGTGGTTCGAATTAAGGAACAACTTCTACTTGTAACACAAACTTACTCAATCCGAGTAACTAGGTCCATTTCTTATTTGATTTTGTCTTTGGTTTTACTCGTTTGTTGTGGGTTGTTGTTGAGACTTAGTGGATCTATTTAAACTAAACATGCATTGGTTTAAAATATCCAAATATATGTGTTTAATTTTTTTACAGTATTAGTTTCGGATTTATACAGCCGACCGCCGTAGAATCGATATATTAAAAATAACCGTGGTCTGGTTGTTTCGTTAAATCTCTATAAATGGTTGATTTGGCTTTGGAAACGTTGTCCGTTTGCCCAGGGAAAGTTTAAACGGTAATCAGTGACGGAATAAAGGTGAGTGAAACCGCAGGGCACAACTAGTAACCATATAAATATCTAGAACTGTCCAATTAAACGACTTTTTCTTGTAATAAACACCCTTTTCCAACATATAATATTTCTTCTGAAACAGCACCTCTGGTTTTGTCGTGAAACAAAAAACCTTGCGTGGTCGAGTTACTCTTATATGAAGGTGAGGTTGTAACTTTTTTGATAGTAAAAGTTTCGGAGAGTTTATACAGTAACTTTTCCGTTTGTAGCAAACTACTCAGCCGGTATGGGAATACAGTTTTTTGTTCCAATTGAAAACATAGTCAATATTTTATTGGCAATATTGCTATGAACAATAAGTAGCTCGAGGTGTGGTTAGTTGCAGTTCGGTTTTTTGTCAAGTTGATTGTGAATTGTTATCTTAGTGCCATACCCAATGCGAAGCTAAAATTGTTTGTAGACATTTGTTTCCTTGACTATCCGCTAGAGGCTCTGACTGAACTATCCTCATGGTAAACTCAAAACGTGTTGGTAAGTTGGGTTTTAACAGTCTTAAAAATAGTATTTTTTTGTATTTTACTCATATGTATGTATGTATATGTACGTAATGTTTATATGTCGAGATTTTCTCATGAACTATTGATCCTATTTGAATGGGGAATTTCCATTCAATGTCAGTATGTTCGGTGCTATTTTATACATTCAAAGCTCACTTTGACGTCCTATTGGCTTTGTAGTAAGTAGCTCAATATCCCGGAATATCAAAGCGAACATTTCCATTGAACATGAATCAATACGTTTGCAGCTAATAATAATATTTCATCAAGTGGCAATACACCGTCGGAATGTCTACTAAACGTATACTAAGTAACTTAGTACTGTGTAAACATATATTTTGATGCATTTAGAAGTTCATATCCGTTTAATTAAAACGCTCAGAGAGGTCAGTCGACGGAGGACCGTGGAGTTGCTACCTACAGCTAGTAATCAAGGTTTCCTCTACACCTAACCTGTGGCTTGGTTCTATATATTTGTCTAGTTACTTCAATATTTCCATGGGTAATACTATTATTGTAATAACTATATATTTATGAACTAATAGGTTAAAGGAATATAGTTTCACTTTCAGTTAAAAGTGTGTAGTTTAAAGCAGTTTAATCCTAGTTTTATACGAATTAAATTATTAAACAGTTTATTTGTTAATCTATATCTATATATATATATAAAAGAAAGTTGTGTAAGTTACACCATTTATAACTCGAGAACGGCTGGACCGATTTTAATGATTCTTTTTAATTTTATTTGTCTTAGATAGGATAATAAGTAATTAAAATCCTAAAATTACCAAATTTGAATTAGAATTAATGAATGTGAATTTACTTTTACTTCTTTGAATAACCGAAAAGTCATTATACTGGACAGATATCGCTGACATTCTTTTCATGAAGCCTTAAAATATTACTCTTAAGTATTAAAATATTCTCGTTCAATAACCTTTAAATCTTCCCGTGACATTTTGGAATCTCGGATTAAAAATCCGACTGAAAATTAGTAATTCTGGTAATCTGATAGAATTTAAATTAGTCTCCAAGCCAGTCGAATTGAACCGAATATTCCGTGTAGAAGCTTTTAGGATCCGTGGGAAAACTAGCATTCTATTTTGGAGCATAGACCTGAAATATACGGCGTGACCTACTGAGTGGAGTTGAGCTTAAACTGTAACACTTAACTTAGTGTTTTAGGTGTTCTGTGACGTATATTGGAGTTTCTAAACTAACAATATAACTTTCACTTATTATAACCATTCTAAGTTTAAACAGATTTGCTTTTAGTTAATTATAATACAATAGCTGTCCCGCGCGGTTCCACCCGCGACCTAATTGATTTCGCTAGTGTGAATCTTAACCATCCAGGGTGCCACCCGAAGGCATACAAAAAAAGAATCATTCAAATCGGTCCAGCCGTTTAAAAGGAGTTCAGTTACAACGAACAGTGGTATTGATTTTTTTATATATGATGATGAAGATGATTGCTTACTAAACCTTTTACAAAGTTGCTAACATTTTATTAACATATTCTTGTCGCTCAATTTAATTGATTAGTTTACCTTAATTAACAAAAACACTTACTAAAATTACTCAAGTAAAGAACGCAAGGAAGACGATGTTTTTTATTGTTTCATTTACCGTTATCAGATCTTCTCAATGTTGCCATAATAAGGGCCATTATATTAGATTGGCTTCGGTATCGCGTGTGCTTCCTAGATTTATTACAGGCGGAGAGGCACTCAGTATTTGGGGGATTGTTTTCCTTATTTTATAGTGTCTTGCGGCGAATCCAAATAATGTTGTGATTTAAAATTCAACTGAGAGAAAGAAAGTCGATAATGAATTTGATAAGGTTATGTTCTGACTAGCGAGCGTGGTAGAAACAATATTGTTCAAACACTGACTACTTTTTACACTGTTTCGATAAATTCACTATGTATCTATTTAAGTACAATCGACGCATAACACTAGAAAATGGAATTCATATAACATGATATTTTTTTCATTTCCTCTAAGTAATGAGAGCAGAGCAACAGTACTATAGTAGGTACTCAAATGAAAACGAAACTGACTGGCTGGCTAACTGGCTTTCTAAAAAAGTTATACTAAGTGTGTTACGTAGTTATACTCGTAAAATACATATTAAATGTACTAAGGTACTTTACTCGTACTTGGAAAACTTTACATCGGCAAGGCCAGGATAATTATACTAGGAACTTTATTGGACTCTTAATTGATAGTTTGAAATCAGTTGGCCTCCAACGTGACTGCAATTCATATTTTAATCAATCAGCGATCCACCCGGACGCAACCGATATCCGCTTGGAATGTCAATTCCGCAATAATTTCAACTTACTATATTAATAATTGAATATTTGAGAATCGATGTGTAAAATTTAATCGGATGAAAGATTTATTAAATTCAGCAATTAAATTTTGATTTTGCAATCAATACGAGAAGTAGTAAAATATTCTTAGCACACTTAAATATATGTAACTTCTATTTAAAAGATTTAATCATACAAAACATTATAAGTTTCTTATGTGTAAAAAATTTGCATGAAGACTGTTTAACTTCAAGTTTAAAGCTATGAAAGCGTTGTTTGTTTTTACATTAGTTATGCCTAAGTAATTATGAAAAGTATTTCTCATTTTGTTTGCGGCTTCATAACTTAAAGTCTACGGCACATACATATTCATAATACGTGAACAACAACTATTCATCGAGTGAGAGTCTACACTACGCCCAATATTTTGCATAGAAAACTCTTTTATTTCGTGTGTGGCTTGCAAGTCACATGTTCATACATATCATTAAGTTCTTTAACTGTTATTGGCACTATTCCAAGATAAAACTTTCCAGTCACTTGGTACTCCCCCTCGTTTTCCTATATGTACAGTTTTCTTCCTTAATATTAGTGTTAGTGGTTTAAGTGGTCGAATAAATCATAACCAAATGCTTGTTTTGGTCGAACACTTGCCTTAAAAGCAGTGAAGAGTACGCGGCACAATGTTTTCGGGGTCGAGAGTTCTAACACTCACAGATTTGTGTCTGCATCGTTAAAAATATGGTTGTAAACGTAAGGATTATATTCCTCGACATATTCAGTTTCAAAATAGAACAAACCATATTATATATAGGAGATAAAGAGATAAGAAGTAAAGATTTGTGTGTTACGCAACCGCAGAATCTCTGTGGGTTAAAAGACATCAAACGAGTATTGGCACCAAAGCAACCCGGTGCGCCCTATTTTTCTCTGTACGGCCTATTTCTGCTGTCACCACGAATGGTACCGCCGGAAACGTTCGTTACTTTGAAATTCATACCGTGGAAGGTTGAAATACGAGCAATTTACAAAATACAGAAGATACAAATGAATGTCGAAATAATGTAATCTTCCGAATGGCGAGTTTTATGGGCGAGCCTTCGAATGTTCGAGTCGTAACGTGAATGCTACTGAAAGCCTCGCCGGAATGTCCGAGTGGGGACCATCGACGTGCCACCATTGTTATTGTTTACGATAACACTCCATTTTCAAAAATACTTTTAGAATTTGCCAGTTCAATATTACCTGCGGTACGTATTCGGAGCGCAACTCGCAGCACCAAGCCATATTATACTTTCAGTTTGATAACATTTTCTAGAGTAAAAGGCAGCTTATTTTCTGCACGCCACGATATCGTAGTGTTGTATCTTGTAATAAAACCGTCTTTGTTGACTTATCCTTTCTGTAATAATTCCTTAGTGAAGTATGGCAAAGTTCAAGAATATCTGATGAAGTTTAAAGTGCCCCTAAATGTTTCCAAAGATTGAGGTCTGAGACGGTTGTGAATGTGTTATGAGCTGTGGCAATTCCCGGATTCTATTCCAGGACGGTTGCCATCGGATGTTTCCAACTATTTAAACATTAAATGTTATGACATGAAATAATTGTATTGAAGTGGTTCTCAGAGGCTATATTCACTCCCTCGGAAATCCTGTTCATTACCAAATGTCTCTGATAAATAAATCACTCCTATCAAACGATATTGTGATTAGTAAATTACTTCTACCAAATACGCCGTGGAGTAAATTTCATAATTTATATAAATATATAAATGACATGGTCGTAGGTATCTGTTATGTTTTTATTCAAATTGAACAATAAATTAAGCGACGACAGTTGAATATGTAAATGTAAATGTTTCAACTACATTCGTTTTGCATTTTCATAGAGCTCTTCATTACGAGCTCGCTAAATTTATGACGACGGATACCTTTTAATTTCGAGATTATTTTTAGAAACGGAAAAATAAAGAAGGGACGGGCTCATTGAGCCGGCAGAGAGTGGAGGTGCGGGGCAACATTCTGCGTTACACACAAGTTAATACCTACCTTTCCCAATGTTGGTGCGCACCGAGAACCTAAAATACGGGTATCTTGCCACTTCAGCCACCTTAATTAAACGAACGTACATAAATTGTTTTATGCGGTTTTTAATTAATTGAACAAAGGAAAGTACGTGCTTACGGTTATTAGGGCAAACACGACGCGAATATAAGTATCGAATAAATACGTTCCCCTGAGGGTATAATTTGTAACATGTTACCTGCGTATACAATGATCGTTAAAATATTATAAAACAAATGAAATAACAGGTATAGAGATGTGGGTAAACACACAATGATAAATTCAGTTATATGGTTCATAAATAGAGTGGGGACTTGCGGTCTACAAGAATGAGTTGACGGTCGTCTAGCATGGGGCATTGTAGGTGACGCACAATACGGCATTCTGCGTCAACACACACTATTAAGAAATGTGGGCTCTATTTTAAAATATATATGCCTTTATTTTTTCTACTTAATATGATACAAATGAGCTACTAGTTACCTTATGCATGAGATACCTACCTAGGTAAGAAACAAATAGTATTATAAAGTATAGTAAAAGCTATAACATCATGAACGTTTATCGATAAAAGTAATCGTAACTTAAAATATAATATAATACGTACATACAGTGTAAAAGTTTATAACCTCACCTATTTGGTTGTAAATACGAGTAAAGATGGCATAAAAAACATCGCTTGCAAACCACGTTATGACCCATTTTCCTATAGATATTGTTGCTACATTTAGAGGTTTTATCTTTTGCCTCCATGCATTTTCTTGTTGATCTTATCGTAATACTTATTTGGGTAGTAAAATTATATATTCATTGGCTTCCTAACTGATGTGAAATGTTTTTAACATTTTTATTAGAATTGTTCAGCATATTTTATATTGATAAAGTAAGTAGATGACTCTTGTTTGCGAGGCTTAGTAATTATCGGTATCAAGTGCCTGGATCGTGTTATGCTATAAAAGTCTTATGTGATAATGGATTTATTCACCATGGCTGTATAGTTGTACGGATATTTTATGGCGGACATACTGCTGAAGCTAAGATAATTATACTGTTTTTGGTTCCATTACTTTATTGTCTTTACGTTTGATTTATACGGCCGTTTCAATTACGAGCTAGAGGGATTTGACTTTGGTGGGATGGTCCAATGTTGGTCCATGGTAGTGGTAATGAGATTACAAGAGCTGGTACCTACTTTATGAATGCAATTAGACAAGTGTGATTTACCTCCGGTACTACGAGTGTTATGAGCGAGTTATATGCTGTACCTCTATTTCAACGAGAAAAGCACGTTATGTTTGTGAAATACGTTATTGTACATGTTACTAAGTAAAGCTTGCAAATAAATTGGAAGCTCTGGATGTGGTGGTCCTTTTTCGTGTGGGCGTGAGCTACAAATCGCCACATTAGGGAGCATAAAGCAAGGAGACGACTCCCCGAAGTCTCGTTCGCGCACATTCCGAATGTCCTCTATATCTCGGTCCCTTATCGTCGGCACGTTATTGGAAACCGAATAGGCCTATCAATATCCAGTTCTATTTTTGTCATCGCTTCAAGTTTGATGACGCATCAAAACTCACCGAGCAATTTAGCATTCACAGTCGAATTCACGAGTTATCGATACCGCTAAGACGTTTATCAATGTTATACTTACAAAAATATTGGCATATTGCAATTTGTCATTTCTTAATACATATTACGCTTTGAAGAGTGATATTCAGTTTTTTATTTATAAATAATGTAACATTGATAGGTGCCTCTCGTGAGACAGAAATGAATATTTATTTGATGAAGGCCAACGAGAATGACATGGATATCGTTTTATATTTTATATTAAGTGCGACTTACATGACAAAGGCATATCCAACTATACATTATATTGTTACTAAGTTTATCTTAGCGTTTCGTCACTCATACTATGCTTATACGAAGAGACGATACCCACAACTAATGAGCCCAAACATGACATAACGGCTATCTAAATACCATCATAAGAGCTAATAATATGTCCTGTTATAATTACCACTACCTCATTAAGTTACTTTAAACCAATCTTTACTTATCCTACATATTGCCCCATCTATTCACTTACTTATTGTGTCGATATCCTTATTTACTTACTAAGACCCAAGTTTTTGTACATATAACCTTTTTTTTTCTCACTCATGCCCTACTTCTACATACCGCCCAATTAACTTACTAATGAAGTTTTCTTAACTTATTCGTACTGTTTATTTTACTTTGTATCTTATGACTTTTTTACTCACTCATGCCTTATTCCTACTTACCGCCTAATTGACTTATGAACTGACGTTTGTCTTCAAGGCCTTTACTGATGATGCCATGTTGTTGCAGGCGCGCTGGAGGGCGGCGCGCTGGGCGGCGGCGGCGGCGGCGGCGCGCTGCGAGCGCCCGGCTCGCCGCCCGCGCACAGCCTCGGCGCCAGCCGGCACAGCCTTATAGGTAAGCCACCATACAACCACAATAAATACAGAATACACAACAAATACACCCAAAAGGTCGACGATAGGCCCGCGCACAATGCGCGCTACACTAATTTCGAAAGGTGTCCAACAGCCGTTGGAGATTTGCTACGAAAACGAAACGTGTAGGCACGTGTCTATTAATGTGTGCGTCGGTTTTCGCGGCACAGTATTGTTGGCCTTCTGAGTGTTAGTTATTTTTTGAAAGCCAACTGCTAACAGACGCTGGCAGTACGACGCGACGGCTATGACCCGCAATCTGCTTTAGTTGTTTACTATTTTTCTTAGAGAAACATGATTGATACCTGATGCAGTCATATGCATGCATACATATGCATGCCTTGTTAGTCCAAGGAGTCGCCAAATCAAAATCGAAGTACTTATTGGTATTCAAACAACTGCTTATCTGTTAAATAAAACATATCGTTACCGCACGATGCTTACCTCAATTTACATAAAAGTACATTTTCAAGATGATTTTATAAAAAAAACCTTAAAAGAGGGAACAAATTTTCATATAAAAAGACCCTTTTGCGTTCTTATGTGTTGCTTATAAAATACGTGTCATGAAAAAACAGATTTTCGGTCATTGACCTCTGACTTGGGCAAATGAGGTAATATTAGCACCGCATGTGTGTGAACGCTTCGCCCATATGTGTGCAATATTAGCATTCAGCTGAAGATACATTTTATTGAGGGTGACAGATGACTGGGCAAGTGACTCATCATTTGTTGGCAAGGGGTTTGTAAGAGTACATGGTGTGTTAAAAAGTGCTTTAACAATTGTCAAGCTTAAATATCAAGAAATATTGTCAAGATACGATTTAATTTCTCACATGATTGTAATATTCATATTATCTCTTCAAGCGTGCACAAATAGACCCACATTTATGGTAACATTTTTGAGTTAAATTAATTATACCTAATTTATCATACAGTACACATAAAAGGATGAAAAGCATATTCATACGACAATTGTTAGGGACTTATAATTTATTCCCTTCGATTTCTGTGTGGGTCGGTTGTAATGCGCATACTTTCCGAGCGCGGCGGGTTTGCTCGCGATGTCTCGCGTTTAATTTGGCGGCATAGTTTAATTAACAGGATTCCAAGTCGTATGTCCTAAGGAAATTGATGAGTTGTGTAGTGGCAGAGCGGCGCGGGCGCGGAGGGCGGGCGCGCGCGGCGCGGGGGGCGGCGCCGAGGTTACTCCGTACTCGTAAATCTCATGCTACGTGGGTTGCCTCACCGCTTGATTAATTTATTTCCAGAGAATCCGTGTTACTCATCTGAAAAGCGTTATTTAGGCAGGATTTTGTTACTCCCGCCGTCTCACCCTAATTTCTCGCCTTGTCTTTGAATATTCACTGATGTATTTAATGTAAAAGTCGTCAGTAAATGGATACGGTGCAAATTATACGAGCGACTTGTTAAAGTTAAGTTCGATATTAATATGAGTTTCCGTTTCACACTCGTTACTCGCTGGCAGCAAAGAGGTGTATTAATTATAACGGAATTTCTAATTGAAAATTTCCGAGCGAGAAGTCGGTGTTATGATGTGGGAAATATTTAAAATGGTTAAATGGAAAATATCGAACATTATTGAAGTGACCGCGAGCCCGTTCCGTGAGTGAACGTTATCAGTGACATTAAATTATTATTCTGCGTAGGTGCGTTATCAATGAGGAAGGCTTTGAGAGTTTTGATAATAGAGGACCCCTATTATAGATAACCTGAAATTATTCACGTTGAATATAATGCGTGGGGAGCGCTGCCTTCACAAACATAGGGGCATGACGTGTGGGAAGACATTACACCAATATGACATGACTTTTATATAATACGTTTTTAGGCCTCGTTTGCACTAGATCTTTTATGACGTGCGTTTTGCAGTAATAAAGAAAGAAACGTTATATGCTCTATTCCCAACGCCCAGCGGTCAAATACAACGCCACTGTTTTTTTACGTTAGTTATATGAACGTTGTGCGAACGACGCCTTATATTATATGAAGAAGAAAAAAAACCATACATGAAGAAATAATATTTTATTTGACAGCAAAACTAATCTGCCATATTTGGAAACCTGTATTCAAAATCATGAATAAAGTTGTTCACTAAATAATCAGCATACACGTCACTCTAATATCTTCTCACGCATAATAATAGAAGCTTGCTAAAGGCGCAAATGTTAAAATCCGTACCCAAAGGAAGTCGAGACGGTATCAAAATCAATATGTAGCAATGTACTTGTATTAGGTTATGCGTAAAGGTAAAGTTGGCTTCATGTTAAGTAAATAACGAATTTACGAATATTGCCGGCGGTAGGTACTCCGCTTGCCTACTCGAGCTCAAAACTTTTTGTAAAACATTCACCGGCCCGCGTGCGCCTTTGAACCGAACCCTCATTCAACAAAGGTACAAGTAGAGCATACTCTACAACTTCTTTTGCACGCGCACACGCTAATTGACTAACCCGTATTTAATTAGCTAATTTTGGTCCAAATTAATTAGTCTGTATTGTTACCTCACATACGTACCTAGTATTCGGGTGTCTAAAAGTTGTAATGATCTAAATGTTCTTAACATTTGTTCTGTGTCTACCGTTCTTAGGGTCGCGCAATCCAATTCTGTTTGTGTGTACCAATTTCCTTTCCAACTCGCAACGATTCAAGTTATTCAATTTATGTTTTCTATATTCTTAAAGCGTTTCACTCAAGAAGTTTAATATTGTAAAAAAAAACGTTATAATCGTTAACAAAGTCGTTTTTATTAACATTTTTGTGCGTACCCCAAGCAATCACTGGGCTTTCACGTAAAATTGCGTTACCAGAATGAAGCCAGAATGTGATTACAGTTGTAATTTCCCGACGTCATTGCGTCGTTTGACAAGTTATCGTAAATGCGGCTATGCGGTGAACGTAAATATTATTTTTCGAGTGAACAATGACGAGCGGGCGAACTGTAGCGGCCCCGGCGGCCCCGCTGGCCCCGGCGGTTGTCGTACCGATAATGACACGTTAACTTGTCATTACTGCGAACACTTGTGCAGAATCACAGGTAATTATTGGCTCCCCACTCGGCCCGTTCGATGGCACGTATTGTAGTATAGAATTTATGGATCCCTTGCGGTGCTTACGTAACGTCATGCTGTTAAAGCATAATAAAATTAATTCGCTTTTGTTTATAGTGTAATTTTACAGGTAATTTAATATGATAATTAGTTTTAGGTGCCTATAAAAGTAATTAATGGGTATTATTTACAATGTATGACTGAGGGGATTTAGTGGAGTTTCGAACGCGCATGTTATCTTTACCAATATGTGATTCGTAAATATATAAAATATGTGGTCTGAATATAGCTGTAACATATCGTCTAGTCTCTAGTACAGTTTGATGTCTTGTTAAAAGTAATTTATTACGTTCTCAGGTATTATTTCATTTTATCCTATCTAGGTCTTTAAAAGAATGGACCTTCCCCCGTTTACGATACTTTGATAGCCTTCGAGCCATAACGCGAGCACTTAGTGTATCTGGTACAGCTAAAACTCGACGTTACAATCCAGATGATAAACTTTTACGTGCAACTTAATATTGATTATATCATTTACTAGCAGTGTCCCGCGGGATTACCTGCATTGTACCCTTAAATGTGGAAATTTTGGTGTGTAAAGTTGTTTCAAAGCTCGCCTTGAATAACTCTGTATATTGGTGGAAAGCGCATGAAAATCCGTTCGGTAGTTTTTGAGAAATCCTATTACATAGAGAGAGACAGCTTTCCGGGCCTTATTTAATAAAATTTGTTAATATGTTAAATTATTATACTTTACTATGAACAGTTATCCAGTTTCAATGTTATTATTTAAAAGTTATTAGAGAAGCAAATAATACACTACGTACATAATATAACCATTTCGTTATGCAACGACAAAACCATTAGGTACGTCAATACTTACAAATGCTTAATTTGCGTTACACAATAGATTGACATGAAAAGCTAAACGACCGCTAGTGGTTATTAACGTCGAACAATAACATTTTCGATGAACCATGGTGAATGCAAAACGTGAAATTGGTGAGTTATCAAAGTTGTTGTTCAATCGCTAATTCATGGTGCTTGGCTTGGTGCGTAGTTAAGCCAAGCGATGGTATCTCATTGCTATTGTCTTCTTCTTCATCGAGTGGATGGTCAACCTAACCAATCCCGGTTTCAGAGTTATTGAGCCGCCAAAGGCCTCTTACTTACTTACTTACTATGAGTATTGTGAGTTATGGTATTATAAGTAAAGTTTTATTGTAACAAGGTTTTTAATATGCTTAACATGTTCATTAGTTACATGTAATACCGCCTACTTGTTTATAGTAAGAAGCGAGAAAACAGTTAAGTTTATAGTAAGTTTTCGTTTGATATTTTCATTGTGTAAGCAAGTTAATAACTTCATATACTAATATAACAAAGCTGCAGAGTTTGTTTGTTTGAAAGCGCTAAACTCAGGAACTACCAATCCGATTCCAATAATTCTTTTGTAATGGATAGCCACATTCAACAGGAAGGTTATAGGCTATTTTTCATCCGGAAATTCCTACGGGAACAGCGCGGGTAAAACCGCGCGGCGCTGCTCATAACTTCATATTTGACTAGTGACCCGCCTACAATCTGCATTGCTTAATCAAATAATCCCATGCAAGAATTATAAACCCTTGAGTTCAAGTGGGATTGTATTTATTACGAGTGTACCTAACGTGGTATGAAGTAATATATTCCTTTGAACATAAAATTGTGAACATTTTCTTCTCTTACTACAAAAAATCAAAGCTGTATTTGAATAAAAACACTGGAATAACATAAACTAAGTCGATAATTAACTGTGGAATGTCATCTAAAAAGATACTTTTCAAAAAATCTGTGGACACTGATCCAAACTTGCTCTTTTAAAATCCCGGAGTTGCAAGCGAAAAGCTAATATTACGCCACTAAAAAAACATGACATAGAATATTAAAAGTTTGCCAAGTTCTAGCTGAATGTTGTTTTAGTTCAACTAGTTATAATACGGATTAATTTAAAACGAACCATTTCATGTCAGCTTCAGAGGATTCCAGATTTGGCATTCATATTTTTATACTCTTGCCAGATAAAATGTGTTTAATTTATTATATGCATGGAATACTGTATTTTATTACGAAACCTTGGAATCTTTTTTGGATATAAAACTATGGATTTATTGTGATAAAGCTATTCGTTATTATATTATGACAATTATAGAATTTGAAAGCATATGTATATACGTTCGAATTAAGAAACCTCTTTTTTTGAAGTTGGTTCAATGTATATATGAATAGAACTTATCTATAAGTACACATTTAGTTGGACACAAAGTTAGTCCTGAACTTAACATGTTGGAATCAAACTAAAATACAATATCAATACCTCTTCAACTTCAAAAATCAAAAGATATGATGGATACATATTTAATTTAAAAAAAATGTTGTTCCAATAATTTGTAAAGACCGCAGTCGTTTTTAAGATAATAAAATATCTTATTCTTCCTGCAAAGTATCTGTTCAAACATTCCAATTGGATCAGAATAATAATAGAGATTTCCTTAAGTAAACCGAGTGTCTAATCATACGATGTTCCCAGCGAGGAGTTTTCCTCTTTGATTATTCCCAATTCCCAATCTCCACTGTTATTGCAAACACTGCAGAATCTACGTGGCTTATCTTGCTGCTAATTTCGCTGTTAAATTAAAACCCATGGGTATAGGCTTACTAAAATCTCGATTCGTATCTAAACCGTCCTCGAATTGCTATTGATCACTCGGGAAGAGCGGTTAAGATTACTTGATACGTGTTTCCTATTTGTTGCTGTTGACTAAACAGGACCACTGCTTTGCCTATTTAAAGGTTTTGTTCAGTAAATAATCCACAATCGATGATAATTTTTTATTTGAACATGTTCATTTTTATCCGTTTCGTCACTCACATTTTATGGTAACTCGGAACATGTTTTCCTGTAGAATCGGCGACATTTTGAAATGTGATAAGAATCTGAATGTTATAGCGGTTGTTGTTGAGAGTCGTTGAGGACATACGTGTCGTTCTCACGGCAGGGAATCAGCATAATGTGCCTCGGATAGCCGACGAGGAGCTACGTGACGTGACACACCTCACGGTCTCAAAATGCTCGTTACGCAAAGCTTGTTTTCCGCAACTATATCACGAAAATATGTACCCAATATTTCCTAGATAATGCACAAAGTAAACATGACAAAGCGAAAATCAAAGTAGAGGAGAAACTCAAAGCTTTTAGGTACCATGAAAGCAATGTTGATAAATAAATTAGTTGTGAATTCGATCCTTTATTTTAAGTATCGCATTATTTTAAATTGCGAATCAATGTTTACACATAGTGGAAATGTAACCGGTGAGAATGGTGTCCGTTTCCTGTTATCGAGAATCAATTAACCCTTTAAATAGCACGGTATAGATTAAGCGGATAAATTGTGTTCTGTATGTGTCCTAGATGATTGATCACATTATGGTGTGGGTTGTCGGCTACCGACATGTCACCCCCTGTCAGCCCATGTCACAGAGAGATAGTCCGCGATACACGCCTTCCAATATTGATACTAATGCGACAAATTAAACTGATGTATTGTTACGATCACCAACAAATAACGTTTGTTTTCGCCATAAATTGCTGGAATAATAACATATATTTTGAAACACAAT
This sequence comes from Cyclophora punctaria, assembly GCA_951394245.1. NCBI lineage: Eukaryota > Metazoa > Arthropoda > Insecta > Lepidoptera > Geometridae > Cyclophora > Cyclophora punctaria. The sequence goes on from OX596171.1 coordinate 5,059,039, forward strand.
TAATGTTTTATTTATAGCTTGCGGTTTACACATATGGAATGGCTGTCATATTTGTTGACTTAAACAATATTTTGTCATAAAAATCATCGTCGAATATGACATTTGTAAAGCTTTTGTGGTAATATTTGCCATTTGTTCCGGTACTCATTATAATTATTATACTGTTATAAAGATTCAATATTATGTTATACATATATTAGAAACAGCGTAAAAGAAGGTTATTTATGAGAGTAAAATACGGTAAGGCATAGGATGTGATAGCTGAGTTAGTGCCGGCATAGTGTTTAATAAAAACCGGCGGGCGATGTCTGCGGCGTGGTTCATTCAATGAAATATGACGTTCGGATAATAGGTGCACGGGTGAGGGACGTAAAACTTTCATGGCTTTCACTCGCTCAATATCCGAGTTGGTGCCCGCGACCACAACTTGGAAGCGCTTAAAGCGATTTTTTATGTAGCGATTTTTCAACTTAACTGCGTATTTAGGCCTGTAATTTTGAGAGATGAAATAAATGTTTGTGGAACAAACAGTGTTTTTAATGACCGCTGTAATCGTTTGTCTCGGCGTTTCAGAGTTTTATGTGATGTTTTTTTCGTGTTAAACTGCGTAGTGTTTAACGAGGCTTTTAAAGAGTATCTGTATTTAGTAGATATGTTTAGGAAAGCTATTTCGTTAGTAATATTTAGATAAGTAAGACGACTCCGTGCACGTTCCGAGGGCACGTTAGCCGTCGGTCCCGGTTACTTTCTTCGGATAGAAGTCGTTACATGAGCCATGTCAGAAGCCTTTGGCGGCTCAATAACTCTGACACCAGGATTGGTCAGGTTGACCATCCACTCGATGAAAAAGAAGAAGACGAAGTATTATTTTTGTAGTGAGTCGAAGTTAAGTAGATAGAATAGTGACAAATGCTGGTGTCGTAGATTTTGACGTTCGTAAAAGTACGTTAAAAGGTACGGTCAATAAATTGAAACCGCAACAACATTATATCGATCTCAGAACAACAGTATACTGTAACACTGATTACGTTACACAAGTGTTAACAAGGTTACAACACTCTGCGTTGGCAGTTGAACATTTTTCATTTTTTACGCTCCCTCAGGTACAGTCGTTGCCAGAGTTCAAAGTTCCCGCTATGATGTGCGGGCTATCTCACTTTTTGTTTCGCCTTAAAGTTTTTGTTTGATCGTGTACCAGAAACACATTGAATGAAGTTTTGTGCTTCTTTAAACATTGATAAGCTGAATGTTTACGAAGATGCTTCCGTTGGAATGGTATTGAGAATGTTATTTAACTGACATACTTAACAAGTTTGGTAAATGGCGAAACTTTACCGGTTTTATGACCTTTGGTTTAAGATGTTTATTTAGATTAACATTGTCGGGAGTGTACATTGAATATGTACTTTGAAATTTTGGGCATTGCTATTGTCCGGGTTAAGTTAGTTAGTATGTGCCTAGCACTTAATATTGGCATTGATAAAAAGAAAAAGAAAAAACAAAAACAATAGTTTCGAGAAGAACATAGGCTTCCTTATAACCTGAAATTCTCTTAGGAGTAGTCATAGGATAACGTACCCTACGTTCCTGATGAAAACACAGGGAATAGTTAAATCTAATAACCCTCATAACTCAGTTTTTACGTTACTCCTATAACTTAACCTGGAGAGGATCATTCGACATTTTAGAGGCTGAAAACCCGCAGGCTAATCGTTATCTGAAGTAAACTACGATGGGCCATAGTATTGATGTGAATTTTATGGCATATTTCAAAAGTTTTCGTTAACGACCGTGACTTGAAAGTTATGTGTTTTGGATAACAGCTTTAAATTTTAACTATTCTCTTCTTCTTCATCGAGTGGATGGTCAACCTGACCAATCCTGGTATCAGAGCTATTGAGCCGCCAAAGACCTCTGACATGGCTCATGTAACGACTATTAACTATTCTCTTGCACTGTCCTTTAGAGTTCGATACTGAGATACAAACATGGTTGGAGTTTGGGTCAGTTAGTGTTATCAGCGTGGTGATTATATCTATGTCCTTATCATTGTACTGATATCTTCAGTGAGATAAAAGAACTTTGCGCAGCAATGGGACATTTTCTGTCTTGACAGAATGTTTCTACACCTACCATGGTAAAATGAAATTAGACACAGGAGTTGATTGACGGAAAAGAGAATAAAATATGTGTGTAAACCTATTTACTCAAAGCTTGCCTGTTAAGCTTGAGTAAACCACATACCTAACGTATATCATAATCTTAATTATGTACATCAGCAAACCGCATTTGCAGTAAATTAATGTTATTAAGTTCATTATGGTGTTATTACCGAAGGCAACTAATTATTCTACTTGGACGGTCATGGCTTTCGAAGCGATATCTACTGGTCAATTAACTGCCACTGTAATTATACATGTATTATATGTATGGTACAACATAATTATGTAAGACGTATCTGGAAATATAGAAATAAGTATTTGATTTCAGATTCAAAATAAGAACTCCAGTTGCACTGATGTTAGCGTCCCTTACCACCGGAACTATCTTGCTACGATTAATATGATTGGTGGATACCTCCACTTGCACTGCTGTGATACGTTTTAATCTACTATTTTAATCTACTTGGCTATTAGGAGACAAAATAACACTTAATTGTTAACTTATAAAATAAAAAGATAGCCACAGAAGGGAAGTTATAGGTTCCCACGCTTAGATATACCTACTATGATATTTATATGATCGGCGAATCCCCAACGTGGCATTTCAAAGTAATATAAGGGCAAAGGTGAAAAGGCACTCTTGCAATGAGCATAAAAACATAGTATGATGTAAGCGTAAGTTTGTTTGAACTCTAACGTCTGTAACTGATTCTCGTATATGACTCGTATCTAAACCAAAATGTAATTTATAATAATGTTTTACTATCGAATGGAATTGAACGGTCGTAAACTTTCATTACGGGTGGAGAGTCTTCAAGGTACATTATGTTCGAACAAGGAAGAGCTCAACTTTCCACAAAGGATTTTATACCTTCCCTAAGGATGTACCAACCATTGTTAAATCTCTTGCAGAAATAGACTCTTTTACCATCGTTATAGAACTCGACCGACAATAACAAAGTAAAGATCCTATTCACCGGCTGTCTTTAAGCTTGGCGTGATTAATTTATGTAAAGTGGAATAAATTAAAAGAAAATATATTATAAAATTGTTAATTACTGGTCTAGAAGCTGTGTTTTTAATTTATTACTTTATAGATCAAAGAATGTCTAACGGTGTCGATAAAAAGTTGTGTTTGAAGTAGAGAAATGATGTTTTATTGGAGGCAGCTGATGAGCGATCGAGTGCGGGCAGAATCTGCGTCGGGGGGGTGCTTCGACGTTTACGTGGAAAATACACAAAGTTCCAGTGGTTGATTATGTGCACGTGTCGCCGCGGTAATGTGCCGCGCGGCGCACATCCCTCCGCCGGCCTCCCGGGTGTCACTTTCTCAACGCCCGCGCCCTCCTCGCGGATGATTGAAAATGTTTCATAGCCGTGCCATTTTAAACAATTGCAAACATACCGTTTTACCGCCGCTTTTGAGTTCTTTATGATTATTTTCTTCGGGCATTCGGTGGGTTAATTGAAACAATGGAATGATATTTCGGGTTGCTTTGCAAAAAGGCAAATATCATCCGGGTTTGAATGGGAACGGTTATTATGGGCATAATAATGAAAATCAGTGTGATGGGAGCGGGCGGCCGCGGCGCGCGGGCACTGCGCCGACGCGGGCTCGCCTCGTATCTACTAATTGAATCTTAGAACTTGCTGAGAACTTTCCGAACTTGCGCGAAATTTGATTAGCTCGTCATCTTCCTTTGAGCATCGAGTTTAATTTTTTTTCTACCCGAGATTACTTACCTACAATCTCCAGACTAATCGCGGATTGATCTAATCGCGTATTCGTATAACTGAGATTTAAAGCGATTTGAAAGGATTACAGTAATTAAATTAATTCGCTTTTAATTGGATAGAAAAAAAAATCTTAAAACTTCGTAAAAGATGAGTATCTAATGGAATTTTGTAGCAATTTTCTAACAATAATTTAGTTTAAAACATTTGTTTTGGACGGTGTCTCGCGACTGAGGACGATCAATCACGTGGAAATTTTCCATCAGCGTTGCTACGGGCTGTGAGGTACATTTATTTAATTAGGTACTCGAAGAGATACGTTTTCTTTGGTAATTGTTTGGCTGTCGGTCCGCGGACACGAATAGCTATCGATTAGTTACTTTCCAGTAACATCTAGCTCCGCCCTGATAACTGAGTCTTTCAACTTTGTATTTCTTTTACAAGGATATTTGTATAGGATTCCTACTAATATTATAAATGGGAAAGTTTGTGAGGATGGATATATGTATGTTTGTTACTCTTTCACGAAAAAACTACTGGACGGATTTGGATGAGACTTTACAGTAATATAGGTTATACATCAATATAATACATGGGATAATTTTATCTTGAAATTCCCGTGGAAACAGTTACAACGCGGGTAACACCGCAGGGCTCGGCTAGTACTTTATATGAACATATACTTAATTGACACCCAGACGTTGTCTCCAACAACTATGCTTGTTCATCTTGTTGGCTCCGGGCGGGAATCGAACCCACAACTCGCCAACTGCGCTCAACTGCGCCAACGGGTTTGTATGTTTCCACAAAGGATTCATTTCTCAAAACAGTGGTTCTCATATAAATTATAGACGAAGACTTTTATCACTTCAAAAGATGCATTCAGATTATTGCACAGAGAGTCAGTTTTATAGTTTTAATCTCTATTCATGGTTAAATTATCTCTTTATTCCATTAAAACTGACACTTAAGCGAAAGTTATTTCCATAAAATACTCAGTAGTGCTTTAACTACTATACTGGCTGTCTCACGGCTATAATATAAGAAGAGAAAGCACCTTAATTATTAAAGATAGTATTTTGACGACTGGAGACATGATTTTTTTAATGCAACGCTGTAGGAAAACCTGTACGTGTATATAAGAGCAGCGCCCTTCGGTTTCCCGTGGGAATTTCGGGATGAAAAATAGCCTATAACCTTTCCGTTGAATGTGGCACTCAATTACAAAAATAATTATTGAAATCGGACCAGTAGTTCCTGAGATTAGCCCTTACAAAGAAACAAAGTTAGTAACTATACCTGTGTATAATATTGAGTATATGTAGATGTAGTGACGTACGTAAGTAAGTACATGAATTAGATATTTTCTCATGACACGCAAAACATATCCTTTAAATCTTTCATTACTTTCATTTGACCGTTTGTTGTTAATAAAATAATACAATAAACTATACGACATGACGTACGGAATACACGTTTTAGTGTTATTTGCATCCAGTGTTTTATTTGCAGCCAGTGGATAAAACTGGACCAAAATGTGAATAAAAATGTTCTCCAAAAAATTCGCTTGCTTGATATAGAATTAATAGGTCGTTCACGTTCACGTGAAACCATTTTCAGTTTGTTTCCGAGTTTATACGAACTCTAATACTATTTAGATAGATTAAAAGTTTAATTAAACAGCCATTTTGGTGGCATGAATCATTATTAACGGCTCCATCTTAAATTAAGATGCTCTCGCGTTCGATTTCAATTCGCTGAGAACGAAACCAAGTTTAAGTACAAGTTAATTGATCTTTGCGGATATTGCTCTTTGTACGCGCTACGTTTTAACGAGAATATATTTTTACTCTTGTTTAAGTATTCATGTAACTAAAAATAATGTTTCATAGAACTTAATGTTACATTTGCTTACGAGGACCTAGTAGTTACTGGTTTCTTAAGTTGAAGCGAACACTACTAATTTAAAATTGAAACTACGTTTACGGATACAGTTTTCTCTGACCACGGTTCCTGTAAAGGGGCTGAAACGTCAGATAAAAATGTAAAATAAAAGCGAAGTGTATCCGTAAACGTACCTAGTAGTTGTTAAACTGGCCACATCACATACTCCGAATAAGTAAGTACATGAATTGTGTACATGATAAGTGACACAAATGATGGCGTCATGTATGTTATTAATTCTACAATTTCTACATTATGACCAGTCCTTGTGAGTGAATTGTGATAAATCTGCTTCAATTTGCTGTTTTTATATAAGTACTCAGAAACTCGTGAAATAACAACAGCGAGTGGTAGTTTCTAGAATAAACGATTGAATTTCTAAACGACAATGTCGTTTAAAAAGTATCGGGTGTGAGGTCTCGGCCGGGTCTCGGAAGCTGCGGTATCTGTTATTGATCGCCGCTCGCCTTTAATTGCCTACAAAACTCGTTTCGCGGAAACGATAACAATAAAATTGATACTCAATTCGGGAGAGCAGTTAAGATATTTTAATTAGTCGCGTTTCGGACATTTTGCATTACAGTTTGCATAATAAATACGTTTATACGCGCTTGTTCGTAAATAACATAAGAATGCTTTCTTTCTTGCGAATACTTTATGAAGTTTGTTCGCTGCTCATATTTTATTCAAATATACCTGCGGTCTGGGAAATGTAGGTGAGAATAAGTTTGGGCGTGAGTAATCGCATAAAACCCTCTGGAACAACAATCAATTTTCGACTTTAACAGAGTTGCCAAAGTTGAGGCTTGCCAAGAAACTCGGCAATAGTTTCATTAAATTTACCACTTCATCGGGTTCTAGTTAGTTCCGATTTTTTTTTTTAGTCTGCAGGAAGTTTGTCTCGACCGACTCTACGTTTCGCTATTTTATCTTTTAAACGAAGAAGCACGACGTTCTTTGTTTTGGTTTACAATAAATTGCAATAATTGCGTTACTGGCCTATTTCATATTGGCTTCGTTCCACGAGCCGCAATATTTTACAATACTGTGTAATGCCGACAAGTACGGTAAATACTTTAGATAACAAACTTATGGTAAGTTTTGAGAAGTTTTCTCTGTGGTTGGTAAAAGAAGCGTTGGAGGTAAAACCTTTAAAATAAGGCCAACATTTCTTGTTGAATATTTAAAGTCGAGAGAAAATTGTTCTTTGATTCAAAGTAAAAAGGTCGGAAGGAGTGTGAACTCTGCGTCAGCATTTGTTTCCAACTCTGAGTGCAATCGACTGAATCGTAGGCGCAAACTTACCGACTTTACCACTTCGGTATCTGCTTTTACCCTTCACTAAATATTATGTTTCCAGGCGATTCAAGAGATTACGGCAGCTTGTGTAGCTTATCAAACTATATTGGGTGTTTAGTGATGTGATGCTATCAGTTTATTTGTATTTACTTGCTGTTTCTATCAATTTTATTTAATATTTTATCCATTAAATATTTGATTAAGACGTTCCACCCGAAAATGAAAAGGTATAAGGGCCACTGAAAACTCACTGGAGAACTGAATATCAGTAAAGTTAGAAGGATTAACATAGGAGTTCTTATCACGCCTAAAAATCGTAGAACGTCTTTACTATGCATACTCTATTCAGACTGTCATCAAAATTGTGATCGACCAAATAAAATAAGAGATTTTCGATAAAATGCACTGGAATGGAAGTTTTAATTATAGTAACGCGGACGCGCGTCGGGTGGCCATCAGAACAGGAGTCCGGTTTACGCCATCGCTCATGACACGATCGCAGAACTCGTTATAAAAACTATTGGAAATTACACCCTCAATTTATCATGGAAAGTATCTTAACTGTTTAAACTGTGTCTCGGTGTAATGGATTGCGGAAAATGACACTTTGTTTAAAGTATATGTATGTTCAGGGTATCTAAAGTACTGAACCGTGACTGAACTTATGCTCGCTGAAAATAAACCCGTAGTAAAAGTGTTGCAAAGAATCTATATCTATACTAATATATAAAGCTGAAGAGTTATCATTATAAAAGTAATAATAAGTAATACAAACTTAAATATTTAGGATTTGAACAAAAACTCCCTTTTTGTTAAGTAACTTTTTAACAAATATCTCTCGTTGTTAGCTACACACTACTGTTACGTACCCATGTCAAATTTATTACACCCTTATCTTTGTGTCGGGGTAAAAAGAGAAGAAATACGTCCCATGAACTTTACCCACCTATAAAATTGGTCTCCAATGTCAAATAGCTGAACTGATAACTCAAAGCCAATTCTTATAATAACCAGTTATAGGCTATTCAACTACTAACTTCAACACGTTGTACATTCTGTAGAAAAACTTGTTTCTTAAGTTGAAAAACATAATTTTCAAATTCATACGATTTACATCATTGTACTAAATTCATTCATTCATTTCGAGTAGGTCAATGACCAACCCTGATGTCGGAGTATTTAGACCGCCTAAAGGCCTCCGTCATGGTCCTAAATGAAACGTGACTATCTATACTAATATTATAAAGCTGAAGAGTTTGTTTTGTTTGTTTGTTTGTTTGTTTGTTTGTTTGTTTAAACGCGCTAATCTCAGAAACTACTGAACCGATTTGAATAATTCTTTCACTGTTAGATAGTCTATTTATCGAGGAAGGCTATAGGCTACATTTTATCCCGAAATTCCCACGGGAACGGGCACAACGCGGGTAAAACCGCGGGGCGCTGCTAGTGTTATATATTCTAACGTTATACAGTCCCGTATCATTGAGTATAAGATTGAAAAATAGCTCTTCAGTTCACTAAGTAAAGAGATACACCAGACCATCGCATTGTTTAAACAAAACCCAAGTTATTTACGTGGACAGTTAAAAATCGAATACCGGAGTCGTGCCGTTAGTGAAATAAAGCGCATAACTTTTTGTAGGCGAAATAACTTTTTATCGGCCAAAGTCTCGAGAACACGATAAAGAGGTGAAAGAGAAAAGTTCCGATCGTATGCAGTTAACTCGGCTTCGTACTGCGATACAATTTATTAACTTGGAGACATTTTGTTGAAAAAACTAGTTTTTCATAAAGTTTTGGATATAAATATACGGATTAGTCAATATTGATTTGTGTTCTATTGTCCATATTTTAGCCCATTCCATACTCCATCCAGCCCACATACAGCCCTTGTTATCTATATGTTAGTAGCCGCGTCTGAGTTTTACCCTTGATGAGGACTTTCCATTGGGAATTTCGGGATAAAAATCCTATTACCTTTCTCTCGAATGGAGCTATCTAATACAAATATATTATTTTAATCGGACTGATAGTTATGATATTAGTAACACAAATAAATTTATACTTTTTTATAATATTTGTATAGATTGTATAATATAACCTTATTCATTTTAAACTTGTATTGTATCTGTAGGGCTAAGGCTTCTGTCCCTCTTTACTAGCTATAATGGTCCTAGGGACTGTTTCGGTACAGTCTGGAAGAAGCGCATACAACTCGTCCCTACTTTCTGCCGTGGACCACCAAATTCTCATTAAAAATAATTAACTTTATTTATCACTGTAATATATTTTTTGAACCAAACTTGTTATAACAGTTTTCCTCATACGACATTCGTATAAATTTAGTATATTATGTAGTTTTCACATAACGTTTGGCGGGTGAAGCACAATCCATTCATACTTATAAATCATATTATTATGCTAATGTTCGTCATTTATGAGTTAAACCGAGAGCCCTTATTGAAAGGGCAAAGTTTTATAGTGCATGGGAAGGAAATGTTCCCCTATATAGCTGTTTGTGATTTAAAGGTTAGGGAATTTATATGATTTTATACTAAAAGTATATAACACACTTGCAGCCTCCACGGTTTTACTCGCGTTGTGTCTGTTCCCGTGGGAATTTCGGGATGAATAACCTTCAACGTTCCGTTATAAAAATAATTATTCAAATCACATTGGTCGTTTGTGAGATTAGCGCGTTCAAACCAACAAAAACTAAAGATGAAGAGTTTAAGAAATCAAAAATCAAACTAACAACCTCACTAATGAAACCGTTATCCTTTGTTTAGTTAGACTCCATATAAAACTAAGGACCACGTAATAACAAAATTGACAAATGTTATGAACAAAAATGACAAAATTATACAAAGTTCTACTTTTTTTATGTAGTTTCTAATAATTCGTTATTAATGTAGAACATTACTCTGCTGGGCTATTTAGATATGCTATTTAGTGCAGGTAGGTAGTGCAGGTATTGTAGAATACCTATGAACGTACCTACACTCATATTCTTGAAGCTTAATTTCAGGAAAACATTAAGTACTAATTCTGAACAAACTCGCAGAACGCAAGCTCAAAGCAGAATTTTCTTCAAAGCGAAATAAGAAATTGTATATGAATAAAATATCTCGGTAGTTTCAGAAGTTTCTTAGCGTCTTCGCAGGTTTCCATAACAATTAGAATGTGAGAAGTTGCGAACAAACATCGCAATGCTCAAGTGGATGGTACTTTTGCAACTGCGTATGCAACATTCATGACTGCTTTCTCAACTTTTGCCGAATATTGAATTGTTAATTTGGAAACTTGAAGTTTGTGCGGTATGCTCCATTTTATGTTTCTTTGTACATCCTCATTTTGTATGCAAAATGATAGTGCGGTTTAAGCAATCAGCTTAACTACCAATAAAAGCTCTTATCAAAGCTACATTGTAGGCTAAATGTAAGTAAACATTTGAATCGCAGTCGCACTTACAGATTGTAGTAAATTTTAATGATGTGTTGCGTCGCAGTGCGGGTGTGGATGCCTCGAGCAAAGAGTTATGTATGAACAACTAGCGCCGACTGACGGCACTTTGAAATAGGCCTGCAGCGATCCGCCGGCTCTCGACGACAAAAAAATATCGAAAACAAAGTTGTAGTTCACGTTTTATCCGGGCTGGGCCGTGCGTCAACCGGCGACCGAATAAATTGCGAGGACAAGCCTGGAATGCTGTTGAACTGTCCATTATGATTTACGTACTCAAAGCTTTTATGTTCTCAGTTTTATTAAAGTGGACTTTTTATTACAAATAGATACAGTTTGATAACCAATACTAATAGTTCTGGCCGAATAGAATAATTATTCAAAGTAAATTCTTCTGAAGGATTTTATCATTATATCATGTCCGTTTTAAACACTGGTTTATATTTTACGTAAACGGAAAGAGCACAAGCGGTTTTTCTGACGCGGGTAACAGGGCACTTGCTACTCCAAAACTGACATTGTTTGAGAGGCGTTCATGCGTGAGTTGCGTTTGAGCGGATTTTCAGAGGACTCGGCCCACTTCATCCAATAGGCCTTGTAGAGATTCACAAGCGGTTTTGATGACCCTCACGCTACGAGTAGAAAAATGTTGCTACTATTCAAAAGCTTCCGTACCTACACTATGACTCTGATTTTTCACACTGGTATTAATTTAATTTTTAAAAATCTTAAGAGTTACACATTACAACGATAATTTTCATTGTATGTACCTATTACATACCAATTCAAAAATAAACCAAACTAGCTGTGCCCCGCGGTTTTACCCGCAGCGTACCCGATCCCGTGGGATATTCGGGTTTTTTATTAGTCGCTGACGAAGATTAGTCAAATTAAACAAAAACCATATAAAAATCGGTCCAGCTGATCTTGAGTTCTAAGCTGTGTAACCCGCGTTGTGCTCGTGGGAATTTCGAGATGAAAAATAGTCTAAACCTTCCCATTGAATATGGCTATCAATTACAAAAAGAATTATTCAAATCGGACCGATAATTCCTGAGATTACCTCGAACATACAAACAAATAAACTTATAAAATTTTACCTCTTTATAATATTTACACATTGTACAGTTATGAATTGCAGAACCTAAACAAACAACAATAAAACAAAAGAAAAATGCAATATCTGTGTAAAATGAGTTTGCTCAGTGGTGGAGTATTTAATTGTTCAATTATCAATTAAAATAGCAGTTTGTCCGATTGCAATCGACGACGTGATGAGCGTATTAACACAGCGAAATGCAATTTTGATGACGTCAAGAGTAGATTTTGACGCAAATCAAATTCCCAGATGGTTGATTTTGAACATTTTAATGAGTAACATACGGTGAATGTTGTTTGCTCGGTGAGTTGGCGAAATTGGTAGTTATGAGGGTTGTATAATTTACGTTGTAGTTTATCTACACTTATATTATAAAGAGGAAAACTTTGTTTATTTGGTTGTAATGAATAGGCTCAAAAACTATTGGACCGTTTTTAAAAATTCTTTCACCATTCGAAAGCTACATTATCCACGAGTAACATAGGCTATTTTTCATCCCGAAATTCCCACAGGAAAGGACACAACGCGGGTAAAACCGCGGGGCGCTGCTAGTGTTAAATAAAACTGGATCTGCCGTATATACGAGTACTCATAATTATAATAAAGCTGGAGAGTTTGGTTTTTTGTTTGTTTGACACGCGTATCTCAGAAGCTACCAATCTGATTTGAATAATTCTTTTGGTAATGGATAGCCTAATTCAACGGAATTAAAGGCTGTTTTTCATCCTGAAATGCTCACGGAAAAGTGTACGATCACAAACCGGGGCGCTGCTAGTAAAGAGTTGAGACAAGAATGAGACGAATCAATCGAATTAGTTAAAATTTACTTTATTTACAAAATAAATTAATATTGATAAAACTTCCATAAGAAATCAGATGTTGACGTTACAGAGACCCCTCGTTATCTATATACGAGTATATATAAAAACAAAGTTATGTTAGTTACACCATTTAAAACTAGAGAACGGTAGACTGATTTTTTTTATTTATCTTGGTCAAAGGTAGGATATTAAGTTATAAAAAATCCCAAATAACCACGGGAACGGGTCCGCTGGGGGTGAAACTGCAGGATACAGCTAGCATTAAAACATACGTATGTGCGAATCTCAAGTCGCATCCGAACAATTTGATAAGCAGACAGATACGCCAACAAGCGTCGCGGTGCCGCACTGCGTCGCAATACACCACCATTAAAATTTACCAAAACCAGCCAGTACTGGAACCATTCACGTACATTCGCTAGTATTTACATGCGGACAATAGCGTTGCGTTATGTTCACTTACTTCTAAGCTACTCGTTTGTACTGATATATAAAGGTGCGATTACAAAAAATCGTTCGCATGCTACATGCTTTGACACGTATAGTGTAGCTGTAGAGAATACGGTAGGAACGTGATAGGAGCATTAGGCGAACGCCATGGGCAGACGACTGCAGCTGTCAAATAATTAGGTGTTGACGTCAGTTGTGGAACAAACTAAGTGGAGACTAAGAATTCTTAGTAGAACGAAGTAGTTTTAGTTTAAACATTTATGGTATGGTACTGCATTAAGCGGTCGCAGTACAGTAATTGTGGCATTAACAGCGGCGGAATACCGGTAAGCTCGGTGCGATGTAATTGCCGCTCCATCGGAATGCGTCGGGCCTACTGATACAGATCATTGGGTTATCGCCCGCCCGCCCTCGCCCATTGCAGTACATTTTTTATTTTATTTTTCAGTTCGTTAGTAAACTTCCAAGTACTAGAGAGTTTCTTCTGAAGCTCGTAATTTGGACCGGAACTTTTAGCGAGTGGGGCGCCTCAATGAACGAAATCGTGGTTGGTTTAGAGAAGAATAAAGACGCAACAATGGCCTCATTCGATTTACGCTTTATTCATTTTATTCGACGATGGTTCGCGGTTTATTATCATTATTGTTTCTTTTGTTTGGTGAGTGACTGGCTCTTTCGGGTCTCATCTAAGTCCATCGTTGTTTACGTAATTGATTTATCGAATTTGTTATCTTATCACTATTCATTCTCTAGTAAGTGTACGATACACGTGCCGTTCGTATTTATTAGGTTTGGACAAGGAAGTGGAGGAAACTTGAAACTGTATTATAAGTAATATTATTTTATTATAAGTCTTTCGGTCTAATTGATTAATGAGCCGCGAAACATCGCGAAGATGTTATGATTAAATAGTTTTTGTTGCCGCTTCGATGGTACTATCATGAATGAACGAAGCTTAAGAGCGGTCTTCAATCAATCATTTTCTTTCAATTATTTTCGGTGGATTAATTTAAAGCATTTTGGAATTGATAAGTTCTTTTCATGGCCAAAGAATGATGTTGCAATAAAAATAGATCACGAAATCGTTATTATTGTTCTCTAAATTATTAATGATATTGTGATTGGTATAAACTTAGCTATATCTGTAAAATCTTTTAATTATTTGTTCAAGTATATTAATATTTAATAATCACATAATATATTTCTTCACTAAAAACAGGGCGGGAAATATCTAACCTACATACCTACTGAAATACCGTTGCAGCGGGATCACATAACTAACTTATACTATTTCTACTACTCCTATATACATTATCTACGAGCATTGTCTGGTACAGCCAGACCATGCATGATAGTGTTTAACAATTAGTACTTTGTCGCATTATACATTTTGGAAATTTTCCTTGATATATTGACAAATAGTATTTTTCCAAATTTTTGCGTTTTGTACACGTTATTAACGTATTACTACGGGTATTTTCCCAAGGTTGTAAAAGGCTTACTTTATTTACTTTTTTTCATTATTTTGATTACTTACTAAAACAACCTTCTGGACCGCGAAAAAGCCCGTAGTAATTCGTTAATAATATCAACGAATATTAAACAATGATAACGTTGCTTAACGTTACAACTAAACTGACTGTATATACTTTGAAATTATAACGGCTTGTAGACTACTCGTACCACATGAACTCTGTACCCCATAATGGCCTATAGGCTGCAACATATAATGACCTGTAACATTGTCCTGTACAGAAATGATGACGTGCCGGCTGGGGTCGCGGCGGCTGGGCGGGTCGCGTGGCTCGCTGCAGGCCGGGGCCGCGTGCTCCGCCGCCTCCGAGCTCGACCTCTCCTCCAGATCACGACGCGCGCACAAAGCCAGGTATACTCCTCATACCTACTCCATACCGATTTTATAAGTGTGGTCAAGGTGATGTACAATCGTTTGCCCAATTCCCACTGCTGGGCAAAAGCATCATCCAACCGTTTTCTTCGCAATTATTATTTGTTTATATATTAAACGGTATGCATAACGTAGTATAGATAGTTAGATACCCATATAATAATGGTCGACTCTTTTTGGCGGTACCCTTTGCATAGAATTTTGGGATGAAAAATGTTGGCAATGTTGATGTATTTACTCGACTTTTTGGGCTATTTCAATCTCTATGCGACATTAATACTTTGCCAAAAGTCAAAATAATCATTATTCCAAGCAACAACTAAGCAAATAGTCACCCAAATGTTTAGTATTTTTGTTCAAAGGCAAATGTAATTGGCGTTTGTTCGCCCGAGGCTAAAACGTTTCGATCACTTTCGTATCAGCAAATACGGTGCCATTCAATCGTGTTGAAATATTGCTGTGCTCAGATTCAATGTAAACTTTCAATTTAATACACGTAACCACACAACTGCCATACTATTATTGAAGAATTTCCTTTCTCAGCGTGTTTCACAATTTTATTTACGTCCAACTTTTTTAGGAGTCTGATATATGAAACACAAATGAAAATATATTGCGAAACTATGACTTCTAGAAAACTGAGTTATTACAAATTCGTACCATGTAGAAAGAAGGTCCCGTGTCTTTATGATATTCAAATAGTTGTAATATTCTCGGTGCTGATATTTCGGGTTGAGTCTTGACTCTTGAGCATTCTTTCAAAGTGCTGTAAGTGTGAGTCGATATTACCTAGTTGATACTCTAAACTGCGATGTCAAGCCGTGGGCGATAAAAGAGATATATCGGGATCATAACACTCTCAGAAGGGCCCATTTTTAACGGCTTCCCGACATAAAAATTATAGAAGATCAATGATGGCGTTTACCCTTTGTTAAAGTATTTGGTTGATATTTATTTTTATTTTATTCTGTACATCAATATTCGCCCTTTCTTGCTGGTAAAAAAATCGTAAAGTTCGATAAATTTGATGATTTTTCCCAGATCTGCTATAACTAAACTAAACATGTAGTAATTTAATGGTTAAGTGATTATTTTCAACTACTTAAAAACATTCGTACAATTCAACATCAATCAGTAAGTAAGTACAAGTTGGTTAGCCGCCAAACTCAGTGTTCTAGTTTTTAGACCGCGTGTAAGTTTTTGACACGGTCTATAATTGAAATGACGGACCGACAATTGACACATAACAGCCTTATCACACTTGCGATTTACAAGCGTATTGAAAGCGAAACGTACGCGCGGCGTGTTCGTCGCGTTCCCGTAACCAATTCGCCGCGAGTGCGTCGCGATTTTGCCGCGATTGCGTAACGAATACGCTGCGCAGCCGTCAGTAAATCGCTGAGAGTGATCTGAGTCTTGGACAGTCACTTACATAATGGATTCCGACGAGGAAACACTTCTGTTAGCTTTATTGCTTCGAAGAAATAAGATACGGAAACAAAAGCAGAAACGGCGTGTTTGGGAGAATCCATTTTTAAGTAATCGACTGCAAGAGAGCGACTATTATGTGCTGTTTCGTAAACGAATCAAAAATAATCCCAAAAAATTTCGTTCCTATCTGCGCATGTCAAGACTTACATTTTACGAGTTGTTAAATGTGATCCAAAATGATATAAGACGTGAAAACTCGCGTTTAAGATTGTAAAGTGGGTAGAAATGAATTTCGATGACGAATGTACGGCATGATGTCTAAACTCTTGACGCGGCGAACTCGCTGCGCAGTCGCGGCGTATTCGTCACGCGGTCGCAGCGTAATCGCGACGCCTTCGCGGCGAATTGGTTACGGGAACGCGACGAACACGCCGCGCGTACGTTTCGCTTTCAATACGCTTGTAAATCGCAAGTGTGATAAGGCTCTAAGATAGAAATGCTACTAACGGCCTACTAATTTGCGGCTAAGTTGCACTTTGCTATGTATGAAGTGGTGTTAACTTAGTCAAACTAAGGCACGAGCCTAACCTAACCTTAGTTAAAATATATTTCAATTAACAAGAGTTACAGGGTAAAAATAAATTTATTCAGAGTGGTTGAACGTGCGTCGGCTCCATTAGGGCCCGGCTGGAGAGGTTCGAGGGCCTGTCTCCTGTTTGTCCAGGAGAGAGCTCTTCAACAGTGTCGCCTTAATCACTAGTGTTGATACTGTGCCCTGCTCCGATGAAAAACTTAACTTTCTAAGTAAAAATGTTAATCAGAAACTAAGTTTTGAGAGTTTCGTAGCCAAATGGCACATACGGAATCCTTTTAGTCTTATCATGTCCATCTGTCGTATATCACAGTCCTTTTTCTCGGACGTTATGGGTGGTTCAATTGTTTTTTTTGACTGATTTTAAATGAATAGTATCGATGACATTCTGTTCATTAATAAAATAGATAGTAGTAGTGTTGTACTTTGACTAGGTCATGTTACCTTGCTCAGTAAACATTAAGGGCCTTATACATAAACGCTTTTTAACAGCACTTTAGCTATCAAATGGTTTGTCCCTTTCCGACATACGCTATTTGCCAAAGAGCAAAAGAGACAAAACCCTTTAAAATAGTGTTTAAGTTAAATATCGTCAATGTAAGGCGGTATATGTTTTCATTGGTAGGTATTAGGACCAATGATGACAGAAGTCTTACTTCATTGAATAACTATTGCAAATTGAAATTTATCAAAGAATACGAGTAGGTATATAAATATATTATGTTGAACAACTTTCACAAATGGATATTAAAACCACCAATTTTTTCCGTCAAACAGAAAGTCTGATTGTAAAAGATGAAAAGTAAAGTTACTTAAAGATTAAAAATTAGCTTTTAAAGTATTACAGCGTTTTAGACGATCAATACACTTTATCCGATAATGGAAAAATAAGCTCTTCATCAAGAAAATACTATCTTGTGCATATTAATTTGTATAAAAAGCGGATGAAGTGGATTCCTGAAAGAGCTCGAGTCTCCCGTTAAACGCTTCAGAACCACAAGAGATTACTACCAGGCACCTACGTCTCGATTTAATAGGGTTGCTACTTACGCTAATCAGATAAAAACGTTTAGTGATTCTGGCCGTTTTTTGCTGTTACAGTATTTATGAAATTGGGCAAAAAAACTGAAAAACTTTTATCCATCTCTCTCTTATACTTAAGAGCTGGGCTCTTGTCGATGGAGTTCTTTCCATTTTTCTCTTTCTTCTGCCATCCTCTTTAGCTGTTCGTACGGCACGATCATTACTCTTTCTTTCTTTTATCTAACTCGTTCCAAATAATAAAATACAAATGTAATTCTATGAAATGACTAGCAGTGCCCCACGGTATTGCGTTGCGTTGTGCTCGTTCCGGTGGGAATTTCGGGACGAAAAATAGCCTTCCCGTCAAATGTTGCTATCCATTTCTGAAAAAAGTGCGTTCCAAAAAACAAACTCTTCAGCTTTATTATATTAGTATACATTTATATTGATAGACAATTCACATAGTTTTCTTTCATGATGTTGATATTAAAACATATTGTTGTTGCACAGTGAAGTAAAGTTCAATAAACGTTTAAGTGGCGTGCTATGGCAGCCCTGGCCGGATCGCAATATGAGTGAACGTTCGACGCCGCACCGCAATGGAACCGATCGCATTTTTGAGCGGTTTATATCTCATTTTACGGTACGACAGCTCGATGCGAAGGCCTCCTTTACCCCTCCCGCGAACTCCATTGGGAAAACCAATTTCTACCGGTAGCCGTTCGTGTGCTACTAAGTCGATTGGATTTCAAACGATTTTGCCCTTTTCTCTAAAAAAATCTCATATCTGCATAACTTTGACGATCGCTCGATCTTTTCTATTTCAATTTTGAATGGAATTCGAATGAGTCTATTATGTAGTGCATAATCAAATTGATCCATACAATATGTTTCCTCTCCCTTTGTTTCGAGTCGCGTCGCCTCGTTCTCGTTGTTCGCGCCTCTCAGCTATACATTACGAGTGGGAATCAAAGGTGTAATAGCTGTTTTATTGCGACGGAGAACAATTGAGATTATCTGAAAAGATATAAACTATACTAATATTGCAGTAATTTTATCACTTTTACAACCGGTGTCACGGTGCTACGGGGCCGGCAGTAAATTTTATCCGTATTGCCGATTATGTTATAACAGTCTGCTTACTTGAAATGCTTTCATAATATTATTTAATTTTGTGATAATGAATCTTTAAAGTCAACCCAACGACCGTCGGCAGATCGTTATGATTTTATTAATCTTACGTTCCATTGTTAAAAATCGAAATTTGAATCTTGAATCTAGAATCACAGTAAAAGTAACGTTTGTTGAAATCATTCAGCGAACGACTGTAGTTGTCGACTAATAAGGTATTGGTGATGTTGGTACTCGACCGATAACCTAGTGTCAGGACATGTGATCGTAATAAACTCAGCCACCACATGAGATGTGGTTTCCGTTACTACTACTGTAAGCTTGTATCTTCTCATTGTTGGTCAAGGGCCTCCTTCCATTCTCACCCCTCTTCTCGATTTAATTTAATTTTTTTTAAAGCACCACTTCCCAGCATAAGATAAACTCTATTAAAACAAATCTCTCATTTTTAGAAACTTTATAATGGCACTGTTGATAAAACCTGCAACTGCCTACCTCTTTTTCTGTAACTTTAAGTCAGACGTAAGTGTTTTTTTTTTAAATAATTGAAGCCAGTATTACATTACGTCTTTCCTTCCTTCTTTAGTTTATAAAACCTCTTTCCAAGGAAGACCCGTCTGTTCGGAGCCGACATAAAGAGTGTGTAGAAGAGATTGGTGAGCAAAAACAGGTTACTTTTATAGAAAACGATGTTGTTTGTCCAGGTTAAAACTGCTGGGCGCAAGCGGCGAAGCGCCGCTGCTGGGCGGATGGCGCAGCACGCCGCACACCCCGCACGCGCCCGCCACGCCCGCGCCGCACCAGTCGCACAACCACTTGGCTGCCTCGCAGTGTAATGGGACTGATAGGTTGGTTACTTCTTCTATTTTTAATGGTCCGATACCTACGAAGATAGAGCGAAGTGGAGGATATGAACAAGGAAGGCTGACCCCACCACTCTGTGGGATACATTGCCAGGAAGAGAGAGAGAGAGAGAGAGAGAGAGAGAGAGAGAAAGAGAGAAAGAAAACGATCCAATACCAAGATCTTATTAAAATAATAGTTGCCCGTCACAAAGACCATGGTTCTAGTAGACAGTCTTTTCACTGTGTTGTGGTTTATGATAAGTCCCGATCAATCGGTCCCGGATGTTTCAATCGTCAGACCACGTTGGAGGCCTTGCGGCGGTCTACACCGTGGTTGCCCACTCATCTACATAAACTTTCTTAGTAACCTTTTATCTACCGCCCCCTTCTTGAGTAGTGAACTCAGTAGTAGTTTCAGCAAGCACCATAATACATATATCAAACGGCACATAGCCCATTCGACACGTTTGTGGTATCGGACGTCAGTATTGCGGTGTAACGATACTCAACCTTACAACTCTCGAGGCTTTACTATTTACTTTACTGAGACCTTCAAGTGCATTGGATTTAGATTTGAGGGATCTTTACTCCGTAGGACGTAGTGGTAGAAGATTTAGGTTTGGGGTGAGGGTTTGGCTCCGCTCAGGGTACGTATTGTGTAGTAATACTATTTTTATATTCATTTTTTCTGGTCATCAAAATGTTTTAGCCCTACCCTCCTAATTTGGGAAAATAACGTAAGCGCGATCTGCATTATTTTCAAAATAGCGACATCTATTGGATCGCAGGTGCAACCATAACAACAGCCAGTTTTTTCGTAAAGTTATGACCCCTCTTTCACCCCAATCGTCAAACAAAGTCACAGCGCTATTTTGTGTATTCTCTATGCATACAAAGTTATTCCATTGATAGTCATAATAAAACGAGTACGGTAGAATAACTCTCAATGCTCAGAATTACACTGATAAGGCAGTTACCTGCACTACTGATAATGAACGCCATTTACGATACCTCCCTATTGTGCGATACATAATAATGGGTGTACCTAATAGATTAGTGTTATCTCTATTGTTATGCCAGGAGCAGTTATTGACTACTGCTCTCAGAATTCGTTGCCTTGGTTCAGTATCTGAAACTTTTTTAAATACATACTGGTTTCTTAAGTTTAAGCGAACACTACTCAATCATTTTGAGTCCTCTGTAACCACGGTTCCCGTAAAGGAGCCGAAACGTCAGATAAAATTTTACTAAACATTAGTAGCTTTATGTCTATTACTAGCGTATATCTATTTCATGGCTAGCTGCTGTAAAATAGTTATAAATCCGTGTGAAGAAATTAAGCTAAGTAAGCGGTAAGCGTTGGCAGATCGGTTCAGTCTACCAGCTTTTTCACGCTTACTTGTCCTGATGGTTGTCTATAAATCAAATCTTGGAAGTTCTTGCTTCATTTCTCAGTTACCTACTGAGCTGAAATGGATGCACGTTTGGTCTGGATGGCACTGCATTATGATGACAAAAAATGATAAAAAATAAAACCTTGGTTAGCTTGTTTTATGAAATACTTCCTTTTTGCCGTCTTAAGTCTAAAAGCTCATGTTAACTAAGAAGATGATGTTAACTAGTTTACATAATAAATATGACAAATAAATTGTTCAAACATTGCCTTAATCCGATAGTAGAATGGAAAGCAAAATTGAACAAAAAATAGGTGTATCTAATTTCTGATACCAGTATGTATGCATAACTGAGGCGTATTTAGGCTAGGCAACTACAGGCAATTTCTGTTAAGACAACAATGAGTCAGTGTTGTATGGCAGCAAATACGAAATAAGCAAAGTGTAAGCTTCCGAAGCGATGCGGCAACGTGCACTTCACTTCTTGTGGCAACTAACTAACGTGATTGTTAATTGGCTTGTTCCGATATCGACGGTACAATTCGACACCTTGGGACAAGCAACGTTTGTCCGACAATGTATCCTATACCTAAACTAGGTTATTCGTAAATGTTTTCATTGTCACTTTGTGTATTGTTCCACATTTCCCGATACAAAGAAGAGTTTTTTGAGCTTTGGAAGTTTTCGTATTTTGAACAAAAGTTATAACAAAATATGGATTGTTAGTTACTTTTCGTCAGATGTAGCTATTGTTGCTGGCAAATAGATTTTTATAACTGATTGCCATTTTTGTGAAAAAATATTGGTTCACTATCACAGATATATAAAATGGAAGTACGGAAGAACGAATCATACTGAACCTACATACGAGTAAGTACGAAAGCACAATACTATACATATCTATACTAATATTATAAAGCTGAAGAGTTTGTTTTGTTTGTTTGTTTGTTTGTTTGTTTGTTTGTTTGTTTGTTTAAACGCGCTAATCTCAGAAACTACTGAACCGATTTGAATAATTCTTTTTGTAATAGATAGCCATATTCAACGGGAAGGTTATAGGCTATTTTTCATCCCGAAATTCCTACGGGAACGGGTACAACGCGGGTAAAACCGCGGGGCGCTGCTAGTAGATTATATAATCCCAATAGTTAAGTGCCCTCAGGGACCGAGATAAAAGTTGGAATACAGTTCCAATAATGATAACTTAATATTGACAAAACTACCGACCATAGATTAATTATTTTCTCATTTAAAAGTTCTCAGAACGCAGCGTAAAGTTCATGGAGTTTTAATTAAACTGGGCAACTATTTCGCTTCGTACACCTTCATTTTGCTTCAGTGTTGCCAGTTGTTCGTACCGGCTAAGCCAATGTCACGTTTGAGAACTATAAACTAAATACATTGTTATAAGACCAGTGACAACAGGTTAACATTTAATTAAGATTAAGTCAGTTATAAGTTGTATAACGAGCCACTATCGGAGTTGGGCTACATTGTCGACGTCGCTATCGTGCCAGCTATTGTTCGGATGTTATTGATGTTATACGATATTCTATACTTATTATA
The DNA here is from genome assembly GCA_951394245.1 of Cyclophora punctaria. NCBI lineage: Eukaryota > Metazoa > Arthropoda > Insecta > Lepidoptera > Geometridae > Cyclophora > Cyclophora punctaria. The sequence goes on from OX596171.1 coordinate 5,081,898, forward strand.
TGTGTTTGGGCGTTGCCTAGTTTCGTTTATGGTTTATTTTGGTACGTATTTATTTTAACTTAATGAACAGCCTCCTAGATCAGTGGCATTTATATTTGGTTGTCTCCTCAACATGTTTGGGACTGTCACGTTATAGTCGCGTGACCGTACATTCCTATCTATACTAATATTATAAAGCTGAAGAGTTTGTTTTGTTTGTTTGTTTGTTTGTTTGTTTGTTTGTTTGTTTAAACGCGCTAATCTCAGAAACTACTGAACCGATTTGAATAATTCTTTCACTGTTAGATAGTCTATTTATCGAGGAAGGCTATAGGCTACATTTTATCCCGAAATTCCCACGGGAACGGGCACAACGCGGGTAAAACCGCGGGGCGCTGCTAGTATTCCCATACATTTTGATTTGATTTTGAATTGAGTCTACGTTGAAGGATACACTTCGCTTTTGTTTTACATTTTTATCTGACGTTTCGGCCCCTTTGCAGGAACGTGGTCGCAGAAGACTCAAGACAGGTCTTCTGAATGAGTAGTTCGCATAAACTTAAGATAAAAAAATATAATACAAAATGAAATTGCCACTTGTCCAAAGATCCAAATCACAGTCACTAAATCAATAAAGACAACAAACTAGACGTTTCCTTAAACCTCATTGTACAAATGATTAATTGCTATCTGTTTTCAAACGCAAACTGTTTATGCAAGGAAGTTTATTGTTACAATTGTCTATTAATAAACGTAGGTATGTCTGTTGGCCGCCCTCGACTTTATCAACGTTGTATCCATGTCAGTTAGATAATGAATCTAGTATTGTTAGGACCGCAATAGTGTGGCGGCCCGGGGTATGTTGAATATCCGGGGAGTTAATTGGATACAAGGCCCTCGATATCCTTGCGGTGGACTGGCAGGTGGTAAACGTGATATTCAATTATTGAGTCGCAATTACAATACACCTACGACGCGTTAACAAACAATCAAGTAATGCAAACAACTCGCGCTAACTGATTAAGAATACTGTACATGTTTAAGGTTTCAATCCGATTTAAAGTTCACAACTGTTATGTAACAGTACAATGAGTTATTAATCGGTAGATGTTTGTGATTTGTTGCGAACGTTTTGTGATTTGTGACGTTTCAGCTTTAGTTGGGTTTCTGTTTTATTAACTACGCGAAACGTTTATTTGTCTGCTATATATAATTGTATACACTCCCGTATTTTACGAACAGGCAACACAATAAAACAGTGTATTAGCCAGGACATGTAAATTGTGTCGTGCGGGTGTACATGTTATCCCATAAGATTGGGCCCGTACCATAACCGGTGTAACAGGGAACACAGACAATCTTACTCAAAGTGTTACGTACGGCTGGGTCGGTTCATATGGCCTGCGTAAATTTACGTGTACAAGAACCTTTATATACCGCATCCAATAGGAGCGTACGTTTGTAAGCAATGTTTAGCATAGGGCCGCTCCTTTATGTAAACGAATCAACGGAGAGATAGCGTGCGTATTGAGTTGGTAATATGTAGATATGGCTGGATTGGTCGGCCACAATTCAATTTACTTGTACACAGCCTCAAGACATTTATACGCTGAGATTGTCTAGTATGTTATGTAGTGTATTATTTTATGGAGATAGTATTTTTCTTTCGCATTTTATTAGCTTTAGCCCGTGAGAGACCTTCATCGAGCTGTAGTTCTTTACAGATTACACACCCTTCAACGAAATAATTCGATGATAGGATCTGGACTCTCTCCTTAGAGTAGGAAAATTTATAGTCGCGTCAGATTTGTTTGAGACAGGGAAAGCCTTACCATTGGAGATTCCACAAACTCCCTAAAACAAAGCTACTCCCATGAATTTACCTTGAATGAAACTTACATTCTATTGACAATTGGGCTTAAGATTGCTTAGCAAAAAGAGATAGACAAAGCAGACTAATAAGACATCGAAGATCCCAACTCCACCATGACAAAGACACTGAAGAATCCCATTCCACTGTAACAACGTCCTTGGTTTCAACTGAAATGGAACAGAGTTTATCTTCTTATACTTAGGTCATACTGAAAGTTTCTGGATTTAGATAAATGAGACCAGATATTATGTTTATGATACATTTATTGTTTTTCGAAGTATATACCCTTGCCATTTACACATTTTTGCATTCTTTCGAACCATTGTGTGAAGCACTCTACACGCAGTAATTTCTGGTCTTCCGATAAATCATGCGGTATCCATCGAGTGCAAAGCTTCCGAACCTTCAGATGAAAATGCAAAATAGTTTGCACTTGGCTCATTCCAATGCCTAATATAGTACGAATTTGCTGACAAGTAATTTTTTTGTCAGTTTCAATTAGTTGTCGTACGGTATCAATATTAGATTCGGTAACCGCAGTCATCGGCCGACCTTCACGTACATCGTCATGGAGATGAACACGTCCTCGTCTAAATTCTCCGAACCACGAATACACAGAGCTACGACATGGGGCTTCATCACCAAACGCCAATTGAAGTCTCTGGCAACTCTCTTGTTGACTTAAGCCACAGCGAAAATCGTAAAATATCATTGAGCGAAAATTTTCCCGAGTTAAATTCATTGTAGTAGCGACACGCAATTTCTCCAAGGGCGCCAGAATGAAAAAAACAAATGACAGTCTCACGTTTTAAAAAGCGATATGCTCCCAGAGAGTTCTTTTTTTAAATTCCATAATAACTTTTTTATTTTTTTTATCGTAAGTGGCCAGTTCCAGAAACTTTCAGTATGCCCCACGTATATAAAATTCTCGTGTCACAATGTTCGTTCCCGTACTCCTCCGAAACGGCTTGACCGATTCTCATGAAATTTTGTGAGCATATTGAATAGGTCTGAGAATCGGCCAACATCTATTTTTCATCCCGAAATTCCCGCGGGAACGGGTACCGTGGTTGAACTCCTCTGAAACGGCTCGACCGATTCTCATGAAATTTTGTGTGCATATCGGGTAAGCCTGAGAATCGGACAACATCTATTTTTCATCCTGAAATTCCCGCGGGAACGGGTACAACGCGGGTGAAGCCGCGGGGCGCAGCTAGTATTAGTGTAAATCTGATAGTTCATGTATATTAATTGTTTGTAATTTAAACTGTTAATGCCCAGTTCGATTACATTCCATCGTGTTCTCTGTAACTCAATTATCTACTCTCTCTAAATTAGTTATCGTATTACTAAGAGGCTTTGCTAAAATAGTCGTGTTGAATTTACACTCCCGTTGCGTTGTTTTCGTGTTCGATATTTCTAACAACAATTTGCTAACTAATCGTAGGTATTGTAATACAATCTTTTAACTAGGTAATTCAAATCTTTGATAGCTGTAGTTTGAAGTCTTTAGTGTACATATGACTGGCAGCAGCTCGCGGGTTTACTCCGCGTTTTACTAGTGAGAGTTTATAGTCATCCTCTTGAATTTTCCCTTTTGAAAAATATAAAAATCAGATTTGTCGTTCTCGAGGTAAGCACATTTAAACAGACTATAAATACACTTCTCAGCACAGAACATAAGTGCCTAACGAACTCTTCAGCTTTGTCATATTCGCGTAGTTAACTAGAGATGAATATAGATTCAATACCGTACCAAGTTTAATTCATAAACCTGTGAGCCTATTGAATAAACATACCTTTACTTACATCGTTATTTCTTAGAGTGTAAATTGTGTACAAGATAATAACGTTTATTTAGTTATCTCCGCTGTGTCATGATAATGTGTGTGTCAATCATTCAAATGTTGGGAACATTAATTAATTTACGAACTCGCTCTCATAACGTCGCGTCGTCGCAACCGCACCGTAATCATGTAAATAAAGACGTAATTATGAACATAGTTCGTAACGTTTACTGTTTAATTCAAATACAAGTAATTTAGTTTATAATAAACAGATAAATGTAGGTTGTTATGTATTTGTATTGGCTTTTTACTCGACGATGCGAGAGGTTAATTTTAACCTGTTCACGTAGCAGTTAATCTTTTTATAGCATTTTCAACTTTTAGAGTTAACGTTGGTTAAATAATGTCTAATCGAGTGTAAACTATTAGAAACGGTTTAAAACTTTTGCTATTGCTGATCGTACTGGTTAGATATTGAGTTTTTATCAGCATTTTAGGACGTAAAGTATGTGTTAAACTGGTAACTGGTTAACAGTAGGGCAAAACTGATAACGTGATTCTATAATCATCTAATCAGTTCGCATAAAATTATCTCGTATATCCAAATGAGAATACGTCAATATAACCTGCGCATGACATTTCCTAACCGCGGTTGTAATTCAAATCGGTTTGTTAACTAAGTTGTTAAATCCTACCGGGTTTGTCCATATAAAACAGATACAGAAATGCACATTTTCGAAATAATAAATGTTTATATACATAAATACTGAGTGACTATTAAGTGTTCTCGTGCTTCGGAAGGTAGGTACGTAAAGCAAACTCGAATGCACTTAGACTCCAGAAACAGTAATTACTTTTGCGTAAGAACCTGAGCAGACCAGTCCAGATAGTCTTTAGGCTGTTTTGTAGTACATAAAAAGTGAACAAAAAAAGACCATATAATGTAGGACCGAACAGCACACTAGACACGTGACATCTAACAGACGTTTACGTCAGTCACAGAATTTTCCAGACTAAAGAATTATAATCGACAATAATTATTATGTCAGACTATATGGTCTTGCTTGCATTGAACAAGTCTATCTTAAACCTATTTTGGATTATAGTCTGCCATTGTCCTAAAACAAGAGGTAGACCGTAACCACGGCTTTACGGAAGGTATGTCGGTTTGTACGTATCCTGAACACGTCCGATGCAGCTCAGATATTTCCATTTAACGTAGATAAAGTCGAAGCTAAGTGCTCCTTAATAAGATTTCATCAGCGCCGTAGACTAAGCAAGCACTCATATATCCCTTCCCTTTGATATAATGAGACAAAGTCAACATTGACGACAGAGGCATGTGTGTGTAATAACCTATTTTTGATATTTTAGGACAAAAATAATAAGGCTTCGAAGGGTTGTTGGATATCCCTATCAAAATGTTTGGTTATAAATGAAAATAGAGGAAGCAAAATAGATTCATTTTGGTATTTGAGAGACTTGTGAATCTTTCGTTTTAGTTGAAATTTTGAAATATGTAACTGGAGGCGTTGTAAATGTCAGACGAAATTATTATTGTTAGCAGTAAAATTTAAAGAGTATCACAATAGTTTAATAGTATTTAGTCCAAGTTACAATGAACTGAAATATTTACTCTATTCATAAAAAAAACAGTAAATATTATTTATTTATATTTAATCAATCATACGACGCTACTATAAAAAATATCTTATTTAAATTCATATTTTAAAGCAAACTATTTATAGGTATATTTAAGAAAACTTACACTTTTTTATTGTTTCAACGAAACCAGTGTGAGGTATGCGTGTCGTTGGACATATAACAGTAAAGTGAAATAGTAGCCTGTAATGTCCCACTGCTGGGCAAAGGCCTCTTATCTCACTGAAGATATCAGTACAGTGAGGAGGATAAGGCGTAATCACTACGCTTGCCTAATGCGGGTTGGACATGTATGAAACAAATATTAAGTTTATGCTATAACTAGAAACCGATTAAATACAGGAAGTTAAGTATTCTTAACTTCCTGTATTTAATCGGTTTCTTTATTAAGAAGCAATAAATTGCGATACAAAAGGAAAGAGCTAGATGAGACAAATGCGGATTATTGCTAAAGACAGACACCTGATATTAGTTTGGATGATAGTTATCCAGACGGGCGGTGCTCGCCGTCCGACCTGAGATGGCCTTTGAAATTGATTCAGACTCAAGACGCTGTGGAAAACATTCTTATCTGTTGTGTAATTTATATCTCTATTATTCTTTGAATGAAAATGGTTTGTGAGATGTTTGTTTAGGTTTTGTTTAACAGAAATAACTATCGATTCGCTAAGAAGTTTAATATAGATCGTCCTTTTTTCAGTCGATGAGACTGAATACTGTTTAAAGTGTTCTTAAAAGATGACTGTAAGACTAGTTTGTAATCAGCGCCTTCCTAGATAGAAGGTTAGATCTTGGAAGCGAACCAAACCTCGCCACTGAGGTATGATGTAGCGCATCCAATTATCCGCACTCGGCGACCACCTCATTCGAATTCTTTTCCATTTAAATTGTTCGAATTAATTCCATTCACTCGTGCTGAAAAAAACTTTAGCTTTTACGAAGTGGTTTGTCCGCCAAAATGATTATGTAATTTTTTTATAAATATTCAGTTGGCTGTGTGAACTGGTATGGTTGTGATTGGTGTTGATATGTAGGTGCCCAAGTTGTAGCGATTTTATGTGTGGACATGTCAACGTAACTGTGGACTAGGTGCCACAGTGTACCGACTAAAAAACTCTTTGAAGTGAAGTAAATGTCTGTAATGTCTCACTGCTAAGCAAAGGCTATTCATCTCACTTAAGTACAGTAAATTGTTAGAAAAGAGAACAATCCAATATATGTCATTATACTATACCAGCTGTTCCGTGAAGTGTTTCCTACGATCCAATAGATGGCACTAGTGTGAACATTTCGATCATTACCCTTACGTTATTTTCCCCGATTTAGCGCCCATACATTTTGTGGAGAAACAAAAATCTTCATCTTTATATAAAATTATTATCGAATGAAAGATGTTATTTGTTTGTTACAGTGGTAGCAGAGGCGGGCTCAGGAGGAGGTCGACGTACGCCAGCGGGCGGCTGCGGTCCGGACCCAACTGGTCGTTCGTGTTCGACCCGGCCGGCAGGCTGTGCTACTACTGGTCTATGGTCGTCTCACTCGCTTTCCTCTACAACCTCTGGGTCATAGTCTATAGGTTCGCCTTCCAGGAAATTAATGGTAAGATTATATTTATGCTATAAATCAAATTCATTTTATTATATGACATCATTACAAATATAAAAGTCGTTATATTCTAATCGGAGAAGTGGCCACTTATCATATAATGAGCCACTTATGCCAGAATGCGTTTGCTGCCCCTCATTCTTCACAATGGAGGATTTATAGAAAGCCAGTGACAGCGCGATCGAGCTTGTTAAATTCCAGTCCACCTTCTTGCACTGGCAGTCTAGTCCAGTTGCTAACTTTAACCATATTTACTTGACAAGAAGAAGTGGCAAGTAAAGTTTGAGGTATGAGGAAATAATTTAAAACGATAATTTGATTGTTATGAGTTGAAGCGTCCCCACCAGAGCCGGTTAATCTACAAATCATATCAAATGGATTATAACAATGTAGTATTGCATAGCTCTTGCGGAAAAGTCCACTAGTAGATGGCAAGCTACATCACTTGTAAGCTATATGTCCAACGATAAGTCCCAATTTAATATATTATTCTAGCCAACCCAATGTCAAACAAAGCCGTAAAGACAGATCCAGATAAACCGGCAGATCCGAATCCGAACATAAGGTGCATAAACGGATAAAAATCCAATTTTGATAGAAGGGCTTATGCAAAAGACGTCTCCATTTAGATAGCGACTAAGATTAGTGGCGGAGATCGACGTTGCACCATCTTAGCGCACTCCGCGCATAGTTTTCAACTTGCCCCGAGTGGAATTAAATTACTTACCTAAATAGCTTTTCTGGGTTGAATTTCTAGCGCCTAAGACAATGTAATACTTTGACAGGATACGCTCTCGGATGTTTCGCTGCTGGCGCGCGATAGTTTCATTACCTTTACTTAGTTTCGATGAGTTTTACTGCTGGGAATCTAATTGTATTACTACTTTATTCCGGCTCTGGATTCGAACTCGCGAAGTTAATGAATAAACACCTCGTTGCACACAAGTTCCAAATTTAAACTGTCTTCGACGTTACACATTGTTGTTTCCATTAGGTTTCACATGACTGTGATTTGTTTGCAACGTAACGTTTTGTTGCAGGTGAAACGCTGATCGTGTGGTTCTGTCTGGACTACTTCTCAGACTTCCTCTACTTGGCGGACATATTGTTCCACTTCAGGACGGGCTATTTGGAGGATGGAGTGTTACAGACGGACGCGGGGAAGCTGCGGACGCACTATATGAACTCAACAGTGTTTTACATAGACTGCTTGTGCCTCCTACCGCTGGACTTCCTCTACCTCAGCATCGGGTTCAACTCGATCCTCCGCTCCTTCCGCCTCGTCAAGATCTACCGCTTCTGGGCCTTCATGGACCGCACCGAGCGGCACACCAACTATCCCAACCTGTTCAGATCGACAAGTTTAATACATTATTTGTTAGTGATATTCCATTGGAACGGGTGCTTGTACCATATTATATATAAAAACAATGGTTTCGGTAGTAAAAACTGGGTGTATCATGACTCTGAAAATGCTGATGTGGTGAAACAGTATTTGCAAAGTTATTATTGGTGCACGTTGGCGTTAACTACGATAGGTGAGTGACGTTTGTTTTATTAATACGAGTAGCATGACTTTAGTTAGCTTTAAGGGCGAGTTGCACAATAATTCTTAATTACATATAGTGCCTAACACATAAAAAAACTAATGAGGTATCGATTTAAATAGTGTTCTAATTCGTGCAATATAGAATACAATTTTGAACGAACAGCTTTTGTTTCAGCAGAGTTCTTGTGCAAGCCGCTCTTAGACTTGTGTAGACGAAAGGTTTAAGTCAGCGGAGGACATAACTCATGTGGTTAAGAACACAATTCCTTAGTTTTTGGCCAACACAGACAACACAGTCCTTCGCGGACTGCAGGATTAATGTCCCTCGTCAGCGCAAGTCAGCGCAGTTTCTTAGGTTTAAACAAGCAATTGTATGAAACTCATTTCACGGGTGCAGAATAAACTAAAATGAAACTATCTGTAAACCAAGTTTGACTAAATATACTTATTTTGAATTGAAACTACGTTTACGGATACATTTCGCTTTTATTTTACATTTTTATCTGACGTTTCGGCTCCTTTACAGGAACCGTGATCACAGACTGAGTACTAAGTCTTTCGTGACCACGGTTCCTTATAGTTTTCCGTTAAATGTAATTTCAATTCGAAATGAGTGTGTTTCCTTAAACCTAAGAAACCAGTATTAATGTTCTTAATTAGCTTACTCCTACGAGGTTTCAGAATAAGTAGACTATTTTCTCCATAAATAAGTATATAAGTGAACGTTTAGTAAGTGTGGGCGTTTAATAGATACTTGTGCTATTTAATGCTCTTAGAATAGTCAAGAAGTTCCATAAACAGAAAACGTTGAAAGTATTTGCTCGTTAAACATATTTCGTCTATTTTAGGTTAAAGTGTTTTGTACGAAAATCTTCGTATGAGAACTTATCTTTTACCTACCGTTTAAAAGGTCTAGTGCAAAAAATTAATAGACACTGCTAGGTTGAGTAAGGGTTTGTTTTCACTGAGCGGATCAGAATAATAATAATAATATAATATTTTATAGTATCTAAAAATTCACACACGGTTAATTAGACCCAAACTAAGCTCTAATAAGCTTGTATTATGGAATCTAACTCACTGATAAATTCATATACAAATATGAATATATAATTGACACCCGGACGTCGTCGCTAACAACTACATATGTCTGCACATATTGTTAACTCCGGTTGGGAATTGAACCCCCGACACAGTAAGCGCTCTTACATGCCACTGCCAACAGGCTTGTTAATGAAGCGATGTCTAATTGGCCGATCATAATGCATTATGATGCAATGTATTGCAAAGAGACTTCGAGCATGCAATGCTCCGAATCAATGCAATGACATTGGTCAATTGAGCTCTATTCCGCTCAACTCCACCTCAGTTTAAACGCACCCTTAGGGTAGATTAGGTTAGTATGAAGACAATTATAAGCCACACATAGGTAATATACACTAGCCGCACCCTGCTCGTTACCTGCACTGTTCCCTTTCCCGTGGGATTTTCGGGATTTTTTATACATATAAACCTTCCGGAAGAATCGTTCTAACGATTGGTGAAAACCGCGTGAAAATCCGTGCAGTAGTATTTGAGTTTATCGCGAACAGACAGACAGACAGGCAGACGCGGCCGGGGACTCTGTTTTATAATATACGTTAAGTTACATTTTTTAATCTGACATTAACAATCGCTCAAATGGCAACCACTTCCCCTGATCAACAGCCAAAAGACTTCCCGTTTACCTCACATTTACTATTCTATTGGAAATCTGTCGCCAGGAGAGTCTACAAAGCCAATAACTTTGTCTTGTTCATTACCCAACTAGCAAAAAGTGGTTTCATTACTATCTCCAGGAGCACTATTCCGTAGGACTATAAGAGACTTATATCCGCTAATAAGTCCGGGAAAGGGCCCATTTTATAAGTACACTTTTACTTATATCGTGTTTATAATAGACCGCTTCAATGCCGTTTACGCCTATATTGCTCCTATATTAGAATTACGTCAATCCAATTAGTCCTGCAAATGCCAATATAAGTAAATTATAGGATAATTTGAGATGAATACGCGCCTCGCAATGCTCGAATTCTGTTCAGGAATTGTTTTAACTATTTGATTAAGGGTATAGTTTGTGTAAATATAACTAAGTTTAATTTAATATTAATGAATGTCAACCATAGTAGGAAATCAAAAGCTTATTATTGTTAGTCTGGTGTATAGGTATTCGTAGGGGAATGTGAATTTTCCGAAAATTCTATCATGGTTTTAATCAAAATTTTAAAGCGCCTCTTGTAATTAACTTATTTACATTTTAATATTTAATATTTTATTATGAAAATATCATGAAAAGTTACCATTTTTTTTGTGAGCATTGCCAAGTGTGACTTAGAACCAATATAAGTAATATTGGTTCTATATTGGCCAGTGTTAAAACCGAAGAATTCGCCATATTGTAACCAATTAGGGTTCCACATTGTCAGATACAAACAAACTCTATTGATGTTCATAGCTTAGCATGTTATAGGAATATTGTAAGGGTTTGTTGTGCGTGCTAGGTTAAACATTATTTTAAACATTGTTTTTATTTAATATCTAATTATTTTATTCAGGTTCCCAACGATCGAAATAAAAGTATGATGATATTCCTGGATACCCTGGAGCCCTGGGGGTGAAATAGTAATGAATAGTAATGTGTAGCTTTTCTTTATTTGTATCTAGTAGTGTTCGTGCAACTTAAGGCAAAACATCGTTTATTCTTACATTTATAACTTCAAATAAAGAGATTAATGCAGCGTGAGAAATATTGAAGTTTAGGGCCCAGTTTTTAATAGAATAACGCAGTTCTAAATCTTTGTTGTAATCTGAAAGTTCTGCCTCATTATCGCTTTCAGAATCGCTCAATGATTTTTCACTATAACTTTCGTAGTCTGAACCTCCTCCATCTAAAGTACTACAGTTATCTTATCCGGAACCCTCATCAGAATTCGCGATGCGCTCTTCACCAATTAAATTTAATACATCAGTGCTCACTGTGGCTGATGTCAAATCCTATAATAGAATTTGCGAAACTATATAAAGCGTGTTTTAGCCTATATTGGTCGTTTCAAGCAAAAGTGATCTTATAAGAGTTTTGACCAGGATTGTTTGAGATTACTTAGACTATAACACTATTATGGAAAGCCTTTATAAGTGTATCTAAGCTTATAATGGCATGCGATAAATCAATATAGAAAACATTTTATCCTACTGCGATCTGTTATAATCTTAGTGATTTAATTATACATATTTGAAACGCGGATATAAAATACACTTCTAGGGTAATGTAAAACCAGATAAGAAGTTTAAATGCTTTTCAGTAGTTTAACTTAAATTTACTTATATTGGCCATAAAAAAATAGCCTAGATGAGGTTATAAGTATAAATAACAAGAGTGATTGCGCCTCAGTGTATATATTCCTGGTAGATGCTCCTCGAGGAGTCTTAAGCTTTAAATGCTCCTAAGATGTTATCTTAAAGGCGCATATAAGTCTGAGTTTCCAGACTGATTACTCCTGAGTGCAATTAGTTTTGTTACTAGCTTTTATAGGAGTCTTAATCCAGAAGTGGCCACGAAATATGATCCTATATACCGATATAAGTTCAAATTATAGGATTAATCGTACTGAAGTAAAAACGGTATTCATTAATGCTGTTAAAAGCGCAATAGCAAATACCAAAACCTTTAACGGAGCTATATAAGTCCAAATAGCATTATAAAATCGTATTCCAGGACAATTTTGCTAGTTGGGTACCATGCGGTCCCTTTTGTGTGCGACCCCTAATTTAGCTACCTTTGAATACGAGGGCCTCGCTTGCAATAATTTTAGGCAATGTGACACATTTACCGAAACAACATAATATGTTAGTGTGTTTTGGGTCTGTTTTATTAAATAAACGTATGAAATGTTCAATGTTTCGGTCTCCGGGTCTCTGTTTATAAAGTATTATTTAGATTCGTGATGTTTAAGTTATGTTTCGTGGTGTTTTGTGTTCGTATTCAGCGGGTACCGAGTGAGGTAATTTAAAAATCTGTTTCAACGTGATGCAAAAAGAATAAGTGAACATATGATTTTATAAACATCTGTTGAGGGAACTTTCGTATTAATTGCTAATCTCGTAACCACGTCGTAACTCATGTGATATTTATTCTTATTGTTCCATTTCTCAGTTCACAGAGTGTACTTAGCTATTATTCAGATTATTCAGAGAGCTCATTATTCAGCGATTATTATTTAAAGTGCACAAGCCTTTATAATTTTATTTAGCATCTTTAATATGTTTAATACACATGACGTTTGTTTTAAATAGTGTTCTATTTCTTGCTATATAAAATAAAAATTTAAACGGACAGCTTCTGTTAAACATAGGTCTACATTTTAAGGCCAGGATATCCCAGCCGTTTCGGTCACTGTCTCTCTGGGTAGAAAAGAGCGAGAAACACTACGGCGCGGAAATGGTGGTGGTAGAATTTTGCGACTCATTTTTAAGAATTACCACCTTTCGTTGGATTAAATCAAAATTTTACTCCAACAGTATTCAGTCATAGTTTATTTTACATCACTCACATTAATTTTAGAAATATACGTTTGAAATTGTTTAACAAACTAAGTGTGAAAGTAAGGTATAAAAGACCCATCTCTGTGATTTTTTTCTATCGAGGAAATTAATAGTCAACGTGTTTCGGAAACAGTAGTATCATTAAACATATGATCAAGATTAAAAACAAACAAAAATTGTTCTTGTAACGTTAAGACTTTTGGCTAAAAAATTGTTTATAGTAGCCCGTTTTAGGAACTCATAGGCCCTTAAGAGTTCTTGCGCAAACCCTCTGTTTTGATGAGCGTACGTTTGATATGATCAGTCGATACTAAACATAGCATAGCATAGCTTAACTAACTCGCAGCGCCCTCGATTTTACCTGCGTTGTTGTCGTTCCCATGAGAATACGGACCGGAACGTCAGGATGAGAAAAGCCTTATATATTTCCCTTGGCCGTCGTTTCGCCATTGAATCCATTACAAAAAATACATTCAAATCGGATTGGTAGTTCTTTGATTATCGCGTACAAACAAACAAAGAATAAAAAATCAAACTCTTTATTTTTGATGATACTTTTAGTTTGTAAGTTTATATCAATTGATGTAATTGGGTCGCCGTATTAATTGAAATAAATAAAGATAAATGAATTTATTAGTATCAATAAAAACACCGAAATGGCTAAAGGAAAAGATCAGAAAGCATTAATGAACAAAGCACTGGAGGATACACAAAGAATCAAGAGGTGCTCGCCGATTGATACTCGTAACAAGTTTCGAGCGGTTAATTGAGTCTCTTGAAAGAACAAAGTGTTGTGACGGGCCCTGACGTTGTAGAGGCAATCCGTTTGAGGACCTAAGTGGAGGTACTTACATATTTCAATCATTTATACCTAATATCGGATGAAAAAACTACATACGTGTGATTTATAAGACATATGAAGTATGTAAACCGTCTGTAACCAGGCTGCATCTCAAGAACGGTGATAGTTAGTCAGTTGAAAATAAAAATAAAATAAAACAAATGTTCAAGGGGGCTCCCCATACAACAAACGTGATTTTTTGCCGTTTTTTATGTACGGAACCCTCCGTGCGCGAGTCCAACTCGCACTTGGCCGGTTTTTGAATAATATGTAATACAAGCTTCGGTTAAAAAGACACAAATGTAGAAATAGTTATAACATACCATTTAAAAACAATATATTTTCTAAAAACGAATTCCATCCCAAATATTCAGAAAAATGATGAAAGTGTAGAATATTGCACAATATTTTAAAAGTGAAATAGACTCTCTCTAGAAGGACGTACAAAAATAGCATTGCAAAAATAAAACCCAGCCTGCAGTGCGCTCCGGCCATGAGCTCCCAGTGACGTCATCCCGTCACGAGAGGCCAGGATTCACGCACAAGCAATTAATACCGACCTCGATATTAATGTTAACTCACAATTGAGTTATAGGATCGACTCGCAAACATTCGTCAAGCACTTAGCAACAAATTAATGTTTGATAAACTTGCAGATTATGAATTCAGTTCAAGTTGTTACTATTTCGATAGTACACTTAAAGTTGAAGTGTTTCGTCTTATGATTCAGTTAACCGCTTTATTGCAGGTTAAACTCCCAACTTTACGAGTCAGATAAAGTAGAGATACAAAGTAGATGAAGTTTTTCGCTTATGAGAAGGATGAGTTGTTTTGAAGTTTTTATATACGAGATTTTATATAGAAATGTGTAGAATACTTTCCTTTGTATTCTGACATCGTTTGATTGATGATTTGTCATGATGAAACTTTTCATTCATTAATTTTGAGTAGATGTAGGCGGTCTAAAACTCGGAAGCCAGGGTAGTACCCAACCCTGGTCTGGTCTGGTCTGACGAAAGAAACAACCGGAACCGACTGCTTAACGTTCTTAATAATACTTGTTGACTATTTTTAGCCGGGTCATTTTAGACAATTGAAATAAAGAAAATTCCGACAGAGCCAAATCTTCGTAGAGACCTTAGGTTTACCACAAGGAATAAAGTGTCAAAAGTCCCCATCAATCCCATGTGAGCTTCGGGACTTATTCGGGTCCCAAGGTCAAAATTTTAGGTTTTTTGGAATTTTCTCGAAAACGGTAAGTTTTATCGAAAAAGTACCTGAGAAAATAAAAAAGCTTATAAAATTCTCTATAACTTTAACTCTATCCACTTTTTCCATATTCCCAACCGTTATTGAACTACACGCTCCAGAAATGTAAAAATTAAGGACCTCGGGCAGGTAACTATGAAGCCTGCCCCAATGCTCAACAGTGACATGACCTATGTCATTTGAAAGGTCTTGAAGAGTTGTACAAGTTACTCCTAGACAGTTATATCGAATTCGATGGCCAACTCGGTGTTTTCGACCACCGAAGAATTACCACTGGAGGTGCTGTGGAGCCTGGACGGAATGCTCAACAGTGACATGACTTACGCATTTGAAAGCTCTTACAAGTCACTTTTTGATAGTTATGTCGAAATCGACGCCAAACTCGGTGTTTTCGACCACCGAAGAAAAAACACTAGGTGTATGTGCACTAATGTGCAGTTGACACTGATCGTATTGCTCAACAGTGACATGACTAATGTCATTTGAAAGCTCTCACAAGGCACTCCTTGACAGTTATATCGAAATCGACGGCCAACTCGGTGTTTTCGACCACCGAAGTATCGACACTGATCGTATTGCTCAACAGTGACATGACACATATCATTTGAAAGCTCATAAAGAGTTTTATAAGTCACTCTTTGATAGTTACATCGAAATCGCCGTCCAACTTAGTGTTTTCGACCACCGAAGAATGGAGTTGGGCTATGCTATACCGAAGTATCGGCGCTGATCCTAATGCTCAAAAGTGACATGACCTATGTCATTTGAAAGCTCTTGAAGAGTTGTACAAGTCACTCTTTGACACTTATATCGAAATCGACCGCCAACGCGGTGTTTTCGACCATCGAAGATCGACACTAGGTGTATGTGCAGTTGGCCTTGATGGTATTGCTCAAAAGTTACATGACCTATGTCATTTGAAAGCCCCTGAAGAGTTGTTCAAGTCACTCCTTGACATTTATATCGAAATCGACCGCCAACGCGGTGTTTTCGACCATCGAAGAATCGATACTGGGTGTATGTGCAGTTGACCCTGATGGTATTGCTCAACAGTAACATAACTTATGTCATTTGAAAGCCCTTGAAGAGTTGTCCAAGTCACTCCTTGACATTTATATCGAAATCGACGGCTAACTCGGTGTTTTTGACCAAAAATAAAAAAATATATGTACACATTAGTTAATAAAGGACCTTGAGAAAATTCCATTCTTCGGTGGTCGAAAACACCGAGTTGGCGGTCGATTTCGATATAAATGTCAAGGAGTGACTTGGACAACTCTTCAGGGGCTTTCAAATGACATAAGTTATGTCACTGTTGAGCAATACCACCAAGGTCAACTGCACATACACCTAGTGTCGATCTTCGGTGGTCGAAAACACCGCGTTGGCGGTCGATTTCGATATAACTGTCAAAGAGTGACTCGTACAACTCTTCAAGAGCTTTCAAATGACATAGGTCATGTCACTGTTGAGCATTAGGATCAGGGTCGATACTTCGGTATAGCATTGCCCAACTCCATTCTTCCGTGGTCGAAAACACTAAGTTGGACGGCGATTTCGATATAGCTATCAAAGAGTGACTTATAAAACTCTTTATGAGCTTTCAAATGATATGTGTCATGCCACTGTTGAGCAATACGATCAGTGTCGATACTTCGGTGGTCGAAAACACCGAGTTGGCCGTCGATTTCGATATAACTGTCAAGGAGTGCCTTGTGAGAGCTTTCAAATGACATTAGTCATGTCACTGTTGAGCAATACGATCAGTGTCAACTGCACATTAGTGCACATACACCTAGTGTTTTTTCTTCGGTGGTCGAAAACACCGAGTTTGGCGTCGATTTCGACATAACTATCAAAAAGTGACTTGTAAGAGCTTTCAAATGCGTAAGTCATGTCACTGTTGAGCATTCCGTCCAGGCTCCACAGCACCTCCAGTGGTAATTCTTCGGTGGTCGAAAACACCGAGTTGGCCATCGAATTCGATATAACTGTCTAGGAGTAACTTGTACAACTCTTCAAGACCTTTCAAATGACATAGGTCATGTCACTGTTGAGCATTGGGGCAGGCTCCATAGTACCTGCCCGAGGTCCTTAATTTTTACATTTCTGGAGCGTGTAGTTCAATAACGGTTGGGAATATGGAAAAAGTGGATAGAGTTAAAGTTATAGAGATTTTTATAAGCTTTTTTATTTTCTCAGGTAGGTACCTTTTCGATAAAACTTACCGTTTTCGAGAAAATTCCAAAAAACCTAAAATTTTGACCTTGGGACCCGAATAAGTCCCGAAGCTCACATGGGATTGATGGGGACTTTTGACACTTTATTCCTTGTGGTAAACCTAAGGTCTCTACGAAGATTTGGCTCTGTCGGAATTTTCTTTATTTGATCACTATTTTTATGTCTAAAATGACCCGGCTATTTACGTAAGTATAGTTTTTGTTTGTAAATTGGCGCTCGATTTTGACGCTCGTTTACTAAGATATAGTTCTTAAAATATCACAATATAATGTAATTAAGTCAACCTTTTATGTATGTTGATTAAACAAAATCGAACTGAATTTCTTTTCCGAACACATTGAGACACTTTTTATGACATATTTTTTTATCGAAATGTTAATAATTTCAAAATTGCTGTAAAATATGCTTCTCAAAGATATCCTAGCCGAAATAAGATGAAATATTATGTCATTTTATGTATAGATATTGAGATATTCTTGGAATGCAATCTGCAATTGAATATGATAGATCGAGACCAGTTATTGGAATCGCCCGTAAATGAATGTTGATATTTCAACGTACTAACGTTGAATATTGACTAATATTGAAGTCACTTTTAAGTTAACAATGTTGAGACGAAAATAAATAAACCTTCCCTTAAGATTTAGTTAAAGCTACCCTTCCTACCTACCCTTAAGGGATTTAGCGAGAAGTTATATATTTATTTAATTTAAAAGCTTTCCAGTAAACTTGCCTTCTATTTTTGGTTGGATTAATGAAAGGATAAAGTTTATTTAGATAAAGTTGTATTTTGATAAGCTATTTGGGAAACTAAGGGTTAAGGTGAAGAAGGTTAATTCCAAGATTTTATTGTAGTATTCAGGTTTAAAAAACCTTTTGTGCAATACATAAACTATAAACCAACCTTATGAAATGTAGACCAGAATGGTTCTGATGGAAAGTTGTCGAAAGTCTTACACCAAAACCAAGCTTACAGCTTGTATTATCAAATTGATAATTTTGTTTGAGTTATACTAACGCCTCGATGGTCTAGTGGTATGTGCACTCGCCTGCTTAGTCTGAGGTTCCGGGTTCAATTCTCGAGTCGGGCAAAAACATGTTTCGTACTCTTCAAACATGGTTCGGGTTTAAGATCACCAACCCGCAGTAGGCAAGTGCGGTGATTATGCCTAATCCTCACTGTACTGATATCTTCAGTGAGATGAGAAGCTTTTGCCCAGCAGTGAGGCATCACAGGTTAGTACTATACCATCATCAACGTAACGTCATTAGAATGTTGGCTCGTGTGATGTTACATTTTACATTGATGCTATTATACCTACATAGCATCCATCATCACGAACGTTTTTCCATGTTATTTAAATAAGATTTAAACATTTACAACAAAGTGTTTCGTTAAATTTAAATTAACTTTGGCGACAGATTTCAACGCCGTGGTTTTTAACTCTTTTATAATGATAATAATAAACATAAATTATGTCTCCGCTGTGCTCAAAATTTTCCTAATTGAAGAGAAAACGCTGTTTCCTATTACGACCGCCATTTGTAGGAGGTTCCTGTTTATAATTAGTAAAGTTTTTTATAAAAATAACATTCTGTAATATATTTTTTGGCCCCAAATACATTTAATATTTAAAATTTTATACATTTACATTTTATATTCTACGGGAAAAGCAATTTCGTTTAATCAAAATGTTTGATTTTTGTTTTTAAAATCATTTAAGGGCCTATGAGTTCCTAAAACGGGCTACTTTAAACAATTTTTTAGCCAAAAGTCTTAACGTTACAAGAACAATTTTTGTTTGTTTTTAATCTTGATCATATGTTTAATGACACTACTGTTTCCGAAACACGTTGACTATTAATTTCCTCGATAGAAAATAATCACAAAGTTGGGTCTTTTATACCTTACTTTGTGAATTTTAAACACTTAGTTTGTTAAACAATTTCAAACGCATATTTCTAAAATTAATTTGAGTGATGTAAAATAAACTATGACTCAGGACTGTTGGAGTAAAATTTTTGTTTCAATATTATATTTGTAATTAAAATAAATTTCCAACGAAAGGTGGTAGATTCTTGCGAATGAGTCGCCATTACAATTTCCGCGCCGTAGTGTTTCTCGCTCTTTTGTACCCAGAGTGACAGTATGCGCTGAGGCGCCGTGCTAGTCGGACGTGTGTCGCTTTTTTCATTCCAGTGCTACGAAACTTCATAGTGTTTTCTCATTGAGATCTTATTGTTTTTTTCTATATTTTAAGCTATTGCATAGCTTCTATCGCGGGCCTTGAGCGCGGGGACCGAATCCAGAAATTCCGTAACGAAAAAACCTCGCGCAAAAAACCTAAGGCTCCCCACTAACGCCATCTAATGATAGAAAAAAAAACCTATCGCTCCCCACTAACGCCATCTAGTGATAGAAAAAATAACTATGCAATAGCTTTACCGCGGCAGTCCCCGAGTGCCACACGTCTTTTTTTTCTATATTTTATTAAGGCGGCCCCTAAACGATCAATTATATTGAATATTGTGCAATATAATTGATCGTCTTGGGCTAATATTGAAGACTGCGCAATGATTGAACGAAAGTTTGAGCGAGTTTAATTTTTATTGCATCATATTTTTTATTGCTTCGTGTAGGGTCAGTATTGCGCAATATTTGATATGTTGCTCGGGATCAAACTATTCTTCGACTGAACAAGAAAACATTGCACGATTTTCTTATTGTGCAATATAATTGACCGTTTGGATCCAAACACAATTCAATCTTATTGCACAATTAAATATATTGTACAATGTTATTGTAGGTCTAGGGGCCGCCTAAAATGTGATTATTGTGACATTATAATAAAAATAAACTTTTTTCAAAATAGGTTATTATAAAACACTAGCTTTTGCCCGCGGCTTCGCTCGCATGGAATTTAGTCTGCCACATTAAGTTTGGTGATATGTATATGGTTTAAAACATTTTTTTATTAAACCGAAGCAAAAAGAGGCGCCTTTTGCTTTCAAATGACATGGGTCATGTTACTGTTGAGCAACACGGTTATGGTCCATAACATAGCCCAACTCTATTCTTCGGTAGCCATAACACCGAGTTGGCCGTCGATTTCGATATGACCGTCAAACAGTGACTTGTAAATAAGTCATGCCACTGTTGTGCATTGGGCCAGGGTTCATAGTATCCCAAGTTCCTTTAATTTACTATTCTATTTTAGTTACTACTTGCTCGCCCGCACGTACACGTCACTTGTGGCCGTCACTTGTGGCAATATAAAAATATCTTAAAGAAGTAAACATAGTAGGTAGAACCACCATTAGCAACAAACTATCATTTGGTCAACGACATTATGTGTCTAATATTCTTCACACTTCCGCCTCCACAACGTAGCGCACTCCTACCTCCGCATCGTAGCTACCTCCGCGTCGTAGCACACTCCCACCTGCGTATTGTAGCACTCTCTTGGTTCCGCATATACCCCTATGTCACAAAAGCGGCCCGCCTTACTTTATTTGGCTACTTTGTGGCCCTTGCCTGTCAAAAGGTTGCCGACCACTGACTTAATGCGAAAGACAAACGAGTACATCATCTTTGTGTAACTCCAATAGTTTAGGCAGCGCACGCCAAGATAGCTCTTAGAGGGCAGATTTTTTTCCATCCATACATCCATCCTCACAAACATTCGCATTTATAATATTAGTAGGAAGTAGGAAGTAGGATTAGTAGGTTAGTAGGATAAAATTTTATAAGACGGTTTATTTCCAAAAGTAGTCAATAGATAAAGTGGTAAATTAATTAAACGAAAAATACCTATAATAGGTGTTTCGATTTTGATAATTTATTTTATACAGCATATTTTTTAAGATTTTTTCTAAAATATTAAGGTACTTTACACAACCTCAAATGAAAAAGAGTTTTGATAAACTAATGTGAGAAAATAAAAATGAATCGTAATGTTCGGATTCGAACCCGCGGCCTTCGAGATAAGCAAAATGATTCTTCCTGTACTTAGGTTTCATTCACTAATTGCAATGTTATGCTATCGTAACGACTAAAATATAAGACATACGTATATCGGAACTACTCGGCGATGCTTCGTGCTCATACGGAGGCCGTCGCATGGCGACCATGTCACATGTGTCAAACCAGTACGGTGGTGATTTTTCTCCGACTTGCTTTACAAATACTTATTTATTACGACCAAAATTATACAAATTCATTATAAATTGTAGCTTATATAACCTGTTCAGTAGTTTTTGCGTGAAAGAGCAACAAACATACATACATCCATACATCCATCCATACATACATCCATCCTCACAAACTTTCGCATTTATAATATTAGTAGGATAGGATATGTACGTAATTTAGATAAATACAAAATGCGATAAAATGTTGATTGTTAGAATCTATTTTATCAATGTGATGACTATTCTACCCAATTCAATATCTACTACTGATTTTTATTATGTGAATTAGATAATTAAGCGCTTCGCAATCTTCTGTTACAAAACGACCGCACGCGGGCCCCGTATCTCATAGAGTGACGTCAGCGCCGCGCCGCCGCGACGGCCGCTGCGCGTACTATTCCTCCCCGGCTTCACCGCCTGCTTCACCCCCTCAAATGTCGAAATGGCTGGGGTATCCAAGCCTTAAATGAAAATTTGTTGCAAAGGTTGTTATTTTGATTTCATTATTATTAAATGAGAAATGTAGTTAATTGCCTTCATCAGTATTAAAAAATAATGTTATTAAATTGTTTATACTCAATAGGTCCTTATAATTATAGTGTTCGCGTATGTATACGTATGTTTCAAGTAGCTAGACTCCACAATGAAAGCTTGAAGCTTACTTTGGGTCTAACAAACCGTGTGTTCTAAATATGTTTATATTTTCATTTTATGTGAGCGCTTAAAATCTAGCTAAATTCTTAACTAATTACGAATCACTAATCTCATAATCTATTCTTAATAATTACATTTGGAGAGTTTGATTTTTTATTTGTTTCAACTCGCTAATCTCTGGTACTACCAGTTCGATTCGAATAATTATTTTATTATCATACTAGCAGCGCCCCGTGGTTTTACCCGCGTTGTGTCCATTCCTGTGGGAATTTCGGGATGAAAAATAGCCTATGTTACTCGTGGATAATGTAGCTTTCGAATGTTGAATTAATTTTTAAAAACGGTCCAGTAGTTTTTGAGCCTATTCATTACAACCAAACAAACAAAGTTTTCCTCTTTATAATATTAGTGTAGATACCCACGTTCAACTATTTTTATCCTAAAGGTATTTTTATCCCGATCTTCCTACGAGAATGTTCACAATGAGGGGGCGCTACTGGTATACATTAAACACGTTATTAACCGTCTTCAGGACCATAACACTACCTTGAACTCTATACGTAAACACCTAATTACGAATTCAATGCTGCAGAGAAACTACGGGAATAGCTCTTTCCACAACTCACTGGGCAACTTTGAATTGGTGGTGAACTAATCGCCCCGCAGTGTCTTCATGTCATTAATGTTAGAAAACACTGTTTAAGACTTCAGTCTGTACACTTTGGAAACTGGCGACAGCTAGAGCTGAGGAAAGCAAAAGGATTTATAATTTTGTGTCAAGTTACCGGCAAACTTGTGAATCAGTTTTATTTGGAACTAACAGCGCCCCACGGTATTACCCGCGTTGTTCCCGTCCCCATGAGGCTTTGAAATGAAAAATAACATATAACCTTCCCGTTGAACATGGCTATTCATTACAAAGATAATTATTCAAATCAGACTGGTAGGTATTAGCGCGGTCAAACAAACAAGAAAACAAAAATTCAAACCAACTTTATTTCAGCTTTATTATAATCTAGTCATTCGCGATCAATTTGAGTCGTATCAAAAATTATAGAGAGGTTAAAAAATATGGGATGTAAATAATAAAAATCAACAAATCATTTGGTACAGTGAATTGACATACTGATAAATAGTGCTGAAAGTCGATGATTTATTTTAAAATAAATTTCATGGAATTGTATTTCATTCGGTCGCGCATTTTTTTATAGGGTACAGAGGAAATGTTTTGATACATATTGGTTTCAGTGTCCATATGACAGAAGCCAATAAAACATCCCCGAAAACCAATACAAAACTATATTAATCCAAGTGAATATATATACATAACATATAATAAAATATATACGTGATTGTTATAAAACAAAGTAGGTATGTAATTGATTTTCATAAAAACTACAGAACGAATTTTCATGCGGTTTTGACTAACAGATTCAAAAGGAAATTTTGTGTCTACTTTTCCTTTCCAAAGAAACGGGTACAACTTGAGTAAAACCGTCAGTCACTGCTAGTATATACATATGAGCGAATGCGCTAATGAATATATATTCATAATCTGTTTAGCATCTCATCGTGATGAAGTAGGGAAACCCTCCAACAGTGGTATATTAACTTCAATGAGCTCCCATAATCCGCTTAATCTGAACGCTCTTATAGTTAAAAGACGTACAATATAAAGCCACCACTTTACGTAAACAGATCATCTATATTCATCATAATCCCTTATAAATTGCATGCGCGCCAAAATGCGAAGTTCCATCTGAATCACACTCTGAATACAATTATATTGGGATTGGTATACATTTTCAATTCGGGCGTATTATAAACCTGTATCTTATTATCGGAATGCAAAATAAGTTTACATATAAATTGAATCAATCATGTCTGTCAAAAGCATACCGTATGTGTGTGTATGTTAATTTAATTCCGTTCGGGATATAGGTAGATTTTGACAATTACTTTTTACTTGACTTCTGAAAACGGATCTACTTTGGCTAGATTTTTATAGATATGATTAGGATCACAGAATGAAGCCTTGTTTTTATCTAGCTGGAATTATCCATTAGGAAAGATACCAGAAAAGTTTGGATATTACTTTTTTATAGCATAAAATGTGGAAGGTCTAAAACGAACTTTGGCACAAGCAAAAACAAATTGTAAAAGCTTCTCATCGAATACCTATTTATGACTAGCAATGTCGCGCGGTTTTATGTCCGTTGTACCCGTTTTCGGGTATACTTCGGTATAAGAAATAGCAAGTATGTATGTTCGTCTAGGTTGAGTGTTTAGACCGCCTAAACACTTCTGACTTTGTTTGTCGATTGAAACAACTGGGACCTTCAATTTGACAGGTGTTACGTGCCCTCCGAAGCACGGTAACGCTTAGATAGAAATGTCACTATCGGCCACCCATTCAAGTGGAGGCCGAACTGCACGTTGCTTAACAATCGAAGAAGCAATATAAGAAATAACTTATATAGTAGTAGCTATAACCATAGACTAATAACTTTACTCTTGATGTGGCTGTCATATACGAAATTTTGTCAAATTATACTGCTAGTTCCAGAGATTAATCTTTATTATATTAGTCGATATAATACGGGCATTTCGCTAACAGCCTCAACCGTTCTCGGTTCAAAAACTAAGATAAAAATATTGAGCCCCGGCAAGTTCCTTCAGTCGAGTCCCATCGACGTGAAGAGGTACGTGGTGGCTCTCCACTCCGCCAGACTTGCTTCTAGAGACTTCCACTAAATTGATAATAGCTTTTCATTAAGTTTTATATTACTCATGGAATTGGGATAGATTTTGATGAAATAAGAACTTCTTTACGTTTTTGTTTCGATTAGTATTCGTGTGTTTGGTGTCCTTCGTAACAATAGTGAGTTATAAAAGTACATTCACCAAAATTTTGTAAGATTTAACAAGCATTTAGTAGACAAAAACTTAATCAGTAAGTACTTCGCTTTTCCGTGAGTAAAACCGTAAAACGTAAGCTAAACTCATATGACGGTAGCTATAAACAAAATATCTTCGTCTTTTGACCTATTTTTCAAAACAATCAAGGCAAATTCGTCATCGATTTCCATATAAGTATATCTTCCCGTTGTGTTTGACATGCGTTGCTGATTGACAATCGTATTTCCGATACTTCCAACAATATAAACAGACGTGAGGGTAACCCGTAACCCGTGTCATATTCTGAGAGACGAAATCTTGCAGATTAATCGATCTTTAAAACGAGTTCACGAATCAGGGTGTGGTTCTTACATGTCTATGTATTTTTATTATTTTCATTACGTTCTCTACTTCATAGAATACTTATTTAAAAATATCCTAATTTTCAGTCCTATTAATAATTTCACAAATGTGAAAAATTGACGCAGAAACTACTAAAAGATTTGGATGATACTTTACATATAGGTCTTTACATCAGAATAACACATGGGATATATTTTATCCCGAAATTCCCGCGGGAACGGGTACAACGCGGGATTAACCACGGGGTGCGCGGCTAATAGATATAAAAGTAAGCTTGTGGCTAAAGAATTGGTCGTAATTAAAAAATATTAATAAAAACCACTCATATAGTCTGTATACTATTCCAAAAAATCTAGTTTGATATCGGTTTTACGCTTAAAACGGTTTCACCAATCAATAGTTACGACGCGATGCCCCAACCCATATTTCAAAACCTAATTACATTTTTACTACGTATCGTAAAAGCAAAATGAACTAACAAAATAAACCAACAAAATGAACGCTCAAAAATACAAGCACAATACTCCTCAATAATTAGTAAACAGTCAACGTAAGTTTTAATTAACCGCTTCTCTTCGATGTATCCTGTTTCAAACTCCTAATCATTAGTAGGTTTAATAATAAAGTGGAATGAAAATTGTAACCGAGGCGCAACTTTCCCGGGTGACACTTTCCGTTCATAAATAGGCAGATAATTGCAGGAAAGATACCGTCGCCGGCTCTGTGTCGTTAATATCGTTTACATTACACCGCTCTGTGTTTATATACTCTCGACTTCGGGATTTATTATGTTATATCGTATAGTGTGCAAAGGATTAGCGCACTTAAATCTCATATTTATAGTGATTCTTGTTCCGTTAACTTGTTATTTATGAATTAAACGGTTAATTTTAATGGGTATTTGCGTTTTGTATGTGTTTAGTTTTGATTGTATGTGCGAAGTTATTTGCGGAAGTATATTAATTTACTATTTACGTAGTTATTTTGAGGGGAAATCTTGCGTAATATTTCATGAGAATGGTTAAGGGGTGTGTCATGTTGCGGGAACGACTAACGATGACTAGCAGTTTTTTTTTAAAGAACAGAAAATTATGGTGCGAGTATTATATAACCTTATTTTTTCGAACGCTACTTTCCGTCGCCGTGTTCATCCTTAAAACTTGCAAAATTTCCCTGTACTTGTTTATCGGAAACTCATTCACGATAGCTAAAAAATTGGAAATTGAAACGTATTTTTGGTATCAAAGTGATTTTAACCTTTATAACAAGCATCTCAAAATTGTATTGATAACAACGTGACGGCACTTCTCATAAAAATTCAGAAGGAGTTTCCTTAAAATTTATCTTTTAATTTGAATCGCTTGTAAGTCGTAAGTCTCAATTTGGTTTTCGCAATATTTTACCTTTTGATGTTCAATCTGCACGCTCTATCCTAATTAGGAGCATTTGAATTATTAATTGTTGAAAATAAATGAATATTGTTAAACACTAAAATAATATAAAAAACATTTTTTTTCGTACTAATTGCATCACCAGATTTGTCGTATTATAGTTATCTAAATCACATCGTAATGCTCTGATAGAAATGCTGCTATTGGCATCTTATCTAAGTAGAGGGTAAGCGGCACGTTGCTTAACATTCGCAATGAGTAAACTAAATCATACTACGTCACGAGTGCTACATCAGTTGGTTATGGTCATCAAATAATGAAATCAACACAAACTTCCAGCCGAGAGCAGATGAAAAAAAATCACTACTGAAAACTTCTGCAGTAACTTACTTAAGAATAACTAGGGGCTATATAAAAAGTATTTTAAAATAAATATAATAGTGGAGTTGGTATAATAAGTGTGACTTGAGCGCGAAGTTCCCAAGTAAGTTAAGTTGGTAGTTAGTAGTCTGGACAGGGATAAGTTTGAGTAAACATCAGCCGGCGAAGCCTGTCCGCTACAATTGATTTATATTGATATATGCACATGTTTCCTTATTCATTTTCGTATTAATCAATACTAATACACTTGATTCGGAGGATTAGGTGAATATGAGTGCGTATTGAATGTTAAGGAAGCTTTCGGATACACTTCGTATTTTGTTACAATTCTGATGTTTCCTTATATGAAGTTACTTAAAATAAATGTTCACATTTGAATAAATACTAGTAAAAGTAAGTAAGTAAGAGTAGGTCTGTGGCCTACTCTGGTGTCCGACTTTTGAATACTAGTAATTGTGGTAAAGAAGCTGTAATTTTAATTGTAGGAGGCAATTTCAGTAACTATTATTTCATGAAAAACAACTTTAACGGATGGACTTACGAGTCACATAAAATACAGTCAACATTATTTCCAATGTTATATCAGTCAGTAATATGGCCTGAAAACAATTTGAAATTAGATAGTAAATGTCTGAGCCACACTCACTCATGCCATACGGGATTTGAAGTAATCGAGTTTATTCCCAAGAGCAAGGGATATCGCGATAATTTGTCCTTAACATACTCTCACATTACAAATATTTATCTAAGTATGGAAAACTGGTCCATTAATACAAATTAATGAGATAATAACATAAATAAACCCAAACATTATCAAAGCTTTCCGTCCTTTTGTTGTCAAATATTGGGAGCGTAAAGAAAATAAGGAGTGAAATGTATATGGGTCAACCCTTGCCACAGGCTAGTTGAAGGCAGATAAGCCAAGAAAAATAATGGTACTTGCGGAAAAAGACACCATATATCCCTTCAGGCGCTTGTACCAAACCGACGATCTATTGTACAAAAGTGTGCGTAAAAATGAGATACACAAATAGTATAAAATAGTATATGCTTATAGCAAAATATACGTGCATAAATATATAGTAAAATATAAATGCTCCTATGTATAATGAACACCGCATTTTCGGCATCACCAGGCGTTTGGGAACGGCTAGTATGCCCGAAAAGAACTTTGTATTTGAATTTGTGATTGATACTCAAAATTAATTAATTTCTCCAAATGCCACCGTCAAAGTTGATCTTAAAATAACAGCGAAAATGTTCAATTTCATTCGACATTTTCAATTTGATTTTAATATTTGGAGTTTGATATATTCCAATTATTTACGAAGTTTCATTTTGTTCCGAATTACGTAAATTGAATTGAATTTCGACGAATTTACAAGCATAACGTTCCAGTGATTTGCGACATTAAATACGATGATTCTATGAACAATATTTTTGGCATCAAAGCAATGTGTATCGTAATTTTATTCCTCCTCACCTTACGCCGGTATAATTTTGCTCGTTAATATTTTGTCGTATGCGAGGGTAATTTAACACAATCGATGACTTATAGGCAATATTGTGTTGGGTTATCAGCATATATTTCCAATCGGAATATCACAGTGTAATGAACATGACATGTAATAAATAGGTGCAGACAGTATGTTAATGCATAAATTAAACGGCGTGTTTCGCTTGAGCTCACGTTCGCGTTGTGCAAGTTTAATGGGGCTTGGCTCATTTCGAGCTAAACTAAATACAGGTAACTTTTAATGAATTCAAAGGGAAATGCTCTCTTTGAATTGGAACCAAATTCAAAATAAATGTCTTTTTAAATTTCGTTTTTGTTCTTGCATTTAAATTGTTATGTTAGTAACCGTTGAGACGTTTTAGAACGAATTGGGCTATTAAAATATTAATACCCCCCTCAGAGACTCCCATTAAATCGATACTTCACTTACCTACTGAACTAATTCTCATATATATGTCAAAACCGCTCTTTAAATATCTTCTAAGGAAGCATTTGACATTTCTGAGTACTGCCGTAAATAGCGATATTTTTTAACAAAGTTATTGATGATGACGGAATTCTATTTAACATCGTTCAAAAAGTATTCCTATGAAAGTAGACGACAGATAAAAAATAATTTTCAGTCATGATTGCTATTTCTATCTACCATAAAGTAATACAATTACTAACTCTAAAATCACACCCAGCAACGAATCCACGAACCAACCTTATTTATTAGCGTGCATATAAAACTAATCTGTATTCTCATTACGTTAATCTGATGTACAATAAAAGAGTGGTCTAGCTCTCCCGATACCGACATTATGTTAACGATGCACGATAAAAGGTGTAACAATGTCTTCGAGTTCACTCCCCGTTTGCAAGTTTGCCAACTGTTCGTGTGTTACATTCAGTAATGGCGTGCGTTGCATACACACTCCACTGTCCCTTTGTTTAAGTGTAATGCTAAATGGACACATTAAATGTTATGTTATTGTTGTTTTAACATTCAAGGGACGTTGGGTGCGGAATGCTTAACATTTACCAAATGATGCTAGATTGTTTTGGTGCTGTTATCTATTATCTGTTTAAACTGCTTTGGTTGGGTTATTTTAAACTAAATCGCTATTGTTTAGGAACTAAGATTTTATCGTTGGAAAAGGATGTTATCTTGGCTGGTAATGTTATTATTTCTGCAGTTTAGCTTTGACAATAATTTTGGTTTCAAAGTGTCTTTTTCAGGACTACCTATTTCAAATTATTTTTATCTGTAACTTCAAAACCATACTTCATATCATAATGTCGACAAACTGAGAACCTCTTCTTTTTGAAGACAGTTAAAATCGGAGCATAATATTTCGTAGGCAGTGTCTACGGCGTAGAAAACATACCATATGGGCTACGAAATTTGCTACGACATTTCGTAGCCCGCCGTTGAACTTATGCAAACAATAACTTCGTTACATAGTTTTAGCTCTCTTGAGGCTAGTTACACTTGCTTAACATTAATTTAACTGTTTATTAACTCGACTTTTTCTAGACTTTTTCTTAATTGTTAAGTATTATAATAAGTTCAGAACAATCGTTGACATCTATCCGAGTTTTGTAGGTGTTGACCAGAAATAAAAATATTGAAACAAATATTTTCAAAAACGTTCACAAACTTTGTGTTTCCTGAATATAATATTCACTTTAACATACATTTAACTTCACATCGTACTTATTTGCGTTTGAAAAAGGCTAATCCAATAGACTGCCCGCTGGGTTGTCACGGTTTACCTCGAATAGATATCGTAAACACCTGAATATAATATCTTATTCCGCTGATGTGACTACACCACCAGGGAAATACATCATGACATCCAATCCAATAACGAGAACAAATATTTATACGAGTTTATTTAAATAAAATTTACATTCATGCATTCGACGTGTAGTGTTGTGATGGTGCAGTGTTTGATAATGCGAGTTTATAAGCTGCTTTTTGTGTACTAATCTGCATTTTAATGTAATATTTTAAGATCTTTTGGCTACTCCTGATCTGTAACAATCTTAAAAGTAGTGTTTGTAACTTTGAGTGAGTTGTAACCTTATATTAATTATGGACCCGATTAATAATGTTTAACCACGGTGTTAAACGTTATTGTTAGAATTGAAGTAAAAATTTGAATTAAAATTAGGGTTGTTAGTTTTCAATATAATAAGCGATCATTATTTGAAATAAAACTTAGTGAAGTCGAAGGTAAAGTAAGCAATAACGCACGTTATCCACGTTAATCACCTGAGCTCGATCACCCAGGTGATTATTTATGTCTTCTGAGATCCCCCAGGAGCACAGAAGACATAATTAGTTAGACATTTTAGTTCTGTGACTTAAAAGACTATGCTTTACACCTGACTTTTATCTAGTAAAAAAAAAATAACCCTAACCTACCGAAAAAGAAAAGGTAGACAAAAAAGTGTACTAGGATCCACGCAGTGGATCCAAGTGGACAGCAGCCAATAACGTACGTTAGTAAATTATAAGTCCATGACAATATCCCACTGAAGAGGGTCTCGCTCATTAAATGTATCAGTACAGAACAGTTAATTACAAAAAAGATAACATGTTACCATTAAAAAAAAACATTTTAATCAAGTCATTCGGACATTGTTAAAACATGTTTTAACAAAGCAAAACAAACTTAAACGTTATAAATGTTCGTACCAATGATTTATTCTACCGTTTAATCCGTCTCACTCATGTTGCGTGTAAATAAATATTACTGTCAAAACAGACAGAAAAACGGTTATTTTAAAAATTAAACGTTCTTTTTCCATAGGCTCCACACAGGTGCCGGATGAAGTACTTACGTACGAAGCTTTATCTGACATTGACTCCAACGGAGCTCGGGTGAAAATGGAATAATATATTTTTTAAATTCATATTTGCCGGATCAACTACAAAATACCCTTTTAAAAGGACTTAAATGAAACGTCATTGGAACCGTCGCCATTTTTGTTTTTGTCCGATTAAAGCATTCAATGTTGCTATAAATAAAGAAATGGCGTGTCGAACTTATTATTTCAATACAGTCGACTTCTTTTCTAAAAAAATGACAAAAAATTATGGTTTTATTAAACGAACTTTGAACTACCAGTCGGATTTATCAAAAAGAATTTGATAATTGATGACAAAATTCTTGTAAATATGCATGAATTTGATAGCTAAATTCTTGTAAAATTTTATGAATTTGAAAACTACATTTTTGATAATTATATGAAAGTATGTGATTACTTAATTTAAAAGGAAGATTGTAAGGTACTTTTGTCATAAATTTCCTTCTGGAACAGGTACTTTTTGAAATAAACCGTGGAGCATAGTCATTGATAAAATGAAGTAATTGTTTGCTAAGTTACATTTTAGATTTAGTGTTCCTTTTCTTCACTTTAATGTTGTTGCTATCAGTTATTACTTTTCTCAAGCCATTAACTACAAGATTCAAACGTCCGTATTTAACTAAATAAACAAGTATCTAGAACTTAACACTACGTCATAAATCAAATAATATATGAACCTTCTTCAAACATAAAACATTATTGTGTTTTATCCGATATCAACCTGGAAAATAAAATCTAATTTGAAAAGTTGTTTTGTAATGCGTTCTAATCGTTCCTTTGGGAATTTCGGGATAAAAGGAGCCAGTAACCTTCTTTCTGAATAGGGCTATCATATACAAATCATTTTTATATCAAACTGGCGATTTCAGAGATTAGCACCTTCAAACCCTTTATGGTATTAATGTGTAGCGCTCGTTACGTAGTTGGACTAAGCGACGTTAGTTAATTGCGATTGTTAAGCAACGTGCAGCTCGGCCTCTAATTGGATGGGTGGCCGATAATGGCATTTGAGCGCCTATCTTGCCTATTTGGCCTATATGAGCGCTACCGTACTTCGCAGAGCACGTTAAACAGTCGGTCTCGGTTGTTTCAATCGTAAGACCATGTCGGAGGTCTTTAGGCGGTCTAAAACTGACACCAAGGTTGGCCTCTAACCTACTCGACATGAATGAATGAATGAATTGTATTAGTACAGATTGTGTCGTATCTGCATTTATCATTCAAATACACCTTCAGCCTGAATATGTTAATACCTGTTTGGTGCCAAATACAGCCATACATCAATGGCCAAATATTATTGCTAACACAACATGCAAGCATATTATATGTTCTTGAATTGAATATATTATAGATCTGCCTGTGTTAGTTCAGAGACTACACAGACAAACATATGGCTAATGTTTATGTAGTGCATGACCCGAACATATGTCATCATATGCTAGGCTTTGGTTAGATAAAAGACAATATAGAACTAAGGATCGATACAAATTATTTAGGGCAGTACATAATGGCTTACTAATATTATATACTAGTAGCACCCAGCGGTATGACCCGCGTTAATTTATTCCCTATTGAATTTACACATGAACACCACTCTGTAGTTTGGTGAAAAGTGCATGAAAATACGTTCAGTAGTTTTTGAGAAAATCTATTGCATTTACTACTTTTGGAGACTTGATTTCTACGAATTATGTTAAGTATTACAAAACAGCTTATATAGATTTTATCCCCGCATAAGCGTGCATTTCCATTAGAGCAATGCTGAGCAATACAAAAGAGCAATGCTGAGCAATGCAAGTTCGGTATTCACCAATCATAACAAATATAACATAGCACAGCTCTGGTGGAGAGGCATTCATACAATCGTATAATATAACATTTAATCAATAAGTATAATTTGAAAATTGCCATAGTATTAACTTATTCCAACATTTTGTCCACAGGTGATCTTCCCCGACCGCGAAGTAAAGGGGAGTATGTGTTCGTGATCGGGCAGCTCTTGTTCGGGCTACTTCTGTTTGCGACTGTACTGGGACATGTGGCGAATATCGTCACCTCCGTCAGTACAGCTAGGAAGGAGTTCCAAGGTATACCTTTTTTACCTTTTTATTAAGTAAAAGATTAAGAATACTTTACCTTTTGTACGTCTAAGTGATGTAGACAATAGTGATGTTACCGCTGATGATACATCAAGCTGCCGGTTTCCTTTGTTTTAATCTTTAAACAGATACAGTTTTGGACCACATAAAATGTGGTCCAAAACCTCATTTGTTAGTCATTAGTTTGTCACTTACCTTTTTCGAACTTACTCACTAATTATGATATTTAGTCACAGATATAAAAAAACTAAATAGATGTAATACAATTGGGCTTTTGAAAAAAAAAATTTTGATTTTTTTATGTATTTTAAAACTTTATTATTAATAATATTGATATTTAATGCAAAAAAC
Source organism: Cyclophora punctaria (assembly GCA_951394245.1). Classification (NCBI taxonomy): domain Eukaryota; kingdom Metazoa; phylum Arthropoda; class Insecta; order Lepidoptera; family Geometridae; genus Cyclophora; species Cyclophora punctaria. The sequence continues at coordinate 5,115,988 of OX596171.1, forward strand.
TTAAAAAAAATATTTTTTCAATTAATTATAAACATTTAAAAATTGAATAAAAATCACGTGAATATAAACGCGCCATAATTGGTCACCATAGTTGTGACGTGATAATGTTATAGCTATTTAACCATAAGTACGTACAGCGTTTACGGCTATTACACGTGTAACCGAATGAGGCTATCATTATGACGTCACACGCGCTCGGGTTTGTTCGGGAGTTGTCAGAGTGTCTTCGGTACTGGATTCAAAAATTAATTTTTATTTTGAAATAACTTTTGAATTATTGCGAAAAAATAAAATAAAAATAGTTTTGTTATAAAACTAATATATAATCTTTCCATTTATCACAAAAAAATATTTTTTTCAAAAGCCCAATTAGTTATGAAATTACTGGTCTCAGTTGTTTCAATCGACAGACCATGTCAGAGGCCTTTAGGCGGTCTAAAAACTCAGACACCAGGTTTGGCCACTAACACACGCAAACTTACTTAGTAATGAAATCCATAAATTCTCTGCGATCCCGAAACAGTACTACAAATGTATGAAATGCAACTCTCTTAATGAAATATCCGTCTTGGGTATTCAAATCGCCGAACGTCTCAATAACTGGAGGCATTCAAGTATCCATAAAGTGGAAAGTTATGCCAAACGAGCCAAACCAATCGGCGGTCGTCCCAGATATTTAACATTTAAATCCGAAACTTTTTGATTAAGGTATGAACGCTGGTATAATGATTTTAGTACACGTACTTTTGGACTGGCAAGGCATTTGGTAACAAATTATCTGAATTTGGGAATCGTGAAAATTCATTTAAAAAAGAAATTCGTCATTAGAATGTGTGGATTTGTATTTTTTAAATATTAATTAAATAAGAGGTTAGTTCAGTATGTTTTCTTTAAGTTTTGTATTACATTATATATGTATTTTTCTTTGTTTACATATAATACCTACTTTTTCACAAACATTGTAACTAACACATCATATGTGTGTTTGTGTATCACAGCAAATATTCATAAAAACATTTAAATGTCTTTTAACTATTTTCCGCGAGGTTACGAGGTTAAGTTTGCTTATTTTATAGCACCATGTAAACAAAGGATTAGAATACCATTTAAAATGTTTGTACGTTAAAAGTTTTAAGAAAAAATACAAATTACCTTATTTGTATTTTGAATAGGTACTTATTTTAATTTAAAAAGTTATTAAAAAGTAAATATCCTCCAACAAGATGATGATTGAATCAAATTATCGTATTACATCGAAATGAAAAACCAATTAAGTCCTGAAACATATTGGCATTCGCGTCAAAGTTTGTTATTAGGAAAATTTTGCGGAAATCACAGCTTGTATAAAAATCTAATTAAAAACATTTGCTTGTTAATAAGTAAGTCCTTCTCACTAAACAGATGTGTGCTTTTACCCAGCAGTGAGACTATACAGGTTAATACCTTTTAAAATGTCAATAAGTTACCGTCATTAAATAAAACAACAGAGTCGATAGAGCAACAGAAACAAAAGCAACTCTATTTCCCAAACAATATAGTACATATTGCTATCAACGAATTACCAGGCTTATGTGTAGTTGTGTACGCAATCTGGTAATATGTCGTACAGTTGATATGATAAATCGTTGCCAGCGAGAGGTTCAGAGAGGTCAGTATAGAGGGTAAAGTGGGGTGAGCGGAGTATAGCGCGGCGGGCTGTCCCATTAGCGTGCTAAACAGGTATACGAGCAGGCACGCGCGTCTACGTGAGCTTGCCTTCCTTCCGACGTCACACAACATCATAAACAATACATCTTTTTATAATTGTTAGTTCGTATCCATAATCAATACGATAGATGAGACCACAATTTAAAATAAGAGCGGCAAAGTGTCAACAACTTTAATTAGCGCTGCAGCTCGGTTGAAAAGACAATGGCGCCGCGACGGCAGAGAGCCGGCTGAATCCGTGACCTTCCTCGGCGGCGCTGCAGCGAAATAGGTCAGCGGCTTGAATGCTATAAATAGCTCGGCGAAAGTCGGGCGCCGCGCCCCATCCCAGCGGTGCGCGGCCGCCATCGATCTGCCACCACGCGGCCGGCCACGCCACCACACGCCACACTCCACGTATCACACCCGCGCGCCGCCGCCGCCGCCGTCTCCAGACGTGCCACATCACCTATTGCATTCCATACACATAACTGTCATTGAACACTCACTTTGATATCGCTCTCCACTCCTCTACAATATGATATTAGTTGTCTGAACTATTTAGATGTATTGAACTGGGAACACAATTATAATGTTATGCATGATTCAGTTTCATATAGAAAGTGACTTTTTTAATTACTGTGGGACGTTTGTTTTACGTTCTTTTTGACGTTTTTTATATGAAACAAATGGTAGTATTTAGTCAGCCGAACTGTGTACTGATTATGCCGCATTTCTCCCTTTCTTAATTGCGTGCTTGTCTTCAGTTTCTTTGCTCATCAGTTGACGAAAGGGCGGGATACTTACAAAGGTCTACTCATTAAGCACTTACGGAAAACATACGGGCGCATTGTGCTACGACGGGGAATTAATTAGTACGATACAAAGTTATATTCATTTTTAAACATAATAAAATTGTACAGATGGAATATTTTATGATCATAAAATAAAATTTTAAATTCCCTTCACTTCTACTTCTTTGTGTGGCCACAAAACGTCTTTGTTAATTTAAAAATAAATAAAAAGTTAACATTTAATGTACTCGAAACAACTTTCTTATGACAAAAAAGCAAAACTTTTCCCATTTACAATCTTACAGTCTTTTGTGTTATTTTCTGTCTGCACTGTGTAGAGCACGTATAACTGCCGAGTTGGCTCATTAATAATTCCGCAATAAGTTATAATCACACTTGTTTAGTAGCGCGTTATGAACAGTGTAGGTAATTAAAGTATGGGAGGAGAGTGGGGTGATCGGGCACCTTGCTCTTTTGTGTCGGTAATGAATGCGGCGAGCCTGTCGAGGCGCTTAGACTCCAATAGCGAGTTAGAGAGTTGTCCGAGTCAGGCGCAGCGTAAACAATCGGGTGCACCCGCGTCCTCCTAAGTACCTAGTTTATATTCAAATTGTAGGACTCACCCTACCCCGGCTCGTGTACGTATTCGCCCGTGATTCGACGCCTCAAACAACTGCAGGTATGTATATTCCCTTTGAATTTCACATTTTACACTCACATAACAATGTTGCTGACATCATTGTATACTATATTTACTATAAACAAAATGTTCCTCGACGAAAGTAGATTTACTTCACAAAGCGTGTATTGTCAAACGCCTTTATGTGTCGCGTGGAACGTACTCGCTGCTAATTCTAGTACTCTGCAGTTACCGAACGTCGCGTCGGGCAGAATTCTGCAGTGACATAGCAATTTTATACAGTTCTATTTTAGCGTTCCACTATAAAATAATACGAATAGAAATTGTTAAATCATTTTCCATTTAAAATATTAAAGGTATCGCTCAGAACAAACGCGTTAGACTAACCAATCAAATTACGGAATACTTCCAAAAAATTGAACGGAAAATTTTAATTTATTTACACTTTGGTCGGCATAAATTTTGGAAACCTCATTTTGGCGGATAAATAACGCTTTGTTAAACAAACAAGGTTTATTTTCCTCGTCTCTTGAAGCTAGGGAGCGTCATAGGGTAGGAACTAATGTACCGTGGCCACGTGGGTAGGTACCTACTTCCGAGGGAGACGCCGCGCCGCGCTGCCCGCTCCCCGCTACTGGTTGACGAACATTAAATTACTCCCGATGTCGGCACGCTGGACAAACCACTACATTTAGCATTTATACAGATAGAGGAAGATAATTGTTAGAGCGTTTTTGTTTTTATACTCGAAGGCGTAGTATAAAGATATTCTATTTTATTAGTAGGGGTCGCATAACTTAATACCTTTTATTACTGAGAGTAGAGTAGCTGCAATAATTGCCGTACATGTATCTGTTGTAACATTAACTACTCTTAACGAAATACAAATGAAAATCAAAGCACAAAGGGAAGTTCGTTTCTAAAATATTAAACGTTTTACCAACAGAGAGAAACATAAATCAAATCCTCGAAACTGGAACGAATTAGACACGTCTCGTACTTTATTTAAGTAGCTACAGTTTTAACGGTATTATTTAAAATTAAACTGTGGGCGGGTATTGTGTTGTGGCCATTGTAGATGGGCTTTAACAGTGTGCAGTGAAAGCAAAGGGTCAAAACAGTGTTGGCTCGTTTTTGTGCAGAAATGCTTATTGTTAGCTCGCGTTGCTCGTCCATTGTTTACGAATAAACATTGGTCCCTCCGTCCCTCTGTCCCTCTTTGGATTTGAACTCGACAAACTCGACTGTGGTTTCCGCTTAATTTATTTAAACAAATAACAAATTGTTACCGATTAAATTAATAAATGTTTCGTTAGCTCTCCGGCCAACCTTCTTGTCAGATTATCGCTGTCCACACAAATCTTAGTTAACTCGGTGTCTCGGCTTCCTAAATAAAACAATGGAATATGAAACAAAATACCGCATTCATTTTAAATGTTTGTGCATATTTATCATGATAATAGATTGTATAGTTATATTATTTTACTTCCCGGTAATGTAAATATGAATGTTACATATTTCTAGAAAGTATTCATAATATTTTAAGCAAAACTACCGTTGCTTATAGTCATTAATATTGAACGTTGCCAGCATTTTATTTTACAATGGAACCACATTTCCGATTAATATCTGATGACAGCCAAATTGGTGCAATATTCATTCTGATTTCATTGTTAGTTTCATTTTATTGAATTATTCGTCGAATCATTCATACAATTTTATTAATATTCATTTGATGTCGGTGATGAATAGGAAACCCAACAAATGTAGCATCAATAGCAATATACTTACCGTTTCAAACTATACTGTCCTTTTAAATAACTCTATATTAGGTCTGCAATATTGAATTGGATTTACAGTATTATTTAATTACTAGCAGCGCCTCGCGGTTTTACCCGCGTTGTGTCCGTTCCCGTGGGAATTTCGAGATTTTTTATACATATAACCCTTCCTCTTGAATCACTCTATCTCATAAAAAACCGCGTCAAAAATCTAAGCATACAGCACAGACAGACAGCGGAAAGTGACTTTGTTCTATACTATGTAGTGACGGGAGATCTGAATTAGCATGCAAGCGGCTCCATCAAATTGGTGTTAATTAAATGTTGAAACGCGGTTGCGGCTTGGCCCAGCTAGTGCAGCTCACCAAAGCCACCTGGAGTACAGTGTTTCCCAAGTTACCAGGATTAAACTTACCCTGTCTTCGCCAATGGAAAGCGCTCTTAAATGGTTTTGGTTAACTTGAGATTGCAATTATTTGTTGCCAACGACAACTTAGTGCTTGACACACGAGGCGCCCCACTTACCTTAACTTGAGTAACTCTCGCGTCTCGACGACAGGTGAGATTAAGCGGGATTTACAAAACAGTATAACTCCGCTGACTGAGGAACTACGAGAAATGATAAATTGCATTACATTGCACGTGCAAGGTGTTAACTTGAAAAATATTTCCAGTTAAATTGTAACGTGTTGGCGTCGGTTCAAATAATATTTAATAACTTTGCACGAATAGAATTGGGTTAATGTTTTATTTAAGATTTGTTATCTGGAATAATGTTTGGTTGTTTTAATTCTGCTATTTATATTCAGTAATCGTATTCTATGAGAGTGTGAATGGGTCGTAACTTACCATGGGGAGGATGCAAATGAATGGATGTCCCATCCCCTAATGTGAATCTGAGGTTCTTTTGTTTTCGAAGTGCCTTCGCAGATTTCAAGGACTTTTAGGATAGGTTACATATTAAGTCGAAGTGCTCAATTGCCCCCGTAACATTGCATTATCAGTATTCAAACTGGGTTCTTTGATCAGCTATGCAATACAAGTTCAACACGAAGATACCCTAAAGTATAGTACTTAGTAATAACTTGGGTTTCTGTTTGAGTTGAATTTGAAGATGGTTATTGTAAAAGATTACTTCAGGGACAGGGACATTACTACATACAGATCTCACTGAGGAAGCATGTTCCCGAGCAGATCAGTGTAACATTTCCGCGAATATGTATGTATGGACAGAAGTAAGAACCAATTGTAGTTAATGGAAAAAGGAGAGGTTGTTGTAGGAGATGATATAGTCAGTAGGAGATAAGTAGGGACGAAAGGAGAGAGAAATCTTATTTATTCTCCTTCTAACTTTATAATTTCACGTTGTTATAGCAAAACTAGACGGAGTGAAGACGTATATGCGCATGCGCCGAGTGCCGACCCACCTACAGGTGAAGGTGATCAAATGGTTCGACTACCTCTGGCTCACGCAGAAGTGTTCGGATGAGGAGAAGGCAGTCTCCTGTCTTCCTGATAAACTCAAGGCGGAGATAGCCATCAACGTACATTTGGATACCTTGAAAAGGTGAGCAAATCATTATTTCTGTAGTCTAGTCATTCTTGATTTTTAGGTGTGCTTACGCTCAACAAAAGTATGTGTTGTAAGTTTAACACTAGTTAGGTGGTCGATAGTTTTAGTATAACAAAAAGTATAATAACCTAAGAAAACAGGAATGACGCTGCATGTCTGTTTCATAGCGTAAATATTAAATAAGTTTATACAAAAAATTATTTATTAAACCAGACTCACGACGACTGGGCCCGATTCGCCAGTGCCAACGAGAACAGACTCAACTTTAAGTATAATGAAGTCCTCTGGATCAGGCAAATTAGTGAACCCGCCCTAACATCTGCCCTTAATGTAATTTGCATTTAGTTCCAGCTCTCATTTCGAATTCGGTTGGATTTGTTACGATTGTCTCGATTCAAAAACAATTTAGATTGTTTAATTTTAAATTGAATCGGTTTAATCTGCTCTTTGTAAATAAACCTTTTACTTACTGTAGCTTTGTATTCAGTTATACGGATTTGGCTGCTTAAATGTCCGATTGAACTTAATCTACCCGGGCCACCCTTCCATTGAAATATAAACCGGTTAGTCTATGCATACAGGTGGGTGTGTACACGTTAATGGGAAATTTAAATTACCTGTGAATTTCCCCTGTGAGAGTAAACAGAGGCTTGTTCTTAAAACATTAAAGAACCACAAATTAGACATGAATTACCCGCCCGTGCCATATCTCTGGCCGGCGCGCCCGGCTCACTGCCTACGTTCGTGTTCTTTAAACAATATACAATTTTGATGAGATTTCACCGGATTTTTTCATTAAAGTTTTCACGGAAACGACCCACTTCCAGCGATAATAATAGAAACCACCCATATGTTGTATTAAAAATGTACAACAATGACAGAGATACTTGCCATTGTTTGTTTATACCTCCTAGTCATTGAGCCACATTAATGCAGCGTGGCAGTTCAAGCTTAATATCCCGTGTTGTATAATTAAAAAGAGAAACATTCGCTTTTTACTTCCATGAATTATGCATAAGTGTTCGTTTATACGATCCGTATTTTTGTCGCCAAATGGCTCTTCCGAGCATTTCTGTTTTCGAGCGTCTACCTCGTTTTCCCAAACAATTTCAGTGTCACTGTGCAGGTGATATCATATTTAAATTAGCCATTTTAGAGGATCTGATTGTATCCTTTGTTGCAGGGTGGAGATATTCCAGAACACAGAAGCGGGTTTCCTGTGTGAACTAGTTTTAAGACTTCGCCCCGTGCTCTTCTCGCCTGGGGATTTCATTTGTAGAAAAGGTTTGTCAAAACTTTACTCACATTTGATTCTGTTGTATAGCTACCTAGTCTAACTTCATATCGTAATGAATGGTTTGGTAACAGGTGAAGTGGGCAAGGAGATGTACATAGTGAACAGAGGCAAGCTCCAGGTGGTAGGCGACAACGGCAAGACAGTCTTGGCAACACTCAAAGCGGGTTCTTATTTTGGCGAAATTTCAATTCTGAACATGGGCACGGCAGGTAAACAACTTGGTAAATATCGCCACGGCCCGAGACGCCACGCCATTATTATTCTATTTTATTATTTTTGAAAAGTTTTGATAAGCAAACGTTTCGAGGAGACGCTGCAGTCAGGGCCGAGGGAGCGGCCGCACCGCAACTGGTTCTGGGACATCCACTGAACACTTGATACTCGTACTGCCAAACACTCGCACTCGCTCGCTCAGGGCTTGTTCTCGCACAACACTGACAATACACTCAGTACCTCACTTGTAGCCACCGGCCTCTGAGCGAGCGAACAGCGGCACCCGGTTTGTGTCACTAAGGGAATGCTTGGACATATCTCTCGATCTCTTAAAGTTCCGTAATTTAGGCTTTTATTTCTATGGATTTTCAATTATCTTGAAGCAATTTTTCTTTTTATTCGTTAAACGAACCATGAACTTATGGTAAGCTTTACTTTATTATTTAATGTTTTTCGATTTGAGTGGCTTGTTCATTAGATTCTTGTCATGTTCTCGATTCATGTTCTATGTTATAAGTTTCTCCTTTGGTTGAAGGCAGTGTCCCCGATCGCTTTGCATCCCGAGTTCGTTATATTTGGCGTGACCTCTTGGTGCATGTACCCCTATCTTTAAGCGTTCCCTCGCGTATCTATTTTAAGTCTTGACTCAACTGTTGATTATATTTTTAGTTAAGATCTGACTATAAAACCCTGCGCTACGTAATCTAGTAGAAGTGCTTCATTCTTTAACAGATTTTATATATCAAGTTTTAGATACTTATCTACTATCATAGTAATAGACTGATTTTATATCTACTTTAAAGCTTTGTCTCTGTAATGAGTGATGACGCCCCATAGACATGGCTTATTATTATTTTGACTAACCGTGATGTATCCCCGGACTGATCCCTGCGTGTTTTCTAACTTGAAGGTAGTTCTGTAAAGCTTTATAATGTTTAGTATCCTTCTAATGAACTTCCTGCGCCGCCGGTGTGTCGGTCTTCCCCTTAGTGGGCGTCCGTTGGCCTGTTCTGACGGGCCGGTTGAGGTCGGGGTCAGAAGGGGTCAGGGGCGCCCAGACCGAGCACCGGTTGGCACGGAGTGTGTGGATGACACGTCGACAGGCAACCGGCGGACAGCGTCGGTGCGCTCCGTCGGATACTCGGACCTGTTCGTGCTCAGCAAGAAGGACATGTGGGACGTGCTCAAGGAGTACCCCGCGGCCCGGGTGCGCCTCGAAGCCATCGCCGTCAAGAGACTTGAGAAATATAAGAAAGCGCCGCTTGAAAAAGGTACGGACTCTAAGGATTAATTAATGACCAAGAATAATCTCTAAGGTTACGTATCTCTTTACATTCTCTGTTATCATGTAATGTAATTACTTCGACGAAATTCTCTTAAAATATATTTTAGGTACTTGCATAAAACGTATCATAAACTTGAAATTGTTTCTCACTGACCTCGTAAAGAAAGATGTACTATACTATACATGTACATTACGAAATAATGGGGTCCTTGTAAAACCCTTGCCAAAACGTTTGAAATGTAGGAAGGAGGGGTGAATGAGTTTGCTAATGGGTGTGTACGGTCTTAGTGGCAATGGGTCGCTGCCAATCGACGCCCGGACTCGTGGAGACGAGCGGGCGCGTGCCCATCGAGGAGATGCAGCTCCCACCGGCGCCGGCGGCCCTGCCGGTGCACACCTCACACCCGCCTTCCTACCGGGACCAGCTTTATAGGTAACTGAACCCTTCTATCAATGAACCACAAAATATATCCGGTAGGCTTATTACGAAGATTACGACTGCTACGAAAACAAACGCATAAAAAATAGATACACATATGCTACGACTACGAAAATATACACACATACTAAGATGATAACAAATGCTCCGAAAATATACGCACACATATTAATGGCTACGACTACGCTACGACTGCTACGAACATTTACGCACACATATATAGACACGCACTGGCACGTCCTTAACTGCAAATCTCGTCTGCCATAAGTTTGACATCTTTAATGTCATGTAAGCGCTCATCTATTTTTACAGTGTATTTCGTAGTTGGCCTTCTGGATGTACCTATTTTGTGATTGAACCTCTATGTTCATGATAAATGGGTTCTATGAATGTACCCTTCTCTTTCAATATTTATTTCCTATAACTGTACCCTCTTTTCTATAACTGAACCTCTACCACTGTATTCCCCTCTGCCACTCGCGACAACTATACTGCATCCTCCTGCTACCTGATCAAACACGGCCTGATCAAACACCTCAATTCCGCTTTAGGTGTTCTATGCCTGTTCTTCTATGTTTGAACTCTTTGCTTCAATATCCAATTCGATGTTAATTTCCAATACAGATGAGGGACCGCATTCCAGTTAGTTCAAAGTCTTTAATATTTTTTTAATTCATATTGTTTATTTAGCGTTCTTTGTTCGGTCACTTATTAGAATGTCTGTTGACTTCAGTTCAGCGGTTTAAATCCCTCTTCTGCGTTGGCTTAATGCCTATTACACTACACGATTTCTCGGATCCTGTTTACAGGGACAGGGTACTATATGAATGGAAGGGAAATAAAAATCAAACTCACAGGGAAACAGTTACTATAGTATTGAAACAGGGTCACTGACCTACGTGATCTTACTTTAGGGACCCGATACCGTCCGAGAAGTCGGGTATTGTCATAGACGTTAGTGTTGTACTCGCTCATATTCGGAGGCATGTTTCGTGACCGTTGTCCGCAGTTCGTCAGTAAGTCCTCTTCGTGTAGCGTCCCCCGTCGCGTCGCTGGCGTCTAGCGCCCGAAGCAGCGCGGCGGGCGGCGGCAGCGGCGGCGGCGCGCCTCGGGTGCACCTCGACTCGCACGAGTCGCTCGAGTGCGAGATCAAGCGGCTGCGAGAGCGACTCTATACAGTTGAGACGGAGAACGCCGCCATGTCCGCCAAACTCAGCCAGCAGCAGTGGGAGGTGGACCAAAGGTAAACATGTGACCGTCTGTCGACATGTCGCAGGTATTTAGGCGGTGTAAAAACTAAAATATCAGGGAACCACCTGAAAGAAAGATGCCTGCTACCTGCTCGTCTGTTATGTCTTCTTGATTTATTAGCTTGATTTTTTGGTATTATATTGCATGTCAAATTTTGAAGAGAGTTCCCTCTCTCTTGGTGAACTATTAAGGCATACAGCTAGTTCCGCCATAAGTTTGACATCTAGTAGCTAGTAGAAGAGCTGTTATTTTAATAGTATGAAGTGTTTTAATCGATTGTGAAGAGGATGTTATTGATTGTGTGTGTGTGTGTGTGACAGACTGCAAGAGATCGAGATGCAGATCTGCGGCGGCAGCTCGCTGAGTTCCCAGGAGGAGAACGAGCGCAACCGCGAGAGCATCATTTAACAGCGCGCCCCGCCGCCCGCGCCGCCTGCGCCGCGCCTGCTGCCCGCCGTCTACTGACCGCCAGTGACCGCTGTGACACTACTAAACTACGATACATAGTGTTTTTACGAATAAATATTATTATGGTATATTAAAATACGAATTAACTTTATCAAATTTATATATACGTAGTATATACGACTCGCTAATATTTGACGAGTGTCGTGGAGTGAGATTTTGCCAAGACAATATTATCTTTAAATTAAAATGAAGTCGTTAAGATACATCGAGGTGTTAGATGTGCGTGCGTCAGTGGCGCGCGCGCAGCCGCCGGCGTCGCTGTCGAGGTGCGTAGCTCTAAGGGTCGTACCTCTACCTTTGTTCACCGATTATGTTCATCAATTCTATGAATTGAAGATTCAACATTGATTTCGCTGTTACTTAATTATGTACATACATACTGTTTCGTACGTTTTATTACCGAGTATGAAAGTGTGTAAGTAATCGTTTAGTGTGTGACCGGTAACGGCCGCGGAGTGCCAAATTATCGGCCAATGAATGTACTAATTAGTAAGTTTATGTTGATTCATAATAGTGACGATGGATACTTCATATCCATTGTGTTTGAGCTTTAATTATTATAATATCCCAGAAGACTTGATGTACTGTAAGGCCGTCTTCACACTTTACGTTTAATTGTATTACGTCACCCTCTGAAACAGTTGTAATTCTGGCTTCTATGAAAATCTGTAGCGAGAAAGTAACGGTCGGTTATTTTAAAAAAATTTAGCTAATGGCATTTAGATACATCGAATATTAAGATTCACGTGTGTAAAGGAAAGCAATTCGTTTACATTTCTTTATCTACTGTAAAGTGTGACGACAACTTTACGAATATTACGATATTATCATTTAACCTTTGTATTCGTTGTTTAACAGTATAGGTTGTTTAAGTCTAGTCTCAATCATTGTAAAATTAAAGGAATAAGTAAAAATTATGTGTTATTCGTGGGAAATAGAAATAAAACGATGTTCTTCGTTTAAATCAGTTAATGGTTAATGGAAAATGTGTTGTCAACATATTGTCTTGTTGGTTTAACAAGGTTCTATGTTATATACAATTACATGACGACATAGGACCTTGTTATTTTACCAACTCTAATTGAATGGTCTATGTAATAAGGTATGTAGCTTATTGGTGAATGAAAACAGTTGACGGTGTGACATCCTCTACTGCCAAATAAGATATAAGATAAATAGAATTGTGCAAAATAATGACAAAAAATAAAAATATGATAATGTTTTATACCAACACACTTTCTAATCGTAAGTACGTATTTTTGGTTTATCCACGGATCGTGTAGACGGATCGCTAAGCTTGTTTCTTTTCTATACAGGGCCATTTTTTGTGAACTAAACTAGTAAGTGTAGTAAATTACAAATAAACATCAATTCTAAAAAGTTGGACACCTAATGCTTTATTCAGCGAGACGTGAAGCGTTGCGTTAAGCGTCTAGCGTTTTGCGTCTAAAAATCATCAAGCAAAACAAGCGTGATTCGTTTATACACGAAACGCGCTTGTAAATTCACGTATGTTTGATATGACCACGCGATGCGTCGAGCGACGCGTCACGCGTTTCGCGTCTCTATGAACGAGGCCTAATGATTTTATGGGCAAATAATAAAAGTCAAGAACATTCAAGATTTTCTAACATGAACGAATACTTTAAACCAAAAATCAGGAAAGTTTATCTTAATATGCATGCATCAATATAATTTCGGTTTTGTTTACAAAAAAATGGCAAATATTATTAAATTAAAAGTTTTAATTTAAAAATATTCCTAATAATTTATTGATAACAATATTAAATGTAAGATTGTATCAAATGTGAGATGTTAACTCAAATTGGTTAAGATATTAATTGTAAATAATTCTAATATCTAATACGTGTTTATAAGCTGTTTTCATTTAATATAAAATATCTTTGTTTTTAAGAACAGATGTTTATGAGACAGCTATTGTGACATTCATTCTGAAATGCGGTGAAGTAGAAATGATACCTGAAGAAAACTTGAAACAATTGAGAGTGGTTAAACGGAGGAACCCTTTAAATGGACCAATCATGAACCGCTTTGCTATCAATCCATCCACTTTAGAATAGCAAGGAATATGACTATAAATATTCATATAACTTATATCTCTACTTTATCATATATCGCGATCTTCAAATAAATATTTACTAAAACAAAGAACATTAGTTAAAAAAACTAGAAAAAACTAGAAGAACTAATAACGAACGAAAAGTCCAATTAAAAGCAAGAAAGGAACTTTTATTGAAGAGAACATCTTAAACTTAAGCCTCTTCCATAGATTCCTCTCTAATGTTGCGTTTGGGTTACCCACAAAGAGAAGACGCTGAATTCATTCAGTTTCATTCACACCGTAATGTTTTACATATACCTTTCACCTCATTGAAGAATCAGTACAGTGAGCAGTAAAATAAATGGATAAGAAGATTTATTCAAAGTATCTTTAAAGAATGGATGTCAAATAGCTGATAGGATATTGAAAGAAAGATCGTTGGTTAGGAGTGTGACAGAGTAGGCACATGCGATCATTTCATTGTACAAGACGCCGCCACGGGAAGATGGATTTCTTTACTAATATAGAACAAATTAAGGCGACGTTAGTATTAGAACAGATCTAGGTCTCATGTAATACCTACATCCTAACATAGTTTAACTCTGTCGCCTTGGGTACTCGTATAATGATTGTCCTACGTGAACGCGCTAGACGCGATGCTACGCGAAGCGATTCAATGTCTCCCAGGCAAATATATGTTTGAATAGCTGTGTAATGATATAAACAACGAGAAAGGTCAAGATACTTTTTGTATAAAGTTATAATTAGTGTCATCCCATTGTTGGGCAACGCCTTTCCTTCACTCTTTTCAAAGCCAGTCACCAGTCCCTATTAATGACGATGAAACAAACTTATAGTTAGCATTGTACCACATCGCGTTGCCAAGTTTTTCAGTCACGTAGGACAATGCCTTACGCCGACTCCTTCGATTGCCAAAGAATGTGTATTTAAGGATAGCGAAGCTCGATTGCGGTATAGCAACAAATCGACCAATATTTAATGTTTCGTATTAATCCACGACCAAGTACTATTCTTAACAGAATTATTGTAATAATAAGTAGTTTTACGATATAAAAGAAATTCAATCTTCTCCTGGCCAATTGTAATGATTAATGTTTCAATATGAATTATATAATGTTACTGTATCACGGCACTAGCTTGTACCATCAAACTCTGAACATGTTTCGAATTAGTTAGTTTAAAATCATACACTTTGTTTCCTAAACGCCCGAAGGTATAATACATAGATAGGCGATAAAATTTTTAACTGTAAATAAAATATTTATTTATTGTTATCATTATAATTCCAAAATTTTTTCTTCTTACATATTTCTCGATTATAAAATGGTAAGAGAGACGCATTGCAATTGAATATATAAAATGGATTCGCAAGTGCTTTTTTATCATGGTAATGAGTAGGTTGGTATATGCGACAGGTCGTACAAAAGAGTTCGTTTCGGTAATAATTAATTATTATAAGTACTTACTGTTTCGTTGTTCACAAGAAGCAGACGTCATGTCATGGATGGATGCGGTGTGACCACCCAGTGGGCACGTGTCGTGGCTTGTGCATCTTTAATTGGAACTCAATTAAGTATCGCACATATGATTCATTTTATTGTTAATAAAAAGATAATGATAATACTGAAATTGCTTTTTATTTTACACTCATCCTTTAATTAAAGCTCTCGGCTGTAATAAAAAATGGAAGAGATGGTGCAGCCGTCGGCGAAATAAAAAGAAAGTGGAGAAAAGCTCAATTAAGTATCGCTTTGTTTTATGTCGTTTATATCCGATTCGATTGGTTATTTGTGATGAATGCTAATGGCATTTTAGGAAATTGGTATATTTAGTACAATGATTGATAATATTTAAAATTTAAAGTTTAAAGAAACGAATCACTACACTGAGGAAGTAAGGTGGGAGAAGAGTTAATCTCGAGTCCTTAAGCTAAGACGGGAATACACACACATGCTTAACTTAACTAAGTAACTAACAAGTAAGTCAACATACAATAAACATTTTGTCTAGAAGATGCGTGCCAGTTGTCAAGCACGCGCTATCATGCCGGTTCCAACCATGTTAGGTATAGTATATGTATGATACCTATTTGCTATACTAATATAAGTATACGAGATTATAAGACTTCACAACGAAAACCTTAATATTAAAGACTAAAAGCAAATATCGCCTAATAATAAAATTACTGCTAATTTTCCTTGTGAACAAAGCAACTAATTTGAAGCTTAATTACATAACAAAGGTTTATGTATATATCTATATTTTGTTGTATTGCTGACTAATATCCTTATAGGAACGTATGCAAGCTACTTAATATTAAAATCCTAATCAAAATGCATATACACCTACCTACTGCATGGATACGGCATAATATATACATTCCTACAGCTGGATATTATATCATTCGTATCATCAATATTCACCTAATCGGCACAACGCTAAACTGTTTATACATACATTTCATTTCATAATCAAAATTTCCGTAGAGCTGCAAAAACAGCGTACAGCGCTCAATAAATTCAGTCAGTAAGCTCGCCATACAATTCACAGTTTGTTTATATTTTTACATTTCCATAAGCTGGTTTCCAACGGTTAATACGAGCCTACTTTAAAAAGCCTATGGAGATAGGTATTCGTATACGAAAACCATTGAACAGAAAAAGGAAGTAGCAAGGCTCAGTGCTTTGTGAGGTTACCGAGATTCCTCCCGGCTTAAATATTTTATTTCGCTCTAACGCGCAATTCGTTTTCCCGCTGAGCATCTGTTACTAAATTTTTATGTCTACGCTTGATCTTCGAAATCTTCCAAAGAAAATCCGTTCGGTGGTGTCTGCATTTCGTATCGTTCACTTATGTTGGGATACAATTTTTAGCATCAAGGAAGTGTTTTCGTATTCCTGATTCCATTTCTGTTGTTGCTGCTTCGGATGTCTACGTGATTTGATTGATTTTTTATGGAACTTGACGACATTTTCCGAAATGGTGACGTTATACTTTTTCATTAAGTAATAGAAAGCTTTCTATTTGAAGTGTTTATTTTTTGTTAACCTTTGAAGCATTTTTGATAGTCATAAAATTTGTGCTTTTAGTGAAACGATTGGAATAAGGAAATATCCGAACTTCAATCTCCGCGACTTGGAATCCTGTGATAAGAAATAAGTGTTTGTGCCGTGTCCAAAAGACCAAGTGCTGTTAGTGTACGTTATCCTAATGTGACTCGCATATTTTTGATATTGACCATCAGGGGGTAGTTTCGATACAACTTAGAACTCCTACCCTCACATCACAGCGGTAATTCCATTATCTTCAGTCTGCTTGCAACCACGAGTGTTGCAATCCACTCGAAATGTCAGGAAATCAAAATAAGTGTTTTCAAGCCAAAAACAGTATTTTGTGCCGAGAAAAACCCGAACAAATCGAGAAAGTTTAAAAAAGCCGATTGTGTACTATTCACCCCGTTTAAAAAGGTAAGCAATAACTTCTTTATAATTAAAACCCAATACAATAATTTACCTACCACCGCAGCAATATTTAAATTCAAACCAACAATAATATAAATAGGTAAGTAATAAATTTGTTACGAAGCATTAAAACTAATTCCATTCAGTAGCGAAATGCAAACTGACATAACAGTTTACGGGAAATCGTTGCACCAAAATATTTCGTTATTCCGTACAATGCAATGCAATTAATTAGGGATACCATTCCGAATATATCACGGGAGGCTTTCTTAATCCCCCTCTTGATGGTGTAAGGAATATCATTCGTCTACATGCCTTTCGGTTGGGTGAGTCTGTACTGAAGAATAGACCCTTTATAAGGTAAAATGCACAAAGATTTTTGAGATCCTTTGTTTTCAATTTCGTTATTCTAAACTGAAGGATCTTTTTAAAAGAAAATTTATTTGAATACGTTCTTATTGAATTATAACATTTTTAACTAAAAAAGTAAGACTTGATTATTTATTTAATTATGTATTTACGGTGGCATGTGGTGCATAACAAGACTAAAGGTATTATTCATGAACGCGTATTAACAGTATATTATTAGCTATCAACTGATGTCGGAAAGGGACAAAACCCCTCCGACATAGTGTGCGTCCATACTGCGGGCCTAGCGCGGTGGCGACGGCGGGCGCGAAATATCAAACGTATGAAACGCGTGTAAGTGTCCATACTGAAGTGACTAGGCGGAAGCCTAGCGCGACAAGACCGAGCGACTCCGCGCGCGGTGATTTCAAACGCACCGATCCGCGCGTTGTGTCCACAGTACGGGCCTAGGCGGCGAGCGACTTAACAAGCGGGTGGCAGGTGTATCAAACCAGTGGTCTTA
Source organism: Cyclophora punctaria (assembly GCA_951394245.1). Taxonomy (NCBI): domain Eukaryota; kingdom Metazoa; phylum Arthropoda; class Insecta; order Lepidoptera; family Geometridae; genus Cyclophora; species Cyclophora punctaria. Next base: position 5,133,830 of record OX596171.1, read on the forward strand.
CCGCTCGGCGTTTTGACGTAAAATGGCTTCGATCAACAATACACACTAGATTTCGGGTCAGCGCAAATAATACGTCTGGGTGCTTAGGGTCTCATTTGAAAAGTGAGCCACTCTTTTATTTAGTTCCCTAGAACCACAGCCAAAAAAGTTGCAAAAATAATGTCCGGAAAAACAATTTAACGGCCGGAGTGTCTTACTTTCTGTGAGTACATGTAGAATAAGTTATATTTTAAGCTTTTAAACAAAATAATATCAAATTTTGAAAAAAAATACTGATTTGAAGTCACCGCTACAAATGTTTGGCCAACGTTGGCGCAAATTTTGTGAAACAGAACAGCAGAAACATGGAGTAGATTTGTTTTGTAGTAATAATTTATCTATCCGGGGGGCGATTTTTTTTTTATGTCGTGGGGGGGTGGTTGGACTTATAAATTTCGATTTTGTAACTAATCCCGGTAGAGTATTCGCCGCCATCTTGTTTTAAGTTCATTTTTTTTTAGTTTTTCTGTAATAACTCGTTAATTTTCAACTCTAGAGCAAAAATGACAGTAAGTTTGATCATTATTATTTAATATATACGCTAGGATCTATATTTGCAGAGTTATACTATCAAGTTTATCAAAAAAATCGTAATGAAAACAAATATGTATACTATCAAACCTAGATAGCCCAAAACATAAATAATTTTAAGTAAACTTTTACGTGCATATTACAAATTATTTAAGTGTTCAACACGACTCCATTCCATCTGTAGTTCTTCTAAAAGAAACGAAACGAAAGGAAGGTAAACACGGGAATAAAATACTTTATTTGTAGGTCGTTAAGGTTGATTTCACACTAAATGTTGTCTTTTCGTTTCTAAGTGACAGTAGTAATTTTAAATATTTGAAGATTTGCTAGGTGTCATGGTTGTAATTAGGTTGAACTTCGAACTGTTTTAAAACTTTTTGGTCAGTTCGGTAGTAAACAAAATAAGCTGTCACACGTAATTCACGAGGACATTTTTTAGCTTTGATTTTGTACGTGACCCGAAATCTAGTTGTGTATTGTTGATCGAAAATTGTTTGCAACCCCTGATATACGTCTGATCGCTACTAGAGCTCGCGCCTCAGTGTGGCCACCTCCGCCTCCGCCGCCGCGTAAGCCACCGCGTAAGTCACCGCGTAAGCCACCGCTCATTCACTGTGGCCGCACACTACGCTATTTGCCAAAGAGCAAACGAGACAAAACTTACTCTTTAAAACAGTGTTTTAAAGTGTAACAGTGTGAAAAAAAACAGAAATGGATTAGATATTGACACAATCGTCCGATATTGTCGGTTAACAAATAGGTTAAAGGACAGTTTTATTAAAGTATAGGATAAGTAAAGAAAAACTGATAAACCGACCCGACCTATAACTAATATAACTATAGTAACTACTATCTCATCTGTGGCCACGCCGTCGACTTTACAAAACAAATTGTTTCCCATTCACACCGAAAACCTAATTCAAAACTTGTTTGTGAATCCATCAATATTATTCGATAGAGATAATAAAAACTACGTACTCACCGAGGGTCAACCCCTGGGAGAGCGGCCACTATTTTCGGATGATCCAATTACCTGACTATTCTACGTGATTACTGCCCAATCTTGTTGGTTCCATTAATGTTTCGCTTTTTACGACAATACAACGTACCTACAGTATGTACAACACATACTATGATGAGTGCTGTTCGTTAAACTTCTTGCAAAAATAGGTCCGAACACATTCTGGTTTTCACAAGAACTTTATGAAACAAAAGCTGTTTGTACAAATTGTATTTTATATTGCACGACATATGTAAGCTTTATAGTTTAGATGCTATTTCAAATGAACGTCATTAAAATTTGGTTATTAAACATATTTAGACGCTAAATTAAATTAAGAATACTCGGTAGACCCCCCACGAGGTGGAGGAAGGAACTGGAGGACTTTGACAAAGAGTGGAAAGAAGTGGCGAAAGATAGATCCATGTGGAGAGAATTGGGGGAGACTTTGCCCAGCAGTGGGACACAACAGGTTAAATAAAAAAAAGAGTCGTTTGCCTATTAACTAAAAGAAAGAAGAAGGTAGCAGTTGTCTGTACCTTCATTGTTTTTTTTCGTTTGGATGCACGTACCCTTTCAAAACACTAGTAAAAACGTATATCTACGATAGCCATATTCAAAAGGAAAAGAACCGGTTACTCTCATCCCGGAATTCCCAAAGGAAACGAGTACAGCGCGGAAAACTGCTAGGCGTTACTAATTTTTTTAAAACATTTTTTCTAAAGTTTTCGTAACCTACAAAAGCAGTCTAATCCCTAGGGACGTTTTATTTCAGCCCGCCCGTCATCGAATATCCATTAAAATTTTAATTTCCACCTAGAGCAAAGAGTAGGCTAAAACGTCGTAATAAACTCGTGAAAAACGGTTAAACAAACAAGGTGGCGTTAAAATCTGCAGACATTATTATATTAAAAAGATTGCTGTACTTTTATTACGATAATAGGGCAGTTCAAACTTATATGTAGGTATATGTATCAGTACATGTAGTGTAGGAAAGTAGGGTATAAAGTTATGTAGGTTTTGTCCTATCCCTTGTAGGTATATACGTAGAACCTTTCAGCAGTTATAAAATGACATTTCTCAAGGGCTCTCCTTAGTACACGAATTATGACTTATACATACCTATCCCTTATGTATCCTTTAATTAAAGTAGCTTTAATTGAACCGTGTTGACTAAATTGTTTGATTGTTTCTCTCCATTTGTTTAGCAATTCATTAATTAGTGCATCGTAGTGGTGTTTATTGCGTGCCAGAATGAATGAGTAGAATGGGCTTGCAAGGATCAAGTGAACATTAAAATTAGCGTAAATTGATTCAACCAATAGGAGAAACGCAATCGTTCGAGATTACTTATCGAATTAAATAACGGTTCTGCGCCAGTATTTTTAAAACATTTTCTAAGGCACAAGATTAAAACATAACATGAACGGTATTAGATGGAACTTTTCCTTATTTTAAGTTTCTTATTAAGTCCAGAAGAGGTTGTTTTTGCTTTGGTACTTACAAGTTTATCAGCTGGTTTTTCCCACGTATTTGATGTAGATACAAACATCCATTTCAGGATAGCTTTGGAATAGGAATGAGTTCCTTCTTTTGGAAAAAAAAACAATATCTTTTGAAATTCTATACCATAAAGGAAAGAGCTATGCAATGCTCAGAACATAAATAAAAATATCATATACCTACACATCGGAACTGAAAATACAATGACTTCTTTCTAGGAAATTCACGAGTTTGATTCATCCTACCTACTCATTGACACTAGATACGTAATAGGTATAAATTCACGGCCTTTGTTATTGCATTGTGCTTTTGATGTCCTGTTTCGAAATACATTCGCGAAAACAATACGATTTTTTTTACTCCACTTATGTTTTACTACGAAACGTTCGTTTGAAATTCGAAACTGAAAACGGTAGTTCGTGCTTGTAATACCGATCTTTGACAACGTTACTTGTTAATTACTTTTGTTGAAATTCAATAATGATTATACGTTATTTCAGTTTTTTTATACCTCTGTGCATACTGTAGGTTATTACTTTATAATGACATAGAACAGTGATAAACAAAATATAAATCCTATATATATATTTTACTAGCAGCTCCCCGCGGCTTTGGCCGCGTTGAGCCCGTTCCCGTAGGAATTTTTCGAAAATCCTGTCTTAGTGTGCACTTACGTCACTTAAAGAACCTTCCTTCCAAATTTCTTGTTTCTAGGTGGAGCGGTTGAGGCTGTGCGTTGATTATCAGTCAGTAAGTCAGGACTATGAATTTTATATATGTATATAGATGTAATAGGTGGAAAACAGATAAAATAGGTAGGTTATATTAATTTAGGTAAGTTATATAGATTAGATATAACTATGTACCTAAATGAAAAAGTTTTGTGTGGGCTGACGTGTGGATGTGTAGAAGTATTTTATACCTGTACGAGTACTAACAGATATAAAACAATGTTCTTTCATATCTTAAATAATTGTCTGCATTTTCTCTCTATTCTAATCCTTATGTCGTACATGTCTGACGCTCGTACATACAATTTTTGTGCCCCAAAATTCAATACCAAGTACAAAGCAGGTAAAAGCCATGGTACGCTACTTTTATTTTTAATTAGCTTCCTTAGCTCCCATCCCGAATCATATTACATTTACAAAAATCCTGCGTAAGTATATTTTTTATTTGTAGGATTCTCTGCCTCCAATCCTACTTAGCGGCCGAATATAAATAATGCGACAGACTTTTAAGCTTCGTAAGCTTTATCTCATTCTCGGCTGGACGTTTCTTTAGTTATCTAAACCCGGGGAAATTTATGGACGTATTACCTTTCCTTATCTTTTATCTTTTTCTAAATTGTGAGTGTTTTGTTGAAAAGTTCAAGAAGATGCAAGGAAAGTGTCATGAAAAAGTTTTTTAGGTTAAAAAGAGATTTAATCTCAGTGATACCAAATTAAAACGTTATTAACATGAAGTTTGTAATCTACAATTTACTGCGAACGTAACACCGTTAAGCACTCAAATTCTATGAATACCTAATAATGCATTTTAAGGGAATTTTCGCAGCACAATGGAGTGTAGGGAAGCTAAATCCTGGTTGATGAATGTTTGGTGCACAAAAGATATGGATTATATAACTTTAACACTTGAAGTTGGGGGTGAATAGTATCTTTAGGCGAAGTAGCGCCACAAGTATAAGATAAGTGCTTAATTAAGCACCTAATGTTAGCTAGTGTACGACGTACATTAATTACTACAACTGTACAAGTACTTACTTTGTAATCTTATCCATGCTCTGAATTCTGCCTAATCTCCAAACCGACTAAAATGTTACTACGAATCTCCAAATCAACTTCTTGGCTACGAATCTTGAAACAGACTACCAATCCTGAGACAAATCTCAAAAAGGCTACTAAGAAATCACCGCGAGTGTCCAAATAGACTTTGAACTTTGCTACGAATCTTCATACTCACGACCAATCCTGACACGTTTCAATCCGACTACGAGCTTTACGACGAATCTCGAATCCCACCATGAATCGTGCTACGAACTTTCAAACTTACAAAGAAACTGGCTACGAATCTCCAACCGACATTGAAGCTTGCTACGAATCACCTAGATGACTCCTCTTATTTTCGTTTATTTACCAATCGTTAACCACTAAATTGCCTATCGGAAAATTCTGTTGGGAAGAGAAATGGTTCCTTTACCTCTATCTAAAAGACTCATTAGCTAGGTGAGTGGAACGCGTAGGGATCGGCCGACAAATCGACGGCAGTTAGTCCGCGGTTCGTCCGCACTAGGCGGTAATAGACCGACTTTAAATCAAATAGAAGGTAAGTTTGCACGTACGTATACGTTTGTTCAAGTGTGTAAATCAGTTTCTATTGTTTCATGGTTAATTGCAAAAACTCAATCGAATGATACTTATGAATTTTCGATATCGATTTTGACATTGTATTGTTATGCCCATCAGTTATTCTGTTTGGTAAAATAGTTAAGTTCGATTTAGGGTGAACTAGAACAGGACATTCAAACCTAGGACGAGTTTACCCTGTTCAATTTATTTAGTAGTTTAGTTAGAGGCCAACCGAAGTGGTGTCGAAGTTTGTAAACCGTGGGAAGGCCATCGACATGCTACTTTTGGTGAAATAAATAGTGGTAAAATAAAAAAAAACGACTTTTGATCTACGTCAATCGTCAATCGTCAAATCAATTTGTAGATGTATTTTTGATAAGTGTTGCGTTGATATCGCCACTGTTAATAAACTGAATCACATCAAACTTATGTTCCATAAATGTAGTAACTGCCGCTTTAATTATGACACATTTTATATTAATACACTTTATTTAGTTCAAACCACGAAACTCGCCAGAAGTCTGCGATGCGATTATTTTTAATTGCGTGCCTTTAAAGTTTTGTCACAACTATGTATGTTTCTGGTTCGTTTCATACCCGGCGGTACTTTCAATGGTAAATGTTTATTATATTTAATTACTGTTACTGTTAGCCCGTATCGCCCCACTGTTGGGCAAAAGCCTCCACCTCATTCCCGCCACTTTAGGCCACCAATTTTCAGTATTTCTTATCTCAGTTTTGACTATAGCAAGTCGTTCTTAAATCAGGTAGTAGGTTCTACAGTCATGATTTTGTTTACTAGTGCAAGTGAAGTTTGTCGCTAAATCGTTAGTGATTGTGTCCGTACGTCAAACTCACGAAATAGAGAAATGTAAGCAGTAAGTACTTTGCTCTTCCGTGGTCAAACTCCCCGTTAAGTAATGTGCATTGAGTGTGAATATGTGTGATCAAGATACCACTCAACTAAGCTGACAGTGTCCCAGATGAAAAAGTCAACGGGCACATTCCTAAACATTCCGCACATAGCTAAGCTACTTTATTTTCATAAAAACATAAAACGATAAGTTCCCGATCATTGAGTTAACAAATTATAACACTGTCTGATAAAATTCCATCCACTTAATCCAAGACCTATCAAAATTTGAACAATTTAGCAAGGAATGAGAGATTCTCGGCCTCATTAGTGCCAAAGGAAACCGCGAAGACAATAAATGGATGCCATTTGTATCTGCTACACCACAATCTACTATGTTTATTACATTGTCTTTTTGTCTCAGTGTTATTGTATAAAATTCTCCATAGAAATTTGTGGTTCATTTGCTTCCTCGCTTATTTAAATAAAACCTTCGTCTATTTATCTTATTCGTGAACAATTTAAATAAAAGGTTTGGGGTTGTTAGAATGGTTTACGAAGCCTAACGCATTGTTTGTCGTTTATCTTTTAGTGTCGATTTCGGTGTAAGTGGCTGATAAGCTACATGGATATCGTAGTGTATACGAAGGTACCTAGGAAAATATATATTGATTTGTACCTAAGATTAAGTGGACATAGTACGAGTATGATAGTTGTTTCATTCGTCTGACCATGTCGGTGGCATTTAGGCGGTCTAAAAACAGGACAACACAACAGGCCTGACCACTAACCTACTCGAAATGAATCAATGAATGAATGAATGAATGAATGAGTGGACAAACAAAAATTTGACATGTGTGACGTAGTCAAGATCTTAGGAGTGCCAGTTCTACTCGTCGGCTCATTTAATTTTTTTCGTTACCTATACTCTTAGTATAATCAAGAATGGGCTGAGTGACTGACTACATTATAACGGTTGTTTACTAATAAGAGGTTACTCCCTATAATGCATAGGTTCACAAGCTTGCATATGCATGTAATGAACTGCAATGCGTAAGATGATTCCATTGCAGAGGATGCGCATCTTGTTAAGTACCGGTGCCGTTAACGGCAAAGATTGTAAAGTTGTAACATTTGTTGATAAAACAAAGCACGTACACTGTAAATATTTCATTTGGCGGTGAGGTAAGCATATGTGCCTATTCGTAACTAATGGACGAAACAAAATCCCGATCGTTACTTTATTTGTTCGGTTCTGAAAACACCTGGCTCGCAGTCCGCCTTCCATTTATAACCACTCTGTACACTGTTCGGTTTTTTCCCTTTCACAAATTACGGACTTCGGTGCCGGAGACATGTTTGACGAAATTTATTTTACAAATAGAGGTAGCTTTGTACGTTCGATTCCACGAAACTGCTGGTCTATTACACTTGGTTGGTTTTTGGGAAACTTATTGGTTTCTTTGTAGTGAATGATTTGTAAGTATTTAGTTATTACATACTTAAATAGAATTCAATATTATGGGATTAATGGCTTTCTACAACTTTCAAAAGCTTATAAATTTTGTTGCCACTGGAACGTCGAATTAAATCGGGGTCTGGAAGCTGACGAGTGGGAACGGGCTCTTAGAGACCTAGAGACTCTAAGATCCAGGTCTCAGTATAGACTGTTACCCGGTATTCTGGTCTATAAGAAACATATGAAGGTACGTATACTAGAGACCATACGTCACATACTTTTTCGTAAGTCAGAACTTTATTTTTTGTTAACTTTTTGTAACTAAAGATTTTTTACCGAAAACTGTTACACGTAACTAAAGACAGATTAGTGTGCGTCGGTAAAAAAATAGTACATACACTGGAATATAATGTGTTCAGACTCTAACATCAATAAATTTAGGTTATGTTTTGATAATAACAAGTTCCTACCAAATTCAACCCAGTTATATTTACGAATGTTTCAATTTTCAAACGCTAGGCGTCCCGTCCGACCGACCGCGGCGGCTGACCGCAACTGGTCGACACTTGCCTTCATCGACACGCCCAAACTAACACCGAGGCCAATATTTAATTAATATTGCCAACTACAATTTCAGTTTGCAATTCAATGCACGGTTGAGGTGCTTTTTTGTTTTAAACGGTTTTTGCATGATTGAACTGGATGACAACGATTACTATGTCTGTGACTTCTGTGTCGTCTTACAGTATCTCTGTAACATCTTAGCTAAAGGAATGGACAAGGATGGACAATTTTAATTTAGTTTTATTTTAACCAATAGAAAAACAAAAGACGACCGCCTAACACAATACGAGGTTCAAGATTTTTAAATGTCTAATATTTGAAACTTACTTTCAATCTTCTTTAAAAATAAAACCGGCCAAGTGCGAGTCCGACTCACGCACTGAGGGTTCCGTACTTTAAAAAAAGTGCAAAAAATCACGTTTGTTGTATGGGAGCCCCCTTGAATATTTGTTTTATTTTATTTTTATGCAGCAATAGAAATACATCATCTGTGAAAATTGCAACTGTCTAGCTATCACCGCTCTTGAGATACAGCCTGGTGACAGACGGACGGACCGACGGACTGACCAGCGAAGTCTCAGTAATAGTATCCCGTTTTTACCCTTTGGGTACGGAACCCTGAAACACTAAAATATCAAAACATTTTAGCTATCAATTTGTGCAAACATGCACCGTCATAGAATAAGTAAATTGGCGACCACAATTTCAAGGATCATCCCGTCGGAGTCCAGTTGTCGGATGATTTATAGTGTTGTGGTAGTTTCCCGTTTCTACCCGTTGATTAATTACTGAACCCGTGAGAAAACTATCGCGCCGTCCCCTCACTTCACTTGGAGACTATCGAACAAATATTAATCGTTTCTATTCGTTTGCTCCACGTCAAGCTTAAACATTTTTTTGCTTGATAACTTTGTTAGTCAGTTTAGCTTGCTATTGTTTTTCTTAGTTAGTTCACTTGGATAAGAGGTTCTCAAATCGGTTGGTTGTTTTTGGGTACTTATGGAATATATAATTATATTATTATGGACATATAATAAACATCCATTCTTCTCTGCTGATGTTCATCCGAATAGGTGTTACGTTCTAAAGAGCCTCTTTGGGGCCAAAATTGAATAAACATATTTTAATTTGACTTTGTCTTTGAAACCTACTCGAAAAGATGGGTTCAATGAAATTAGTTATTAGAAAACTATAATTTTCGATATTTAATGCAATTAAATTTAATAAGTATAATAACCTAATTTTTTTATGAATACCTACCTTATTTTTTTCAAAGATACTCCTAATACTTATTCTTAACTGATAATATTTGAAGATGAAGTTGTATTGAAGAGAGATATTATATTATTACTAGCTGCGCCCCGCGGTTTCACCCGCGTTGTACCCGTTCCCGCGGGAATTTCGGGATGAAAAATAGACGTTGGCCGATTCTCAGCCTACTCAATATGCTCACAAATTTCATGAGAATCGGTCGAGCCGTTTCGGAGGAGTACGCGAACGAACACTGTGACACGAGAATTTTATATATAAGATTATATTGTATTAAAGCAAAGATTTATTAATCGAATGAGTTTTGAGGGGAGCGTTAACAACATAGTGGCGGTAAGTGTTTCATGTATTATTCAAATTGTTGAATGATCGCGAACTCCCGCCTCGCGCGGTCGTTACGAGTAGCTGCGAGCGCCACGCATTCACATAATGCCGCCATTTGCACAGATTGTAGCCGAGACCCGCTCCCGCCACTGATTAGGACTCAAAACAACCAAGAAATATCACTTCCCTACAACAAATAGCGCTCCATTTGTTTCATAGAGTCTCCTACAATTATTTACCCGAAGGACTCTATGCTCCTACTCTACTAAGCACCTCATCTGAAAAACTTGGACACGCCCAACATAAATTATTTAACTGTGACGTCATGTTGGCGTGTACAAATCCCTAAATAATGTTGGCCTTTCAAGGCATTTATAGTCAAGTTCAGAAGTTAAACCAACCTTGATGGATACACATTATAAGCGGATAAAGGTTCCCAAACACGGCGTCAATCGAACTTTTACAATTTCGCTAAAGCTATTTCGGTGGTCCCGAATTTAATAGGGGTTCCCGAGACTCGCGGGTTATGTGATATATGAACATCCTCACGCGCCACCCTAAATACTCTTATCACTTGTGACCATTGTACCGACTTTGTGATGCTAGGGTTTATTCGGTTGAATCAGAAATGTGTTCATTTTAATCTCTGGGGAAATCGTACGGCGCACTAGCCTTTCCATATTAACAAAACTTTAATCTAACCGGTGCGCGACGCCTCCCGGGGCCGGCCGCGGTGTAGCGAAACTAAATTTTTGTAGCTAGTAAATTTCCTTTAAGTCCGTCTCGTGGCAGGAGGCCAACGTTACCCATGTGCTCCTGAAATCTCATTTTATATCCGTACCGGTAACTTTGTTAAGTACACATAAGTATCACCTTTATTGGCTTCTTTGGATGTTGCTGCCGCGACGGCACTATTTACTATTTTACAAAGAACAACCTAACGACTCAGTTAATAATTTATTCCGCGAAATATTTTCTCCGTACATGTACGTTCTGAGAACAGAAAATGAAAAAAACATGTTTCGATATCAATACTCCTTTTGTATCAAAGACTCGTCAGTTTTTTGTTTTTGTTGTGAATAAAAATGTGTGTATTGTCAGTAGACTGCAGTGTTTCGGTAGAGCGATCTCTTGAAAAATTGTGAGGGAGAGAGGTATTGGTGTGCTGTGTGCGAACGATCCGGTCGGTCGCTCGTCTAGTCTAGACGTCACAGGACGTGCCTCGCTCCAGCACAAATGTGAATGCACTGTCTTCGCATTGTACTCACCCACTGTACAATCACCTAGCGTGTATAATGTACCAACATTCGGAAGAATAATATAAAGTATTAAAAGTGTTTGAATATGCAAGTGTGTTGGTTTCAAAGCGCAATGCAGATATTTTTGCTCTATTTTTCGGTTAGTGCAAATTCTGGAATTTTCCGGATATTCGTTTACACTTTCTGAATTATAAACTTACACTGTAATCGTTACCTTCAAACCACGTGTGACATAGTTTACATAATGTGTAGGTACCTTTAAAAGATAATCTATGTAAGACTAAAACGGGTCCAATACGTACCCCACACTAGGGCAGTTCGTGCTACAGAGTGACTGTGCCGTGCCCGCATTACGGACACGGTTCGGACGACATTCGATGCAAATGACTCAACAGTCACTGTACTATGTACATGTAACATATTCGGGGTTTGGTCTCGGCTCGTGCTCGCCACGACCAAGCATAAATCATCCTTTACACTACCTATACATACTCGTACAATACATCCATCTATTTATTGCGGATGTGATATTTGCGGTGAATCCTAAACTTTTCCCAGTCGATTACGCACAAAGAGCGTCGAACTGTCATTAGAAGGGATAGAGGCGTAAGCTGACATAAAGGGCCGGGAAACATTTTACTGATAGTTTCCGATGTCGTTACTATGAAACGACGGTGATATTTGAGTTATGTTGGAGGTAGGCTCGTTTTAAGTTGGTTTAAAAGCGCCATTAGGTACCTATGTGTGGATTTATTACATTCTCTACTTTATAAGGACTTTTCAAATATATTGAAGTTTTAAAAGGATTGTAAGGCTTTGCCATCGTAAATATTGCAGGCGCTTCGTACATTAAGCAAGTTATAAGCATGTGAGATCTGTTAAACTCACCTGCCATATGTTAAACAGATTTTAATTTTATATTTTGCTGCTTGTAAGCTTAGTCTAAAGACGAACGCACAGGCAGGCGACTGGCTAGGCGCCTTAACTTAGTGGATTGCATTCTAGGTAAGCAATAGCTAGGCGCCAAGCGCGCAGTGCGGCCTTTCGCGAACAATCGCGAACGTTTGTTTTACCTAGATGACTATCTAGGCTCTAGGTGCTTAGAAAGCCGCCTGCGTGTTTGCACCCTAGCTAATTGAAGGAGCTTCAGGCGAAATTATTTGTATTGTAGCCTTTAATGTAATTTGTAGTTCTTCACAATATAGTATCCTGTTTTTGTTAGCCATTTTTACACTGAATTATCCTACATTTACTACGACACGCCTTTTGAGTAAGAAGAATTTTACTACCGTTGCTTTAATGTAAAGCATTTCAATTCTCAGTGTTCCTTTGTCCAAGTCTCGTAAGTAATTGAAATCGGAAACACTTTCAAAGAAATACTCTTAAGAATACGATTAAATGAGGGTGCCAAGTATTAACGTATTGATATTGGTCGAATATTGGAAAATGTTATTCTTATTTCTCCTTGAACGCCTCCCTGAGGTAACTAGCTCTCGGTAAATTGCCAGAAATTCGTTCCCGTTTCCAAAATCATGGAACAACACAGCGGTAAAGACTTGACGGGAAATTGGATCCATGTTTCGGAACCGTCAGTAGACGCCACATATTAGTATGGAAATATTTGGAATTCTGTAGCTTAGTTTGGAAAGTTAACATAGGTTTATGTATGTACAGTTTTCTCTATCTATCAATTCTGATTTCGTGTGCTTTTTCACTTAGCCCAATAAGAGTAAAATGAAAATAATCAATAGCAATATTTTTGAAAGGAAGTAACATATATAATATATCTCTAGTGGAAGTAATGGAAGGAAGAAACAACCAAAGGCCAAACCATTTGAGATTAGTCAATCCATCTTGATTAAAGTTCGATTTTTCAATCTTCGGATAACATTAAGAGTGAGTAAGTGAGATGACTAGCTCTAATAGAAATATCTGTAAGTACGTATTGAAACTTATTAGTTGCATAGATTTTATAGTAGGCTTTCAAAATTAGTCTTAATAAAAACATATTAAAAAAGTAAATTAGAAAAAGTTAAAGTAAAAGCCTGTAATGTCCCACTGCTGGGCAAAGGTCTCTCTTCTCACTGAAGATATCAGTACAGTGAGGAGGATAAGGCAATCACCACACTTGCCAATTGTGGGTTGGAGATAAAAATAAAAAATATATATTTGCATTAAAATAATATTAAGTTAGTATTTTCATTTTGATGTACCGTTCTGAAACATTAGTTTTGTATACGAAATACTTCTAGTTTGTTAAAACTATAGAAACATTAGCACCTGAAATGTAGTGAGAATATGAAAATTTTACATTATAATAACGTTTTAATACATCCAAGCATGCACTAACTGATCTCCTGAGGCTCTTAAACTCTGAAACTAGTGGAATTAAACTTATGATAATAATTATTAATCTCGTTTCTGAAACTTTCATAATTATTTAAGACTAGCAAACGCTACAGTTTAGTTAAGTACTAGCAGCGCCCCGCGGTTTTACTCGCGTTGTACCCGTTCCCGTGGGAATTTCGGGATGAAATATAGCCTATAACCTTCCCGTTGAATCTGGCTATCCGTCACAAAAAGAATTATTGAAATCGGCTGGGTAGTTTCTGAGATTAGCGCGTTTAAACAAACAAACAAACAAACAAACAAAACAAACTCTTCAGCTTTATAATATTAGTATAGATGATAATAAAAAATGGTAATGTAGCAGTTAAATGGTGTGATAATTTTTTGATATTTTGGCAATAATGCCTAAAGAGCAAAACATATAGTCCGGGTGCGGGCCCGTTGCGGGTTAATGTGTCGCCCTTCGTACAAATACAAAGAGTAAAACGTCACGCGTTCCGCACACGGTCCGCATCCGCATTAAGTGTGTCCTGCACTTAACCAACATTAAATTCGGGTTGAAGTTTCAGAAAGATATCCAATTAACTGTTTAAACATGGCTCGGTTTGGAAATCACCCGGCCACGTTCGAAGGCAGCGGTGATTACACCTATTCCGGATTTGCCCTGTAATGAACATTACAGGACACTTTATACTTTTTAATCCATGTATTAGTCTCCAATAAAATACTGTTTAACAATAGGCACACTTCTTCTTCATCGAGTGGGTGGTCAACCTGACCAATCCTGGCACGCTAAATGTACATATCTCTTTTTATTTATTTAGAGAAATTATTAACTACGTTTAATTACTTTTCGTACGTTTCCATGAAAAGACCTTCTTTTTTATTCGCTACTTAATAATGCTATTTAGTACTTGTTTTAGTTTAATTTCATTTAAACATTTACATGTCTTTTAGGTTAGTTAGTTGACTAGCAGCGCCCCGCGGTTTTACCCGTGTTGTGCCCGTTCCCGTAGGAATTTCGAGAATTTTTTTACATAAAAACCTTCCTCTTGAATCACTCTACCTATTACAAAAAACCGCATCAAAATCCGTCACGTAATTTTAAAGATTTAAGCATACTGACAAACAGACAAAAATAGCGACTTTGTTTTATACTATGTAGTGATTTGAAAATGGGAGTCTGTGTAAGTCAACCATTATTAATTCACGTTGTTATATTGCTGCAACAGCATCTGCGATTCAATTCAAATACAAATGCAACAAAGTATCATGGCAGTTGAGCTTGAAATGGGAATCGGTAATATCAGTAGGATTATCCAGAGCACGGAAGCTTGCGAGGAATTCTGCCGAGTGCCAATAGTTGACACTATTCAGTAGTGCTCTGATAGATTCGCTACATTTTATAAGCCTCTTGAAATCTCCAGTACAAACTGGTCTCTCAAGTAAGTTATTTTTGAAGTGATGTGCATCTTTGAAGTTAGGATTGACTGAATCTATCACGTAGTTAGATTTTCTTGAGATTGTTATGGGAGTAAGGGTGCTTTCAAATTATGCGTTTCGTGTCGGACCGCTGCGGTGCCGAAGCGGTGCGTTTGTCGCATTGTGAACGTACGATCGTGTGTTTTCATACAAATCGAGCCGTGCGGCAACAGTGCGGCGTCGGTACCGCGAAATAATTTTAGTACGCACTGTTGCCGCACGGCTCGATTTGTATGAAAACACACGATCGTACGTTCACAATGCGACAAACGCACCGCTTCGGCACCGCAGCGGTCCGACACGAAACGTATAATTTGAAAGCACCCTAAGTGTTAAGTTACAGTTGTTCACAAAGGCTTATCCAGCGAGGGGGTTAGAAGAAGAAAAATCAACTGATTCTTCCCATAACAACATGTTTCTCTTAAAAAACCAACCAGAAAGTTTATCACAAGTCAGTAAGTTTGAATAGGTTAATGGTCAACCCTGGTGTCCGTTAGACCGCCTAAAGGCCTCTGACGTGGTCTATCAACTGAAACCTGGGTTCGAAAATTTCACTTGCCCTTCGAAGCAAGAACTTTAATTGGGGTCAAGCTGAAACTTCTTTGCCCTGAAACTGAAATCCTCTATCACCGCTAGGGTTTCAGGGTCTTAGTATCAGAAAAAGCATAAAACGATATATAAATAACGTAACACCACCATGACCAACCAGCAAACAAAAGTGTACACAACTTAATTGGACAGTACCAACATATAACTAGTAAACACGAATGAAAATGTTACAGTTTACCTATTGTGCGGGAACATTAACATAGGTACGAACAAATCCACGTATAATACGTTCCTAGTAGATTTATTGCGTAGCAACCACCGCCATGTAAATAGGCACTTAGGTACCTTCCAATTAATCGTTTTTAAGCGTCAACGCCGCAGTAGTCCGCAGTTGTCCACCACTGATGTTCTTTTGTTTTAAATACTAACGTCCTGTTACGGACGATTGAAAACGTTTTAATTGAAAGAGCCCTTATGCGTTTAATGTAAATAATAGCGAAGTTAATGGATATTTATTTTGTACTTGCAGCGCCACATGGTTTTACACCATACGTGTGGATTTGGAGGCAAAAAGATGTATCCTTCCTATTAAATCTAGTTATTATCATAATAAATAGATATATACAATTCTTTTTTCAAATCTGACAAGCAGAATTAGAGATTACTGCGTTCAAACTAAAAATAAATTTGTTATGCACAGCACGCCCTCTGTCGGTAATTATTTACATGTTTTGTTAAGCAAAGTGCTCTTAAATTAAATGTCCATATTACGTGTTATGGTAAACGGTTGTTTGTATTGACCAGAAAGAAACTAAGGGCGTATTCAGACGTCGACTTTGGTTAGAGGGACTTAGGACATTGTCAATAATCATGGCGATTTTGGGGTAAGTTACGAAAAAATGTGGGGCTTATTATGTAAACTACCCACTTAAAACTTAAAACCCCCTTGACTGCTTATTTCAAACAAACTATTTATAGTTTTGTTAAATTAGGCTCACCGGCCTTGTTCAGAGTCTCACGTCCCGTTCGGTCCCGGCATGCATCGGCAGTTTGAATTGTATTCCTAAAAAGATATAGTTATCTCAGATATCAAGTGGCATTATATGTGTTTAGCGCCTAGATGGTGCTTTTATGAGATACCGCTTTTATGAGATACCGCCTAGTTACCTCATTATAAAAAAGAGATAAAATTTGTAATTTTGTTGTTTGTATTTTCGGGCTAATTTCAGGAACTGCCTGTCCGATTTGAATGATTCTTTTTGTTATGGATAGCCACATTCAATGGGAAGGAAACGGGCAAAACGCGGGAAAAACCGCGGGACGTTACTAATAGTAAATAACCTCATCCGATACTCAATAGTGTGTAAATATCCGTATTCTACTTCAGTTAATAAGAACATTAAGTAGTGCTCATTGGCATCGCTCCAAAGACTTTATCCTCTAGATACTTACTAAAGCTAATTTGGTAAAATTTTAAGAATACCGATTTTAAAGAGGATACATTTTTAGGTAGAAAAGTTAAATTGAAAATGTAAGTACTACTTAGATGGAATGCAAATTAAGTAATTTGGAATGTAATTTTCAAAGTGTTCGTGTTAGGCACTTTAGGGAAGTATCGACGTAAGTTATTTCCACTTTATTACGCTTTCTTAAAGTAATTTTAACGATAGGATGTTAGAATGACGAACGTATACAATATTTAGATCTTCGACTTCAACATTTCTTGATACCTCAGAATTTAGATCTGTGATCGATTTGAGTGAGTGCAGGGTCACATAATTACTTTTTCGTCATTGTAAAAATATCACCTATATATATTCTTAAATATTAAACGGTTATAGGAGCGATGGTATCCCTTACTTTGGACCTCTAGGAAAGCCGACTGATTCAAGTTATTAATTGTCAAGTGATTTCATCATCCATTCATAAATCAATTGATTTCATTCCATTGTTGAATTACTCCATCACTTAAGAAATACGTTGTCTTTGGTACGAAAATCTTCATAGAATGTACGAGCAGTAATAATAGATTAATAACCTACCACACTGATATGCAATTATTGTCTAGAACTGGTTGGAACTGACAAGTGACAATCGTTCTAAGGGTAGAGTTATTATTTAATACTTACTTAAGTATTTCCAATCTACAAACCAAACTTCGATTAAAAGTTGCATTAACTTTACAACTACGTTGCATAACTGAATGAGAAGCGGCAGTTTCGTAAAGAAGGCCTCATTTATTCAAGTGTCTTGAGCGAGGGATTCCTTTAAATCCATTTTAATGGACGCTTTGTTATTTTTTGTTTCGACCAGTTCCCGCCACCAATCCCAAACTAATTACCAGCTGAAGTGCAACATCCGACTTCAACAAGTTCCCATTTTAGAAACAATTTACTTCCCCGACGACAGCGCGCCGAATCAAACGACTTCGTTTTTCATAATTAGTAACCGAAAGCCGAGAGCTGGGAACGGGAACATTTTAAGTGTTTTAAAAACTTTATTCTGTGAAGGAATGTTTGGATATGTTACGATTGTGGTAATAATAATGTACTTTGGTTTTGAAATAACGAGATAGGTAGGTACTTTAATAAAAAATAAGGACTTAAATACATACTTCCATATTTTAGATTGAGCTAACGCCCTTACGGAGCCGTCAAATGGTTCCTTATACTTCCTAGTTTTGACATGTAAAACTACGTCAATTACTTAAGTGTCGATTTAAGGGACGTTTTTGAGTGCAGCAGTTTAGATTGGGCTAAGAGTTTAAGTACAATCTCAAAGTAGGTAAATTTAGAAAATCACACATGTCAAAACTCTTAAAGTTACTTAATATGAACAACGCTTTGTGGATTCTTTCTATAACATCGAGTTGTGTTAACTACTACCATCAAAACAGGAATAAAATGAAAAATAACATCGAAATGTACCTATTGGGCGGTTCTACAATGGCCAACCCGTCCCAGCACTGCAATGGGCCCTATAATTCACACTGTATCCCTGGCTGACCCTTGGTTCGACATTTCGTCGGCAGCAAGTCGATATGTGATGTATGATAGTAGAATCAACTTTATATTCAGCAACATCTGATATTGCTGTTGTAAAATGAATACCGAAATCGTATCGCATCGAAAAAACATTACTACGGTATCTTGTCGTTGAATATTCTGCCGTGTTGATATCGGTACTGGGACGAGCCGTCCAATGGAGAAGCGCCAATTGATTGGATAAGTAAATAGACGTACATAACACGAAGTGCTCATAAATGTTATATGGCGTCCAAGTGTTTTCCCGTATTTTGTCTAATGACAGAATGGACCCGTTACATCCGTTGGGCCGTAAAAATGTTAATTTGACTCCTCCGAATGAACTAGAGCTGTCGTAAATGCAAACACGACCTTCCTTGATATACCATTGAACACAACTAAGTACATCATATGCCTAACTTGACATGTACGTTTTTGTTATTAGCTGTTGCTGTTGCTGTCATGGGGATGCCGGGCATATGCAAGCGTCGGTGACAAGCGTTTTTTTGTAAAAAGAATACAAAATTGTGGTTTGAAATCTAATGTTCATTGTTCTTTTTTCAAAGCGAGTCACCCTTTGCCCTCGTTTGCACCTTACCACCCTCGTTACGGATTATTACCGTGGGATATTATGACGTTTATTACTCATAAAACTTTATATAGGGCCTCAATCACTTGGCTATGGTAATTAGACAGAGCTCATGAGTTTCATTGCATTTCCTTCATGTGATGGAAATTAAGCATGTGAAGCAAAGCTAAGTCGAATGTACTTATGACCTAGGACTTTTAAAAGTATATGTAAGTAGTATTGTATAAAATAAAGACAGTTATTTCCTTTCAGTGATGACCAGCCAGCTCTTCAAGTTTACACGAAGGTATTCCGAACGTAAGTTTAAGTTTAAGCCAATCACGTATCTCGTAGTGGACAAGGGTGTCTGCGGAATGGGTAAGAAGGCAAAGAAAGAACGTAGGTACCTTTCAAGACCAATATTCTGACCCGAAAGGTTCGACTGCCGCACTCAGAGACTTTCATTTGAGTATACACTTAACTACTTGACGTAATTTTTTTATAAATTACATGTCAAAACCACTTATTAAACCTATGGTAAGGAAGTATTTGACGTCTCTGAGTACAAGCTCTGAGTAAAAAAGTGCTGGTTTTGTTTGGTTCGTTTAAGCAGGTTAAGCTAGATGGTTTGATCGGAAGGATTTTCGGAGGGCACGTAAGCCGTCGGTCCCGGTTACTTTCTACGGATAGTAGTCGTTACAGGAGCCACGTCAGAGGCCTTTGGCGGCTCAATAACTCTGACACAAGGATTGGTCAGGTTGACCATCCACTCGATGAAGAAGATCGGAAGGACAGTATAACGAAACCACTGAAGTGTTGAATCGATGTAGTAAATGTATTTCCATTGAGCTATTGAGTATTGTCAACGTGTCGAGTATGTTGTGCGTCTACACAAGTGGACTCACGGATCCAATTACATGTAAGATTTGCAAAGTTCAATTCCATCGTCGTCGACTAAAAGCACGATCTCAGGAAGTCATTCGGTCGTCGAAAAGAATACGTTAGTCGGACGTATTTGGCGAACGACTGCAGATGTAACCTAATTATGTTTTGTCAATAGGTGGACAATCTAGTGTGAAGATGACGTTTGGCTAATCAAGTAGATTGAACGCGATCAACCGCATTAGGCGAACGTTATTAGTGAGTGTAGTTGGAGTATTATATCGTTTGGTATATATTAATAAGTTAATAAGATATTAATAAGTTCTCTGTATAGTGTGCCGTACCGGGGAATGAGACACTGGACAGTGAACTCGTTAATTATGTTATCACTTCACGGCACAAAGTTTTTACTGACCTAAGTCATACTTTTACAGTTTTCAGCACACGCCAAACGTTACCTATACCTATACGTTTTCTTCCATTTACTTCCGTTTCAAAAAACAACAAAAAGAATTTGAATTTTGACGTTAGGCTCTGCTGAGACCAAGTTTTAATTCGGTTGGGATGTTTCAGAAGCCACACGAGGCGCATACGAAATCACAATTCCATTACAATGCAGCTCGACCACCGGGAAACAGGGTTCTGTTACATAAACCAGATAGAAATTGCTATTAACATAAACCTGGGAGATGGGAATGAACAGAATTATTTTTGATCTAACAATATTTCTTATACTTCAAGAATGTATCACAAAATTTTGTTGCAAGTTGGAGGACAACTTTTATTACTTATACATATCTCTGTATATAATTTATCTAGTCTAGTCATATTATCAAAACCCTTCGAAAGCATAGGCAGGCGTCTTACTAGCCACCTAGAGCCCAGTTGCTTACATTATATAGACTAACTAGACGCCAAGCGTTCGTTTAGATGATGGTAAACTAGGGTCTAGGCGCCAAGCAAGGCGCTTCTGCGTTCATACCCTGATAAAATAAATAAATAAGTAGAAGTGAATAGAAGTCTTCAACCGACAACATACGAAGTCTCGGTCCTATGTGTTTTCAGCACCGTTCGAGTGCCTCAGTTGTTGTAAAATCGAACAAATAAGAAAGTTGACGTAACCATCCCAACATATTTCCGTTTGCAAACCAATTCCATTTTTCATTTAGGTTCTGCACATTTTTCTAGCAACGTCTCACCTGCGACCCGTTAACACAAAATTCAATCGGAGTTTTATCATTTTCCAGTATTTTTCTAGTTTATGCAACATTGGCTACCGAGGGAGGAGACGGACGAATACTTACCTACTTCATAAGAATGTCTTTATTAAACATAATAAACAAGCAATGAACTGCGATTTTACCTAGTTTGTTCTAATAAAATTAAATCATAAGATTAAAAAGTAGGTATTGTATCGTAAGTATCGGTATAAAAAGTGGCCCAAAAATCCAATACCACTTCATGATGAATAAAACAATACATAGTTTACTAGCAGTCTAGAAGTCAGTCCCGGTTTTTTCAATCGTCAGACCACGTCGGAGGCCTTTAGTCGGTCTAAAAGCTCCGACATCAGGGTTGGCTACTAACATACTCTATGAATGAATTTACTTGACTTTACTTATTTTTTCATAAAACAGTTTACAGCAACTTAAGGACATGTGTAGGTTATGGAGAAGGTATTACTAGTATCAACTTGTACATTTACTCATTTGATAATACAATGATTTCTCAAGTGGTATTTAGATACATAATTGCTATAAAGATAGAGTCTCAATTAAACTTGTAAACTTGCTTTAACTGTTACTGTATTGTCCCACTGTTGGGCAAAGGCTTCCCCCTATTCCCGCCAGATTAGAATATTAATAGTCTACGCCACTATAGTATATTAACTATTTTACAAAAATGGGTTGTTTAAAAGTGGTTAGGACGAGTACAGACTACAGTTAAAACCTTAAGAATGTTGACTACAGCCTGCGCCCAGCTTTACAAAACAAAATGTTACGAAACTAATGTAAATAAATAGGTTTTTACCACAAAATGTTCGGCGTAGTTTTCCTTTATCTAATTAATTTTGTAGACAGCTTATACATTTCAGGTGCTTTCTCGCTAAGGAGATTAAAATAAAAGATGCATGATGACTACCATCCAATTACTTTGGTAGGCAGTAAGTAAGCTACAGAGGAATCGTTAACATTTCATTTGCTTCTAAAGAGCAGTGGAAGAAACTACTGGATAATATATTATACAAAACAGATTTACTAATAATAAAACCTTTGTAATCGATAAGTTTTCTGTAGTATATAATAACGTTAATATCAGGAACTACTAGTGCAATTCTAACACTATATTAGTAAATTAGTGTTGGATGGCTATTTTTATCCCAAAATTACCGCAGATTAAACTATGAGATCGGGCTAGATAAAAGCTAAAATTAAGAATTTGAATAATTTCTGAAATGAAATGTAAGAATACTTTAAAAAATCTCTGAAAACTCTTTACTTGTTGGGGAAAAAAAGACTTTCAGCGATTTCTTCAAAATTTGCCTGAAATCCGGTAAAGTAACAGGATCGCGCTTCCATTTTGAAAATAACACACATTCAGACATTGAAGTGTCATTATTCTGTAAAACCACAGAGAATAGAATCACCGCCACGTCGCGTAGTGCTTCCATGCTCTGTGTGTAACACACTCTGCATGCACTCTGCAATGTGCAAAATACAGAAATTATTTGACATTAAAGTCATCTTAAAGAGACAATGTACTTACAACTCTCAGTTGCTGTACTTACTTAATCTAGATTATATATTATTTTCCATAAAAGTTGTAAAAACTTGGTATTTTTGATTGAAAATATTTTATAGCTGTGCGGAGTCGGCACCTGCGACCCTTAGGCCAAATGTCGTCGACATTCAGCTATTCAAATTTATTCACAAGCCCTCCGCAGCCTGCCGATTCACGCGTATACGACATTATATTTGTACCTGAATAATGCAATTAATGCCGTTTTTGAAATATATTCGTTCCAGTTTGAATATCTTAATGCTTTACAATTTTTACATTAATGTTTCAGGTAACTACAATTTCTATCAAATTCCTTTCATATAGGTAATCAAAACAATTGAAGACGGAAATATTTAGATCAATTTCGAAATTAGAACAATCCTGTATTTTTAGGTCCAATTAAAACAAATGAAAACATAATTCGACGAGTCTGACTCCGAACCTAATTTTTACAGCTCATTCCCATTTGTCGGGTATCGTGCCTGGATTTTTAAAGGATACACACACCAAGTTTTCCGACTTCACGTCGGTGCCTCTGTTATTTCTTATGGGCGATACTGATTAAAATTCGTATCCAACAAGCGGGACCGCGCCCATACCTCGTTTAACTTTAAAAAATTGCGTTCATCCCAAAGGTACAAGTACGAATATCCATGGAATCATATTCCACACGCAGGCCGGGTATCAATAATAATTTATTCTGCCATAAATTATGAAAGATCCTCCTTTGGTGTACATACCAAACAATTATAAATCCTGTTATGGTTCCCGTTAGGTGCGAGGCACAATAAGGGATTACATAACCGTATTTAAATGAGAAAGAGGTATTATTGAGCTATCTCTAATACCTTTTCGTACCTTTTAATGTAAGTGGTGGAATACAAGTTAGGAGTTCTAATTAAATGTATTGTAATCTTGTATTACTTAGACCTGATCAAGTTATTTCAATGTACTATTCTGAGAAGGTTCGCGAACATTGGTTGTGCACTCTTTAGTACTCTAAATTGAAGTAATTATTGCTATAGTAAAAGCAGCCAGCTTTTTATTATAGTTATTAGTCTTCTTCATCGAGTGGATGGCCAACCTGACCAATCCTGGTATCAGAGTTATTGAGCCGCCAAAGGCCTCTGACATGGCTCATGTTACGACTACTATCCGTAGAAAGTAACCGGGACCGACGGCTTAACGTGCCCTCCGAAGCACGGAACCATCTTACTTTTCGGGCAATCAGGTGATTCAACCTGCAATGCCCTAACCAAACTGAGGGACGTCTCACAAAGAGATTTATGTGAGATATTGTGCCCACCGGGAATCGAGCCAGGAACCTCCAGATCGTGAGCCGAGCGCTCAAACCACAAGACCACGGAGGCTGTTTAATATATAGATAATAGTGGTTAGTGTTGACCACTGACCTACGAACTTACATACTTACTGATGGTTGTAACCTATAGATTGTGACTATAGTTATCGTAACTTAATGACTTACTGGTATTAAAAGGTACTTTGTTCTAGACTTTGATGTAATACTGACAAGTTGGTCAATGATGTCATTAAAATAACACCCTTCACATGACGTGGATTCATTCATAGCGTCAACCATATTTGGATCTCACTCAGCCACGTTGATTCATACTATTGCCAAGAATTTTAAATACGTACTTATTATGTTAATTCACTTTTAAAACATGCCCACACTGCCTTATATAGCTCCTTGTACTTCAAATCTGGATCTTAAATAGATTGGTTCTTTTTCATTGACCACGAAGTGAGTTGTAAAGAGAAACAATCTTTTTCGTCAATAGTAATCTGGTTTAGTGCCTCTCCGAGTTTTACTACCGCCGAAACGACAGGTGTACAAAATGTTAGTAGCACGTTGTAAAGATAGTAGAGTAATGAACAGTAACAAATTGAGGAATCTATCGCAGAAGGCATGTGCCCTACCGCAGCATTCCGAAAGAGAAAACCCATTTGGACGATCTTTATGATTTCCCACACCTTGACGCGATTCGCCTACAATTACGGAATTCCATTGAAAAAGTTAATCGCAGTGCAAGAGACCATATGGCCGCGGTGGCCGTCAACCATGTCCAAAGACATAAATGGGCAGGTTGTCGTCACAGTCGGAATGGGTCGGAGGCGCGGGGGCGCCGGGGCAGCCTTGGCGGCGCGGGGCGAGGCCCTCCCGCGCAGCCTGCGCGCGCGCATGCCTCCGACACTCCAGTACCCGCCGCGCCCGCGCGACCGCGCACATACGCGCACCACTACACTACGCACGCATAGACAACCTTACGACAAAATAAACATTCAACCAGTGCTAATACTAAAAAGTGACAGAAAGAACTAGTGATGTGCTTCTAGACATGTCTTGAAAAGGTAAAAAGTGATATTAATATAACAAGTTCAGTGCAAATCATTAGTTGACAAGGGCATTACAATTCAACGGATATGCAGTTCGGTATAATAATGAGCGTTATCTGAATTTATGATAATCCTTCGATTGTTGGTGGGTAAATATTGGTGTTGGTCGTAGTTATTTCGAAACAGGTGGTATTGATTTGTTTGTGTAGTGAAAGACCGGTTTCGTTGCATAACGAGCGTAAGTTCATTAGAGTAGTATGTCATGGGACACATTTAAGTGGTTGAAGTGGTGTCTGTCAGATCCCGAACTGGCAGAGATTACGAAGTGTGGAGGTAATGACATCACCTGTTGTGTTCGCACTCCACCCACATCGCACGTGTCTCTAGGTTATACATTACTTAACTCAATATTATGTACGTCAAATTCCTTATTCTACTGCTAAGTCTACTGCTATTATAACTATGAATTCATCTCTTCACATCGTCCTTAAATATTGCAGTGATAATGAATGAATACTGGATATAACTTGCATTGCAACTAAAGCTTGCAATCTACAATAATAGACTAAGTACTTACTGATATTAATTATCCTATTATATTAATGAAGGATATCCCGATAATTATTAACATGAATAGAATTATTGGTCTGGACGTGTCTCTATTCTACTAAGTCAATGGACGTGATAATACTGTCTTAATTAACATTCCATAATAGACACATTATCAATAATTGTGAAACAAATAAGACAACAGGTAAACATTGAGAACGATACTAATACTTTATTGACCAACTAGCCGTGCCCCGCGGTTTTACCCGCGTTGTGCCCGTTCCCGTGGGAATATCGGGATGAAAAATAGCCTATGACCTTCCCGTTGAATGTAGCTGTTTATTACAAAAAGAATTATTCAAATCGGACAGGTACTTCTCGAGATTAGCTCGAACATACAAACAAACAAACTTACAAATTTTACCTCTTTATAATATTATAGTATAGATGTAGCTGAATCAGAACTCTTTCAATACGTTGCTGTGAGATACAATATTATTGTATATCGGCATAATATAATAACTACTTATTACTTCATATATCATGGACTTAAAACTGGGTATGAAGATTTAAAAAACATTTGCAAAACAAATTAATTTTTATCCATGGTCACTTTTAAATCAAGTCCCTATGTGACATAACATAAGGAAACTAAAACATAAAGAATAAACATTTAAATCTTACTTAAACATAAAGACCTTAAGAAAAATATTAATTATATACAAAACTATGCCACAAACAAACAGTCGCAAATTCACAAACAACAACAGTAATTCTTTAAAACCAGGAGAGAACTGAGATGGAAAATAACTAGATGGGCCTACCTGTTATGATATAGGTAATACCTACTTATAAACTAATATAAGGAGGCAGGTTTATTGTGAATCGGTAGTCGTCCCTCGATTTCCCGAATAAAATATGACGCGTTCATTTTTGAAGTCATAAATTCGGTTCGCATGAACGCTCCTTGTTGTTAAGGTGATCGCACACTAAGTTTATCTTTTATGGCAAGTTTCGTAAGCCCTGTGGGTGCGAAGCCTCGCTAACATTTGCCACAGTTAACTGCAATCAAACTGTTGCGAAATTTAACTTATGGTTTAGACTAGTTTAGTTTAGTTCGAGTACCTTACTTATTAATGTGTCGTGTTGGGTCAGTTATAAATGGAAGTTAGGTGTGTAACAGGTTGTGATGATGAAAATGTTTAAGGATGATGAGTTTAAATAAAGGAATGAATCTTATGACGTTGTGGATCAGAAATCATGGGTTGAAGGGAAGTAACTAGGGTTCCAACTAGGTATCAATTCGATTATACGTAAAACAAATGAAGGTATAATCGGACTGTACCTACTTCTTCTTCTTCATCGAGTGGATGGTCATGGTCAACCTGACCAATCCTGGTGTCAGAGTTATCGAGCCGCCAAAGGCCTCTGACATGGCTCATGTAACGACTACTATCCGTAGAAAGAAAAGACTGTATTTATTTTAGTATATTTTGTTCAATGCAGAAACTATAAAACAATATGTTCGATATAATAATAGCATGCAATAGGTATATCGTCTAGTTATAGACGGGTGTTTCTAGGTGGATGGGTCTCACGTTATTGAACGCACCCGACCACGAAGCGTCGTTACGCTTGTTAAAAATAAAATTATACAATTTTAGCACCCCCTCGCTTTTATACCAACACTTCTATGGGCAAAGTGACAACTATATCAATTTATTTATTTAAAGAAGCGAAGGTAATGTCCAGTGGGGGCATTGGGGTGATAAACGTAGTTTAGTCGAGGTTTTACTTCAATATATTGCATATTTTCAGGGTTATTCTTGAAAATATATGTACTAGAGTCCAGTCAGGTTTATGTGGAAGCCATATAGTTATGTACCTATAATTGCACTTTGTTCATTATGTCAGTACAGTCAATAATATGTGGCAATATTGTTATCAGAAATAAATGAGTACCTTGTTGAAGTGTGACTCTTCATATTTGGAACTAATCATTAGACTTAAAAATTGCATTACATTTTTAATTACATCCATCAACTGTTTAACAGAAATCAAAGCTATTATACATTTAATCTCAAAATACATTTAAGAATACACAAAAACAAGATTAAAATGTGCAATATGTAATAATGTAAATGCTTGTTTTTACAACAAACATTTTGTTCGAGTCGAGTTTAACCTCGGCTAACAAAAAATAACCTTTACAAGTGTGGTGTAGGGCGATTCTTCGACTTTTTGGCGCAGTTCTAACTACATGATTTCGCTTTATTTACTCCTTTTGGTGGTAACTTTTAATTTGCGTTAGGAACTGGTTGGTTGAACGCTTACTTTCAAATAAGGTTTTAATGTGTTTTTCGAATTAAACTGTAAGTGAAATTGTGCTTAATGGCGTACACAGCAAAACAATTAAGCTCACAACAATACTCTATGTCACATAAGTCAAGTGTGAGTAGAGTATACTCGGATGGAGAGGGTTCCTTGATGTTATTATTATTTTATATTTTCCTGTAACGTGGATACTTTTTTCTTGATTTACTGAACCTTAAAAATGTTTTTAGACAAACACTTAAGGACAGTATACAGCGAAGTGTATATTCGTGTGACTAATAAAAAATGCAAAGACATAAATGTACCGTGAAAAGGATAACACATCAACACTCGGATACGGATTACAAATTAATTTACAATGCTACGTTGACTTCGAATCACGGCTAATGGAAGCTATTTACTACGTACATTATTTTGATGGTTGACTAATTAGGCATTACTGAGCCAGATGGCACGTGAAATCAGGTGTAATGGTCGGCATTGTTGCAAACATCAAACCATGTCAGACGGTTTTAGGCAGCCTTATACCTATGCCAAGATCTGATTACTAACTAGACACACTAACTAACTAAAGATACCTAGATGTTTTGATTTGTTTGCGTTTAGACTTGCCGATTGTAGTAAGAAAATCACTAATCAAAAAGGTTCAGAACTTAAACATTTCGTCAGACTTGATAGTAAGGCGTAGTTGACCACCGTGGTTGAATTGCGCAAGTTTACTAGCACACATGTTTGCACCTTTTCCTATTATTCTAACTATTGACGTATGTACCCTACTGCTGAACTAAAAAAACTAACCCTCTAGGACCGCTCGTGGCGTAGTTTAACTGTTAGTTCATTGTGATTGCTAAGCAAATACTTTGATGAGTGAATTGGAGTGAGTGGCCATAGTAGCATTTCAATCTTAGCGCTATACAATCAATTACAGTTAAAATACAATTGGTCCCGATTATTTCATCGTCAGATCATGGTAGAGGCCTCTATACGGTCTTAAAACTCCGATACCAGGATTGGCCACGAACCTATTTTAAATGGATGAATGAACCGTACGAATTCAAGTGGACGCCAGTAATATTACAACTCACCGCCGCTCGCTGGTTAAACCGTTCACTCTAAATGCCAGTAACATTAGCCACAGTATTTCGTTTATTTCCCCATAGAAAGAACAGCCGTTGTTCCGTTTTTGCAACCCACCATGATACGAGACTGTCTCCACAGATAGGCAATGCCATCAATCGTCGCCGCGTCACGTAGGCGGTGCGAACTTCTCACTGAACGAGCGTAATATCTTCCTGCCTGTCTGTATACATCATCTTTAAACCATCTATAACGTATTAGTTTAATTTGCATTGTGAATATAGTTGACGTTGAAGTAATTGGATGTGACATGATGGTTGTATTTGGTATGAGTGTGTTCTTGTATATATTGCAATGTTTTATTTGAAGGGTGTTAGAATTGAATGGAAAAACTGCTTAAAAATAATTAAGGAAGAAGTTTAAAGCATAGGGCACTATGGCTGTTCTCGTAATATAACAAAAATGACGCTTGCATTGCAATTTAAAGAGCTTAGGCACATTAGACATGGGCGTGTATAAGGGAGTGGTGTCTGGACACTTCATTGACACTTGAAGTTTGATGACATTCCTATTAGCAAACTCGGCTGAACTATCTATGATTCCCTCTTCACAAATACTAAGTAAAACTAAGTCTGATGTTGCCTGACTATGGACTATGGATTAGCCAACATCGGACATATAGCCGGGTCATTTTAGACAATTGAAATAAAGAAAATTCCGACAGAGCCAAATCTTCGTAGAGACCTTAGGTTTACCACAAGGAATAAAGTGTCAAAAGTCCCCATCAATCCCATGTGAGCTTCGGGACTTATTCGGGTCCCAAGGTCAAAATTTTAGGTTTTTTGGATTTTTCTCGAAAACGGTAAGTTTTATCGAAAAAGTACCTGAGAAAATAAAAAAGCTTATAAAATTCTCTATAACTTTAACTCTATCCACTTTTTCCATATTCCCAACCGTTATTGAACTACACGCTCCAGAAATGTAAAAATTAAGGACCTCGGGCAGGTAACTATGGAGCCTGCCCCAATGCTCAACAGTGACATGACCTATGTCATTTGAAAGGTCTTGAAGAGTTGTACAAGTTACTCCTAGACAGTTATATCGAATTCGATGGCCAACTCGGTGTTTTCGACCACCGAAGAATTACCACTGGAGGTGCTGTGGAGCCTGGACGGAATGCTCAACAGTGACATGACTTACGCATTTGAAAGCTCTTACAAGTCACTTTTTGATAGTTATGTCGAAATCGACGCCAAACTCGGTGTTTTCGACCACCGAAGAAAAAACACTAGGTGTATGTGCACTAATGTGCAGTTGACACTGATCGTATTGCTCAACAGTGACATGACTAATGTCATTTGAAAGCTCTCACAAGGCACTCCTTGACAGTTATATCGAAATCGACGGCCAACTCGGTGTTTTCGACCACCGAAGTATCGACACTGATCGTATTGCTCAACAGTGACATGACACATATCATTTGAAAGCTCATAAAGAGTTTTATAAGTCACTCTTTGATAGTTACATCGAAATCGCCGTCCAACTTAGTGTTTTCGACCACCGAAGAATGGAGTTGGGCTATGCTATACCGAAGTATCGGCGCTGATCCTAATGCTCAAAAGTGACATGATCTATGTCATTTGAAAGCTCTTGAAGAGTTGTACAAGTCACTCTTTGACACTTATATCGAAATCGACCGCCAACGCGGTGTTTTCGACCATCGAAGATCGACACTAGGTGTATCTGCAGTTGACCTTGATGGTATTGCTCAACAGTGACATAACTTATGTCATTTGAAAGCCCCTGAAGAGTTGTCCAAGTCACTCCTTGACATTTATATCGAAATCGACCGCCAACGCGGTGTTTTCGACCATCGAAGAATCGACACTGGGTGTATGTGCAGTTGACCCTGATGGTATTGCTCAACAGTAACATAACTTATGTCATTTGAAAGCCCTTGAAGAGTTGTCCAAGTCACTCCTTGACATTTATATCGAAATCGACGGCTAACTCGGTGTTTTTGACCAAAAATAAAAAAATATATGTACACATTAGTTAATAAAGGACCTTGAGAAAATTCCATTCTTCGGTGGTCGAAAACACCGAATTGGCGGTCGATTTCGATATAAATGTCAAGGAGTGACTTGGACAACTCTTCAGGGGCTTTCAAATGACATAAGTTATGTCACTGTTGAGCAATACCATCAAGGTCAACTGCACATACACCTAGTGTCGATCTTCGGTGGTCGAAAACACCGCGTTGGCGGTCGATTTCGATATAACTGTCAAAGAGTGACTCGTACAACTCTTCAAGAGCTTTCAAATGACATAGGTCATGTCACTGTTGAGCATTAGGATCAGGGTCGATACTTCGGTATAGCATTGCCCAACTCCATTCTTCCGTGGTCGAAAACACTAAGTTGGACGGCGATTTCGATATAGCTATCAAAGAGTGACTTATAAAACTCTTTATGAGCTTTCAAATGATATGTGTCATGTCACTGTTGAGCAATACGATCAGTGTCGATACTTCGGTGGTCGAAAACACCGAGTTGGCCGTCGATTTCGATATAACTGTCAAGGAGTGCCTTGTGAGAGCTTTCAAATGACATTAGTCATGTCACTGTTGAGCAATACGATCAGTGTCAACTGCACATTAGTGCACATACACCTAGTGTTTTTTCTTCGGTGGTCGAAAACACCGAGTTTGGCGTCGATTTCGACATAACTATCAAAAAGTGACTTGTAAGAGCTTTCAAATGCGTAAGTCATGTCACTGTTGAGCATTCCGTCCAGGCTCCACAGCACCTCCAGTGGTAATTGTTCGGTGGTCGAAAACACCGAGTTGGCCATCGAATTCGATATAACTGTCTAGGAGTAACTTGTACAACTCTTCAAGACCTTTCAAATGACATAGGTCATGTCACTGTTGAGCATTGGGGCAGGCTCCATAGTACCTGCCCGAGGTCCTTAATTTTTACATTTCTGGAGCGTGTAGTTCAATAACGGTTGGGAATATGGAAAAAGTGGATAGAGTTAAAGTTATAGAGAATTTTATAAGCTTTTTTATTTTCTCAGGTACTTTTTCGATAAAACTTACCGTTTTCGAGAAAAATCCAAAAAACCTATAATTTTGACATTGGGCCCCGAATAAGTCCCGAAGCTCACATGGGATTGATGGGGACTTTTGACACTTTATTCCTTGTGGTAAACCTAAGGTCTCTACGAAGATTTGGCTCTGTCGGAATTTTCTTTATTTGATCACTATTTTTATGTCTAAAATGACCCGGCTAATAGATAACAATTCCTAAGGTGGATTGCACAAGCAACGTCAATTTTATTTAGCGCTCAAAATGTTAAATAAACAAATGACGTTCGTTTTAAATAGAATTCTATTTCATCATCACTACCTAGTTTTTTTAAAACAAAGTCGCTTTCCGCTGTCTGTCTGTCTATCTGTCCCTGTGTATGCTTAGATCTTTAAAACTATGCAACGGATTTTGATGCAGTTTTTTATTAAATAGAGTGATTCAAGAGGAAGTTTTACATTATGTATAAAAATCCCGGAATTCCCTCGGGAACGGGCACAAAGCGGGTTAAAACCGCGGGGCACAGCTAGTGTAGTATAAAATACAATTTTGAACTAACCGCTTTTATTTCTTAAACATGGTTATGTGCTAAGTGGATTTAAGAGTTCTTCTGCAAGCCGACACTAGGCTTATAACATACTTCTATATATCCGATAGAACAAAAATCATGAAAGCACTTATTTTCAACCTAACTGTTACATTTGATGGTCTGCGACCGAGAGACAAGCGTGGGCCGTTATCCACACCACCAACAGTACATTGTGGTCCTCATTGTTTTTGAACAATGCAGGTAATCCACCCGAGTTCCTAAATAGGTCACCTTCGAATAATAGGACGCGTCAGATTACCGTTTGTTTCTATGTAAAAGGATATCTCTAATAATACACTGGCAACCCCGTTTTACACGTGTTGATCGGGCATATATCACTACATAGTATAAAACGATTTTCATTTATAAAAATTCTGAATAAAGACTCAACTTTTCAAGTTTTCCAATAAAAAATTGGCGTCGAAAATATTTTACAAACTGGACACAGTGTCCATTTATTGAATCGAGTCTTTTCCACTGAAATAAAAAATTGAATTACTTTTCGAGGAAGAAAATTTAATTTACCGTTTGTTTAATAAATATAAATAGTACGAGTTGTTGTTTATTGTTAACTATGAATAAACACAAGTGCGTTATGTCCTTCGAATAATTAATAAATTATTTTATACGTTTCCGTAATAAGTTAGTTAATTTACTTGCACCATTAAAGCCTTTTATTTATTTATTTATAGACTAATCAACAGTGTTGCAAATTCGACACTAATTCTAAAGGTACAAAATAAATTACTTATATGAACACCAATAGCAGATATGTACGTACAGCATCATCACTACTTTGTAGCGCTCGCGCTCGTGGCGTAGTTTGACTAAGCGATCTTAGTTCATTGCGATTGTTAAGCAACGTGCAGCTCGACCCCTACTTGGATGGGTGGCCTATATTGTGTGGATTGATAGCTTTTGAGATTAGCGCGTTGAAACAAATAAAAAACTTCAGCATTTCAGCTTTATTGTATTTATTTCTATATGCGGCCTAAGTTGGTAGGTAATTAAAACTACTTCATTTTCTAACAGTGAATAAGTAAGAACGTTTATCGTAACTCATCTATACAATGTATTGCATACTAAAGGTTTTATCTTTAACCAATCAGCTGTTCATTTGCATCTTTATTTGAACAAAAAGTATTATGGGGAAGACGTTTCTTCCTGGTTACTTAATGAGTGACAAAGCTGTTAACTTGTGTCGTGGAAAAGTTTAAATAAGTGTACAAGATTAAATTTGAAACAGAGACCGCATTTTTTTTGCATTATTGACTTCGTCAAAGCTATACTAAGTAATATAGTACATATAAAGCTAAAGAGTATGCTGCAGCTGTTTGATTTTTTGTTCGTTTGACAGCGTTTATCTCACATACTAGGTACGTATCTTATTTTAATAATTATTTTATATAAGATGTAGGGAGATTTATATTCAGTAGGGAGGTTATAGGCTATTTTTATCCCGAAATTCCCACGGGAAAGGGCATAATGCGGAAAACACCACAAGGCACTGCCAGTTACTTTTATGCTGCGGAAAATGTAATAGACACGATGTCATTACTCGCTCGCTCGTTTGTAGTCTATTGACGACACCGGCTCAGGGCTTGCAATCTCGCTCAATCCAAAGTCACCTTTAAAAAGCACAAATGCTTTATATTAACAACTTCATAATCACAATAAAACTACCTGAGATGCCATAATCAGATTCAAATCCGTTCTGTGGGCAGCGCTTCTAATCCACACTCAATAATAAACCCACATGCGACTTGAAGTTCCGTAATGTCGAATATAAACTACATTTAAATGATGAAGTGGATATGATAATAGACTCGGGTTTTGAAGTGATTGCTAAGAGAATTTTTTTCTTTTATTATTTTTGACTTGGGTTATGATTTTGGGTTCATCTGCGCATTAAGGTGTGTTGCGGGGCCTGATTTACCAACCACAGCTCATTGAGATTGTCAAACAACGCATTGACATTGTCAAAATCTTTTCGTAATGCATTGTGATTGGTCAGTAGAGGTCTGCATAGTTCCGTTCCGCTTCAAGGAAAACGCACCCTTTAGGACCTAAAGGGTTAGGAGGACTCATTAAGCATGATCATACTTGTCTAGAATACTTTTCCACTAGCATTTTCTAAGGAAAAGAGTGGTGGCAATTTGGACATTAAAACCCGAATTAAAAAATGGAGAGAAATCAAAGCTTCTTAAATAAAAGTACCGAAGACTCTAAACCTCTCATGACAAAGCTAGGCTGAACGAAAGATCGAAAGAAAAATAATAAACATAAGCAGTTTGAATTGAAACTAAATTTACGGACACTTTGCTTTTATTTTATCTGACGTTTATTTTATATGAACAGCTGCCATACCATGACCTCTTAGATAGCGTCTCAAGATCCAAGCAGATCAGTTTAGGTTTGCGTTTCAATTCGTACCGTGACATTATTTAAACAATATCGCACTTGAATCGCCATCACTTTGAATGAATGAACAAACCATTTTGCTGATTGGCTAATTGCGTCACTTCCTCTTAGAGACTTCCTCTCTCGTCACTTCCTCTCTCCTAGAGAAGTGATTAAGGAGCGTTCGAAAACCTCAATAATTAAAATGACGGAAAGTTACGGCTTTTAAGCGACCCTCTTAAAAATGATAAGTATTATTCAAAACAAACATTGGTTTGTATAGACACACGATAATTATTTTTATCTAATTTGTAATCATAAAATGTTGGAACTATAAAGTATTTTGCTCCAGAAACCAATATTATTTATAATTTTAAACAGACATCCAAAATAAAATTACGATTTAAGTGTTCGGAATGTCACTGGCAAAGATCATAAAATTCATAGAATATAAAATAGACATAGATTAAAAAATAGACATAGATTATAATTTATAATACAGACATAGATTAAATATATTATAATAGGTATATTTTTTGAGCATTTAAATTATTACCTTCAAGCTCGTTTGATTTACATTGCGATTGTTAAAGATTTATTTCTATTATGGATTTACCAGGAATATAAGTTAAGTCTCAGAATTCTAGAGCCTTGTGCCTTGTCGCTCTCGCTTCATTGGGGAAATTCGGGATAAAACAAAGCATATCCTACATATTTATATTGATAGTCATGTTTACCCTCATAAATACCTAGGTAGTTTGAGCGCCAGGTATGTACGAGTTGGTACTCGTACATCCCTGCGCTCTACCCACACTATACAGTACTAAAACCCAGTATGATTAATTTAATTTTTAAAGTGTAAAATCGCTCATTTTAATCAATTCTTTCAGTTGAATATCATTAAGTTATTTGCAAAAATGCATTGTTTATAGTAAGGAACAATTAAACATTAATAATTAACTAAAGTACATACTTATTGTTGTTAAAAATATCAACAATGGTTCAATTTATGTTAGAAAAATGTATCTTTAATTGAATTGCTAATTTTGATAGCTGAGACGCTTTACCAAAGCCGCAATAGACGCTCATGGTACCAAATGAATGAACGAAAACATCTTTAGTATGACAAATAACGAATCAGTTTAGGTAATCTGCAAAGCAACTAGAATTCTGTCACGCATTGATGTCATGGTACGAAAACTGACAGCGAATCAGTTTAGGTCCGCATTTGTATCGCGCTAAGAGGTCATGGTATGGCTCCAGGACTGTGACCAACAGAAGATTTCTGTGACCAAAATGTAAAATAAAAGCGATGTGTATCCGTAAACGTACTTTCAATGTACAATAAGTAGTGTTCGCTAAAACTTAAGAAACCAATTAACATAAGCAGCTTAAAATATGACTACTAAATGACGAACATACAATGCCTAAACACTCGTAACATGTAAACAAACCATCTTCAAACGACACTGATACGTAATTATTTTCAAATTACACAGTTCCTCAAGTTATTTCCATTCAAGATCGGTTTCAAGATCGCGAGTGTGAATCAGAGCGCACCTCGGTGTTCAATGTTAGTCACATAATGATGTTAGATGGATATCCGTGAAGTACTGTCAAGTGTCGTGTTTGTTTAGAACATCTATTCTTGTATAATAGAGAGTTTAATTTTTGTTTGTTTGTTTGAACGTGCTAATCTTACAAATTACCCATCCGATTCGTTTAATTCTTTTTGTAATGGATAGCCACATTCAAGGGAAAGGTTATAGGCTATTTTCTCATTCCAAAATTACCATGGGAACGGGCATAACGCGGGTAAATCGCGGGATGCTGATAGTCTTTATAATAAAACTGAAGAGTTTAATTATGTTTGTTTGTTTGAACCACGAAAACTAGCAATCCAAATTGAATACTTATTATTGTAATAGATAGCCACATTTAACAGAAGGGTTATAGTCTATTTTTCATCCCGAATTTACCAAAACAAAAGGTAAAACCGTGGGGCACTGCTAGGGATAATGTTGAAAGAAAAAGATAGGAGTAACTTTTAGCACCTATGTGTACCGCTCGGTCCATTCGACATACTCGTATTATGAAGCTATCAGTTGGCTCTCGTTTAATTCCCTTTATTACATCATTACCTTCGCCTTTATTTCTCTAACGCAGTCACCCATCTTCCTTCAATGTTTCTGGCGACCGAACGTTCGTCTCATCGTCGTCATCACTAAGTTGTCAGTTGGCTGCCATCAGATCGGAAATACTTAAAATCATCTAATTATACGAAAAATAGTCTGACAAATGACGAACACTAAGGATCATCAAAACCTATTACCTAAGCATACTAAAATCATCTAAAAACCTGTTCACCGCTATAGTAAGAAGCTGAGTATAAATTCCGTAGTTTATGCATGTTGTTTACATAATGTCATACATTCCGAAGGTTGTGTTAACGATGACGTATCTATAGTTAAAATAGCTATGACGATCAGCTGGGTCAGTTTGGGCGCACTCACCCACAACGTTACCTACATATACTATTCTGCTGCGTATGTAGGAAGTTACAGTATACCAGTGTTGGATCAAGGACTTTAGTTTCGGGGGCTTGAAATTCTGGACCGGTTAGGGGAAAGGATGTATGGCTTCTGTGATGAGAGAAAAGAAGATGATGTTGTGTGATGGTTCTTCTTTAAATCGGTCGGTATGTGAAAGTCTCAATCTATAAGAGATATGAAGATAAAAAAGTCAGTTAGTATTATAGTTATAGTTTCCGAATTGCCTATACTGACCGATTTAAAAAAGGTCCCTGTAAATTGTTTTGGGGGGCTTGACCTTGGTAAGCTTTGGGGCGGAAGGAGCATGACTCTTGTGAGATAGAGGGTTTTGGTTTAACGGGGTTTGACTCTCGTGAGAGTAGAAGATATTACTATTACGGCTTGACCGTAGGAAAGTAGGTTTAATGAGTAAAACATTTTGCTGTAAGAGGATTGCGATGATTTTCGAGGTGTTTGAGTTGAGCCCCTTAGCCCTCTCCCTGAATCCGTCTCTGCTGTATACTTAGTTATATAAGCAAAAGGCACAGAATCTATTAAAATGTGAACCCACGCGGCTTCCTAAATATATTTGTTTGAAATGATATTTCTAGCTTCTGACCGTGAATAGCGCAGATAGCTTTAGTTGTGCAAATGAGTTCGGTACTTCATTTGTAAGTATGATACCGAGTTAAATATTTTAATATGAGTTACTTACCTAATCTATATATATAAAAATGAAACCCGTTTTCCTTGGTCAAGGCATCACGCGTGAATGGCTGGACCGATTTCCACGGTTTTGCATTCGTTGGAAAGGTCTCGGGCTCCGTAAGGTTTATAGGGAATAAAAATCTCAAAATTCCCACGAGAACGGGGGCGCTGCGGGTGAAACCGCGGGGCGCAGCTAGTATAAAAATAAACTGCAAACATTGCAATAATTTGGTATGGGTTTGGTTTGAAAATCCGTAAAGTTTAACAGCTTGATGATTCAGTGATTCATACTTGCAGTTATTGCACATGCAACCAGCATAGTTGTGTTACGTGTAAGGATGTAGTCTGAGCGAGTTTACAAGCTACGAGCATGCGAGTTGAATCTAACGCGAACTTAACAAACTATGAAATTTGCCGTCTCGTAACTAGTGATATCATTCACTCGAAATGACGATTTATGGATACCAAACTTGGCATAACATAGTTCTGTTCAAAAGGCAACCTTATTATACCTTATTATAAATCACGGACGAAGTAAAAACTCAACTCAACTGCCAAGTGCACCGAACTCAATGAGATCCATCCATTTTAAAATCTAAAAGATTTAAGACAAAATATAAATATATATTCTGGAGTTTATATAATAAAAAGGGCCGGCAGGTAATCAAAACCCTGGCGCAATGACTTAGGGCGTCTTCCCGAATGTTCCCCGTCTCTCGGGGATTACCAGAAGGGATTTGAATCACTCCACTCGTTTATAGCTCTGTTTTTCTTTTCAAGTAAATGTAACACATAAAAGTGTTTCTAAATTATATTAAGTACTCTACTTATATTGGGACGGAGATTTGGGGAGGAATATTGTAGCTTGTGTATGCTTTGCAAGGTGAACACACAATACTTACCTAAGCCCTAGGTACTTGTATTCTCTAGTCTCTTCCAAGCAGACGCGGGGTGTTGATATCACAGTAATGAGGTAGGAAACAGAAAGTCAGTCGCCTCTCCTTTTCCTTTACTGCATAAAAAGGTACTCTCTAAAAGGACGAGTAAATATTCCTCATTAATATCCTGCTACATAATTTAGTTGATTAGGTAACCTTTGATTGTTCTTGTATTCGTTTAATTTACTCTTTTCTTAGTAATCTATGTTCGTCGTCGTTATGACCTCACTATTCTATCTATTCTATTACAATTACAAGTGGAGACTTGTATTTTGCGCCATGTATTTTCATGTGTACTTTATTAAGTATGTAGTAAAGGAAATAAAAATAATATGTACCTACAGTATATTTTTAATAAGAAATAATGAAAAATACACCCATTGACAAACTCCTCCATTTGTTAATCGGTTTACGAATACCTAAACATTGTATTAATTGCAACTAGCTACACTGTTATATACTTATTAGACCAAAGTCTACGTTAATTCGTACTGACTTTGAAAACATGACGGAGCAGGATAATTGGTTGTTTTTGCGAAGATTCTTTAATTAAAATGTATTTTACGAAACGGTCTGTTAGCAGGCACAAAGAAAGAGTAACATTGTAGAGCGCATTACTTCTAAGCATAGTTTTTAACACCGTTCGTAGCGGTCGGGAAACTCATCAATCAAAACTGTAGTGAAACGAGTCATCAATCTGCTCTTAGCTTTACTGGCTCCATTGACAAAGAAAAGCTCTTGTACAATCATACAGCGTTATATAGGTACTTTCATGATAAACGCTGTTGATAACGGGTTTTATTTCTATTGTTATTACTTCAGTATTGAGTAAAATAATTTCATTATCTGTCGTGCTTTTCTGTACCGCCGTAAATTAGTTTACGGCGGTACAGAAAAGCACGACAGATAATGAAATTATTATTATCATCGTACAACATGGTGGGATGTTAGCATCCCACCATGTTGTACGAGACAACAATGATACAAAAAGTACGTACATAATTATGTACGTACTTTTTGTACACCAATGTGTATAATCATTTACTAACGTATTATAGGTTAAAAGAAAATCCAAGCAAATGTCTTGATTGTTGCAGTAATGTTCGTTAACGAATGCTAGATAATCAATTCCACAACACAGTAACCATTACATTCCTAACCTACAATCATTAATTTCAGATGACA
Source organism: Cyclophora punctaria (assembly GCA_951394245.1). NCBI lineage: Eukaryota > Metazoa > Arthropoda > Insecta > Lepidoptera > Geometridae > Cyclophora > Cyclophora punctaria. The sequence continues at coordinate 5,174,374 of OX596171.1, forward strand.
ACAATGCGAAGAGTTACCGCTAAACCGATTGAAATTCAATCCAGATTAGTGTATTGGTAACAAAAGGATGGAAGGCGTAAGGGTGACCCACCAAGGGGTTAGGGCCCATTCGGCCGAAGGGAGCGCCGGGCGGATCACCCAGGCGGGGCTAGCGGCGCGGAGCACCGAAGGGACCGCAGCCAAAGGCATGGCCATAAAGGGTCACGAAGACCTCTGGGTCGAAATCCAAGCTAACACCTTTAGAAATTGGGTCAACGAAACTTTGAAGCCTGTCAACATAAAGGTGAGTTAATTTAATTAATACGTTGTGGCTATACAATTATACGGTCAAATCGGATCTAATGCGGATGTCATTAGATACGTACGTAGATTAGATACCTACTTGTATTGTGTGCTTAATGCCTAAAGCTGACGTATTAGGGGTCCGTACTTAAAAGGGGAAAACGAAACTCGTATACTGAACACTAGTGTCTTTGTCCGTCTATCCGTATGTTACATTACAACCAATTAATTTTCGAAACTACCAACAAATAAATAAGTATAAAATAAATACTTCAAGCGAAATGCTCCTATTTCTTATCTCTCTATGGCAAGAAACATATCATGACAATGTTAGTAAGTAGGTAGGTAAGTAATAATAATATAACTAACTAATAGTGCAGATATGATGCAGCTACGAGTAGGTGCATAATGTATTGCCCATATTGACATTTCATTACCATTCTGTACGATTACTGCGGTTACATTATTACGAATTTACCAAATTACCTGTAACGTGACATAGAACATGTAAAATGGAATTGTAAAATGGTACATTACACGTGATATGCGGTTGTAATAAGACGGTGAATATCCTCCCTTATGTTATTATAATAATGATTATTTTTCGTGTTTTTAACCGACTCCAAAAATAGAAGGTTTGAAATCCGTGTCTTTTATTGTTAAATGTTTTATTTTCTCATATTTTGTCGTTTATGTTACTACTGATTGCCAAAATTATTTAGGTTTGTGAAAGGGTGTGTCCTGAATGGTCCTATGGTTATTAGATTTCAGAAATCTGATAGGTATAGGTACAGTTTGATACTAGCAAAAAGAAAAATTGAAAACTGGTTGATTTTGTAATGATAATAATCCTGTAGAGATGATGTCAGTTGTGATCATGGCCTAGTCTGTCTTAGCAATTTGAGGTGAGGTTGCTATAACATAGATAATTTTTACAGGTAGTAGACTTAGTAGAAGATTTCCGAGATGGAACTGTTCTCTGCGCGCTGGTGGAATCTCTCCAGGGTCGAAGACTTAAGGGGTGGAGCCCGAACCCGACGAACCAGCATCATAAGCTAGAGAACGTCACCACTGCTCTTCAAGCTATTGAAGATGATGGAGTCAAGCTTGTCAATATTGGTAAGATTAATCTGTCTATTCTAATGTTATTCATGCTGAAGTGTTTCATGTTTTGTTTGTTTGAACGCGGTTATCTCAGTAACTACTTATCCGATTTGAATATTTTTTTCTTGTAATGGATAGCCACATTCAACGGGAAAGTTATAAGTTATATTTCATCCTGAAATTCCCACGGGGACAGGCACAACGAGTAATACCGCGGGGCGCTACTAGTCTATAATCTTACTAGTTACTATGTATGTAGTGTGTATGTGTGGATTATATGTTTGTTACTCTGTCATGCATAACTACTGAAAGGATTTGAAACTTTTTAATAGTATAAGTTATACAGCAGAATAAGTTATGGGATGCATTTTGTCCGGAAATTTCCGCGGGAACAGACACTTCGCGAGTGAAACCGTGGGGCGTTGCTAAAGTTAAAATGATAGAAGTTAAAGCTTTTGTTAAAATACTTTTTATTAAATAATAATGATTAGTTTGCTTCTTTACTTTAAACATTGAATAAAAGCTTCCAATTAATATTTTACTCTGCATACAGAAGGACCTATTCTAACATAAACCAGTAATTATTCTATAATATGCAAATAGAGTAATTAAACCTGAACCAATAAAACAATCACTTTATGAATGCACGTTGCAGTAAAATTGATAACACACGTTCGTTCGTATTTGTTTACAAGAAGGTAATTTTATAAAAGTAACTAGCAGCGCCCCGCGGTTTTACCCGCGTTGTGCCCGTTCCCGTGGGAATTTCGGGATAAAATGTAGCCTATAGCCTTCCTCGATAAATAGACTATCTAACAGTGAAAGAGTTATTCAAATCGGTTCAGTAGTTTCTGAGATTAGCGCGTTTAAACAAACAAACAAACAAACAAACAAAACAAACTCTTCAGCTTTATAATATTAGTATAGATTAGTTTCTTATACCTAGTCATTGTTTGAATTAACAATGAGTTAAGATACAAGGCGATGCGGTGACTTTGTCACACCACACCTCTCTAGAAAAAGTAATCAGTACCTTTGAGAATTATACTCAGTCTAATCGGTTGCCATGATGCACTCATGACGATGGTGAATTGTATTTTTTTTGGAAAACGAACAAAAGATTATAGTATTAGAGATTAATTATTCAGTTGAGATGATGTTCAGTGTTTTTTTATTTCAATCGTTAGGCGTTCTCGGCTTGATGTACCCCCGTTACCTATATGTTAAAAGTCATGAGAAATTAATAAGACTGATCACTTTCTCATTTTCCGTGTAACTTATGTTGTGTGAAAGATAAAAATACCTTTGCAAAAATCAAGAAATAATCAATTTTCTATTATTCACACTTTCATTTTACTCCTCAGGTAATGTGGACATCGTAAACGGAAATCTGAAGTTGATATTGGGATTGATTTGGTCCCTCATCGTGCGGTACCAAATCGGTAAAAGCAAATTCCCTCCTAGGTAAGTTCAAGTGGAATACTAAAACCCTTTTTAATTTACAGACAAAAGTCAGATTAGTTTCTTACTTATTAGTAATAACTTCTTCTTCTCGTCTTCGAAAAAGAAAAAGAAGAAGAAGAGTAGAAGAAGAAGTAATAACTTAAAATATGTTTAACGAGAATCGTTAATTTTTGGGGAGTCCAGAACCTCTGAGTGTGTGAATATGCGGAAATAAGATAGTCAAAGAAAATATATCAAACTGACATTGTGTTCATACAGTTATCTCACAAATCCCACATAGTCAGATGATGCAACAACCACACCTACGTCTAAGAGCCTTGAAATTTCAATCTATGTAACTGTATCTAAACAGCTGAAAACGATTGTTAAACGCATACGGTTAATTAGCGAACAGTTGTGCATGCGCAGCCGATTAGTAAACATTGATGCGTTTAGCGATGCTGTTGAGAAATCTGTTATCATTGACTTAAGAGGTTAAAGTGTTATTGGATTGAACTGTATTGTACTAACTACAATTATGTGCTTACAATTAACGGTTATTTAAGGGTCTAGACAGACGGACTGCAATTCAACTGCAATCCGACTGCCAAATGGCAGTTCAGATGCAGTTTGAATGCAGTTGGCTCGACTGCAATCAAACTGCACGTCGACGGGCAGTTGGCGTGCAGTTGGATTGCAGTCTGAGTGCAGTTACAACGACTAACTGCACTCAGACTGCAATCCAACTGCACGCCAACTGCCCGTCGACGTGCAGTTTGATTGCAGTCGAGCCAACTGCATTCAAACTGCATCTGAACTGCCATTTGGCAGTCGGATTGCAGTTGAATTGCAGTCCGTCTGTCTAGACCCTAATGGTAAAATAGGACATTTAAGGCCAGACTTGAGAGTCTGGTAATATTAATAACTCTGTTATCCTCTGTATAAAATTAGGCTCAACGCAATGTCACTGTTGACAAAATTTGATTGGAATGAACGTTAATTTATTACAACTCAATGGTAAATAGTCATGATTAAAAAAAGATAACTAAAATATTGTAACCTCGTAGTTTAAACGTACTCACACGGGTTTTCTCGTGTTATAAACTTAATAAAGCAAGTAATAACTTACTTTTTATTTCCCGACGGATTGCACCTCACAATCCCCTCGAAACGTCGGGAAATAAAAAGTAAGTTATTACTTGCTTTATTAAGTTTATAGCACGAAAAAACCCGTGTGAGTACGTTTAAACTATGTGTTAAAATCGTGTAAGTTTAAAAAAGACTATTGCAAATCTGAGACATATTATATAAAAAAAATATCATCAACTTATCTCTAAATTAGCTCCGGAATTGAAAAATAAAACGTTAAGCACCAACTGAATCCCTCGACAAAAACATTATTGAAAAGGGAATGTCACGAAGCGAGTGTTCATTTTTCAAAGCGGCGAATGCTGATCTGATGGGTTGATAAGTGTGCCTATCCGTATCCGCGATTCGACGTGCCAACCGAGGGCTAAACGACCGGAAAATTGCAGGTTTTGAGCCTTCTCAGGCCTAAACTAAGACAGATTTTTGATTGTCTGTCGCACAATTAAGACCAACTGGCACACTCAGAGACGTTCATTAAATCGACACTTAATTAATTGACGTAATTTTTCATACACAACACGTCAAAATAACTCATGAATCTCTACTTAGGTAGCATTTTAAGTCTCTGAGTACGAGCGTAAGTGTTACAGACTTATTCAGCTGTTACAGCCTATTTGTCGTTGAGACTAAATTATTATACCAACAACTGTTATCAGTTATCACACTGTCTAAATACAGACTCGGCTACACCTAACACAGTCTGCAAACTTGGGCTATATCGTCTGAGTACAGGTTGGACAAAGGTGTGTGTAGGATAAGGTAGTCATGTTGGCTCTGATTGCTATCTCATTGCAGAAAGGTGATGCTGTCATGGCTCCAAGCGGCATTACCCGAGTGCCGCGTCAACAACTTGACCACCGACTGGAATACTGGCGTGTTGCTGTCAGCCCTCGTCGACCACTGCAAGCCTGGCACTTACCCCCACTGGAGGGAACTTAGTAAGTACTTTATACCGTCGAAGGATCCGTTTTCATAGATACGGACCGGAGCTGTGCGGCGCTTAATTGACCAATCACAGCGGATGTCGAAACGCATTTTAATGCGTTGTGATTGGTCAGTGATATGATATATATGTCAGTATGCCGCCATAGAAGCGCGTATTGTGGAGTGAAGTGTATGTATGTGGTCGAAGTATCTTTTTAACCGTACCGAACCGTACCACCTTAGAACAGATTTTGGTAATTGCAAATGCGTCATGAATGGTCAATACAGCTTCCACACCGCTCTTCTCCGCTTTTGTGGAAACTCAACCTAACCCCTTTTTTTTCATGTCGTAGGCCTAACCAACGTCTGGGTTGACCTATTCGAACTAACTGAGGTAGGTACGTTTAACTGAAGCTCAAGTATCAAATCGAGGAAGCCTTGTTTCGCCTTTGTTTTATTAGCACCTTACCATGAAATAGAGAAGTAAATGGAATTAATATGTGATAGATTTTCGATTCAGGAAGAAACCATGAAAACGAATTTACCGGTGCGAATCTCGTTCTAATATCACTGTTAGTATGACGATGAAGAAAATGACGATTAATCTGTCGCAGAAGGGTCATTTTAACTCATCAAGTGTCCGTCATTCGTCATCCGTCATCCGTCACTAGTCCAAGAAGTCAAAAGACGTGGCGAGGGGGTTTCATTCACAAACTATTTCTATTCATACAAGTACCTACTTAAATTTTCCGTGGATCTCTACTTTTCGCTTTAGTAAAAAAGTTTCGAAGTACCTACTTGTTCTTTATTATGTACTTGTATCTTACTCTTTTGAACTTAGCGGTACCGAATTTATTAAAAGAAAAGTAAGTTGTCTTAACTTCAATAAGTAACTTTGTAGTTTTTATAGCATCGGCCTTTTCGTTTTTATTGTAATCGTAAAAACTGGGGTAAAATTAGTCTCCGGGAAAAATTCAATTTTTGATCAGGAAAAAAAAATAGCCTTTAAATTATGAAGAAAGGAAACATTTAATTATAAATAATTGGTAAAAAGCAGATGTTTTAATAAATACAAAGTTTCTTTAAACGAAATAAGAAATTATTTGAGGATTCAACCTTACAACTTAAAAAATCCAGACCTTATTCAACAATGAATATAAAACACAAAAGCAGTAATAGCTCCGAACATATTTTGAAAACTGTTTTCTGTCTAGACAAACAACTCCGACTTTTTGAATACACTATTACAGTGGTTTTATTCGCCCAGAGTTCGATGGTAGCATTCAGTAGCGAAGGTAAAACACTCGCGGTGCTTATGAGAACTTATTTGCGGAGTAAAACGATCAAACTTCATTTATTTGAAACAATGATTTACGTAAAGAGTTTCCGTTGTATATGGATTTAGTGAGATTTATTAGTGTTCATGTGAAAGGATTGATGGGATGAGATTTAAGGATACCACAGGTTAACAGCCACGGTGATTTTAAGGGTACGTGTTCATTTAAGCGGAGTTAATTTGTGAGACTTTCCTCAGTTTTGTGAGATTTTCCTCAGTTTTGTGAGACTTTCCTCAGTTTTGTGAGACTTTCCTCAGTTTGGTTAGGGCATTGCAGGCTGAATCACCTGATTGCTCGAAAAGTAAGATGATTCCGTGCTTCGGAGGGCACGTTAAGCCGTCGGTCCCGGTTACTCTCTACGGATGGTAGTCGTTACATGAGCCATGTCAGAGGCTTTTGGCGGCTCAATAACTCTGACACCAGGATTGGTCAGGTTGACCATCCACTCGATGAAGAAGAAGAAGCGCATTGGAGCTGTGCGGAATTCAACTGACCAATCGCAATGCATTACGAAAAGATTTTGACAATGTCAATGCGTTGTTTGACATTCTCAACGTGATTGTTAAATCGGGTTCCTCTCCGCCCTAATGGAAATGCACTCTTATAAAAAAGCACATAAAAATCAAATGGTATTAACTTACACTTAATTTTTCTGTTCTGATTTGAAAAGCTATCAATGGTCGCCGTCGCTCGTCGCTTTCTTCAGGATTCATCATATTAACGAAATTTCTTTAAAAATTGGGTATGGATAATAACGAACCCGGTTTTTTAATAACAAATTTGTTCACAGATCGCCACGAAGCGGTGGAAAATTGTCGGCGTGCGATGCGGCTAGCTCACAGAGAGTTGGACGTTCCCATGGTCTTGGAACCGGAGTACCTCGCCTCGCCGTGGCTGGACGAGCTGTCAGGGATGACCTACCTGTCCTACTTCATGAAGCCAGGCTCTGCCGGGGTCAAGTCTACCCTCGATTGGGTCAACTCCAGGCTCGAAAGGCCAATCAACAATTTCACGGTATAAACACCCTTAAAAGATCCGCCGACCCTTGTGTGCAATTCGTTTGGGTGCCTTATGTAAAAAGGACGGCCTTCCTTATTTATAATTATGTAGCAAAAACGAAATTAGAACTAATTAAATGTATGAGATGTTGTAGCGGTATTAAATTAGGGTAACGTTAGATTGCAAAATGAATTTGGATTAAGTATTAAGTCTGTAATGTTCTGAAAGACAAATTATAAAAACATTACAATTTAATTTTACCGTTGCGTGACAGACATACTCAACAGTGCGTGTATGTTCCTACCGTAGGCTGTAATTAAGATCTTTTTGCTTCTAATACTTGAAATAATATCATAGAACGCATCGTGAATGCCAAAAACATATTATGTTTATAAGACTAGCAGCGCCCCGCGGTTTTACCCGCGTTGTGTCCGTTCCCGTGAGAATTTCGGGAATTCTTTGTACATATAAACCTTCCTCTTGAATCGCTCTATCTTTTTTAAAAAAACCACGTCAAACTTCGTGCAGTAGTATTTAAGATATCGCGAACAGACAGAGAGACAAACAGACGCAGCTGGGAACTTTGTTTTGAATCACTACTTATGGACCAAGAGCCCGCGAACCCCAGACCTTCGTTATTTTATAAAAGCTGAAAGTTTGTCAGCGCATGCTCCCACACACAGGTAAGAACGATGGACTATTATGAAGTTTGGGTTATGGTGGCTTTGGCAGGTATACGGTACTAAATGTCAATGGTCGAAAACACCAAGTTGGCCATCGATTTCGATATCACCGTCAAAGGGTGACTTGTACAACTCCTCAAGAGCTTTCAAATGACATAGGTCATGTCACTGTTGAGCATTAGGATCAGCGTCCATGGCATAGGCCAACTCCAATCTTCGGTGGTCGAAAACACCAAGTTGGCCGTCGATTTCGATGTCACCGTCAAAGGGTGACTTGTACAACTTGTCAAGAGCTTTCAAATGACATAGGTCATGTCACTTAGGATCAGCGTCCATAGCATAGGTCAACTCCAATCTTCAATGGTCGAAAACACCAAGTTGGCCGTCGATTTCGATATCACCGTCAAAGGGTGACTTATACAACTTGTCAAGAGCTTTCAAATGATATAGGTCATGTCACTGTTGAGCATTAGGATCAGCGTCCATAGCATAGGTCAACTCCAATCTTCAATGGTCGAAAACACCAAGTTGGCCGTCGATTTCGATATCACCGTCAAAGGGTGACTTGTACAACTCTTCAAGAGCTTTCAAATGACATATGTCATGTCACAAATGACACTTAATTATTTGATGAATTTAGATCGGTATTTTACACACCTTTAGTACCGTATACCTGCCAAAGCCACCATAACCCAAACTTCATAATAGTCCATCGTTCTTACCTGTGTGTGGGAGCATGCGCTGACAAACTTTCAGCTTTTATAAAATGACGAAAGTCTGGGGTTCACGGGCTCTAGGTCTATTATTATATGTAGTGATCTATTCCACTCCTAAACGAACTATTGAACCAGAAAACAATTTAGTTAATAATCTATATTCAAAATACATTGAAATTTAAACGAATAGATACATTATACATAAAATACATTATTTTCGGACTAATTTGATTCAGCTTTACCAATATCGAGCACCGCAATACTGCAATTTATGTCAAATTACTGAGATAAATTAATATAAAATTTTCGCGTTCGAGTGATGTTGTTTATTTGTGACATGGAAAGTGCATTAGCGAGTTAATGATTGTTTTATGTCGCCTATACTTACTGGCGGAAATGGCCAATGGCGAATACATTTCGGTCAGTGTTTCCAACGCGTTGATTTTTGGGATTTTGTCTATAGGTATCCAGTAAAGTTGTCATTTTATCACTTAAACAATACACGTTGAGAAAAGCGAACTTGGCATCAATCATATTGAGGTTAAATCTAAATCGGTGAACCAGTGAGATGGTAGGTCACGAGTTGGTGAGTTCATTTGTAAAGTGTGCCGCTCGTGTTCTGTTGAATTCACCAACTTGCAACTCACCTAACTGCTCAATTTTGATCCCCTTAAACAATATTGTACATGAGGACATTGTAGGACATCACAATGATAAGCAAACTTCTTGTGTTCTAGACGGATTGGAATGACGGACGAGTCGGAAACGAGCTGGTTCGATCTTTAGGCGGTCCAGCGCCGCCAGCCAGCAGGCTTCGCAGCGACCCAGCGCGCTGGGAGGAGAACAACCAGCAGGCTATAGATGCGGGCAAGAAACTTGGTAAGGAACAATTTGCCTTATTTCTGAGCACGTAGGGTATTTAGTATTTAGGGGTACGGAAGTGCCGCCAGTCGAGCATATGACTGTATGAATGGTGCGTAGGGTAAACTAGAGTACGTATATCAATGTTTATAACATGAAACATAAATGATTAGTGTTCATATTTGTCCCTTAGTAAAGATTTATTAAACAGACCTAAATAATCGTGTAGGTTTATACTTATAGCAGAAATGCAACGCGAATATCTTAAAGTAGTAAGAAGGGTTGCAAGTCATTTATTTTAGTGTCATCTTACGTATTAAACCAGCAATAATTATTAATTAATTAGCAATAATTAACTATAGGGTACAAAATTCATCAACCAAACCGCATGTCAAACCACGGACACAGGGCTAGTACTTTACGAATTCGCTTTAGTATACAACGCGTCGAACATTTACGTAACCATTACGCGTTACCGAAATATTCAAAACGATGTGTGACCAAAATGATAACGACCAACTTTCGATGATATATAAATCTGACACGGTACATTTACATAATTTCCATTTCAATGAAAAGTTTCAACATGTTTTATGTTTAAATTTTTTTATGGATCCTTTTTAAGGACATACGCCTTCGGTTTCTAATTAATCTCGAATTGAGAAATTTGGTAGTAAAGCCTATTTTTTGAGAGCGTATCTGTAAGTTTATTAAGGATTGGTATAATCAACATTTGAATTAGTAATCAGTCTAGTATATTTGGAATAGGTCAGGTCAGAATACTCTCCATTTGCTATTCTGAGTGATCTAATAACAGTCCAAATGTCAGCCAGGTAGACATAGCAATTTAAACCTATTTTTATGCGGCTGGGCATTTATAGGTGAATCCAAATTGGTCAAATATAGGCCTTGATATGTAGACACTGCGGTTACCAATTACAGAACGATAATCTTCATATTATAACCTATGATTTTCCAGGAGTCCAACCAGTATTATCAGCTAAGGACATGAGCCAAAGCGATGTAGAGCATCTGGGAGTGATGGCGTGGGCAGCACAGTTCAGGAACGTGCCTCCAAGACCACCCATTCATGATATGCTGAGACTGGCATTGGACTCTACGTCTGGAAGAGTTGGGGAACCCGTAAGTAGATAAAGAAGAGTACGAACACACAGGCAGGCGACTTGTTACTTAGCTAGTCATCTAGATAAAACGAACGTTCGCGAATGTTCGCGACCGGCCGCACTGCATGCTTGGCTTGTGCCTAGCTAGGTTGCTTACCTAGAATGCAAGCCACTGGGCTCTAGTCATCGTCATACTCTTAAGGAAACTCCATACTTTACCCTAAGATTGAAGCTCTATGTACCCTAAGCTTGAAGCCCTATACTTTTTGGTAATTTTTGCTCTTAGTTAATTAGCACTTTTATCTAAGAGATTTTATAATAATTTCTCTTACCTGTTTTGTAAAAGTATTTGTGAGTACCTAATATTAAAAAAATATTGTATCCAATATCTTTTATGTAAAATTGTATCATTTCATTGGCTTCTAATATTATCAAACGTATTTTGTTAATTATGCCCTAAGCACAATATTCTTTTGAAGCAAAATTAATAAGTATTCCTTCTTACATAAGTTGAAAAGCGGGCGATCTAAGAATACTTAAAAGTCCTGTTGTCGAAATGTTCATAAAATTTAAATACCCTATTACAAAGTCGGAATATTAAGCGTTATTAAAGCTTTCGATACAGAACTAGTCAAAGTGAATATTCATTAAATTTTCATTCGATGCTAGGAAATAATGTCGTAAAAGCAATTTGATTACTAATTCTATTAACAGGAGTTAATATATTAAGTTTAAAAGGGTCTTTTGTAAGTTTCGAGAGTTGATATTAAATGGAAGGTGTTATAGGATCAAAATGGGTCCAGGCAGAATTAAAAGACAAAGTTTATAGATATTTATTTGAATGTACGATCTAAAGCTACCTATCCACTGAAGTACAGCAAGGTGGCAGAGGAACAGGAAAAGGAGGAGAGCAAAGCGATTTGAAATGTATGATCCACAAGATTTGCATAAAAGAAAACTATAAGTAAAGATGTCATATTTATTACACATTATAGCATTAGGCACCCTACAAAGACCCAACTATTATATTTTATCTTTTGAATTAACCGATTCAGTGCGGATGGCACCGCAGAGGCGCCATTGAATGTTATAAGTTACTGGCGTGTGGCACCCGACGGGTGCCAAAATGTATACCTTTACAACTCGGTTTAAATGTTGTTTTCCAGACGTTTTCCCTAAATAAAAGTGTCTTATTTCGGCTTATACTGTATGCCTACAGTGTTCGTTTGTTAATTTTGCGTGTAATAGCAAACTTCAGGGGTAGTAAACCTTTTCAAGAGAAATATTAATTAGCTACTTACAGTAAACATCATACAACAACACAGAAGAGATTGTGTATTTTATGGCAATATGTAGAGTTGTCGTAAAATCTAAATTAGAAAAAAGAAGCTTGGTTTAGACGAGTACCTACTAGTGATATGTAAAATAATACCAATTAATTATTTATCACGTCTTAGTAGGACCAGTTATGTTAGTGAGGACGCGGGACGCAGTTGTCAATTTAGGTTTGTCACAAAATGTTTATGACTTCTGATAAAACTAAGTTACATACCTTCCATATCGATTAATACACGATTCCTTCACTTTTAATCACACAAAATCAATAAATCGACCGCTTATGATCAATTTCGGATGGCAACTGAACTACAAACACGTAAAAATAAAAAGAAAACACGAAAAGTATTATTCATGGCGGATGGCGCCCCAGAGGTGCCATCATAGTTCCTGGCGTTGGGCGCCTCTGAGGTGCCACGAAAATTTTGTTAGCCGCCAGGCATAGAAGTTTGCTAAAATGCCCTCCGCATTGAATCGGTTAACATACCCTGTGATATAAGAGATCATCAACAATGCCTGACACTCATTTTACATTGAATAAGTTATCCGTAAAAGAAGTTTCAATGCAAATTGAGCTGTGTTTGCTTTAACTTAAGAAACCAGTTATACTTGACACTTTCCCTTGTTTCAGACCTACATAAAAGTGGAGAGTATATCCAACGAGCTCTCAATATCTGAAGTGAAGGTTTCCATCGTGAATCCTCTGGAGCAAGAGTCCAGGTTGAAGCTGGACTCGAGAGGAGCCGGCGAGTTCGTACCGGAACATGCTGGGATGCACGAGATTGTGCTCACGGTTGATAATATTAGGTAAGTTTCTCCTTTAGGTGCTTTCATGTTCCTTCTTGTTATTCACTGCTGTATTGTTTTAATTAGTTAAAGTATTAAATAGTTACACTAGATCTCCATTAGTATCGTATAGTTTTGCTCGAAGCACAGGTTAATCTTAGCTGAGGCTCATATTTTCACTCCTAACTATACAATTTATATTACATTTGTAATTATGTTATGTTTCTAAAAATTTGATGGTATTCATTGATATAAGTATGTATTAGTAATAAAGATTAGTCCACTTTTTTATTTAGTGTACCTATATTGTTGTATATGGTTCGTTATATAAAAACTGCGCAATTATTGCTTCCTTGTGAAGAGGTTGATCTTCTGCCGACGTAAAGTTCAAGTTGTTTACGGCTATTTCTGTGACCCCATTCGGTAACAGATGTCACATAAATAGTCAGCTAAGCCTCCCATTTACAGCCGCTATATAAATCAGGTAACTAAGAACCTATAATGAAATTATTACCATTGTTATTGCACAAAATATAGAAGCCATGCTCGAAACAAAATTTATCGTGTTCCATTGTTGATGTTGATATGTAATGGGATATTGGATCGTAGTTCTTCGAAAATATACAGAAAATGGCTTGTTTGTTTTTATCGTATATTCAGAATGTTTTTTTTTGTATTTTGTAGAATTTTTGCGATATTGTTTATTGTCACAGAATGTTTTTGATCTCTGTCTGAGTTGAGACGTTTTATAATGAGCATCGTAAGGGCGTTCATATTGAGAGAGTTTATTAGGTGCGAGTGGCATTGATATTTGACATGTGTGACGTAGCCGGTTGTCTATAATATACTAATACTAATACTAAAATATTATAAAGATGAAGAATTTGTTTTTTTTATGTTTGTTAGAACGTGCTAATCTCAGAAGACAAAACAGCGGGGTACAGCGAGTAAAAAATACTTCTAGTGCACTAAAAATAGATGATCGTTTATGTCGTCGTTTAACCCATGCAAATATATCTGAACGAAACGTCTATATCTAGACAGAGGTGTATCTCGCTTTATACCTAAGTAATTATTTTGTTTAAAACTTGAAGAAACTTCAGTGAGACGAACGTTTTGATAAAATGGAAATAGTACGCTTTGTAGAACGTTAAAGGTTCACTGGTCTAATATGGCAGTTGAGTGAGGGTAGAGCTGATTCTCGCTGCGAAAAACACTGGAATATTAAAATTCACAGAGTTAAAGACCTTCTCGCGTTCATTGTTGAAAATATACTTGGATTTTTGAGAAAACAATCTTCTAACATGATAAGTAATACAATCTTACGGGTACTGTCATACTTAGGCCGTCCGTATTGTGCTTACTCGTGAATGAATTGCAAGACTTATCAAATAAGGATTGGCAACGGAGTATGCAGTAGTAATAATACATAATATATTCATTTTCAAGTATCGTATATTGTACTTTTGAATATGAAATATTTGGATAGCTCCAGGTAATAAATGTGCGAATTTTGTGCTCTTCAACATCTGTTGTCTAAAGGGTTAGCTAAAAAGTTTAGTTTTGAAGAGCGATGACTCCGTCACAATACAGTTGCGCACTGCGACCATAGATATAATTATACGGAGTGCTTCTAGAATCACTTTGAATGTTTTTCACTAACTTACCAATAACTCAAACTTTATATCAGTAACGTGTAACAGAGATACCCTACCAAAACCGAATAAGCCATCTCTCTTCAGAAGCTGACGATTGGAGTGGATGTGGAGCTCAACTTACCAACCAAAATGCATTACGAAATTATTTTGTCAATGTCAATGCGTTGTTTGACAATCTCAATGCGCTATGATTGGAAAATATGGCTCCACACCACTACGCTTCTATGGAACCCACCCTCATACTTACTATTGTCTACCCATACGTACTATTGCATAATCTGTCGTCTGTTTCCAGGGTAGACGGGCGGTATTTCTTCCGCGTATTGCCTCGGTTGGTGACGGTGCAGCCACCAGGCATGGCGCCCTGTGCCGCGGGAAGCATCGTCGAAGTACTAGTCAGTGCTACAGGTGGGTGATTCTCAAAGGAAAAGTTTGAAACTGCGGTCGCGAACCAGTGCCATGTGTGATAAACGCTTTTTGGTTATGATTTTTTAATCGTTTTTTTATTCGGAAATTCGGAAAGTGTGGTGATTACGATTGTAATGTATTTTAAATGTCAAAATTTTAGCCTATATAGGGTTGACTGCGGATAAGTATTTTTCGACAAGTTCAAGTTTAATTAGGTACCTACTTGTCTGTCCCAATTTTATTACTGTTATCATGTCGTTGACCAAACAACTCTGACGCCAAAATTGAACTCTCACCTTCCGCCGGTTGCCGTCGCAGGCGTTTCGCGAACATTGATCGTGAACGTTGTGCGGTAGTACTCGGACCTTTACACACATTATTCTTCTCATTGTACTGCTAGCCTTGATAAGCCAATATCACGACCATAATTTCATACCTTCCATTTCTCAGGAGCACCAAGAAGACAGGACATAGACGTGACCGCTCATTCCCCGAGCGGGCGCGCTGTGCCGTTGGAACCGCGTCACCCTCCGCCTTCCGCGCCCGGGACCACTGCCTCCAGCGCCACCTTCCAACCAGACGAGGCGGGCACTTGGACTATAGCCATCACTTATAAGGGAGAACATATTCAGGTATGCACCAGAAGCTAATCGAGATTTTGTCCTCGTGGCATAGTTTGACTTAATGTATGTCTATTGCGATTGCTAAGCAACGTGAAGCTTAGCTACTACTGAATGGGAGGCCGGTAGTAGCATTTTTTATTTTAAGCACTATCCTAATTTGGATGTGACGTTAAAATGACAGCCTTGGTTGTTCAATGGTTACACCATGTCGATGATCTTTTGACGGTGAAAACTCTGACACCAGGTTTGGCCGCTAACCTGCTCGAACTTCTTATATAAAATGAGTACTTATACAAGAAGCCTAACTTAACTAACGTTAAATATATTCCTATTTCTTAAATCTTGAAGGCCTTATTTTTTATAGAAAAAAAATTAAAAAGAGATGTATGATTTATGAAAGAGAAGAGATGTATATGCATTATGGCTATAAGCACGATTATTCTTGTGCAGACATAAAAATAGTAGCAAAACAAAAACTACGGGAGGTTTACATTCCACACGATACCCTTTTGAAATAAACTCTAAATATATTTCTGTTATTCCATCTTGTCAGAATGAATAAGTCGAGCTAAAACGGGGTCGGCTTATTTCTTTCTTTACAAAGTTCAATTTAGATAAAATGCAACAACATTTAAGCTTTAAAAGAACTCGAAAATGTTAACTTCTGACCGGTTCGTGTCATAAATAAGAAATGCATTCTGTTACGGGAAATATTATTTATTTTATAACCGCCGGAGCCATAACGCTGAACTACTGAAGGCGATTTGGTGAAGCTCAGAATAAAGTTGCTACTTTGTCGAGAGTATGCGATGAGATGGGTATAGTAAATAATTCATATATCTATATAATAATTCTGTCGTAACTTTTAGCGTATAAGACATTTATTTTTTGATTAAGTGAGTACTTACTACAGAAGTAGTAAAGTAGAAACTTCCTCGAATCCATTATAAGGCTAATGCAAAGGTTTCCTACCAGTTTCCGTGCGGTAGTTCTTTGCTATGTTTGATAAAAATCGTGTTTTGCGCAGGGCAATTTTTTCTACATTTTCATTTTTTATTTTACAGGGAGGTCCTTTCACTTGCGAAGTGTTTGACCCAGCAGGCGTACGACTCAGTGCAGGGGCCTTAGAAGGTGCCGAGCCCTTGAAGCCTCATTCCTTCGAACTGGACACCACAGGGTGCGGAGTCAAAGGGGACCTCCAACTGGACATAGTCCACGACAAGCGCAGCGTCATGTGCGCGTTAGAAAAGCTGTCCACAACTAAATATCGAGCCACGTTTATGCCTAAAGCGGCGGGCAAACATAGAGTAAGTATTTCTTCAATATTATCTTAGTAATTAAGGTTTAAAGATATATTTATTACTCAAAAAGAGCACTTACTTTGTTCGCTTATATTGAACTTAAAATCTTGTTTAATAGGTAAATTTTCCAGTGATCTGGTGAACTTACAGACTTATACAAATTTATTGAGGCAGTCTAGCCACATCATCATAAAATGACACTTCGAACTTAATGCCTATTTGAAACTTTTCTATAGGAACGTACAATATTCAAAGAAGATAGGAAATACTTTTAGTTAGTATGTATTTTCCTGTATGTAGGAGTGAGCTTAATATTTTAAAAGCAAAGCGTAGTATTTCTCTCGTGAATGTGTGGTCTTAGATTCGTATTTCTCAACTCGCTAGGGAGATGAATTCGTTTCTGATTTAGCGAATTCTGTGTTATGGAGTAGGGTGTTGGGTAATATTGTTTCTTGTATGTATGTTTTGAAGATATAATAAAATTGTATGTTTCTAAGCTTAGTACAATTACTATCTGAGCGCTACGGTGTGCTTCGGAGGGCACGTAAAATAGTCGGTCCCGGTTGTTCTAATCGTTAGACCATGTCGGAGGCCTTTAGGCGGTCTAGCAATATCGATACCAGGGTTGGCCACTAACCTTCACGAACTTACTTTTTAGTTTCTTCGAAATAGTAATATATGTAATATGTAAAGAATATGTAATCTAATATGAATTACAAACATCTTCAGTAAATAGTTCTTGTAGGAGATCAAATATAAAGTAGGTAGCTAACCATTTAATTTAGGTACTAAACTTCTTATTACTAGCATAATATCATCCAAATCCGCCCTACCATAGCAATACACAACACTAATACGAATCAACCTACCATTCTAAATTCCCTATCAATCAAAATTAGGTGCATCTTCACTAACAACCACAAGTTTGTTCCCACAACTTCACTGTTTATGACAACACCATGTAGACACCTCCCTGTTCATAAATCAATCTGTTACCTGTTCGTACCCGCAGCTATACATCTACTTCAACGGGTATGATGTTCACGGCTCGCCGCACATGTTCAGGGTTGGCGCGAGGAGTAAGAAGCATAGAGACAGTGCGAGTCCTGCCCCGCCGGCGTATGCTAGGATATCTAGCCCAGGTATAATGCTTCAATACTTATTACTACCTAGATGTTCCGTGCGGTAGTTCCATCGGCGATCCAATAGATGGCGCTAGTGTTTAAATTATGTATACGCGCTTACGTTATTTTTCCAGATTTCATGGGATCGCGGCTACATTTTGTTGAGCAGGAAAAATCTTTCCCTTTATTTTATTAAATTACAAATTTTACTTTTTATAAAACAACTAGCAGCGCCCCTCGGTTTACCCGTATTTCGAGAATTTCGAGAATTTGTATACATATAAACCTTCCTCTTGAATCACTCTATCTATTTTAAAAAGCCGCTTCAAAATCCGTTGCGTAGTTTTAAAGATTTAAGCATACATAGGGACGGACAGATAGCGGAAAACGACTTTGTTTTATACTATGTGGGGTAGACCCCGCTGCGTCTCAACTGACGTCAACTCTCTAATTCATGAGTAACATTTTGGGGTAGTTTTCACCCCAAGAATCTCAACAATACTTACCGGTTGTATAAACTATAAAGCTGAGTTTATTTCTTTGACCGCGCTAATTATAGTCACACTCAAAAGAAAGGTAATTTTAAGACTGCATAATCTTTAAACTACCAAAAAATAGGCACATCCGCAGGGAATTGCTAGTAATTTATAATTAATTATACTTACCGGGAGAGTCTAAGCTAAGTACTCCTAGTTGAAAGTTTAGCTATCAAACCTATGAAACATAATAAGCCTCTTTGCGTCGTTATAAAGACCTATACACGTCAGAGTCGGTACGGAGAATTTATCCGTTTTCATAGTGTAGAGTGATATGAATGGTTAACATATAATATAGCTTACACTTTTCCAATCCTGGCAGGGTCGCCATGTAAGCTATATTATATGTTAACCATTCATATCACTCTACAATAGTACGTGAGGGGCTTGTGTTTGAACAATATGCTTAGTAAATCGAAATAAGATATGTACTACTTATATTACTGAATTATACAAAAACTAGCAGCGCCCCGCGGTTTTACCCGCGTTGTGCCCGTTCCCGTGGGAATTCCGGAATTTTTTTTTACATAAAAACCTTTCTCTTGAATCACTCTACCTATTACAAAAAACCGCATCAAAATCCGTTGCGTAATTTTAAAGATTTAAGCATACAGACAAACAGAAAACAAACAGACGCGACTTTGTTTTATACTGTGTAGTGATGTCGCATTACTTTTTCATTATTATGTAAAACTTTTATCGAATTATTCTGTAGATTATGCAAATTATGCATCTCGATTGCACTAATTAATTTCTTTACACAATATACCCATACTTTGATTACGTAATCACTTACTAAATCCGATTCCTCCTTTTCAGTAACAAGATTGAGATCAGAGAGCCCAATGAATCAGTACAGCTTATACGATTCAAATACAAAACACAACACGAGCTCGATCGATCGGCGAGATGAGCGACGTGATTCCACCGATTATTACAAATCCTCCTTCAGCTCCGACATCAAAGAGAAGAGCTATGACGTCACCGATTCAGCGTACTCGACTTCGAGAGTCAATAAGAGGGATTCCTTCAATAGATACGGGTCAGAGAGTCCTAGGAACCGTACGGCTAGTCCTATTACAACGAAGCACCTGGGTAGCGGGTCGCGGCTGGAGGCACGTGCTGCGAGTCCGTACCGCGCCGCCAGCCCGCTCGCCCGCGCCAGCCCGCTCAACAGAACAGCCAGCCCAATTAACAGGTACCCAACACTCAATCCTCAATCAACACACCACTCCGTTTCATAATCGACTTTATATTTATCAGTTTCAAAGAGAAAATGGTCCGTGAACGCTTTACGCTGTAAATCAATTTTCAATCAGCCTCTCAATAGGGAGCCTGCACGGTGTTCGCGAATAAGTACCCATTTTTGTTTTGACGCGGGGCCTTTATGCCGGTGAATGGGCTTAATGCAGTAGTCTGATACGCAATTCATATTAATTAGCCTTTCTAACATGACTACACGTCCCTGTGAAATAACTTAACTTAGGAAAAAGTAGCAGCTAGTATTTTCTTGGAAAATTTGTTACTTGCGTTGTTGCTCAGTACGTTTCAGTTGTGTTGTGAACGAGTTCTATAAAATGAGTTGTTTCATTATGTAAGTTCTTAATTAGTGAACTGTTTGATGTTGGAAAATACTTTTTAACGAGTTAATTGTAATTTGTTTTGAAGCTACATTGTTAAAGTAATAAACAAAATATTGATTAGGGTGATTACGGCGAATCCCTCTCGATACACCCCTTGTACATTCACCAAAAGAGAGGGATTTTCGCAAGGCGATTAAATTACTCTACCTTAAATAAATACATTGTCTCGAACTTTTTCTCATATTCGCTACATCTTTTAAGGAAATTATTGATTTCAGGGTAAGCAGTCCAGTTGAGAGGTACAGTCCAGTGACCACTACCAAACGCGTGGTTGAAAAACGTTCCAACTACAAAATGTACAGCTCATTCAGCGGATCCCAGGACAACCTTGACCAAGGCAGCCCATTCTCCTCTTTGGAACCTGATAGGACGAGAAGACTTGGAAGTCCTAGTAAGAAAGCAATCAATTATACTCCATTCAATTGTAATCTAAAACTCCTACAAGTTCTATATTGTTATTAGGTACTGTCAAGGAAGTTAGCAGTTCACCAATTTTCGAGCGAAATTCTTTTATTTTCCGTTATAGTTATAAAGCCTCTTGATGTTGGTACAATCAAGCCTCGTTTAATTTTTCGTCCACCAACTTCCCTGACCGTACTCAAAACGTTTGATTTTGGATTTTCAAAAAGACTCAAAGTAGTACAAGCTCAATATGTAAAGCGTATAATCTAAATAAATCCCACATAGATCGGCTCAGTCCCTTGCATCTTATACATACTAAACATAAAAATCTTCAAGTTGGTATTGACTGGAAATAAATTGCAACACATTTCACCCTTCGTGAGTAGGGTTTTTTGAGCGAAGTACGTTTCATAAATCACAGAACTCGATATTGCTTTTGACTGAGTGTTCAAAGAATTTGCCACCTGAACGCATCTAGTGTTATTCCACATTTAATTTTAAAATATGGACGGAATTCTATACCTGTACGACGTAAAAGAGTACTATTAATAATGGAATGTGTGACTTTGACACGGCGTTTATTACCTCTGTATTTTATTCGACGTTTCTTTATAGGTCCGGGCGATCCGGGAGGGAAACCGTATAATTTGCGAAGAGATTCCTGGGATACTGTTGAGAAAACGAGACAAACGCTCGGTAACACCAGGTAAGAAATAAGTTTCAAGTCTCCACTTCGCTATCGTTGATTATCGTTACTCATGTTATCGTCTATCTTCATCGCTATCGTCGCTTATACATGATCGCGTCGCTGATCGCGGATCGCTACGATCTCGCGAACGATGAGAAACGATGATCGCCGAATCAAACAAGTATTTATGACTAGCAGCGCCCCGCGGTTTTACCCGCGTTGTGCCCGTTCCCGTGGGAATTTCGGGATAAAATGTAGTAAATAGACTATCTAACAGTGAAAGAATTATTCAAATCGGTTCAGTAGTTTCTGAGATTAGCGCGTTTAAACAAACAAACAAACAAACAAACAAACAAACAAACAAACAAACAAACAAACAAACAAAACAAACTCTTCAGCTTTATAATATTAGTATAGATAATAGTATTTCTATGCTCTTTTGTTTATGTCTATAATTGACATTATAATGAGGATCCATCATTTTATTGTACAATAAATATTAATCTGAAAACGATTTCGCAGCAATTGGAACAGCCCATAATATTAGTAAATAAACAAACCAATCCAACCGAACACGGCACATCGGTAACATAATTGTAGCTACATTTACTTGCAAATTTCAATGTTTGAATGCAAGTTAATTTACATTTGATATATCAAAATCATTTTCGTGTGTAGCCTCGAGTCTAATGTGTCTGAGCGGTTCGGGCAGAGCACCCTGGACCGGGAGACAAAGAGGAACACACAACTGAACAAGTTCGCGGATTTGTCGAGAGACTCCTTCAATCGAAACCTGGATCAGTTGGCCGACGACCGCGACTCCGATACTTACACTAGCCGGGTAAGTGGACTTTATGTCGTGCCACACAAGTACACAGTTTGTTCGATTGTTTAATGGTTGATGTATTTATGGAATAGTGATCGTAGATGTGATATGAATGGAGTTTAAATGTAGAATATATGTACATATTTAGGTAGTTTGTTTGGAGATGAAGGTGTCTGAAGGAGCAGTAACAACAATATTAATCTTTCCTGATTTGCGTCTACTTTATTGTGTACCAACACTAATTGTTAATTGCTTAATGTTCTAGAATTCATATATGACATGTCTTCACAGTCTAATTCTTAATCTACATAAAGACAGTGAAAGACTTCTTTCCTGATGTCGTCAATTCATAGTCTAGTAATAAAACAATAGTTTTGAACACCCCAAACAGAAAGTGAAATCTACGACCCTAATATGATAAACATGCCAAAGTGTATCGGGCAAGCAATTCCCGACAATCGCTTGATACATAGTCACCCCGGCGCCTCCCGACTGAATGATAACTTTCCTGAGACTATATGATAACTTATGACAATAACAGGAAACTATGCAAACCCTACCGCAACATTCATGATTACACTTTAACCCCGTATTCATAGCAAATATTTGTTTTAATAATTATTGCAGCAACATGTTGGTAAGTTACTAATGCAGCGTATAGTAACTGCCTTTCGGGTATAATATTTGGTAGCTAAAATACTGTTAATAAGAATCAATGAATTAGGCTCTAAACGTGTTACTTCCGTGTTTTTTTTAGTGCTATATATTGAACTAAATAATTTTGTTCGTGTTACTCGACAACCGATGGAGGAGGATATCTTCTCACTGTACTGGGATCTTCAGGGAGATGCGCGGTCATTGCCCCTTAAGTGGGAGATTAAAGGCTTTTTTCTCGGCAACAAAGTCTGTTGCAGAGTAGGTATATTGCTTGTAAATGTTTTCGGTTGAAAAGTGGATACATAGTGTTGCGCAACAAAATGTTTACCGTGAATACGGTACTTTCAGTTACTTGCAACTTTTAACCGACATTGTTTCAAATTAAACCTACTCATACCTATCACTAGGGATATGTTCCGACCCACATACTTTACCCATATTCCTGTGGCTTCCATGATAGAATAGTTAATGCCCATCCCTTTTCGGGGCACCGTGATTATCTGATGGAATTTGAACCATTTTTCGTATGCAATAAAGTATGATAAAAGTTATTTGTTTTAACAAAGCTGAAGCACTGGACGTTAATTAATTTTGGACTTTATCGGAATCCAATTTACCTAGATATCCAGTTCGTTACAACGAATAGATGTGCACATTTTATTGTACGTACCTAAGTACTTACTAATGAATAATATTGTTATTTATTATTCTGAGAGGCTTTTGCCCAGCAGTGGGACATTACAGGCTAATACTTTTTTTTACGAATTATTAAACATGGATCTGTTACAAAAGAAATGATAGAGAAAAGTGAGTTTTTGGTAGTAATAGCTACTAAGAAAATAATAATGTCAAGTCTGAAATAATAACATTATGGCTATATTAGTAATAGGTACTTAAATAATCCTATTAGTTGCGTCCTATAGAATCCCATGGACTCCTATATCTCCGGATATCTCCTGATTTCTCTAAACATTTATTGAGATCGTACCTTATAAGGTTTTGTTTCCACAGCAAGAGTTCAAGCGCGAAGTCCGCGAGAGCTCGTACATAGTCAACGACTCCTCGTACAGCAGCTTGGAGGAGAAGCAACAACAGAAACAGCAGTCTTTTTTATCCAATAGGCCCCCCCGCGACCCTACCGGGGGGGCCCTGTCTGAAACCGATGCAGCGCACGAACGTTTCAGGTAAATTTGTACTTTAAAGTAACTAGTTTTAGTAACTAAAATTGCTTGTAACATTATGTGAATAACTGAGACTAGTTTCCGCGTTAAGGATGATGAACGGTAGACCGTGGCGAGCACGAGCCGTGTCCGAGCTGACTGCAAGCCCCATACGTGTAATGTTCATGCTCTAAGAGGTGTGTCGTGTGTCGACCGAGCCTCGTCCGTGCCACGGACGGAGCAACGGTCAACACTCCCGTCTGACATAGATCATCCTATTAGCAACCGTGAGCTGTGAAAATCGATGAGCGATTGATGAGCGATCCGCTATCAACCGGCCGCGACCCTGACAAGCGATTCAGGCTCACTGCATAATAACGATTTAATTAATAATGATGATGATGTTGTTTTCCACGCTGGTTTCGGTGACAGCAATGTTTTCTTAGTTGTTAAATTAATATAATATTACTTTTAGTCCATCGAAAAGTTACATTTGGGGTTGCGTTTTTTAGAGGACGCAATTTTATTTTTTTAATGTGCAGGGGGGGTCAGTGTAAAGCTAAAAACAAGTTTGTGGGGTCGCCACCCTTGTCCCACGGCCGCCATCATGAAAATAAGGGTTGAAATGGTTTTTACGATATATCTCTTAAACTATTAATTTGATAAAAACATTTTTTTTACATTTTTGTTGCAAATTAAATTCTCTACAACTTTGGTCCAGTAACTTTTTGTCGTAGAACTATAAATAAAAAAGTTATAAGCGAAAATGTTCAGAAATTTTAAAAGTAAAAATTAAAGACATAAGGGACATTACAGCTGCTGCTGATCCTAATACCGATCTATCGAAGGTCGTAGTTCGATTAGGTGGGTTCCATTTGCTCATGTCGTTCTTAAGTGCGATTGGATATATCATGTCTGGTAGTGGACTCGAGGATATCTTCAAATTAATTTTGCTGAGAACTGTGTACAGCACATAATGTCTGGACATGCTTATGGTAGGGCTGTACGTGCTCATTTGCTAGTGCATTTATCAGAAACAAAAATATTTATGGATTCAATAGAATTTACAGAAGAAGAACGAGATTTTCTGGATGATAATAGTACTATAAATGAACACGTACAGCCCTACCATAAGCATGTCCAGACATGTGCTGTACACAGTTCTCAGCATAAATTAATTTGAAGATATCCTCGAGTCCACTACCAGACATGATATATCCAATCGCATCTATGAACGACATGAGCAAATGGAACCCACCTAATCGAACTACGACCTTCGATAGATCGGTATTAGGATCAGCAGCAGCTGTAATGTCCCTTATGTCTTTTATTTTTACTTTTAAAATTTCTGAACATTTTCGCTTATAACTTTTTTATTTATAGTTCTACGACAAAAAGTTACTGGACCAAAGTTGTAGAGAATTTAATTTGCAACAAAAATGTAAAAAAAATGTTTTTATCAAATTAATAGTTTAAGAGATATATTGTAAAAACCATTTCAACCCTTATTTTCATGATGGCGGCCGTGGGACAAGGGTGGCGACCCCACAAACTTGTTTTTAGCTTTACACTGACCCCCCCTACACATCAAAAAAATAAAATTGCGTCCTCTAAAAAACGCAAGGTTAGGCCTAAAAAATGTAACATTTCGATGGACTATTTGTGAATGACAAGAAGCACAAATCAAAACAAGTGAAGGTCGCTTCTGCGTTCCTTACTAGATTCTAAACTTTTTAAATTCTATCTACCTGAGGATCATTGTTTTTCTGCATATATGTTTAAACTAGACTCGTAGAATATATTTAATTTGCCGACATTATTGAACTAATATATCAACCAAATCATCAGAGTTATATTGAATAGTAATATAGCATACTTACCTATAATGCCTAGTAATGACATCATTAACGTGAAAATTCAAGGAACATAAACGATAAAAATAACAGTCGAAAATGAACTCGATGAATATTACTCGTTACTCGTGTTTTTAACGTACAAGAAAAGTGATATTAATAACGGACAACGTTTTGATTCCGTTGTTGTGTAACTGAAAATAATGTTCTTTTATAGTTTTATTGAAAAGAGGACACCAATTAAATTCGTGTCAATAAAATTATATCACCAATTTAAAATGCTCAATTAAAACAGCCTTGTAACAGTAAAATGAGGTTTCGTTCGTAAGTATTTATTATCTGTTTAAAATTGGAACACTGTTGTGTTTTTCGTTGATAGTTATTGTTTTTTAAATAACTATTTTTTTAATTAACGTTATATTATGTATGACCAGTATTCAGATTTTTTTGTTATAAGTTTGAAAGTGTAAGTTTGTGCAGTGATTTTAAATTATACAGCCAAACGGTGTTTGAAGTGAATGTTTTGTTGCAGACCAATGCAAAGGGATAACAATAGAGGTGCCAAAGGAATAATCGTAAAACCAACTTACAAAGGTGTTGTTGGAAAACCGGTGGAGTTTACTGGTGAGTCGAAACACAATATTATACGCCAGTTGTTTTACCAACTTCAGCTATAGAAATTCAATTCAAGAAACAAATATTTTAGATTACTTTCTCTTGTTTGGTTCGTGTTTACTAAAACGAAATGTCATCAAAATCAGTTTTTAGAAATTTAATACTCTGATGTAAACCTCAGGGCATCTTTCATTTCATCGTTTTGTGTTAGTCGTAGTGTTACGCATGTATGGAAACAAAAGAACGACCGCACTGTGGCGCGAAGCGATTGGAACACACACGTTTAAAAAAAACTTAATTAGTAAGATGTCTCTGCTCTACGTACGTTTCTACTAAGGTGGAACAAGAGCTGTAATCCGGTTATCTCCACTTCAGAGTGGAAAGGTAACGCATCTCACAAGCAGTGATTTAAAATCGCTTTAACTCACTTGTTTATGTCCTACAGTGGATGGCAGTTCAGCTGGTCCAGGCCACTTGGAACTCGAAGTGTCTGGAGGGAACGGAGCCCTCGTACCCAGTTCAGTGCGGTCTTTGGGCGGTCATCGGTATGCTGCAGCCTTCATACCGAAGATAGCGCAAGTGCATACAGTACGAGTGACGTTTAATGACCAACATGTGCCAGGTTAGTGCTAAGTGATAGAATTGGATTTATATTTAAAAGTGAAAATATATAAAAGGACCTTTTTTCCAACCAAAGACAATTTCTTCTAGAGAGAAAAATATTTGATTGAATTCCATTTTTAACTCATAACTAAATCTTCGTCCTGTATAGAAAGTTTAGATTTTATATAGATTACTTTTTTAGATCATAATTTAGTATTAGGTTATGTGAACATAATTGCGTCGTGATCTGAACAACACTCAAATCGATCGACCATATTTTTTGGTCTAGTTGGGAACAGGTTAAATAAATTCTTCGTCTTAATTTAAAAAAGAAACAAACATTCGAAATTTAATAAAAAAGATAAACCTCACCGTAAACAACAAACATAATAGACCTCTACGCATTCCGCATTCAAAAAGGCTAAACCAGCACATTACGAGCTATCTCACTGCGTCCTCGCAACCTATTCGTGATTGAATGTGATTGCACGAACAAAGGAAAGCCTGCCTGGCTGTCATGCCGCACCTACGAATCAAATCGAAATTACCACTCAGACTGTACTCGTATGTACCTAGGTATCTGCCTAGTTTACGCTAACACATGAAACAATTACCTCTTAGTCTATGACGTATTTCGATAGTACATAGTATATTGTTCATTTAAGTACATTAATTAGTTTACGTATATTATTACGTACCTTGCTTTTATCTTTAATGCATGTCTTAGCTAAGGCTAATTGGATTAAAACTACTACTCACGTGACGTAGTTTTACTAATATAAGTGATGGTAACTCATTGCGATTGTTACAACAATGTGCAAATCGGCCATTGCTTGGATTGATGGACGATAGAAGCGTTTCTTTGTGAGCGTTACCGGTATTTCAGAGAGAACGTTAATTTATCGCTTCCGTTGTTTGTGGCCTTTAGGCGGTCTTGAGACTGCAGAGTTAGCCACTGAACTGCTCGAACTTTCTCACTCAAACTCAAGTACCTAATAAAGTTCAAGATTATCTACTGTGATCTCACTGTAACGTTTATACTGAAATATGTCCCCGAAGAAGGACATAAAAAGACTTCACAATTTTTACGTTCCTACTTCCACTCACTCTTTTGTTTAGGTCTTCACCTTTAAAAAATAAGCATAACTTTTCGAGTTAATAAACGCGTTACGTTGAACTTGTAATAAAGTTATTCATATTTACATTTTAACAAACAAAGAGCCTCACTTCTTCACAGAAATATGACGTTTAAATTGCTTTTTTTCTTTTAATTTGAAATCACTGGGGTTTCTGTACCTTTGTATTTATGCTTGACGCGTTGGATGGTTTGCGAACAATCTATACTAATATTATAAAGCAGAGTTTGTTTTGTTTGTTTGTTTGTTTGTTTAAACGCGCTAATCTCAGAAACTACTGAACCGATTTGAATAATTCTTTTTGTAATAGATAGCCACATTCAACGGGAAGGTTATAGGCTATTTTTCATCCCGAAATTCCTACGGGAACGGGTACAACGCGGGTAAAACCGCGGGGCGCTGCTAGTCATTTTGTAAAGCACTATGATGTGTAGCCGTGTTAGTGAATTATATGGAATAGGTATTGTAATTTAAATACTTAGTAGTAGTAGTAGTAGTATAAGCCTGTAATGTCCCACAGCTGGGCAAAGGCCTCTCATCTCACTGAAGATATCAGTACAGTAAGGATTAGGCGTAATCACCACGCTTGCCTAATGCTTGTTGGTGATCTGTAACCCGAGCCATGTTTGAAAGTAGGAATCGTGTTTTTAAATATTATTATAATATTGTTGTTATGTGTTCCTAGACACTAGATGATAAGTTTGATGAGTAACATTGAGCCGAGCATAATATTAGGTAAGTACGGCGGAAAATGTCTATTATTTTATTACGCCGTACCAGCTGCTTAATAAGAGGAAAAAATATATATAATATAAACATAACAAATAGATAATAAAGATTTTGTATTGTTTTCAACTCGGGACTTCTCAGAATACACTTAAAACCAATTAATTGAAAACAAAAAACTTCCCGCATTTTTTGTATACTTATTCATTAATTCTTTTGTAATCCTCTTTTGACGCAACAGTATTTTGAGGAAAATTAATCAAAATAAGTATAGTAAATATTCCATTGGAGCTTAATTGAAATGCTTTAACTTTATTTGCCCGTAAATGTTATATTGGGAAAATTCAATAAAATACATCTCACAAAGCCGTATAAAGCCAGCTTCACAACAACGATGGTACGAGTAGAAAGTGCATTATGATGTGTGCACACTATGCGTGTAATGCCTCGTGATTACTAAAGAAAATGACAAGAAAACCTATTTACTAGATCAGGTCACCCGTGCATAATGCCTATGAAAGTTATGAAAGCGACGACAACCTTTATACACCGAGGATTTTTATAACCTTGATATCTTTTCTTGGTTCAGATTCTATAGAAAAAATGTAGGTTATTTTTATAGGAATATTTTTCAGACGATTTCTTGTTAACTCATGTTTTTGTAGTGATAAGATGTTCAGTTCTCAAATCTGAGATTCATCTATGGGAATATCAAAATCTGTTATATTTTACCTATATCATGAAATGTAAGCTATCGTAATGTCCTTCATACCATTATCGCCGAACACAAAAATTGGGTGCAATTGCAATACCATATTATATAATATAGGTACCCAAACGAATGGAACCCACAACCTCCGACGGCTCCTACACAGTAAACGCTCTCACAAACACTGCGAACGGGCTTGTCAATTGTAAAAAACCAATCAAGTTTTCCATTAAAACTAAACTAGATTCACGCTAATGCACAGATAGAATCCAAACGCAGCGCTAAAATTAGTTCTCATCTCGCACCGAACTCAGAATAACACAAACTCCAAGTTGTTGGTGAACACACTATTGCAATCAGTAGGAATAGCGAAAGGTATGTTCTAAAGTTGACTACTCAGCCGTATTAGGTTTCCACGGTTGAAGTTTTCATTTGAAGACCCAGGTAGTTATCGAGGCGTATCTTTGACTCGGCTTACAGACTAGTGACTTTTGTCTGCGAACAGTCTGTTTTGTCTGAGAACAGTTGTTTTGTTCGGTTACGGATTACTGACACTAAAAAAGTAAATACTGAGATTTTTTTAGTATCAGTAGTCTGGAACCGAACAAAATAACCGAACTACTGAGACTAGGGGAAACAGTCAACCTCCTCAATGTGTCTTTGGAAGTATGTACAGTTGGAAAAATGCGCCCAAAGTTCGTAAGTTCATGAAGGTTAGTGGCTAATCCTGGTGTCGGAGGTAAAACCTCCTCAAAGCCTGAAAGTGCGCCCTGAATAATGTGTATTATTTTTTAGTTTGTAGTCTCTCGTCTATGCAACCCTTTAATAAGTTTTCAGAAATATGGAAGTGAAATGTAATGTACTAAATTATTTACCTAACGACCCTTTTGAATTAAGGCGCATGTGGCTACAAATAAAAAACAGAATAACGTCGATGTCTGCAGATGAACTGCCACGAATACAGCCGAACAATACGATTAAAACGCCTAAAGTGAAATAGTTTATTTTAGTCCTTCAGTCATAAACTGTTTTATTTCGTTTATTTTAATATGTGTACAATTCAGAATATGCGATCGCTTTAACAAATTAAAATACAAAATATTTATGTCCAAAAAATAGCCCATAATATAACAGAAAAACCGGGCAATGAAATAAGTAAGTACTTTATCATCCTATTATATTCTTTGGGTAAAGTATAGGAACCTAACACTTTTAAACACTCCTTTAAAATCTCTGAAAGACAAACAAAAGCAATGTATTTGGGTGAAACAACAAAAAACCGATAAGATTGTTATCTGAAGAGATGGAACACCATTAAAAGATGCAAATGATAAGTGAGATGGTTTTTCATTTAATGAAAGCAATTAAAAGCAAGTTTTACAAGTGTGTTGGCAATTAGCAAATTCTGCGAAGAGGTTCCCTAACATATCCCAACTAAATCCTAGATTCTAGAATCTAGATCCGCTACTAAGGGAACCTAACATTTCATAGAAATTTCAGATTTTGATACCAAAACAGAAACCAACGTAATGTTAGTCAATTTCTCAGAATATATGTATATGTTCGCGTAACATTCACCTCCACGGTAAGTGTTGTTGTGTACTAGTAGCGCCACGCGGTTTCGCCCGCGTTGTAACCGTTCCCGGCATGAAATGTAAGTAAGTTCGTGTAGGTTAGTAGCCAACCCTGTTGTCGCAATTTTTAGACCGCCTTTAGGCCTCCGACATGGTCTGACGATTGAAATAACCGGGACCGACAATTTTACGAGCCCTCCGAAGCACGGTAGCACTCATATAGAAATACCACCCATCCAAATAGCGACCGCGCTGCTCGTTGCTTAACAATCGGAATGAGCAAACATCACTAAGTTAAGCTAAGCAATGAGCGCCACTGATGCAAGATACGATTCTATATTCATGTAAAGTTTCATCCAAATCCGTTCTGTTGTTATTACGTGAAAGAGCAATAAAAATCCATACATACCTACATCCCCACAAACTTTCACAGTTGTAACATTAGTATTAATTATTATGTAAAATGTATCGCGTTTAATTGGAACTAGTTACGTGCAGTTTATATTAGTAGGAAGTTTTGATGTAATAATGCAAGTAATCTTGGGAATGCTTTGAATTTCATTGGGTTGGTGATGCGTTTCCATTACGACGGAGCTAAGCTGTGCAAACAAGGGTTCAATTGGGCTATGACATTACATTACAACCTTCGAAATCTATGCGGTAAGATTGGATTGAGCTCTGCACCGCGCATATTTAAATATGGCTAACTTTTCAATGATTTACTGTGGTCATTTTGGGATAATAAGCAAGTAGCCTTCAAATTAATCTCTGATATGATCTCAAATTTTTGTAATTCTCAATATTAAGTCAAAACTCATAAATATTTAAGATATTTTAACACTTTTCTCTAAAACACACAAAACTATCTAATTGTATAGGTAGATATATCTTAATTCATACATATTGAACACTAATTTTGTTCACTTAACAGATAACTCAACCGTGAGTATTTAAAAAGTTATTTTCTAGAAAATACGTCTTGGAAATTATTAGCAGTTGACCTACTTTTATAATTAAGTTTAATGGGGTGGCATGCAATGGAAAACGTTTCTTTCTTCGCGCCGTTTAGGTTTAATATACTACCGTGTTTCTAACCTTTTCATTTCATTCTAGTGTTTGGAAGTACCTACCTATACTTTGTTTACGAAAAAGTAATATTTGAAAGTGATTTTTTTTGTAAATACCAATGGCGGTTTGCTTTACAATTCAATTTGTTGCGTAATACTTTATCTTTTTTAAAATCTGATTGTAATGTTAACAGGTTAGTTAAAGCTGGTTAACGATTTAAACATTTTTTTACCAAAAAAACAACATAAGAACCAGATATGAAACGTAAAATTATAATACATACTTAACAATAAACATAAGTAAAATGACTAAAGAAACTCTGAGAACCATTTATTTGTAATAAAAATTTGAATATGTTAAGTCGTTATTTGCCGCGTTTCTTTTCATTTAGGAACCTATCTAAGTACGGAGGCAGATCGTGTGGGAGTCGATAATGTAGTCAAATCCGCCGCACGGAGGCGACGCGACGTGACTAACCGACCGCTTGTGCCACCACTGCGAGTAGGCTCTCAAATTCCGCCGCGGCCATTTTGAATACTTCGGTGACGTCAGTCAGGTGGGACCGAATGCGCCAGCGCACCTCGCTCGCCTGACATTTGAGTCGCGCCCGCGTCTGGCCGAGGCTATGCCTCCGTGTTAATAAAAATGCAATTTCTTTCGCCGCGTACAGTTCGCATAATACGTTCCAAATACTAATTGACGTAACTTAGTGCCTCTCTGATCTTTGCAACGCATCAAGAACAGTTGAGCCGCTCCGGCCTGGTGTTGTGATAAGTGTTGTGATTTCTTTTCGTCTGCCGAGTGTGTCCCAGATAGCTGTCACTTTCGGGACGCAAGATTGTCTCCGGAGGTCGTATCGCCCTCGATAAGTGAGTGTGTTTGCATGCATTGTGTTCCTACATCCGTGAACTGGTCAACAGTCTATGTGGGCGCGACACGTCATTGGTTATTTGAAAAGCCTTTTTCAAACTTACTACGTACCCGATTCCATATCGATAACTTTCGAAATCAAGTTGATTAAACAATATCATATTTCTACATTGATTTCATAACTACAATATTGACGCCTAAATCAAATTCCGTTGGACCATTAAATATGTACTAATTACCAGAATCAATTAATTAATCGGATGACCGACATTTAAGTTAATGATGCAATTATTGGATTGTCAACATTTTTGGTACAATATTTGGTAAATACTTGTAGTGACCGGATCTAGACTATGGTTAGGACCGCGGCCATCTATATAAAGACCGTGCGTTGAACTCTTTTATAAGGGCCATTTCTCACGCACACGCACCCTCTTTCACGACTGACCCGGCCACGACCGAAACTGCACTCTGTTACAATCAGTTAACGGTCATTATTAAATAACACAACACTTATCAAATAGCGGATATTGTAAGGTTTTTATGGTGATCATCAGTTGGTTGTTGAACAACAATATAGCGTGACTGGTCTGGCATCGATGTGAAGCAAAAACATCTTATAATTCACTATTAATGAATGCTTGACAGATGTTAGCATTTTATTACGCTTTTCTTTGCCAGATTATTTGAATCTGATCAAAAATTCCTACATAAATTAACTGTGTACAGTTGTTATTTGCGAGACCTTGAGTAAAGGTCTACTAGAACTTTATACATAGTTATGTGTGCCCGTCAATAGGTTCTAGTATAAATTTCCTCTTTGTAATCAGTTAAAAGTTATAAACAGTTATTATGAAGTATGTGCAACATGTGCACGCACGATCAATTGTTTTGTATTTGGATTTATTGTTTCAATCACGACAAATTATGTCAATGAGGGAAAACATCAATAACATTTATCCATTATTCTTATAAAACGAAACGTAAATAAAATCTTTCAAAATAATCATTATTCTTTAACTGTACCTACTTTTTCACATAAAATGTCAAAATTCTCCTTCTTTTTTATCTAGAATGAAATCCACCCGCAGAAATTCACACACGGTTAGTTAGACCCAAACTAAGCTCTAAGCTTATACTATGATCACAAACTGACACAATAACATAATACATACACAAATACGAATATAATAGATAAGTAATTGAAATCCAGACGTCGTCGCCATCAATTTCAGCACATATTTTTTATTCCGGATGGGAATCGAACCCGCAACTCCCGACACATTAATCGCTCTCCCATGCCACTGTGCCAACGGGCTCGTCAAATAAGTAGCGAGATTTCGGTTTTTTACATGGTACGGATACGGGTTTTGGTGACATCTCATTTACATAATTCTGTATATAAATCCATTTTTTTAATTGTATATTTCGATTACATAAATCTTTATATTTTGTTGTCCTTGCACACTTAAATGAAAGCAAGCCGCCTTAACTTCGTTTTGGTAGAACATGTAACATTAAAGTCTTTGCACACTATACCCAGGCAGTCTTTAGACTGACAAGTTCGACACAGGCAAGTCTGTTTTTAGTGCGTCTAACACTATAGTGCGTCTAAAACAGTGGTATAAAGTGTTTTGTCTTTTTTGCTCTTCGGAAAGTAACGTAGGTATGTCGGAGAGGGACAAAACATTTGATAACTGAAATGCTGTAAAAATTTTTTTATAAAAAAGGCCCTAATTCTTTAGTGTCTTATTAATAAACGCTCTGTAACACTGTGTTTTGTCTCTTTCGCTCTTCGGAAAATTGCGTATGTCAGAAAGTGACAAACCACTTGATAGCTAAACTGTTCAGACGCGTTTTAATATTATGGCCCATTGTGTCTAGAGTGCGCGCCTTCATTTGTTTTCATAGACGAGACCGGTAGTTATGACTTACATCTCAGGCTCTTGGGTCTCTATTATAAATAAAATAAACGACTTGGCACAACAAAATGAATATATTGGAAACATCTTTAATAGTATAATAATTATATAATGAGACTAGCAGCGCCCCGCGGTTTTATCCGCGTTATACCCGTTCCCGTGGGAATTTCGGAATGAAAAATAGCCTATAACCTTACCATTAAATGTGGCTATCTATTACAAAAAGAATTATTCAAATCGGACGAACAATTCCTGAGATTACCTCGTACATACAAACTGATGTGTACCTAAGGATACAATGAAAAAGAGTCTACTTTTCTGTCAAATCTTACGTAAATCCATAACGCAGAAATTTTAATATAAAACAAACGTAGGCAGTGAAAGCACCCAACCGTGCATAGTAAATTGTATTTACTCACTTGCATAAGTAAAGAATAATCACACTTTACATACTATCACTTTCTTATTATATAACTTTGTGACCAGCAGATAGAACGGTAATGAGTACGATGATAGACAAAATAAAAGCGTAATTTTCACACTAGTACGTACTTTAAATACTACGTGTGTTATTGTAGCTACTTGTAGTACCTACAAACAGTCCAGTCATTATATCGATTGAGGTTCCGATTCTGTTAGTAAACTAAGTCAGTCAAATGTAAAGAGCAAATACTTTCAGATATCTCATACGAGTATTCTAATTGTTCCCTTTGCAGATTGGTCGACTCAAACTGACTTCGTTCATAACGATGTCAGAGTTAAAAATGTCAAAGAAACGGATTTTTTATTAAATTAGAAATTAGTAGGTTAATACCTATTTATACCAGACAAGAAATTACGTAATGTTTTCCGTTTTAGTCACTTTTATATTATTACCTGATTATGTTCTGTTCCGTTTTAGATTTTTTTTTATTTTTACCTAATATCACCAGTAGCCACGATCGACTGAAAGCTCCACAATACTTTTACAATTACACTATACGTTACATATCACGAACATTCAATAGGGCCACACAAACAGAGGTTAATTATCGAACCCACTCCACCGATATGAAATTACTGGATGTTATTCGTACAAAGTTCTTGGTCTATCAAAGTAGAAATTCATTGATGCGCTTTATGGAACGATCGTTTCTCTCGGTTCTAGTGTTGCGCGCGCTTTGGTATCAGGTTGCAAGCAAACCGCAGGCTTGCCCGCTCCCAGGGAACACAGACTGATGCCAATTTGAGCTCCAATTACACTGAATGAACACGTTTAATGTACGTTTCATTGTGCTTGTTGTGTCATTATTGTGCTGCGTATTTCGTATTGAATTTACAGTATTTTTGGCGAGTGCCTCTTGTGTTTTGTTGTTTTTATTTAATAGCCGTGCCCCGCGGTTCTTCTTACGTTGTGCCCGTTCCCATGGGAATTTTGGGATGAAATAACGTTCCTCTTGATCATAGCTACGCAATACAAAAATAATAATGCGATATGGACGGGTAAGTCCCAACATACAATCTTTCGAACATACAAACAAACAAAATTACTATCTTCTTATCTTATCTTAACAGCCTCCGTGGTCTAGTGGTTTGAGCGCTCGGCTCACGATCCGGAGGTTCCGGGTTCGATTCCCGGTGGGGATATCTCACAAAAATCACTTTGTGAGACTGTCCTCAGTTTGGTTAGGGCATTGCAGGCTGAATCACCTGATTGCCCGAAAAGTAAGATGATTCCGTGCTTCGGAGGGCACGTTAAGCCGTCGGTCCCGGTTACTTTCTACGGATAGTAGTCGTTACATGAGCCATGTCAGAGGCCTTTGGCGGCTCTATAACTCTGACACCAGGATTGGTCAAGTTGACCATCCACTCGACTATCTTCTTATAATATTAGTAAAGATTGGTTTAGTGTTTAATTTTGATTGGTCAGATAGGATTTAGATTAAGGTGAAAGGAAGGTACGTTAACTCGAAAGGGTGCAATATTTTTGGCGAGTGCTTTGGGTGGGTATATCATAACAGTTGCGATTAATAAACATTTGTTCATTAACTTAATAACTCAGTTTAACTAATATAATATCTAATATGTTTAAAGCAAACCGTGTAAGTTACACCACTGTACTTGGTCATATAACTCCGACGTTTGAAAGTATGAACGAAAATGTAAATACGAATTTCCTGCAGTTTAAGCAAAGTTGAAAGTTATTCCAAAAGTAGGCAACACCTGTATGGAACTGGTTAAAAACTGCATTACATTGGCTTTCGAAACATATGAGCAGAACGAGTTCTAGCTCCCTTCGCCTATCAAAAAATGCAGTTAAACTAAACCACAGTTCACGAAAGAGTTAGTATAGAAAGTTAAATATACAAATCGCACACTTCTTTTACGAATATAAGCAACTAGTAGTGCCTTGCAGTCTTAGCCGTTTCATACCCGTTCCAGCGGGAATTTCGGGATAAAATGTATCGCAGGTTTTTTTCGGATGTTTAACCTATATGTATGTACGAAACGTATTTAGATGAAACTTTACAGTAATATTACTGTAAAGTTTCATCTAAATACGTTTCGTACATACATAAATCCTCACAAACTTTCGCATTTATAACATTAGTAGGATAACATCTTTAGTGAAAATATCACATAACTTACCTACTTTATTTCTGTATATTTCTACATATTTTAACTAGCAATGCCTCTCAGCTGGCAGCACCTAAATTCTAGTAATGAAATGTCTGCGTACCATTAAAAAATCTTAATAAAATCAATTCACCAATTTCAAAGATTGATTTCGAATTCAGCATGTCTGCTTCCTGAGGAAATGGTATACTTAGCAGACTAGTTTCCATCTAGAGAGTGTTATTATAGCCGTCACAAGCTATTGATTGATATGAAGTTTGACATCTAAAGCGACCATTGACAGTTTGACAGTTGACTAGCGAACAACTTCACACTGGTAGAGTGACAGAATCAACGTTTTCCAAAATCAAAACTTGAATGATTTTATATTCCAAACACATGAGTTCCATTTTACTTTAAATTGGAATTGTCATCGATAAATCCGACCCCAATGTATTATTATTGTAGAATGAAATCAAAATGCAAAATAACAATAATACCAAAATATCTGCAATATCAGATCAAACAATGCAAATTTAATGCTGGATTAGTATTCAGTTCAAGCATTTAATTTATATTTTGCGTAATGGTTTGCTAATCGAGTTAGTTCTAATCAGACGTAACAGATTAATCTTCTACTTAATGATTGGCTGTTACATCCATTAATACGTAGAGGAAGGAAGACGTAATAACATTTCAATAATGATTATTAACTACTTAGTTTCTACTACGAACTATGAATATTTTTTTCAAAAATCATTGTCTTCTCACCGGAAAAAAAGAGTGATGTTCTTACATCACTCTTTACTGGTGGAGGTTTGTCTGGAGTCTATCCTATCCTACATATCCTCTGTCAGATGTGAGTCTATCCCATTGTAGAATGAAACGTAGGGACCAATTTAGTTCCGAGATGGTTTGTGGAAAAGATAGCTTGAAACTTCTTTGTCTTTCTTCTAACTTATTTTATATTTTTGAAGATAAAATTGTCTTTTAAACCTTAGGTATTACAGTATTAGGAACAATTTTAACTAGTCTAATCTCAATAATTAACTTTTACCTGTTCAACCTTTAAAATTGATTACCTCTCGTTAATTCACTTTTCTTTCTATATAACCTTGCCAAACCCTAAAAACAATTGACTGACAGTTAAAATCAAAATGGCGGCTAAGTGAATTCCCAAAAATGTCACCAAAGGCTCTACCAGTAATGAATGGAACGTGATCCAAGTATGATTGGACCTGACTTTGCGAGGACAACGGGCCCGTATTACCGTAACTGTATGGCACAAGCATTTTGAGTTGCAGTCTTCACTTCACTACTAAGTAGTTGACATTGACGTGACAGGTCTGTCCAGGTGCCAAAACTAGGTACTATTGTGATGTTAATAAGGGCTATTTTTGTATGAATAGATATGTGAGTGAGATATAGCGAACAATGTAACATCGTAATATGGAAGCCACGATTTGACCGTCTTGTATTGCAACATTTTCCTAAGAAAAGTGTTTGAGATAACGAAACCGTCGTTTTGCTAGAAGGTAGATAAGGTTTAAAAAAATCTAAAAGAAAATAATTTTAATACACTGTACCCCGTGTTTTGCGTTTATTTAACATATTGTCTATTCAGCTGTTTCCAGTAATTACTTATGAACGTACACTTGCTTTGACGGTTAGTGATGTAAAGTTAAAAGTATTTTAAAGTACAAAGCATTTGCTATATATGTACTTAAGTCTACCTAAACGTAAACAACGTGCCCAACTTGAAGTAAAATAAGTAATGCAAATAACATGTAAAATATTTCGTTCCCATCAAATCTCATTGGCAATTCAAATGTTGACTAAGATGTTTGACATACCAAAAGTTGGGTGGGTGCTGTTTTATTGGTCCGTGGACCGGTAGACCCATGGCTGTAGGTTGAGAGTAGGAGGCTGACTACTAAAGTGCTACTATAGTGACTACTTAGGGATGGATCCAGAAATTTGATTCGGGGGCTTGAGCCTGAGGGTGAAATTTTCAAGTGGATCATGTCATAAATTTAATAAAGGGTAGTACAAATGGAACATGTCAAATAAAGGGTTGTCAAACAAAACTTGCTTTGAACATTTTACTAGTATTCATAACATCAAAATCCAACTTAATTTATGATAAGTAATCTAATGGGACTGACTCGACTGGGGACTTTCATATGTATTTAAGGAGGGCCTGAGCCCCATAGGTCCTAGATCCGCCACTGTTCACACCCATCTTATAATTAAAGGCTTCTGTGCTGCAATTAAGTTTAAATGAGTAAAACTTTGTTTCGTCGACACTACTTTGAATGAAGGATTTGACCTTTTCGTTAAGAAGGTTATATTTTTGGCTGATGCCTCAAACTTGTATTGTCAGTCAACGGTATT
This sequence comes from Cyclophora punctaria, assembly GCA_951394245.1. Taxonomy (NCBI): domain Eukaryota; kingdom Metazoa; phylum Arthropoda; class Insecta; order Lepidoptera; family Geometridae; genus Cyclophora; species Cyclophora punctaria. The sequence continues at coordinate 5,214,208 of OX596171.1, forward strand.
GTCAGTTTGACCTGTAAATAGGACATCAAAGTACTTATAACAATTCCAGAACTTTAAATCGGTTTATTACTTTATCGGTACTTTCTTTCTTCATTGTACCAAGAATAATATTTTTCAATGTTAACTAGGTATTTCTATGCCATCCTATAAGTACACTTACTAGGTACTACGAGTATAAGCTTACTGCATTATTTTTTAACAGGGAGTAGTAGGGAGGTGTATCTTACATTCTGCTATAGTTTACTTAGAAAACATTATTATATGTTTTGGTTTAATGTATTTTATTCTAAGGAGGTCGACAGCCAGACAAGGCGCTGGCCGAACAATAAGATACCTCGCTATACCGTAGTATATTTACTACATATCTCTTGTGTAAAACAATGCCTAATTTGTAGCCAAAGGTGTGCTAACGATTGTCTCCAAATAATTTAAAGATCGAATAGAATGGGGGCGATAGATGACGAACATTGTGTGCTTATTTGAAGATATTCGCACCACGTCCTTAATTAGCGATGTTTGTTCTGTTATATTATTTAAATAGGTAGTATTTATTTAGATTTGCAAATAATTAAGTCAAATTATGTATTGAAAGGCAAGATGAATGTTTGTCTGGTTGTAGTCGCGAAATAATAAATAGAGAAAAATGAAGAAAAAAAGCAATTGGGGAGGCCCAATAGTGGGACATCTTACACTAAAAATAATAATACTAAACCATTTATTCATATGCTTAAATAATATCTACTTATCCAATACTAGCAGTGCCCAGCGGTTTTACCCGCGTTGTGCCCGTCCCGTTGGGAATTTCGGGATGAAAAATAGCCTATAACTTTCCTCGATAACTGGACTATCCAACACTGAAAGAATTTATCAAATCGGATCAGTAGTGCCCGATATTAGCGCGTTCTTACAAACAAACAAACTCTGCAGCTTTATAATATTGGTATAGATTTGCAATATGTATTCACCTAATAAACTAAAAACCCATACATTTATCCAACAGTCAATATCAACGTTACCTGACCATACCTACCAATAAAGGTAACCGATATCAGATAGTCTATTCTATCTACAATCCAACAATCGGTCGAACCGTGACATCCGCCCTCGCCGTCAACTGGTCGTAGCCATTACGAAATAGGAAACGATCGTTTTGTCTCTATAAAACAATCTATTATTATATAGCTGTTGTTTCGACAAATATCAGTTAGTCTGGCAAAAGAGGTAAAGGCCAATTAACTGCTTTGTTTGAAAAGATATCGATGAACAAGACCGTTGTTTGTCTAACTCCTATGCGAAGGTTTCAGTCTTTAAGACAAGTATTTTATGAGTTTATATGTGACTAGCAGTGCCCTGCGGTTTTACCCGCGTTGTACCCGTTCCCGTTGGAATTTCAGGACGAAAAACTTTCGCGTTGAATGTGGCTATCCATTACAAAAAGAATTTTTCAAATCGGACCAGTAGTTCCTGAGATTAGCGCTTTCAAACAAACGAAAAAACTCTGCAACTTTATAATATTCGTATAGATACTGCTTTTGTCTAATAATGCTATACGATAATTATAAAACTTTTTTTAAAAGTAGCGTACTTAAAAATACAAGCAACATTAATCTGTTTTCATTTATTGATAAGTAGTTACTTAGTTAAGTTGGCACTTATTTGGGGGAGAACTTTAGCCAGCAGTAGTGTAATATAGGTTAGAAAAAGTAGGGCATTAAATATTATAGCCATCTATCTGTAGTAAAATTCTTAGTAACTTCGGAAAAGTTTAGTAGTGGCCAACCTTGTGTATATACGTAGGAGTACATTGTACAATAATTTTCGTTGAGGTCAGATGTCAACTAAAATTGCATAGAGAAGTCGAACGATTTTTCCCAAACAATAGATGCTTTCCATCGTTTGACAAAAATACTTTCAATTGATTCGATCTCTCTAACACTCAAACCTAGCCCTATTTCTGGACGAAGGCTAGATTAAAAGCCCATAGCACTTAGGGCATGTCATAACTTGTCTAGAAATCTATTACTTTGTACTTGAACTGAACAAAATTGATGACTGTCTCACCTTTTGTATTTATCTTTGGGACATTTTTGTTATTTATTTATGTAGGTATCACTATGATTGAAACAACGGAATGGCTTTAAGTAAAGAATCTCTCAAAGCTCTGCTCTCATCTAACTTGAAGATTTTTATTAACTTTCTTCTCTAAACACATCAATTGAAGTGTTAACTCAAAGGTATTTTGAAATGAAATCACTAGAAAGTTCTTTATTACACGTTTTATTACGCCCAAATTAAATATAAACATTTAACAGGTTGAGTTAAACTTGATATCTTTATTTATGATTTGATCAACAGAAATCAAAATATCAATCAGTATTTTATGGCTTTGATGAGTAACATTTATAGTAGTAAGTTTATAATTTGGCGTATGCCACTTCAGTTTCGAGTAGGTTACTAAACTACTTACCAAACTTTTTTGGTTCTATTTTGTGTCTCAAAAGTGATATCACCTGACCGTCGACCTCTAGAAGAAGACAGCTGACTAGTTTTAGTTTTGTAGAGTGTTGACCACAGAGCATAGAAGCACCGCGCGGTAGCGGCCGGCCCGGCGGTGCTTCTATGCTCTGTGGTGTTGACTCTGTCACACTGCTCGGTACGAAAGTCGCTAATCTGTCAAATGGTTGAGTCAATATGTAAAACTTCACATTAGTACGAATGTATGTAGCACAAGGGTGCGTTTAGCGAAGCGGAGCTGTCCGAAGCTCAATCCACCAATCACAACCATTGAAATTGACAAACAAGGCATTGACATTGTCAAAATCATTTCGTAATGCACCGTGATTGGTCAGTTCAGCTCCACCGCTCTGCTTCAATGGAAACGTACACAAAGGCGTAGATAAAATATGGAAATGGAAACTAATAGACTATCTCCCTTCAGAGGCCGATAAACACGTCATGTCACCCTGTGCGGTAATATGAACCACGGAATATCCAAGTACTATTATCTACCTATCATCTATATATATAAAAATGAAACCCGTTTTTTGTTGTCGTCGCATCACGCGTGAATGGCTGGACCGATTTCCACGGTTTTGCATTCGTTGGAAAGGTCTCGGGCTCCGTGAGGTTTATAGGGAATAAAAATCTCAAAATTCCCACGGGAACGGGGGCGCTGCGGGTGAAACCGCAGGACACAGCTAGTCTATAATATAAAAATGAATCGCTGAATCTGTTGGTAAGCGCATAACTTCAGAACGACTGCACCAAATTGGATGATTCTTTTTTTAATATGTTCCTTATTGTCAGGACAAGATTTTATATATAAGAAAAATAAGGAATAAAAATCTCAAAATTCCCACGGGAACGGGGGCGCTGCGGGTGAAACCGCGGGGCACAGCTAGTAGTACATAACATTGGAAACCAAATTGCATAATAATGATATTTACGTGTCTAATCATATTGACGCTATTGTTTTAGATTTCACATTGTTAGCTATTTGAGGAGATGATTTCAAGTCACCTTGAGATAAATATCTACATCCTACGCTTGATCGTGCTGCCTACAATGGGTGGTTGTTTGGTTTTAAGGTCGTAGCTCATAACACCCGTTTCGGAACGATTACCGCCTCGCCTCGAGCGGTTAGTATGGTTTCTATGGAGCAATAGGGCATAAAAATACTCACTGCATTAACTTTGGTGGACCATGGACAGTGTGTAGAATAATAGGTGACCACTCATCGCTCGCCCCTTGCCTAACGTTGGCCATGTGGTATTTACTAATTAAGACCGCGGCAGGCACCCGTGGGCCACCTGTCATACGCTGGTTCTAACATGTCCAATAACGAATGGAGCGATACGGCGGTGCCGGTACCGTGCCGGGTGGGTCTAATGAGCTATGACCGTAAAACGTTAAGCTTACTGTGGGAATAATTACATGTTAAAATAAAGCGGTGATTCATAATTAAGTCTGATTTATGAGATCATTTTCGTTGAGTTTTTGCCGGCTTTTTTACTCTTCTAAAAATGTTGTCCGACGTGCTTTGTTACTTCCACAAACAAATCAAACGGAAAACAGCTAGATATTGTAGTTTTAAAACAGAGGAACAGATTTTTAATTAGCGTCATTAAATTTCCCTTTACTACGTCCAAAATACTCTAAATTCTTTCATAGTGTTCGTAACGAAACAATAAGTTCATTGTATCGGTCAAGCTGCAACCGCGAACAATACATACACTACGTCACAATGGCCACTAAAAACCACACCATTACTAACCAACACCGATGATTTTGCTATAACATTGATCTCGTAAACCAATCATTAACTTTCGTTCACTTTCTTTATAATTATGGTGTAATCGCTCCAATGGACGCTTCCTAGAGCGATCTCTTCCGTTTTAACGAGTTCACACGACTATAATACATACATGTCGCGCGCTAGATAGCTTCATATGCAGATGTGTTCCGGAAATTGTGTAAACCAAACGATTTTCTTCAAATATTTGAAATTGTATTATGAATGTTTGCAAACATTAATATTTAAGCCTCGTGTGGTGTGAACACTGCACAGGAAACTCATAGTGATAGGCAAGTTGGCTTGTGACGAGGGTCGCCACTGTTGTTTCTAGACGTTTGAAGTAGAAAAATGTTACTTTGTTTTTATCTAGATTAGTTCCGATTTTAACCGTTGGCACAGTTATGTGGCGCAGCGTCTTACTTGAGTACAACGTGCGGTTTCTCTGCAAATGAAATTGGTTATGCAATTTGTTATTCCTTTTAACTGCTGCTTTTAGATAACGTGAATGTGTCCGTCGAGATACCTAGTCATTTGCAATAAGTTGCAGACAGACCAACACTTTTAGATTTTGTCGAGTATATTATTCTTATAAAGTATTTGTGTATGTATATATGCATTAGTAAGTATCAGTTGGTTTGATTCCATAATGCAAGGTTAGAGCTTAGTTTGGGTCTAATTCACCGTGAGTGAATTTGTCCGGGTGTATATTATTACGTCTGGTATTATTAGTCTTTAATTTTATCCAAAAATAAGTATCCAAGTAATATCATAATGGTTTAAGAAATGCATCATCACTACACAGTATAAAACAAAGTCGCATTCCGCTATCTGTCTGTCCTTATTATGCTTAGATCTTTAAAACTACGCGACGGATTTTGATGCGGGTTTTTTAAATTGATAGAGTGATTCAATAGTAAGGTTTATATGTATAAAAAATTCCAAAATTTCCACGGGAACGGGCATAACGCGGGTAAAACCGTGGGCGCTGCTGGTTCAATTATAAATTACAGTAATGGGCTCATTTAAAATTGACTACCAAATGAAATTCAAGAAATACAAAATACCTACTTAATAAGTAATTAACTACATATTATTTTTATTTTATAATCTAGTTTCTGCTTATAAATATGTAAAAGTGTTCGGTAATATAGTTGTTACATTAATTATAATTATTCAAACGAAAGTTATTTTAAAACAAGAGAAATATTCAAAGTTATAAGTAAGGTTATAAAAAGCAACGACCGATAAATACTTTGATATTTATATTATAATTTTATTACTTACAATACTAGCTGTGCCTCGCGGTTTTACTCGCGTTGTATCCGTTCCCGCAGGAATTTGAGGATAAAATGTATCCCATATGTTATACCTACATTACTGTAAAGTTCATCCAAATCTGTTCAGTAGTTTTTACGTGAAAGAGCAACAAACATACATCCATACATACATCCATCCTCACAAACTTTCGCACTTATAATATTAGTAGGAGTAGGAAGTAGGATAGGATATCCTCTTATTATAAATATTAACATAGTATTAAGAGTTATATGTACAACATAAGTAAGCTATTAAAGGTGATTTTTTATTGTTTTTATTTTATCTTGCAGTTGAGCAACGATAATTTGCAAATAGGAAAAAAACAAAAGATGTACATATTTTCGTCGAAAGACAATAGTTATCTTCAAAAAGAAGAAACCCCATAAACGTGTTATTTTTTTCCATATTCATATATGTACTTAATATGTAGATATAACAATCGTCGCAGTATTTTGATAAACAAACTGGAACACAACACTAAAGTTCCTCGTTTGCGAAGGCCTACAAAATTAATGCATTCCATTTATTACTGACATAGGCCTATTCTATAACTTTTCCTATTTAACGGGACTATTAGAAAACCGGAACGAGAGATGTGGGTAAAATTAGGAATAGATATATATTTTATATATATGTCGGGGAAACAGCGATAATTATCCCACTATCGGGGACATGTCACATCAGGATAAGCACGAGCATTATACCGCCAATACAACATCAGATATCTTAGGATTCCTAGGTCTTGATCTTGAAATAATAACTCACAGGACTTCATTACAATGACATTGCTTGTATTTTACACACGATCATCATGGATTACAGATTACAGTTAGGATACGTCTAGATTCAATTAATTGATGGAACCTAAACGACCTCCCTTCACCCCATCAGTCGTCCTGTCCACGCCATAGAATATCTTTTCCCTATTCTATACTCGATTCGCAATACGATCGTGATGTCGTCAACACCTCATCCTTCCAATCTACGTTTCCCATCTGATCCCAATCCAACCGTCTCCATTTCCCTCCAAAACTCTAATAATCAACTCTCATCTGTCATAGTGCGTAACACCACAGACTTAACACAGTCTATTCTCCTACCATAGACTACACCACGAAGGTAGAACTCACGTCACGGAATAACAAAACTACCGATTCCATCAGTCAACTGAATTTACAAACTACTCTTAAACTTCTACCGTGTAGTGACGTTATAATCCGCTATTTGGTGTGGCGCCACTGATGCCACGCTCCAACATACAGACTAAAAATAATGTAGTGACGTTATAATCCGCTATTTGGTGTGGCGCCACTGATGCCACGCTCCAACACGGCCATCCTGCTAGCACACGTCCTCGTGTGTTAGCTAACCTGCACAGAAATAACCAACGAGAGTATTTGTTCGCCTCGGCCACTTCTGACCAATCATATTTCTACAAACAGCTCAAATAAAGAAACTTCGTAACTGTATAGTTTTTTTTTTTTTTTCTTTTAAATTACTCGAATAAAACTCTACTTAAATATTAACCAAAGCCATAAAAAATATCAACCAGAGCCATGTACCACTGTCGGTTGTAACAACAAATTAACACAATTTAATTAACCACACAAATCGAAACTTCACTCTAGTAAGCCCCTCTATCGCCACGGCTCTCGAGCCGTCCAGCAATCGCAATTGCTCTCACAGCCGCCGAGTCTACTCCTGGACTCTATGGTTCCTCCAGAACCCGACCTCCGCCAGAGTTGCCTGCTACCGCGTGCTCACGGACCACAATGTAGATACCGACCTCTGGTACGGTCAACACAATACGGCCGATAGAGTTCTTACTCGAGTTTCAACCAAAACAAGTTTACTTATCCTCATCAGGATCACTATTAACATCAACTTCGACTGGTACATGACCTACTGGCATCTTTCGTAATCTATCGTGACCAAAACCCTGGGGCCAGTAACAGTGACAGACTCTGGGTCATTATTCACACACAATCAACAATTTAATCACAATTGATTTACTACCGAACTTTTATTCGTGGTCACAACACAAGATTTAGCAAACGCATTTGCCCTTTATGCACTTCCATTTCGGAATGCCGAGTCGTCCCATGACTCTACGGTCTTCGCTACCAGGCAAGACCCGACCACACTACCCAGAGCTACCGCCTACTGCCTACCCACGGACTACTACAAGTAGTAGACACCGCTTTCTAACGGCCTACAGCTACGGCACTCTGGTGCGGTCTCAGACTGACCCATACGACATAAAACCAGTAACAATCAACCACTTAATTAACCTCACTGTCTCCACTTTCGCCTGAGTCAGCTGTTACCTGACCCACAGGCATCTTCCTAACACGATCAAGTGCATACTTGTAAGTACGTTTAGAGTTCAAAGCTTTCAACGTGTACCGATCACCATCGTTCGGTCACTCCTGACCTAATTAACTCTACTTCAACAAAAGACTTAGTTAAGCTCAAACTATTATTCTTTTCGTATGAACAAATTTAAGTATCTCAATATTCATAATCACATTGCTTATCTAAACATTAGAACTAGAACATCGTCAGGCGCAAGTACCCATTAAAAATCAAATTAATCTCAAATCAAAGTAAAAGTCAAGTGTGTGTGTCTTGTCCAGCTATCCCCGTAGCCCCAGTACGCAGCCATCCCTGTGACTGGCTGTGATCACCCATAAACCTGATCATCCCTGTGATCAGCCACTTTCGTGATCATCCCAGTGATCACCCATAGCCCTGATCATCCCTGTGATCAGCCACTCCTGTGATCATCCCAGTGACCACCCGTGATCATCCCCGTGACCACCGAAATTTACGACTCAAAAGGACACGCACAACTAGTTACCACACAGTCAAAAGTGACTACAGTTCATCATCACAAGGCTCAAAATCACTAACAATGGGTACTTGCCCTTCGGGCATTTTCCTATACCAGTCAATGATACTATATTGTGTACTCGTTCGGTCAACCTGACTATTAAGAAGCTACAGACCATAATTCTTAGCTAATTAAAATTATTATCAATCGGGAATCAAAAATACACAGAAAATATAGTGCCACACAGGCTAATGCCACACAGGCTATTGCCACATAGGCTATTGCCACACAGGCTGGTACCACACAGGCTATTGCCACACAGGCTGGTGCCACACAGGCTATTGCCAAACAGGCTGGTGCCACACAGGCTATTGCCACATAGGCTATTGCCACACAGGCTGGTACCACACAGGCTATTGCCACACAGGCTGGTGCCACACAGGCTATTGCCAAAAACAGGCTAGTGCCACACAGGCTAGTGCCATACAGGCTGGTGCCACACAGGCTGATGCCACACAGGCTAGTGCCACACAGGCTGATGCCACACAGGCTAGTGCCACACAGGCTGTCGCCACACAGGCTAGTGCCACACAGGCTAGTGCCACACAGGCTGTCGCCACACAGGCTAGTGCCACACAGGCTTTTCACCAATGGTTAATATTAGCAAAGACCTAACTCAACTGCGCCGTTATCGACACATTCCGACTCTACTATACTGGTAGGTGCCTCCAAACCTACATTCAACTCCAATGGGACGTAACACTTTATTAACTATCAGTTACTAGTTTATCAATAATTAGATTATCTCAAAATCATTAAAATCTCACATGAATCATTCAATGCCATGTAACACATGAATACTAGGTACCACGTCATTTTCAACTTTAACTTCAATAGACTATTAATCTCAAATGCACATTACAATATGAGCCATGAGTGAGTAACATTAAGCTTGTCTAGTCACGTCTAGTCACGGCAACCAGCCAACCAGCAATCACATTGCTCAACAACACACGGTCTCAGCAGACCACTCCACAGTACGGTCAATCCAGACCACGACCATCGCCGAGTTCGAACATTGAACTCAATAAGTCACATAGTCACATGAAACCCTTACTCATACTCTCATATTTTACAACAGGATAAACATCCAAAATACTTTCAATAAGCTTTCTACTTTATCAAGTGGTACGAAGATTCACTACAAAACTCTCAATGTTAACTGACTCAAATATCACAAAATAGCTCACCGGATATTTCCCAACAAACCAATCATTACCGCAATACATCACCAATTTAACATCCAATGTGAATTTGTCGTGATAGATTCTTGAATAATTTGGAATACCGCAATCCCTAATATTCCTCAGGTTACAGGATTGAGAAGAACCACGTTCTACCCCGGACGAGGTTTATCAATACTCACAATAATTACCAGCATTGATCCAACATGAAAATAAGAAAACATATTAGAACATATCACATTACATAACAAGATTACACTTGAATCTTTCGGAAGCTCATATTTACCTTCTTAACTCCACAATAGAGTAGAAAACTAACTAACTATACTCACAAAACATTCCAAGTTTTATAACCAATTGCAAAATAAACATTACGTAAGGCGCCATAGTCATCGGGATGATGATTCAGACATATCTCGGAATACTACGAGCTTCATAATCCAGTGGAAGGTACATGAATTTCAATCTCGTCGTCGTCGTCGCCGTCGTCCATTCCAGTAACAAATAACAAATCTTAAATTTCTTTCTCAAATCATAAGAAGCCATTTTTCCATCAACGCCGTAGTTATGTGGACTACATCGTTTATGTTTCGTCCACCCGTGGAAATATAGCATCCAAATTAAAATTCCACACCATGGCGATATGATATTCAGCACCAATCTCTCAGTTGCTATGGTGAAATTTATCATTCTCTGCTGGAAACTTAGTGGGCAATAGCGATCCTTATCCTTCTCTGTTGGACGCTCGGTGGGCAATAGCGATCTTTATCCCACTTCTGATGTCGGGGAAACAGCGATAATTATCCCACTATCGGGGACATGTCACATCAGGATAAGCACGAGCATTATACCGCCAATACAACATCAGATATCTTAGGATTCCTAGGTCTTGATCTTGAAATAATAACTCACAGGACTTCATTACAATGACATTGCTTGTATTTTACACACGATCATCATGGATTACAGATTACAGTTAGGATACGTCTAGATTCAATTAATTGATGGAACCTAAACGACCTCCCTTCACCCCATCAGTCGTCCTGTCCACGCCATAGAATATCTTTTCCCTATTCTATACTCGATTCGCAATACGATCGTGATGTCGTCAACACCTCATCCTTCCAATCTACGTTTCCCATCTGATCCCAATCCAACCGTCTCCATTTCCCTCCAAAACTCTAATAATCAACTCTCATCTGTCATAGTGCGTAACACCACAGACTTAACACAGTCTATTCTCCTACCATAGACTACACCACGAAGGTAGAACTCACGTCACGGAATAACAAAACTACCGATTCCATCAGTCAACTGAATTTACAAACTACTCTTAAACTTCTACCGTGTAGTGACGTTATAATCCGCTATTTGGTGTGGCGCCACTGATGCCACGCTCCAACATACAGACTAAAAATAATGTAGTGACGTTATAATCCGCTATTTGGTGTGGCGCCACTGATGCCACGCTCCAACATATATATGTCGGGGAAACAGCGATAATTATCCCACTATCGGGGACATGTCACATCAGGATAAGCACGAGCATTATACCGCCAATACAACATCAGATATCTTAGGATTCCTAGGTCTTGATCTTGAAATAATAACTCACAGGACTTCATTACAATGACATTGCTTGTATTTTACACACGATCATCATGGATTACAGATTACAGTTAGGATACGTCTAGATTCAATTAATTGATGGAACCTAAACGACCTCCCTTCACCCCATCAGTCGTCCTGTCCACGCCATAGAATATCTTTTCCCTATTCTATACTCGATTCGCAATACGATCGTGATGTCGTCAACACCACATCCTTCCAATCTACGTTTCCCATCTGATCCCAATCCAACCGTCTCCATTTCCCTCCAAAACTCTAATAATCAACCCTCATCTGTCATAGTGCGTAACACCACAGACTTAACACAGTCTATTCTCATACCATAGACTACACCACGAAGGTAGAACTCACGTCACGGAATAACAAAACTACCGATTCCATCAGTCAACTGAATTTACAAACTACTCTTAAACTTCTACAGACTAAAAATAATGTAGTGACGTTATAATCCGCTATTTGGTGTGGCGCCACTGATGCCACGCTCCAACACGGCCATCCTGCTAGCACACGTCCTCGTGTGTTAGCTAACCTGCACAGAAATAACCAACGAGAGTATTTGTTCGCCTCGGCCACTTCTGACCAATCATATTTCTACAAACAGCTCAAATAAAGAAACTTCGTAACTGTATAGTTTTTTTTTCTTTTTCTTTTAAATTACTCGAATAAAACTCTACTTAAATATCAACCAAAGCCATAAAAAAATATCAACCAGAGCCATGTACCACTGTCGGTTGTAACAACAAATTAACACAATTTAATTAACCACACAAATCGAAACTTCACTCTAGTAAGCCCCTATATCGCCACGGCTCTCGAGCCGTCCAGCAATCGCAATTGCTCTCACAGCCGCCGAGTCTACTCCTGGACTCTATGGTTCCTCCAGAACCCGACCTCCGCCAGAGTTGCCTGCTACCGCGTACTCACGGACCACAATGTAGACACCGACCTCTGGTACGGTCAACACAATACGGCCGATAGAGTTCTTACTCGAGTTTCAACCAAAACAAGTTTACTTATCCTCATCAGGATCACTATTAACATCAACTTCGACTGGTACATGACCTACTGGCATCTTTCGTAATCTATCGTGACCAAAACCCTGGGGCCAGTAACAGTGACAGACTCTGGGTCATTATTCACACACAATCAACAATTTAATCACAATTGATTTACTACCGAACTTTTATTCGTGGTCACAACACAAGATTTAGCAAACGCATTTGCCCTTTATGCACTTCCATTTCGGAATGCCGAGTCGTCCCATGACTCTACGGTCTTCGCTACCAGGCAAGACCCGACCACACTACCCAGAGCTACCGCCTACTGCCTACCCACGGACTACTACAAGTAGTAGACACCGCTTTCTAACGGCCTACAGCTACGGCACTCTGGTGCGGTCTCAGACTGACCCATACGACATAAAGCCAGTAACAATCAACCACTTAATTAACCTCACTGTCTCCACTTTCGCCTGAGTCAGCTGTCACCTGACCCACAGGCATCTTCCTAACACGATCAAGTGCATACTTGTAAGTAAGTTTAGAGTTCAAAGCTTTCAACGTGTACCGATCACCATCGTTCGGTCACTCCTGACCTAATTAACTCTACTTCAACAAAAGACTTAGTTAAGCTCAAACTATTATTCTTTTCGTATGAACAAATTTAAGTATCTCAATATTCATAATCACATTGCTTATCTAAACATTAGAACTAGAACATCGTCAGGCGCAAGTACCCATTAAAAATCAAATTAATCTCAAATCAAAGTAAAAGTCAAGTGTGTGTGTCTTGTCCAGCTATCCCCGTAGCCCCAGTACGCAGCCATCCCTGTGACTGGCTGTGATCACCCATAAACCTGATCATCCCTGTGATCAGCCACTTTCGTGATCATCCCAGTGATCACCCATGACCCTGATCATCCCTGTGATCAGTCACTCCCGCGATCATCCCAGTGATCACCCATAGCCCTGATCATCCCTGTGATCAGCCACTCCTGTGATCATCCCAGTGACCACCCGTGATCATCCCCGTGACCACCGAAATTTACGACTCAAAAGGACACGCACAACTAGTTACCACACAGTCAAAAGTGACTACAGTTCATCATCACAAGGCTCAAAATCACTAACAATGGGTACTTGCCCTTCGGGCATTTTCCTATACCAGTCAATGATACTATATTGTGTACTCGTTCGGTCAACCTGACTATTAAGAAGCTACAGACCATAATTCTTAGCTAATTAAAATTATTATCAATCGGGAATCAAAAATACACAGAAAATATAGTGCCACACAGGCTGATGCCACACAGGCTATTGCCACATAGGCTATTGCCACACAGGCTGGTACCACACAGGCTATTGCCACACAGGCTGGTGCCACACAGGCTGGTGCCACACAGGCTATTGCCACATAGGCTATTGCCACATAGGCTATTGCCACACAGGCTGGTACCACACAGGCTATTGCCACACAGGCTGGTGCCACACAGGCTGGTGCCACACAGGCTATTGCCACACAGGCTGGTGCCACACAGGCTATTGCCACACAGGCTGGTGCCACACAGGCTATTGCCACACAGGCTATTGTCACACAGGCTATTGCCACACAGACTGGTGCCACACAGGCTAGTGCCATACAGGCTGGTGCCACACAGGCTGATGCCACACAGGCTAGTGCCACACAGGCTGATGCCACACAGGCTAGTGCCACACAGGCTGTCGCCACACAGGCTAGTGCCACACAGGCTTTTCACCAATGGTTAATATTAGCAAAGACCTAACTCACCTGCGCCGTTATCGACACATTCCGACTCTACTATACTGGTAGGTGCCTCCAAACCTACATTCAACTCCAATGGGACGTAACACTTTATTAACTATCAGTTACTAGTTTATCAATAATTAGATTATCTCAAAATCATTAAAATCTCACATGAATCATCAATGCCATGTAACACATGAATACTAGGTACCACGTCATTTTCAACTTTAACTTCAATAGACTATTAATCTCAAATGCACATTACAATATGAGCCATGAGTGAGTAACATTAAGCTTGTCTAGTCACGTCTAGTCACGGCAACCAGCCAACCAGCAATCACATTGCTCAACAACACACGGTCTCAGCAGACCACTCCACAGTACGGTCAATCCAGACCACGACCATCGCCGAGTTCGAACATTGAACTCAATAAGTCACATAGTCACATGAAACCCTTACTCATACTCTCATATTTTACAACGGGATAAACATCCAAAATACTTTCAATAAGCTTTCTACTTTATCAAGTGGTACGAAGATTCACTACAAAACTCTCAATGTTAACTGACTCAAATATCACAAAATAGCTCACCGGATATTTCCCAACAAACCAATCATTACCGCAATACATCACCAATTTAACATCCAATGTGAATTTGTCGTGATAGATTCTTGAATAATTTGGAATACCGCAATCCCTCATATTCCTCAGGTTACAGGATTGAGAAGAGAACCACGTTCTACTCCGGACGAGGTTTATCAATACTCACAATAATTACCAGCATTGATCCAACATGAAAATAAGAAAACATATTAGAACATATCACATTACATAACAAGATTACACTTGAATCTTTCGGAAGCTCATATTTACCTTCTTAACTCCACAATAGAGTAGAAAACTAACTAACTATACTCACAAAACATTCCAAGTTTTATAACCAATTGCAAAATAAACATTACGTAAAGCGCCATAGTCATCGGGATGATGATTCAGACATATCTCGGAATACTACGAGCTTCATAATCCAGTGGAAGGTACATGAATTTCAATCTCGTCGTCGTCGTCGCCGTCGTCCATTCCAGTAACAAATAACAAATCTTAAATTTCTTTCTCAAATCATAAGAAGCCATTTTTCCATCAACGCCGTAGTTATGTGGACTACATCGTTTATGTTTCGTCCACCCGTGGGAATATAGCATCCAAATTCAAATACCACACCATGGCGATATGATATTCAGCACCAATCTCTCAGTTGCTATGGTGAAATTTATCATTCTCTGCTGGAAACTTAGTGGGCAATAGCGATCCTTATCCTTCTCTGTTGGACGCTCGGTGGGCAATAGCGATCTTTATCCCACTTCTGATGTCGGGGAAACAGGGATAATTATCCCACTATCGGGGACATGTCACATCAGGATAAGCACGAGCATTATACCGCCAATACAACATCAGATATCTTAGGATTCCTAGGTCTTGATCTTGAAATAATAACTCACAGGACTTCATTACAATGACATTGCTTGTATTTTACACACGATCATCATGGATTACAGATTACAGTTAGGATACGTCTAGATTCAATTAATTGATGGAACCTAAACGACCTCCCTTCACCCCATCAGTCGTCCTGTCCACGCCATAGAATATCTTTTCCCTATTCTATACTCGATTCGCAATACGATCGTGATGTCGTCAACACCACATCCTTCCAATCTACGTTTCCCATCTGATCCCAATCCAACCGTCTCCATTTCCCTCCAAAACTCTAATAATCAACCCTCATCTGTCATAGTGCGTAACACCACAGACTTAACACAGTCTATTCTCATACCATAGACTACACCACGAAGGTAGAACTCACGTCACGGAATAACAAAACTACCGATTCCATCAGTCAACTGAATTTACAAACTACTCTTAAACTTCTACAGACTAAAAATAATGTAGTGACGTTATAATCCGCTATTTGGTGTGGCGCCACTGATGCCACGCTCCAACATATATTATTAGATCATGGATAGATATATTTTTATTACTATCTAAAAAAGTTTTACACCTTTCGCGACCTTTGACTAGATATGATATGACATTTGAATATAAATGGACAGTATCCTATGTCATTTTATTTATGTGTAAACCTTTTTATGGCTTTACACAAAAAGGTGTGCCATGTGACGACAGTGACGACTAACAGCGAATATTTTGGTATCTCATTGTAGCTCTTATAGTCATGTGCTCTCACAATATACATATATATATACTAGCTGCGCCCCGCGGTTTCAACCGCGTTGTACCCGTTCCCGCGGGAATTTCGGGATGAAAAATAGACGTTGGCCGATTCTCAGACCTACTCAATATGCTCACAAAATTTCATGAGAATCGGTCGAGCCGTTTCGGAGGAGTACGCAAACGAACACTGTGACACGAGAATTTTATATATAAGATATAATTTTGATTATATTTAAAACACTCCATGCGCCGTTATGGTCCTTGCATCGTGGTTTTATAAACATTAAGAATATGCTTTTATTTAAGGTAATATAAGTACATACTTATGTGCAGGTATTAGGATCTTCATTTTCCACTGATAATTAGGTTTTAGAATAGAAGCCTTAGACAGTCTAGAAACTATAACATCTAGGCGAATAATCTATCCAGAAACTTGGAGTATTAATACTCGAACACCTAAACTAACAGGTAATCTAGACACACTCTGAAGGCATATAAACTTTTCTTTGCGCTTTATTGTAACAAACTTGCGGTAGGCTATGGCGAGTACCTAATCATCAGTGTTCATTGGAGATATCATTTTCAGTGAGTTTAGAGGCAAAGTTACCTTGTAGTGGCGGCTTCAACGACTATTTACCTTGTTTTAGTCGACAATTTCGGAAAATAACTCATAAAAAAAATATTGAAAAATCAGACCTTATAAAAGGATGTCGGGGTTATTCCACATAAATAAAAACCAGTAAAACCTAAAAATACTCCTTACCGACATAAAAACCTTATGAAAACCGTTTCCTCAACATTTTATCGCTTGACTCACTAACAGAACTATTGATCATTATTTACGCCATAGCACCGTTAAAGATCACGCCTCACTGGCTCACAATACCTGTAGGGTTATAAATGTATCGCTAACTAACTCAAATATGTACGTATATTTTAAACCAGCAGTGCCCCGCGGTGTTACCCGCGTTGTGCCCGTTCTTTTAGGAATTTAGAGAATTTTTATACATATCGCGATATCTAAATAATTAATGACAAATGGTACCCAAACATCAACATTATATCAAAAGCCTTTTAAAATAACACTCCGTTAAAATCTCCATAATTTGATAGGCTGTCCATTTTGATAAATTGATCAGCAATAAAAATCCATCAAATAGATTAAATAGAACAAAGATTAGATAAAGTATACATTTAGAATAAAATTAGGCATTCAATAATTAATGGTTGGACATATCCTACATGTAAATAAACATGAACCGTAAATGTGTCGCTAAGCTCAAAACATTAATTTGAATGAGACAGAAGCTATTCAGTCGTTTATTTTTTAATATTCTTCTACTTGATGAAGAAGATACTTTGAACGCGCGTAATCTCGGAAACTCACACCATTCTGATTTTAATGTTGTCCCATTTTATAGCCACTTTCCAAAATTAAAGTTTGATACTGCTATCATCCAAAAATTCTCATTGGACTGATCCTAATACCAAACTAGGAAAAAACGCAGTATTTCCTACATATTTATTAACAAGCAGCGCCCCGCGGTTTTACCCACGTTGTGCCCATTCCCGTGGGAATTTAGGGATGAAAAATAGTCTTACACCTTTCTGTTGAATGTGACTATCCAATACAAAAAGGTGTATTCAAATGGGAATGGTAGATTTTGAGATTAGCGCGTTCACACAAACAAAAAACCATACTCTTCAGCTTTATTATATCAGGTAGCATAGATATGACCTAATAGGGCTAGAAAGAAACAGTTGTGAGATCTAAATATCACGAGAATTTATAATTAACGAAGCTATAGTTGTAGAAGTTAAAAGTTATCACGTTGAAATCCGGTGGCCAACATGGTGATGAAAACAATCGCTATTTTAAACCATTGTTTTTATTTCTCGGACTGTGAACGTGCTTTGGTTCTTTACGTCTGAATGTTACCTTTTATGTAGAAACCTAGTCACAAATGTATGTACTAAACAGTGGTTCTGTATGAGACCTTGAAATAGACAGGTTGCTTGTAAATGTCCGATGTGTATATAAGACTTGAGTCATACGTAAGTGGTGTACCTATGTTATGGTGTTTTGTTATTTAAATATGTACTTCTTTACCTATACTAGATAGATGATAAAATATCTTGATAACACTAACTTATTGTAGAACAACGTATGCTATCACTATCACTGCAGCCGAAACCGGCTTGGGTAAGGGGTGTTAAAATCTATATTATCTGCTACATCAAGATACTTGGAACACCCGCAAAATAATATTTGATGTCATAATTTCGGACCTACATTTATACTTAAATAGCAGCGCCCCGCGGTTTTACCCGCGTTGTACCCGTTCCCGTAGGAATTTCAGGATGAAAAGTAGCCTATAACCTTCCCGTTGAATGTGGCTATCCATTACAAAAATATTTTTTCAAATCGGACCAGAAGTACCTCAGATTAGCGCGTTCAAACAAACAAACAAACTCTGCAGCTTTATAATGTTAGTATAGACTAGCAGCGCCCCGCGGTTTTACCCGCGTTGTGCCCGTTCCCGTAGGAAATCCGGGATAAAATGTAGCCTATAGCCTTCCTCGATAAATAGACTATCTAACAGTGAAAGAATTATTCAAATCGGTTCAGTAGTTTCTGAGATTAGCGCGTTTAAACAAACAAACAAACAAACAAACAAACAAACAAACAAAACAAACTCTTCAGCTTTATAATATTAGTATAGATTATGTTACTTACCGACCATTAATATTTTACCCAAGCAAAACCAGAAGCCTTTTAAATCTGTCATCGATCATACATCACTAGTGATTCCATTAGACTATCTTTTTGACACAACCCACACGCGCGAAACTAATTGATAAAGTATCTTGTACCGTTAACTGTAGTTCGTTCGTAAAACAGGTGCGGTGGGCATTCCACGGACGTACCGACCCAACGAGTTAAAGACTAACACACAAGTAGACACACAACACTAGGAACTAGGCAATACAGTTACGTGATAAAGTATGTAGGAGTAGTACAGCAATTTATTACAAACTGGGCTAATTTATTAACTTTTATTCAACTAGTCCCAATTAATTAAGTTGACTTGGAAAGTTAGAAATTATGGGTTTGACCCTTAATGCTTGGGTTTAAACTGTTAATTGGTGATTGTTTTAATTTATCGCTTTTGTGAATTGAGTTTTGGATTCATTTGCATAGTATGAATCTAGGAACTAAAGATATAATGTTTCCAGTTTTGATGCTATCTTTCTGTAACCTGCTTATAAACAGGTTTTGAATGAATATTTGCACAATAATAGGTGTGTGTTTTACGTCAAGTCAATAGAAACATCTCATATCTCATACGTATCACTACATAGTATAAAACAAAATCGCTTTCCGCTGTCTGTCTGTCCTTATGTATGCTTAGATCTTTAAAACTACGCATGGATTTTGATGCAGTTTTTTTAATAGATAGAGTGATTCAAAAAGAAGGTTTATAAGTATAAAAATCTCAGTAATTCCTACGGGAACGGGCACAACGCGGGTAAAACCACGGGGTGCTGCTAGTAATCTATAATATATACCCAAATTACGTCCCATAACCGATCGGAAGTCTAGTTAAATAGATATCCACTTAAGGTATGAGTAAATTATTTTAATTTGTTTGTTGTGGTATTCTAATTGCACTTGTGCGTCGCGTCGTTTGCAAAAGCGATAAATTGCTCAACTTATAAATACTCTGATTGAGAAATAATAACTCTGAAACACCTGAGAATTCATTCATTTAAAAGTGGTTAGTAAAAGTACTTTTAAAGTACTAAGTATGTTACTTACCTACTCTGAGCAAAAGTTTAAAGAACATTTTTGTCAGTCCATCAATAAAAAACCGGCCAAGTGCGAGTTGGACTCGGGCAAGGAGGGTTCCGTACTTTTAAATCGGCAAAAAATAGCGTTTGTTGTATGGATGCCCCCCTTGAATATTTGTTTTATTTTATTTTTAGTATTTGTTGTTATAGCAGCAATAGAAATACATCATGTGTGAAAATTTCAACTGTCTAGCTAGCTATCACTGTATTTGAGATACGCACGGACGCACGACGCACGGACGGACGGACAGCGAAGTCTCAGTAATAGGGTCCCGTTTTTACCCTTTGGGTACGGATCCCTAAAAATTAAAAAAAGAAAGTCGAAAACCACGTGACCGTCATTTAAGAACGGCTAGACTAATTATCATTATATCAGTCTCTTTGGATTTATCTCAGTCCTGTTTGACAGAACAAATACAAAAAAAATCTTAGGAGAACCACGGATAAAACTATTTGGAACAGCTAGTAGGCATAAAAACTAGCAGAAAGGTATAACACTTTTTTATGAGTCAGCCAATCAGACCTCGTTACCTAAATTGGCCATAAAACAATATAAAAAAATAAAAGTTAATAATGCTACAAAATCTATCGATAACATTAAATGCCCACTCGTTACTTAGAGCCATCTTCCCATCGCAATGAAAGTATCTATAAAAACAAAATTGATATAAACGTAATAAAAAACAAGTTATGAAATAACAAGGCCAACAGAGCTGAACGAATTCCGGCCGATAGATTAGTCAGAAAATCGACTTCTGAAGCTGTATCGATTTGTATAGAGTACTCGATATCTACTCGATACTTAACTGAACGTTATATTTAACGTGAGTAAATAATTGATCACCGCTTGCGAAACTTCATCTACTCAGAAGCTCGACTGCCTCGGAGCCAGCAGGCGATATCAATACTGACTTATTTACATAATAAAGACGAGTAATTTGTCATCCTACAGTCTTGACATCGGCAAAGCCACGATCCAGACATGATTATTAAAACATTTACGTAGACTGTTGTAATTTTGTGCTGATTAATTTATTTTTAATGCTTCTACGAGTATATATTAATTGCACTTCGGTTCAATTCTAACAGTTTATAGAAAACATATTTTATTGCATGTGCAACTAGTTATTAAGGCATCTTTGTAAGAAGATTATATGTACTGACATATATCGATTAAATTGTCTCCCTACAATAGAGATTACTATTTTCATTTCTCCAAAGTGTCGTAATACCTAGATGCCTAGGATGAAAATAAAAGAAATAAAAGTGACGAATACTCAGTCTACTCGTATACAGAACATATACATCTGTAAGACGTCTAAAATATGACTAGTATCTTTCATTATTTTTCTAAACGTAGTTCTTCACTTTTTTATCACTTCTCACTGTAGATACTCCCTGAAGATGTTCAGGGAGTTACTCTTCCCGGCTGTTGTGTCCGGATTTCACACAAATCACAATTGTCGGACTCCGATTTTGTGTCCCGATCCGAACAACCGGCAAATGGGAGCGGGGTCTGAGAGGCCTTTGGGAATTTTAGGATTCAAATTAACCATTTCTTTACTTTCCCAATCTCTTACAGATAGGCAACAAAAAGGTACCTACCTTTTTGTTTCCCTTTAAAAATAAAGGAATGTTTCATTTGAGTGTAGTTCTATAAGCTGCAGAGTTGTTTGTTTGAACGCGCTAATCTCAGGAACTACTGGTCCGATTTGAAAACTTCTTTTTGTAACGAATAGCCACATTCAACGAGAGGGTTATAGGCTATTTTTCATCCCGGAATTCCAACGGGAACGGACACAACGCGGATAAAACCGCAGGGCGCTGCTAGTCGTCAATATTTAGAGTGGACTATCTCTTAGGGTTGCATTGTTTTGCATAAGTCACGATTTGTATTGTTTATACTCAATTGTTATTATTTTGTTGTAGGATCTCCGTGGAGGGTCGAAGTGATGGCAGGGCCTGCGGGGGGCGGTGGAGGGGAGCCCACCAGGCTGATACCTGCGCGGGTGCCGGCCGCCTTCGAGATATCCACCTCAGCTGGTGCCAACACGTTTACTAAGAATGAGGTGAGCAATATGTTCCTTTATGATTAATCTAAGAAGATCGTAGTAAACTCGCATCTCATGTCAAAGCCATGTCAGAGGCCTTTGGCGGCTCAATAACTCTGACACCAGGATTGGTCAGGTTGACCATCCACTCGATGAAGAAGAAGAAGAAGATGTCAAAGCCCAGTTCAAGAAATGTGCCTTCGATTTCTGGCGCAAAGCAGTCACCTTTCAAATACTTAAATGATTTAAGTGATTTAAGTATAAAAGTCTAAGTTTTCAACTTTATGGTAACCTAAACATGAACGTTAATCACCATATTAAATTCAGCTAGGTATCGAAATTTTTTACCTATGACGCATGCAAAAGGTATTGTTTCAATCTATACTAATAATATTAACCACTAGCAGCGCCCCGCGGTATTACCCGCGTTGTTCCCATTCCCGTGGGAATTTCGGAATGAAAAGTAGCCTATAACCTTCCCGTTGAATGTGGCTATCCATTACAAAAAGAATTTTTCAAATCGGTTCAGTAGTTTCTGAGATTAGCGCGTTTAAACAAACAAACAAACAAACAAACAAACAAAACAAACTCTTCAGCTTTATAATATTAGTATAGATACCGCGAGTGAATTTGTCCGGGTATATTTATTTACTATTATTAATTTATTTATTTTATTTACCATCCAATGCTATCCTCGGTAGCGTGAACTCGTATACACAACGTCAGTTTGTTAAGCACTCTGAACGGAACAAAATATCATCGGAACAATATTTTGAAAAGCTTCATAAATTGTTTGTTTGCAACTCACATGACTATCAACATTTTACATTTTTGAAGCACTCACTTGAACCAAATTGTTTCATTTAATTAAAATGTTCGCGGTGGTATCGTAGGGCTTCAATGTAGTCCCACTTTACGTACTAATTATAACCAAAACATTGTATTTTGAATCGAAAATACGTTTACGGATACACTTCGCTTTTATTTTAAACTAGCAGCGCCCCGCGGTATTACCCGCGTTGTTCCCGTTCCCGTGGGAATTTCGGAATGAAAAGTAGCCTATAACCTTCCCGTTGAATGTGGCTATCCATTACAAAAAGAATTTTTCAAATCGGTTCAGTAGTTTCTGAGATTAGCGCGTTTAAACAAACAAACAAACAAACAAACAAACAAAACAAACTCTTCAGCTTTATAATATTAGTATAGATTTCTACTGACGTTTCGGCAGCTTTACTGGAACCGTGGTCACAGAAGACTAAATAATTTTAATTCAAAATGAGTAGTGTTCGCTTAAACTTAAGAAACAAGTAAAAAGCGGCCAAGTGCGAGTCGGACTCGCCCATGAAGGGTTCCGTAGCAGCGAGTAACATAATAAAGAAGTTCTTGAAATAAATGTTTTTTTATTTACATTTGAGTTATTGAATGAATAATCAGTATTTTTTTGCGGTTTACGATTTATGTCGTAAAAAAAAACTACTAACTAGACCTCGTTCAAACCAATTTTCGGTGTTAGATTACATTGTTATGTACATCATATATTTTTTTTAGTTTTATCATTCTCTTATTTTAGAAGTTACAGGGGGGGGGACACACATTTTACCACTTTGGAAGAGTCTCTCGCGCAAACTATTCAGTTTAGAAAAAAATGATATTAGAAACCTCAATACCATTTTTGAAGACCTATCCATAGATACCCCACACGTATGGGATTGATGAAAAAAAAAATTTTTTTTTCATTTCTAAGTATGGGAGACCCCCCTAAAATTTTATTTTTTTTCTATTTTAGTGTAAAAATATTAATGCGGTTCACAGAATACATCTACACACTAAGTTTCAACAACATAGCTCTTATAGTTTCGGAGAAAAAAGGCTGTGACATACGGACAGACGGACGGACAGACAGACAGACAGACATGACGAATCTATAAGGGTTCCGTTTTTGCCATTTGGCTACGGAACCCTAAAAACGTGCTAGTTACAATACATAGACAATTATTTTTTTCTCTCTCTTGCTGCTCCCTGTTCCCAGCAAGGCACCAAGACAAAAATTATATTTTAATTTTATTCTTCTCTAAACAAAACACATCTCTCTAGCTTTATTTATATGTATATGAAGAAAGGAGACAAAAGATAAAGTTGTCTTTTGTGCGCGTCTTAAGCCCGCTGGAAAAATAACTGCAGTTTCCCTTGTTACTTTATCGAAGACATTTAGAAGCATTTTATATTCTGCGTAATCACGTACAGTTCTATTTTTACTTGTTTAACAAGATTTGAACGAGGTGCTTTCACACCGTTTTCCCAATCATCCGACCTCGACTGGCATTGTAGGTAATTGATTACCAATTATTCAATTAGAGAGATATCTGTATCGAATGGTGACCTTTTAGCATGGATGTATATAAGAGGGGGCTTGGGAATTGGAGAAAAATGAGATTTTTTGTACACTTTATTGACATAGAAACCCTACTCTTATTTGACTAGGCTCCAAACTTGATAATTGAAGTCCTCCTCTTAACGTAAGGACTGAAATCCCCCCTTAATAAAGCTACATCCATGCTGGTAATTTCAGGTGGGAGTGATAGTAACCGCGCCGTCTCGAAGACCGGTCACCGCGAGGGTCCTGGACGTGGCGGAGAGACCTGGCGCGTACCGCATCGAGTTCACACCAGAGGAAGTCGGCACGCACTTGATTGATGTAAGTAGTTTGGAATATTATTCAATTTACTTACTGACCCTTAGTTCTCTACCTAGCTTAGGGGTGCATCGATGAAATAAGGCTAAAGGAGGAGGAACGAATAACGATTCACATACAAAAATAATAGGTAGTATTAGAGCTATATTAGGTTTCTTTATGTTAGGGATTTGGTGTACTCCTATAATCTGTTATTCGTCACATGCACACTTCCAACATATCTGTTCGGATTCACTCGCACCAAGTGTCGTATCCACATGAGTGTAGTCAGTAGATACTCAACCCACATAAAGTATCCACTAATAACTAACTGATCGAGTCAAGGTATAAGTAGGTACCTTCCCTCTCTTAGGTCGTTCTAAACGTAAAGTAGAGCAGCTCATAATAACGTAGGCGAGTTGAAACTTGCACTCGACTATCTCCCCCGCATAATATAGGTACAGTAGAAATCTATAGGTATTTCACACCACAGGTATTCAGACTAAGCACTAAGCTCGTAAACCAGGGAGAAGGGGTTAAACTGTATGGTTAATGAATGACTTACTTAGAAATTACCGGTTCAAATAAACCTACCAAGCATGTTAAATAACGTTCACAAAACAAGTACCAGTTAATTCAAATCTTGACCCAGAAATTCAAGTGTCCCGGTTTACCTGCTTGCTATTATTGTTCAATTTACCCGTTGCTAAGCATATGACTATTTAATAAGTACGTATAATGACATGTAACGTGTTGAATAATGAAAACAACAGGTTGGGTGAAACTCAAAGGTCGGAGCTTTTAAAACAAATCAAAAGTTCGTACCATCTGAATTATTACACAACGAAGCAAACTCGCGCTACGTGTGTAGGCCGTAGAGAGCATTCAACTTGTAAATGTCAAACATTTCAAGAACTTTGACCTTCACCTAGCTGAGAAATCTATAATAATCTGTCTTCATAAGTAACGGTAATAAATCACTGAGGAATATGTATTCATAACTTTGAACGGAAGAAGCAGTGAAGCAGGTATTTTTATTAATTAGAAAATCTGTTCGTCGTTTTAGCGCTTTACGTTTTTCTTAATCTACCTACTTTGTTAGGTAAACTAACGTAAGTATAGATATAGGTAATAAAAAGATTATATAAAGTAGGTACCAAGTCTTCAATATTAAGTCAATGTTAAGTGAAAATAGGGACTCTATTTGGCTCAATATGTCACTTGTATAATTTTATACCATTGCCTTTATTTAGGAGGTAATTGGAAAGGTGTAGGTAGCATATGTAAGTAGATATATCCGTATTATCAAGACGCACGCAAATTGGAAAATCTCGCGGTAGAGAAATACGTAAAGTTCAAGGTTTTACCTCGCACAACAAAATAAGGTTCTACGTATGGTAATAGGTGTCAGGTACATTCCTGTTATATTAATTCACTGTACCTACATGTCGGGCAGAATTCGGATACTTAGTAGCAGACTAAGTACATGTAACAATTATATTTAACATCTACATCCATAACCTTCCATAATCTACTTACTTTTCTAGAAATTACCATAAGAGCTGTACTAAAAGTATCTAAGTTTAATATATATAATGTAAATAATCAGCGCTGTGGCTCCGGCTACAGCGTTATGCTGAGCTAGTAACCTTTTTGGTTAAGCTGTTAATTTTTACTTTACGTTGTCCAATTTCTGTTGTACTTTTTTAACCAAATACATTGTAGGTATTTCATTTCATTTATTTCAATAATGCATATCTATCCGCAATCTGATACATAGATCGATTTCGTGGGACCTAAGAGTGCTTTGGACAGTTTACTTAATTGAATAATACCTCTCTGATGTATCTTATTTGATATTTATTCCAGGTATCGATTGCCGACGACAAATTACCCGCCTGTCCACTAGTCGCAAAAGTATACGATGCAAGTCTCATTAAAGTCACAGATGTTGGCAATGCCATCGTTGGCCAGCAGAGCCAGTTCAAAGGTATTTTGGTATTCATTCATATTCATCGAACGTTTTCATAACCTAGTGACTCGGTTAGCCAGTAAGACATTACAACTGCATTTCTTGGTTTTCAGTTGACGCCAGCGCAGCAGGTGAAGGTCAATTAGAAATCTCAATAAATGAAGGAGAAGTTCCAAACCACGTTCAAGTAAGTAACATTACACAAACAAACTCGTCATTTGTTAATCCTCCTAAGTACCTATGACCTAGTTATTTAGGAATTGGGATAGTAGGTTACATAATGAGACGCTTTATTAAAATGACACATTTACTTTTCGCAGGTGGTTGGAGGTGGTCGGTGTCTAGTATTCTGGAGGCCAGAAACCCCCACACCACATAGAGTCGACATAAAATTTAATGGAGAACCAGTTCCATCATCACCGTTTGTGTTCCATGTCGCACCAGCACAAAGAGTCACCATCGATACGTCACAAATAGGTAAAACTTACTCATTTATTGAATAAAACTCCATTCGACAGTCATTTTACTGAGACTTTATCTCATCCTACGACTATTTGCCAACAGACAGAAATAACATAATTAGCTACATTTTTGATGTCGGTAACATTTTTTAACGTCGGTAACATTTTTTAACTTCTCAAATAGGTAACGGATTTTATTATTTGCAGCACTGTCTGCCAATGTCAGCCAATTAGTGCATCAGTCAATGACAATGTCAGTGTCAACTGTCAATGTCAACACCAAATTGTAAATAAACAAAATCAAACGAGGTTTATTTACATATTTTATTAAAATGTATGATTCCCACATTGTGTAACTACTGCCACTGATTTCCAGAATTAATACCCGTCGGTGAAGTAGCGTCCTGTTCCGTCCGAGTAGAAGGTTCAGCCGGCGGGGAGCTCACAGTCACCGTGAGAGGACCACGGGGTGAAGTCCCCGTCAGATTAACTGGAGACGCGGTCACCGGCTTGGTGGCCAGTTTTACACCTAAAAATGTGGGACCACACACTCTTACAGCGCAGTACAATAACCAGCCAGTGCCAGTGAGTATACCTGCAATGCAATTTAGAGTTTTTGTGAAGACACTAAACATAAATAACACTTCAGTCTTCACGTAATTTAAATCATCTTTGCTAAAGCTAACTATCTCTTTTATTTATGAATTAATATTATTTGCATTGAGTCCCATAACCACCTGTATTTTTCTTAACAATTTAGAGGAAAGTACCTAATCCACACAATTAATTAATTTTTTCATGTTAATATCCTTTAATAGTTAAATCCTTTGAATAATTCATTTTCTTATTTCAGGGCACTCCATTTGTCTGCAAAGCCTATGACGGCAAGCTGGTCAGTGTTACCGGTGGAACATCAGCTCGAGTGGGAGTACCGGTGCAACTCGCAGTGGACGCTGCTCAGGCAGGGGAGGGAAACTTGGAGATCACTGTGTCTGCCAGGGGGTTGAATATACCCACACAAGTACACCCTCAGGTAAAAAAATATGAAGTTAATGAAGAATTTCTGGTATCTATACTAATATTATAAAGCTGAAGAGTTTGTTTTGTTTGTTTGTTTGTTTGTTTGTTTGTTTGTTTAAACGCGCTAATCTCAGAAACTACTGAACCGATTTGAATAATTCTTTCACTTTTAGATAGTCTATTTATCGAGGAAGGCTATAGGCTACATTTTATCCCGAAATTCCCACGGGAACGGGCACAACGCGGGTAAAACCGCGGGGCGCTGCTAGTTATAAATAATGCCTAAGAGTAGCACACCATAGGAGTCTTATTACCTTGTCATAAGAAATTAATAAAATATAGACTCAAAGGTTTACCCTCTGGTTTTAGAAAAGTAAGTCTATCCACAAGCGTTCACGGATAGACAACCTTATCTGCGTACTATGTTTCTATAGACTACCTATAATTATCAAATTGTAGGGTTGTTAACATAACAAAGTAACATCTTTATATCTTAAGTGTTCTTATCTTAAAATTAATTCGAACTGTGTGTATTTCTAATATGTTAAATTAAAATTTGTTTTATTCCAGGGCAATGCTAGATTCACAGTCTCATTCACACCCACAGAAGCTTGTGAACATGTCATAAATGTATCGTTCAATAAGGTGAGTGACCAAATTGATAAATATCAAGGTTATACAAAGTTGGCTTGTCTATATGTGGATATTAATTGCACTCCAACAGTAGTTTTGAAATTAATTTATTGTTTTTTTGTCTTGAGTTATTTTTATAGCCCAACTGGACAAAATAAGTAGAAATACTTAACTGTTAGCAGTGCAGAAATAAATATGGTGTCTGATTATAAGAGAATACTACCTCATTAATAAATAAAGGCATTTCGCAAACTAAGCAAACCTCGATCGATTTCTTGTTAGGAGCCCCAAAATGTTAACTAATATGGTAGATACTGCGAATCCTTAAGGATCCAGAAATGTTAACTCGCAAGGCTGATTTTCGCAAGAAAAACGATTATTTCTACACAAAAAATTGGAGTGATTGGTAAAAAGCTATAAAAAATTAAAAATAACCTTTTGAAATTACTGAAGATATTGTTTTTGTCTGGGAAAAAATATTGTATGATTAAACATTGTATAGATTCTTATTATCATCTATTTGTAAACCACTGAACGCAATATTCCTGCAAAAATATATACTTACATATCGTTTTTCCCTTGTAGATGCGCGTACCGGGCTGTCCATTAATAATCGACGTGTCAGAAGGCAGCGGCGGCGGCGCGCGTGTCGTCGTCCCGGGCCCCGCGCCGCTGCACCAGCCCGCGGCGCTCACACTACACCACCCCTCAGCCACGCTCGAACAAATCGAAGTCAATGTTGAGGGTAAGTTTGTGAACGCTGATTTATAAGTTCAATATGTGTGCTTGTGAAGCTAAACAACTATATTGTAAAGAGGTATATAGTTAATCATGAATAGGGACCTAGTCTTAAGGCTAAAGCCTTCGGTAAGAGGTAAAGTAAAAGGTGTTTCCAGAGAAATGGCTGAGTGAGTCTCCCAAAAAAGCAACGAGTTTTTCCTTGATAAACCTTCCTTTACCAGACTAGCCAGACTCGCCAAAAAGTAGGTTGTTATTGTGAAAGTAATGAATATGCTATCTTTCCATAAAACATTACCTTTGGTTTTCTTACAGGATGGTATAAATGAGATAAAGAAAGTAGCATGATGGCTCCATTTAAAATCATAGATTCTCTGGGAAAGACGAGTCCGAGAATAGATAGCCAATGATGAATAAAAAAGAAAAAAATATATAAAAAATGTAGAAGTAGTTTCAAACACATGCTTTGCAACTAACATCATTAATTTTAAAAGTAAAGAAAATTATTAACATTTAGAATGTATTAGGTACTTATAACTCATAATATTTCTAATTATTTTTATATTCTATTTAACAGTACTGTAGACACAATAAGATATAGAATAGATAATAAGTTTTAAATTAAAAAGAATACTCAATTAATAACAACATTATTATAATAACAATCCATTATTATTTTTAAAAGCTCATCCGCTTCGCCATAACTTCTAACATACATTAGGAGATGGAACAATAAAATAAACATTGTGTAGAGATAAGATAGAGTGATAGAAAATGAATGAAAAGGAGTGAAAGTTGAATTAGAAAAATACTACAAGAATTATACAAGTGTGCAAAATCGTGTAGCAAATTATTAGATCAATATAATAATAAATGTATGAGTAAATTGTTAAAAAAGGTCACGAATTAACTAATGCATGCATTGTGTGAATGATGTTGAGTCTTTTGCACGTTTTTATCTATGTCAGGATAATATTAGTGGGGGTACACTTTAGATTAGAAGTTCTTTTGCAAGCTCGCGAATGAATGACTATGTTGTGAGTGAGTGAATGGATACTAGCGAGTTCTATATCAAGGAATAAAAGTATGTAAGATGTATGCATGTATTCATAAATCAAGCAAAGAGTAGTATGTAAGACGGATTCTTGCAAATACTAGGGATAGTTGACAGTAGGTTAGAAGTTAGGGCGTGGCGTGAGCTGAGCGGTGTGGCGACCGACAGGTCCGAACGGTGCTTCCGTACCCGCGGGCGTAGCGGCCGCCGGGCCCGGCGCCTTCCGCGCCGAGTTCGTGCCCCGAGTCGTGGGGGAGCATCGCCTTAATGTGCTGCTGGATGGAGTGCCTTTACCAGCCAGCCCGTTTCATTTAAAGGTAAATAATATGGTATCTGTATATTTTTGTCTTATGATTTCTTTTCCAATGGTGTCCGATAATTGTTCATCCCCAATCATGTCGAAAACTCCTTAGAGGCTAAACTTGAATAAAATATTTCTTCGTCAAACAGAAGTTGGTGATAAAAATAGATATTCTCCAACGTATTCTTAGTGGTGCAGTGTTCAAGTTATGTTCTGTTTCTCTAACAGGTGTACGATGTCACAGCTATTAGAGTGAAGGATGTCGCCCACGGGACAGTGGGAAAACCGGTAACTTTTTTGGGTATGTGGTATTTTTTCAAAACTTTCGATATGCCATAAATTAATCATGACTTTGTATCTTATTCTGGTTCGATGTTGTTTTAAACCTAATTGTTTTATCTCGTCATAACAGTGGAAACAATGGCCGCCGGTCCTGGCAATCTAGAAGTGACTGTCAACGGCGGTCGAGTGCCCACAGCCGCGGCAGCGCAAGGAGCCCACACTTACGCGATCAGCTTCACGCCGCGGGATCCCAGACCACATACCGTGGAGCTTAGGTTCAATGGAGACCATGTGCCTGGTAAGTCTGTTGTTAGAAGAATATTGTGTTCTCTTAGTAAATAGGCTGTTGTTTCTTGTTGATTGCTCTCTGCCAATGATTTGGCTTGGAAGCTCCCGCCTCGGAGTCGATCATTAATAAATGATTTGACAAAAGTCGACGACCGCCCAAGAAACTATTCTGAGTATTTTATATTACTTATGACATTTAAAAGTTTGATGACGATAAAAACCTTATTATTAATAAACTGAAGTAAAAAGGGAAGGTTTTGAATTCGACTGCATTTTGTATCTTTGCTAATTTAAATTGATTTAATTATTGTGTTTAATAAAGCTTCATGGGAATCCCGTATACATTTTATTAGAATCAGTAAATGATTTTTAGTATGTTGCTTTATTTCACCTACTTATATTGACATTACTTAATCTATGTTCTTGGTGTGCAGGCAGCCCGTTCGTGTGCCACGTGTCGGCGCCGGCGCGCGTGATCGGCGCCGGGTCGGGCGAGTCGCCCGACAAAGTGTCGGTGGGCGAGGCATACGCCTTCAGCGTGGACTCACCCGCGCCGCCCGTCATTGAAGTACTAGGCCCGGCTCGACGCCCTGTGCCTGTGCAGGTAAATTATGCAATACTAACCCCGCGTTGTACCCGTTCCTGCGGGAATTTCTGGATAAAATGTATCCCATGTGTTATTCTGATGTTTAACCTATACTACTGCAAAATTTCATCCAAATCCGTTCAGTAGTTTTTGCGTGACAGAATAACAAACTACATACATCCATCCTCACAAACTTTCGCATTTATAATATTAGTAGTTTGCTACTACAGATTTCTTGCTAGTAAACAAAATTAGAGCACTCTTAACAGACAATACTCGTTCAATACACAAGTCAATTTTATGGGAGTGAAGTACTTCTCCCGAACGCGATCGAAACGCGTTGGATAGTCTAGTGTGAATCCTTCAATTCGTCTTCAATTTGATTTTGAACTAGAAAAAATGATACCTACACATCTATCCGTTTGCGGTTGGTATCTTGACTTATCCTTTTTTTTAAGACTAACAGCCTCGCCACTCGCTAAAACAAAGATAAATATTATTTTCCGTATCGAAATAACTTAATATTGAATTCTTTTTAGATTGCTGCTGAAGACACGATAGGGGAGAACGAAGCAAGCAAAAGATATACCGTCTCCTTCGTCCCTGTTGATGTTGGAGATCATAGTATTGAGGTTAGTACTGATTTTAAGAAACTGTTCGTGTCTTAATAACGACATAATGTCATGTCAATGGCTATGTATCGGTGAAACCAACTTCAATTTCTGTGAATTCCATAACTAATTTACTACTTTTCTACTTACTTACTAATTTTTGAAATATCCATTCTAACCTAATTTAAAAAATCTTTCGAAATTAATGTTGTATTTTAATGTTTAGGTGCGAGCCGGCTCAATGGCCGGCCACGTTGAGGGAAGTCCGTTCTTAGTGAAAGCGTATAGCGCTGCCCGCGTCAACGTCATCGATATCTCGCCCGGAGTCGTCGGTCGCCCCGTCTCTTTCACTATCAACGCTTCCCACGCAGGTGAGAAAGAGAGAAAATATTACAAAACAAACTAGTGTTGTAATTAAACCTTAAGCTTATAAACTTAAGGATCATTTTTATAAGCACATTTTTTGTATGGTCTGGACTAACGTTGTGTTGTTTCAGGTGCGGGTAATCTTGAAATAATCGTCGCTGTCAACGGTAGAAACGTGCCAAATTATGTACAGAGCGAAGGGAATGCAAGATTTAAGGTACATACTTATTGCTAAGTTATTTAAAGCCGTATATAGCATCTAGTATGGAGTTTTTAAACAGTAGAATCCTTAAGCCCTAGATGCAATACATTTGCTACTCCTATTTATTTATGTATAATTTATGAGAGCAAAGGCACATTCTTTATTAAACATGACAGTGTTAATATTGACTCCTTACCCTTAGGTGAACTTCAAGCCCACGGAAGCGGCGCCGCACACCCTGTCGGTCCGGTTCAACGGGCAGTCGGTGCCCGGGTCGCCCTTCACGTGCGGCGTGTCGGCGGCGTCGGCCGCGCCCGACGCGCGCGCCGCCGGGCCCGGCCTCGCCTCCACCCCGCGCGGCGAGCCCGCAGAGATACACCTCACCGGCTTTAAGAGTAAGTACTTCAACTACCTCACTAGGTTTAATACCTGTATTACATTGGTCAAGCGTTTAGCGAAGAGGCGATACCAAGTTAAGTCGCCTTTGACCAATCGGTTCACTACCGGTTCCTTGCTCACTGTACTGTAAGAATATTAAGTCATCGCGCCATTTTCTCGTACGAACAAGATGTCACATTTCTTCCGAATCTATACTAGTATTATAAAGCGGCAGAGTTTGTTTCTTTGTTTGAACGCGCTAATCTCAGGAACTACTGGTCCGATTTGAATAATTATTTTTTTAATGGATAGCCACATTCAACGGGAAGGTTATATTATTTTCATCCTGAAATTCCCACGGGAACGGGTACAACGCGGGTAAAACCGCGGGGCGCTGCTAGTGATATATATTTTATGATGGCCATGCCTAATCTAAACACTTATATTGAAACAAAGTTATCGCGGTATCTAAATGTTATAATATAATACATGTCTTAACATACATCATCTCAATCCATTGAGTACATCATACAATTTCGTAACCACCGACGAATAAAAGTAAATATTTATAGTTCTGCCATTGTTTTGTTAATCACACAAATTATTGTAGACCAGCTCGGCAGAACAGTTTAACAAATAGACGGAACTGCCGTGTTTGATTATGTCGTTCTATATCACTATATATAAATTAGCTTATAAATGGAAGACTGCGGTGAAGAATTTTAATTTGATGATCACTGAAGGTATCCTAACGGCTAAATAAAATATAAAGTTTTGACACCGTTTCTGTTTTATATTTAAATACATGTCATATAATAAGTTATCAGTAAGGTATGAAGTGGATTAGTGACCAACCCTGGTATCGGAGTAGCTAAAATGTGACACTCAATTAATATAAACAATGTGACACTTTAACTTAAATAGCAATATTTGATATTTTATTGGGATCGGTAAGTAGTTGTTCAATCAAAAGTGTTCCGTTCAAATATAGCTGTTGATAATAATAGTTATTATAGTAAACGTACTAACACGGGTTATTTCGCGGTAGAAAGTTAATAAAGCAAGTAATTACTATCCAGGATAAATAATTACTATGTGTACAAATCGCGTAATAGTTATTAGTCAATCGCATTGTGTATTATTGCACAAGCCTCACTTCCTGTTTATATAACAATTGATCAATCATATTTCTTAGTAATTGAATTCCATAACAAAATATTTGTCTCTTGGTGACCATGACCATTGTGTACAGTTTATGTGTTTTGTGTTTGTGAGCTCAATTGTAGTAGAGCCGGCACAGAAATTGTATACGATTGCAAGCGCACAGCTGGTATGAATTTAAAAAATAGTTTACAAGTGCTCTATTTTTTCTTACAAGTCTTAAAAAGTGGACTAATGTCGTCAATTTTCCAGCCGAAGACGATCGTAATAAAAAATAGAGTATAGTCGATTTGGCACTACAATCACTATAGCATATTTTCTTTACCTATCCGGCCAGCCAAACGTCTCCGCATATACAATCCCTTTGCCTCTACCAATAACATTTACGTCATTTTCAAATATGGAGCTTAGTTTACTCCTAACAACACTACGTACTCGTATAACCTACCCGTGTTGATGAAATAAATGGATATGATTTTAATTTCTTTTTCTTTTCCAGCCGGCGAGCCAACAGTCTTCGTCACCGGTCCCGGAGGCAGCAACGTTCGCGCCCGCGTCACGCCCACGGGCGAAGGAAGGTATACGGGCACGTACACACCGGAAGCGGTCGGCAGGCATAGTGTGCAAGTGGCCTGTGCCGGCAGACAAGTGCATGGGTCGCCGTTTACGTGCAACGTGTATGATGTTAGACGAGTGAGAGTTACTGGATTGGGGCCCGGAGGTCAGTTTTGAATTTAGAAAGTTTTATATATGGAGTGCATTTTTTTTAAATTGAGACTCCTTCCGGAAATACTGGCCCTGTCTAGCACTTAATAGAGGTGTGGAAAGAGTTGAGAGGCCTTTGCCCAGCAGTGGGACACGCCCGGCAAAATATAATAATAATATAATAAATATTGAGGTAAATAGTGTTACGAACTGTTTTGTAATGTTTACTACGCTGAGAAGATGACCAGCTACTTCGTGAGTAGCTAAACTTTGTGTCGATCGAACGCGTTATTGTATCAACTAGTTTTTAAGCTGCTTTGGTTATCATCATAACTAGCGAGAAAGTCGGGACAAAAATTTCATCTATATCTAATATTATGTAAAAATATCATCAAAACTTGAGGAACACCTTTGTCAATGTCAGCAAGGGGGCAGAACAGTTAAGACAAAAATGGTTAATAGTAATAATAAGTAAGCTACCAATCTTCTTTGCAGAATTAGAAGGCACACTCGAGGGTCTAAGCCTGGACGATGGTGCGGATGAAGAGCGCGGCGTGGAAGTGGGGAAGCCGGTCACGTTCAGTGTGGACGCGGCCGGCGCGGGGGAAGGGACGCTCGAGCTGGTCGTGTCCACACCTTCCACTACTGTGAAGGCTGAGGTAATAATAATGAGTTGAGTTTTAGAGGATGGAGGAGGAGGATTTTGGTAAGCCTGAATAGTCTGATAGTCTCTTATGCAAAGGTTAAAGTAGTTTTATACAAAAGGTAGTTTTATACAAAAGATAGTTTTATACAAAAGGTAGTTTTATACAGAGAAAGTCGCATACGCCATATTTGAATTGTTTTCAGCAAACAGTTTTGAGTAAATGTTTGCTGATCTACAGATGTTGATGAAACACGCGTTTCCACTTAGTGAAAGCTAAAAATGCGAATAGTAAGCGCTGTATAATATGCACTATTTTGAATCAATTTTAAATATACAGGGAAGTTCACTTATTGTGTTGTGCAGTTAGCCGTTGAGCGAGGAGTCCTGGAGCATCGATTACTTATAGCTACTTGCCCTGTGCCCCTACAGGTGGTGGCGGTGGCGCGCGGGCTGTACGACGTGACGTTCGTGCCGGTGTCGCGCGAGCCGCACCGCGTCTCCGTCACCTTCAACGACCAGCCCGTGCCCGGCAGCCCCTTCGTCTGTCGGGTCAGCGAGCCGCATACTTACGTGCAGATTGGTATGTCGTGTA
The DNA here is from genome assembly GCA_951394245.1 of Cyclophora punctaria. NCBI lineage: Eukaryota > Metazoa > Arthropoda > Insecta > Lepidoptera > Geometridae > Cyclophora > Cyclophora punctaria. The sequence continues at coordinate 5,251,092 of OX596171.1, forward strand.
CAAAAAATTGGTATAAAAAATATAGGATAGATTTGTCAAACATATTCGTTGCTGGTCACTAAATTGGAAAGTATGAACTACATAGAATGAATAGGGTTTGGGTTGATGGATGGAGAAGCCTGCGTCGGTTTCTCCGAAACTATAATTTCTGAAGTTTTGTGATAGTCAAAACGGCTATATCTATGATCCTAATTTTCACTTCATATTAATTAACCATACGCACCAATTTCAAATCTCTCTACCCAAAGAATCTGTAAACTATCTTCAACAACCCAATCTATTCTACAGGAGGACTAGCCACAGTAGAAATCGACGAAAACATATCCGACATAGAAGTGTTATCGCCCACCGGTACTAAGGTACAAGAAGTCCAGTTCGAAGACACCGGTCTCCTCAGTTTCCCAGTACATAAAGTTGGGAGGTATTTAGTGAAGGATGCGAGAGGACCCGTGGCTGAAGTGGAGGCGATCGACGCGTCGGCGGTCAAGGTGTTGTCTATTGGAGACGCGGTGGCGCACAGGCCGGCCATTTTGACAGGTGAGGCCAAGTTTGTTAATACAAGAATATCCGATTTTGTTATCATAGGTCATACTCATAACGCTATTTTAGAGAAAGTAGACTTTAAGAATTCTTGTTTTTTTTTTTACTTAACCACAAAAATTACATGACGTATCCTCATAGTTGCTTCGATTGAGTCGACTTCATTATGAGTTTGACGAATTTACAATAGAGAATCAAAGCTAACAAAAATATATGAAACTAAAATATACTAAAGTAATGGCCTTTAACGTCCCGGTGCTGATGAAAGGCGTCTGAAATATATAAATCGATACCTCGTATTCGTACTCATTTCAATTTAGATTAGATGTTTATAAACTTCTTGTGTTTGTCAGTAAGCACAACTGGCGCCGGCGCCGGGCGCCTGTCCGGTCGCGTGACGTGCGGCGGCACGGCGGCGCCGCACTCTGTTCGCCGCCGCGGCGGCGCGCGCCAGGAGCTGGTGTGGCATCCGGCCCGAGCGGCGCCGCACCGCCTCATGTTATTGTGGAGCGGCGCGCCCGTGGCCCGCGAGCCGCTGTTAGTGGACGTACACCCGCACCATCACGGAGAAGAGGTATGTATACGTACACGCGGAAGAATGTACAAGTATGAGGGTACAACATCATCAATTTCGGAATTATATGAAAATGTAAGGGATCGTTTCCATAGAGGCATGAAAAATGTCATTATCTTTTAGGCTTCTATGCATATGCACTCTTAACAGACATACAACATTTTGAAATTGGCAGTGGTTTTAGAGTATAGGTCATTCTGCTTTCGCAACAACACGAGATTGAAAGGCATAAATAACTATTCAGTCCAGTATCCTGTCTCCCATAATACTCAGTATCACACTAAGATTGAAACTTGTAAAGTACCACGCAATAAATTAACAAAGGATTGTGTACCCAATTCACAAATAAATCACATTATATAGTCATAACACTATCTTGTCCGTTGTCTAATTAAATCTCACACAATATTAAATAACATCCCTCATTCATTTCGCCAGGTATGCGCTTCCGGTCTCGGCCTGTACCAAGCTCAAGTGAATCGCGTCGCATCGTTCAGTATCGACACGCTCGGGCGGCCGGCGCGGGAGTTCGATGTCGTGGTATCGGGGCCCGGCTCCAGAGCATTGCCTGTAAGGTGTTATCAGACGAAGTCAGGACTGTTACAAGCTGAATTTACTATCACTGAAGTCGGACAGAGTACTATAGGTATGTAATACTTTTATATAAAATTAGCTGCGCCCCGCGGTTTCACTCGCGTTGTACCCGTTCCCGCTTTCGAATTTCGGGTTGAAAAATAGATGTTGTCCGATTCTCAGACCTACTCAATATGCTCACAAAATTTCATGAGAATTGGTCAAGCCGTTTCGGAGGAGTACGCGAACGAACACTGTGACACGAGAATTTTATATATAAGATTTTTTATTTTTTACACCAGCACCATCTATTGGTTCTAGTGAAACCACCGCGCGAAACAGCTAGTATTAATATACAAACATACCACGTAACAACATCTATAATATGCACTTTTGTCTTTGTCAATAAACTAGCCTCGCCCCGAGGTGTTACCCGGATTGTACCCGTTCCCGAAGGAATTTCGGGATAAAAAGTATCCCATGTGTTATTCTGACGTTTAACCTATATTACTGTAAAGTTTCATCCAAATCCGTCCAGTAGTTTTTGCGTTAAAGAGCAACAAACATACATCCATACATACATACATCTATCCTCAGAAACTTTCGCATATGTCCCACAAAGGCCTCTCATCTCACTGAAGATCAGTACAGTGAGGAGTATTAGGCGTAATCACCACGCTTGCCTAATGCGGGTTGGTGATCTCAAACCAGAGCCATGTTTGTAAAGTAGGAAACATGTTAATGTACTGTTAATTGTTTTTAAATTGCAGAGGTGCTTCACTTGTCGAAGCAGATAGCGGGCAGCCCGTACACTTGTGAGTCTTTCGATCCGAACAGAATCATCATATCGGGGCTGCCTACTGGAAATATTGTGGCGCAGACACCTATCAACTTCACAGGTAAGATTTATGTTACAGAATACTTTACAGAACGTATTTTATTATATTCTTCATCCATGAAAAAGAGACGCAGAAATGACTTTTAATATGATAGATTTCATATATTTTAAAATTCATTAGAACTTGTTATTTAGCTATTCCAACCTGATTTTTTACATAAGATCAAACGAATGGAAACTCCCTTCAATTATCTCTATTTTTCCTCTATTACACCCCGCGAGGTATAAGCTGAGCTTTGCATTAGTGTGAGTGATCACCAAAAGTACCAAGCGCGGCGAGACAGAATGGCGCCGCGCCTCAAGCCGGTTACCCAAAATCAGGTTTTTACCGGGCGAAAATGGCGCCGCGCCTAAGGCCGGTTATCACACCTACACTATCCATGTACACTCACACAATTGCAAAGCTCAGCTTATACCTCGCGGGGTGTAACAAAATGTTTACAGTACTATTAACATTTTTTTATTACTGAGATGACTCTTGTAACTGTAAACTGCACATGTATACTCCATTGCGCAGAGTACATTATCGTCGATTGTACCGCCAAAAGTGTCATTCTCACTGAAACTTCTTTTGTCATTCCAACCTTCAAATACATACATGGCCAAATTATTCCTTATTATATGTTAATAAAAAATTATTACATATTATTATGCAAACCTCATCATCATAACCTGAATGTATCGTTCCCAGTGGACACGAAGGAGGCCGGTGTGGGCGAGTTGGAAGTGGTGTGCGAGGCGCTGGGCGCGCGGCGCGTGCGCCTGCCCGTGGACGTGCGCGACGACGGGCCGGCGCGCCGCGTGCGCCTGCGCCCCGCGCTGCCCGCGCACTACCGGATATACATCACCTACGGGGGTCAGTACACATCACACATTACTTCTATCATACCCAACATTTGTTCTATGAAACTGAAAATTTGTTCTATGAAACCGCTTTTGATTAAATACGGATGGATTGGTTTCTATTGTTTGTAGCGAAGTGCAACGTGATTCTCTTCCAAACAGTTTTCGTTTAAATAGTACACGATATCTAAAGATCTATACAAAATCAGTCCAAAATCAATTAAATTCTAAACTCAAATATCTAATTCCCAGGATCCCCAGTGCCCGGTAGCCCGGTATCTCTGGGCGTGTTAAGTGTTCGAAGCAGCGGCAGTTCCCGCTGCGCCGGCACCGGACTAGCGCACGCGCACATCGGCAAAGAAGCGGCGTTTACTATACACTGCGCGGAGGACAAGCCGCCTGTTGTTGAAGTGAGTAAATAAATGAAACATCACCTAAATTATACATTAAAAAAAATCCGTGTAGAAATGACGTCTTGTATTGTCTAAATATATGTATGTCGATAACCTAAAATAAAGTTATGTTCTAGTCTGTTAAAATGATAGTACAGAAAGTGAATGGTTTAATTCATTCAAAGAATTTTTAATTTGTCATATTTCGTGTCACTATTAAATATAGCTCAGAAAGTAGCTACATTAGAGACTTCAAATCACTGTACAAAACTTACTTTAGCTTGTATTATCAATATTTGACCAGCGTGAATTTCAAAGGCTAGCTTTTCTATTTAATAAAACTCTTATAATTATTTGGTTTTAAATCCTTTTAAAACCTTAACCTAACTAAATCTATAACGCTCGCGACGCCATTAACAGCCACATATTAATAAATGCTTCCTCCCTTACAGGTGGAACGTCTAACGTCAGATAAAGACGAGTCTACAGAGTCGGGTCTGCTGGAGTGTCGCGTGGTGGCGGGCGCGCCGCGGGAGTGGCTGTGCGCGTACATCCCGCTCGTGGTGGGGCTGTACGAGGTCAGGATATACACGGCCTCGGGACCGCTGCCTGGCAGCCCGTTCTCTGTTAAAGTGAGTACTAAGTAGTATCTATATAATATACTTTTATAAGCAGGGCAATGTTTTTTAAGTAGTAGTAAGTATTGCTCTTTATTTTGCACCTTTAGCCAAAGGTCAATACATAATGTGTACTCATCCTTATCCATTAAGACTACATCAAACTCTCAAAACAGACAATTTGCGATTTGCTTCACTATTATTATATTATATTTCTATAGACAACTGAGACATCGCGTATCAAAAAACATAAGTTTAAATCTCAATAGTCTTCTTATCATTTATTATTTACTTTTTATTTGAAACTTAATTCCCCACTCACTTTCCAGGTGATAGACACGTCAGCCATAGTGCCAGTGGGTGGTTGGGGCACGGACAACGCCGGGCGCGTGCGGGCGCCGTGCAAGCTCATACTGGACACGAGCAACGCGGGGCCCGGCACGCTCGAGTGTCTACTAGCGGGCAGGCATCAACGTGAGTAAAGATACATTAATAACATACAAATAAATGTGACACGAGTTCACCCGCGAAAGACTTATTTTGGTATTTATATGTAGTCATCTTTTTTATTAGTCTACAAACAGTTTTGTTTTCACAATCAAGTCTTAAGTAATGTTTCCATTTTCACGTTCCCAGGCGTAGAAACAGTATCAGGGCGTGGCGTGATCACGTTAGCGGGCGTGGAGGGCGTCCACGGGGAACAGGAGCTGGAGCTGACGTACAACGGCGCGCACGTGGGCGGCGCGCCGCGCCGCGCGCTGCTGGCGGCGCCGCACACGGCCGACCGCGTGGCGCTGGCGGGCCGCGGGCTCGCGCACGCCGCGCCGCACACGCCCGCGCTCTTCACCATAGGTGCGCCCTTATGGAACCACGTCATATTAAACATACATTACACTAAATTGGAAACCCATTGTACTCAAATAGCACCCCGCGGTTTTACCTGCGTTGTGCCCTTTGCCCTGGAAACTGCGGGATGAACGTAGCCTATAACCTTCCCGTTGAACGTGGCTATCCATTACAAAAAAAAATCAAACAATTTTTCTTTATTACTCTTCCCCGTGCTATATATATACATATCAGTGAAACATATTGTTCGCTACCTCAGACGGCAGCGCGGCGGGCCCGGGCGCGCCCGAGGCGTCTCTCTCGTCCCCCGAGGGCGAGGCGGTGCCGGTGTCGCTGACGGCGGCCGGGCCGGGCCTGTGGCGCGCCTCCTACACCCCGCGCCGCGCCGGCGAACACCAGCTGCGCGTTACGTGGGCGGGACGGCTTGTCAAAGGTACGCTTGGACATAGAAACAGTTCACATGAGCGACACAGTCGAGTGATAAATCCGAATATTATGAAGATGAATGATTGGTAATGAACTAAAACTGGAAATATAATGAATACCTATTAACTAACATCTGTATTGCGATTCTTGCCATTTTTTTCGCACTATACATTTGTTTTATGACTGACGCTTTTTCATAACCTTAATTATTCCTACTCAAAAATGATGTTCATAATTGTACACTCTGTTTCTATTTACCTGTTCTGCCTGATGAAACTTGTCTACAATAACTTGGTGTCCCCAGGCTGCCCCCTGTCGGTGTGCGTGAGCGCGGGCGCGGAGAGCGGCGACGCGTCGCGCGTGGTGTGCTCGGGCGCCGGGCTGCAGAGCGGCGTGGTGGGCCGCGAGATACGCTCGTGGATCGACACGCGCCGCGCCGGGCCCGGCGAGCTCACCGCGCACTGCAGCGGGCCCAACAAGGTGAGGGGTACACACGAGACGATTGGGGCTGATAGAAACATTGAAGATGCTCCCACATTATGGGGTCATAGAAAGGTCGGTGAATGGGGGGGGGGGTTATAGGGTCATAGAAAGATTGGGGGCCTTGTTTAACAATTTCAATGTCTTGTGATTGGCCCCCTCCGAAAAAGATTAAGAGTTATTATATATATTGAACTTTATGGTATTTTCATGTTCTCCGTGTTTCTTCCCCTTCCCATTTCCCCATTCATAAAAAAAATACCCAAATAACAAAATAAATCCCTACATAAACTAAACAATACATCGTCAAAACGTTGACACCCAACAGGTGGCATACTGCGAGCTATACGAGCACGGAGACGGAACATTCACTCTCAACGTGAAGCCGGCGGAGGCGGGCCGGCACGTGCTGAGCGTGCAGTTCGCGGGCGAACACGTGCCCGGCTCGCCGTTCGTGTTGAAAGTAGCGGGAGCACCGGATCCTTCTAAGGTAAGATATAGATTTTCGAGTTAATGATTGATAGATAGCTTTTAAAATTATCGTTACTTGTACTTCCAAAGTGACAGAGCTTGTTAGAAATATTTAGGTTACAGTACTGTAAGGTATTACATTGTCTATAACGTTGTTTCGGCTAAAGATGTGTCTCTAATAGAGATCATTGTACAGCATTGTACAGGACAACGACGTCAATAGAGACTCTCTATTGACGTCGTTGTCCTGTACAATGAAATAAATATTGTTTTACTTATCGTTAATGAATTCTCTCATTTGAAAATTACATGAAAAAAATAAAGGCTTTTTAATGAACATCTGTTATTGCATTAAAATACTTCTATCTTCTGTTATCAAACAGTATTAACATTAGTTAAATTTCAATCAGCGTGAACCATTTATTCACTCAACTTTTTCCCATATGTCCGCGATTTATATTCATTATAATTTAGCCGTGTATAAATTTATCCGCCCCTGTTGTTTCCTACAGGTCCGCGTATACGGTCCGGGCGTAGAGCCGGGCGTGCTGGCGACGTTCCAGTCGCGGTTCCTGTGCGACACGCGCGGCGCGGGCGCGGGCCAGCTCACCGTGCGCGTGCGCGGGCCCAAGGGCGCCTTCCGCGTCGAGATGCAGCGCGAGAGCCAGAAGGACCGCACTATACTGTGCAAGGTGAGTCACACCATGTATAAAATTCGAGGTTGTACTAAACTGGATTTAGGAAGTACCCTTTAGCAGGAGGAATACAAAATATGGGGACTGTACTATATTGGCTCGACTTGTAGTATCTTTTATAAAATAAATACACCCAGATGCTTAACACGCTATATTTCAATAAAAGAGCTAAGCTAAGTCCAATATATACATTTATAATTGGGCTTTTGAAAAAAAAAAAATTTGATTTTTTTAATGTATTTTAAAACTTTATTATTAATAATATTGATATTTAATGGAAAAAACTTAAAAAAATATTTTTTCAATTTATTATAAACAATTAAAAATTGATGAAATTTCAATAAAAATCACGTGACTATAAACGCGTCATGATTGGTCACCGTAGTTGTGACGTAATTATGTTAAACCATAAGTACGTACTGCGTTTACAATCAAGATTCCCGCCCTTTTATTCTCTTTCCCTCCAAAAGTTTGCGATGTAACCGAACCTCTTTTCATAAACATAGGTATAAAAAGTTTGCGATGTAACCGAACCTCTTTTCATAAACATATAAACCTTCCTTTACAACAAGTGAAAACTCATTGGTGAAATCTAACCAGTGAAACTACATAACATAATTACGTCACACGTTTGTTCGGGAGTTGTCGGAGTGTTTTCGGTACTGGATTCAAAAATTAATTTTTATTTTGAAATAACTTTTGAATTATTGCGAAAAAAATAAAATAAAAATAGTTTTGTTATAAAACTAATATATAATCTTTCCATTTATCACAAAAAATTTTTTTTTTCAAAAGCCCCATTATCATTCATCATTTCGAATAGGTTAGGGGTCAACGCTGGATTCATTTTTAGACCGCCGAAAGGCCTCCGACGTAGTATAATGATTAATAAAACCGATACCGACTGCGTAACGTGCCTTCTGAAGCGCTCAGATAAATTAATAATAATAATATTTAGCTTAGGCCCCATAAATACTCTTACATATGTACACCCTTCTGGAAGAAAGAGATCAGCCGAAGAGAAAGGACAAGAAACTCTGATTAACTTAATATACCCTCTGTATATAATTATGACGTAATAAAACTCCCCACTAAAATATTTATTCCTATAAAAACAAAGATAACTGATAGTGTATAGTAATTAGTTATTGATAACTATAATCTACGATGAGATCGGCAGTCCGATAGTGTCACTACACTATTATCCTAACGATAAATAAACGATAAGTTAATCTGAGATTTATCTGTTGTTTATTGACTTACGTATAAGTTATTGGTCGTAGCAGATGGCAGAATAATGTAGAATTAAACGCGGTGTAAATAACTGTGTGTCTTTTGTCTCTTTTGCTCTTCGGAAAATTACTGATGTCAGAATGTGACAAACCATTTGATAGCTAAAATGTTCTAAATGCGCGTTTATTAATATAACCCCCTAGACTACAAGAAAACTATCTGATACCCCCTTGCCAAATCCCCCTCATACCTAATGATACTAAGGGATTTTGTAGTAGAATTTGGCGCCCGTTCTGAAAACTCTTATAAATGTGATATTGATCTCTCGTTGGTGTCTCTGAATTTATCCTTTCACTAGCAGCGCCCCGCGGTTTTACCCGCGTTGTGCCCGTTCCGTTGGGAAATCCGGGATAAAATGTAGCCTATAGCCTTCCTCGATAAATAGACTATCTAACAGTGAAAGAATTATTCAAATCGGTTCAGTAGTTTCTGAGATTAGCGCGTTTAAACAAACAAACACACAAACAAACAAACAAAACAAACTCTTCAGCTTTATAATATTAGTATAGATTAATACAGCAGGACGTTTCGATGATTTCTAATAACGAAAACATTTAAAGGCGTTCCGCCTGAGCAGGGCTATGAAAATAAGACAATGCTTTATTACATCAGCTGAGACGCCTCCCATTGTTAGATTATTTTAGTACCACTTCGTATAACGTATTTTCTCATTCGATGTGGCAAAAATCATTTACAAAAAAAACCATTAAATAGGAATGCAATTCCAAAGGCAAGCCCATTCTAACAAACTCTTCAATTTTATTGTATTATGCGGGCCATACACGAGATGTAACTGACTTTTTAAACTCATTTTTACCTTCTTTTCCCCCAGTTCTCCCCTACAGAGCCAGGTGACTACCGCGTCGAAGTCCGCTGGGCGGGGCGGCACGTGCCCGGCTCGCCTTTCCCCGTCATGATATTCGACACACAGGAAGAACTCCGCCGCTACTTACAGGCGACCGCAGGGTAGACTTAACAATATGTTGTTACGATTGGGTACACTGACCCGTAATATATGATAGTAAGATTTTGTAGTGGTATTTTAGTTGTAGCGGAGTTTGGCAGAGATGTGTTGGGTCTGGCAGAGATTAGCGGAGCCTGGCACAGTAAAAAATTAAATTATAGTTTCCACTGTGAATATACTCCTTAATGGTTTAATTTGACACCCATTGCGTGTTATCTTTTAAGCATCTGTCAGAATCTAAGTAAAATCACGGAGTGAGAGTTAAATGGAGTGTAACTCTGCTCTGCTAGCGGGAAAACCAAGCTCTCATTGTAATAAAGGTCGTATGTGATTTACCAATTCACACGATATCTCTGCTGCAACGAAAAGACACTGCATAACTAACCAATACTTCAGAGTGACGAAACAACGCTGTCAGCTGTATTAGAGGAGTTATTAGAACACTCCGCTTCATAGAAAACACAATTTTCGAATCAGCTGACGGGAAGTACATAACACATTTTAAAAGCTACAATTTTGTATATTAATTTATGTATTTAGGGGTTTTAACCTTATAATGAAAGTTATATAGCAGTCATATTAAATTATTTAAATTATGATGCCGCCATAACGAACTAATTATTTTAGAAAAAGAAAAATATCTTCAAAACATTATCGTTATTAGCATAAAAAAACTGTTCAGAGTTAAACGATTTTGAAACATACTAGATTGACTTAAAATGCATTTTAAGTTGATTTATATAACAGTAAAAATTAAACAACATTATTACAAAATCGATCAATAAAAGTATAGCTTGAATATTTGAATCGATTTAATGCATTCCAAATAATGGACAGTAAACTGTATTACCTTGTGTTAGAAGAGATAAAATAATTTTTGTATTGAAATTTGTAGTATATTGTTAAAATTATTCATATGTAAAACATATCTTGATAAAAATTAAGGGACCAAGAAAATGTAGGTATTTATTTTGTACCCCATTTGTATTATCACCTATTATGCTGATGGTACTTATACGTAAAAGATCTGAATATTTTGTAATGTGTACTTAAGTTTTGCATCGATCATTTTTGAGCTATCTATGTACAAAATCTCACGATTACCTTGTTAAGTGAAACACTGGATTTTTCTATTCGACGTTATACATAAAAATAAGAAAGGAAACTTGCATGAAAAGTATTTTATTAAAAGGCATAATAGAAATTGTTAATACATTAAGATTTAATTATTATTAACTTTTGTAACTAACGACGTATTGTTTAATTGTTATTACTTAACCAAGTTCTACATTATAAATACTGAACTTGGTTTTGTAACATTTCGCTGAATTATTCAGTTACTAATTGTTAATAAATTGATTTATCGAATATTATTTAGTTTTTTTATTAATTGTTAATTTATCCTATTTGTACCTTTAAGGCTTGTATTTTAATAACGGAGGAGCTAAATTGACCAATCATAATGCACTGCCAAAATTCGAGCATGCTATTGGTTGAAAGACTCCGCTACGCTCAACTGCGTCTCATTGATATCGCACTCTTGAGCGAAGTGTCCACTGGCAAGTAATTGTCACAATTTTTAGCAGAAATTAATTGACAACTGTTTCCACTTCTATTTGCGACTTGCAGTAAATTATGTGACAAAAGTTACATGAGTTCACTTGCGCGAATGTTTACACGTTGGGAGTCGCTTGCGCAAGTCAACCCCCGCAAATCTAATTGCTAGTGGACACTTCGCGTTAGACAAACTTTTTAATGACATTTAGTTTGTCAATGTGCCTCCCGGTTTGTATCTAAACATCATGGTTCGTCTATCTGGGAAGGTCGTTTGAGTGTCGCCTCCCAACTGAGCCCGCAGCGCGTCCAGACTCTTCCATAACTGCTGCATTTGACCGAATATTATCACTTCTAGTCGCTGGATTGATGTGTGGAGTTCTCCTGTGAATGGAAAATATTATTATGATGATTAAAGAATTCCCCAGGGGAAAGGATTGTCATTTCCATGTAACGACTAATTCTTCCTATGGTTTCATATCCAGTGTATGTAAAAATATCGATAGAAAGGGTAGAAGGATAGTTAAGAGAACTCCTCCACGGCTTATAGCAGTTACCTTATGTTTAGGTTGTGAGTGTGCTACAACGAGGAGGCGAGAGAGTGCTACGATGTAGAGGCAAGAGTGTGCTACGATGTGGAGGCGGCAGTGTGCTACGATGTGGAGGCGGCAGTGTGCTACGATGTGGAGGTGAGAGTGTACCTACCACGTTGCGAAGATGGGACTGTGCAAAGACGAGGAGGCGGGAATGTGCTACGTAAGCACTTTCTCAAACTTACTTGAAGTAACAACCCCATGTAATCTCCTAGTGATGGTCGCGTTCGCAGTCGCGTTGACTTCTTGTGTCCTCACAGAGCACATGGCCCGCGCCTCCTCTCGGGGCCCGCCGTGAAACGTGGCGTTTCGAGCTTCTATGAACGGCTGTTGATGCTCGTTGGAAACGGTGTAGGTAGGGCCTCTAGCTAGGAGAGAAATTGAATTTGTTATGAATCTACATTAAGCTTTGAGCCCCCTAACTAAGGCATATCTATACTTATGTATAAAGCTGAAGAGTTTGTTTGTTAGATAGCCATATTCAACGAGAAGTTTATTTATATAGGCTATTTTTCATCCCGACATTCCCACGGGAACAGGCACAAAGCGGGTAAAACCACGGGCAGCTGCTAGTGTGTAATATTTTTCTTCAAAAAGCTGATATAAAATGACATATTCTATCATTGACTATGTGAGGGTAGTTTCACTAGGAACGCTACCTTCGCATCACTGCGGCAACTAATCTTCAGTCTGCCCGCGACCACGACTGCTGCAATCATTCGAAACGTCGGGAAATCAAAATAACTGATTTACTTGCTTTACAAACTATTTACCGTGAAAAAAAACCGTGTGTGTACGTTAATATCTACCTAAGTGTTCAAATCGCGAAACATTATTTGGTATGTTTTTGCTTCCTATACAATGTCTTGCTCAACGCACTCTGGAGCGAATCTGCCAATCTCAGCGTAATCTCTGTGTAACAGACGCCATCTGAATGTTGATGTATCCATTGTAAGTAGACAAGTACACATCAGGTACACCAGTGGCAAACTTATTACCATCCGTTACAATCCGTTAAAACATGAATGAATTTTAACACGTACCTATGCGTTCATTGTATTCGTTCGTGGGTTAATTAATTGATAGTCTAACTAGAGAACACTTTTCTAGTGGGTGTGAATAAAATCGTAAAGTAATCGGACAAACTAGGTCAATTAGGAGTACTCAGTGAATGATTTCACGAATATTTATGCCAACCTATCATCAACATCAATTCTATAACTCTAAAATGTGTACAAACCTTAATTGAAGTTTATTTCACTTCCACAGTACCGACTTAGTACCGAGTACCTTAGTGCTAGTACCTTAGTACCTAGTACCTTATGCCTAGTACCTTAGTACCTAGTACCTTATGCCTAGTACCTTAGTACCTAGGTAGTACTTATTATTCTGTGCTAGTACCGCGTTAGGTATCTACCTACTGAAGAGATTCCTGAGAGAAGTTAACGCTCGCAAGATACATTTTAATATGAAACCTTGTCTATTACCTACCTACATGTTTAGGAAGCGCTAGAAACAATTACTCATGCCTGAAACCTAGGCCTGCCTACTAGAGTTAGTCTAGGTTTTAATTTTCTATAGTTTTGCCGAAAAACCAACATAGCGTTCATAGTTCTAGTCGCTAGAACTATAGATCTGTACTGATAAAGATAATTATAACTATTTGATAAGTCATTTAAACATCATCTACTATAAGGTTATTGGTTACATACATTTTATAGTAGACTTAAAATACCAACGCCAAAAGCCTACACTGTCTTGTTCAAGTCGGGTACAAACTAACATAAACCTACCCACACCCAAACCGTAACCTAAGCATCAATTAGCCACATGTTGACATAAATAGATCTAGTACTAGCACGCAAGTACTAACACTCACCATGTTGGTATAAAGGCGCAGTGAGAACATTAGTAACCACCACATACACTAAGAATAACACCACACTACACCACATCTTGTATTACCGTCCTAAGATTATAAACAAATCATTGTAACATCCAATTAACTGGTTCAAAAACACAGTTTCACATTATATCGAAACTTTTCGTATAAATCTCAGGGTTTTTAATCTCGTGTGTAGTTTAGTCGACTCCCAGAATGTACTGAACCAGATGAAGTCTCCGGGCAAAGAATAAATAGGCACCTAGCCCATGGAACCGCCGAAAATGGTGCATGTACTTTAAAAGTAGGTACTGTTGGGGTAAAAAGTGCTCGATAGTTTTTTTTATTGAAAAATCTTTTTTATTCAAAAATAGTTTTGTAGTTTGTAAAGTTAAACGTTTAGTTGCTGGGTTTTAATAGATTCCTATGTTTATAAATTCCTAAAATTTTATTTTTTTACATATTTATCATTCAATATTAAAATAATATTTTCTTTAAAATACCCAACATTGTGGTTATAAAGATCTCGCAGCCTATTTTAAAACAGACTGTACTAATTTCATTCAGTTTAATCCAGCTTGATTTATCCTTTCAAAGCCGTTTAATAAACAAACTTTCCGGCATTGTAATGATAGTTAATGATGTTTATCTTCGCTTTAAGACAGGTGGAATACAAATGAAATTTAGGGCGGTTTAGTTTACGGCCTTGGGCGGAAATAGAATTGGGAAAAAAACTAGATGTTACGTATGCTGAGTATAGAATTCAATGTCAACAGATAAGACATTGTAAAGTCTGAATTAATGCAAAGGGCATTAATTCAGACTTTACAATGTCTTCAATACCAGACGATAAAATAAAACGGAAAAGTGTATAAGTATGCTCTATTTTTTTGATTGTCACAAAATGTGGAATTGTGGACCAATATCGTCAATTTTCCAGCCGAAGACGATTGATAGACGATTTTATTTCATTCTTGGGTAAGAATCATATCTCTAAACCTTTTTCCTCTTCAGGAGCAATCGTCTTCCACTGGAAAATTGACGACATTGGTCCACATTCTGTGACAAAAAAAATTGAGTAGGTATAGTAACAATAATTATCATAACTCCCAAACTCCTAATCCTGATTATCTATTTGCTTTAACGGTGAAAGACCCAAAAACAGTGATGTGTTTTGTTGCCATTGTTTTACGTAGGGTGGTTTCACTTGATATTTACAAAGGTACCTATAACATTCGCCTTAAATTGATACTGAAGTCGTGTTCTCTGACTGTACTTAGGTACCTTTATACTCTCATATGTAAAGTCCCGTGATTATTTGTTAAACAAAGTGTAACAAATACGATTTCAGGTCATGTGAGAAGGCAATAAAGATGTCAACCAATTTAAAGTGTGCTTCCTTCCGATATGCTTCGAATACTATTCCAGTCAATGACCTATCAATAAGGCCGTCTAGGATTCACTCATCAAACCAATAATGAATTTCGGTCAGAATATCTATAAGTAACTACTAATATTATAAAGAGGAAAGTTTGTAATTTTGTTTGTATGTTCGAAGCAACCCAGGGATTCGGACTGGTAAGTCCGATTTGAATAATTCTTTATGTGATAGATAAGCACATTCAACGGAAAGGTTATAGGCTATTTTTCATCCCGAAATATCCATGAGAACGGGTATAACGCGGGCAAAACCGCGGGCCACTACTATAGGCTATAAATTGATTTACGAGATGTCTTTCAGCTGGGTATTAGTTTTGTTAAAGGCCACAAGCATGACGCCTTTTGTATTCGATTCATTAGGTTTTGACATCTGGCATCACAATGTGCTCCCGATCGTTACAGAAATAATATGGGTTATAAATCATAGTCAATGCTAGAGATCTGTTGGGATTCATTTTTTGTAAATCTTGGTATAATAGTTGCCAGAGTCCAGAGTCAAAGAGGTATACTTAGCTAGAAGGTACCTACCTATCTAACCGATACTTAATAGGTATTGTCTTCTCGATTAAATAGGTATAATATAAGTACCAAATTTTCTCATTATCATCATAAAGCTAACATACCTATATAGAACCAAACTTACCACACTTCGGTTAAAGTCTAAAATGCTTACGTAACCGACCTAAAATTATCTAAGAAAGTATAACATCTCCCTCACTACCCTCCAGCCCCATAGCAAAGGCAACATATACTTATGTTCACGGATAATCCTATTGACAATATAATGTTCGCATTCGGACTTAGCCTATGCCAAAAAACAACACTTGGCCCCAATCTCACCGTTACAACTGAATTCGAACAATTCAACGTAATCGTAATTCACGAGCTAACTAAGATCAAAACTACAAAATTAAAGGTCAGAGTTAAATTGGCGACTGCAGCAGAAGACTGAAGACAGCAGGCAGCAGGGCGTTGCAGTCGTCCGCAGTGCTGTCTGCGGTCTAACTCTTACCTTAATTCATCAAAATCGAGTTCAGTTGACGGGTGGCTCGAGGTAGAAACAATGAATCTGTACCTTAAAATCCCCCCCTAACAAAGCTATAGCTACGGCCGTAGTTTCCATTCTTTATTCTAGACTTCCAATTGTGAAACGCTCAAGCCATAAATAGGAACATTTCAGCGAACACAATCGCATGTGTCAACTTGCCGTTACAGTTATTTATTATGCAATGTCACCCATCACAATGGTGTAATAAATAAAATCATTCCTCTTTGGGAGCGTCCGTGAACGACCTAACTCTGATATGCATTAATCTCTTTAATTGTGTCAAGGTCGAATGTAAAACCGTGAATACACATGGGAAGATAAATTCAATTAGAGTATTAACCACAAGTTCATCTACTATTATAGAGTTTGTCCCTCAATCAATAGAATCGGTCATTGTAGATACAGAATACAGAACCATAGATTAATTTTATTACTCGTATGATTGTTAAATGCACACATTTAAGTGCATTTACCTCAATGTGAATAATCGTAATTATTAGAGCATTTCGATGCAGTCTAGACTAGTTGAGTAGGTACTAGATATTTTGTCTTTGTAAGTACTTCTAGAATCTATAGGCTATGTAGATACCTAAGTATACCTAAGTATGTAGGAATGTGATAAGGTGATAGTGGTGATACTGATAGGTACTTAACAGTCTTCTTCTTATCGAGTGGATGGTGAACCTGACCAATCCTGGTGACAGAGTTATTGAGCCGCCAAAGGCCTAACAGTAAGATTCTGTGAATACTATGCCTATTACTGCTCTCGAGATTTAAAAATATTGTACTCTAAGTAGAATGTACGTAAGTACCTACGCTACGATACGAGCACTTACTAATAGGTACCTAAGTACTTATATAAGTAATAAGATACCTTCATAAGAGGTCATTAAAAAGATTCCACCAAATTCCTCCAAACTCTTGTAAAAGTATAAACCTTTTATTTTATTGCTACTTAGTTAGATAATTTACTTTCTTTTATTAAAACACTGTTAAAAAATGTTTTGTCTCTTCTTTGTAAAATAGCGTAGTATATGGAACAAACCATTTGTTAGCTAAAGTACTGTTAAAAAGCGTTTATGAATAAGGTCTTTACTATATAGGTACCTACCTGGGCTACAGTATCTGATACTCAATTTTCTTTAAAATACATACCTACTTCCATAATCCAGTTTGGTAACACATAAGCACCTATCTCATGTTTATCAGTTAACTAATGGTTCAGTTATCTATATCTCTTACGAAACAGAGATAAAAGTTAATTGGAATGGGATTAGAATTGGTATAAGATGGTTATTAATTAAAATCTTTAGTTGAGTAAACACGATCGGATATTTAACTATCTACCCAAGGCTCAGAAACAAATACCTTTTATTTTGTAATTGCCAATTTTGCACTATCGTGACTGACAATAGAAATAAAAGTTTGTGTAATTGTATACTTGATTCAATATGAAGTTATCTCTTTTAATAGTATTTCTTCTTTCGTATCAAAGTATTTCATCGGGGAATGGTAAGACAATTCAGGATGAACGTTATGAACAAAACAGTGAATAATTTTTAACTGACTTTAATATTCAGGAGGTGGTTTTAAATTTGGATGTAGTAGTGTAGATTTGAAACATATTTCTATTATTAATATACTAGCCGCACCCCGCGTTGTACCCGTTCCCACGGTTTCGGGATAAAATGTGGGATACATTTTATTTGTATGTGTTATTCTGATGTTTAACCGGTATTACTGTAAAGTTTCATCCAAATCCGGCCAGTAGTCTTTTGGTGAAAGAGTAACTAACTTTCGCATTTATAATATTAAGTAGTAGGATTATGAATCAATATCTAACGATTTTTAAGTAGGTAGGTATACCTTTTTTCGTTTAATAAAAGTATTTTTCTTAAAATGTTATCTTTTTAGACTTACACGAGGGGGAGAACCGTTTTATCCTAGACGCCGTAGTCAGACAATTATTCGAAATGTTTCGAAATATAATTAGAAATGGTAGCGAAGAGAAGAATGTTCCTGTATTGGATCCCTTCAAAATAGATGAGTACTCTTTCAATACCCAAGGAAGCTTATTAAGGTAAGAACTTTGATTACATTTAGTAATCTAGTTACTCTACCAAAGTACCTATAAGTTAGTTTATCAGCATTAACTCCTTATAGCCTAAACATGGTGTCCAACAATAATAAAATAACGTCTCCTTTCACGTAAATATCACCTGAAATTCCTGAACCTCCACCCTGAAATTCGGAGAAGATTACAGAACAAGCACCTAAAGATACTTAGTTACATATTTGAAATAATTTCCCTTCATGTTACGAAGTTGTGGGTCTTCATGTATAGGATTTTAATAAGCTGGTGGTATTTTAAGTAGGTAGTTTTTAATATCATTTTGTTTCAGTGCCAATTTGAATTTAACACAAGGAAAATTAATTGGTCTGGGAAATTTTGATCTTCAGCAATTCAATTTTAGTCGGAAAGAAATATCTGTTGAAGTAAAGATGTATTTTCCTACGTTTGTTTTAACATCAGGTAAAATATTAAGTTATAAGTATCTTTAGATCATGATAGGTATATTTTTTTAAACGCGGCATACTTTTCATTAATTATTCTAAGTACAATAAAACAATACAGCGTATACCTACTAACATTTTAAAATACATCTTCAAGTGCCATAGTTACTTTTTCTGACCACGACTGTACTATTGCAGAATACTACGAATTGGAAGGTGCATTTTTCAATTTACTATATCTTGCAGGGCAAGGGAAAATTCAGTAAGTAATTGGCATTTTCGCTTGCTACTATGTATGTATTAAGTAATTACTTAGTGCTTATATTTAGCGTCAAATTAGTTGCACCTACCTACTTAACTTATCTAATACAAGTATTGTCTTTTCAGTATTGAATTCAATGATATTTTCGTTCTTGGTAAAGTCTACCTCAAACAGTCGCCGAGTGGAAGATCCATTTTGGTGAAGAAGTTTGAAAATATGCAGTTTACCATCAATAATGTTAAGGCAAGTATCCTCCAAGTCTAAAATCAAAGGTCGTAATTATACCGACTCTAGTACTTACCGCCTTATTCGTAAACGATAATTAACTTAAACATATGGGATATGACACGGACAACCCAGCGGTTATAGTGTTTTGTCTCTTTCGCTCTTTGGCAAATAGCGTCTGTCGGAAAGGGACAAACCATTTGATAGGTAAAGTGATGTTAATAATAGTTTATTAAACATGTGGTTGCCCGGCCAGCTAACCGCAGGATGTCGTTGAAATTGTCTACTGACATCTGGACGACTGCACTGCACGACTGCACCCTGGACCAGTTAAGCAGCATTACGGGCTGCGGCTAACGGACAGTGCAAATGAGTAAATCCTTTATTTCAGAACAAGTAAATACAACATGGGAATTTCAATGATAATACGCGATAGCGTGAGCTGTATTGCGTTTATCAAAGCCCTCCTCCAAAAATAAAGCAAAGCATAGTACCTACCCACCTCATATGTTCAAAACATAATGTATACTTCTTCATTGACATTTAAGTTCTTAATTCAATACTCACATATTTTGATATAAGTATATAAGTAGGATCAAATGGTACCCTAGTAACCAGGAATATACATCGGTATGAGTTTTACAATCGACTATCTTGGGAAATAAACCGTTATCATCATACTTGCCACATGTTATCTATCTACTTGTCTTTAGTAATAACAACAAGTAAAATGGAATCGCGTCAATATCTACCGTCCATGTTTTGTTTCATAACCTGCCTCGTAGATGGTGAATGGTTATAGTATAAACTTAAAGTGGTTCTACCTAATTCCTCGATTTTAAGCTGCAAATTCCATTGGGAGTTGCCACACTCGCCAGCCCACGTACGACACGGCATCGCCCGCCGGTAGGCTCGGAGGTAATATGTCATTTCCGTGCCGGTAACTCTAGAAATGAAGCTATTGGTGCTGTCTCGGTACCGGGTACCGGTGAGTGTGGCTTCAGATTATTAAGTACTTCCGTTTCCTTTATCTTTGCAGAGTGAAACTCAATTTGACAAAAACATAGACGACATAGTGAACCGTATCATTGAAGACGTTGCTGCGGCGAACCTCACTAAGTTCAGTAAACTTATTTGCAAGATGTACGGAGACGATTTGGCGGAATTGATGAACAAAATATTAGACAAATTCGAGAATTGGAATTTGATTGCTGCTATTCTTTGATTAAGAAGTAGAGGGTAAAGAAGATTAGTTAGGTAGTTTATTACTCAAGGAAGGTCATGAGGTGAACATTATTGCTTAACATTACGCTTTATATCATGCAGCTAAAATACACTTAAATTAAAAACGCTTTTACTCGCTTCAATATTTTATTTTTACTTCAGTACCTGCTTTGTACCTGATTGGTCGATAAAACGGCAGATTAACTTTGATTAAATGTGACACGGTCAGTTAAGAGAAAGAGTTTCAGGTTTTGCTTTAGTGAGAGTAACTCAATACGTCCTATCTCGAATAGCTTCTGCTATAGGTGGACTTCTACGAGAATGAAAGTATGAGTAGATACCTACCATCTAGTCTATACATATTTTTACAGACCTGCGAGTCCAAAAATGCTTAACTATTTTAGCACACATATGCCATCTATCTAAAAGATTATTAGTTTTACAATCATTATTAGTACTATTTAGTAATGGTTCTTCTGCTAGCTCCTTCAAAACTTTTGCCGTTTCCGTTCTTTAAATACCTAGCTACATAGCCTGCATGAACAAACTGAATAATAAAGCTATCAATAATCTAAGACCAAGGGGCCCAAACTTAAGGAACTTAACACGACAAACATCATTTGCGACGATAAGAGGTAATCTCAACTAATAATCATATTAAAATCACTGATTTGTACAATTATTATCTGAAAGTAACGCAGTACTTTTGATTGATCGGAGATTTATTAAATCAGTGCTGATTTGATACGAAAATATAATTTATTATTTCGCCAGGATTACGCAGTTGGTTTATTGAAGTGGAACAAACAAGGTATGTTAGTGATTCTCTAATTATTTTACCCAAGCATCTTTATGTATCTAAGTACCTACGTAGAACTTAGATGCTACCTAGTATATAATACTTAACAAACTACCAATTTGCCCAACCCTTGTTTATCATGAGTTTTAGTAAAACTTAATGCTTTTGTAATTAATAGCTTTTTAAGGTGAAAATGGATTAATCTTACTATTAATTTAAACGTACGTTGATGTCATTATTATTTGTTCAAACGGGAACCGGAAGGAGGTGGTCACCGGATGTGACCGAAACGTGTTGAGGGACACTCAACAGTAACCTCCGTCGTGCGTAAGTTCCCGTTTGAACAAATAATAATGGATTCATCGTTTGAAATCAGTGTTACATGATTAGGATCTATCTAATTAGGAAATCGGTGAACAAATATTTTGAACAATGAAAGCCTATTCCTCCTTAGTAAAGGTTAGATACATAGACACTTTTGTGTGAAGTTATGAGTAACTACCTACACAATTTCTTTTCTTGCGAGAATTATTTTTCAGCCAAAGAAAAATATCTTCTATTGTGGGAAAAGGTTCAGTACTAATAAAATTAAATCACTTAACCTTTTTCCTCTACAAGAGGAATCTCGTCTTTGACTGGAAAATCCACCACATTAGTCCATATTTTGACTCTCTTAAGAAAAATTGAGTGTTTAAACTATCCTACCTAATTCTAACATAATGTTTAAATTCAATTTCATTGGCCAAAACATTACGAAAGTCATTAAATCACGGAACAAGATAAAATCAGATAATTGCAGTCACATAGGTGCCTAGGTTAATTTATGTATATGGATTAGTTCGATTCGTAACACCAAAATGTTATATCGTAAACAAATCACAATGGAAACGTCATTTTTTATTTTTTTAGAATGAAACTCTCTTTGGTGTTGTTTATTTGTGCCTTGGCGGCGGCGTCAGCTTCGCCCACCAAGGTTGAAAAAGTGGACATCTTTAATTTAGGTGAGTGCTGAGGTCTCATTCGTACTCATTCCTCCTTCTGGTAATGTCAGGACTGGAATTGGCGGTACGACTTTAAAGTTTTTTAGTTCTTAGTTGCTAAAATTCGCACAATCGGATGCATTTGGAGCCTACGTCCTTTCCAGCATCGGTAAGTTAGTTCATCTTATCTTATATATAAAATTCTCGTGTCACAATGTTCGTTCCTGTACTCCTCCGAAACGGCTTGACCGATTCTCATGAAATTTTGTAAGCATATTGAGTAGGTCTGAGAATCGGCCAACATCTATTTTTCATCCCGAAATTCCCGCGGGAACGGGTACAACGCGGTTGAAACCGCGGGGCGCAGCTAGTAATAATATAGATTAGTGTATAACCCTTGTGTAGCAGTTTTTAGACCTTAGACACTTTTTAATGATTGAAACAACAAAGACTGACAATGTTACGTGTTCCTCGAAGCACGGTAGCGCTCAGGTAGTTCTTACTTCTCAAAACTCCAAAAAAACCAGGGTTGGCCACTACTCGACCTTGCTTTTACCTACTGAACAGTACCTACGGTGTATGTTACACTGTAACTGACCTACCGTTAGGTAACTCTATTATAATTAGATAATACCTATTGTAATTATATTTCTTCTATTTTATATTATCTGATTGTGCAATCTTTTCCAGATGCCATAGTGAAATCCATACAAGACCGAGGCCAGATCACAAACTCTATTATAAGAGAAGTGTTAAAGATGATGCAACATATCGTTAACGAAGGATGGGAACGGTTTGATATCCCCGCTTTGGACCCCCTGATCATCGATGACTACCATTTAGTTATCCCAGCTGGACTTATCAAGTAAGCACTTCATAAACGCTTAATAACAACATTTTAGAAATGAAATCGTTTGTCCCATTCCGACATACGCTATTTGTCAAAGAGCAAAAGAGACAAAACAACTTTGCAACAATGTTTTAGTTACAGTACAGATAAGGCTGCTAACTTATCGTTAGTTCTTCTTCTTATCGAGTGGATGGTCAACCTGACCAATCCTGGTGTCAGAGTTATTGAGCCGTCAAAGGCCTCTGACATAGCTCATGTAACGACTACTATCCGTAGAAAGTAACCGGGACCGACGGCTTAACGTATACCCTCCGAAGCACGGAATTATCTTACTTTTCGTTAGTAATAACTAGGTGGCATATCATGAAAGGAGGATTAATACCTATTTGTGGTAATATTCTTCTTCAGTATTTAGATGAACTTGACCTTAGTAGTTTATATTATACTAGGAGCGTCTGGTCTTACCCGTATTGAACCCGTTCCCGTTCCCGCGGGTTTTTGAGGATAAAACGTATCCCATATGTTATTCTCATGTATAACCTATATTTTTGTAAAGTTTCATCCAAATTCGTTCTGTGGTTTTTGCGTGAAAGTGTATCAAACATACATACATAAATCGTCCTAAACTTACGCATTTATAATTGCAACTTTTGCTTGCAGCTTGGACCTTCAACTGAGAAAAATCCAAATGACTGGCTTGGGAGGCGTCATTGCAAACAAGAGTTGGTTGGACCTTAACGATCTCACCTTCGATCTCGATTTTACAGTGCCAATGTTAGATATCAGAGCTGGTACGTATAGTCATAGAATATTAAGAGCCTTATTCATAAACGCTTATTAACGGCACTTTAGCTATCAAAATGATTTGTCCCTTTCCGACATACGCTATATGCCAAAAAGCGAAAGAGACAAAACACTTTAAAACACTGTTTAAGTTAAATATCATTTATGAATAAGGCGATATGTCTCTAAGTACCGACTCGAACTTACTTACTTATGTACCTACCTATTTACCACCTGTAGGTACCAAATTGATCTTTGTTATCTTAGATAAGACAATCTGCTGTGTTAATAACGGTTATCTTTCATAACAACCAATTCATTTTATTTCAGAGGAATACGATCTAGTTGGAGACATCTACACCGCCATCCCCTTGTACGGAAAAGGACAAGCCAGGTAACCCCAAAAGTATAAGTATCAAGTAACATTTCCAGCCGAAGACGAGTCCTTCTCAAGAGGAAAAAAGGTTTATTGATTTCATCCGATTCTTACCCCATCACTAAATCTTTTTCCTCAATGAAAGAAATCTTTGGTTGAAAAACAGTCGTGATGGTTTGAATTTAAACTCTAGCTAGTAAAAGAAATCATTCTTTGCTTCTTTGACATATTTCCATTAATTACCTACCTATGTTTCTGCCCATCACTATACTCGTTTTATAAAGAAGATTATATCCCACTTATCTAAATGTATGAGCCAACCCTACTACATCTGGGGAGTATCTCATCTGACGTAAGAGGGTGGAACCACCGCGCGAAACAGTTAGTCGAGTGGCAAAAGTTAAAACTGTTTTTGCAGATTCGTGGTTGAAGACTTCAGGTTCACCGCCAAACTGTTCCTGAAGCGCTCCAGCGACAGAAAGTCAGTCATTATCGACAGGATTGAAAACACCTCTTTCATCATTCCTTCGATGAAGGTGAATTTGTTTTTTTTGTGATTTTTTACTTTACCTATGTGAAGAGTTTGATGTAGGTACTCTAACTTCATAGATAGGTTTAGGTGGTATAGATATCAAGGGCCGCAGTAAGTAAGTAATAAATAGATAATCATCTATTCCTTCAACAATCATGCTATGAACTGATTCCCAAGGGGAAGGGCACACTATACAAAGGCACAATCTTCTTTTATAATAAAAATGAATTGCTGTTCGTTAGTCTGCTTAAAACTCGAGAACGGCTGAACCGATTTGGCTAATTTTAGTCTTGAAATATTCATGAAAGTCCAGGGAAGGTTTAAAAGGCAAGCATTGACTGAATAAATGCGGGTGAAACCGCGGGGCACAGCTAGTAACTAATAAAAGTTACTCAATCGATTTTATTACGCGCTCTTCCTGACGATCTCACTGCCGTTCGGCGACGTCTATTAAATCTTCACTATACTTGACGTAATTTTTCAAACATTACTAACTAACTGAGACCGCCAAAATCATTATTATGTTCTCAATTTCCAGAGCGAATTAACCGGAGCAATCGGCGGCGGTGATATCGACGCTATCGTGAACTCTATGATAGACGAAGTGATTATCGACTACGTGAACAGGTTCCAAGGAGCTATCTCTTCAGTCACAGCTCTGGTCTTCCAAACCATCGCCAACCCCATATTGGAACAATTCGACACTTGGAAATATATCGTCATGCTAAGAATTCTCGATTCCTAAACCTTGATTACAAAGAATTAAATAAAAATAATTTTACTGTTGGTAGATTTTAGAGCTACCATACAGATGTATATAAGTGCAAAGAAGACGCAGGCAATGCAATAAAGTTGTTATATTTTTCAGTCATCTTCTGTTTAAGTTTATCTTAACCCATTAGGTAAGCAGCCAAGGTATTCAGTATTTATTCAGTACCAAATCAAATACTTATCTAGTCTAATACTATTTACTAACCCATTCATCGTCTTGTTTCGTAGGAAATATTCGCACTCGCTATTTATTTATTTTAACACTACTTTAAAACAAATAACAAGACATTTTTTATCCTATTTTTCTAACACCCAGCGTTCAAAACAAAAAGATCAGCATTCGATAAACAATCACTTTTCAATTGTTAGTAACCTTTTTACTGCAGGCACCATGTAGATACTTAAAATACCTTGTAGGTACTATTCCCATGGACTTTTTAAGCGGCTCGTGGTTATGAGGTCTTATAGTATCACTTCAGGGCGTAAACTACACAAAAAACACACAATGGCGGGTACAAACTTACATTGCTTTATTGATAACACGAGTATTGATAGTACACTAAAGAGCCTCAAATAAAAACCAGGGCCTTTCTAATACTTTTCCCAATCCGAATAATCTTCGTACCAAACATCGCGACAATCCCCATTGCGATCCCTTTTCAGACCGTCAGGACATTCTCCGAAATCCAAGTAAACTGGAGAATCTGGTACAATGCTTTGTATCACAAGTCCTTCATTTATACTCCGAGGTATCCTGGTATTCTCCTTAGAGAGCTGATTCGGCACCACAGACTGCTGCGAAGTCACGAAGCAATACAGGAACAGTAAGAAAATCGCAAACAAATTCATTTTGATATTATTGAACGTACGGCCTCGACGGGTTTACACTGAACAGTGGATTTGTTGTTTAGCTGATAACGCGATGATTAGAACTTCCTTTACCCACGCAACCAGCTCGAATGGATGAATACAATAAATTAAGATAAATGCGTGATAAGTCTAGTCTAGTAATTTACGTATTGTCAAGGCGAAGGCCTACTAGGTATTTATTATTGTATTGTCTGGCTTTGTTTAAATACATCTACTTATATAAATTATTGAGTAAATACCTACCCTATTACCTAGACAGACTACCTATGTAAGATATTGCACTAATCTTTACTCTGTTATATTTTTTAATATTACGAATGTGTGAGATGCCCTTTTGTTTGTGGTTGGAAAATATTTTAGCGTAAATAATTATTTTGCTTTATTTGGATGAATCACATAAACCATCTAATACAAAAGATACAATTTTAATGAAATATTTTTTATTAGGAAGCTGCCAACTAGATGAGGAACAACTTGGATACGTACACACACATTCTATGCAGTACCTAACTGCCCGCGACTTCCGCGTAGAAGTTGAAATTATTCTAATAAGATTTTTAATTGTTTTCTAACTGTTATTTTTAACCCCGTCATTTCAATAAAATACGAAACATGTGTCACATAAATTCCTAAGAATCTTTATGTAAAACTTGAAGTAGATTCGACTAAGGAATCACATTGTCATACAAACGTTGCCTTCCTGTTCATCGCTTTTGGGGTAGAATTTCGGAAAACCTTATTGGATGACTACGTCGTACAAAGAACACATCCCCTGATATTCAGGTTTCTTTGATCGGCAGTTTGGGCTGTGCGTTGTCATTCAGAACAGAGTATTTTTATGTATTGATAAATAAGGTAAAGGAAAAAGGTTAGAGGAAGGTCATAAGATTTTTAAGCTATTGCATAGCTTCTATCGCGGGCCTTGAGCGCGGGGACCGAATCCAGAAATTCCGTAACGAAAAAACCTCACGCAAAAAACCTAACGCTCCCCACTAACGCCATCTAGTGATAGAAAAAATAACTATGCAATAGCTTTACCGCGGCAGTCCCCGAGTGCCACACGACTTTTTTTATCCCGAAATTTCCACGGGAACGGGATAAAAGTGAAAGTAATGAATACACAGACATATCATTTTGAATGTGTACAAACTTTGATATTCAATAAAAAACAGTCTTAACTTTAACACTTAAAAATTATGTTAATTACATAGGTACAAAACAGTTGAGTTTGGTCCACTTGAATGAAGACTTGAATAGAACAATAAAAACACCTTATAGGTACCTACTCGTAAAAGAATTTTAACAAAATTTTAACAAAATAGGTAGTAAGTATATCTTTAAAAGAGCCATAATAAATAATAAGATTATTAAGAAGGGACTGACACTAAAGGTATTGCAGTTCATTCTAAAGATATGAGGCAGGATAGAGAGAAACTTAACCTACAATGTAACACCTTATTGTACCTTTATTCGCAAAATAAATGAATACATATATGAATAATTCTAAACATTGCAGTAATGCCTTTAAAATAACATGATTCACACTCATTATATTCTAAAGGATTATAATGTATAATAAAGCACCATAAAAAGAATTAGCCTGAAATGTTATTGTTGTTGAAATGCCCACTGTTGGGCAACACCCTCTCATTTCATTGAAGATATCAATACAGTGAGAAGGATTAGGCATATAAATATAACCTATTAGAAACTTGAGAATTTTCGGCTAAATTTAACTTTAAAAAATAGTTTTGAATTTACTTTTGTCAATCTATAGTCCCATTTGTAATATTTTGAGTAGGTACCTATGTAGTCAAATTAGCACTTTGGCTGTGGAGGTGGTATACGGATCCTGGGTGGTGGTGGGGTTTGTCGCTCACGCGGCATCGGTGGTGCTTGACGTTCCCGAGGCATTGGCGGGGGCTGTCGCTCTCTAGGTTGAGGAGGATCTACAGCATTAGCCCTCCGAGGCATGGGCGGAGCCATCCGAGGCCTGGGCATAGGAGGAACATGCCTCATTCGCGGCTCAGGCGGCGGTACCGACATTCTGACAACATTTATTTATTTTTATATTAGACACTACAATAAAACCTAATTATTAATACACTATTTAAGTACATAAAATTGTTTTTTTTACCCTTACCTATCTTCATAGGACATAGCTTAAATGTGCTCTGCCTTACAAGTATAAACGTATTTGAAATGGGTTTTGTATGTAGACGATAGGAAATAAAAATTTGGAAAATAAACGAAACGAACTTTTAAAAATCAAAACAATAACAAAGAAAGAAGGTAACAAAGGAAAATGGAAAAAGAGAGAGATGGATGAACTGAATAATCAAACTTTAATAGTGACGTTGACTTTATGTCGTTAATTGCGTTGACGGATATTTCCAATGTGACAGTGAAAGTTACGATCATTCGTTAACCCATGACTTTTAAAACTTACCACGTGTAAACCATACTTTTAAAGGGTTTTCTTCTACCTCCGTGTCGAAATTGAGTGACTGAATGAACAAGTTGGCGCAAAACTCATTCAATCAATCAATCAATGGTTAAAAAAAACTGCGAATGAAGTTGTGAAAAAGAGATTTCGGGGAGTAAAATTGAAGGCTTTTCATGTGATTTTGTGAATTTGTGTTTGTGCAAAATTCATTGTAGACTGTGTTTGTATAATATTTTTGGTGCAAAGTTCCCAAAAAAACGTACCGCTTGGTAGTAATATGAGTAATGTTACCAACCAAAATGGAACAGGTCTAGAGCAGCAGGTCAGTACCTCATGTAGAACATGCACCATGTATTGATTTTCTCTTTGTTGCATTAGTTGCTGCATTACATTTACACCTGTAGAAATTTCTTACTAGCAAATAAATAACGATCTAATTCATGAAATATATCTATTTTACGAGATACGCCTGAAATAATCGGTCACAATGCTTTACGTGTCTCGGAATAACCAACATGGCGACTAGATTCTTCTACTTAGATGGTATCTATTTCATTGATTTTGTAAAATTAATTATATGGTGGAAACTGTACATCGGACACTTGGCGTCGCAGTACTTTTCCAAGCTAGTTAGCAGTGAGGTCATTGTCACGCTATATTTGCGTGTCATGGCGGGAGGAAATAAATCTATCTACTTGAGACTATTTTGATAAACTATTGATTTCTCTCGCTATATATCCAGATTTACCTACTTGCTGACTATTCTTGATGAATAAGATGTTGCTCCTGTTTATCTCATTGCAATAAAGATGTTGCAATCAATAATTTTAATGTATAAAATAGATAACTTGCTTTGTATGTACTGTACATGTAAATCACATATTCATAGATAATGTATAACCTTCTTTAAAAGTACTGGGATTCATATGATATTGAAAATGTATTTCTAATTTTAGCTTGCTGGTCTGGACTTGCAGCCTCAGGCTCCTAAAAGTGCTGGCCGCTACATACCCCCGCACCTGCGCAGGCAGTTGCAGGCCAACACTACCCAAGGTAAACCAATTTGCAATAACTAGCAGCAGACTTAACCTGATATTACCTTTTACTAGACCTTGACTCTGAAAAAACATGTCTTAGCAATGCAAACATGTCTCTGAACCAAAAGAATACCAATTTACTTCTCAACTGGACTGAGGACAGTCACCACTAAGACCTGCCATATTGTATTTAGTCCTAGTAATAGTGCTAAAATATGTTTCCATGGCCACAGTTCAAAGTAAGATGCTATAATGCTGGAAGCTCACAGAGCAATCTGTGTATTGTAATAAATTAATTTGCCACAATTTAAGACTAGCTGTTCGATGTGGTTTCACCTGCACTCTAAAGGTGGTCCTAGGATGCTTAGAAAACAATTCCTCGGTTTCATTTTCTCAGATTTGGTGCGGTTGCCGTACCAATCCTATTTACAGATCTTTATAATAAAGTACATAATATTATTACTCTCTGGGAGATACAATTTCAGTTGGGTAATCATTGGTATAATCTTTAAATGTAGGTAATAGAAGTCTGTTGGGATTACAATCCTTTTAAAATATAGGTTAAATTGATAAATTTTATCAAAACTTTATCTCAATTTTCAACAGTATCAAATACCTACCAGCATTCTAATATGTATGTACTAATGTTACAGTTTAATATAACTTTATAAAATTATGACTTATCGTAAAGTTGTTGTTGCTCATTGTTTGTTTTTATCAACAATTTTTTTTATTTCAAGTACAAGCCTTTGTATTGTGTGTGTTTTTAATAACATAGGATTATCCAATGAAATTGTTTCCCAGCATGAATATCTGATTACTCATATTATGATTCATGATTCAATTTGCTTGACATTGTGCGGTTTTAAGTAGTGATGTTGGTTACAGGGGAAGAGTCTAAGCCTCCAAGCTTAGACGTTCGTCCCAACGAGTCGCGGGACGTCCGTTCATCATTCGGAGGTAACTCGAGAGGGTACGACCGTGGTGGTCGGCGCGACGACCGCGACCGTGACCGCGACAGGGAGTATGATCGCGGCTACGACTCGCGATACCCGCGCAGAGACCGCGGCGGTGAGCACTTACCACATACTTACTATTTTGGTTATATGTTTATAATGTAATGATTATCAGAATAGTAGCAAGAAGTCTCTGTGGTATCATCACGAATGGGTAATTGTGCATATAAAAATATGTACCTCTCTTGTTCTAAGCTGCTAAATTTCATTCAAAATTACCTATTC
The DNA here is from genome assembly GCA_951394245.1 of Cyclophora punctaria. NCBI lineage: Eukaryota > Metazoa > Arthropoda > Insecta > Lepidoptera > Geometridae > Cyclophora > Cyclophora punctaria. The sequence goes on from OX596171.1 coordinate 5,282,131, forward strand.
AGTAGTTTATTTTGGAGCATATGTACTTATATGAGTCATAGGCAGGTTTTAGTTTTGATTACATGATTGCATGCATTGTCACTCATTGTATTGTACTTTAGTTTTGCAAAAGTTGTGTTGGTTTGGTGGTGGTATTTTTTATATTTTTGAGTACCTTAATTCATGTTCATGTAAAACCCATTTGTAATATCAGTTCAATTTGTCCATATCTTATTTAGCTGCGGACAATTCTGTAGGTCGTGAGGGTGGACAGCAAAATGGCGAATCAGAACGTTGGTCTGAGTCGACTAATGATAGATGGAACGAGCGATCGCGGGACGTTCGCGAGACTCGCGGGGCGACCGGGGGCGGCGCGGCGAGCGGGGGCGCCTCGGCGCCGCGCGAGCGCGAGTCGCGCGACATCCGCCGCGACGAGGACTACGAGCCGCCGGCGCCGCGCAACGACCGCTGGAAGGAGCCCGAGCCGCGCGCCGACGACCGCCCCAACACGCGCTGGGCCTCCGACGACGTGCGCCGCACTTCCAATCGCAGGAACGAGGTACCTGTTTATCTCACTTCACATCAAATTTAGAGTTTTGCACGCAAGTTTATTCAATAGACGACAGAATATCGAATCATTTGATTGAAGGAATTGATCGTTTCCTGGGTGGGGGTGGTTATAATATCTTAGAAGATATATTTTTAATGATGATGTGTGTATTTATCCTTAACTGGTTTTCCGTATACATTTACCTACATTTTTATTCAAATTCAAAGTGCAACAATATCAGTACAACAATAATCTGAATATGCCATTTCACCTGAAGTTCCAGAATGATTGGACGGTGCCGCTACCTCGCGACGAGCGGCAGGAGTTGGACCTGTTTGGCACCGGCAACACCGGCATTAACTTCTCCAAATACGAGGACATACCCGTGGAGGCGAGCGGTGATCGCGTGCCTGACTTCATCACCAGTGTGAGTACAGCACTTGTATAACTCAGTTAGTTGGTCCATATTGCGCAACAATAGGAAATATTTAAAAATATCTGAAATAGTGGCCCATCAACATACTTATTATTGCTATATATTATATTGTTTCTGCTTTAATCACTAAACAAACTCATTGTACATAAAAGTACAATTAAAATTATAAATGAGAGAGTTTTAACAAAAACACGCATTAAAAGTTTCAACAAGTTATCACTGATAACTGAGCTGATAACTATACTAGACTTCTGGTACTTTACATATCCCATGTTAACACATGCTATATTCTTTGTCTTCTGTCAACCATTATATTTCAATATCGTACCAAACTATATTCTCTGTTTTCTAATAAGCATCACACCTTCATATTCTAAATCCCATTGTTGTCCCAACAGTTTGAGGATGTTAACTTGACTGAGATCATGAGGTCGAACATAATCCTCGCGCGTTACGACAAGCCGACGCCGGTGCAGAAGTATGCGATCCCGATCGTGCTCGGGCGCCGCGACGTGATGGCGTGCGCGCAGACCGGCTCGGGCAAGACGGCCGCCTTCCTCGTGCCCATACTCAACCAGATATACGAGGCTGGGCCCGTCAAGATGTACGTATTACACACATTATACATTTATCAAGATTTTTTTAAAGTTTACGTAGAGATTCTGGTATAAAAAATGCCATCATTTTTCCTGTTGATCATACTGTCTAAGTGAAAATCGTATGAGAATCGTTCAAACATATTATTATTTGTCCACAGGCAATACAACCCACGTAAACAGTGTCCCCTGGGACTCGTGCTGGCTCCCACTAGAGAGTTGGCCACTCAGATATACGACGAGGCTAGAAAATTCGCTTACCGCTCGCGTGTACGCCCCTGTGTCGTGTAAGTATTATACTATCGACGTATTAACTAGATTTTCAATTTATACATTGGACTGCACTCTTCTTAATATGCCAACACTATGCCTACAATATCAAATTCCTAAGTTAGTTTCCTATGGAGACAAATGCACGTTCGAACCAAAATCGTTTTCCTTCAAAGTCTTAGTGTCAAAATGTTCTATTTTAGGGTGTGGTCCTTATAATGCCAACTTATTTTATTGCTTATATGGCTATAGGCAAAATAACCTAAGCAGTACTATGCTATCTTTGGCATCCACAAATCACATCAAACTTAGAATAGCAAACCAACATAGCTCTGATAGAGATGCAACCTATAAGGCGAGGATCCCACTGCATAGCAAAGGCCACATTTTATAGTTATATTTAAGAAAGTCACAATTGCCAGGAACAATTAGAAATCTATTTAGCTATATCTACCTATATGTACTGCAGAAGTTGACCATATAATATGGAAAGTGTTCGAGTTGTTAAGTGAACTTCACTTAGTAACTCAAGTATCAAGATATATGAAGTCAGGTCTGATTTCAGCTCCCATTCTAGACAAATCAATCCTATTTACAAACAAATACCAATATCAAATAGAATATTGTTTGTAAACCAGTCGAGTGTCACATTACCATGTACAGTTACTCATGAATGTTCTGAGAATAATAATAGGTAGGATAACCTTGAGTCTACGTTGTTTATATTGCCTTCCGATCACATAACGAGGGGTTACTAAGCGATAAATAAAAGTAAAGTAATCTGTCCCACTGCTGGGCAAAGGCCTCTCATCTCACTGAAGATATCAGTACAGTGAGGAGGATTAGGCGTAACCACCACGCTTGCCTAATGCGGGTTGGTGATCTCAAACTCGAGCCATGTTTGAAAAGTAGGAAACATGTTTCCGCTCGACCCGGGAATTGAATCCGATACCTCTTTCTTGGCAGGCGAGTGCACATACCACTAGACCACCGAGGCGATAAATAAAAACTATAAATATTACTTCGGCCTCTTTAAAAACATAAGGTTGCTATTAGATTGTATAGGCCTTTTTCGCAATTATCAGGTTATCTGTAATCTGTATAAACAAAACACTTATAATATTTTATCATATTTCCGTGTGGGTGTGACTGGTAGGTAGTTCTGTAAGTGCATGAGTGTTTCGATGGCAACTTTAATTTGTCAGTCAATAGTCATTAGCCGCGTACCCACCTAGCGCACAGGCTCGCGAGCCAGCCTCAGTAGTTTTGTTCAATTTACACGAGGCCGCCTCGCGAGGCAGGCTGAGCCATCATAAGTCGTGTATATTCAGCTGCAGCTATTTTCCTAGCTTCGCGCGCGAGCCAAAACACAACCGTACCCACCTAGCGCACAGGCTCGCGAGCCAAATGCTCGGCTGGTGTGGACGTGCCTCGGGCTGCCTCGGGCGCGCGTTTGCTCGGCTGAGCACGGCTCGGCCCCGAGCCATCTGTTGTCAGTAAACTTGACGCGCTCAAAGGTGCCTCGGTGAGCGCTGTGTGTTAGGTGGGTACGGTTATGTTTTGGCTCGCGCGCGAAGCTAGGAAAATAGCTGCAGCTGAATATACACGACTTATGATGGCGGCTCGCGAGCCATGGCTCGCGAGCCTGCGCGCTAGGTGGGTACGTGGCTATTAACAAACTCGAGATTAGGTTTAGAATAGAGCATTTATTGGTAGGGCGTGGCTACAACAATTGAAAACTGAGATAGGCGTGTCAAAGACTTACTTACAGGAAAAGTTTTGCTGCCGCACTTAGAGATGTCCATTAACACAGCACTTAACTAATTGACGTAATTTTTCTTACATTAATGGCAAAATCAATCGTTAAATCTAAGGATGCATTTGACTTCCCTCTGACTGACTCTGCCGGTGTGTTCCCATTCTTCTCTTGAACACACGAATCCCGTCTATCTTAACAGATACGGCGGTTCACCGATCCACGACCAGCTGCGCGAGCTGGAGCGCGGCTGCCACCTGCTGGTGGCGACGCCGGGCCGGCTGGTGGACATGCTGACGCGCGGCCGCGTGGTGCTGGACCACTGCCGGCACCTGGTGCTGGACGAGGCCGACCGGATGCTGGACATGGGCTTCGAGCCTCAAATACGCAAGATCGTCGAATGCCACACTATGCCCAAGACCGGGGAGAGGCAGACGCTCATGTTCTCCGCTACCTTCCCGAAGCAGATCCAAGTGTTGGCGCAGGATTTCCTGTATAATTATGTCTTCTTGGCTGTTGGAAGGGTTGGGTCTACTTCAGAGAATATTACTCAGAAGGTATGCATCTCTTAACTATGTTACTGGGAATGAGTGTTTATTCTTATAATCACATGTCATTGTCACTTTCACAAATGATGATTCACTTTAAAGTTATGGAACTGATTCAATGTAAATTAAATTTGTATGAAGACCGTATCTCAAGTGGACACCACTCATGGTCACATAATGACTCAAATCTTTCAACATTCTTTAAATAAAAAAATAAAATATTGTTAAGCATTTGGTCCTGACCCAAACCAACATTTCTAAACCATATCTTGTTATATTAACACTAATTTTGTTTACCAGGTGGTGTGGGTAGAGGAATGCAACAAGCGTTCCTATCTGCTGGACTTGTTGAATGCTTCCAACTTGCTTCAGCGCTCGAATCCCGAGGAGGACCAACTTGTTCTCGTCTTTGTTGAGACTAAGAAAGGTAAAAATACCATAAGTGGGTATTAAAACATCTATAATGTCATCTATGTCACTGTTTATTCACATATGTATATACATTCATCTCATGATGTAGTTTATAAAACATATTTATAATAACCATCTATATAGTAATCTCATTATTTACTTTATATTAATGTTAGTGGTCGATTTTCATGTAAGACGATTCAAAAATGAAAGGATGGTATAACTTTTTCTGTAAGCATCTGTGATATAGATTGCAGGAACCCATGCAGGATGCCCTCGGCGTATTTCTTCACTGGATTATGTCTTACAATGATGGTGATGTTTACCTTCTTAATTACTAAAGAGATTGGTGTAATATCATATCACATAATTAGGTATTCTAAATTTAATTTGTGATGTGCGAGGAAGTTAAGTTGTGTGCTGAAATAATACTATTTACATTTCATAGCCTCAGTTTCCTAGCCTTATTTGTATTAATGAAACTTTGGTTATAGAAATGAAAAGAAATCTCAATTGACAAGTATATTTCAGCAATTGTTAGATACATATATACATATGAACGCACACTACTTAAATTACTCTCACATCTGACAGCATAAACAGACAATTACCGTGCAATTCTTGCTCGGATTCTGCTTACCTTTGCTTCACATATCATAGTGACACTCAGCTTTAAAGCTGCCTTTCCACCGAATCGAAGAGAGGTTACCAAGTGACAAAAATAATCATCCTTAACTTAATATCAAAGAAATTGATGATTGGAGTGTTTTATCCTATTCTATTCCCTGTAGCCTTCTCCTTCGGTAGTCAAACAGCTTTAACAACAACATAAACTATAGACATAGTATTAACGTATTCATATGTTTTTTTGACGGTTAAATACTTTATAGAGCAAGTAAACCACTTACTTTGTATTTCCCGATGTTGACACAGGCAGACTGACTGAGAGTGATTACGTGAATACAATATGTTCAAATTGGAAAGTCTCGTCGCCTCTCCTCTGTTACACGACCTCTAATATTGTGTATATACGTACGTCTGTTATACGTGTGTGATGTTGGTAGGCGCTGATCAGCTGGAGGAGTACCTGGACCACCAGGGCTACCCGGTGACGTCCATCCACGGGGACCGCACGCAGCGCGAGCGCGAGGAGGCGCTGCGCCGCTTCCGGACGGGCCAGACGCCCATACTGGTCGCCACGGCCGTCGCCGCTAGAGGTATGTGCCTTGTACACTCCACGTCACACACTTTGTGACGATGTATTTATGTTTGTTACTCTTTCCTACTAAACGGATTTGGATGAAACTTTACAGTAATATAGGTTATACATCAGAATAACGCATTTTATCCTGAAATTGGTGCGGGTACAACAGCGCGGGGCGCGGCTAGTCATATATGTGTTTACACATTTTTATCTCGTGCCATTGTAAAAGTGAGGTAGTAATGTATGTCCCAGTGCTGGGCAAAGGCGTATTTTCTGAATGGACATATCAGTATAGTGAGGGGTATTAGGCGTACAATTGCCATTGTAAGTTGGTTGTAAGTACAATGGTGCACAAAGCTACAATGGCATTAGCGTGATCATGCATGCCTAATGCCATTGTAATAAGGCGATTATGTGTAAACATTATATATGACGACGACTGTACATTAAACTGTTTAATGTATAGTTTGCCGACTGTATCATGAGAGCATATTATATAGAGTATAGAGCATAGTAAGAACCTTGTCACTTTGTCTTGTTCAAACGTCAACAATAACTATGACATGTCAATGAGGATTTTAAATTTCCAATTTGACAAGGTAGTAAGTGCGCTAAATTTGTTTTTGTAGTATGTACATTAAGTAATACAATTCTTATCAGAACACATTCTAAAGTTTAAAACAAGGGCTGGCTATGAACTCTATTATGCTATAAAATATTAGAACATTTATGAATTGACTACCCTAATCATCATTGTACTAAACGTCAGAAAATATACTTCACATTGTTTACATAAAAAAGTCCTCAGCAACTTTCTTAATTAACTTTATTTCTTACAACATAACTCAATGTCTAAGGAACTAAGAACGCTAAAAATTACTGAGAGAGATCCATATAGGTTCGTTTCGGTATGTTTGTTTGTAGTTACTTTAAAAAGGTGCTCACATGTTTGCAAGTCTTGTAATGAACTGTATTTGTTCAAACTCAGGTCTGGACATACCGCACGTGCGCCACGTGATCAACTTCGACCTGCCGTCCGACGTGGAGGAGTACGTGCACCGCATCGGGCGTACCGGCCGCATGGGCAACCTCGGGGTGGCCACTTCATTCTTCAACGACACGAACCGCGGGCTCGCGAGGGAGCTCGTCGAGTTGCTTGTCGAGGCTAAGCAGGATGTACCTAGGTTAGTAATCAATTGGTGTTCATTGATTTGTAACACGATTCTTTTGTAGTGTTACACTTTGTAATAGACTATTTGGCTTTACAATTACATATATGTTGGTAATTGTATTTATGAATGAATGTATGACTCATTACAACTTATAGTCATTTTAATTAAAAAGCCTATAATGTCCAATGAGCAAAAAACTCTTATCTCAATAAAGATAAAAATACAGTACTAACAAAATATGTATTTTCCACACAGCTGGCTCACAAGCACAGCGGCGGACGGGCGCATCGGCACGGGCGGGCGGCGCGCGGGCGGCAGTCGCTCGGGCGGCGGCCGCTTCGGCGCCTCCAGCGGCGGCTTCGGCGCGCGCGACTTCCGCACCACCTCGCGACAGGCGCCGCGCTCCGCCGGGCCCGGCGGCGCCATGGGCTCCGGTCAGTCTCACTCGCCTACTACGCGCCACCACCCCTTAGGCTATTATCACATGGCACCGCTTACCGCCGCGGTTTAATACATTTTGTAAGCGATGCACCGCATAGTCAGACGGTGTACGTGTGTTTGGCATCAGCAGATTACTGCGACGTGAGATCCACACCACCGCCTGCCTCGGCGGTGAGCGGTCCCGTGTGACAACCGCCTTACGGATACTTTACTAACAAAGTATCTAAAATTAACAACTAATTTAGTTCTAGAACAGGCCCTCGCAAACATAGATGCACGGTACACAACTTTCGTAAGGTGTCAGTATGCCTTTACTACGTGTCTGTGTACATACCTTTGCGTTTGTTTCGTAGCACGTGGTTGTATTTATTTTCTGATTCAACTCATCATTCGACTCTGCTCTATGCGCCCATGAAACTTTGTCCGTACAAAATTTGCGTGTCGGGTACAACACGCAAATTTTACACGGGAATTACCAGATAAAAGTAGCCTGTGTTCAATAGATTTTACGTGAGAAAAACATTCATCCATCGTTACATACTTTCGCATTTACAATATTAAGTAGTAGTATGGATATTTCAATACAATTTTAATCTCTTAATTATTGAATAAGTATAATTTGTACAGAAATGATAGCTGTCCTCGTACTTTCGTTGAAGATAGTATAGTTAAAAAAATCAATCATATGATTCGTAGTGCTCGCACAATTTTACAGTAATGTAATACCAAAGTTACTGTAGCATCACATCAAACATAGCTATTATTTCAGTACAAATTTTACTGGTTTCACTTTAATTTGATTAAAAATTGTATTGTATCACGTGATGCTATAGTAAGTTTGGTATGGCGGCTGTAGCAGCTGCTACGACTGCGTAGTTAAATGAAAAGAAAGAAGAGAGATTAATATATGCTACCATCGCAACTCGTTGTCTACTAGACAATAAACCGAAGTTAGCTAGCTGTGTAACTGGCGCTCGCACTCAAAAATTGTGCGTGCAACAAAAACATATTATATAAAATATATCCAAGATGAGATTTTAATCAATTTTGAGTCAGTTGGATCGCGTATTGCATTGCATTGCCACGTAGTCAGCGAGCTGCCTTCGATAAGCGTTTTTCTATGTAGAACAGCACAGAAGAGCAAGCCCCCATAGCAGTCCACAACCGCGAGCAAGGCGAGGCAAATCGCATGTATATGGGCGTCCCGCGTACGGGATTGGTTCGTGACGCCATTGATTGTGATTGGTTATTGTAGTTTGACAGAATATTGACCTACAATAATATAAACAAAACATGTATTTAGATTTACAGCGTACTTAGACTTTAGACTACCTGGCTGAAACTGAGGGTCTATGGAGAAACAACTCTAAATATATATATATATGTTGGTCGCTTTAAGTCACTCAGTACGCAGCCAATCAAGCTTTTGGTCCTACATCGTAGTTTATGGTCTGAAATTCGTACGACATGCGATAAAGTTGTCAAACTCATGTATTTGGTATTTCCCAATCAACTGTTGAAATTGTAAATGAGTAGTTGTTAAGGGTTCGTTCACACAGACCAGGGTGCGTAGAAGATCATCTCAATGATTCCGACAAAGTATTAAATATCCTTTATTTTAATCGCGGTGAAACTTTTTTCTTTCCATATTGATCTATGTGAACAGATCCTAAACGAGCAGTGTGAGCTGGTACATAAATTAATGTAGTGTCAATGCATTATACAGGGTTTGGATACAGCGGCGGCGGCGGCAACTACGGCGGCAACTATGGAGGGTCGTACGGGGGTGGCGGCGGCGGCGGCGGCGGCACCGGCACCGACTGGTGGGACTCGTAGGTTCCCCACCACTCACTAGACACACGTGTATCGCGGAATACAACCACACAAGCGTACCCGCCACGGCAAAATGTGATATGTAAAAAAGCCGTAGACTACACTGTCGACGTTACTATACCCCCTGAATGTTCACCGGTCGTACGGACCCGTTCAGTGTTCCGGCTCGTACAAGTGTGTCCAGTTAACTCTAATCAACTCGTTACATTAATCTTATGTATTTTTTATTTTATTCGTTACTCAAGTCGGACTGAAATTACCCTGTGACTATAATATAATTTAGTGCAATAATATTAGAGAGCGGTGCGAGTGAGGTTGCGTGTGTCGCTGAATCTCAGGGCGGGTCCGCCCTCCACGGTATCGCCACTCGGGGTGGGGAGTGCGACAGGCGCACGACGGTATTTGCGAAATATCCTAGTGCGATTCACATAATGAATTAATCTTTTAGCAGTATATTGTAACGAATGTGCGTTCCGTTTTCGTCTTGTCATGGTTTCAAGTGATTTGGGCGCGTTTATCATTTCTTTTTAGTATTTCTATTATGTGGATGTATCAATTAATATAGAAATATTTTTGATGTTCGATCTGTATCGTGATTTCGTAAATGAGCGATGTAATTGTGTATTTTCTATTCTGATGGTCTCATTGCTGAGTCACTCCCTATCACTGAAATTTTGAAGCATTTATGCACCCTTAAATCGATGTAGTTATTGATGTAGATTTAGAAATTGAGAAGTACCGATACAGTATCATAGCGAATACAATAAAATAATCTAAATTTTGTCTGTAGAAATCCATCTGTCATCAACATGGTCTATAATTTTAATGTGAATTTACCAATAAAATAAAGAAACTGATTGACTCTTTTATTTATACTTCAAACCTATATAGATTTATGTATCTTTAATCTTCGAACGGAATGCCTAATGTGGCGTGGTGGTTGTTGTTAGAAGGCATAGTATGCGCGTGCGCATAGCGTCTGTCAAACATGACTGGCGCCCGCGTCGCCGCGCGCTGTCCTACAGATTTCATTATTATTAATTTATCTCATCGATTACGTCCGGTAATGGCCAACGGCTTATTGAATGCGTCTTTTTGTGGCGCCTTTTTATTTGGAGATCGCGTCTAGAGAGCGGTCAGAACCCCGCCGCGATGGCATCCACGGAATGCCTAAAAGGTGACTCGTGGATAAATTACGGACATTTCATCCATTTTAACGATTCCCTTTATTATTTAATTTATTTTTATAGTATGTTACACATTTGGCTTGTAACAATGTTTGTTTTTGGGTCTCATTAGCATATGCCTCATGCTGGGATCACAAAAAAATAGACGCAGCCATTTTGATATCCCGATAGACTCTATTTTATGTTATGACGTCGGATATTTGTGATTGTGAAGGGTTCACGTGTCCAATGATAGAAAGATAGCGGGATGTCTCAATTCTGAAGTAATTTGTCGGTTTTTTAACTCTTCTTGTTTGTGACATAATAAAACAATTAATTTATTATGGCTCTCCGAGTTGATTCCGATCAGTTGATATCCGAGGCGCGGCGGGTAGTTAATAGCTTTTATGTAAGATGTAATTTTTATTAATTGGTATTTGATGGAGTAGATAAGTGTATTAACAATAATTACACTAGGATCATGCGGGACCGCCAATAACTATGAACTGAGAAACTACTTCAAGGTTAATTAGGTACATTCCGACTAATCTGTGCCGAAAATACAACTAGAAAAATGTTTATTTTAACACTCGTAGTACCAGTTTTGGCACTACTCCAATTAATATACTACCATGAAATTCTTAACTATACAATGTTTAAAAATAACTAAACAATTTAATAAAACAATCTGTAAGAAATTGTACATTATATTTATTATAAAAATAATACAAATGCATATCAATAAATTAAATAACTACTTACCTAAAGTATAATAAATTAACTAAGAGCCGACATTTTAATATTAGGTATAATTCGGCCCAATATTATAAGACCTGTGAAGTCAAGTAGTCGCACAAGTTTACATTAGTCAATCGCAGAGTCATCTAAGCTAGATATGAATAGTAAAAGCATTTGTAACTAATCTCTTGTATTTCTAATGTAAACTAGGCATATCAATAACTTGATTCTCAATTTTTATTTAAAATAACATGCCATCTTTAAGAACGTGACGATGCAGCAGTGAATAAAAAAATATAGTGTATCAAAAGTATTGCCGCAAGTTATATGTAGGTAGGTACCGATAAATTGACAAACTGTGGGTACCAAACCTACCTACAGAATATAATTTAGCACGTGGGTAAACCAACTGCCTACAAGTTTAGTTAACAAATTAATTCAAAATTGAGAAAGTCCCCGAATTAATAATTCGGTTCTTGTATTGGGGTCACATAAAGAGATGTAAAAGTTGACCTAACAGTGAACTTTTTATGTATTTTATAATCAGTGGGATAAAAAATGTCTCGAGTAAGGCATCGCAACTTATCAAGTGGCTGTTAAGCAACGTTTATCACGGATTCGGCTTGAATGGGAGACCCAGAACCAATATTCATTGTAAATTATTTAGCACGATTTTGAGTAAGATATGGATGACGGTGGATTTTCCATGTGAGTACTATCGAGCACGTCATATTACATTTTCGGCCTCGGTGTTGTCAGACCATGATGTGAAAGCATTTAGGGGTGATATAGACTTCCAACACTGGGGTTGGCCTTTGTCTTCGTTAAGCGAGAATAAACTGGTTTAAAAGTAAGTACCTAAATAATTTGTTCATCTTGAATTATTGTTTTGTCAAGCTTCTTTGATAAGTTTAAGACTGGGTTTATTTTTTCTAGATGTCACGTGCTTGCAAACTGGGAACGCAAAACTTGGGAATCCCTGAAAGAGCTGATATGATTGGTAAGTGCTAGATTGTAATTAATTATATTAGGACACTTTTATTACTAAGTAACTTTTCAGTACCTAACTAATAATTTCAACAATTTTAAATTGTGTCTTCTAATAAAATGTCATACTTTGCTTTGGTTAAAACTTGTTCACGGTTTTTCACGTAAACCATTTTTAATATATATAACTTTAAATCTGCCTATCTTAGGAACATAGTACATAGCACACCAATATTTGCGTCCTTTAAAGAACGAAAGCGTAGCAGGTCACAGGCCCGGTAGTTAAGTACCTAGTAAATTATTAGCCTGTAGTATCCTACAAGGCCTCTCACTGAAGATGATCGCAATGAGTAGGATTAATCATAATTACCTACTGCGGGTTGGAGATCACATACCCGGACCACGTTTAAGTACCTAGTAAAGTATAAGCCTGTAATGTCCCACAGCTAGGCAAAGACATCTGATCTCACCGAAAACATCAGTACAGTGAGGACGACTAGGCATAATCACCACGCTTGCTTAATGCGGGTTGGTGATCACAAACCCGAGTAACCGATAAGTACCTAGATCAATTCTAAAATAATATATTCTTCTATCTACTACTTCAAACGCTATCTTTACGTATTCCCACGTTTATACAGTTTGTAATAAAGTCCTTCCTTATCCATGAGTTCGGCGTGAGTGCCACTCTCGGCTACTTTTCCGTCATGTATCACGCATATGACGTCGGCATCGCGTACCGTGCTGAGGCGATGAGCGATCATCACACATGTGCGACCGGCCTTCGCTTTGTCCAGTGCCTCTTGCACTACCTGAAATTAATTGTTCATTCAGTAATATGATGCATAATGGTGTAACTACATTAGTGATTAGGTCGTTTCAATACTAGGTATCTTGCTGTTTTGAAAGCAACTTAGAACGTTGTATTAGGTTAGGTTCTAAGTTGCTCAATAAATAAGTGTATAGGAAATTGTTTAAGGAAAAAAACCTTGTTTTTGTACAATATTATATAACTAGCCGCACCCCGTGGTGTTACCCGCATTGTACCCGTTCTCGCGGTAATTTCGGTATAAAATGGATCCTATATAATATTATTCTGATGTATAACCTATGTACCTATATTACTTTAAAGTTTCATCCAAATCCGTTCAGTAGGTTTTTCGTGAAAGAGTAACAAACATACAAATGTCTTCACAAATTACCGCTTCGATAATATTAGTAGGATAACCTAAGCTCTATCTATTCAAATTAGTTGAAATCTACTTACTTTTTCGCTTTCGGTGTCGAGTGCACTAGTTGCCTCATCCAATAACAACATCTGCGGCCTCCTGATGAGTGCTCTCGCGATGGCCACCCGCTGCTTCTGCCCGCCAGATAACTGGGTGCCTTTGGAGCCTATGTTTGTATCGTAACCCTGAAAAAATGAATTGCATTCATTAAATACATTGAGATAGTGAAAAATGTGTCAATGGCAATGTAAGATAACACGGTCGCTATACACAAATTAGATCAAAATATTTACGTCACAGAAACGCAAAGTGTGTTAACTGGAGTCACTGGAGATTAAATTAACATACAATTTTAATTATTTTTAGATTTAAATATGCAGAGGGTGATGTTTTAGGCGATTTTAAAATTGAATTTTTTAAATAATTTGAATTTTTTCATCGTTACAAAGATGTCAATGAATAATTTAAGAAATAATCAATCATGTACATTCCCTAGTGTAGCCTTTTTCTCCAAGGTTCACAAGACTTACTTAAGAACTTTTTAAGTTAATTTTATCCTACTTACCAATGGTAAACTCTTGACAAAGTTGTGTATGTTAGCCTGTTGCGCGGCGTCGACGATTTCATGTGCTGTCACTTGGACGCCATTGTTTCCGTACGCGATATTCTCTGCGATTGTCCTGTCAAATAATATCGGCTCTTGTTGGACGAAACCAATAGAGTGCCGTAAGTCTGCCAATCTCAGTTTCGGCAACGGTATACCATCTTGGGCCTAAAATATAAAAGAACAGTTAGAAATTATAGCTGAAAGACAAAGGCGTGTGACGTCATAATATAAAATATTCAGGCGTTTTCAAATCTTTGACAAAAGAATTAATATTAAACCTATATGATGAGAAAGAAAAGTATTCATTCACATTGATAAAAATGAATCGTCCTCCTTTTATTTTTAAAATTATGTTTGTCTTGATTTTTTTGACTTACCACTTTTCCTGAATCAGGATCATAATATCTTTCCAGAAGTTGAATGACTGTACTCTTGCCACATCCACTGGAGCCCACCAAAGCTACTGTCTTGCCCTTTTCAATCTCTAAGTCTAGATCATTCAGGACCTTTACAGTAGGTCTCGTTGGGTACTTGAAGTGGACTTGTTGAAGACTGGCTTGGCCTGTTCCTTTCTGTAAAGTTAATAGGGATATTCTCAATATTCTGGTTGTAGTGCAGAATGTTCGTGAATGCAGAATGCATAAGGCATTGGGGATATAGAAATCCTAGTGGCGTTCTTAACTTTTGTTGTTGTTTAATGTCACTGCCCTACAACATAAAAGTAGTTATTTTTAGGGATCGACGTATACTTATCCCATTAAAGTTTATCCATTAAAGACAGTTTTACAGATTTAGATGTAATTAGGCACCCGAACATAAGGCTTTTTCCTTTATGACCATAGGAGCAAGTTCAACGCGAAATCTCAAGGGCGCTTTTTGTGGGCGATTAAGAAGAGGTTAAACAACAGGAAGTAAAATCCGTTCTTACAAAGTTTTCAACAGCTGGTTTGTCCGGATCCACAATGTTAGACTGTTGCTTAAGCAGCACTATGATGCGACCAGCTGCCTTGATTCCCTTCTGGAAGTTAGGCGCGAACGCAAACGCTTGGGCGGCTGATGATGCTCCCATGACCAAGGCTTGAGCAGATCTGCGGGGTTCGAGAAATAGGAAAATATTGAATTTATTGGATTACTTTTGTCGATAAATTCATTTATTTTAAAAAGTCTTCCGGTTTTTGAATGGATATACGAGTATAAGCTTCCCATTCAAACAGAGCAGAACGAAAAGTAGTAGTCATTAAAAATATCTAGTTAAAAGTAGCATATAAACTAATTCTTTTAATGTACTACATATTTGGTATTAAACTTACTTGAACACATCAGCAAAGTCGATGCCATCGTTCACAATGAGTATTCCACCATAGTACATGGACGCAGCGAGGATGAAATTGAAGAGTCCTCGCGACAGACCGTAGATCACACCTCGCCAGTGCGTGCCTCGCTTGGCCAGCACCAAGCCAGGGTACAGTTGGTTGCCGTAGTCTTTTACAAATGTATCTTCCCTGCCCAGTGAAGCTACCGTTCGTACATTAGCCACTGCTTCCACAGCAATCTATAAAGAGAATCTAGCTTTTAGTAAGATCATGATATTGTATTCACTTGAAATAAGGTTCGTCAAGTATAAGCGCTTTTAATATACTGAATTCATAACCCGTACCTTTGAACTGGCTTCCATAGTCTTCGCTGTTCCAAAAGACGCGGCCGCTGCATGCTTTCCTTGTTTGTATACCACGAACACCATGAGAGGTACAAAAGCGAGTGCCACTAGTCCAACCCTCCATTCATAGACCAAAGATAGAACTAGAGCGAGGCCAAACGTTCCCATTGCTTGGAGTACTGATCCTATTCTTTGACCGGTAGCCTAGAAGAAACCATATTTGATATTATAATATATTTTTCAATATAAACAACTTGCAGTTTTTTTCCGCGACTTCATTTGCATCTCGAAAGATATCGTAAGGGTTAAGATTAAGTAGAAAATGCTACCGATATGTTCTTGAATTTAGTGGAGAGCGTCCATATAAACTATGACTCCGAAAAAGTAGTAGCAAAGAGTTTAGCATGATTTAATATAGCCGTTGATATGAAATGCTGTTCGTTGATATGAGCTTTTTGAATTCAGATGTGCTACTTACCCCTTGTACAGCTGCAGCCTCACCAGACAACTTAGAACATAAGGCTCCCACTGAGTTTTCTTTGTCATCGAAGAAAGCAATTTCGTGCTCCAGCAGTTTTTGGAACATCTGCTTTCGTAATCTCTCTGTCAAGTATTCTCCTGCTATTGCGTACCCGAATACCTAAAATTGGAGTAGAGTTTTATTTTAATTTTGATTTTACTTCAAACTACTTACAACTTGAGTCCGAATTAAACTGCAGGACGCTGCTAGCTTACCATAATGAAATTCATGCATCCACTGAGTACTCCAACACCGACGTAGATCAACGAATATCTTGTTATTTGTTGCATCACTTCCTCGTGATTCGGGTTGGAAAGGGCCTGTAGGATACACATGTACATTAATGTTATACACTGCTTCTCTTTTTGTCTTATACATTTGATATTTTTAACTTTCGCTTAGTCAAACTTACCCCAAGGAAATCACCTAATATGACGGCAAATAGTGGCATAGCGAAACCACCAATGAAGGAGCTTAAACTGGCTGCTGTGATCGACTTCCATTCCGGAGAATTCAGTCTTACAACATGGAAGAATGAAATGTCTTCATCTATACTTGCTACTTCTTCTGTTTTCTAAAAAAGACATTTAAAGTTGAATACCTCATTAAATTATACTAGGATATAGAGCATTATTCCTTTAATTAGAAACTCTTTGACTTACATCTTTAATGACGATGTCGTCATCTTCATCTTTTTCGCTTCTGACAGAAATTTCTCTTAGGAGTACATTTTGAGGATTATCTGTAAAAGTTTAAGAAAATTTGTCTTAATTAGGCGCCTAATCACCAAACATAGCTATAGCTACAAATAACACCAATAAGCGAAACGAACTATCTTGACTCGGCGCTCGCTCGTGATCTTCGACCATGGGTCGTACTTCTGTACTTCGTTTCATAACCTATACCGTTATTTTCGTGCTCAAAGGATTCCATTGTGTCGAAGAGCCTGAACTTAGATCTAGTCATATTATTCAGTCATTGGAGCAAGACTAATTATTAAAACTCACTCCATATTGTGATTCCAACACGTTGTATCTCTCAGTGCGGACATAGCTACAGCTTAACTGAATTATACAACTTTTCCTACCTTGCGACTCCGCTCCAGGAGACTCCTGACTCATCACCATATCATAATAATGTCCTTTCTTCTTGAACAACATTTCATGGTTTCCAGTTTCCACCACTTTGCCTTCTTTAAACACGTAGATAACGTCTACATTTCTTATCGTGGATAATCTGTGGGCTACTATTATTGTTGTGCGACCTTCTGCTGCCTGGAAGAAAAATATAAAATAACATTTAGTTGACTGAATTGCGTAGTCCGTCACATTTCCTTGACATTTACCAACTAATATAGGTAGGCTTGACTTATTATTAGGATCATGTTTCAGGAATATTACTCTTTTCCCATTAACTGTATACATAGATACCTTACGCGCTGAATCGTCAATCTCTACAATACCTACTAACATAGTTTCGCCTTCTTGTAATAAAACAAAATAAATATGTATTAATGAAACTTTACCTTATCCAAAGCCCTTTGAACCTTCGCCTCCGATGTGTTATCAAGGGCGCTTGTAGCTTCATCCAGCAGCAGTATACTTGGGTTACGTACTAAGGCTCTTGCGATGGCTATCCTTTGTTTTTGACCTCCGGATAACGAGGTTCCTCTTTCGCCTCCCAATGTGTTGTAACCCTAAAATACACGTGGAATAAACTATATTGCTAGAGTAACTAACAAAAAATCTATTGATTCATTCATTTCGTTGAGGTTAGTAACCCTGGTGTCGGGAGTTTTTACGCCTAAATGCCTCCATCATGGCACTTTCCAATAAACACCAAACGACTTAAATGTAATTGATAATTTGTCAATTTTTGCTCTCTGCCTTTTTTGTAGTATAAAAACATATTACTGCACTAAAACCTTACATTTGGTAGTCTCATAATAAATTCATGAGCATTGGCTTGCTTCGCGGCCGCCTCGATTTCTTCGTCGGTAGCGCCTTCTCGTCCATATCTGATGTTCTCCCGGATGGTGGTGTTGAACAAGACAGGTTCTTGGCCAACCAAGCCGATCTGTGCTCGGAGCCAACGTACTGATACATCTCGGACTTCGTTATCATCAATTTTTACCTACAAACAAGTAAAAGTTACAGTCTTCTGTAACCACAGTTCCTGTAATAAGCCGAAACGTCAGATAAAAGCGAAGTGTATCCGTAAAACTAGTTTCAATTCAAAATAATTCCTTTTCCATATTTTACTTATATCGTCCCACAGCTGGGCCAAAGTCCCCCAAACGCTTCTAACTTTCTCTGCCTTTTCCTATCCCATCACTTGCTGTCGAAAGAGACAAGTGGTACCGCTATAAGTTGTTCAAGTGTTTTCATGAAAAAGTGTTTGATTAGCTTTTGTTTTTTGTCATTATCGTAAAATGTCATTCAAACCAAACGTGGGTATGCAATATTTCAGCCCAATCGGCAACCAAGAAGAGAGTGTAACTAATAAAATTTGTGTTGTGTAAAGACTGCCTAAAGAATTAATTGTAAAAATCTTGTAAAAATATTTAAATAAATAATCCCCTTCTTTTTTCTATACTCCTTTATTAAAATTGTTGACTAAAAAACATTTACGAACTATAAAGATAGTTGATATTGTACATGCAATTGACTCGTGCGTTGATTAGATTATTTGTGGTAGCAGTAGCAAGACAGTTTTTATACGTGTTCTTTGGCCTTTTTTTCTCTAAAGATATGAAGAACTAGCAGCGCCCCGCGGTTTTACCCGCGTTGTGCCCGTTCCCGTGGGAATTTCGGGATAAAATGTAGCCTATAGCCTTCCTCGATAAATAGACTATCTAACAGTGAAAGAATTATTCAAATCGGTTCAGTAGTTTCTGAGATTAGCGCGTTTAAACAAACAAACAAACAAACAAAACAAACTCTTCAGCTTTATAATATTATTAGTATAGATAGGATACAACAAAAAACATTATATCAACTCTCCTTACGCAGAAATGCTATCGGTATATGTAAGTTCAGGTAGGTTATTGGCCAACACTAGTGTTGGAGTTTTTAGACCACCTCAAAGCCTCGGACATGGCCTGACAATTGAAACAACCGGGACCGACAATTTAACGTGCCTTCCGAAGCATAGCGCTCAGAAAAAAATACCACTATCGGCCACTCATCCAAGTAGGAACCGAGCTGCACGATGCTTAACAATCGGGATGAGTTAACTTCACTTAGTTAAACAGCCTCCGTGGTCTAGTGGTTTGAGCGCTCGGCTCACGATCCGGAGGTTCCGGGTTCGATTCCCGGTGGGGATATCACACAAAAATCACTTTGTGAGACTGTCCTCAGTTTGGTTAGGGCATTGCAGGCTGAATCACCTGATTGCCCGAAAAGTAAGATGATTCCGTGCTTCGGAGGGCACGTTAAGCCGTCGGTCCCGGTTACTTTCTACGGATAGTAGTCGTTACATGAGCCATGTCAGAGGCCTTTGGCGGCTCAATAACTCTGACACCAGGATTGGTCAGGGTGACCATCCACTCGATAAGAAGAAGAAGTTAAACTACGTTACGAGTTCTACCAACAGACTATGATAAAACCTATTAGGAAATGTATGTTACCGGTTCTTTAATAAATGAAGTATTCGCTATACGTACCGACCTTGACGACGCCAGACTAATTTTTATCAGCTCAATGAAATTGTTTTGTTAACAAGTGCCTATAACTCAACGTACCTACAAACATTCAGAATATCCGTATTCTGTGAGTCGATAAAATACCAATTGATAAATAATAAGTACTTATTTAATCTGATAAGTGTTAATGTGTGTCTTGACAACTTGACTCTGGTTCAACTACCTCTACTTTGTTAAAAGTACTAAGAAGATAAAGAGTTGTAATATGTCTAGACAAGTAATCTATGACCCATTTGTACTTCGCATATACATATTTCCCTCTGTGTTGCTCTACATATTCACTATATAACCGCGCCCCACGGTTTTACCCTCGTGTCCGTTTCCGTGGGAGTTCGGGATGAAAAATAGCCTATATATAACCGTCTCGTTGAATGTGGCTATCCATAACAGAAATAATTATTCAAATCGGTACGATAGTTTGGGAGATTAGCAGGTTCAAACAAACAAAAACTCGTCAAATTGTTCTATTGCTTTCAATATGACACATCTAGAAATGTCAATGTTATAAGATACTAGCAGCGCCCCGCGGTTTTACCCGCGTTGTGCCCGTTCCCGTGGGAATTTCGGGATTATTTTTTACATAAAAACCTTCCTCTTGAATCACTCTACCTATTACAAAAAAGCGCATCAAAATCCGTTGCGTAATTTTAAAGATTTAAGCATACAGACAAACAAAAAAACAGACAAAAATAGCGACTTTGTTTATACTATGTAGTGATAGGTACCAGGGACTCTTTATGATTTTTAGGGTCCCGAGGTTAAAAGCCTCTTATCCATTTTATTGAGATGGACAGTTGTCCAGGAAGACTTTTTCGGAGTCGGAATGTAGTCTGTTAGTCAAGAAATTTATAATTTACCGATCCCTCGATGACGTCATAGTATCTCGATATCAGTTGTATGATGGTTGATTTTCCACATCCAGAGTGCCCCACCAGCGCGGCGGACTGTCCTCTCTTAACTGTTATAGAGACTCCTTTCAATACCTGCATGGTAACAGTGCCATTATTACCAAAAGGTTGCCATCAGAGTTTTGTCCTACGTTTCGTATCCACCAATTAAATCGAGCATAGCATGGCAACGCGCAGTTGTGCCTTGATTTTTCAGAGCGGGCAGGTTTCAGAAAAGTTTTAAGAAATGACAGTTTTCATAGCCTATTAAGACGTGGTTAAATCATAATGTCTGTGATATCATTAATGATTAATCAGTCACTTGTAAATTTGATTTGGTGTAGGTTCTTCGCTTAAAAAGTTTAAGATTTAGTATGGGAAAACTCATATCAAAATTAGTTTGAGTAAAAAAAACTATCAGCTTTATTGCAATCCGCTAAAATGTTGTGAAACATCTGTAATATATCATCCGCTATTTAAATTATACTGAGATAAGATTGCAATGCTTTAATCATAATTATCAATTTGCGGTAATATCATGATATTTAACCTATTAGCACTTTTTGCTTTTTAATGCAATATCAATAGGAACATTTATACAGGTTGGCTTGGACTAACCATCAGAAACCCACGTTTTCCGGCAATAACATAGGCTAGAAATAGGTTTTATCTTGCCGCAGTACAAAAGGCATATTCTGACGTATACCTAAAAAGAGCTTACCTCTACATCAGGTCTAGAAGGATAATAGAACTTCACATCTTTTAACTCGATGTTTCCTCCAATACTGCTGGGCACAACTCCCTTATTCAACAAAGGGTTGATTGTCGGCACATTGTCGATCATATAGAAGATCTGTGCGCCGGCTCCTCGCGAGATACCGAATACCTCCATTATGGTCGAAGAGATACCGAAGTTAGCTGATGCTGTCATTACTCCAAGGAATACCTGGAGGAAAATTGTGTGAAAGAATGTTATTCTGGAAGGCTTTTATGCTTTGGTAGTAAGAGGCTAGTAGTTGGTAACTGCACCTTCCGGAGTAGGGAAGAATTTTTCACTTTGTATATCCATTGGTCTATTGATCTTTTTATGTTGTTGTAGGGGATTGGGATTTAAATGAGTTTCCATTTAAAAACCAGGTTTTTTATAAAACGACCGATGGCATAAATATATTAGAACTAGCAGCGACCCGCGTTATGCCCGTTCACGTGGGAATTTCAGCATTAACAAGCCTGTTCCCTTCCTATCTATTAAAAAATAATTATTCCAATCAAATTGGTAGTTTCTGAGGTAAGCGCGTGCAAACAAACAAAACAACGAACTCTTCAGGTTTATTATATTAGTATAGATACTTACAGCAATCATAGTAGACACGTTATAGTTCTGCGGCTCATCGAGTATAAGCCGATACCCGAAGTACATTGAGAGTCCGTACGAGCTGAATATGCAGAAGAACAGAGTCCCCATTGAAGCGCCCGTGAAGAAACCTTAAAATATTTCAACACATGTTCTAGACACAATAACGTAGATAAAGTCATTGAAACATACATATTTCAGAAGTGATACCGCGCATTTATTCGCGTGAATTATTCGGTCCTTGTTTTTTAGTTGATACTTCTTATTTACTATGTTGGTGAAATATTTTAAGCATATCGACATAGAATTAGACTCGATTTGGATAGATAACCCAATACCTCCGTCCTCTGCTTCGTAAAATATTTTATAGCTTTTTGCCCTTCTAAGAATGGGTTGATTCATATTATGGTTGCTTACATAGGTTCGTTAAATAGTTCATGATTGCATTCATTGTTAAATGTCTATTAAATATAGTGTTGTTTAAAAACATAACGACAGTCTGTTATAGTTATTCGGTCGGCCAGGAGAAAGCCATGATTTGCCTTTTCTTACGTCTGTTGAGACTAATATTTTGAGTTAATGTTTACTGGCGCGTAATCGTATTAAGATTTACCTTTCTTCAAGTTCATTTTCCTGGCCTCCTGTAAGTGTCCCTCGTATCGTTCTATCTCTTTCTTCTGTCCGTTGAATGCGTATACTGTTCTAACAGCTGACAACACTTCTTCGGCTACCCCGCTGGCCAACCCTGATGCCGCAGCTTCCTTCTTGGAGTACTTTGAAGCTACCTGTGTGAAGAAATGGTCACATGTCGTAGGTTTTATAAAGGAACTGGTAGCGCCCGCGTTGTACCCCTACCCGCGGGAATTTCGGGATAACATGTATGCCATGTCTTATTCTGATGTGTATGTGTGTCTTCCTAGATTACTGTAAAGTTTCATTCAAATCCTTTCAGTAGATTTTGCGTGAAGAAACAATAAACAAACATACCTACACCCTTTCGAACTTTCGCATGTATGTTGCTTTACAGTTTACTATATTGAAATTAATCTAAAACGTTCGTTATGGGAGGTGCCATTCTTATATTAAAATCAAAGTCAAACAAGTAAAATTAGCACTGAAATTATAGCTAGCATTTCCGACGTCCTTCGGTGAATAAAGCGAAAAATTTAAATAAATTGCACAAGTATCTATGTCAAATTCTGTTTACTAATTTTGCTTGTTGAAAGTCTACTTTTTTATACCAAAGAGGGAAAATAAAAAAAAACAATGAAATCTAAAAATCATCCAAAAAATCCATAGCTCTCGTCCATTGTTTACATACCACTTAAATCATAATCAGAGTCACGAAATATATTAAAGGTAAAGTACCCACAATCTATATATAAGCCGATTTATCAAAACACTCACATCATAGATATATTAATAATACATAGTCTAATTTGACGTATAAAGATAAGTCAATGTACGTACCAGACCTGATATGCCAACCAACATAAGAGTGATTGGGAATGAAATCAGGCACAACAGAGTCAGTTTCCAACCGAGAGTAAACGCCATAATTAGTGAGCTGACGAAGGAAGCTTGGTAGAATATGAACATGGTTAGTTTCTCTCCAATACCGTCTTCTAGTTTTATCACATCACTGGAACAAAGAATACGTTAGTTTCTTAAGGTAAACCATTATAGATACTATGTTAATTAAAATAATTAATAAAAAAAGACGTGTGGCACTCGGGGACTGCCGCGGTAAAGCTATTGCATAGTTATTTTTTATATCACTAGATGGCGTTAGTGTGCAGAATGTCTGCATCGCGCTAACGTTGTGTTCTGGGCATTCTGGGCATATAGGTAGGCAATGTTTCAAGAGCGTTAGGGCTTTTGAGCGTGAGGTTTTTTCGTTACGGAATTTCTGGATTCGGTCCCCGCGCTCAAGGCCCGCGATAGAAGCTATGCAATAGCTTAAAACGTGTAGGTTGGTGGCCAACCCTGATGACGGAGTTTTAAGACCGCTTATAGGCCTCCGACATGGTCCAACGATTTAAACAACCGGGATCGACTATTTTACGTACTCTCCGAAGCACGGTAGATTGCGATGAATACACTGGGCTTGTAATGGTAATTTGAAGCTTATGAGAAAGATACCAAGTGAATTATTCTCACCTGTTAATTTTGTTAGCAATATCCCCACTCTTTTTGAGATCAAAATAGGAAAAGTCTTGATTTAAGGCGGCTTTTAAGTACTCTTGTCGTATTCGATATACCTAAAATATAAAGCAAGTGATTCCATATAAAAAGTCTATACTAGCATTGCAAGAAAACAAATATGAATACAAAATCAAACCGTTTTTAAGAAAAACTTTTGAACTGAAAACCCAATTGAACTCACCTGATTAAACGCAGACATATTCATAAGCACAGTTGATATATACGAAGTGACAACAATTGCGACTCCTATCAAACTGTTATACAGTGAAAAGAAGAATATATCTCTTAGAAATTCATCAGCGTTTGGTTGCCCTTGTATGACCGAGGTGCCGTACAGTACCATACTTTCCAGCAAGGAGGCAAGCAATAGGGTATTGAATGGCGTTGTAACAGCACATAGTAATGTTGATAGTATTGCTACGCATATGTATACTTTGTCCCGTGTTGTGGCGAATCGGAACTGAAAGGAATAATCACTACGTTTAGCGAATTAGATCCAAAGTGCATGAAACGGAATCTCACTTGGAGCGAATGACGCGATATGTTTGATGTTGACAAATGTGACTTCAACAAATTATACTGGTTTCTTAAGTTCAAGCGAACACTACTCATTTTGAATTGAAACTATCACAGAAGACCCACGTGTCTTCTGTGCCCACGGTTCCTGTAAAGGGGCCGAAACGTCAGATAAAAATGTAAAATAAAAGCGAAGTGTAACCGTAAACGTAGTTTCCTTTCAACAAATTATTAAAATTCACTCAAAATAATAATGATATTGTAACATACCAATTCAAAATACATAAATAAAAAATCAATATAGAATAAAACATAAACAGCCAAAAAATACTTTACAATAAGCACCTTTTTTAATTTCGCCAGTTACGAGTAGGTAGATACATACATTGATAACGTGATAATATTGTGCCGCTTGTGTTATAAATTTAAATGAATACCTATATAAAATAAGATTATAATATGAAAATGTCTTTAATATCCTTACCAATGTGAAAAATGATATACTTGGAATATCGTCCGCTACCGCCTCTTCTTCCGAACTGAAAAAATAAACATACGCATTCTTCACTCATAATCATAATCATAGCAAATAAAGACGAACCAACGAAATTGAACAAATAAACGAAGGGGTTTGGCAAAACTGAAATTGTAACAAGAAATAAGCATAATAGCCAAATAAATTAGTAAAGATGTTAGTTTGTGTGCAGTTATTCTACCGTAGCAATGCTACGTTCATAAAATAGTGGTCCAGTGCTATACAATAACCTGATGCAATGCTATACATCTATCTATTACTAAAATACAGCTGAAGAGTTTGGTTTTTATGTTTGTTTGAACGCTCTAATCTCTGGATCTATCAGTCAGATTCGAATTATTCTTATTGAATAGTTTAGTCACATTCAAGATAAAGGTTCAGGCTTCATTTTATTCCGAGTTCCCGTGGGAACAGACAGAACGCGGGTAAAACTGCGGGGCGTTGAATCGTCTCAACATACACTGCACTAAATCAACCAGCTTATTAGAGAAGAAATTTCTTCATTCAAAATTGAAGCAGAATTATTTTACTATTACATTCAAAGTGCTCTATTGAGCAGTTTCATTTTATGTATTACCAAAAGAGAGATCGACAAAGAACTGCACCATGTAAATTCTGGTAAGTAATGTTGCTAATGAATTACTCCCATACCTTTCCGACGGCTTCTTCTTCTTCCCCCCTTCGTCAGACACGTTGTAGCTGTTCTTCCCACTCTTCCGCGACCACCCATCATCATCACCAGACCCCTTCATCATAAACACAACAATTTAAACCGAAACAATTAAAAATTACACAACATACTGTTATTTTGATTGATGATAAATGTCAAACACACATGTTCATTTCTTGTCATGAAATGGCTTATATTTTATCTGTCATTGAAACAACTAGATTGATAAGCTATCGTTTTATCGGGGAGATAAATAAAACACCGAATTATCGATCAGTTTTGTTACCTACTGTTCGATTCTTGCCATACTTTGGGTGCGAGTTGTATTCTATGGTGTATTTTTAGATACACGGAAATATCGGTTCTTAGACCTATATTTAGTATTTTACATATGTTCGTTATTCTTGTAGGTAACGTAACATTAGATGCTAAATGAACCTAGAATAATTAGAAGCTCAAGCTTGATACAAATGATAATGAATAATGAAATACTAATGTATTGCATCATTTTAATTACAAATTACACTGAATGTGCAAGTATTGCTTTGCGAATTTATTCAATTATAAAGCAAGTACACAATCTGGAGTACATCAATGATTACATAGTAATTAAGTATTAAACTGATTCAATATGTTATACCATAGAGGTACAGTCGAGTGCACACAATGCTGGGAACCGCCTTCAGGGCCAAGGTCGTCTCCCTGTTCACTGATAAATTGTACATTCAAGGTCGTGAATATAAATGACGATGTCATTTGGATGGGTGATTTAATGACAGACAGCTTTAACGTTTCTACAGGTGTAGTTACTGTGCTATACTGCCGTTTTACCCGCTATATACCTGTATCCCTTGGCAATTTTGGGATCAAAGTAATATATGTTTTAGTCTAGAGTATATTTTCACTCTGTACTTATTTTCGTTCAGATTCGTTCAGTAGTTTTTTCATGAAAGGGTAACAAACATCCATCCACATACCGATGCTTACAAACTCTCGCACTTATTCCTGTATATTTTTAGGATTTTATGATCAAAGGAGTTCACTTTACAGTGCAGACATGCAAATAGTACGAATTCTATGAATTCGAATGGTTTATACGGCATATTAACAGCACGCGCGCTTCTACCGTATAGCGGTTGTATATTAGATCCATGCATATAGCCTTGAAATCTATAAACACAAACACAAACTAATCATTAAATTCTAAACTAAAAGGCGACACCATTCTTTGAAGTACGGAAGTACAATGTTGGTCATAAAATTAACGAGATGACTAAGCGATGTTAGTTCATTGCGATGTTAAGTAACGTGCAGTTCGACCCCTACTTGGATGGGTGGCCGATAGTGGCATTTTCTGAGCGCTACCGTGCTTCGGAGGGCACGTTAAATTATCGGTCCCGGTTGTTTCAATCGTTAGACCATGTCGGAGGACTTTAGGCGGTCTAAAAACTCAGACACCAGGGTTGGCTACTAACCTACACGAACTTACTAAGCCGCGTCTTTTTTAAGTTTAAACATGGAACAGGAAGAAAAAAAATTACTCAATAGGTATAATATTAAACTCTATTTTTCTCGACAAAATAAAGAACCAAGATCACTTATATTCATGAAGTAAATCCTACGAATCCAAGGTCATTATGATTACTTATCGATATCTGAATGCAAATTTAAACTCCGATAAAAATGAGTGTAGATGGTACAGACGTTTTGACCAAAAAAATATCTAAACACAAGTTTGGAGAAAATTAATTGAAAAAATCTTGTGGCATAATAGCAATGCCCAAAGTGTTTCTGTTTATTATTACAAACAAATATATTTTAAAACAATGCATTGATTGTAGAAATTAAAAGCTCTTGTAAAAACTGATTTATGGTCACTATTGTATGGAGTCAGTCACGGTGGGCAAAGAATTCTTCTCTATTATTCCAGACAAAGTATATTTCGTAAACAAGACGTTGGGAGCTCGCTTTGTCTCCAAAATTGTCACTGCACCATTGTAGTCCTTCCCAAAAGCATCCTTTTAAACGACAATAGATTTGGGAGGCTGTAAATTGTTACATTTCTCACTGTGACCAATTACAAATGACACATTTGGTGGATCGATTCTTTCAATTTACTTTAATTGTTTTGTTTTTCATTATGATGGTTATAAATCTCTTCGTTTCTAAGATTTGTTTTAAACATGTATTTTTATTTATGGTTTTAGTTTGGTTTGAATAGTAGCAGTTAGTTGATTTGTAATCATTATGGAATACGTACCTGTTGAGTGAGGATTGTTCCGTTTTCATCTATTAACTTTGTCAACGCACAACTATCGTCGATTACATTATTTCTATAGTCTTTTTTGTCCAGCGGAGTTGTTTGGAGTAATTTAAACATTGTATCTTAGACGTAGGAGACGTTTCAATGTCCGTAATTCCCGATCTCAATTGGCGATGGTTGCGAATCAATTTAAAGTGTTTTACACTGCGTGACAATTTGGTTAGGATTGATCATAGTACTCATGGTATGCTAGAGACAATTATTAATAAACCTTCTCATTTATTTGAGAAAAACACTGGTTGTTGTTATCGGTACAACTTTGATCAAAAGTTGGTGAAATTCATCATAATTTTAGATTTAAGGCAGAATTATTTGCTATGTAGCTAGTTCCTACTATGAATATATTGAGGAAAACGTAATGTTAATTTTCACATATATTAATACACTATTGTGTATTATTACATAATGTAAACAATGTCTTAATAAAATTGCGCAATACCGGCGATAATAATCATAAAACAAAACGATTGATAAGAATAATAATTTAATCACTATAATTTCACTGAATGACGAATTATCTTGCTGCGGATTCTCTTTTATTAAATCACTTTATATTACACTTTATCAATATAAAAGCTCTTTGGTTATGTTTTACGCCACACAAGTTTACGAGAGTTAACTAAAAACTGAACTATTGCCAACTTCATTCACATCCAAATATCGGAAGCGACCTTGTATGAGGAATTGAGTGTGTGACGTCAGCATGACGTTTTTTAATCATACATACATGAGAACCATCACACCTGGTAGATACTCGTATACAGGTTAAACTACCATTTCGAAACTGCAGATAGTAGCAAGTGACATGGTCACATTGGCCTACGAGTATGTTTAGGTAGGTAGGTGCTGATTAATACTAAGTCTAACCATAGGGCTTTTATAGAAGTTGAACTCAATTCTCAATGAGAAAAATCTCTCACATTCAATGTCTGACTGAAACTTAAATGACGAACGGAAATATATTTAACTAGCTGCGCCCCGCGGTTTCACCCGCGTTGTACCCGTTCCCGCGGGAATTTCGGGATGAAAAATAGATGTAGTCCGATTCTCAGGCCTACCTGATACACACAATTTACACAAAATTTCATGAAAATCGGTCGAGCCGTTTCAGAGGAGTTCAATTACGCACCCCGTGACACGAGAATTTTATATACGACTAGCTGTACCCTGCGGTTTCACCAGCATTTTTGCCTCACTGCTTACCGTTTAAACCTTCCCTGGATTACGACAAACATTTCAAGACTAAAATCATCGCTTCAGCCGTTCTCGAGTTTTAAGCAGACTAACGAACGGCAATTCATTTTTATTTATATAATAAGCAAAAGAATAACTATTAGTGGTTTCAGAAAGCTTAGATGTGAGTTTTAAAAACAACAATCTAATAAATAAAATTCTCGTGTCACGGGGTACGTAATTGAACTCCTCTGAAACGGCTCGACCGATTCTCATGAAATTTTGTGTATATATCGGGTAGGCCTGAGAATCGGACAACATCTATTTTCCATCCCGAAATTCCCGCGGGAACGGGTACCGTGGTTGAACTCCTCTGAAACGGCTCGACCGATTCTAATGAAATTTTGTGTGCATATCGGGTAGGTCTGAGAATCGGACAACATCTATTTTTCATCCCGAAATACCCGCGGGAACGGGTACAACGCGGGTCAAACCGCGGGGCGCAGCTAGTATTTCAATATAACGCTCGACCAAGGTGCAATCTAAAGCTAATGATCTTTATTTCTACTGGTAGCAAGATATTTGAGTACTTGTACTGCTTTTTGTCACCACGAAGACGCAGAAACGTCGTTAAATACTAATGAATGAATTCAAAGTACTTGCTTCTCTCTGTATATCACATTCCTAGCTCAAATATTCAATTACACTTGATTATTTCTTTGTTTTCGTCACGTTGATCGAATGCTGGACGGTCGCCGCGTGAGTTCGTCGACCACCGCTGAGTAAATGACCATGACTTTGCATTGACAAGCCTTCACGAACATACCTTGAGGCAGCTGCATTGCAGTATATTGATATTGTGTGTTTTGTATTGGTCAATGAATGTGAACTATTAGAGCTGGTGGTCGACTTTTTATGTGAAAAACTCTTGGAAGTGTTAATGAATACTTGTTATTTTCTTATGCGATTTTGGGCACCTGGATAATATCAAGGGGGTGAATAAAGTGGATATTTTGATGTCTTCATATTCCCCGAATAACCTTAATTTATATAACCTTACTTTTATCAAATCCAACTAGCTATTACGCCAATTACTTTTCATGGATTATAAATGATTGTAATGATCCGATATAATAAAGAGATTTGAATTTGATACCTTTGCTAGTTAAACTGCATACTTATTACAACTAGGCTTTACTTTAAGTATTAAAATGAAAGATTTTACGATAGTTTTGATACGAACGGAGAAAGAAACCTTAACTAAAACTGTTAAAAATACTAGGTTATTCGAACAATTATGTTTTTTAAATTCTTTGCTTATCTAACGTATTCAACCCTTTTAATATATCTTTGTATGATATATTATTCCTATATTAACTACATATAGTTACATCAGCTACACGTAATTGTAAACCAGTTTCAATGCTTGTATGTAGGAGGGTCGGCGGGAGGCACGCCCATAGACCCGCCTTCTTGCATCATATAGGTACAGACTCATCATTATATACATGTGAAGAGGTAGCCAATAATATATAATGCTATATACTTTTACATTGGAACAATTTATGAAGGTAACTAACACCCGCTGCTCAGAGACGTCAAATGATTCCTTAGATCGGAAGAGAACAATTTACGTGCTCAATTTGATATAAATTTAGGCTCTAAGCATAATATTCTAAATATAATATTTATTTCATTTACAAAGTAACATACTTCCGTCAAAATTAATGGACTAAGCATTTTAAACGGTAATCTGATATTCGCTTGAATACCGGAGAGTGCAGTGAGGTGTTGGCTCTTGATAAAGATGACAGCTACAGACGGTCCCCGAATGCGGATGACTACCATATTCTGCACATTACTGCGGCCGATCGATCAAAACAAACTTAAGTACATATTACAAATACCTACCTATTTATAAGTAAAAGCATGGACGAACAGGTAGGTCTATGGTAAAAGTAAGTCAATATAACCTTTCTCCAAATACTATCAAAAACGTGCTCTCTAAATTACAAGTGTAGTACCTAAATAAAGGAAGGCGCAAACAATTCGCCGACAGATCGGCTAATAGATGAACCATTGTGCGTTATAAATGTGCGAAGTGCGTTATTTATTATGATGATTATTTACCTCCATTATCTGAGAAATTGATGGTGGGGCGAAACTCTAGGGGCTTCGGATAGGCGAGCAAAACAATACGTTCCCTCGCTTTCCTCGTTGAAAGTATTATCTAAGTACCTACGGAAGAAATACCTGACTGTAAAGAATTTGTTAAAACATATAAAGAAAGATGTAATTAAAGAAATGTCAAAATGAGGACAGCTGATTAAAACGTGTCCTTAAAACGATTGACTTACTTTTAAATACGATTTAGCAGTAGGTAAGACTTATTTGTCATTATCAAGTACCTATCTTCTTTCAATAATTAATTAAGATAAGAAAACACAAATGTGATCGAAACACTTATCAGTAAAACCTAAATACACATGCTCTTTTACCGTTTACTGAGGTTTGCTTATACATAGTCCAATAACAGAATAAATGAACCAATACCGTGCTTATTGTTTTTAATAAAAATGAACTTATCTTATTAAGAGAAACGATAAAATAAGATTAATAGTTCAATTTGTCACGCCGTGTGAGGACGTCGTTGAGACGGATACATACATTTAATGGCTCTGTTAGTGCCAAGATATCGATAAGATATCTTCATTGATACCCGTAAACAAGACCTGCAGGATCCTGACATAGCTATACTTATAATGGATTTTAAGCCGATTTAATAAAAGGAGAGGGTTTCTCAATTGGATCGTAAGCAAATGTTCTTACGGGATTTTAAATGTGAGCTAATATGGCCGACTTTCTACCAAAGACAATTTCTTGAAAAGAAGTTTTCCTTCTGAAAAAGGGAATGGAATAAAACCAAGAAACCTTTTTCCTTCATAAAAGGAATTTATCTTTATTATGTTCGGAAATCCATATCAACTAGTCCTTCAGTATAAATATCGTAAGAAAAACATGATTGTTTGTGGTCACTGGTCGTATGTGAAACCTAATTTATACTCTATAATTTTTTGGTAGAGTTATCATTTTGCTCAACAACTTCCACTTAAGGTAATTAATATGGCTGCAGACCGCAGTCTGCGGTCATTGGTGGTACAGACTGCCGCCGCACGCCGCGACCGCACTGTACAATGTCCGTAGAAAGCCTGCGTTTGCGATCCATCTTCAACTTCTTATTTAATGTTGAGTAGAGGCACGGATTAGAGATCTCAATTCAATTTGTCTGTTGAAGCACAGACGGTGCACAAATGGAATTATTTGTAATTAGTCAATGTTACCTATGGATTCAGATTCTACTTGCGTATTAGTGCGGTAGCGTTAGCTTTTACATGACCGTGAAGTTAACAGCAAGTAGCCGGTACTTCCGACATCTTCTCTAAACAAGGTGTTTAAGTCAGATCCTCACGTTTTACAATTCGTACGTGGGATTAAAGCTTTACCCAGTTCTCGAATCAAGTTATCATTAATGCACTATCAAAGTCCATTAATGCTGAAGTAGCGCTCGTGGCTTAGTTTGACTAAGCGATGTTGGTTCATTGCGATTGTCAAGCAACGTGCAGCTCGGCCCCTACTTGGATGGGTAGCCGATAGTGGCATTTCTATCTGAACGCTACCGTGCTTCGGAGGGCACTTTAAATTGGCGGTTGTTTCAATTTTTAACCATGTCGGAGGCCTTTAGGCGGTCAAAAAACTCCGATACCAGGGTTGGCCCCTCAACAAGACGAAGATTGCGTATTCTTGCTCGCTATTTATTACCTAGTTTCTTTATTCAAACACTAGCAGCGCCCCGCGGTTTTACCCGCGTTGTACCCGTTCCCGTAGGAATTTCGGGATGAAAAATAGCCTATAACCTTCCCGTTGAATGTGGCTATCTATTACAAAAAGAATTATTCAAATCGGTTCAGTAGTTTCTGAGATTAGCGCGTTTAAACAAACAAACAAACAAACAAAACAAACTCTTCAGCTTTATAATATTAGTATAGATCATGTTTTAGTTTTGTAGTCTGAACTCCAATAGGTGGCAAATGCAATACATAATTGAAATCAAGCATATTTTAAAACGCCAGTCGATAATTTATTAAAAAGGTTTGATTTGAAATATTTCAGTAATTTGGAATTAAAATAAAATTCAGCTATATTACTTTTGTGTGTAGTTTATATGCAACTGTTTGGGGATCGGTGGCTCCCCGCTGGCGCCCGCTGCGTACGCGCATTTGTCGGAACCACTTTTATAATCAGCTAAAACTAAAATGTATAAAATACATATTGAAATTTAGGAATTGTTTTAGGCGGTAAACAAAAACCTATTACATTACAAAATACCTACCAGAAACCACTCACGTATCTAACAGTCTGAAATGAAGTAAATCTGTGTGAATGAAAACAATCCATTCACTCATTATATTCGTTTAAATGTTTCCAAATTAGTTCCAACCTTGTCCTTGATTTGTTTATTACATACCTATTCATTCAACAGAGAATCGTTACTGCGACACAATAATACAAAGCCTTTACATCCGTGAGATGTCCACTCTATTATCGTGTACCTAGTTTGTCATTAGTAGCCTCATTTCCATACATCCAAAGCTTATAATGCCATGACGTCATCACTCCACGCACCCTCTGACGTAGAACTATTATCATATTATCAACCTTGACTTTCCTCATAAATATTGATTATTTTCTATGCCACAAGAATGGA
The DNA here is from genome assembly GCA_951394245.1 of Cyclophora punctaria. Taxonomy (NCBI): domain Eukaryota; kingdom Metazoa; phylum Arthropoda; class Insecta; order Lepidoptera; family Geometridae; genus Cyclophora; species Cyclophora punctaria. The sequence continues at coordinate 5,316,362 of OX596171.1, forward strand.
CAACGTTAAACAAAAACTATTTACGAACTCCATAGTACTCTTTACACAATTATTTTGAAGTAGTCACTTACTTAAATATAAGTAGAGATTTATAACACTAATTAAAGTCTTATTTAAAACTAGCAGCGCCCCGCGGTTTTACCCGCGTTGTACCCGTTCCCGTGGGAATTTCGGGATGAAAAATAGCCTATAACCTTCCCGTTGAATGTGGCTATCTATTACAAAAAGAATTATTCAAATCGGTTCAGTAGTTTCTGAGATTAGCGCGTTTAAACAAACAAACAAACAAACAAAACAAACTCTTCAGCTTTATAATATTAGTATAGATTCCGATAAAGAAATCTTATACCGAGGTACGAGTACATTGTATAAAACCAATTTATAATAATCTCTACTTGTAATACCAAACTGAATCACTCACCCATTCATATTATGGAGCTTACAAGAAACGTTCCAAAGCTCGTCGAAAACTCGCAACAACACGCATGTTCATTGATTATTCATAGAAATGAAGGCAGTAGGTTGATGTCCGTAGCATGGATAGTTTTATTGTAGAGCGCAGTCGCACAAAACATTCATTAGTTTTTTATACTTCTAGACAGATGGCGCTAAGTTCGGTTTAATTGGATTAAAACAAGATCATATTTTGTTAAGTATATTATACCTGCAAATGGACTGACTAAAAAGCCTGTAATTCACTCACTCAATCGACTTACCTACATACGTCTTATATTCGATTTTTCTATTAGTCATACCAATAATAGACTTATCCGCCAAAATAAAAAAAATCAACCATACAATTACACGGCTATTAGTCGCTCCCATTTTTTGCAAAATTATATTCACAATTGAGCTTCGTATAATGACAGCGAGTAAAGGGCAAAAGCAAAGAGCGTGGCAAGAGTCTATTCTTTGTTGACAGTTGTAACGGCACATGTGGTGACTCCGGCGCAGGCCTTTGGGTCTTTAGCGGAGCCCTGCGGAGCAAATAGCGGGGTACCCAGGACACCCGTGAACACGGAACAATGCTTCACAGAACTGACTGCCTAACACAGACTCAACTGCCATTCACTCTTTACAAATCAAACAAATTATATTATTTGTTGAAAAAGTTGACTACTAAATATAGGTCTGGTTCGGTGGTTGTACAATGTGGATGTGATTTGGAGACCAAAATGTGTTATTGTTGTTTTAATTACTATTGGAAAGATTACTTAAACATGGAACGCAAACGTGAAGCTTTTTTCGATAAATCTATTGTTCTAGAAATAATTATTTGATTCTAAAAGCCTTTCTTACTACTAGAATTATTATTGTTCTAAGTCAAGCCCGTTGGTATGGCGGTAAGCGAGACCGCTTACTACAGGCGTTGCGGGTTTGATTCCCGTCCGGAATCGCGTCGCGCCCCGCGTCTACATCTGGGTGTCAATTAATATGTATCAATTGAGGTGTCAATTAACGTGTATCAGTGAGTTACATTCCATAATTTAAGCTTAGAGCTTAGTTTAGGTCTATTTAACCATGTGTGGATTAATCTTAAACTTTCCATAAGTTTTTATATTCTCAATATTACTTTGGCACTTATAAAATATGTGTTATTGGATGTCCTTTTAACAGCAAAGCATTCTTTAGCTTACCAATAAAAGCATTATTTACCTCCCTCCAGTACAGATACATAACCCAAGCCATATCTACTTACATACTTACTAATACTCCATATACCGTCCTAAATACCTCATTACGAACAAAAAAATCAACTCAGCACGCGCTAACTGCAAAGAAAACCTGCGGGGGTTATCAAAGAGCTCGACTATAAGGATGTGGAACAATGTTAAATGATCACACGAGGATCTATTATAGTTCTTTGTACTATAAGTACCTACGTTTGAGTGGCCCTTGGTAGCACGTGGCTGGAGCAAGAGGGCCCTTCGGAGTCAGTAACGTGAAAACTCTTCAAACATATGGACTTCGTTCACTTGCGTTTAATAGTGGTTGTAATAGTCGATTAATGATTGTGTTATGTACGTTGGGGTATGTTTTAAATGAGCGGTAGTGCGCTTTGGAGGGTACGTTGTAGGTGCCAGTTTTATCAATCGTCATCGTCAGACCATGTTGGAGGCCTTTACGCGGTCTATAAACTCTGACACCAGGATGTTCTAACCTACTCATTAAGGTTGACTGAATCATAGAGGAAGATCCACTCCGAATTAGAATATATCAAAGTTTCAACGATTGCTATTTTATCTTGTCAGGCGTTTCTCATTTCAAACGGAAAAAAAGTTTCATCTCTCGTTTTCATTTCATTCGTTTTTTGGCAGATTGTGAATAATTCACGTTACATAGATGAAAAAGGAACTAAGATATCATAAGAGAAGTACGTCCCAGTACGAAAGCAAAATGCGAGCGGAACATAAAGCAAATTACTAGTTAAAATTATAAATTAAGACGCACTAGCTCGTGAGAAGATTTAACCGTCTTCTATTGAATCTGCTCAATACGTTCCAAGTCAAAAGTCAGGGGAAAATGAATATAACATATTCTTTGATTTTACGCGCAACAATGCACGAATGCGCGTATAATTATACGGTTGAACAATGCCCGCGAGGTGACTTCAATGCGTCGCCGATAACAAAAATTCCTTTAGTACGAATGCCCATTAGCCCTTGACGTTTTGAAAAGTTTTTGAGCGCGAGCGCAAGAAAATCGTCGATCGAAGCGTCCCGGGGGTCCGGGGACTTCCGTTTGGTTTCATATTCCGGCGCTGTGCCATTGTTTTGCGCATCAAGGGTGGTGTAGTCGTTCGCCTTTTGCACTCGATTATACTTGCATTTAATATGGAAAGGTAGCAAGAAACATATCAATGAGGTTTTCCAATTAAACTGGACGTATCTCATTCAGGTGGTTTTTAATTACTTGTTAATGTGGCTTACTTTTGAAAGAAAATACCGATCACAGCTTGGTTTCTGTTTCTGGTTCATACAACATTTTCTTGTTACTACATCAGATAACGAAATGGCCGTGAAATAATTATTGTAAGTAACTTTAGAATTACTATTTATGTTATTGTTGTAGCGATGTAAAGCTTTTTACATTGCATCATTACGTACAAATTATTTTACAAATATAACTGGATTGAGTTTTTAGGCATTAAGGCGGTCTTAAAACTTTCTTCTACAAATATAACTGGATTTAGGCTTTAGGCGGTCTAAAAACTCCGAAACTGAGATTGACCACTTACCTACACGGACTTACTTACTTAACTAGAATACTCTTTTATCTTATCAATAAGGATTCTTATCTAATAAATAGCTACCTACGACTGAAAGGAACAATGCTAATATGCCATTATTACTACCAAAATTAAGATCTTTAAAAGTTTCAATAAGAACATTTCTCTTTATCAGATCGCGTACTTAGCTCCCTCCATCACCGCGGTATTGTGATCGTAATAACAGTGATTTGACGTTAAAGCTCCACTCTAGGGTCCCGAGTCTTTGTTTGAACACGATACCTGTGAGAAAAGACGTTGCACAAGTGTTTATTTTATTGTTGAAACGTTAAACAAAACGGTATTGTAAATCCCTAAGTTTACGTTAATTATTTGACCGTTTTATACTCGTATGTAGTTGTAATCACACTTGTACTTAAGTGTTTGTTCAATAAACTGCTCATATGTTTTCGTAAACTTTGAAAGTGTGTTAGAAAAAAATAAAGTTTTAAAAGAGCTACAATTTATACATTTTGTTGTCGCTGTCAATACAAGAAACACATTCTTTGAAATATGTAAATTAAAAACAAATAAAATTTTATAGGTTATAAAAATATAATTTTATTAAAAGCAGACTATACAAATATTACTTAACTTTACGATGCAATAGTAAGATTTTATCATTGGTTATCTTTCGATTCGTTTTCGATCGTAAAAATATAAGCGCCACGTTCTATTCGTGTGGACTTTATGGATTTTATTAAATTACCCGGTTCACAAATGATGTAGGGAATATTTGAGGGGTGCGGGGGCGGCTCTCCGCGGGGGGTGCACTTTTAATTAAACCCTAAATTATTGTTCACCTTCATTAATTCTTGCTCCCGGTCCGGATTACTAATGAGTTTGTACTTTTTGTACTACCTCCTTTTGAAACGGGACTGACAAACGACCGTCTGCGATCGCCCTCTTTATTATAGCCTCCGTTCTAGATTAACAGATTTCAAAAGGAGTTTGTGTTTCATGTTTTTTTTTTAACGCGAAAACATTCACCATTTTATGTAAGAACGTACCTTCACAAATTGAGTTATAATGTACTAACGTACCCTCCACATTAACACAATGTATTTAAATTAGAAATTAAAATTGTTGTAAAGCAGAAGTGCACATAGTATCAACATTATATTTTCTTGAATCATCACTACTACAGTCGCGAATTAGTTATCTTCACTCACTGCTATTAACATCTTAAGTGGAAAAAGATTGAAAGATCACCTACGTCACGTCAAATATAATGCTGACGTTGAGCAGACGTTAGGGATTAATAAAGCATTAACACATATTTTAATAATTCCTTGTTCCATAACAAAATAAAGCGTGCCAACTTAGTAAACAATACATAATAGAACTTCACCCACAACCCATAACTCACGCAATATTTATTATCATTACATAAAGAACATTACTTCAAGTTTAGTATACTTAACAATTTCCGAAAATTAAGGCAATTTTTCACCGTAGTAGTATGGGAAAATCGTCGGTTGCGCACAGCACGCGTTGCGGCGTTGCGGCGTTGTATATCATTGAATTTTCTTTAGTTATTTATTTATTAAAGGGTCGTGCAATAAATTGTATTAAGTGGGGGCGGTGGTGCCCTGCCGAGAGCCGCGGGGGCTCCTATAACGTCGGGAAAAACTCTTGAGTCGTAAGTGCCTTTCTACACCACGCCATAACGCTGAGCTCATAACATGACCCGCGAACTTGAGAATAGTTCAGGATATCGAAATATCTTGTAAGTTGGTACTTCGTAAGGCAAGTTAACTGAGACACGATTACTGGAACATTACATTGGGGACATACAATCAATCAACAGATATAAATAAAGGTATATCTTAAGATCCTACTAATATTATAAATGCGAAAGTTTGTGAGGATTGATGTATGTATGAAAGTTTGTGTTGCTCTTTCACGAAAAATTACTGCACGGATTTGGATGACACTTAACAGTATTAAAGGTTATACATCAAAATACCACATGGGATACATTTTATCCCTAAATTCCCGCGGGAACGGGTACAACGCGGGTAACACCGCGGGGCGCGACTAGTATCTAATACATTAATTGGTAGATAAGTCAATTGGCTTCACTACTAGTATAACAGTATTACGATTTCTAGTACCTTTACGAAATCCCATTCCTTCTAAAAGATATTATTATGAAAATATGCTTTTATTATTAAGAGGCAAGACGTGAAAGATTTATTACCAAAAACACAGTGTTTTGATAAAATTCACCACATATCCTTAATTTATTTGAAAACGAACACGATACTTTAATTAAATATTGTTTATAACAAACAAACACTACGCTCCCCGAGGCGGGGGCGGTGTGGGCGGTTGAAGGCGTGTCCAAACACTATTACCGCTTCTACGGATATCAAAAACATATTTTTCTTAATAAATGTCAACAAAAAATATATCGTTGTAAACATTTTTAGTTAGTATGTATGGTTAGACAAATATTTTAAGAACATTAACGGTAATGGCTAAGAATAGTTCGAGTTTGATCGTCAATTGTCTATACTAACATTATAAAGAGGTAAAATTTGTAAGTTTGTTTTTTTGTTTGTATGTTCGAGCTAATCTCGGGAATTACCAGTCCGATTTGAACAATTCTTTTTGCAATGGATAGCCACATTCAACGGGAAGGTTTATAGGCTACTTTACATCCTGAAATTCCCACGGAAATGGGTACAACGCGGGTAAAACCGCGGGGCGCTGTTAGTTTTAATATATTTTTACTTTGTAACATTGTTTTATGGAACAACCAATTAACCACATTATCATCTACAAGGTCTATAAAGACACAGTGGGTAGCTATACTCGTAGTTTACAGGATACATAAACTATTAACTACTTCACACTCATTCGGCCTTATTAATAAACACGGTGTAACTAAAACACTGTTACCAATGTTTTGTCTCTTTTGCTCTTCAAAAAATTGCATATGTCAGAAAGTGACAAACCATTTGATAGCTACAATGTTCTTAATATGCGTTTATTACTATAGCCCTTTATGTTTTTATAGTATTGTTTACCTATTTAATAAAAGCTAGTTATTTTTCCGCTGTTCTCCATAATTGTTAAGTTTTATTGAAATCTAAAAAAAGACGTGTGGCACTCGGGGACTGCCGCGGTAAAGCTATTGCATAGTTATTTTTTCTATCACTAGATGGCGTTAGTGGGGAGCGTGAGGTTTTTTCGTTACGGAATTTCTGGATTCGGCCCCCGCGCTCAAGTCCCGCGATAGATGCAATAGCTTAAAACTGTTAAAGTTCACAAATATTTAAGTTTTTTTTTCCAAACATTTTCTCTTATTCTTTACCTTCATATAATGTATTTATTCCTTCGATCAACATTACACAACTAGATATCGGGTCACGTACAAGATCAAAGCTAAATACTGTCCGCGTGGATCACGTTTGACAGCTTATTTTGTTTACTACCGAACCGAAACAAAAGTTTTAAAACAGTTCGAAGTTCAACCTTATTACAACCATGACACCTAGCAATAAAGTAGCAAATCTTATGAATAAAATAAGAGCTCACTTTTCAAATGAGGCCTTATTCACCGAGACGTATTTTTTGCGACCCGACATCTACTCGTAGTTGTGTATTGTTGATCGGAGATTTATTCTATTAAACGATGTACTGATAACATATCATGTTATACAGTGGAATAATAAGTAAAATAGTTTGTGTTCACCCTCGCGATTATTTGAATAGCTTTGATTGGTGCAATCTAGATAACAAACCCCACAGTTAACCATTACTTACTTGATTTGCAATTGATTTGGAAGGGATACGCAACATTTGGTTTTAACTTAACTAAGTGCATTATTGTAAGATATATTTCAGCTTACTAGTTCTAAAGTAAAAAGTAAAAAGTTATAGCCGTTAATGTCCCAATGCTGGGCAAAGGCCTCTCATCTCACTGAAGATATCAGTTTTAAAGTATTATTAAATAATATTGCTGCTTTTGTAACCCAAGGAAATTACTTCTACTTATAAAGAAAATTGGTATAGTGATTTCATTCTATTCTAACTCAATTGTTTAAACAATCATCTAAAAAAATTAAATAAAAAGGATTACTTAGCCTGTAATTTCCCACTGCTGGGCAAAGATCTCAAGAATCCTTATAAAGGTTAACAATACCTTATTATAATTAAACTTTCATCATATAAAATGTTGCCCATCCCTGCTTCAAATTAACCGCTTTTGTGTCTGATTACACTTCTTGTATTCAAGGCGAAAATATTATCGAACAAAAATAATTCTGAAGATAACATTCGGAGATAACGGATACTGATTTGCTAATTTTCTATTTCTGTTGCCCAAGATTGGGGTTGGTCATATAATGTGATATCGTGTTTTATGTAACTGAATGAAATTAGGATGGAAGAGAAATCAATAGAGATTATTACAATTAAGACTAATCATGGGTATTGTGATGTCTTATAAACCAAATTATCCAAAGGCATTTGCGAGTTGTATCAATATTCAAAAACCAGGCTAAAGTTGACATTGATTAAATTTATTTATACAGGTTAAATTTATTAGGTTAGGTTACACTGTAGCTTTAAATAGTTACTTTAACACTACACTGGCTACTGATAATTGTAACTTTACTTTAAATATAATTATTCTGCAATCGGTCCCGGTTGTTTCAATCGTTAGACCATGTTGAAGGCGGTCTAAAAACTCTAACGTCAGGGTTGGCCACCACCTACTCGAAATGAATGTATCTATACTAATATTATAAAGCTGAAGAGTTTGTTTTGTTTGTTTGTTTGTTTGTTTGTTTAAACGCGCTAATCTCAGAAACTACTGAACCGAATTGAATAATTCTTTCACTGTTAGATAGTCTATTTATCGAGGAAGGCTATAGGCTTTTATCCTTTACATTTTATCCCGAAATTCCCACGGGAACGGGCACAACGCGGGTAAAACCGCGGGGCGCTGCTAGTCTACAATAAAATGAATCGCTGAATGTGTTGCTAAGCTCAAATCTTAGAAACTACCAATCCGATTCGAATAATTATATTTTTGTAATGGATAGCCACATTCAACGGGAAAGTTATAAGCTATTTTTCATCCCGAAATTCTTACGGGAACGGGCACAACGCGGGTAAAACCACAGCGCGCTGCTGGTTTTAAATAAAAACAATAAGATATAATCTATACTAATATTATAAAGCTGAAGAGTTTGTTTTGTTTGTTTGTTTGTTTAAACGCGCTAATCTCAGAAACTACTGAACCGATTTGAATAATTCTTTCACTGTTAGATAGTCTATTTATCGAGGAAGGCTATAGGCTACATTTTATCCCGAAATTCCCACGGGAACGGGCACAACGCGGGTAAAACCGCGGGGCGCTGCTAGTTACATCTAAACTGTAAACTCATACCACAATCGTGACGTTCTTGAAACATTTTGAAACATTCAAAGTCGAATCAGAAGCAATTTGTCGCGTTTGACTCCGTGAGCGGCAACTTTGATAGTTTTTTGTGGGCGGTGCGAGTTTAGTCACTCGATAAAAAACACCACTTCTTACCAAGAGTACGATTGGCCGCGCTCGCCGCATCAGTTACCGACATTTAATAGTTGAATTACATGCCTTTGTAGTCTTTGATGGAGCGACGAACCGCCCGAACCTATCGATGCAACGAAACCAATCCCAGATACATCAAAGAAACTGATGGACGTAACTGTTGTTGTAATTAACACCACTTATTGTTGGAGGACAACAATTAGGTAGGTAGTGATCGGAAGAGAGTACTTGCGAACTGAGTGACTCTCGTGTTCAAGTACTTGACTATGGGAAATAACATCACGTAATTGAAGTACTTAACTAGTTTTAAGTTAGTAAAAAAGGGTTAGGCTGTAATGTTAAGTACAAGTTAGTATTAAGCCTGTAATGTCGCACTGTTTGGCAGAGGTATCTCATCTCACTGCAGATATCAGTGTAGTGAGGAGTCGGAGTAGCTCGTTTTAAGTACATAATTGAAAATGCATATAAAAACGTACGTAAAGAAATCCTTACTTTTATATTGCTGCAATGATGAGTCAGAAGCATCTTTTACTATCTTTGGTATTGTTTATAACCATGGTTTCACTTTATGCCATGGTTTCACCATAATCAGTTTGATCTACTACTTTTTTTATGCTTAAGCTTGTAAAATTATTAATCGTTTTCAAACCATATTCAAAGGTCAGGTAAGTTATTCTCCAAGCGTGCCTAATACACCTAATGAGGCCTTCAATATTGCAAGAAAAACGCAAAATTCTTCAATATTTATGTCACCGATTGACTATTGATGAGTCGACTAAAAACTTACCTGTTTATGTGTATTTGGAGTTGTTTATTTGATGTTTTTTTTGTTGTGTTCCATTTTCAAAGACGCAAACTTTACAACACAAAAAGATTCACGAGCCAAGAAATTCGTTTTACGTTTGTTCGTTTCGAATTATTTGATTCTGTTTTTGAATTTAGTTTTTTCTCGACCATGTGGCGGCTTGGCTCTCTCGATATCAAGTTATTAATTACCTTCTTTCATATCGCAGCGTAACAATCGATGGCTTGATTAAAATATCTAAATAATAGACGAACACAATAGAATAGTGTAAAAGGTATCGGATTCAGCATCGTATTGTGTCGAGTGTCGATAGATATTAGGAAATTAGCTTTTTGGTGTTCCGGGACAATGAAATGAAGATAATAAGCCGTTAGGTATGGACGCCACTATATATGCCGCAAATATTGTTTTTATAAGTTAGTAATTAAACCAATATCTTCCAATATCTATGTACAACTTTTTCAATTATTAAATTTTATTATATGGCAAAAAAATACAAATTGAAAATCTCCTTCGATTGTTCAAGTTACTTAATCAAATCCTCAACAAACTTAATATTTATCTGCAACTACTTAAACCATCAGATTCTGTAATAAACCATGAGATATCAATATGAAACGATGAGCTCAATAAAATGTTAATAAGTCGGCCACTACATAACACAAGGCTTGCGCGCACGCACGCACCCGACGTGTATAAATTGCTCAATTTGGTTTTGAGCAAATGGTATATTAAATTATTATTCCATACCTTGTATTTACGATTCGCCGAGTTAAAACTTAAAGCTTCCTCGGTACGCCGCAGGAGCCCGATAGAGATTCCTCTCATTAATTTGTATAAAACTTATTTATTAACGAGAATATGTGCTGATGGGATGTGGACCAAAAAAAATTGAAGCATTTATTATCAAGTGAATTTACGTTGTATGTTTAATTATTGTGGGGAAAAGAGAGGTGCAGTTTGTTGATGGTCGGTTACTTTGTAACTAATATCACTTCAACAGGATTTTAGCCCATAATAATATCTCAATAAGTATAGATTCTGTTACTTAAAGTGGACACATTAAAACCTGTTGGCTGCATGCACTTCGGATTAAATTATAACTAAACTAGCAGCGCCCCGCGGTTTCACCCGCGTTGTACCCGTTACAGGAATTTCGCGATAAAAAGTAGCCTATGTCCTTTTTCAGGCTCTGGACTACTGGGTACCAAATTTCATTCAAATCGGTTTTGTAGTTTTGGCGTAAAAGCGTAACAGACAGACACAGTTACTTTCGCATTTATAATATTAGTTAGGATTAGCAAACAGGGTAAGCAGATGCAAACCTACACACATTCCTCTACCTAATTGATATAAAAGAAAATTGAATGTGTTTCTCTATGGTTTGTTTCTGATATATAAAACAACAATAAAACTTAATTTATTCACTACTTCGAAACTAATCTTATGATAACAAAGAAGATGTATGGATAATTCATTTTTCAAAAACTATTTCTTACATCTCCAAATGGAAGAAACATTCGAAATCGATACAAAACCGAATCGAATGAATTTGAATGATCGCGACAAAAAAATCGATCACATCCGATTGTGTCGGCGCTGTAAAGGGAAGATATCAATAGTCATCGAGTTCCACTGACGGGCTCTGATTCGGAATCGAATTAATTATCGATACAGTTAGGGGCGAGAGGTGAACAGGTGCTTTTAACAAAACATTCACAATTTTAATTACTTTTTGCACCTGAACTGAGCAAAAAAGGTAAATTAAATTATACAAAGACTTGCTGTTAAAAGTTGATAATTGATTAGTTTATGTCGGAGTTAACAAGTAATACTACGTACGTGTAATTGTAAATTAATTATCTTTGAATCAACAAACTATATCGTTTAGTATTATCACGCCTTATCTATATTTTCTCAATTACAAACGTGACCTTGTTGTTTTGAAACTTGGGTGGTTATTTGTCGTTTTAAATGTTACAGCCTTCTCACATTTTACAAACCATCGGAGCACGATAGTGCTTATATAAATATTATTTTATCAAAAACAAATATTTTCATTCAGTTTTGTCCATATTTCGGCTCGTTTGAGCTTATTAATTAGAAAAAAAACTAGACAAGAATGAGCAGTCTATACTATAAAATAATAAAGCTGAAGAGTTCTTTCTGTTTGTTAGAAAACGCCAATCTCGGAAACTACTAGTACTGTTTTCACAAATGTTATGAATAGTAACATTCAACGGGAAGCTTACAGCCTATGTTCCATCCCGAAATTCCCACGGAACACGGCACAACGCGGGAAAAACCACGGAGTGCTACTAGTTTTTTTATAAAATAAGTTTTGCATTACAATTATCTATTGAACACTCATATGAAAAGAGTCTAAGTTTAAAGTTAATTCTCATTTATCATATATCACACAGTCAAACTTAAATCTATACTAATATTATAAAGCTGAAGAGTTTGTTTTGTTTGTTTGTTTGTTTAAACAAGCTAATCTCAGAAACTACTGAACCGATTTGAATAATTCTTTCACTGTTAGATAGTCTATTTATCGAGGAAGGCTATAGGCTACATTTTATCCCGAAATTCCCACGGGAACGGGCACAACGCGGGTAAAACCGCGGGGCGCTGCTAGTGCAGTATAAACAGATTACCATTAATGTAAAGCTTTCAGTAGAAAAGACATCAACGCGCCGTATCTGTTAACGTTACATCCATCATTCCTGGTGATAACCGTAACTTGATCATTTTTGAGATGTGAGTGTATTCTCTAATAGAAAGAACTGTGAAGTGTGAATTAAAAAATATAAATAAAATAAATTTTAAGTTAATATTGCTTAATATTAATAACATTGATTCAAATGACTTACGTTTTTCAGTTCGCTGTGTAAAGTAATTTCTTTGAGAAACGTTTAATCATATATACTTACTAATATTATAAAGAGGTAAATTTTTTAAGTTTGCGTGTTTATATGTTCGAGCTAATATCGGGAATGTGCGATTTGAATAATTCTTTTTGTAATAGATAGCTACGTTCAACAGGAAGGTCATATGCTATTCCCGAAATTCCCGAAATTCCTTCATCCCGAAATTCCCACGGGAACGGAAACAACGCGGGTAAAACCGCGGGGCGCAGCTAGTTTATTAAAAAAAACACATATTCGTATATTTGTCGTTATTACAAAAGATAATATCAAATGATTATAATCAAAATTACCACTTTTCCAGTCAAGTCATTTGTGAGATTGCTTTGATTAACCATTTTAGTGAGCAACTCTTTTTTCGTTCGTTCTTTTTTTCTACAAAACAAGTTTACCGTTATTGTTACTAAAGATAATACGAAATTAACAAAACGAAGCAGAAATTCTCCAATCAAATCAATTAGAGCGTAATATTGGTTGATATCAATGTTCCGCATTATTTAAGTTATTTGTAACCGATATAAAGTACTCTTGATAGTTATTTGAAGCAATCGATAATTAGTTATAGAAGAAATAACCAAACGATGACACCTTAAGGTACTTCCTGTTAACGTAAGGGATGAAAGAGTATTATTAATTTTCTTTTTAAGGCATTTTAAATAATGAAGTAATCTTAATAAAATATTACATCTCGTTGATGGTCTGGTGGTATGTGCACTCGCCTGCCAAGACTGAGGTCCCGGGTTCAATTCCCGGGTCGAGTAAAAAGCATGTTTCCTACTTTTCAAACATGGCTCGGGTTTGAGATCACTAACTCACATTAGGCATACGTGGTGATTTTGCGTATCCTCCTCACTGTACTGACTTATTCAGTGAGATGAGAGGCCTTTGCCCAGTAGTGGGCCATTACAGGGTTATACTTTTTTCTTTTATTATACCTACTTAATTATTATTTATAATTTTATACTTAATAAAATATGAGTAAAAACAGCAAACTCGGTAGATTTTGCATTCATGGAATTAAACATCCTAAAAATTATTTTTAGCTCTCTAAAATATACCAAAGTTACAAAGAGAAAGACATACTAAAACAAAAAAGAAAACATATGACAATAAAAATATAAAGCTCCTAATTCGCGTAAAACAAGCATAACCCAAAGTAATTTAGGTACAATTAAAAACAATTTTTGTTGAATATTTTTAGGGGCGCTCGACGCGCCATCTGCTGGTCTGATGTTAATAAGGGCGGTGTCCCGTAGAGACATTGTCCTGGTAATTTGTAGCTAGAATCACTCCCGAAAAACACCGGTATAAATAATATCGTTATTTTAATGAAATACCTACCTCGGTACGGTTACACTGTGTTCTATACAGGGGGGCCATTGTGCTGTCGGCCTGAACATCAACCTACTGTGAATTTCTCTTATTGTTGCTTTTATTCAATTATTTTTTGTTTCTGTTTTAGTTTTAACATCTGTTTTTTGCGATGCGTAGTATTCGGATGTTTGGGTTTGATATTTGGGTCAGTGGAGTTTATTATAAAGGTTATAGGTTAACATTTGTTTCCAGCCAATATTTAATAATTTTGAATTGGAAATACGTTATGTAGATTCTAAATACATAATTTATATATTTTAGATAGAGAGGTTAAATTTGTAATTTTGTTTGTTTGTATGTTCGACCTAATCTCAGGAATTATCCGTCCGATTTGATTCATTCTTTTTGTAATAGATAGCCACATTCAACGGGAAGGTTATAGGTTATTTTTCATCCCAAAATTCCCATGGGAACGAACACAGCACGGGTAAGACCGCGGGGGACGCTGCTAGTATTTATATATTTTAGATACATATAAAAGACTTAACAAATTAACTTCTTAAAGAGTCCTAAACTTTAAAGTAATAAGACTGATTTTCCAATCGCAGACAATTTATTCTATAGAGAAGATAGATTGGGTGACTTCATTCTGTTCTTACCCCATCACTAAACAGCTCTTTTCTCTATCAAAGCCAGTTTACAATAATTTAAAATTCGTTATAAAAATAGATTTCAAACACTAAATCAAAAGTGTAAAATAATATCCGTATAAAATTAAGTGTGATATTACAAAAATCAATTGAACAAACCTGATGGCGAATAATTTAATTAAATAACTTATTTACATATAAAGTCAATAAATAAATACGACAGAACAGGATCTCTGATTCAGCCATCGGAGATACAGAAAAACAGTATAGCGTGACAAGTGCTTACGAAAATATATATATTGAATTGATCACGAACGTTCGTGTCGGTTAATTTTTATAAAAATAAAACGTGTTGGTTGTCGCCGCCCCCACTCGCCACAGCACGGAGCCAATAGCACGGACGGAGCACGGGGAGGCGTGACTCCGTGCCTTTTAAACTCTCGCTGCACTTTTTACTACGTTTTTAAGCAAAGTAACATTCGTAAAACAGTAATTAATTAATTTAATTAAACAATTTTTAGTCGCCCCGTTACGCTTATAGAATTTTAATTAATTTCACAGAAGTGCTTGTTGGGAATTTATGGCCAATAGTGTATTAATTATAATAAAAAAGTTTAATGATAATATTTTTATTGTCTTAATTATTTAGGATTTTAACGATGTATGTTGGGTGTAGGTACTTTAAAATCATATATTTTTATGTAGTGTTCAAAATTAATTAACAAAAATACCTACTTAATTATGAATTCCCATCTTAATTCTTATGTTTCCTTTAGTTTTTTAAAGCTTAATTTATTACCATAGTTCATTACCCGGCTAATTAATGCAAAGACTTAAAAAGTATCGTAGACTTTTATTAGCATTCAGGACAACAAAGTATACTTAGTGAACTATTTTAATGGTGGTCTGAATTACCACTTTACCTCAACTCGGGCCTAAATATTTCTAAGTACAACAGTGCGACACAGCCACTCAGCATGACGCGTATTAAATTAAAAGCTACGACATGTGTTTTCCTTCCCACAGGAAAATACATTAGCACAACATTTCCCGGCCATCTTCTATCTCCCTCACTCTTACATAATACCCCCAAAGTTAGAAAAGAACACCCAACTCTCGGCCCTCGTGAACTAACTGCGAGCTTTCAACGTAAATCTGATAAAGCGAAACACATTACGACACCAATACAAAGAAATTTTCTTAGTTTATCGCTGTAACAAAAACTGGATAAATAGCCGTCTCTTTTCTTGGTACGCTTAAAAGCTCTGTTGAAGAGAGACGGGTGTAGTGGTAGCGTTTCGCGCGAAGGTGTACGATTGGGTGAAAAGTTGGGTGCGTCCCGCCCTTGTTCGGCGGGCTGCGTTCGCGCCTTCGAGTCCGGCTCGGAATATTTTGTAAGAAGCAGTATGTCGGGTGTACCGAGGGGCGGCGTCGCGGGAGCCCGCAGTCATGCTGGGAGCCTCAGCGAACACACGTCGCGAGCCTTTTCAACTCCACGTGAAAAAATCATTCCGTGACATCCCGCAACATCCGGCACAATCGTAAACACTGAAAGAGGCACCGTAACATTGTTGTAACAACGCGCCTTCTCCTGTGATATCATAACATTGTATTAGTTAGCGTGACGATACTTTACGTTATATTTAATTTCTACAAACAATTTAGATTCAGTGAAGTGATATATTTTTTATGTGTTAGAAACTGTGAAATTGTGGTTTTTCTTCAAGTTTAATTGAGAAGAATACGGCGTTAGGTATGTATTTGTTTTATTATTACCAAGTAATTAGTTGAGAGCATTTATATTAATTAGATTATGGTATCATTTATTACATGTAACCTAAATAGCTTAATATGCCATTATCAAAGCTATCAACACACCGGACCTATCAAAGTTCACAGGAATTGATCTGAAATAAGTTAACTTGCCCGAATCATTTTACAAATCGGTTCAATAACATGAATATGAGTACCTAATATTGTTCAATCATAACTTGGAATTTTTAAACTCTTCCAATTTAAAGCTGAATATTGATAAGACTAAATAAAGATAAGACGTGATCTTCACTTGTTAATGATGAAGCAACAATTTAATTCACAATAACACAGTATTATAATCATACTGGGTACCTACTCAGGGGTGAATCGAGAATTTTATTTTGGGGATAGCTTTACTTTGGTGAAGATAGTTTTAATTAAACATGTTATAAAAAGAGTAAGATTGAAAGGATTTTAAGGGGGTTGAATTGCCAAGCTTGAATTCCCTTATTGACTGTGATTTCAGTGAAATATTTCAAAATTATAACCATAGGATAAATAGAAGGTTGTTGTTTAATCAATACCTATAATCATAATAATCAGTAAATAAATTCATCAACAAAGGACTTATTTGAATGGGGTAAACTTAATATTGTGACCATTATAATATGGCGGTGGAGTTAGATATTACATATACAATCCACTTTACTAAAAGGTAAAGAAAACTCGATATAGTTAGTGGTCAGCCCTGGCGCCGCGGAAAGGCCCCTGATATTACTGAAAATATTTTTAATGTTTTTTTTTACATTAACCATTTATAACACGTGAATTACCTACTAGCCATAGCAGGGATTAAACAGCCCCACTTGCAATTATAACACCTGATTACACCTAATTAATTTGTTTTTAAATAATTTAAATTCAATTAAAGTTTTTGATGAAATTTCAGGTTTCAATTTTAAGTAATTACTAGCAGCGCCCCGCGGTTTTACCCGCGTTGTGCCCGTTCCCGTGGGAATTTCGGGATAAAATGTAGCCTATAGCCTTCCTCGATAAATAGACTATCTTACAGTGAAAGAATTATTCAAATCGGTTCAGTAGTTTCTGAGATTAGCGCGTTTAAACAAACAAACAAACAAAACAAACTCTTCAGCTTTATAATATTAGTATAGATCTGCTTAAATACCGTAACATTTAAGTACTTAGTTAATTATTATTAATAGCCTGTAGTGTCTTACTGCTGAGCAAAGGCCTGTACCTACTCCACTGCCATGAATCCCGGAAAGATAAGAAAATTAATAATGTTAGGTAAAGCATGAATTTTGTATAGCAATTATAGAGTATAGGGACCATATATCTGAATAGTGCTAAACAAGGACGACTTTAGGTGGTCTAAAAACTCCGAAATCGCGGTTAACCATTAACCCATTGCACTTACCTACTTGATGCTAAACTAAATATTTAGTAACCTTCTTGCCGCCTGCAATTGTTGTTCTTCGTCTTTTTTTCTTATTCTATAGAATAAAAAAGTCTTCACTTTGCTTCTACATTCTATGGTAGAAGTTTGTTATTTTTATTCTATGACGTTTTGTATTAAAACTTCAAAGTGCTCTTCACATTACTCACTTTAACAACAAGAATTAGAAAATTAAAAGCAAATTCAATAGATTACACATATTAATTTGTGGGAAATATAGAACATACAAACAGAAAATGTATGTAGGAAATTAATATATTTAGTTGTAGTACACGACAATAACACTTACCCATCGACATTCGGAGGATGATCGACTATATTCAGAGTGGTAACAGTAGATGTAAATTTTGTCACTATAACACAGCGACTAACAAACTGACTACAAATTGTACCTATTTACAGTTTGGAATGTTTCTATGCCTTCTATAGAGTCCATATAATTATAATTTTGCCGGTCGAGGGAAAATAGGCTTCTCATGAAATCATGCCAGTTCTATGATAGATCCAACTCCTCAAGATTCTAATCCCATGATTATTCATTCATTTATAATAGGTTAGTAGCCAAGTTTTTCGACCGCCTCCGGCATGGTCTAACGATTTAAACAACGTGATCGACAGCTTAACGTGCCCAATGAAATATCCAATGATAAAGCAATAGTAACGTATTAGTTTCTTAGGTTAACCTTTTGAGCGCCAATGTCGGCTATAGCCGACATACAACTCCGTGCGTTCCACGCCAATGTCGGCTATAGCCGACATGAATTGTTATTATTATTTAACCTTATATTTGCTTAATAAAAGAGTATTTGTTTATCATATCTTATTTATTGAAGTAACAACGATATAAAAATTTATTTTTAACTCAAACCTATCCATAAAAATAAATTGTATGGAAGATTTTTATACCAAAAAAGATGACAAAAAATACGTGCGAATGGCCATGCCCCCTGCGCCATTGTCGGCAAATGCCGACCGCTAGTGTTGTGCCAACTTTTTATATAATAAACAACCTGTATGCTAATGTTGAGAGTAAATATACAATTTTAGTATTATTTCATTGCACAAATAGCATATAATATTTCTGATACAATAAATAACATTATCGGTGCCCCCTGAGTGAAAAATTATTAAACTTTTTTACCACCCCTCCATACAATCGATACAATCTACTGTGCCGTGTGCCCATCCTTATTCTATTATCTTTTATGACTGTCCTCTACGCCACGGTCGGCATTAGACGACGCACTCTGACGTCATCTGCGTACGAGTACACATCTAGTGTTGTCCGTTGTTCGTTTGTGATAAGTTTGTTATCGTGCTCTAAGTGAATCGTGTGTTGTGAAAATGGCTGAATTGAGCACATCGGAACTTCTTCACATTTTAGAAGATATTGAAGAAGATAATGATTTATGTTATGTCTTTCCCACGGTGTTAAAATATAATAGTATTAGCCTGTAATGTCCCACTTGTTGGGCAAAGGCCTCTCGTCTCACTGAAGATATCAGCACAGTGAGGAGGTTTCAGGCGTAATCACCACGCTTGCCTAATGCGGATTGGTGATCTCAAACCCGAGCCATGTTTGAAAAGTAGGAAACATGTTTTCGCTCGACCTGGGAATTGAACCCGGGACCTCAGTCTTGGCAGGCGAGTGCACATACCACTAGACCACCGAGGCGAAAATATAATATAATACATTTAAAAATATCGTTTTTTTACGACAGCACGTGTTGTACAGTTTTATGATTTACTATTGCACTCGTATATTCCATGAAAAGTTGGGAACAAAGAAGTAACAAAAACAAAAGATTTATGATACATTTTTAGGAATAACGGCTTTTACTAAAGAAGTCCTTAGAATAGGACCATTGCTTATTTTATTTACATATCATTGTAAATAAAATAAGTAATTTTATTCAATATATAATAAATAATGCTAAAATAAAAGTTAGGTATTTTAAATGTAAATTTTAATCGAAACGCGCGCGTCCCATCTCTAATAAATAGCGTGCACATAATGAATTCACCGACTGACCACGCCAATGTCGGCTGGGGCCGACAACATCTATTGACTAGTGCTGGGGTAAAGTTACTATGATCTTTTTATTTGATTACTTATCTTCAAGCGACTTTGATGTATTAGTATTTGCTAAAATTATTAGCTTTGGTAAAATTACTAAATTACTAGTGTGTGGTTAAAAAAAACTTCAATAACAATATGTTGGTATACATTTACGCACTTTATTTAATCATTATTTAACCGGAAAAACACGTTTTCAACATGCTATTCCCATCCTTATATTTTTTTAGGTATTTATCTCTGATTTTTGGGTCTGGCGTGGAGGGCATTATTTATGTTTTATTACTTGGCGCTCAAAAGGTTAAAGCGAACACTAGACATTTTTCAAAGGCCTTGTTTTCCGTGGGTAACCCGCGTTAGATCCGTGGTCATTTTGTATGTTTTTAAATGATGAAATAAATTATTATTAAACTAGCAGCGCCCCGCAGTTTTACCCGCGTTGTGCCCGTTCCCGTGGGAATTTCGGGATTTTTTTACATAAAAACCTTCCTCTTGAATCACTCTACCTATTACAAAAAACCGCATCAAAATCCGTTGCGTAATTTTAAAGATTTAAGCATACAGACAGACAAACAGAAGACAAGCAGACGCGACTTTGTTTTATACTATGTAGTGATAAAAAATTGTTATTTTAACGACCAAAAATTCTAGTTAATTTTAAAATTCTAAAAATTGAAATATAATTATTCTACATTATATAGCAATTTTTTTAAAGTTATCATCTAGTCTGGACAATAGGTAACTACATAAACAATTGCATTGTATCAATCTAAAAATACAGCAAGAAATACGGATAAACCGCTATACCTATTTTGGTTAAATCAAGTTAGTGTTGGCATTATAATGGCTGAAGATCCAAGATTAAACATAAGCGGCTTGTCATCCCGGGATTCCTTCAGGACCTTTAAGGACCTTCAGGAAGGAAAAATCTAGTTTATCAAAGATTGCCACAATCGTCGCGCGTCGGCTTGTTGATAAGTAAGGTCTAGACAGGATGGCCCGCGGCAAAGCAACATGAAGGAAGAATACCTTAAATTTTATAAATAGGGTTTTCTTGTAAAAGAAAGCATTTAACATTAATTTAGTTAATTAAGGATTTATTATCAGTGTACGCGTTAACAGAACTGGCTTATTGTAATATGAATGTGACCGGATCCTAGGTTAATATTTTCTACTGTTATTTTTAATTTTTTTTCTGGTGCATTTTCTTTAGATAACGTTTGATGATAGTGGAGACATGATGGTTTGATCACTGAACTCTAGATAGGTTTATAGGGAACTTTTCAATAGCATTATGACCTAAAACATAGGACTACCTAGTTCAGGCCTAGCCAATTATTAAGAATCATTTTTAGTGGTTTTGGGTTGACATTCTAATAAATATTTTAAATATTTATTTAGTCAATGATTAGCTATTGAACAAACGTGTTTTGGTACATGACTTTAGCTTACGACTTTATGTCCAGTGATCTTTGTTAATCTCACAAGATGATCTTCAAAATTTAACGAGATTACACTAATTCCTCAAAACTGTAAAACATGGGACAGCTGCAGAATCACTCTGCAGCGACTTGTAAGTCTTTTCTATGTATTTTATTTCAAGAGGAGTAAGGGTTAATTTGGAATGTGATTTTTAAGGATGTTTAATCCTATGAGTGTCTGTAGATCTGTCAACCCGTTGCTTTGTGATGAAGCGGCCAACGCAGCGGGAGGTGCGCAGATAATGTACAGATTAGATGGAAATCTAAAAGACTCATTGTTTCACTCAGGTAGAACTCCACTCCTCGATGAAGTGATTCAAACAATACATAAACAACATTATTTTCAAATAATGCGATTATGAAAGACACCCACAAAAAATGTACCGTTGTACTTTGATTGACAGTTACGATTTGCAAAGGGGTGATGCGGGGCTTAGCTGCTTTGATTGGACCTTCATAACTGTCCTTTCCTTCAGCGCTCTTACACTTATTAATCCTTTTGCAATTAAAAATGTTAATTTGGAAATAAATATGCAGTTAGCAACAATAATAATAAAGTTATCGCCGCTGCATCAGACCAGTACACTATAACTTATGAAATAATGATCAGTATATTTTCGCCAGGTAGAGCCCTCTCCTGTAATTATAAAGGGACGAAGTAGGCAATAAAGAGCTCGGCGTAGTGTCGCATCTCATACTAGAACAGGTTTTATCATTCACAAAACTATTTTAATAAATTATCGATGCTAAACCTCGACCATAAAAGAGATTGGAACCAGCCTAACAAATAAACTAAAATTAAATATACACGAATACAATCGAAATTTTTGTCTCAGCCGTATAAAAGTGTCCTATAAATTTACCCACAGTTTAATTTAATGTCCAAAAGTACCTGGCTCATATTTTTTTTATTATAATAAATAAATGGTCGTCGCTGGTTATGGTTGAACGAATGCGTGTTATTATTTTGAAAAATGGCTTTGATATGTTTTTGATTTTAACTTGAGGTTATCATTTGGAAATTATATATCTACTTAACGATCAGGTGTGTTGAGTGAGCATAAAGTGTTAACTATATGTTTTGTTTGTTGGTAGGGGCTGCTTCCAGAAGTACTCAAAACCATAAAGTTGTGGCCACGATATGTGCGCGGTATAGACGGCGGTCAGCTCGCTGTTCCGCTGTGTGGAGTGTGAGTGACGGCGCCATCGCCCTGCGGGTAGTTTGCGGGCCGCGCCCGCCGCGTGGATGGTGGCGGGCGAATGGGGCTATGCGCCGGCGTCGGCCACCCCCGCCATGAACGCGTTCCTGGAGACGAACCACGCGCACCTCGCCTCGTATGGGCTGAAGATGTCCCCGCAGCCGGCGTGCGGCGTGGGCGCGCAGCATCGCGCCGCCGCGCCGCACGCGCCGCCGCACCACGCGCCGCACTACCAGCCGTACCCGCTGCACTCGTACCAGCCGGGCTACCTCCGCGAGTACGGCGCCTGCGGCGAGCTGTTCCCGCAGCAGCCCATCGACCAGAGCTGGGAGTGGCGCGGTGACGTGCACTACCAGGGCGGCGCGCCGCTGGTGCCGCACGCGCACCCGCACGCGCCGCACGCCTTCTTGCGCTATGTGCGCGCGCCGCCGCGCCGCGACATGCGCTGCCAGTGGCTCGACCCCGAGCAGCCGCCACCGCGCAAGCTCTGCAACAAGCTGTTCTCCAGCATGCACGAGATCGTGACGCATCTGACCGTGGAGCACGTCGGCGGGCCCGAGTGCACCACGCACGCCTGCTTCTGGCAGGGCTGCGCGAGGAACGGACGCCCTTTCAAAGCGAAATATAAGTTAGTGAACCACATCCGAGTTCATACCGGAGAAAAACCCTTCCCTTGCCCGTTCCCTGGATGTGGAAAAGTTTTTGCAAGATCAGAAAATTTGAAGATACACAAGAGAACTCATACCGGTAAGTCATCAATAATCTTCTGTACTAATATTTCTATACTAAGACAACCGTTAAATTAAAACTGAGAGCGCGAAAGATCAATCATATAGTAAGATATCACGGGTGTTTGTTTGGCTATCCGAGGAATCATTTAAATTCTCATTAAAATACAATAATGAAACGCCCCCTGCGGCCGGCGGCGGGCTCGGTGTCGGTGTGGCGACGCGACGAGCCCGGCCACGACACATCCGAGCCTCCACAATACGCGACACAATGACACGAGACACAACAAACTGTTGTCAAAGAGCATCCTTGTAACACGATCTCTGAGCATAAACAACGGAGCTAACGGGCGTCCTATAAATGTCCAAATCGACTTGTGAAGTCCGTTTCCCAGTAGGCGCGGACAAAAACGGTTCCAGTCAGAACTCCATTTTTCAATTCATTACAAAAGACGAAGATTCATCTTAAATGCGTTCTAGAAAAAAAATAGATCGTAAATTAAAATGTCCAGTTCGGTCGTCTCGGCCTGGGGCAGCTGTCTCCCTCGCACGCTCTATTGTTGCTGTAAAGTATTGGTACTTAACATTAAATATTGATTTTCTAGGGAATAGTCCAAGAATTTCTAAAGGAAACGTCCGAGAGTACGGCCAGATGGTTTTATTATATTTTTTCTGGTATTGCGTTGGGTTGTGGGACTTTTGTCCTCTGCTCCCGTCTGCTATTATTTTATTACGACTTTTGAATAGAATAGACCTTTTGCGGGCAAGTTTGAAGAATTGTTTTATTGGTTGCAATAAATTACTTTGGTCCATAAAGAACAGGGGACTGTGAGGTTAATTAGTTAAAAACTGACGCTTAGAGAAAAAAGTTGAAAGAATCTATATTTATTTCAATAATAGTGAGTAATCAAGCAATCAAAAGGTTTGACTTTCTAATCATCCACGTTGCAAGACAAACGATTTGAAATTGATATTTTTATTACAAAGGCGTGTAAACTGATATTTTGTGTATCGGTAGCGTGCGCCATTATATTTTATAAGGAGCCGTTTTGAATAAATATTATGGATTATCTTTTGTAAATTACTTTACGACACACAGGAACAAAAGATTTTACTTATTGATTGGAAACAATATGTTTCAAACGTTATCAGGTTTAATATTTATATATCTAAAGTGTTGTACAGATTAGCCGAATTATCAAGTTGCGACTCGGCAAATCTTAAGGCTTGTTTTTCACTTCACATGTGCGAAGGCTCGCATTATAATAAACTCATCTTAATAATAGTAATATAACATAATAATTGTCCAAGTTCCATTCAAAACAGATCATGTCTCAACTTCATCATCACCAGTTTTCCTAATTAACAACTATGTGAACCGGTTGGAAAAGCCCGAGGCTGATATATAATGCCCAAATGTGTCGTATATCAAAAATTATGTCGCGGGTCGGGTCTTTTATAAGCTATTAAAGATGATTGCGAAATAAAGGCGAGTAATCAAACAGCCTGAGGGAGCGTCAACGCAGCGCGCGTCAAACGCCCGCCGGCGCTCACGCCCACTACACAACAATTACTTCATTCCCACTTATGGTGTTATTAAAATATCACACTTTACCCAAAGCATGCGACTTGATTTTTAATTTGTATAAAAAATCTATTGACTTTGTTTAAGTACACCTTGCTAATCGCATGTCAAATGTAAAATAAAAGTTTAAGACAGAGTTTTTTAAGTGATATGTTAATTTAACGTTTGTATTTTTTTGTAAGTACATAAAAATAACACTTTACTGATATCTTCAGTGAAATGAGAGGCCCTTTGCCCAGCTGTGGGACATTATAGGCTAATAATACTAACCTCGCTTACTAATAGATACTTAACTAAAACTCTAATATTAGATTTGTTACTTTTTAAGTTTTTAAGCTCAGGTGCAATTATTTTCGGACTTATCTAAACAGTATCAGATTAACAATTACACTAAAACCAAGTTTCGTCTTATAACACAAAACTGCTTATAAACAACTTAAAAACGCTCCGATCATTGAATATTCAGTGGTTTCTATTGTAAACACTTCAACTGCCAAGCGTTGGGGCGGCGTAGCGTATAGTTAAGGGTGGTACACAATAGCGTAATGATGATACGATTCCAACCAGTGAAGACAGGGTGCACCATCAAATGCAGTGCTTACCTAATACGCCGTATAAAATGACGCTTTCATAATATTTTGCAAACAATCGTAGTGTACCCCTCGCGTCTGCTCGCAGCCCTATATTGAGCGTGTCGGGCGCAGGACCTACCTTGCATTGTTTGATATTACAGTCCAGATAATGTGTTGACTGCCGCGATGTGTCATAGTCAGGGTTTAACAATGGTTTTAATGATCATTCTAGCAAATAGGTCAACGGGATTTGTCTTTGGATCTATGTTCTGTATTTAGATCACTGTGTAAAATGCTAATAGGTAGTAAGTAAGTAATTTCCATCAGGTTTGTGGCCAACCCTGGTGTCGGAACTTTTAGACCGCCCGAAGGCCTCCAACATGATTTAAACAACCGGGACCGACTGCTAATTGTTAATGTTAATAGTTAAGTTGAAGTATATATACTATATTTGACGATAAAAGTCGGAAATAACAGTCATCATTACAGTTTATTTAATTTGATTGAAATTGTATTGGGATGATATGTATTATACGGGTAGAGTAGTTTCATTATGTGAATGGTTTCTTTAAATAAATACTAATGTGTATGTATGATATATCAGTACCCAAAACAAGGTTTACTTATGTGCTTCAGATTTCTTATATAGGTAGCGGCGAATAGGCACAACAACAATTATCAAACGGTCTATTGACAAGAAAAACAACATGTTGTAATTGACATTTCATATCATAATATAACCACAGAGATATTAGACTTTCGTTTGATGATACATGTGGAAAATTAATGCTTCATAATAATGATACAACATTTTCAAAAAATATAAAAAAATCTGTGACAAAATGTCGGCCATTTTAATCTCCACATATGATAATGATGTTTGTAACCCTACAGCTATCGCTGGGTGCAATTCAAAAGGTGTTTATATGGCCGACCATCTGCTTCACATTGATAAATTGTATAAAAAATATATCAAAAAATCTCGACAAATAATCATTGTATGCGTGTCTTCTATGTATGTGTGTGTTAGTGTATTACAAAGGGATAATATTGTCCTGTCTTTCCCAAACTTTTGAAACTTATTAAGTCCACGACATATTTTATATTTTATGTTTGAAATAATTAATTGCCATCCCTCTTTGGGTTGATTTTATTTGGGAATTGAAATATAATTAAGAACGTTTCTCCTTTTAAAGTTATCCTTGTTATAAATATTGTCGTAAATAAGCAAAGCTGTCATTGCTTTATTGTTTTTGTTATTTCTTTTAAAAAAATAATTTGGAATCAAAACGCTAACAATTGAGTGAAACAACTGAAATGTCAGAAACATCAGACTCAAAGATCAAGGCCAGATAGAACGAGTAGGAAATTAGAAAATTAATAGGAAATAACCGTGTAAAAACAAACGATTATTGTGGGGGCGTGGCTGAGCCCTCACCCGTCACCAACACAGAGACTTCAACCCTCGACGCACACATACACACACATACAAAAACGTTCACATGCAGACAGGTTCTTACACACACCGACACACTTGCCACCCCAACTTACACATAGATGATGTCGCAAACATAGACAATGTGCTTTAAGCGTTTTGCTTTTTTTTTATACGCATTGTATGTTCCCTTTAAATCTGATCTGATGAGTAAGTTGTTTGATGCTTTGACACATTGGTAGATACCGAATATATGACAGTAACTTTTTATTCCTTTCATGTTCTACTGTATCTCAATGTTGCCAAAAATAATAAAAAAAATTATCCCTGAAAATCTATACTATCTACGTGTACTCATATGATAAAGATAAAACGTTTGATTTTCTGTTTTTTTTTAATGCGCTAATTTCAGAAACTACAAATCCAATTTAAATAATCCTTCATGTAATGGATAGCTATGTTCAACGGGAAGGTTATAGGCTATTTTTCATCCCCAAATTGCCTCGGAAAGGGGCACAATGCGGGTAAAACCGTGGATCCCTGCTAAAAATATGATATTACGGGAGCTATAGCTAAAACTGTATAAAATTTCTGCTTATTTTTCGAGCCACCACTTAACATACTAACACGTATTTCTTTCGAAAGTCAGCTAAAACTGTCGTATAAGGATTCCAACAAACCATTAAACATTCTTCGACAAAGAATTTTGTTAATTGTTTTAAACGACGCGAACAGAATAGAAGTATGTTCGCAAAAAGCGAACAACAACGATACATGTGTCAGTTTCCAATAAAATTCTCCAAATCCGATGTTGGGTCACGACGGACGGAGCATCACTAATGTGATGCGAGCAATTAGTTAATTACAGAGTTGAAAGGATAAAAAACCTATGTAATGATGCACGGACTGGCCGACCGGTCCCAATAAATTACTTAGGTTGCATTAATCCTACATAGGGCACATACCATCAACGCCTATAAAGGGCACTTATTCCTTTTTTACTATCTATGCACTTGTACCACCCGCGTGGCGTGCACAGAACTATGAATAATTAATCAAATCTATACCGACCAATGACAGCATGTTTTTACAGTTTTTCTCCACCATATAAAACGCATCGATCGATTAGAAATTGTAATTATTTCAATGAAAGAAAATTATGAATTCAATCTTGAGATGTTTTGTTCAGCCGAGATAAAGATCGAAGCTTTCAATCAATCAAATAGGTAGATTAGGTTCAGTCCCGTCCCACCTGGTTTCAATCGACCGACTAATCGACAATCTATCCCAAATTCAACTTGTCTGATATTAATCATTGTTTATTATTGTTTGACTTGATCGATCGTGAAGACGGACGATAATGTTGCAAAAAAATAAAGGGCACAAGACTTCGAAATACTGAAGTTTTTCATTTAGATAATCAATGCAATGCTACACCGTATTGAACGTAGAAGCTCAAATATATTCCAGGTCTGGTCTTATCCATATTTTACAAAGTTTTTGCATAATATGTTCGCAACAAGTCTTTCTACTGAACATAAATTGCGCACAGTTGCAGGGTAATATAAAAAGCGCACTACGCAATAGACTGGCTTCATCCAATGGCCTCGCTTTCCTATCTTATTACTATCATTTCTTCTGACACTTTATACTGTTGCTATTTTATAACGACAGTCACTTTTGTCTGTTGTAAAGTTAGACTTAACTGATGTGACCATTAGCGCAGAAAACCTCAATAGCATGATATTGGCTCTTGGCCATTTTAGGTGGTACATGAATAGTGAGCGATTCGAACTAAGGCCTAATAATCAGTAAAGACCTTGGTAATTTTAAAGCAGTGTTTTTGCGTGTACCGCCCGTGTCATTACTGAGCAGTTAGCTCCATATTTTCAGTATAATACATGTGTAGGGCTGCGCAGTGAAATAGGAGGCTCATTAAATTAAATGAGCTATCAGCCGTTTTCAATGTGTCGAGAAAAACTTTGCGCTTTGAGGTTCGTAACTGTGCGAAATTCCTTCGTCTTGTAGGGCGATCGCGGAGGGTCTCACTGAATCATTCATGTGTTTTTTCGTCGACACCTCGGTCGTATCAATATGTATGGGCTTGTGTGATAATGCCGACATCAGGCCTTACATCTATGTATAAGTATTTTACACTATAGGTCCTAAATCGCCGATTTGTAAACAAAAAACAATACCTTGTTCTTCTCTAGCTATAGATGTATTAGCTTTCTTCGAATAAATTGTGGCTACAGATGTTCTATCTATATTACAGATTATTATAGTTATTAGTCTCTTAAACTTGCTACCCATCTGCTTGAGATAAGACCTTGTAGGCACTGAATCATTTCCTCAATGCCCATCACGTTCCATAAACTTCCATCAAGGGACCTCCATCACTCGTCCTCTGGATAATTTTCACAATTTCCTAACACAGATAGTTGTAAAAACTCGCGTCGTGATACCCCATTGTGTTAACAGCGTTCAAGATCAGCATTCTCCGCATTTAACACCAGTTCCCTAAAAAAATGTCGTTATAAAGTATCTCAGAGGAACAGAGAACAATCGAAATTTTATCACGAGTTCAAGAGCAACTTGCTTGGCACAACACCAATTTTTGTCCGTCATAATTTAACTTTTTGTGAAACAATTTCTAACTGAAAATGGATCTTGTAGAGCTGCAAAGTATTTTAAATGTTTATTGTCTCTTTCCTTTTATGAGACTGTGGACTGTTTGGGTTTGAGTTATGGGGGTATCGGCTGCACCTCCTTACTAGTAAGAGAATAGGTATACAGAGGCCGCCTACTGAGGTCAGTTGAAACAATCATACTTTATCATCGGGTGTCATTTTTTTCACATCCCAAACTTGATATTCTAATTTTAACATAAAAGTAACAGCATTAAGCTATCCATAATATATTAATGCCCCATAAACCACAATCAAACTTGAAACGCATCACTAAAATTAAATAAAAACGAATGTTTTATAGACAACACAAAAAAACTACGGAGCAGGATCTCGGTTCCATATAGAATGTTTGGCATGCGTAAAATGTGGGCGCGACACAACAAAAATTAAATAAAATAAAAACATAAACGGCTATTAATATTCGTTAGAAATATTGGTTTGTCTCGAAATTGTGCCCAGGGGCTGAAACACGATCCGGCGTGGGTGTTGAGTGGACATGGCCGGCCCGGACCGAATCATAACCTACACAATTTATGGCACAACGTGCATACAACAAGCCGCAAAATATTGTATTTATTTCATATTAATATTCATTCTATATCGATACAGTTTTACACATTTAATATTCGTGCTTGACTATGTTTATAATTGTGTGTCTATAAATTCATATTAAAGCATTTTTTATGGTCGGACGTTTTTATTAACTACTTAAGAAGGTTATTAATGCACCAATTTAATTAACCTCCAGCCCTACCGCGATGAACAAATATTAGGCTGGTACAGAAAAACACATAGAAAGAAACCGAATGTATAACCGTAGATAAATTTTCAATATACTAACAATATTAAGAAAAATGTTGGAAAATTGAAGATTTAGAATACTTAATATTGTTGCGTAATATATAAAAATCACCCCGTAACATCCACGCTATTCCCCTCGTCCCAAAGCTATAAGTTCATGGATCCATATTGTATCCCCGTAGTGAACCCGAATACCGAGAAAGATGATACATTTATGAACTGTCTATAAGAGTTCATTTTCATTTGTATAGTACTTAAGTACCTAGTCATTCTTTTGGGATTATCAGGATTACTTAAAAATCAACAATTTGTTTAGAGGTCTTTCAATAAATTGAGTTTTGTTTTATGCTATTTTCTCAGTGTAAACTACCTAATATCGGTTTAAATTAATATTTGTATTTTGACAGCTTAAGTATAGACTAATATAAAACTGCGTCTTTACAAAGCGTGACCTTTGCCCTGCAGTCCGAATTCGATTATACAGGCTAAATCATATTACTTACTATGCTATGTACTTTTTGCGTATCTTACTTTTATCTTTCACCTTTGACTGTTTCATATATCACGTTATTTTATAAGCAATAAAATTGCAGGCGTTGATAAATTAATATATATTTTAGCAATTAATAGTTTTAGTAACATGTTCAATAGTAAGTAATGAAATATCTCAATCAGAAATATCGAGAAAAAATAATTAACCAGTAAGAAACGGTCAACGGAATAATAAATAATGAATATTCGACATAACATTTTTATCGTTGTTTTATAATTGTTGTAAATTAAAAATTATTTTTTGTATGTAATTTTTTGTGGTCGGAGCCGTGATGGCGGTGGAAGCTGTCAAAACTCTTGACATGAGAAGACGAGCGACCATCAGGTTGTTTTGTACTCTTTCCTTGAAACACCTGCCTTGTACAATATTGTTTGTGTATAAAAACCTCTGGGAACTAAAATCTTGTGTGTGGAGTGAGATACTTGGACTTAAAAGTATGTCGGGTACGCAGTATCTATAAGTACATATGTTCCATAAGTTAATGGGAGTACCAATATTGCTAGGATGATGGGGGTTTTCTTAGTTGTCATGTGGAAAAATATTATATTGAAACGTCCGTTTTAAGTTACGTTTATTAAAATACCTGTATCATGATCATAGGTTTAAATAAATCCATATAAGTTCTGAATCCACATTCTTATTAAGTATACGTTCTGAAGAAAAAACAATTGTTGCCCTTTCAATAACTTAAAAATTAAGCTACGCAACAAAAGAAAAACAAAATTAAGTTAGCATTCCCCACGATCTCTTTCTCACAACATATACTTTACGTACTTCTGAGCAGGACGGATGTATCTTTTTCAGTTTCAGCCTAAACGCGACAGCCTTAATTTACAGCGGGCGGCTAGACAGGAAAATGTGCCATTACATCAACTGAAACGATATAAAGAGAATGAAATTATTTGTCAAGCTTTAAAACCAGTTTATTGTGTTACAAATTCATTTTATTATGAGGCGTGTTTGTACAGCTTATGTAACTAAAGACGTTAACATACGAGTTCGGTATTTATAGGTCTTATATAAAGTGTAATAAAGTAAAACAGTTTAATGTATAGATACTTTACGCTATTTGACTTGCTAAATTCGACTGCAAAAAATAGATATATATCTAACAGATGCACAAAAAGTGTAAGCTTGTTTCAGCTTGAACTAAATAGTCCTACTATATTATAATATTATAAATGCGAAAGTTTGTATGTATGGATGTATGGATGTTTGTTGCTCTTTCACGCAAAAACTACTGAACGGATTTGGATGAAACTTTACAGTAATATAGGTTATACATCAGAATAACACATGGGATACATTTTATCCCGAAATTCTCGCGGGAACGTGTACAACGCGGGTAACACCGCGGGGCGCGGCTAGTAATTCATAATGTAGCACGGTGAGGTATGACTGGGCAGTTTGAGGCCCATGTTGCCACATTTACTATTATATTTTTATTGGGATGCTTTTGTATGAGTTGGCAGATATTTATCGGTTATCGGAACATTCGGAACATTATTTTGTATTCTCATAATCGTGTCCATAATGCACCTTGTCACACGGTCGTTGGGCGTCGAATGCGCTCGCTCGACCCCGAGTAATCTTTTTGTGCTCCCAAGGTCTGTTCTCGTGGAAAAAATTAAGATATTAATATATCTTTCTAATTCGAAATACGTTACGGATAAAAGGAACATCATAAATCATGTACCAATGTACGGAATAACTTTTAAATGTTGGAGGAAATCAGTTTTCGGAGAAGTGTCGTCATTGTCGTCCATCAACCATTGTATTGACAGGTTTGAGAGGCTTGTTACCTTACGGCAGATGGCAAATAAACTATGGATTAACAAGTTACACCGTTTATATGAATAATGTTTGATATCACTGATATTGTGTAATGATAAGGAGAGGCGTGTCTTTTCTGCAGGCGTTACTTTTTTGAAAATGCGATTTTCTATTTAACGACAGTGTCACGCTTTGCTTATTTATAATTTTTTGGCAGTGGGCTATACGGGTTAGAAATAACCTAAAAATATAATTATAGATTCATAAAAGTAAGTAGGTAAGTATAAGCCTGAATGTCCCACTGCTTTGCAAAGACCTCTCATCTCACCAGAGATATCTATGGCCACCCCAAGCAAGAGCAGGTTGGAACAGTATTAAACCATCATTACAGTCTCTTAGCTTACCAACAAATATACTTATCCATTTAACTATGAAAAAATATGATATGACATAAGTTTGAATTAATCCTACAATATACAAAGAACCTTCACGAAATGTTTTAATAGATACTTACTCCTATTTTATAGTATTACGGCATTAACGAGATATGATCTGTGGTTACTAACAGTACGTCGTTTATGTCGACAAATAACAAGTCATTCGGCTCTTATTAACAGACATACAGACACGCAGACCGATTGAATTAACTGAGATTATGTTGTGAGTGACCTTTCAAGTTTCAATAAAGAACATTAATACTGTTTCGTTTAATATATAATTTATATGTTATAATTATAATATAATTATTGTTATATGGTACCTAGTCATTTATGTATAATGGGCAATAAAAATGTATTGATTTTTAATGCGTGATTTTACATATAAATTTTGTCTGTGTTGAATAGAGATGAAATGTTATTAATATGCGCTTTCTGATTGTTTGGGAGATATAATGAATCAATTTAAATATAGCTAGGTACAAGATAATATGTATTTGTTTATATGTTCAATACAAAATGTTACACGGATATTGCATACCTATCTATTTTAAACGATATACTATACCGTAGGTAGGTTTGAGTCCGGTAGCATACGTAGTTATTCCAGTGTACTTTCTTATTATCTATTAGTAAAGTAAAGTAAAGTATTAGCCTGTTATGTCCCACTTGTTGGGCAAAGGCCTCTCGTCTCACTGAAGATATCAGTACAGTGAGGAGGTTTCAGGCGTAATCACCACGCTTGCCTAATGCGGGTTGGTGATCTCAAACCCGAGCCATGTTTGAAAAGTAGGAAACATGTTTTCGCTCGACCTGGGAATTGAACCCAGGACCTCAGTCTTGGCAGGCGAGTGCACATACCACTAGACCAACGAGGCGTCTATTAGACTATACTAAAATAACTCAATTTAAAAATAGCCCGTAACATGACCATGGAAATTATGTAAGACCTCCTGGCCTGTTTGTTATTTCACCAAACACAATCCAGTTATTTGACATGTCAGGAGCAAAGGCCGTCCCTATCAAATTACAAATAGATTGCGCTATTTCTAAAAACCATGTTTTTATAGTAAAGCGCGTCTAAGTAGCGATTCGTAACACTACACCGAAGCTTTTAATCTCAATTCGAAGACGATGTGCCAACTGTTCATTCGTCTATCAGGTTTCCGTTTTATTGCTAATTTGCATATGTATTAATAGTTTGTTGTGACTTTATCGAATGGTAGGATAATTCAATTTCTATACAGCTTTGTGTGGGCCGTTAGTTTGGTGTTCGGAGTGTTTGCTTGGCGTAGGTCTTAGAAAAGTTCTATGAATTGTAGTGTTATTATACAATGTAGTGTTTAGGATGATAAATGTAGCAATTTTATAGCTACATGCTCACCTTATAAAATTAAGTGCGTACTGACTAAGGCAACGGGGTAATCTTTTGACTTGCATTAAAATACCTGTTAATACATACGTGTTCTACTAATATAATACCTAATATTTACTTACTTACCTGATACCTATTTTAGTAGTAGAAATTTACTACTACAAAATGTATCCTTAGAACAGGTAAACCTTGGAATCTTCTTTCGAAACTTTTTCTAGCCATATCAACAATCTAAACGCCATTTATTCTAATCCACGTCAATACAAACTCCATACATAAAAACCGTGTAAGATAGTGTTTCACATCGATAATGGCGTCACAAAAAAGTGTCTCCGCTGATACAGCCGTTTAAGATACGCATCTGACCCCGCTCGTGTTTGAAATTCGAACTTCGAGACACGCGAACATTCCGTGATGTGCAAGCGCATTCTTTTATTCAGTTTTTTATTTTTATTTGAAGTTAAATACTTTTGATGTTGCTCAGATTTGGTATTATTTTAGAAGAGTATATTACTGATTTGACGAAGAAATGTTGTAACTAATAGTAAAAATATTTAGAGAAAAGAGACTGTAAGACATCGCATGTGGTATAAATATCGGAAGTATTGTTGTTACTAGAGCTAAATGTACTTATATTTGAATGACAATTGAATGGTGCGCTTCCACCAATGTAATACTATGCAAGAGTACCAATTAAATCAAACATAGCATAGCGGAGTTTTATCGGGTGCCTTACCGACAGAACTCCCTAATAATTTTATAATTATTGTATCATATTATCAAAATCAGGAGCAAAGCCCAAACACAAGCTTTAAAATTGTGACCCCCTAATAGATGTCATCATGTTTTTGTAACGAACCCATCAGACGAAACGAGATGACACACCGATAAGTAATTAGACGGCGACACATGTATTTGGACCTTTATCTCCACTAAACTCGTTAAAATCTCAGACTGGGTCGGTTTTATCGCTAACAACACCGAATTAAATCATGATTCACGTTTTTTTCCTCTTGTACGGCGCATATCTTTCCCGATACCTCAGATATTTCGATTATAGTCCACTGAACCATTTTTCTCGTATTTGTATTGTATTTATACACGTAACATGAATGAAGGAGGATAATGTACAAACATTTTTTTGTAATGAAAGGAAGTATCAGTTTAGAGTGTTGGTAACAATAGTTGCGGTAGGGAACAAGTAAAAGGCCCTATTATTGGCACGACACAGACACTTGAGATTAGCATCTGTGCCTCTTCAACGAGATCTTCAAATTTCAAACACAATGCAGGGGATTACAACCGTAGTGGTTTATTTGTAAACACGACAATGAAATATAACATCGTGGTTCGCGTCGCGGCCACACTATCCGAGCCAGCGCCGTAATACATCTTATTGAATGTTATACGTTTCGGTGAATTCGTGAAGAATTTATCAATACATTCGCGGGAGCTGTCGATGATGCAAAAAATATTGACATAAAAGTTATGGCCCACATTCGCTTCGGTGAGCCCATTGGGCTTTAGATTCCCTTTGAATACTTATGTGTCAAATAGAAGTACTCGAGTGAATTCTGATGAGAGATTCAGGAATGTAATACGTATTCTATAGAGATGTGATTAATAGTGTGATAGCATTCTTGAAACCGTAAACGTCATTGTCTTTTAAACTCTTCGCGTTATCAGAAGCCGCAGGTATTTCTGTAACTGATCCAGAATTTATTGAAACATCAAAACAAAATGTATCATTTGTCAGGCCCTTAGGGTTCAATATTGACCGTTTATTGTTGCACGGAGCTTTGTTACGGCGATGTGACAAAGTCGACTTATAAATATGATTTATAGCCGTGTTAAGTATCCCGTGCAATTGTTGTGAATATTTATTTATTCTCGTAAACTATAAACAACAAGCAAATCTGGTTATTTATGGTGTGATTGGACTTTTGCGTTTGGATTCAGTTTTTATTCAATATGTACTTACCACTACTAATCTTATTGGGAGGAATAAAACTTTTGCCAATGCAAACAAACATAGATAGATTTATTAACTTTTATATGTCTCTACATTCCTACATTACATTGTCTTCACATATTCTTATGTAATTTTCCTTTGTTTCCAGGTGAGAAGCCCTTCAAATGCGAGTACGCCGGCTGCGACCGTCGTTTCGCGAACTCCTCCGACAGAAAAAAGCACTCGCACGTCCACACGTCGGACAAACCGTACAACTGCCGCGTGCACGGGTGCGACAAGTCGTACACGCATCCCTCCTCGCTGAGGAAGCACATGAAGGTGCACGGCGCCGCCGGCGAGGGCTCCCCGCGGTACGACAGCGACGGAGACGACTCCTCCTCCGCCGGCAGTGTCAGCGTCACCGCCGGCGCCGCCAGCCCCGCCGCACCCATCCCCCCACCGCCCAACCATCACCCGCACCACCATCCCTCAATCACAGACAAATTAGAAAGTCTCAACGAGAAATACCTTAACCCTCACGAACAAAAACCATACGAGCGACCGCCCCTGCCGCACCATCATAACCAACCGCCTCACCTGACGAATATCAGCGGGAACACGGTAATGGATAATAAGATAGGGTTCGGCGGGCACTGGTCGCAGTTCCAGCAGCCGGCGCCGGCGATGCCGCACGGCGTGCCGGACTGGTGGTGCCCCACGCAGGAGTCCTACCACCACCACCACCTGATGCACCACTCGGGCGCCGCCGCCGCGTATTGACCGCACCGCGCTTAGGGAACTCTTCATTCGACGAACACTATCACCCGAGTGATATCTTCCTAGTGTCTCCAACTCGTGGAATGAAAAGTTCGCTAACGCGCCTCCCGGTCTCCCACTAAGTGTGTTACGCTTATTAATATTCTAATTAGACAATAGCCAGTTTGACCATTTTGAATCAATTGACAGTTCTTGCTTCGTGCCGTCCGGAATTTTGAGTCCTAATGTAGCTGAAATGTAGAGAGGTTAAGACAATGTATCTGTTTATATTTAGGCCTTTGTTTCGATGTTTGGTGGATGGTCGGTGACAATGACCATCAGCTGGATAGTTTACAGCGTGTTGTATATTTACTGTAAACTAAACAAGCTTGTTCTATTCTATGGGATGTCCTATTATTTTTGGTAAAGACACTTTTATTGTTCGACAGCAGTTGTGATGCCTCGGGACACCATCCTCCATACATTTGTCATCTGCATTGTTGACACTGATTTATTGCAGTCTTTCATAAGAATTTCATACAAAACAAACGAATCTATTGTTGGATCTATTTTTTTATTGAAACGGATATTTTATCTGACAATTTCCAGAAGACGGAAATGCAACAATTTGCGTTCGATCAGCATGGCCAAAGTACCGAAGTGTTTTATATTCATAGGTTGTAAAGATTTTGTAA
The DNA here is from genome assembly GCA_951394245.1 of Cyclophora punctaria. NCBI lineage: Eukaryota > Metazoa > Arthropoda > Insecta > Lepidoptera > Geometridae > Cyclophora > Cyclophora punctaria. The sequence continues at coordinate 5,354,214 of OX596171.1, forward strand.
ATTTTAATTATTATGATAACGAATGTTAAGATTCTGATTCTCCTTACATCGAGTTATCATATGAATGCTAGTTTTTATTTTTTTCATGTTGAAATAAAAATTATAAAGCCTGTATTGGTATTAAGTGTCAAAAGATCGTAAGGTATTTTGATGTATTCATTCTTAGTTTTTACTTTAAAGTTGTTAACATTTGGAAAAGGAACAATTGACATGGTAACATTCTCCTTCTTCATTTGTTTATAGAAACAAGCAAGGTGGAAAATAAAAAATATAATATACCTATGTCACTTGTTACTTTTTCATAAGCATCGAACTCACTAGATTCAAGGAATATAATGCCAATTAAGGTCATAATATGTATTCTATTTTTTCTAAGTAGATAATTCGGAGTCGAGAGAATCAGAATCAATGTATAAATTAGAATTAAGAAGCCAAGTGATAATAGTAATAAGAGTTTGAATGTATAATTAAATACATAACTTTTTGTGTCGCTAATTGAATTGTGCTGTCGGTTTCTAAACATTAAATTGTATATTTATATTAAACATAGCGCTATTTTTTCACGAACCGAATGTAGATATATGACAGATATTGTACCTTATATTATCTAAACGACTGAAACGTAAGAGCGTCATTGATATTTTAAGTTATTTTAAGATGAAATTGTTGTCTTTTCTACAAGCCTGTACATAGAGCAGAAAATAAAATATTTCAACAATACGAATCAAACAAAAACGTTTTTATTTATTTATTTAGTGGTATTGTTTAGAAGGGTAAAGCGGTTGTTTAAATTTATCAGATTCATATACATAAGTACAAAGTACGCAATCTTATTATAGGAAATCCCCAATTCCTCTCTACATAAAATACTCGAACATACAAAAACGCGGACAAAACCTTTTTAAACAGTTTAGCAATAACCTTAATTTAACTTAACAAATGTACATAAAATGCAAATCCAATTATCACGATAATTTCGATTGGATTCCGATCACAACCCAACCCCGTGACGACCCACAACGAAACAAAACTACAAACGATCATATTCAAAAACAGAATTGAATTTATCATTCGTAAGGAACGAAAGAAAGAAATGATAAATGATGTACAGTGACGGGCGAGTGCGAGCGGGATGGAAGATATCGATCGTATTCGATTCGAAGGGGATGATTTATCGTTTCTCAACAGGGATTGGCCGATTCAGTACTTGTAAGATTTATAGATCTTCGGTGCAAGCGCGGTAGGAGCGATTTCTTATTATGAATCTTCACTCCCGCTCTTGCACTTGCGATTGCTTCTTTAACTGTCCGAAGGAGAAATTAAAAATACAATGTTAACATATTGCTTTGGGAGAGCGATGACCGCGGGTTGTTGCGCGCGAGTTATTGGAGTACACCTGTACTTAGTTACATTTTACATTGAATTGAATAGTAAGTATATTCTGCAATGGTAATTCCGTTGGTTTGGTTGCGAATCATGTTTAGATTTTCCGGTAGGAGAGTGTTCGCACCCAGTATTTTTGTTAGTGAAAACTGTATGTAACTAAAACATAAAAGTGATTTAAGTCTGTCAATAAAATTAACTTTGCAGTTAATAGGACTTCTAAGTTCTAACGGGCTAATAATATCTAACTTTAACATACACTGTCGTCCAATTTTAATCTGGTAAATTGCCTACAGACGAAAAATCATGTCCTATGTGTACACGCTTAGCATGGCATCGGCAACTAAAGATAATTTACATGCATGAAATATATCATAATATCCTAATTAGTACATCAAAACTTTCTTGAAATATTTCATTGCATTGCCTTGCCAGCGTAAAATTAATTGACTTCCAAGCGAATGAACAGTCTAACAATAAAATGAAAAGCTTCAAAAACGTCTGTTACATAATTTGAGGACGGTGAGTTGCCTGCATCCCCCGAGATAAGATCCTGCGACTGACACCTGGCCCCGCCCCCTCAACCCCTGTACACTACAATCATCCCCTTACACACACAACGGTACATTTGTTAAACAATATTGTAAATATTTCTTATAATATTTCCAGAGTGAGGAAAGTGTCAAAGTGCAGAGAAAGCAACGTCGATAAAATTAACAAGGTTAGGTACGACTAAGTAATAATATTTCCAAATTGACACTTTGCAAGAACAGTTATTAATTATTAAGAGTATTATTAAGGGACACACCTATAACAACAACAGTAACCTTTGATTTGTTGAGTTAAATTTTAAATATACGAGTATGTCGCGTTTTTCCTTCACTTTTCAAAAACCCTATTTCATATGAAAAACGTAACTCTCCTAAACAAGATATTTCTTAATTTTAGTCAAAATCAAACCGGCTCCGGGTGAGGTGCAAAAAACAATTTATGGTTAAATTCAATAGTTAATTCTAAAATTCAAATTCCATCGATCAGGGCGGTCTTTTTTCAACCTCCGTCTGAAATCTTTATTTATTAGAATCATATTATATTCTTGTAGCTTTAGAGCCCGAACACACTATAGTCCAGGCAGTCTTTTTACTGACTTGTTTGACAAGACAAGTTTGTCCTTAGTCAGTCTAACAAGAGATGATGGTAGACATTCTTCAGTCTAACAGACAAAAATGTCTGTGATACGAAACTTCTTGTCCCTGGAGTGCGTACCTATTTTAGTACAGACTAATTCTATGGCGTGTTTTCATATTATGTTTTAATAGATAAGAAAACAGTCTAACTACAGTCTTGAATGTTGTGTGCTCAGGATCTTAAATTCAACGTATTGTTATTGACATGAAACAAAAAGCGAGTAACCTTCCTATTAGGCGATGCAATTATGGAGGGTTATTAAAAGTTATTTTCAGTTTTTAGAGTAATTCGGAATTAATATTTTATTGATTATTTAATTGATTCTGTTTTTGTGGATTTATTTAGAAAGCTCACTAAATTAAGTGCTATAGGTAAGTTCTGTAGATTCTTGGGATTTAACGTAGATACTTATATAAGTATAAAACGATAAAATAAAGATAGTAACTATAGTCATTAAGCATGTACCCAATTTTACTTTAAATAATTAATTCATCTTAGTAAAAATAGTACCAAGCACATATAAAAAATCAATCTACCTACACATCGATTTGCGGGTAGAAAAAGTTCATTTATTTCAACATTACTCCGTAACAGGCGCTCTGTAACGGACGTTCCAATTCGTGATTTGAATTCTAATAAGCTTTTGAAGGAAGTAAAGTGATAGTGTAAATGTATTGAAGTAAAAAGGTTTTTACTTTTAAATGTGTAGATAGAGATAAACAAAACAAGTGGCCTAAAATCGGAGTGTGACAATGTGACGCCGTTCCTGTTGGCTGCTCTTCATCATCAGGGTAAGTACTACATAGTAAGCTAGCGCCAAGACGGGTTAACGGAAGCGTGGGGTATCTACTACCCACGGAATAGACTTACGCAAAAGTTCTTTGGTTAGAAGTAATTTTTTTACGAAAAAGATTACACAGCCTTATTATATCCCATCAATTTTCTAGCTGAAGACGATTTCTCCTGAAAACGATTGCTCCTGAAGACGATTGCTCCTGGTTTAGTAATTTTATTTCATTATTACCCTATCTCTAAACCTTTTTCCTCTTCAGAAGTCTTTGGCTGGAAAATTGACGATTCAACCACATTTTGTGCCAATCCAAAAGAAATAGATTATACTTTCCTTTCTAGTAGCGTTCTGCTGTATTTTTAATCGGCCATTAGGTAGGGCTAAGGTGTATGCTAAAGTTTTTGTTTTACCTCTTTTGTTGTATCTTTTCTCCTCATATTGAAATAGAGAGAGATGTCTTTTTAGAAGAGAAAACCAGTGAAAACGCTTTAGCTTTGTCGGGCATCTTAGACCTGCAAGGCACACAGATAAAGCTTGACTCTTATGTCATTTTAAAACACATTGCTACATAGTCAAACTACATAATATGTAGCTTAGCTCTCATATTTGTTTTAACAGGGCAAGGAATTAGTAATTGGTAGGTGCTCGTCTTTGCGTTTATTTAAGTGAACATTGAACATGTTTTAATGAGATATTTTGTACTTGATAAGATAACACAGTCACTGAACCATTGCAATGAAAACACGGAATTTCAACTGAACTTTACATATGTAAAGTACTTACTTAGGTAGGGGGGTAAATTAGGCACACACAAATATATCTTTTATCTGTCACTTAGAAAATCCGAATAAATTATGTAGTGGTATTAAAAATGTACATGAATGGAAAATCCTGGATATTAGAGAAGCCCTAAAAATAAGGTAGGTCCGTAGGTAGGTACTAAGTATTTTTATCGTTTTCATGCTTCTTAGGTCGGGAATCAAATACTAAAGTCTTATCTTACACCCGTACTCAAAGACGTCAAATGCTTTCTTGTATTTAGCGAGTGATTTTGACATCTCTATATGAAAAATTACGTTAATTATCGGATTCTATATCGGAGGCCTAGGTATAGGTGGAAACCTTTAGATGACCACTGAGATATTCGAATTTAAGTGTGGTATATCAATTTAGATATTTTAGGTAAAGGTAAAAAAAACTATAAGTATTTAATATACAACACCCCCATTTTATTCACAAATAATTCAGAACGCCCGTCAATAAATTATGGAATACTGTAAGCTATGGATGCGGCATAGTGTCGACGTCTACAGACCCTACAATCACTATGAATATCGGAAGTGAGGCGGGAGGCGCGCGTCTGAGGGTAGCTTCCTGGTTCCTGTACATCCAATAACTCATCATCACCACGCAGCAGGGGACCACTCCCCCGCACAAAGAAACAAAAATACAAGAATTATATATGTATGCATACACAATATGGAGGGTAAAAAATGATACTGTACTCGTATCGAATTGATAATAATTTTGTAATTATTGAAATTATGTATTACTAGCAGCGCCCCGCGGTTTTACCCGCGTTGTGCCCGTTCCCGTAGGAATTTCGGGATGAAAAATAGCCTATAACCTTCCCGTTGAATGTGGCTATCTATTACAAAAAGAATTATTCAAATCGGTTCAGTAGTTCCTGAGATTAGCGCGTTTAAACAAACAAACAAACAAACAAAACAAACTCTTCAGCTTTATAATATTAGTATAGATGTTTAATGCGATGGCATTCGAATTCTGATACCAATATTTGAGATGAAGAATCTCAAAAGTATCATAATATGTAGCCTAATTAAAAGATGCGAAGACTTATTACTGAACTCATTGAACCTTTTAATTATTCAAATTCATACAAATCTAGTTGGAAACTTAAAAATATTTTGTTGTTCATAAGCAACTTACATCCGACACGTACTAATGAAAATTCTAAGAAGATCAATCTAACGACAACATCAAAAGTTGTTATATTAGTTATATCAATATATAGTTTTGTCCCACATTGAGTCAAATCTACATATTTGCGTAGATCACTGCCATCTTTAATATTCTTTGAAATCAAATCCTATAACACTACACAAACAATCATAACACACTCAAGATAAACCACATCCAATAAAGTGGTACATCTATCATCTGACATAACGCGTGGCCGCGATCTCCGGTTCATAACAATATTCATAAATAACTGTTATAACAATACGCGGCGTTTGCGCGGCGTCCGCCGGTCACGTGCCGGCGTTACGCGCACTGAGTTTGACTAGAATGCCACATCTAATTATTCGCACTTATTGACATTCACCCACCGTTTTATTTTGTGCTAGACAGTTCATAGGTGGTAATAAATATGTGATGAAAATAATGTGAAATATCTGTTCTATATAATACTTTCATTAAACCGATTAAAAAGTAATCGATGTCGAGTAATTTTCAGTTAAAATTGTTTTATCGATCAAATAATTATTTTGTTTAAATTATTAGATAATAATAATAATGTGAAAGTAATTAAGGCTACAGGTAGGGTGCATACATCCATTTGAAAGTATAATTTTATTGAGGTATGTAGAATAATTTTCTGTGCCAATTTTGGTGCATCTCTTGATCAAAATATTTTAATTGAGTAAATTATAAAAAAATAACAATATAGTATGAAATATCACCAGTAAACATCGTACAGTAAAATAAAAAGTTCGACGAGGATGGGATTCGAACCCACGCGTGCAGAGCACATTGGATTAGCAGTCCAACGCCTTAACCACTCGGCCACCTCGTCTTGTTTAGACGCGCCGAAATTAACAGGTACTTTCCACTTATGTTATTTGGGGCCAACTTAAGTGATAATGGATGACGTCATTGAATTCATTTGCTAATATTCGGGTTCAACGAACTTTCAAGGCCGAAACTTTGATAATAATGATTGAAGCTATGTTCACTGGAGGAATAAAATATGGTATTCTCACTATGGTTTCTCTTACACATTATTTTATTTTATAGAAAAGGTATGTACTAAAGTAAGGTAGTTAGTGATAGTTAAGTTATTGAGCGCCTGACATACCGGTCAACAGGTTAACCAATCGAACGAAAAATCCTATTTAAACCCAAATACCTAAAATATTCCCAGTTCAATATTATCAATAATTTCCAAATGAAATGTTGTTGGAAGGCGCCAGCAAGTTGCGCCGTCTCTTGAATATGACAAATAACGTTTAAAATGAAACTACACGAATACCAACATAAAATAAAAATGTCAAAAATTTAAATTAAGGATTAAAATATTTAAATTTAGTGCGGGCGCATCCCGGTCGCGCCTGGCCCGGGCTCTCCTCTACTCCCGGGCCAACGGTGCGCCGGCGTGGAGAGAGCTTTTTATTAATCAGACAAGACCTTACGCAGAAATTGCTTCGCTCTTCCGTGGACAAGACTAATGCCCATATTCAGAGCTTCCTTAGTAGAGATGAGATATTAGAAGGTGATTTTGACATGTAATGTATGAAAAATTACGTCAATTACAAGTGTCGTTTTAAAGGAGGTCTATGAATGCAGTAAGACTTTTAACTTATTTTTTTATCTTCATATGGTTAGCAGTAAGGTGAGAGAGAGAGAGAGAGAGAGAGAAGAGAAGGAAGAAGGATGAAACCAAAACGTCTTAGCCCTAACCTAACGGTCGCCGCCTAAGTGAAATTACTCTGAATTTAGTTCAAGACAATTCATAATACAAAGAAATAAATAATTAAGGGACTCATTACATTGGCTAAAGATAGCTAGGTTTCCAGATGGGCAGGTTTTATCTTTGTAATAGAGTCAATATAAAGTAGCAACATTTTCCCTGAAAAATTCCACTTAAAAGATAAATTGGAACTGCCCTTATGTCTTATCAAGTATTTAGCATGTATAGTCTTCAAGCCTATAACCCTGAGAACTTATATCATAATGTGTTATGGGCGCAATCTTAAAACCGGTTGCTAAGTAGGTATGCCTACTAAATACCCTCCTTATAAAAAACGACAAGCAATTGTATATTGAAGATGTATACTAAAGTAACGTAACGTATGTTTATTAATACAACTGGTTAATCAAAAAGTGTGCTCCACACTCAACCAGCCCGAACCCAACTCAATAAATTAATGGACAGTACAGCGCCAGAGAATTTTAAATATTTGAAGGCACAGTTTAGAAAAAATCGAAATCTCCAGATAATATATTACGTAAAATAAATAATACAATCATGAAGTAGTTATAAACGTAGTGTTTATAAAACGTAATCGGAGTTTTATGGGTCATATATTGTGGGGAGTGACTTAGAGGCGTCTTGTCTGTGGCACAGTCTCGAGATGTGAAGACCCATTTGTAATAATTACTGTGACTGATCTTATTAGACACAACCCTTGGGTTGTGTGTTTTATTTTATTATTAACTCATTTTTTTAATATAGGAAACATAGACCAAAGTTTCTTTTGTTTTCTGTACGAAGGTACCTTTCATTATCGCATCTTATTAGTTGTGGACGATGGGTGATACCAGTCGATGACTCCGGACTCCGGAGTTGCCATGGCCTAGTTGCGGCGAGTGGACATGCTAAATATGTAGATATAAGACTTGAAAAGTATGTATTTTAGCTAAACCTAACACTCAAAAGTCTCAAAACTACTGCTATTAACAACAGATTGATCCCCTGGCAACCTCTTGTTGTACTTACTCATATCCCAAAACACCACAAGGAAAAGTAAACATAAAGAAACATACAAACTATTGGAGGTTTAACTATCCACAACTAAATGCAGCACCGCACATATTTAGTTAATTGGACTCCTGAAAATATGAAGATCACGATGCAGTTGAATGTGAGTGAATAAAACCTAGGTAACTACTCAAAAAACAACTTCGTAGATAGTTTTTTATCGGTTTTCGAAAAAGAGAAGTAATCAAATATTTTGTTTGCCCAAAAAAGATGTACGGAGTATGGATGGGGTACATTATTTGAATTGAATACTTTGAAAAGGAATATAATAGACGTAACACGGACATAAAATCTTCGTTAACGTTGGGCAATTAAGGTTATAGAACCAAAGTTCAAGTACCTACAAATTGTAAGTGCACTAAGGTTCTGGTTACCTCCGCTTAACTTAGGACACGATACCTTCTGATATGAATATTAACATAAAAGAATAACAAAATGAGTTGCTGATATAATCACAGCAACTTGTCTGCTCCTGGCAGGGTATAATTCCACCCCGGCATCGCTTCCCTTCGAAGAGATGTTAGCGACAGCCAACCTTTGTGCTGTATCGAATACGTAGCAATCAAACCTTCGACTCTAACATTAAAGCAACAGAGTCCAAAATATGACCTCAAATTGTTGATGGAACTGTCCGGCACACACTAAGAAACGCAATTTCTTTTTGATAGAAATAAATTAAATGAGTCGTTTTATTATGGAAATAATTCAGGTATTGGCTCAGGATTGATATGCTAGAATTACTGAACTCTCAGAGGTTTATTTTATTTCTATAACAGGCCGGCACCATATGAGTAAGCTGAATCTTGATCTGAATTCAATTTCTGAAGAAACAGAACTTCAGGACCTTTACCGCACACGTGTCTAAAACATGATACTGATATTATAGATATACTGATATAGATATACTGATATTACAGATTACTGATATACACCTACATAATTCCAATTTGAAAATACTGATATTATAGGCTTTTCTGAGTTATCAATACAGTACAGATCGTTCTGAACAATTAAGAATCTGATAAATCTGAATCTGTTTGGTAGGTACTCGTTATTCTTTGCAATTTTTAAATTCAGATTCGAATTCACATCAAAAGTCTGCATGTATACCTAGAATCCTAATAACTAGAATTCTCAAGGAAAAGTTTAAGTTCAATTATCATTTAGCATCCTAATTAGGAAAACCCTTTAGGACATCTAAAGGTCATTAGGGAGGTAGATCGACGTGTAAGAGATAGAGTACCGTAATAAAAAAACATTACTTGTTTCATAAAAACTCATTTCAAGCCAAATTTTGATAATATGTTAGTTTTAATAAATCGATTAAAATGAGACAAGACAAATCCGAACAGAAAGAAAATGCTTCAAGACAGAGATACCGAGACATCCCCAGGCCCTTTTTTCTCTTCTGACCCTTAACAAAAACTAACAAAATAAGATCAACATCCCCCAGTGATAGTATCGAAAAGGAAACCGTCTGGAGTCTCGAGGGGTCGATCGATCCGCCCTCCGCGGCCGCCCGCCCAACTCCGTCGCCTAGCAACCCGCCCCAGCTTCTAAGAAAACTTTCTTCCCTCAATACACAATGTGCGGCATTTGTATCAATTTTTGCTTCTTTTGTAAACAACTTCGTAGATAGTTTTTTATCGGTTTTCGAAAAAGAAAAGTAATGAAATATTTTGTATCACCAAAAAAGATGTACGGAATATGGGATACATCATTTGCTGTTAGACGTAACACGGACGTAACATCATCTTTAAGATTGGGCGAGTTTACAAGCTGCCTTCCGACGAGTTCAGTAGCGAGCGAGCGAGCAATTCAACTTGCTGGTTTTTAACCCTTTCTTGCTCTCGCTTGGCCAATTTTCGAAAATTCCTACGGGAACGGGCTCAACGCGGGCAAAGCCGCGGGGCGCTGCTAGTTTAACATATTAAGCAGTTAAATAAGTAAACAGTTAATATGTGTGTATAACAAAAATTGGCATTGGCACTTTTTATTTGACAAAAAATTGGAATTGGCACTTGTCAAATAAAAATGGTGACTCCATTTTTATTTGACAAGTGCCAATTCCAATTATTGTTATACACACATATTAACTGTTTACTTATTTAACTGCTTAATATGTTAAACTAGCAGCGCCCCGCGGCTTTGCCCGCGTTGAGCCCGTTCCCGTAGGAATTTTCGAAAATCCTTTCTTAGTGTGCACTTACGTCACTTGAAGAACCTTTCTGCCAAATTTCATGTTTCTAGGTGGAGCGGTTGAGGCTGTGCGTTGATTATCAGTCAGTCAGGACTTTGAATTTTATATATATAGATATGTTTTCATGAAATAAGAAGTGGTCTTGAACTAAGAAGTTAAACATATACTATAATTGATTTATGTTTAACAAACAAATAAATAAGAGAAAAATAGGAAGTTAATAAATAATAGGAATAATAGAAAGTTTATATTCTTAATAAAAACAAAACGTTTTATCAATAGATTGTATTGATACTAATCAAATCGTGACGTATTTTATGGATCTCCGTTTAATAACACTATTAATATAAGTATGTGGGTTTAGATAATTGATTGGTTATCGCTTATTTGTTGGAAATGATAAGAATCGCCTCATACATGTAAGCACTGCTTGACCGCAATAAACACTAAAACTTGCTTGATAAAGCACTAATCATGCAATTTTCTTCGAACAGAAGATATTCGTGAAAAGGGTTTATGGGTATAGTATCATATCACTAGCAGCGCCCCACGGCTTTGCCCGCGTTGAGCCCGTTCCAGTAGGAATTTTCGAAAATCCTTTCTTAGTGTGCACTTCCCCCTTCCCCCCGGACCTCTGAACAGAGTAGACGTGCCTAAGATCATCTTATGTTATTATTTTCAAAATAAATCAGTAATTTGTGCAAGAAAAATCAAACAAAATAATAGGACATCATAACCAGGAGGAAGTAAAAATAACCACTACTCAAGAACCCGACGTATTATATGTGAGTAATTCACTTACTACACACATTCAACATCGCAATTTGCAATAGTGTGCGCCGTGCGATCCCCACTACACACAACTCGTACGCAGGGTATAGATAATACTCACACAGCGACGTGCGAAGATCAAGTTATACTGTTGAGAGTGTGCGTGCGCCGTATTAATCTTACATCTAACTCGCGCGCAGTGGATAGAGATAACACACACATAGTGCACGACGATCAACTTACACTGGACGGAACGCTGTATTGCTCCTAGCTGTCGATAGCCACCAACTTAACGAGACCTCTGTACGCCGCATCGTGCATCGACTCACACTGCGTTAAATATCAACCCACTCTAAGTTTCTGGGCGCCTGGTACTTCGCAACCCAACTCTACAATGTCTCACGGTTTGCTACGCACCCCACCACCGACTGTACCGAACTCTCCATATAATGTAAACCAATTGTCCGTTGAATCCAATATTTTACAACCAAATTCTGACTCAGCCCCTGATCTGACTACCTTTGGAATGTCTGAGCCCGTAGACACATCTTTTGTTTCTCAAAGATTCCATAAAAGAAAGCGAGAAATTGAAAACGATGACTTAAAAACCTCGATTAATAATCTCCAAACTATGTTCTCTTCCTCAATGACCCAACACGAGTCTAAACTTGCGGTCGTTATCTCAACAATGTCTGAAATAAAATCTCAAAATGAACACATTGGTAGAACAATAGATATTCTAGCTGAGGAAAACAAAGAGTTAAAAAAGAGACTAACTCAAATGGAAACTGAGAGAAAAGAGCTACAGCTATATACAAAATCTCTAGAAGACAGAGTTGACTCCCTAGAAAGAAACTCCCGAGCCACGGGCATAGAGTTACGTAGTTTCCCTCAAGCCATTGGAGAATCTAAAAAAGATTTGTCAGATTTGGTCATACAAATTGGTAACAATGTAAAAACTCCTATACAAAAACATGAAATCAAAGACATCTTCAGATTGAACACCAAATCCGAATCAAAACCAATTGTCGTCGAGTTCACTTCAGTATTAAAAAAAGAGGAGTTTTTGGAAGCTATAAAAGTCTTTAAACGAAGTAGAAATGGAAAACTAGAATCATCATCTCTCGGCGCAAGAGGCCCTAACAACAGAGTATTTATATCGGAATCCCTGACAGCGAAAACCAAGCGCCTCTTCGCCTCAGTTAGAGACTATGCCAAAACTAACACATATAAGTACTGCTGGACTTCACATGGCTATATATACATAAGAAAAGATGACGGAACTCCGGCTATCAAGATAATAAACTCCGAAGACCTGGAACGATTAAAAAGTAAGAAATGACTAGTCACAGTTACCCCACTTACTCTCTTTTATAAATCCCGCGTTAATTATTGTTCTTATTTTCTGGCATTATTGTTATCTCAAAATCCGTACACAAGGTTAATTACTGTATATTGTATCATTTTTACACTAAAAAACTATAACTATCATTCACTATACTCACCATACTACAACAATACACACTACATTCCTACTGTTCTCTATATAATCAATATATTTATTCCAGTTGCAAATGCAATCATACGATGTCCAATTAGTTATACAGTTGATAAATCAATTACACTGATCCCTATTAAATTAAATAATGGATAATTCTATTATGAACATAGCATCGGATATGGATACTGTATGTAACTCACAGGCATTTTCATGTGCCCCGGAGGAATGTCCCCATTTCTTAAAAAATACGACAAAGACCTGTTATTCTATCATGACCTTAAATATTAGAAGTATATATAAAAACTTTGACCAGTTTGAACTCTTATTAAGCTCTTGTCAACTAAACCCACATTTCATTGTACTAACCGAATGTTGGTTAGATAAGCGTAAATTGCTTCCTACATTGACTAATTATAATAGTTTCAGCTCACAAAAAATAAATAACAAAAGCGATGGCATTGTTGTATATACTAAAAACCACCTCCAATGCACATATGAACAACCCTTCATTACCGACGCGACATGCACATTAATAAAGTATAAAGACTCGGTAATAATTGCTATATATCGCTCACCTTCAGTTACAAACATCAACGCTTTCCTAGAGTCACTAGAGACTATTATAAATGGTTTAAATGCTTATAAGGACGTATTTTTGGTTGGAGATTTAAATATCGACATCAAACTTGGAAATAGGGACTCCAATTCTTCACACTACCTGGACCTCTTATGTAGTCTAGGTTTTCAACCGACTCATACTATGCCCACTCGTGGAGATAACTGTCTCGACCACATATTTCAGAAAACGACTAAAAAGAGTATATGCCTTGTCTTAAATACCTTTATAACAGATCATCAAGTCGTATATCTTAATGTTAACAAATCTATAACCCACAAATTGTCACGTTTAGCACAAAAAATAGATTATGACAAAGCTTTGACTCACTTACTCCAATCAGATCTGCGTATTATTTATGAAACTAATAATCCTAATATTGCAGCTGAAGCACTCAACATAGCTATCATGAACTCTATTAAAATTAATTCGAGACTTATTTTAAAACCCAGAAACCAGGTAGTGCTGAAACCTTGGATAACCTTAGGTCTACTCAGATGTATTCGTAACCGGGATTACATGCACTTAAAATTAAAAATAAACCCTACGAATAACATCCTTAAAGTTACCTACACCAGATACCGTAACTATTGTAACAATATTCTAAAGCGACTAAAACGTACCTACCAAAAAAATGAATTAAAAAAATCTGCAACTAACAGTAAACGTTTATGGGAAAACATCAAAGCCTTCACAAACACTTCTAAATCGAAAAACTCAACTAGTGAACTTCTTTCTCTACAGAATGACCCAATCGATTCATTAAACTACATCAACAACTTTTTTGCCACCATTGGTAGCACTCTGGCCAATAATATTATTTCTTCAAATACTTACACCAAACGGAACGATAACACAAGCATCCCTAATGCACCTTCAAACTCAAACTCGTTCGTACTCCTTGAGACGACGGATTCTGAAGTTAGATCTGTAATACACACACTGAAAAACAATAGTGCCTGTGGCTGGGACGAAATTCCCACTAAATTTATCAAAATGGCAAGTAATTTTATCGTTCCTCATCTTTCTAGGGTGATTAATTTATGTATTAACTCAGGTGTCTTTCCCGATATATACAAAAAATCCCGAATCCTTCCAATATTTAAAGCAGGTGATAAATACACAGTCTCTAACTATCGTCCTATTTCGGTTCTCCCTGTCCTTTCTAAAATTCTGGAGAAAATAATCAACAGACAACTCACAAATTATCTCACTAAATACCAGATAATCTCTAAGAACCAATATGGGTTTCAAAAGGGCAGAAATACGGAAGACGCTACTAGTCACTTAGTCTCTCATGTTAGTAAACTATTAGATAATAAGAAGAAAATCATTGCTGTGTTTCTTGACCTTAAAAAGGCCTTCGACACGATTTCCCTCTCAACTCTAATTAGCATAATGGAACGATACGGAGTGCGAGGAAAACCCCTCCAGTTTTTCAAGAGCTATCTTAACAATCGGACCCAGTGCGTTAAAGTTGATAACTTGACTAGTGACTACAAATCTGTAACTTTTGGAATTCCTCAAGGAACTGTGCTCGGCCCGACCCTGTTCCTGCTCTACCTGAATAATCTGTGCAACATGAAACTCAAAAATGGTACCATTGTTAGCTTTGCTGATGATACTGCCCTAGTCTTTCACGGGGAGAGCTGGGAGGAGGCTCGCGCTCACGCGGAAGACGGAATAAGAATCGTGTCGAGCTGGCTCAGCAATAATCTTCTAACTCTCAACCTTGATAAAACTAACTTTATGACATTCTCAATAAATAAAAACACAAAACCACCAAATAATTTCGTCGTAAAAGCTCACAAATGTGACCCTGCAGAAACTAACACTTGCGACTGCCTGAGTTTGACTAGAACAGACCAAATCAAATATCTAGGAGTGATAATAGATGAACGCTGTAAATGGGCTCCTCAAATTCAACTATTAACATCTAGAGTACGTAAATTACTATGGATATTTAAACTCTTAAGACATATAGCTAATTCTACACTTTTATTTACAATATATAAAGCTCTATGTGAGTCACTTCTTCGCTATTCTATTTCTGTCTGGGGCGGAGCTCACAAGTCACACCTAATTCAACTTGAAAGAGCCCAAAGAAGTTTGCTAAAGGTCATCCTATTTAAGCCATTTAAATACCCAACAGACAATTTATATAAAGAATGTAAACAACTGACTGTCAGACAAATATATATACAACACATAACTTTAAGACAACACAAAATTACACCCTACCTAAGCACTATTCCTACAAAGAGAAGGAAAGATAAAATATGCACCAATGACATGCCTAGAACGTCTTTTATTAAAAACCAAATAGATTTTAGATCCAAATTCATTTACAATAAAATAAATAGCATTGCCTACATACATGAACTTTCCCAATCGAAATGTAAAGCTATTACCAGGATGATATTGCTTGATTGGACCTACGACCAAACAGAAGAATTCTTAACTATCCACAAATGATTGCTTGATTACAGTTTGTAGTATGGTTATTGTTAAATATTGAATTATACACGCACACACACACACACGCACACACACACACACACACACACACACACACACACATCACCACTTCATCACATCACAAATTCAGTTTGAATTATAATTGTATCTGAAAGTAATCGTATTGCTAAATGTTGCATGTCTCATCCTCTTAAGTTTTACTATTAATTTAATTTAAGTTTTTATATATATATATTTTTAATTTATGTGTTTCTAGTACTATTAATTAAACTGTAAACTGTACCATAAGGAAGGAGGTCCCCAAAACACAGGCTGACCTAGTTTGGGGACCAACAAATCATTTGATGTACCATGTAATTTGTTCAATAAACTTCATTATTATTATTATAGTGTTTCTCCTCGGAGTCACGGGACAAGCCCGGTCTTTTTGAGAGGCATGCGAGGGGATACAGATCCAACTCGTAGAGGCCCTTTGGAGATGTTTAATGTAATGGATTACAACTGCAGGGACACACTCCCGACCACATCAGTACAACATGTCCGGGAATGTGTACCTGCAGAAGTAGGGACTATTGTAAGTAAAAATGAAAGAAAAAGACTGGGCTATGGAAATGAAGGTTGGATGGACTGGAAATGGGATATTGCAAAGAGGTCGGCACCTGCCATAACAAGTGGTGAACAAGTTATCGGCGGCAGGCCGTGGCTCGCCGCCCACTGGATGGGCCCCCCGAAACAGCCGACGTAGAGACGGCAAGGGGGCAACATCGGTGTGGGCGACTCGGGGGTGTAGAGAGGTGTGCTGCGCTTTCTCTAAACGTTACTCGCGGCGTTATGCCCTTTAACACTTCCACCCCCGGATCACACAGCCGAGATCGACTGTGCCTCTAACGACCCCCCTCTGGCCGGCCGGTGAAGGCAAGCCAGAGCCGAGAGTCCTGCGGGCCCCCTTGGGGTCCACTCCGACCGGTGAAGGCTCGCCGGAGACGAGGGCCCTGACCGACTCTCTGGGGCACTCGGGAATCGCCCGTGGTGTCGCTACTCACCAACAGCTCGCCACAAGCTGCCCTGCGGGCTTATTATTATTATTATTATTACTTACGTCACTTGACGAACCTTCCTGGCAAATTTCATGTTTCTAGGTGTAGCGGTTGAGGCTGTGCGTTGATTATCATTATATAATCTTCTTTTACTATATAAAAATAAGTCGGGCTTTCCTCCCTGACGCTATAACTCCAGAACGCACGGACCGATTTCCACGGTTTTGCATTTGTTGGAAAGGTCTCGGGCTCCGTGAGGTCTCAAAATTCCCACGGGAACGGGGGCGCTGCGGGTGAAACCGCGGGGCACAGCTAGTTATATATATAGATTACATATCAGTGTAAACGGCGTGCCAATTATCCAAGGTTCCCTTATATCTAAGCAATCCATTTTATATTCATACTTATTAGGTTCATATACTAATGTTAGTAACAAGGTTGTGGAACCCACTTAACTACCTATAAGTTTAAATTATCTAAAACTAGCAGCGCCCCGCGGTTTTACCCGCGTTGTGCCCGTTCCCGTGGGAATTTCGGGATAAAATGTAGCCTATAGCCTTCCACGATAAATAGACTATCTAACAGTGAAAGAATTATTCAAATCGGTTCAGTAGTTTCTTAGATTAGCGCGTTTAAACAAACAAACAAACAAACAAACAAACAAACAAAACAAACTCTTCAGCTTTATAATATTAGTATAGATTAACTTGAATTTAAAACAGTCACACCAAACCAACAAAAAACAAATAAGTGCGAGTAGGTCAGTGGCCAACCCTGGTTGCGGAGTTTTTTAGACCGCCTAAAGGCCTCCGATATGGCCTGGAAACCCATTTATTTTCTGCAACCCAGTCAAAGCCTTCAGTGTATTTGCAAATCGCAGTTTAAATTAAAACACCTACATAATTCCAATTTGAATAAATCACTTGTTATACCCATGTAATGCGTCATCGGGGACCTGCCAACAATCAATCGAGTGAATGATAACTTGTCTGTGGTACGTCGATCAGTCAAGGTGCGCGGGCGCAGGATAGCGCCGCCCGTCAGACAGGGCTTTGTGAACGTGGGAAAAATCCTTTAGACCGATTTGTCTGTAATTTTTTTAGTTACAGGTATAATTACAAGGAGTACCCTTTAAAAATTGTTTACTTATATAAAAAAGGATAGCAACAATACTTATCCTACTAAATATATATACATAAATGCGAATGTTTGTAAGGATGGATGTATGTATGTTATGGATGCATTATGTTTGTCACTCTTTCAAGAAAAAACTACTAGACGGATTTGGATGAAACTTTACAGCAATATAGGTTATACATCAGAATATCACATGCATGGGAGACATTTTATCCCGAAATTCCCGCAAGAACGGGTACAACGCGCGTGAAACCGCGGGGTGCGGCTAGTTTAATATACCTAAGCTAAATTCAAGATGCAAAATTCTGCTTGCAAACTGAAAGCTAGTACTGAATGAAGAAATAATGTTAAGTAAAAATCAAGAAAGTTAGTTAGAATCGAATCTTTAGTTCCTGCCCAGGTATTTAGTGATGTGATAGGTACTAGGGACCTAGAATCCACTGCGATCTTGCTCGGCTCATTTAGATTCATATATGGAGGTAAATAAACTACACAAACACACTATTGTTCCCAAAGCACTAATAGCTAGGCTATTAAAGAAAATAAACAAATAGACATAATGAAATATACTCACTAGAAGTTTACAAATAACTTTTTTATGACTTATGATTCCCGTTCTAAGAAAACGCCTCATTTTTCTATTCCGGACCACTAAACTGCGGGTTAACATTATGAAAAAATATAGAACCTTTTTTTCAACTGACAACACCCAAGGCTCGTTTTTATGTCCATTTTGAAAATTAAATTATAGGTTATAATTTTAATACGATAGGTGTGTAATATATTTTAGGGAATGAAAGATTTTTATCATGTTATGATATTTATTTTATTGTAATTTATGTGACTTGTTATATTATGAATTAATTTATTCTTCTTTTTATTTATTTAAGGACATTTTTTAATTGGATTTGTGTGTTTGTGTTTTATATATTTTTAGAATAAATTAGATTCCAATTTTTTTCAAAACCTTCAAGTAAAAATAAGAACCAATTTTTCAAAGTCATTGAAAACTAGCTACTTACAAAGTACCTACATGAATAATGGATATCGATATACCAGTCAGTCATTTTCTAACAATCACCGATTGAAGTAACTTCATTAATTCTTACCATTCATTATTATACTTAGCATGACACAATGGCGGCATGACATTCCGATGGAAACAACTTGGAAATCAAAAGTAAATCTGCCAACAATTTTACTACCAACATTTCACGTAGAGCGGCAAAACAAAGCTAAAAACGCACGCTCGATTATATACAGCCCATAAAGATAAACATCTACAAGGAAATCGGCAGATTCTAAGCTGAGCCGCTTAAATCGATCTATGGGATGTAGACGATTTGTTTTAACTCATCAAAAAACGGTCGGCTGCGACAAAAGACAGTCACAAAGATAGAGGATCATAGATAACATGACAATAAATAACACCAATGGTTTGGGTTATGTCGGACATATATTATGGTTCCATGTTAAATGAACCAATCTATAATGAAGTTAGATTTTTCACCGGACTTTTTTATTTGAGCAGCTTAACTAGTTCTTTTCAGCAAAAAATGTTACCTGTAATCAATACGAAAAGTGAAAGGCAAGCAAAGCGTAACTCAATCAGCACGGAACCCTAAATACAGTTAGTAAAAATAAATGAATAAAAACAAATGAAAGCCGGGTGTAAACATAAGCTGATTACACCGATCACTGTCATCAAAATAACAAGATAAGGAAATAAAAATAGAATTTATCTGCCATTATTGGATAGGGGTGGAAAAGTGTTAAATAAAATGGTTGTAGTTCATGCCCCTATGACGAAGGGCTCCTGCCGCAAAACTTTATTAAATCTTCCTTAGAATTCATTACGCTCGTGTCTAAATTAAGTTTCTCGTCCCTACGGCTCACTTTTAACTTTGAGCTCTCGGTACCGCGTTGTTTTCGCGAACGGTAGTTGATTTAATTTTAATATCTAATAAGATTTATTGCGGGTTTGTACATTAATAAATAAAATACAGATTTAGGGTTCTCCTTTATTACAAAACATGGTGTTGTTATAATTAAAACTGCAAAGATATCTCCAATAAAACCTTTTTCAGCAATAAATATTTTGGTATTTTGGGTTTGGCATAATTTCAATCATTTGTTATTTTGTTTTTCTCTGTATTTGTCATGAATCAAACTGACAGTGAAAGAGCGGTGAAGGTCCATTTGAATCTAAATTGATTTCTGGCCTATGAACATAATTAAGACCGTTAGGTCTTTTGTGCACAGGTGGCGCGATACACGTTTTTTACATTCGTATCAAAAGCATTGAGGTCCACTCCAACAATAGCCGGCACTAGAGCTCAACAGTGCCCACAAGCCGCCGCGACAGATGCAACAATATACCAAAAGAATGATTAATGTATAATATCTCCACTAACGTTTTACATCAAATAAAAAATATTTGAAGGAAACAAAACTTTTCGCCTTTTGTTTATTGCGACGACGCCAACATGTCTGCACCAGACAGATTCGAATTTAGAACGACCATCATTAATTATATTTTTGTCTTACTCACGCATTCCATTTTCGAAGTCGATATGATCTATAGATCCGATCTATGAGTCTATCGATCACGCGCATTGGAATCTAAATTTATTCATTTAGTGGCATCTTTTTTGCAGATGATGTTTGACATTTTATGGATGAATTGATAAATTGTTTAGCTTTAAATAATAAAGTGCTTTAATTTTAATCAATATGGAACTTAATAGTGAATCACAGGTAGATTGGAACTAGGTAGGTACTATTATTTTTATAATTATGTCATAAAACTTGTTTGTTTATCTTTAGATACCCATAATTTCCAATGCATTTTGTTAATTAAATTTTAGCCTTGAAATTGTCTATAAATTAAAAATTACCGACATTGGTAATTAATTACTACACTTTATGATTAAGTAAGGGCCTATATGTAAAAAGTAGATTACTAGTTAAAATAAACATCAACAACAATAGGTACATTATATACATACTAAGTATTTATGGCTTGATGTTAATGATGTATTCGGAATCCTACCTTTCCGAGTGAAAAACAATTAAATAGAGGACTTGATTAAGGTATCCACCTATAGGTAAGTAACTAATTAACTCTAAACAATATTTCATCATCAGATCGCATGACGCGAGACAAAAAACAAAAGGTCGGAATGACCGCGCCAAAACTAAAATGTTCTCTCCAAAACAAATAAGACTTAAACAAAAAATGAAGTCAGTTAATAAGCTGGATGACATTTGGGAATTTGAAAAATTCATTCGAAGCATTATTAATAGCGCTCTTGAAATGGGACCCTCCATATGATTATTAAAATGAGAGGAGAGCATTAGGCACTGGGCTCTAGATGCAACTCTTGTACCATTAATCCATCGGTGTATGCGCCGGGCCCGTCGCCGGTGAGGTAAGTTATTGTCTTATTGGACAAGGTCTCATAAACGTAACCGCCTCGTACTCGTGTTTCGTATTAAACATTGCTTCTTCGTAACAAGTTTCGAATGGCGTGATAGCAAATAATTTTATAAGGACCCTTAACAATATGTCAAACCGTTTCATGTTTATTTTTTTTCTCATTTTCAATAAATAATACGCTCATAAGTTTACATTGTTCGATTTGGTCGAGTCGAGACCTTACGACGATATTTCTTAAAATTATTTTGACAAAAAAATAACAAAGCGGGTTCTTTATGCATTTCGGGCCTACATTTGTTATTATGGGAGAATGATAATGTGATTATTGTTTTGCGAGATTTTAGAAGATTGATAGTCGATTGTCACGGGTAATGAAGTGCTTTGGAACCTAACCATTTTATGCCTTATTCGTTGATAATTCAGTTCGTTTTATACGAAGTATTGGAATCGATCTTGATGGAGTTGGAAATTTTCAAATACCTTTTATTATGTCTCTACTTGTCTCCTAGCACCCATTGGAAATCTAAAGAAGGGTGGGAGGAAAATTGGCTACTAGACATGCAATTAGGCTTCCTACATTTTCGCCGTCGTAGATTAGTATGCAATGTACATTAGATGCAAAATCTAAAATTTAGATTATCATTAAGGTTCACAACCAGCCCACTAATGTAATCAAGTTATGAAAGCAGGACGTATACTCGTATTACAATTTAACCAATGCGTTCTCAACATTGATTTGATCAAGGAGTTAACAATAGCACAATAGGTCTCTCAAGCTATCTTAATTAATCGATTGTGCATATGGACACTATTGTGACAATATAGTAAACTCATAATAGAAGATAATTGATATCATTAGGTGCCTTTTAAACCTTGCAGTCTGTGACTGGAATGTGAATGTGAATGGAACAAAACTAAGGACTTAACAACGCTGCGCGACGGATGAATGAGTCTATACAATTTCTTAGATCTAAAGGTTAAAGGTTAAATAGAGAACCAATGAGGTGATAGGTACCTAAAGACGTTAAATCTAGATGCGTTGAAGTTCTTAAATACCTACCTAGGTTTCAGTAAGTTGGTGCCGATCGTTCCAGGCCGTTGTTGATTACACTACCTATTTAAGTTATCACGATTTATGAACACTTTTAAACACTAAGACGGCACTGCAGTTGTTTGGTTGCATATCGTCAAGCATAGTGTGCAATGATGACCGATGACCTCTACCTCCAAGGTGGACGAATAGCCAGTCGTCTAATTACACGGCTATAGGTTAATTTACACGAAGTTACATAGACCATGTTGGTTAGCTTTAATTAAAAACAACACTATAAACCAACATAGGTACCTAGGTATACCTAGTCACAATGTTCAACAAAAGAGGTTGAATACCTACGGTCGGTTCAAATATTAGCTGGAATGACTTTAACTAGAATGGTATTGCAATGATACCAATCATCTTTAACAAAAAGTGGTAACATTCTTTACATATTTTAATGGTTACATCTATACTAATATTATAAAGCTGAAGAGTTTGTTTTGTTTGTTTGTTTGTTTAAACGCGCTAATCTCAGAAACTACTGAACCGATTTGAATAATTCTTTCACTGTTAGATAGTCTATTTATCGAGGAAGGCTATAGGCTACATTTTATCCCGGATTTCCTACGGGAACGGGCACAACGCGGGTAAAACCGCGGGGCACTGCTAGTCATAAATATTTGTGAGAAAAAGATAATTTATTTGTGTGTTTTATACAAGTCCCTGGGACCGGGCCCGCCGTAGGCGTGGCTGACCCGCCTCGATCGCCAACCCGCTTATTATCCACTTATCCCCATCACTTCTGTAAAAATATAACTTCTCTGACGCCAGTCGCAGCCAAGACCCACCTACGCAAATAAAATTGTCTTCAGCTCTATTATCAATGTTACGTACCTATATCTGTTAAGGAGATAAGCAATACGAGTAAAGGAGATTAGATAGAGTCGAGAATCCGTTATCATTTTCATTTATTGTAGGTTTAGCACTATCATTAATAATTTCCGTGATCATACAGCTTAATAATGTTGATTTTGTTGTAAAGGTACTATATTTACCACTCAATTAAAAGAGAGAGAGAAGAAATCAAGAAATTACAACTCACATTTTCGGTAATCAATTAATAGGTAATAGACATATGTTTAGTAACCGTTTGTACTTACATATGTTATGTACAGGTGAGTAGGTTAGGTACTGAGATCCTCGAGGGTGTAGGTGTTATATTAACCTATTGTTTTGAAATAAACGAATGCACAGGGAATGCACTACTAAGACGACCTTACTGCCCCCCCCCCCTTCTCCTACTTAGTTACGATTACGAAATATTATTAACTAAGAACCTACCTTTACTATTAATTAAATAATATTTTCCTCCCCCTTTACTTACAAATTCATACATTATGACACCAATAAGTATTCTCCTCTGGGAGTATTTGCCAACAATTATAGCCTTCTGAAGGTCAGTTATTTTTACTCTAGGGAGCTCTTACAACCGTGGGAATAAGGGCTGAATTAGGGTACCCCATTGGAATAATGTGGGATGCAGACCGAAAGCTAACTTAGTTTAGCTTTGCTCGCATGGCTATCGTAGTTTTTGTGTACTTAACATTTTCTGCAAGTCCAAAATATTAAATCACTGAATGACTATAAACACGCGTGTTTGTGTGCGTCACTATCAGTACTGTAGGCAAGATCATTCTTTTTTTATATTCATTTGACATACCTTACGTTAACCCATGGTTAACCATAGAATTACTTTTCTCCGTTTACTTTTTATCTTTTCTTATATATTAATTACTAGCAGCGCCCCGCGGTTATACCCGCGTTGTGCCCGTTCCCGTGGGAATTTCGGGATAAAATGTAGCCTATAGCCTTCCTCGATAAATAGACTATCTAACAGTGAAAGAATTATTCAAATCGGTTCAGTAGTTTCTGAGATTAGCGCGTTTAAACAAACAAACAAACAAACAAACAAAACAAACTCTTCAGCTTTATAATATTAGTATAGATTAGTATAGATAGTACTATTGTATAAGTACTCTTTTTTCTTGATTGTCCTAAAATATGGACCATTCTCGTCTATTTTCCAGCCGAAGACGAGAGATTGCTCCTGAAAAAGAAAAAGGTTTAGTGATTTTATTTCATTCTTACCCTATCTCTAAACCTTTTTCCTCTCCAGGAGTAGTTGTTTTCGACCGGAAAATTGACGACATTGGTCCACATTTTGGGACAATCCAGAAAAAATAGAGTACTTATACAATAACTGCATTTTGGTCAGCTAGGTAGGTACACTGACATTTCAACCAAAGGCATAACAATGCTTAAGTTACCTACATTAAGGTCGTCAGAATTATGGTGGCACTAGCAGCGCCCCGCGGTTTTACCCGCGTTGTACCCGTTCCCGTAGGAATTTCGGGATGAAAAATAGCCTATAACCTTCCCGTTGAATGTGGCTATCTATTACAAAAAGAATTATTCAAATCTTCAAATTTCTGAGATTAGCGCGTTTAAACAAACAAACAAACAGACAAACAAACAAACAAAACAAACTCTTCAGCTTTATAATATTAGTATAGATTTCTAAATGATGAATGTTTTATAAATATTTTATCTGTTTATAGTAATCGGATAATATGTATATGGTAATGGACATTACATATTATATGGTAATGGTTCAAAATAAATTTTAATCTCGAACTAAATTACACACAAATAAAAATTACAATTAAGTAAATCCGCAAAAAAAGTTACGTAAAGAATTTTACCGTCAGATTTGTACAATTCAATAACCCTTAAGTCGCCTTTAATCCTATTTAAACAAAAAAATGCTAAGTTTATCCGTCTTTTATTAGTAGAAAGGTAATAAATAGCTAAGCAATTCACCCTTATATAATCAACGTCTAATTCGGTATTCTAAGCTTACAATAATGATTAACGACGCATTTTATTAATTCGATCAACCGGGATTAGATGCTCTGTGGCAGAGGGTACGTGGAAAAAATAAGCGGGTACTGTCAAGGGATACAGGAGTTAGGGTTGATACACTCTTAAAACAACGATACAACAGTGTTCTAAATGGGACATTTGGTAAAAATGCTACAATAGACAATATATTAAAACATAGACATAAGTACAGACGAACGTAAGATCTGTATCTAACTGCCGCATTCTGGGACGTCAACTAAATCAACTAATTGATGTCATTGTCACACAATAAAGTTAATGGTAACTAATTCTGAGTTCGATGGTTAGTATTTAAACTGATAGATACTTTTTAAAGAATGAATAAGTAAGCTACACTTACCTTAAATAGTGATTACTCTAACTTCAAAGAAAGTAATCTGAAATAACAGGTATCATATTAAAAAAAAAAAATTGACTTTAATTTGATTAAAGTGGCGTTATTATTATTTATTTAAAACGGGAACTTACGTACGACGGAGACTACTGTCGAGAGTTCCTCGACACGTTTCGGCCACATACGGTAGCCTTCATCAGGAGGTGGGTGAAGCGCTCGCGACAGCGTCTCTCCCCGCACGTCCGGGGAGAGACGTCGTACGTAAGTTCCCGTTTTAAATAAATAATAATGACATTAACGTACGTTTCAATTAATAGTAAAGTGGCGTTAGGAAATATCTTAATAAAAGGGATTAAGCAGTTGGTATTTTTTGGTAATTTCTTACGTCTACCGGAACAAAAACACTAAGCAACCACGCCCATATAACGTGAGAAACTAACACATGATATAACCCAATTTTTTATCACATCACTATCAACCCATGTTTCTGTCACCCGTCACCTGAATGAATTACCTACCTATATCTTATCTGGACCATATATAATATGGAATATGGTACCTACATAAATATACATAGTTAAGTACTGTTTAAACCTTTATACCTACATACATCGTAATGTTAATGTATGCGAAATTTAAATTAAATGGGACTAGTTAGTTACTAATTTGAATTAATAAAAAGATTTGATAGAATTTTTTTGTTGATGATGATGAGAAAAGTGTTTTTTTCTTTTTAATATAATTTATTTTACTGCAGCGGCATCAAAATATAGCATTCTAATACAATTTTGATGTATAAAACAGAACGTATTCTTTTACATACATTTGTGGCAACCCTACGTGTGAAACCTTTATGTCAACAAAGGGGATGAGCAAAAAATCTGCGCTGGGGGATGCGTTTATGTTTATTAAATTTTGATGCTGTAATTATTGTGATATTTCCTACCATATTGTTTGTAAGTTTACAAAACACGGCTTTGTTTATATCCAACTTGTAATCAAAGGCAATAGGTAGTTAGGTACCGAAGATGTGTGACGTTTATTTTCTCCCCGTACATATATGTTAACTTATGACTAGCCTACATGTACAATATTGTAGTTACATAATACTTTTCTAAGCCAAGATACGTATTGTTATTTTTTTGTCGTGTACCTCTCCAATTACAAAACTGCGCCGCGATATTGGGAAAACGCTTTTTTTAAATAGCTATATTTTGAACTGAGACCAATTTTGAGCACACATTCGCTCGTTTTTACCCTGAAAGGAAAATATCCTCGCGAGCAGAACTTTTAATTCACCGATGATCGGCTGAGAAGAATGTATACTCATTTCTTTATTGAAAGAAAATTTGTGTTTTCTATTTTAAACAAACGTCTTTTGTTTGACCAATTTGTATTGAACAAACGTTGAAGATATGCTTAATATTCACACGCACGCATCGACCGCTTAGAAAAGATATGCGATTAAATACGCATTGTAAAAAATAAAAATTGCAGTAGTAGGAAAGATAGTTTGGTCTGACCCCAAAATTTTTGTTTTTACTATTGTTTTATTCATGTCAATATTGAAGGCAAACCCAAAGGTTTATTAATTCTATGCGCAATCTTATCAAATTATTTAAATTGTATTAATGGTATTATGTATATCAGTTTTACTGCTTTCAATAGGTAACCAAAGTAATTTGAAACAGTTGTTAAGAAAATGTTACCATAACCAGACGAATTAGTGGAATTTAATTAAAATTGTATCTATATAAAACGAATCACCTAAATCTTACATAGGCAGAATAAGAGGTAAGTGAAGTCCCTATCAAATAAAAGCTTGACATATCGTAAAATAAATATGGTTTTTGTTATGGAAGGTGTTTGTGTTTTTGGTAAACGAAAATGTATGATTTGCAGACTAGTATCATGAATAATCGCATATGGCTGTGGCTCGTCCTGGCTGTGCCGATAGTTGGCGGGATCGGTATAGTAGTCGCTTTCTCAGTCACACGTAATGATGGCGCAGGATCCAACTCTATAGATTACGACGCCGACTTCTGCCACCCCATGGTGATAGCGCATAGAGGAGCCAGCGGGTACGTCCCGGAGCACACCCTCGGGGCCTTCGCCCTGGCAGTCACCATGGGGTCAGACTACATCGAGCCAGACCTCGTCATGACCGGCGACGGACAACTCATCGCGAGGCATGACAACGAGCTAGGCCTCACGACAGACGTCGCCCAACACCCCGAGTTCGCCGACAGACAACGAACACAATACGTCGATGGATTTTTAATAACTGGATGGTTCACCGAAGATTTCACTCTCGCCGAGATAAAGACCCTCCGGGCTATCGAACGCATTCCTACCAACAGACCCGGCAACGCCAGAATGGATACAACTTACGAAGTTCCGACCATGCAAGAAATAATCGATCTAGCCAAAGGAATGGAAATCTCATACAATCGGCGTATTGGAATATATCCTGAAATCAAACACGCTACCCATTTTCAGAGACTCGGTTTGGCAATGGAAAGACCTCTGGTGGAAGTTCTGCATGCTAATGGATACACAGGTCCGGAGGCACCGATCTATATTCAATCATTTGAGATCTCAAACTTGAAGGAACTCAGTACAATGACTGATCTTAGGTTGATACAGTTGTTTAGTGCAAGACAAGTACAGCCGGTGGATCAAGCTTTTGCAGGAACTACTGTGACATATGGCGACATGGCCACACCGGAGGGATTGCGGGAAATCGCCACTTATGCCTACGCGGTTGGTCCAGCCAAGGGCTACATCATACCCCGCGATGCGAACAATAACCATGGCGAGGAAACCAGTTTCGTTGCTGACGCACACGCCGCTGGTTTGAAGGTACATCCGTACACATTTAGGGCTGAAAACCCTTTTCTACCAGCAAATCTCAGAAGTGACGATTCATTGGACGGTTTTGGAGATTCCATAGCGGAACAGAGAGCGTTCTTCGATGCTGGAGTAGACGGACTATTTACTGATCATCCTGATATTTCAGTTAGAGCAAGAGGATCTTGCCGGTGATACTAACCTAACCAATACTTCACATAATTATGTAATGTTTATGAAACATCGAGTAAGATAGACGATTAATAATAGGTACATAGGATAGTGTAAAGAAATGTTGATAAATAAGAAGTTGTACATGTTTTATACATCAATGTACACATTATAATGTAAG
Source organism: Cyclophora punctaria (assembly GCA_951394245.1). NCBI lineage: Eukaryota > Metazoa > Arthropoda > Insecta > Lepidoptera > Geometridae > Cyclophora > Cyclophora punctaria. The sequence goes on from OX596171.1 coordinate 5,383,070, forward strand.
TAAATTACAAAATATATATTTTTATGTATCGTATTATTGTCACAATAAGAAGATATTATGACATACTGATAATAATACGATACATAAAAATATATCTACGCTTAGATAGGTTTTCGTTATGAAATATGATTATTAGATAAAAAATACAAAGACGAACTGAACGAAATATCAAGAGATGGCAGAAAAATTTTCTTCTACAATTGTTTCTTATCCTTTTGACGCAAACAATCTTAGAATGTGCGTTAATTAAATGAGGTTTTACCACGCTTGATTCATAAGTATGGAAGTTTTATTTACTTTAAACACCCAAGTAGACCTTTTAAATTGTAAGTACATACATACAAAAGATTACAGTTAAACTCAAAAGTTGTACATAGTTTTAAACACAATTGTATCACATTTAAAAGGTATTATACATATAAGTTAAACCACTTTAAGTAATACTTATATTTAATCCACTTTTGTGGCAAACAAATTTTAACCAGATTAATAAGTGAACTTAAATTGATGGACATACACAGAAGAATACAATACAACTTATAGAGATACGCTAATTCAAACGAAAAGTAATGAATATCGACTTTCAGGCCAGCCACATATATAATCGCAAATGGCTATGGCTTGTTCTAGCCATCCCAATCGTTGGAGGAATAAGTGCGGTTATTACGAGGCCGACTTCTGCCACGGTGATAGCACATAGAGGAGCCAACGGGTACGTCCCGAAGCGCACCCTCGGGGCCTTTGCCCTCGCACTAATCATGGGGGTCAGACTACATCGAGCCAGACCTCGTCATGACCAGCGACTGTCACCTCGTTTGATCAAGTTATAGCGGCAACAAGTTTGACGTACACTGATATGAGGGTTTGCGAGAAATCGCCTCATATGCGTAAGTGGTTGGTCCAGATAAGGGTGTGCAGGGTGTGCATGATTTCGCGCGTATAATGTAACGCGCGAATCATGCAGAGGTGACCAGTTTCGTTGCGCCGGCCGTCGGTTTAAAGGTCCATGCATCCACGTTCAAAGCTGAAAACCCTTATCTACCAACTGGTCTCCGAAGCGACGATTCGTTGGACGGTTTCGGAGACTTCATCCGGAGATTTCAGTAAAAGCGAGAGGATCCTGCCGGTGATAGCAATACTTAACGTGTTATTAGTTAATCTACATTGATCAAGACAATAACAACTGAGTTGGTACGAAATGTTAAAGAAATGTTATAGATTGTTATTAATCCGGAGTGTAGCAGAAATATTACGTCATAAAAAGATATGTGCTCAGATGTTTTTACTGTTGATTCTTGTCAATGTTCTTTTTTCTTACAGATATTAATAACTTTAGTTTTTTGCTATGGTAACAGACGGAGATCGACATATGCCTGAATTAGTTACTTCTATTCGCACACAATTGAATTGTTAAACGAATTGTTTTTATACAAACAGCGGCATGGTTATAACGTCTCTATGGTGTGAAGTCTCACATATAGTCTCATGTAGCAAACCTTAAAGTTTGAATATATACATAGTACATTCACACTCACCCATTATCTTCGCTCTAGAAAGCCACCAAGTAATTCAGAAAAGAAAACCATTCATAGCTGTTTAAACTAACAAAACTACGAGTAATCTTTTGTTCAGTTTAAACAATACAATTTGAAAATAAACTGTTTAAGAGTCCACGCACCACGTCTGGGTTCGGTGTCCACTTTTTTGACATGTAAAGTCAGGTGGCCCACGCCGCCCACGGGTGGACGCCATCTGTAACTTATTAACCACAGTACTAGTAAACGTCGAGTGGACAACGCAAGCAAACGCACGTATGCGAGAAAAGAGTGGTCATCGAGTGGGCTAATGGTGTCCACACGTGGACTTGTACTAACTAGGCGTTTCGGACTTGGTTTATTTAGGTAGCGAGTGTATAGAAATATTTTGAGACACAAGAAAATACTAACAACTTGAGGCAAGTCAGTCTTTCGGGTAGCTCTAATGACCCATATTAGTAATGCCTTGAATCTTATTCTATGAATTGAAATATTCAGCCTTAAATACGAATATAAACTTTCGGACAAACAAAATTCACAAATATTCTTGAAGGGACACTTTATTTTTCATTTTCTTACACACACAAGATGTATATTTTCTTATTTTCTACGTAATTCATGATTAACATGGTCTTTTATAATGATAAAATTGATACAAAAATAAATGTTTGAAAAATATTGTGGTCATAGCTCTTTTGAGATGATTTGGCATCATGGCCAACTTGATTAATAAATAAAAATGTGCTGACCGACGATCTGTCGAATGCGCGGTGCACTAATAAGGTCCCTTTATAGTTGTTCCCTAAAAAGCGTCATCATTTAGTAAAAATATCTCAAAAATTCACATTAATAAATTAACACTGACTGTACACTCCAATTACGACTAAGCTGTAAGTACTAAGTAGTTAAATAAACAAAAATAATATACAATAACAAAAAATACAGAACTAAAATTAGCTATGTACGTACAATTAGTGATCTTATAATTAGTTATTTAATTGATTCTTAAGTAAATCTATACTGTACATTATTTCATAATATGTATTTCAGTCATTCATGTAATTTAACTTACAAATTAACATTCCGTGTACACTACGTAGTATAATAACGAAGCATAACTATAACTATGGTGATAATATCGACTAGAGTACGCGGCAGATAAAACTACGCGCAACCGTATGCACCTATAGCAAACATCAGTACAACATGCTAGAAACGAAACCACTTTGTTCAGCATTCGACTAGTCAAGTATTGGCTACACTATCGGACGCGTACCCTAGAACTCATTACCAATAAGTACAACATTTACTAGGATTACTATCCCAATTATACCTATATGATTTTCTCGAAACCGACTCATATAAGCACAATTTCTTCCCCGATTTTTCTTTAAGAGTTTTGTATAAGCGATAAATTGCACTTATTGATTGTTTGTGTCGTATTAGCATGTTGTTAAGGCAACCTCTGGAACTCCATTCAGTGTCAAATCTAATGTCATGAACTCTGTTTATTGCATCTAAAGCCGACGTCCACACTCCCATGGATACATCTTCAGATGAATAAATACTAGAAAGAAATTATTTTGTTCATTCATCAACGAACAACGAAATTCAAAGCAAATATTAAGCTTACTTAAATAACCGTAAACCATTTATACAAAGCTAAGCTAAAAACAGTGACCGACCAAACTTTCAGTTACGGCCGAAACTTTCGGCCGCGCCGAAACTCGCATGTTCGGGAAACTTCGCGGTTATGGGACGTGGCTGTCCACGTGACTAAACGACCAAAGGCCTTGGTTGCCTAAATAAAGTAAACATTACTTAAAATACTTCATTGACACAATTACAAAAAATCACAATGTATGTAGTGTGATATTGATGTTGAGCTTGTATAAGAAAGTACAAAATCCCCTATGTTTGAATATTAAATTATATCAGTTAAATTATATCAACTATCAACCCATGTAATCCAAAGGAATAAATAAAAAAGTGTAATTGTTATAATGTTTAGTTTTACAACCACGCCTAAATAAAGCCCAATATCCATAGATAGTTTTGGTATATCGATTCTGAATTAGATATTTGTTTAATTTACCTGTATGAATATGCAAAAAAAATTGTAAAATTTCACAAAATTTCGGTTTGCGATCGACATTTTAAATTATGTTTAAGTACGTTTCGGTTTTGACCGAAGAGGGAGGCCGAAAGTTCGGTTTCTATTTCGGCCAAAAATCATGTTTCGGTCGGTCACTAATGAAAACATTGGCATGCGCAAATGTTCTTTCAACCGCGAAAAATTTGTTCTATATGTTTACTTCTTTAAAAATAAATAATTAATAGTAAAAATTGTTTCATTGGAAACAAATAAATTTTTATAACTTTTGGAATTGATGATATACGCGATAGCGTGAGCTGTGTTGCGTACAAAAGTACAATACAGTAACTTACATTTTCTAAATTCTAATACTAAATGAATGGGGAGCCGTCTTTGAGCGACATCGACGAACATTTGCTCTCATCTTTGTTTTGAGCACTAATATAATCAATGGTTATGGATGACTTCATTAAGTTTTAATTTTCACTCAAAACAATTGTCACAAGAAAAGCAGACTGATATGCACATTTAAATGCAATTTAAGGAATTAAAAGAATTGTTAAAATCAATCTTAAATAAAATAATTAGTAATGTATACAAGTACAATCAGGGCAACATGTCTTGCCTTCAGTCTCTGGAAAAAGATTATTTCCGTTTGCTAGGATATCTGTGTTTAAGGTTATCATTATCATATCAGGTCATCTCTCTACAGTACATAACTGAAATCTAGCCAACTGTATCTCTTTTAACGGTAAACAAGTAAAACATGTTGCCCTTTGTTGTATGGGGTATCTTTATACTTACGATAACTGATCCATATTCCTTGCCAGAAAGTCCACGATGGAGCGTGAGATGACATAGCCACCTCCAAGGGCATAAGGCAAGTATTTGTCACACAGAAACCAACCATTTTCCTGCCACTTGCCAGTGATGTATACATTGGCATGGCCATTGAAATAACCCCAGTAGAGACCTTTATATGTGCCAAGAGGTTTCTGAAAATGAGGAAGAATTTAAGAAATCAGTTTAATGTTACAATACATGCTTAGTTTTTATACATGAATACAAAAATAAGGTGTTGTATGTTTGACATTGTGGCTTCTAAATAAATGGATTGGTTATAATGCAGTTTGTTTTGTTTTAAAGATATTTAAGGGGAGTGTGCTTAACTATCATTAAATGATGGTTGAGAAGTTACACTTTTATTATAGTGAAGGAGTGAACATTTATATTCATTTATCTGATTAAACTATCCTGATAATATTGGACATTACAAAAGTTTTAAATATTAATGATTTAATGTATCCAAATAATCTATAAATAAAAAGAAAATAATCCCCAAGAAAATACGGGTAATTATGATTATATTAAATTGATATTTACATTAAATGCAATATTACCTTAAATGTTACAAAATCTTGTATTCTAGGAGAGTCCATAAAAGGTGCATAGTTTTCCAGTTCCTTTATTATTAAATCAATCCTCACAAAGGAATCATCATCTGTTTTAATCACATATCTTAGATTAATCGAATTAAAACTGAGCCATTCCATAGCATGTAGCATTTTCATGGTTAAATTTTGGTACGAGTCTATAACATCAGGCAACAGCAACAAGTCCCCATTCATATTTTGTTCTTTTCTTAGTCTATGTACAGCTTTTCCAGACATTCCTTGAATGCCAATAACAAATAAAATTTTGACTACGCCTATTTCACAGTTTGTGTGTTTACCAGACATAGTTTGATTCCATTTATACTGAATACGACCATCATTCAAATTTATATTACACATAAGTTTACCCCATGTATGTCTTATAGCTTCTCTACGATCTTTATTATGCGGTCCAGATAATACTAGCCCAATATAGTCGCAAGTTTCTATTTTTTTATCAATATATACGTTTGGGGTCGTAGACACAGTTTCAACACAATCTATGTTTAGAAAACTCATAGTGATTCCACATCCAAGACAGAAGGAGAATATACCAACCAAAACCATATTTCTGTACCTTCGTAAGTAAAAATACCACATGATTTACAAAACACATTAAGCCTATAAATTCATTACATTCCTATACAATAATAAGAATAAGAATAAGAATGTTTATTTGTTTTACAATTAAAATCAATTGAAATAAACATATAAAACGTTCTTGAATCGAAGTAGATATGAATTAAGTGTAAACAATCGTTTTATGAAATAGATATTCTAACTAAAAACCAACAGGGACACTTCCACTTTTAAAATGTGATTTATAATAAAATAAAACTTAAAAACTACATATTATAAAAGAATACACATTAAAAAAAATTAAAATAAAGTTGTTTTGATTAAACGAAAATAATTCGATCTGGACTGTAACTTTTATTAAACTTTTGACACCAGAAAGAAATCAAATCTAAAATTTGAAGTTTTTGACTTTTGAAAGTTAGGTGTTAGGCCCTGTATCAACCACAGATTAAGACTTCTGAGTTATTTGTCTGAAGAGAGATCGCATAAGCTATTAATTAATAAACTATTTTAAATCCTTTTATCAAAACAATTACAATACGCACAAACTTAAATAATTAAAATAATTATTGTGTACACTATAGTCACATAATCACTTAACTTATTCAATCAAACGTAGTTCAGCCACTTAGCCACTGATAAATTAATGCTGTCGTATTCACAGACCAGGAAACGTCGTATTCCTAGAGAAAGAACCGAAACTTTCACTATTTATTTATTATTTACCCGACTACAGTAGCGAACGAGAATAAGGGTGACTGTAAAGTGCGTTTTATTCGACTAAGCACGTCAAGGCATTGGCCAAACACAATCTGTGGAGTTCCTTATTTGCTGTCAGTACCTAGTTTATCAAGTATAGTGTCAAGAGTAGTAAAACGTCAATGTCAATTGCCATTACCTTGATTAACGTCTTTGTACCTGACTGATTGATTGCCTGATTCACGCCTGATTGGTGTTGCTTTTGTTTGTTTCGCAATCTTCGCAAATAATCGCTGATCGCAAATCCTGTCGCTGGCTGGCTGGCTCACTCACTCACTCAAGTCACTCTACAAAAATTTGCCTTTGATTGAATTGAAATTCGCATCGCAACGCAACGCAAAGTCGTCAACTTCAGATTTTTAAATCAGCTGCCTGGTTCGCCTGTCTGTCTGTAGACAAGTAATTTCTGAGGAATAAATAAACACAATAAATAAAGTTAGAAATGTAAAATATAATTACAAGAAATTTATCTCGAAATGCTGAGACACTTTAAGAAGTTTCGAAAGACATTGACGGTCGCTATCTTCATTTTGTGTAAGTGTTGTTTGTTTAGGCATTATTGTAAAGTGTTCGATGGCTTTAATTTTTTCCTTTCTGATCAATTTTTTCATTTTCAATATACCTAATATTATTTATACTTTTATCGTTTCATCTCTACCGTATTGCTGTTCAAAATGTCTTAGTTATCATTTTTTAGAACATGTTGATGTGGTTAACTTATGTTTTTGTAATACTCGCCGGTATCCAACAAAATGGGAGAAAATATCACAAACATTGTCTAGAACGATAATCGCTCACATTGCTACATGTTAAAGACTTTGTGTTTTGCTCTAATCTAACAACTTTTATTTTTTTCTCCCTAGAAAAGTAATAAAATAGCTGACTAATATCATAAATATTAAGTAAGTATATATTTTTTTATTTTCAGTGATTACTATAATATATTTAATTTTATCTAAAGATATAAGCGATAAGAATGTGTTGAGTAATCCTCAAGAGCCAGTGAAAGAATTGCTGGAGGTGAAGTATAGAGGTTTTAATGAATACCCAAATAAAGAAGAATATTTGAATAAAATGGAAAAGCAGGTTGATGCCCAAGAGAGCACCAAGCAGGAGCTGCTTGAAGCTAAGGCCAGACTCCTCGAGTTGGAGAGAAAGATAGCTATTCTAGAAGGTCAAATGCCAGAAAAATACCCTGATGTAAAATTTTTGGGATATAAGGAAAGAAAGAGGATTATAGTAAGTGTTTACTCACATATATTTTATTTTAGAATTATTTTATAGAATTATTTGTTTCCAAGATCAATACTAAAATTCATTACAAATCGGTTTAGTGGTTCAGGAGTGAACACATATCGACCATCAGACTGAGAGTTTCTTTCACAGTCATAATATTTATATGGGATTTCAAGTAGGTACTAAGAATCTGATGTTAACTGATCTTTAAACAGTGTAAACTCAATATAACGATACTGAAGGGACTGAGTTAAAGTTTGTAACAACTAAGAATATTAAGTATTGATGATCCATAAATCCTTATTAGTCAGGGTTGGCCTGTGGCAGCTCTATAATTCTGACACCAGGATTGGTCAGGTTGACCATCCAATCGATGACGAGAAGTCAGGGTCAACAACAATCTATTCTTCTTCTTCATCGAGTGGACGGCCAACCTGACCAATCCTGGTGTCAGAGTTATTGAGCCGCTAAAGGCCTCTGACATGGCTCAAGTAACGACTACTATCAGTAGAAAGTAACCGGGACCGACGGCTTAACGTGTTTAACAGCAGTCTATTATACACATGCTCATCTCAATTTGTAAACAAAAGAACGAATTTGTTTGAAAGCTCGGTATGCATGAGGCTGACAGTCGAGTTTATTATGGGCTAGGATAATAAAACGACAAAAGAACATACACAGTTGTACAGTTTAAAAAAAAAATTACAATTTCAAAGGTACTTTTTATTACTTAATTGTTGTTATAGAGAGTAGGTGTAATGGTCTATAAAGTGTATGAAACACAAGCTAAACCAACCAAAGCAAAGTGATGTCGACGCTTGTCATTCAATTGAGTGATGTGACACAAAGTTTACACTTTATTATTTTTTCTTATGAGTGTTAGAATTGAAATTATTATGAATGACTTTTCATCGATTGAGGAAAAGGGTTCAGTGATGGAGTAAGAATGGAATAGAATTGCTAAACCTTTTTCCTCTTTAGAAGGAATTGTCTTTAGCTGGAAAATTACCGCTTTAGCTGTTAGTAACAAAAAATAGAGTGTAACTAGTTATATTGTTCCCCAAGTTGTTTGTAGCTACATAACTTTGTATGAAATTCAGTAAATATTTTGATTCTTAAACCAGCTGTTGTGTTATCTGAGGCAGGGTACACAAAACATCTGTGTCTTTGTATAGTAGGTACTTTGTGATTATTACAGCTGTATGTTCAATTAGGTATTTTATAAGATCTTTCTGAATAGTTATAACTTCTATTTCACCTATTACAATTAAATGAATGCAATCTGAAGGTTGAAAATTGAGATACATATTGGGATTTTTTAAAATTACTACAATGTCCCACTCCGGGGCAAAGGTCTCCCTAACCACCTTAACACCTTCCATGCATCCTTGTTCTGTGCTAGATTAGGCCAATCCCACATGCCATCTCTTTCCGGGGCTGACTGGAATGCCAAACATAATATGCCAATATCATAGCTCCAAAAGGCACTCTCAACTCTTTTGGGGCCATCTTTATGTATATATGGACTCCCCTGTCTATCTGTCCATCCCAGGCTAGATGTCATGAACCATGATAAGTAAGCAGTTGTTTTGATGATATTTTCTGTTGCCACTATAACAACAAATATTAAAAACGGAATAAAGTAAATATTTAAGCACCAACGAATATACAATTAACGTGACTTTTATTTCGTGACTTGTAGCCCTTCGTGCACGAGTCTTATTACCAGTTAGTAGATTTTTTAACGTTTTAATATATTTTGCAAGGTGACAGGTGGTGCCGGGTTCGTCGGCTCTCATCTAGTAGATATTCTTATGATGCAAGGACACGAAGTCATAGTAGTAGACAACTTCTTCACGGGACGGAAGAGGAATGTCGAACACTGGTTCGGACACAGAAACTTTGAGCTTATACATCATGATATTGTCAACCCTTTATATGTTGAGGTAAGTGAATGTGTATTATAATATAAGTCAGTAATTATAAGCCTATAATGTCCCACTACTGGCCAAAGGCCTCTCACCTCACTGAAGATATCAGTACAGTGAGAATGATTAGGCGTAATCACCACAGTTGCCTAATGCGGGTTGGTGATTTCAAACCCGAGCCATGTTTGTAAAGTATGGAATTGATCCCGAGACCTGTCTTTGCAGGCGAGTGCACATGCCACTAAACCACCGAGGCGTTGTATAAATTGTTAAAAAGAACAAGAGCCTTTTTCATAGACTCTAAACAATATTTTTGCCATCAAAATAGTTTGGCATTTTGCAATAGGTATACGAGTTACTGCTATACTGTGTTTTGTCTCTTTTGCTCTTCGGAAAATTGAAAGTGACAAACGATTTGATAGCTAAACCACGGAACTGTTCTCAATAAGTGTTTATTAATATGGCCCCATAAGTTTTAAGAAACAAAAGCAGTTGTATATTATGTATTTAGTTGTACAGTCCCACCATCTTATCTGTTCAGTTGACAGCGTCGCTAGTGGAGAATTTGCTATACATAATATAAGAAATTCACCAAGAAACAAAGGTAATTAAAACATATCTTGCAAGTCAGTCTATAGATATCATTAAAATTTAAGAAACTACAATATCAATCATATAAAGCCTAACTAACAATATAGATTCAATATGACCGAATGACGCGGCTGTAGTTCCCATTTTGCCCACCTGAACAGTTAAGTTGGTGGCACTGTATATTATTTACGACAAATAGAACACTTTTTGAAACGGACGTCATTTGTTTACGTCATCTGACCCGTAAGGCGATTGTCACACTGCCACGCATCACGCTGCATGGCGTATTGACACTGTCGACCCATCTACGCGCGTACTTGCGGGAGTGCAAATCTGCATCATCGTGCGGGTTTTTATGTTGTGTGGGTCACGCCGGATTTGAGATCCATTTTCAAATACACGTCAATCCCTTCCCAAATCACGCACGGCACTACGAGATCGATGTGCCATACCTTACGTCTTTCTACACGATGCATGTTTCGTGTTTTCTATACAAACGGAGATACTCACAAGCAACGTAAGAACACGCATTCACGCGCTACGTTGCTTAGTGCGGGGTAATGTGAGAATCGCCAAACCTAGGTACTAGGAAATGTTAACATGTTTGTTTTTGTTCCAGGCAGATGAAATCTACCATTTAGCTAGTCCTGCGAGTCCACCGCACTATATGCAGAATCCAGTTAAAACTATTAAAACAAATACATTAGGAACTATTAATATGTTAGGTAAGAAATGTGTCATATTCTCTGTAATAACAACATGTCAATTACAGGGTCGTGACTATCAGTTAGATTGTAGAAATATTAATCTATAATATAAAAATTAATCGCAAAATGTGTTGCTAAGCGCGTAACTTCAGAATGACTGCACCAAATTGGATGTTTTTTAATTAATGTGTTCCTTATTGTCAGGACAAGGTTTTTATATAAGAAAAATAAGGAATAAAAATCCCAAAATTCCCACGGTAACGAGGGCGCTGTGGGTGAAACCGCGGGGCACAGCTAGTATTATGTATAAAATTAGACACGTGTTTTAAGTTCAGTAATTTTTTTTGTCGTTTCTCAGTGGAATTTCTATCTGATTTTTGAAATACAATTGTAACACTGAATGCAATTTAATATATCTTACAGGTTTAGCTAGAAGAGTAGGCGCTAAGATTTTAATAGCGAGCACGTCGGAGGTGTACGGAGACCCTATGGTGCATCCGCAGCCCGAGTCATATTGGGGACATGTCAACCCAATAGGTGAGTACCAATTAAAATACCAATTCAAACTAAAAATTGAGAAAAAAAACATGTAGAAATTGCTGTGACACTTTTCGTTTCTATCAAATAATCGTATTAAACGTAACACAGTGATGGCGGTATCCACCAATCATTTTAGTCGCAGCACAGTTCTGGTGAAAAGGCACTCTTACGATTCCATTATTTTAATACAAGCAGCGCCCAGCGGTTTTACCTGGGTTGTACCCGTTCCCGTGGGAATTTCAGGATGAAAAGTAGCCTATAACCTTTCCGTTGAATGTGGCTATCCATTACAAAAAGAGTTTTTCAAATCGGACCGGTATTAGTTCCTGAGATTAGCGCGTTCAAACAAACAAACTGCAGCTTTATAATATTAGTATAGATTAACTATCTCGGTAATTGTTTTAAGAGTTCTTTCTCCTTCCCTCTCTTCAATAACAATGTGAGACAGCATGATAGTCTCATGTTCCATTTTAAATAAAAGACTGAAATAAACCGTTAATGTATACCGTTAATACCACTTAACTTGGGGCCGAAATAACGATTCTATAATAATGCCTATTATGCATGTCTTATGTAACGGTACGTTTTTCAAATAACTCCCGTTTCGTTCCAAGGTCCCCGAGCGTGCTACGATGAAGGGAAGCGAGTAGCGGAAACGCTCGCCTATTCGTACGCGAAGCAGGAAAACGTATCCGTACGGGTGGCGCGGATATTCAACACGTACGGACCGAGGATGCATGTGTCGGACGGAAGAGTCGTATCCAACTTCGCGATGCAAGCACTGCAGAACTTGACGATTACCGTAAGTGTATAATTTACTAGCCGTGCCCCGCGGTTCTACCCGTGTTAGTCCCGTTCCCGTGGGAATTTTGGGATAAAAAGTAGCCTATAATCTGCCTCTTGTTTAAGCTACAATCAAGAGAAAAATTAAAAAACTAATACAAAAATAATTATTCAAATGGCAGATTCAGAGCCCGTTCAAATGAACAGAAAATAAAACTCTTCAGCTTTGTTATGTAACTAATATATAAAATTCTCGGGACCGGTGTTTGTAGTTAAACTCCTCCGAAACGGCTCGACCGATTCTCTTGAAATTTTGTGTGCATATCGGGTAGGCCTGAGAATCGGACATCTTCTTTTCATCCACCTAAATATTAAGGGTAGTCCACCCCTAAATTTTTACATGGCAAAGCAACGTTTGCGGGGTCAGCTAGTAGGTATTCGTATAGATTTGATATCCTTTGCATCACATCTAACCGAATTGACTCTTATTGTCGGTTACGTAAAGCTGTAACTGTATAGGTATGTGTGTAACACTGTACAGACAAATCTACTACTTACAATAAACCTGAAAAGACTGTTTATTTTGCATTGTATATTCAAGAGGAAGGTTATAGGCTATTATAATAATAATATTATGCATTCATTAGATTTCTACATGACTTCTACATGACATTCATATTGTTATGTAATTAATTTTAATGTAAATATCATATACATTTATATTACAACAGAGACAAAACATACACTGACAGGGACGGTTGCTTCACGACATCTACATTAGTCTTGTTGTTATGGAATGGCATTAATTAATCTATACTAATACTAGCTGCGCCCCGCGGTTTCACCCGCGTTGTACCCGTTCCCGCGGGAATTTTGGGATGAAAAATAAATGTTGTCCGATTCTCAGGCCTACCCGATATGTACACAAAATTTCATGAGAATCGGTCGAGCCGTTTCAGAGGAGTTCAATTACGCACAACGTGACACGAGAATTTCATATCTATACTAATATTATAAAGAGGAAAGGTTTGATTTTTTGTTTGTTTGTTTGTTTGTTTGTTTGTTTCGAATAGGCTCTGAAACTACTGCACCGAATTAAAAAAATCTTTCACCATTCGAAAGCTACACTATCCCTGAGTGACATAGGCTATATTTATTCCCGAAATTCCCACGGGAACGGGCACAACGCGGGTATATGTAACCCAAGGTATGAAAAACATGCCTAAAAAAATTGGTTATTGGCGTGCGCTACTAAATCTATTGATGATACACAAAAACAATGTTCTACACAATCAAAGTACATATCATTGCGAACAAATAAGTTCGCGAGGGCATATGTCTAACTATTATAGTTAAGACACAATAACCGTTTTAAGTTAAAATTAATTAGTTAAAAAAGGAGTGTAATTTTAAGTTGATGATATTCATATGATGATATGAATCTACATCAAAATAAATGGCTCTACAATCAAGGTTAATTATGTTTCTTTGTGTACCTCTTTAAATTATTAAAATCGGACAGTTAGTTTCAAAGTTATGATGAGAAATATCACTACATATTATAAAATAAAGTCGTCTCTGTTTCGTGTCTGTTTGTCTGTATGCTTAAATCTTTAAAATTATTCAACGGATTCTGATGCGGTTTTTTTGTAATAGGTAGAGTGATTCAAGAGGAAGGTTTTTATGTAAAAAAAATCCCGAAATTCCCACGGGAACGGCCACAACGCGGGTAAAACCGCGGGGCGCTGCTTACAAAATAGTAATGCTCGATGGCGGGTCTCTTATGGCTACTTACTGTTTCGTGCGGTCAAAGCGCGCGGGGATATAGGTACCTACCTACGAACTACGAACGACGAAGACGTGCTATGTAGATATTATCCCGAATTCTTCCTCACATTAAACCTTGATTGTGTATACATATATACTCGCGGGAGACATGTAATATTTTATCCCCAATTTCCCACTTGAAATTTTGATTGTGTATATTCCTGCGGGAGACACGCAATGTTTTATCCCGATTTTCCTACATGAAATCTTGATTACCCGAAGCGAAGCGAGGGCGGGTCGCTAGTATTAGATAAAGCTGCGGAGTTTGTTTGAACGCGCTAATCTCAGGAACTACTTACTGGTCCGATTTGAAAAGATATTTTTGTAATGGATAGCTACATTCAACGGGAAGCTTATAGGCTATTTTTCATCCTGGAATTCCTTGTAAAATTGAAATATGAAAAAGTATAGTACTATGAATGGATTTACGGATTGGTTTTACGGATTATCCATCACTAGCAGAGCCCCGCGGTCTTACTTGGTTTTACGGATTATCCATCACTAGCAGAGCCCCGCGGTCTTACTTGGTTTTACGGATTATCCATCACTAGCAGAGCCCCGCGGTCTTACTTGGTTTTACGGATTATCCATCACTAGCAGAGCCCCGCGGTCTTACTTGGTTTTACGGATTATCCATCACTAGCAGAGCCCCGCGGTCTTACTTGGTTTTACGGATTATCCATCACTAGCAGAGCCCCGCGGTCTTACTTGGTTTTACGGATTATCCATCACTAGCAGAGCCCCGCGGTCTTACCTGCGTTGTGACCGTTTCCTTAGGAATTTCGGGATAAAAGAATTCCGTTCAAACAAACTCTTCGGCTTTATTATATTAGTATAGCTCAGTACGTTTAATTCCAGGTATACGGTAACGGCAAGCAGACGCGCTCGTTCTGCTACGTGTCAGACCTCGTGGACGGACTGCTGGCGCTGATGGCGTCCAGCTACACGCTCCCGGTCAACATAGGGAACCCCGTCGAGCATACTATAGAAGGTACATATTCATACTTTTTAAACGCACACGATTTGCACTCATTATACTAAATGAAACGGGTCCGTATCGCGTTAGATAATTTAACTTATTTTACTAAACTTATGTCTCGAGTCACGGTCACGGTCACGGGATGACTCAGTCGAGTACGTATTTTAGTAAAATACGTAAAATTATCTAACGCGATACAGACCCGTTTCATTTAGTATAATAGGTAAGGTACATATCCATTCTACTAATATTATAAATCCGAAAGATTGTGAGGATGGATGTATACGTATGTTGTCACGCTTTCACAAAAAAACTACTGGACGGATTTGAATGAAAATTACAGTAATACATCAGAATAGCACATAAGATACATTTTATACAGAAATTCCCTCGGGAACAGGAACACCCCGGGGCGTACTACATAGTATCAAACATATTATCATCCAGAAGGCTAACTTAGGCGCATGTATGAAATGTAGATTCATCAAAAAGGCTACGAACTACCCTCTAATCCGAACGTATACGAATCGAGCCGTGAGACCATGAAGTTGAAAAGAGATAGCTTGAATTTATTGTTGCGCTCTTTACTACGTGACTCAATAAGGTCCGTAAGTGCAAGCGAGATAGAAATAGGCGAATGTTTAAAAGTCTGAAAACTCAGTTCACACCGCGCATACTATAATGCCAATGGAAATTAACTACGTAATGCATTTGTCTGTTCGTAGTCATGGTCTTATTGATAGATTCAGTGTTAGTATTATTTAAACACAAACCTATGTGATTGTTTCAGAATTCGCTGTGATAATAAAGAATCTAGTCCCGGGTTGTCGCAGCATGGTGGCGACCGGCGCGGCGGTGGAGGACGACCCGCAGCGCCGCCGGCCCGACATCACTGTCGCCAAGACGCATTTGAAGTGGGAACCCAAAGTAAGAACACTGTTAATACAAACCGACTAGAAGTCAGTCAGACAGTCAGTACCATGGTGATCAAGCCTAATCCTCCTCACTGTACTCATATCTTCAGTGAGATGAGATGGCTTTGTCCAGCATTGGGGTATTACGGGCTCCTACACTCAAATTACATTAAATGTACAATAACTAAGATAAACCTACTAGGCAAAGTAGGCTCACAGCTTGGCTGGACATAATATTATGGTAAAATTCTTACTGGTGTAAGGTAAAAAATATTACAATCTTATATATAACTAGCTGCGCCCCGCGGTTTCACCCGCGTTGTACCCGTTCACCACGAGAATTTCTTATATATAAAATTCTCGTGTCACAATGTTCGTTCCCGTACTCCTCCGAAACGGCTTGACCGATTCTCATGAAATTTTGTGAGCGTATTGAGTAGGTCTGAGAATCGGCCAACATCTATTTTTCATCCCGAAATTCCCGCGGGAACGGGTACCGTGGTTGAACTCCTATGAAACTGCTCGACCGATTCTCATGAAATTTTGTGTGCACATCGGGTAGGTCTGAGAATCGGACAACATCTATTTTTCATCCCGAAATTCCCGCGGGAACGAGTACAATGCGGGTGAAACCGCGGGGCGCAGCTAGTAAATATACAATAAATATTACAATAAAGTTACAAAATATTATCAGGAACTAGGTCTGGAACTTATTTTTGAGTAATAATCACTACATAGTATAAAATAAAGTCGCTTTCCGCTGCCTTTCTGTCTCTATGTATGCTTAGATCTTTAAAACTATGATATATATAGATAGAGAGATTCAAGAGGACGGTTTATATGTAAAAAAAATCTCGAAATTCCCACGGGAACGGGCGGGTGAAACCGCGGGGTGCTGCTAGTATAAATCTATATTTATTTATTGTCTTGACTAGAGCGTGTTTGTGACATAGTTATTTCGCCAATCTTAACATAACATTGTTGTGTTTTCCAGGTTAGATTACAAGAAGGACTTCAAAGAACTATTAGCTATTTTAGAGAAGAACTATCTAGAACAACGTTTTATAACAATCAGACGTATATCGACATGACACACAAAAAACTTGACATTCACAAACCGTAAAGGCTCGAAGCTTTATTAGGATTTTTGAAAATTATGACAAAGTACTTAGGGTTCATTTTTCAAATTATCCTTTCATTAAAATCATGCAATAGCACGATGATTGTAACGACGAAGCAAAATGAAAAAATCATTATGTTTTTAAAGACTATTTTATGTATGCTTTTGTGTAAATACATGTAGGTATGCCCTGTTTCACTGAAAGAAGAACAGGGTGTGTATTCTTCATTTCCATTGCGTATTTTTGTTTAGACTGATGAAAATGGAACGAATACATGCAATGGAAATTTAATGGAATTAGTTCTTTATCAAATCACGGTAGAAAATTGTTTGAGAGGCACAGATCCAACGCTGCAGTGAACACAATCACATTCATTTTCTTGCAAAGCGAAGCTTACACACACTTGCGTAGCCTCTTCGTGCGTCACGTTAGATCTGCGCCTAAAAGGCCATATTAATAAACACGTATTAACAGTTTAGCTATGAAATGGTTTGTCACTTTCTGAAATACGCAATTTTCTGAAGAGCAAAAGAGACAAAACACTTTATAACAGTGTTTTAGTTACAAAGCGTTTATCAATAAGGCTCCAAGGGTTGACCTAGACTAGTATATATTTGATGGAAAAGGACAATATCAGAATATTTTTCCTCACGGTCCGTTCCAAGGTGACCCTCAAATACCAATGCATAGGCGCGTATTTGTAAAATACATATGCAAATACCGACAGCCAAAAAGCTACGTATTTTTTTTAGTAATCGTTTTTTAATGATCTTTGTTATTGATTTTGTCGTAATTATAGAAATGTAATCAAACCAAGATGTTGATATTTCATGTGAATTAATAATAAGAATTGGTACTTATATGTATACAAAATATTTTATGAAGTTACAATATTTCATTTGATACAATTTTGTGACCTACTAAATAATTCCAGTAGCTATACATACTACAGCTATTAAGTATTTTCTTACGACGTAATGGTAATATTAATTGTATAATAATTTGTATAATTCTTATGGTAGATGTTAAGATTGATAAGTTTGCCATGTATCTATAAAGAAAAGTCTTAAATATTTGTTGAAGTGTTTTCTAATTTGTTTTCAAAGTTTATATAAATAAATGACTGTTGATTATAGTTTTATTCAGACTTTAATTATCCACAATATAAATGGACTAGCTATTTAACGTTTGATCAAAATCTGCACGCATTGAACTTGAACTTTCTTGAAACTGAACTATGTGTCCAATGGACCAAGAGCCCGCGAACCCCAGACCTTCGTTATTTTATAAAAGCTGAAAGTTTGTCAGCGCATGCTCCCACACACAGGTAAGAACGATGGACTATTATGAAGTTTGGGTTATGGTGGCTTTGGCAGGTATACGGTACTAAATGTCAATGGTCGAAAACACCAAGTTGGCCATCGATTTCGATATCACCGTCAAAGGGTGACTTGTACAACTCCTCAAGAGCTTTCAAATGACATAGGTCATGTCACTGTTGAGCATTAGGATCAGCGTCCATGGCATAGGCCAACTCCAATCTTCGGTGGTCGAAAACACCAAGTTGGCCGTCGATTTCGATGTCACCGTCAAAGGGTGACTTGTACAACTTATCAAGAGCTTTCAAATGACATAGGTCATGTCACTTAGGATCAGCGTCCATAGCATAGGTCAACTCCAATCTTCAATGGTCGAAAACACCAAGTTGGCCGTCGATTTCGATATCACCGTCAAAGGGTGACTTATACAACTTGTCAAGAGCTTTCAAATGATATAGGTCATGTCACTGTTGAGCATTAGGATCAGCGTCCATAGCATAGGTCAACTCCAATCTTCAATGGTCGAAAACACCAAGTTGGCCGTCGATTTCGATATCACCGTCAAAGGGTGACTTGTACAACTCTTCAAGAGCTTTCAAATGACATATGTCATGTCACAAATGACACTTAATTATTTGATGAATTTAGATCGGTATTTTACACACCTTTAGTACCGTATACCTGCCAAAGCCACCATAACCCAAACTTCATAATAGTCCATCGTTCTTACCTGTGTGTGGGAGCATGCGCTGACAAACTTTCAGCTTTTATAAAATGACGAAAGTCTGGGGTTCACGGGCTCTAGGTCTACAATAGACGAAGTCATGCGTAATAAAAAAATGTGCGTGTGACCCTATAGCTTGCGCAGACTTCTCACAAGCCCCTCTTTCCTAACGCGTCATAAACGATTCAAAAGTTTTTTTTAATTAACAATCTGTGGTAGTGATCGAAATTAATCTAATGAATATGTCAATTTCAACTTGTTCTTGATACATCAACTTCAAAAGACTAGAAATTGTCAATTCAATTTTTTGTTATTGGCTTCTGCTGACATTCGTCGCAATTCCGCCAAAAAAAAATTGAAATTGTCAATTTCAGTCTACTATTTCTATCATTGTCAAAGTCGTTTTATGTCACTGTCAAGTGTCATATTTTTTATTATCAGTCCGTCAGTCAGCTGTCATTCGGACCGGGTAGGTAGGCAGCGGGCAGCGGACGGATGAGGAATGAGGATGATTGAGCGTTGAGCGATCGCGAACACACACATTCATTTCATTTCGCAATTCGCGTTGTATTCTCATCCCATTCCTGTTATCAGCTGTCTGCTTTCAAAGCAAAGATTATTCGACAGCAGTTCATTTTATAAACCCATGTCTATCGGAAGTCCACGCGGAATATATTTAAATAAATTTACGTGTAGTGGTAAACCAGAAAATAAAATTTATTTTGATTCACCAACAATTTGAATTCCATGCGGCGAGTTTAATACTGTGTAAAAAGTAGTAGAAAAGAATCTACATTTTTGTTCGCAGCAGGTAGTTACAGTTTTGTATTTATTTTTTGCTACGATATTGTGTTGGGTGCTGCTGTCATGCCCCTGTTGTTACGGATGTAAAACACGTGAACTGGTCGACAATTTACTCCAACGGTGAGTACTTACGATTTATTATTAGAATAGGTATCTTTATATTCAAAATAATTACCCTTATAGGATAGAATTCGGCCTAATAATACTTTTCCATTAATACTGAATTCCTATAGATTTAATATAAAAATGTACTATAGTAATGTGTAATAACAATAAAGTTACACGAAGTTAAAGCCGTGTCTACCTTCTTTTTGTCTCTTACTTTAAAATATTTTTTTTCATCCATCAGGTGATCATGGAGTCTTATAAAAGTAAAGGCCGGCCCAAACATCCAAGGGCTAGGGCCAATCCCCTGTCAGCCCTTACTTTTGCGTAAGTTTTGTATGTTACTAAAATAAAATACCATGTGAAAATATCCACAACACATTGTTTTATCAATACCTACAGCAAACTGTAGTGCAACAAAATGTGCAATTGAAGTACATTATGCTCAGTAACTTTGTTGCTATGTGTATAAAGGAAAAAATACTTTATATCTGAAAACAACTGTTAAGAACATGAGACGAGTGTGAGTAACATGAGACGAAAGGAGTGACATTTTCCTGTGCTGGAGTCTTAATATTTTACAGGCCCAAGGTGTCCATTCTACTTTCTAAATTCCTTTAATATTTTTAAAGATATTTACCCACTGTAAGATGAGATGAGAGCCCTTTGTCCAATGTTAGATTTATAGTCTTATAATAAGTAATCATGAACTATATGAATTTAAACTATTTGATTGTGTTTGTTTGTTGCAACCTTACCATATTTTCTAGATGGACCCTGCCTATGTTCTGGGGGGGCTTGAAGAAGGAGATGGAAGAGCATGATCTCTATGAACCACTTGAAGAGCATTCATCAGGTATTATCATCACCTTGTACCGATTGAGAATTTTATAGTACAATATTTATTCAAATATACTATTCTATGTTGAATTTTAGCAGAGAAATAGATTAGATGAGATCGGACATCAGATCCTTTTTATCCTGAAATTCCTGTGGGATTGCATATTCTGCAAGATAATTGGAGGGGAGAATTATTGTAATATTTTTTTTGCCATTTAAAAAATATACGAAATATAATGAAGATTAAAATTTAAAAATCTCTGAAACCACCATTGAGATTTCTAAAAAATCTTGAAGCCACATTCAAAAGGCTTTTTTTCATCCCAATGGTCCCACGCGATCAGGTACAACGTAGGTTAAATCGTGGGTCGCAACTAGTGAAAATATTTTTATGTTGCAATCTTCTTCTTCATCGAGTAGATGGTCACCCTGACCAATCCTGGTGTCAGAGTTATTGAGCCACCAAAGGCCTCTGACATGGCTCATGTAACGACTACTATCCGTAGAAAGTAACCGGGACCGACGGCTTAACGTGCCCTCCGAAGCACGGAATCGTCTTACTTTTCGGGCAATCAGGTGATTCAGCCTGCAATGCCCTAACCAAACTGAGGACAGTCTCACAAAGAGATTTTTGTGAGATATCCCCACCGGGAATCGAATCCGGACCCTCCGGATCGTGAGCCGAGCGTTCAAACCACAAGACCACGGAGGCTGTCAATGTGTACATGTTGCAATGGGACCATCCCTCACTGTTGTACCTTCAAGCGAGATACGTGTCCTTTGTTCTGCAGACATTAGGTACAAGCTAAAACTTCTAATTTTCTCTAGGACCACTCGGCGATAAATTCGCTCGTCTATGGGAAGAAGAAGTCGCAAGAGCTGAAGGAAAACGGAAACCAAGTCTTCTTAGAGTGATCATGAGAGCGTATGCAGCGAGGTGCATGCTCTATGGTTTCGCGCTTTTAGTCATGGAATGCGGTATTCGGTAAGTGTACTCTTTCGTTACTTTAGTTTATGTTTTTTTTTTAATATTGTATGGATGATCGTCTTAGACATGTTCGTAACTTTTATTCAGATACCTATCTGATCACTCCTAACTACCTGATGCCTCCCCTACCCTCTTTGGGTTGCCCTTAACTAAGATGATATTACTCATTATACTCAAATCGTATTGGTTTAAAAAGTATGATGGTATTACTCAGTTCATTCATTATTCAGCACATCCTATTCAGCTGCATTATTCCATCCCCCATATTAATCTAGGCCTCCTCCTTGGGTCAGTAGGCCACCAGACTCCTTCCCAGGTCACCAGATGGCGACGATCCCAATAGACTATCATAGATTATCCAATTCAATGGATGGATGCTATGGAATACATATATAAGTATTCTCGTCGATTTCATATTACGATATCGATGGAATTTTTTCGTTGAATAGGAAACATAATAAAACTTAACCATTCGTATTATTTGGTTACGGAGAATTGAACAAGTTGTGTAATACATGCTGTACATTATATTGTGAATGACGATATGTGTATGGTATTACTGAATTGGTCACAAATCAATTGTTATATTATCGTATTACCAGCTGAATTGATGAACTCGATATTCTAGTTTACTAAGTTATCTTTTATTACATTTAATTTTATAGTGTTTCTATTTCATAATATTACTTTTTCTTATGCAATGTATTATTCATACATGCTTTCTGGTTATTCCGTTTTTGAAACAAAAACTAGTATAGCGATTTTAAATTAATTGTCACGAAATTTAAATGCGAATATAAAACCAATTCACGCCTCAGCGACGGAGCTGATGTTAATCAATTTTGGTATCGAATCGAGTAGAATACAACCTTGGCGATTATCCATAGTATCATTTTATCCAGGAACCGACAGGCTACTGTCCCAAAGGGATATTTATATATCTTATATATAAAATTCTCGTGTCACAGTGTTCGTTCGCGTACTCC
Source organism: Cyclophora punctaria (assembly GCA_951394245.1). Taxonomy (NCBI): domain Eukaryota; kingdom Metazoa; phylum Arthropoda; class Insecta; order Lepidoptera; family Geometridae; genus Cyclophora; species Cyclophora punctaria. The sequence goes on from OX596171.1 coordinate 5,405,863, forward strand.
TCCGAAACGGCTTGACCGATTCTCATGAAATTTTGTGAGCATATTGAGTAGGTCTGAGAATCGGCCAACGTCTATTTTTCATCCCGAAATTCCCGCGGGAACGGGTACAACGCGGGTGAAACCGCGGGGCGCAGCTAGTATATATATAGCTTCGTAATGAATCCCGGATCAAATACTTCAAATATCAAGCACTCACTTCACTTAAACCAGCGTAAAAGTTTGAAAACTTGTGCGAAGTGTATTAATAAGCGTAGTTTCAATTATGATCAGATCAAGTATAAATAGTATTAATCGAGAACCTGAAATAAACTTAAAAAAATATATCAATCGAATATGATTATAAATATGGGATCTCAGAAATTACTTATTATTAACAATTTCGAATTTCGAAATCGGATTTCGAAAATCTATTCATAAATGTAAAGTATGCCTAAACTATCCAAACACACACAAAAAACAGCAACATCCCAATTAAGATCATTTTAAATAAGGTCTGTTAAAAATTTAAAAGATACGCATACGAAAATGCCAGATCTACAATCATGCTTATTTCGGTTCCATTCATTCAATATTTACACGGCCCATATTCCGCAAGAAACAACCATGGCCTTTCACAATATTAATGTAAATAAACTGTTATCTAAACTCAAATTTCGGCGTTGTTTCGGTTATACAGGTCACGGTGTTATCAAACAAATAAATAAGAAAACTGATAACGATTAATCCTAACTAGTTAATGCAATACATGTTCAAATATGTATGTATGTGTGTCGTATGTATGTTGTGTATCACGCTTTAACGAATTTTAGTAATTTTTTTGTAGTTATTTTTTAGCTTAATACCTATTAATGAATATGATAGTTTTATCCCGAAATTCTTATTAAAGTAAATCCTCTCCCAAACCAAATCTCTGGAACTGCAATCGCTAAGCGATAAAAAAGCATAGTCGAATTGAGAAACCTCTTTTTGAAGTCGCTTAAAAATCGTAAAAATTCTTATCAAAACGAATCGTAGCTATCGAACAAAAGAACCGAAAAGTAATTTCGATTATAAACGGTACTTGACGGATGTTGAAAAACCAAACCAAATTAAAAACTCCTAAGACATGAGATTAGCATAATAATATATTTAACTTTCATTGTATCCGAAATTCAACTTCAACACGCTGAACATTTTGAAAGGATAAATGAATCAACGCGTAAATACGATTCCCGCGGGATCTTTCTACAATAACTAACTAATCGTCCTAGAATCACGTATTTGATTTAAATAAATATTTTAATCACTACATCACTATCACTACATAGTATAAAACAAAGTCGCATCTGTTTGTCTGTTTGTCTGTATGCTTAAATCTTTAAAATTACGCAACGGATTTTGATGCGGTTTTTTGTAATAGGTAGAGTAATACAAGAGGAAGGTTTTTATGTAAAAAAAATCCCGAAATTCCCACGGGAACGGGTACAACGCGGGTAAAACCGCGGGGAGCTGCTTCTAATATATAAAATTCTCGTGCCACGTTGTGCGTAATTGAACTCCTCTGAAACGGCTCGACCGATTCTCATGAAATTTTGTGTACATATCGGGTAGGCCTGAGAATCGGACAACGTCTATTTTTCATCCCAAAATTCCCGCTGGAACGGGCACCGTGGTTGAACTCCTCTGAAACGGCTCGACCGATTCTCATGAAATTTTGTGTGCATATCTGGTAGGTCTGAGAATCGAACAACATCTATTTTCATCCCGAAATTCCCGCGGGAACGGGTACAACGCGGGTGAAACCGCGGAGTGCAGCTTGTACCCTAATAATATTTTAGTAGCTGTTGGGATCGGATTGGGAAGCTGTATGTCATTTTATACTGTTTTATAGTATTTCTTAGTTATTTAAAGTAAAAAAGCCACCAAATAATTTCCAATAGCTCTTTTGATGTCTGTCAAGAAGTGTCTTCATCAATTTTTTTGACTCAAGCTCTCCTTAGTTATGGTCTCGGCTCGATTCTCTAGATGACCGATAACTCTGATAAGTATAGAGTCAAATGAACCATATTGCACAATGTTACGATGTACACGATATTATTTGTTACGTGTAATATATTCAGGGTCGATTATTCTAAAACTGTTGAGTCTTATGAGAGTTCAGTTAGAACTACAAACAATTCAGAAATGTTCAAAAAGAGTACAGGTAGAAGAAATAAGATCCACTTCTATTAAGTGGGTATTTATCATTAAAATGAGGAAGTGTTAGATTGCTAACCTTGAAATATCATCGAGATAGCGTGTGTCAGATTTTTTATCGTTCGTAGACGCAGCCGAGACATAATCCAATAGCTTTGTAATCTTACGCATTGAAAAATACGTGAGATTATGTACAAACTTGTCAGTTTTAATACGTATTCGAGGCACGTGTTTGTAGGTTTAATATTAATTCGAGACAGTTACCTTCTTAGACATTTTTTGAGCATTTATAATACTAGCTGCGCCTCGCGGTGTTACCCGCGTTGTACCCGTTCCCGCGGGAATTCCGGGATACAATGTATCCCATGTGTTATTCTGATGTGTAACCTATATTAATGTAAAGTTTCAGCCAAATCCGTTCAGTAGTTTTTTCGTGAGAGTTACAAACATGATTACATCCTCACAAACTTTCGCATTTATAATATTAGGATTGGTCATATTATGACCTATTTTAGTCGAAAGAGTACATAGATTTTATTCAATCAACTGCATAGTTTTTTAATTTGGTATAGCTATATAATGATGATTATGTAGAACGTGTTTGAAATGCAAAATAATTATACGGTTATTACATATTTGTACGTGATATGGTTTATATTAGATAAACTATTTTATTTATTATGTATCGTGTCGTTAACTTCAATGTTTATATACCCTGAACAGTATCCAAAATATAGTTATTTATTAAATACGAAGAATAAAGGTTATTGCTCCTTTGTAATTGAGATAAAGATGCTAAGGGTTAATTTCAATCTTAACCCCAAAATTGCATCGCAGTTGCATATTTGTTTTTCTTATATTATTAGACTGTAAAATATCGTATTTATTTTTATTTTATTATTTTTCAGATACGTTTTAATTTTTATCCAATTATTTAATTGAACGCAATTTCGTAGCAGCTGTTTAAGATCCTCATTAAAATACGAATAGCGTACCCACTAAAGGGCAAAGATCTTTCACCCAGCGAAGATACTTTATAAGTTTAACTTTTACTCTTTTTGGTGCGACGAGTAAATATTTGCAAAACTGTTTACTTAAATATGTACTTTGTAACTTATTTACTATGTAATAAGTTACATTTATCACAACTAGCAGCGCCCCGCGGTTTTACCCGCTTTGTGCCCGTTCCTGTGGGAATTTCGGGAATTTTTATACATATAAACCTTCATCTTGAATCACTCTATCTATTTAAAAAAACGCGTCAATATCCGTTGCGTAGTTTTAAAGATTTAAGCATACATAGGGATAGACAGACAGACAGCGGAAAGCGACTTTGTTTTTAAATACTATGTAGTGATTGCCTTGTATTTTGTTCTGTTAACTTGTCTTAACAGTTCTCATAGTCTATTTGGTTCTATATGCCGTAAGTAATCTCGGCTATTATCCCGAAGTTCCTCGGGTTTCGTGTGGTATACCCTTGTACAGCAATAGTTAAGTAAAATATATACTTATTTTCATAGACCCTACCATATAGAGTTAACATAGGTAACGTAATATGGCGACTAGATTTCCGTCATCTCTTTCCTCACTTTGTGACATTGACATTGGATCGAAGGTGATTCTATAATTCCTAATTCCTTGTTATAAGTGATTTCTGTGTCAGGTATTGACCTAGGTCTCTACTAGGACATCTACACTATAGATATGTCTATTAATATATTAGCAAGTAGGTATAATGAAAATCTTTTTTTTACGAATCTTAATATATAAAATGTAAACTATATGGTCGATTTTGAGACCAAAGACAAATTCTTCTATATATTTGAATGATGTGGTATAGTTATTTGGAATGTAATCACTTTTTTTTTCTAATTCGTAAACCGAAGGAGAAGGTTTTCAATGCGTTTGAATCTATACTAATATTATAAAGCTGAAGAGTTTGTTTTGTTTGTTTGTTTGTTTGTTTGTTTGTTTGTTTGTTTGTTTGTTTAAACGCGCTAATCTCAGAAACTACTGAACCGATTTGAATAATTATTTCACTGTTAGATAGTCTATTTATCGAGGAAGGCTATAGGCTACATTTTATCCCGAAATTCCCTCGGGAACGGGCACAACGCGGGTAAAACCGCGGGGCGCTGCTAGTGTTTTATGAAATATTTGCTACTTCATAATATCTCTGTGGTTTATGACTTTCGACAATTATTATGCTTAATGAAAGGGTTAGCGCTTCTGGCGTAGCTTGACTAAGCGATGTTAGTTCATTGTGCTTGTTAAGCAACGTGAAGCACGGCTCCTACTTGGATGGGTGGCCGATAATGCCATTTCTATCTGAGTGCTACCGTGCTTCGGAGGGCACGTTAAGCAGTCGGTCACGGTTGTTTCAATCGTTAGACCATGTCGGAGGCCTTGAGACGGAATTAAAACTCTGACACTAGTGTACCCACTAACCTACTCGAAATTAATGAATGAAAAGGTTGGTCACAGATTGGTCCCATATAAACCGATTTCATTATAGGTGGTAGTTCTCATCAGAACGCTGGATTCAAGGCGGTTTTTACCTAGAAAAAGTTATTTTCTATACTAGTATCACTATTAATTTCACCTATTAGTCTGATACGGGTCATTGCTCCTTCGACCGTGTACTCTCCGATGTGCGTTCGATTAGGCATGGGGCCATGAACTTTAAACACAACATGTTTCTCTCTCTCTTCCTGGCTATGTGTCCCACATGGTGGTGGGGTCAGCCTTCCTTATTTTTCTCCTCCACTTCGCTCTTTCGTTGACGTCGTCGTTGGAAATCTTGCACTCAGCCATATCCTTGGACACTACATCCGTCCACCTTGTCTTGGGTCTGCCTCTGGATCTTCGACCGGGGATGGAGAGTTGTAGCGCCAGGTTCCCCACGTAGTCCGGCGGTCTTCTCTTCACGTCTTAAACACAACATGTTTGGAGTTGCAAAACTATATGCAATAGATAACATATTATTTGGTAAACAATGGTATCTGCTGTGATATTTAATTAAATAGTGACCTATACAAAGTAGCTATTTGTTTTTAAGACATTTTGGATATATCTTTTGTTTTACGGTTAAGAAATAACTAGTTTCGTTTCACCACTTTTTTAAGCGATAACACGGCTTTACGGCCCCTGGGTTAGTTACTTTATGACAACTAAAACCTTATTTTAGTTAGAATTCAGTTACAATGAGACTCTTTTGTAGCATACCAGTTCATATATTTGGAAGCGTATAATACACTGAAAGAGTGTTTGAAATTTATAAATAAAAAACGGTGATATGTATAAGTAAGACCCATAAAAACACGTATTTTTTTGCGTCTATGTACGTCTGTTAAAAAAACAACCGTCTTAAATAATATTCACGGAGAACTACGAAGTTTATTTTTTACAGCAAATTAGCGAACTCAAAAGTATGTACTTAGTTAAGTTTTTCTTCTTTAAATTTTTTATCAAAGGACAGGAGGGTTGGCGATGTTAGGGAGACCTTTGCCCAACAGTGGGACAATATAGGTAAAGAAATAAATATCAAGGCTTCAACCACCCTGGTTGATCATTTCAGCCTCGTGGTTACTTGCCTATACAAATTTTTAACGTTGTCTAGGTAAGTCGATTCGATCTAAAATCCTTTGGTAATAATTTATACAAAAAAAACACTCCTTTTGACCCCCCTTTGAAGTTAATTACGGCTTATTAGTGTCTAGATTATTAAATGTAAACATATACAATGATGCAGGTATGTTTGTATGTATTTCACGTTAATACACGTTTCTGCCAAAGAAACTAATACGCTACGGGAATTTCCACTTGAAGTCTTAGAAAACGTTACGTCTCAAACCAAACATTGTCACTCGTTACGTATGTACTGGCCGAAGGTTATATTGCTATTAATACTTTGAACTAATATCTGTAGGTACAAGCTTTTCTAGTTGTTTTGATAATTTACTAGTTAAACAGTGAAACGGTCGATTTGAACTAGAAACGTAGACGGCAGAAATGATTTGTTGATTCAACTAATACTTCTGTCTTCTGTCTTCTGTGACCACGGTTCCGGTAAAGGGACCGCAACGTCAGATAAAAATCTATACTAATATTATAAAGCTGCAAAAATTGTTTGTTTGAACGCGCTAATCTCAGGAACTAAACTGGTCCGATTTGAAAAATTGTTTTTGTAATGGATAGCCACATTCAACGGGAATGTTATAGGCATTCCGGAATTCCTACGGGAACGGGCACGACATGGGTATCTATACTAATATTATAAAGCTGAAGAGTTTGTTTTGTTTGTTTGTTTGTTTGTTTGTTTGTTTGTTTAAACGCGCTAATCTCAGAAACTACTGAACCGATTTGAAAAATTCTTTTTGTAATGGATAGCCACATTCAACGGGAAGGTTATAGGCTACTTTTCATTCCGAAATTCCCACGGGAACGGGAACAACGCGGGTAATACCGCGGGGCGCTGCTAGTGTTAAATAAAAGCGAAATATATCCGTGAACGTAGTTTCAATTCAAAATCAACTAATTCATTTAAAAACAAGGTTAAGGGTAGATTAAATTTATCTCAGTTTCTTGATGTTCTGTTAAAAGTTTAACCAGAAAAACAGATCAAGTTATTCTTAACTACCAACTTCAATCATCAAAGAATCTTAAACGTCATATCATTCGTCCCATTACACAAATCTATGTATTAAAAACTCAACGCGAATGTATAATCACATCACATACATAATGGTTCTTGTAATTGTTTTGCATCATTCGTTTGAGCGGACAATTTATTTTAACCTTTGTACCGGCCATGCTGTGTGCACAATCATACGGTCATCCTGTTGAATCACTTGATTCAACCGCGGTGACTTTCAATGTACAGTCAACTACAAAAGTTGATGAACGCAATCAATATTACAAAACATCTCAACATTCTAGTTAAGTATAAAGAAAATTGTGACGTTGACTGTTTTTTCGAATTACTAATAAGATAATTCGTCTTGTTTTAAAGTGTTCAGGGGTTTTGTAGTATTTAATGTGTTCATCAACTTTTGTAGTTGACTGTGTCTACTTGAATAGCCATTTTTAGGCAACTTGACGGTAATATTTGTCGGTTGATTTTTTGCTGAGACGAAAAACCAGCGGCTTAATAAAGAAGTAGAAAAACTTTGCGATGCGTAAGTAGGATCGTATAATGCGACAAGATATTTATGACAAAAAAATAAGATGTACACGAATATTTGAATGAAGAATCAGTGAAGGCGCTGAATCCTTTTAGGCCTAAGGCTACATTGGCGCCTAGAGCGTAATGGCTTGCATTCTAGGCAAACAACTTAGCCAGGAGCCAAGCGCGCATTGCGGCCGGTCGCGAACCATTGCGAACGTTCGTTTTACCTAGACGACTAGGCCTAAGGTCTAGGCGCTAAGCTAGCCTCTGCCTGTGCATTCATACCCTTACCGCCTTATTAATACGCAGTGTAATTAAAACACTGTTAACCGTGTTTTGTCACTTTTGCTCTTCGGAAAATTGCGTATGTCAGAAAGTGACAAACCATTTGATAGCTAAACTGTTCTTAATATGCGTTTATTAATATGGCCCTTAGTCTTTTCATTAATAGCACCTGTACCTGTACTGTAGTACTTGTACTATGCTACGTTGCTATGCACATTGTTGCCATGAAACTTATTGAAGTTATTGATCGATGCAACCATAGTTGTTACGTTGCCATGCTACTTTTGACTAGAGTCCAAGCATTTGGTAAAAAAAAAGGGGGTTACCTGGAAAGTTTTCCGGGAGTTTTGAAAATTGGTTTATTTATAGATTTGGGTATGCTCTTTTCGAATTTCAACTTTGCCACCTCGTAACCCCGCCGCTCGCGCCGCCATATTGAAAAAATGGCGCCTAAAAACGGTTTTTTGGAAATATCTCTTTTCCGACGCATTTTACGACAAAAATATCTATGTACAAAATTAAACTAGAGAAAATTTCCTACAATTTATGTATTAATAATTTTTTTCATAAAATCAATAGTTTTTGGCGTACGAGCGCCACAAAGTAGATTTCAATAGACGTTTTTAAAAAAATCTCATTTCCACACCACCTGTTTGTTTGAACGCGCTAATCTCAAGAACTACTGGTCCGATTTAAAAAAATCTTTTTGTAATGGATAGCCACATTCAACGGGAAGGTTATAGGATACTTTTCATCCAGAAATTCCCACGGGAACGGGTACAACGCGGGTAAAACCACGGAGCACTGCTAGTACTTATATAATAAATCTGAAGAGCTTGTTTGAACGCGCTAATCTCAGAAAATACCGATCCGATTTCAATAATTGTTTTTTTAATGGATAGCCACGTTCAACGGGAAGGTTATAGGATACTTTTCATCCAGAAATTCCCACGGGAACGGGTACAACGCGGGTAAAACCGCGGGGCACTGCTAGTATAATCCAGTCGAGTCCAATCGATTTCACGTGGGATAATTATTACAATCTGTTAGTTAATGCCTTGTAAGAGCGACCTTGATGCGTTGTGTTCGGAGGTATTTATGGAATTATGATCTCGTTGTTCACTGTACATTGTATACTATGGTAATCCTAACAAAATTGTAATGCGAAAGTTTGTGAGGATGTATGTATGTTTGTTACTCTTTCACGCAAAAACTAATGAACGGATTTGGATGAAACTTTACAGAAATATAGGTTATACATTAGAATACCACATGGGATACATTTTATCCCAAAATTCCCGCGGGAACCGGTACTAAGTGGTAAAACCGCGGGGCGCGGCTAGTTGATAGATATAACTTTGACATTTGTAGTCACTGCAAAACAAACAATGCTTAGATCTTTAAAACTACGCAACGGATTTTTATGCAGTTTTTAAAATAGATAGAGTGATTCAAGAGGAAGGTAATTCCCACCAGAACTGCCACAACGCGTAAAACCGCGGGGCACAGCTAGTTTCAGATAAAAATGGTAAAAAAAAGCGAAGTGTGTCCGTCACGTGTTGTTACGCGCGTTGTACCTATTCCCGCGAGAAATGCGGGATAAAAAATATCCCATGTGTTATTCTGATGTATAACCTATATTTCTGTAAAGTTTCATCCAAATCCGTTCATTAGTTTTTGCGTGAAAGAGTAACAAACATACATACATCCTCACAAACTTTCGCATTACAATTTTGTTAGGATTACCATAGTATACAATGTACAGTGAACAACGAGATCATAATTCCATAAATACTTCCGAACACAACGCATCAAGGTCGCTCTAACAAGGCATTAACTAACAGATTGTAATAATTATCCCACGTGAAATCGATTGGACTCGACTGGATTATACTAGCAGTGCCCCGCGGTTTTATCCGCGTTGTACCCGTTCCCGTGGGAATTTCTGGATGAAAAGTATCCTATAACCTTTCCGTTGAACGTGGCTATCCATTAAAAAAACAATTATTGAAATCGGATCGGTATTTTCTGAGATTAGCGCGTTCAAATAAGCTCTTCAGATTTATTATATAAGTACTAGCAGTGCTCCGTGGTTTTACCCGCGTTGTACCCGTTCCCGTGGGAATTTCTGGATGAAAAGTATCCTATAACCTTCCCGTTGAATGTGGCTATCCATTACAAAAAGATTTTTTTAAATCGGACCAGTAGTTCTTGAGATTGGCGCGTTCAAACAAACAGGTGATGTGGAAATGAGTTTTTTTTAAAAACGTCTATTGAAATCTACTTTGTGGCGCTCGTACGCCAAAAACTATTGATTTTATGAAAAAAAATATTAATACATAAATTGTAGGAAATTTTCTCTAGTTTAATTTTGTCATAAATATTTTTGTCGTAAAATGCGTCAGAAAAGAGATATTTCCAAAAAACCGTTTTTAGGCGCCATTTTTTCAATATGGCGGCGCGAGCGGCGGTGGTACGAGGTGGCAAAGTTGAAATTCGAAAAGAGCATACCCAAATTTATAAATAAACCAATTTTCAAAACTCCCGGAAAACTTTCCAGGTAAAACTACCAAATGATTGGACTATAGCTCGAGTGGAAAGGCTTGCTTATAAGGTTGTGGGCATCTCAGTTGTTTATTGCACTCGCGTTTGATTTGCAACCAAGATGAGATAGGAGTAAAACTGAGTTCGTTCGTTTTCAAAGGACCACGTTGAGCGTTTGTTGCTTTTTAGTTAATTGACTCACTCATTTATCTAAAAACATTTCTGTTATTATGGTACTTCCCGATTTGCCCCAGTTTTAGTTACTAATAAAATAATAGATTATTATTTTGGATTTCATCATTGCACAATAATACGAAACACTGAACGCATTAATTTTCTTATCATATGCTCGAAATATTTGCATTCTGTATTTCATTAAACATACTTACCTAAAACTGTATATTTTGTTCTCATCACACATTTGCTTACAGTTGTTCTTGTAAAATGCATTCGAGTAATTACCCTCTGTTAACCTTCATATATTTACTTTACTAGAAACATGTTTGATCTGTACCCCAATGCACACATCAAACTATTTCACTCATCGTGCTAGACATACAAACATCTTTATTACATAATCCTTTGCTAAGAAACAATTTCGTAAACTTAAACATCAGGTAGCTAACATAATTAGGTTGGAACAAAGCCGCTCGTTAAAGCCTGTATAAATATACGAGTATCTTATCAGCGTACAGTTGCAATACTGAACGAAAACCAAACATTAAATATACACTGGAAAATACTATGTGTCATTACTACCGTTGGTAAGATAAGAAGATGCAATCTTAAGACATTATGTCAATTTGTTGATATCTGTTGTGGTTATCAAATAATTGTATCTATAGGTATTGTAAAATATCGGTCAAGTACCCAAGACATATGTGATTTATTTGATAACAGTAGTAATACATTATTATGTGAAGATAATAAAGATATCTACGCGATTGAACTTATTTGAATATTGAAGATTCATTCATAATGTGTAACTAGCACCGCTCCGCGGTTTTACCTGCTTACCGTTTCCGTATTAATCTTTTGTGCAATAAATATTAATTAGAAACTACTGATATTAGAAACCGCATTGGGATCCTTATGTGGTTTGAAAGTTCGCGGTAATATAGACAGACGCGACAAGCGATTCTTTATTATACTAGGAATGTGTATTGATGTTTAGTTTTTTTTTATGTATTTGTTCAGCTTTTCTACGAAGTGTTGGAATCACTTACAATAGAATTAAATTATGCATTATATTATAATAGTTTCCGCATTTCCCTTACATCCATCACTAACTTTCATAAAAAAAAAATGTTTACTTAAACCTAAGAAACCACCTTTACTAACCCTTTACCCTCCTCAACATAAGCCTTACCTCCCAGGATCCAGCAGCCTCGAATGCTGGGCTCGTTCCTCGGCTACTTCTATCAGGCAGAGCATTCGACGTTACACAAACGCCTCTCACTTCTGCAAGACCAAGTGCAGTTCATCGATAAATCCATACGATTTCAGAACCAACTCAACCTGTCTGAATCTGTAACGTGAGCTTGTAGAATGCATCCTTCTTTTTTGAATCTTTCTTCCTTTTCTAGATAAAATATATTAGCATTCATTGTTAGAATAGAATGCTTTCTTTTTTAAATCTTTCTTTTGTTTTAATAGATTCGTAGCATTTGCATAGATTCCTTAGATTATTTATTCTTTTGTTTTTTCATATATTTTACAATACAGTTAAACTAGATAGCTTTTTGTTATTGGTATAATTCCTTTTTTATTTTAAATCTTCTTTACATATATTTGTTTAGTCAGGTAACAGGTACTTAAAGTTTTGTTATTATTTTAACTTGCTGTATGAATTTTAAATCTTTATACGTCTTAAGTAAATAGTTAGTCGTTCATGTTGCACGAACACTTCTATCTTGGTTTAATTTACGTATTTTCCTGTTATGTTACCAAATATCTTCGTCTCAAAACATAATTGTAGATATTTGTTTTAATATTTGCACATCCTGCTATGTGTACCATTATCAGCATGAGATTAGGTTACATGAATCATTGTCATAGACAAACATTTGATGTATTGTTTGTGATTAACAAAGTTTATAGTCTTGTTATTTTAAATTGTCTATAGTAATTAATAAGATTAAGTAATAAGTTAATTATTAGCATATTTAGTAATGATTATAATGAAATATATGTCAATAATAATTGTCGTTTATTTTCCTTTAGATGTAGCGTAGGTACATACTTCATTTATATAATAACACTAAAACCACTTACTTCATAAAATTACTGTTCATCACTCATTTTAGTATTAGGAAATATCGTTGTTATAAACCTATGTAAAGAATTCCATGTGATGTTGAACAAACTTTTCACGTATAGAAGAATATTGGTGTCACAACTTCCATCAATCCCCTTGCCGTATCAAATGTGACAGAAGGCAACAAGACATGCTATGTTAAATACTGTGAGCTGATTGGTGGAAAATTCGAATACCTATAATTATTCCGCCAATCAACATATTGTTATTTATCATGTCATCTCTTGTCTCATTCTATTACGTTTGTCCTTTTAAGCCTAAATTACATTACGAAATTAGTGGCATGAAATTAATTTCGTGACATTAGTTTTAACAGCAGTTTCACGTGTAATTTAATATTTTCGTAATGCATGCATTAATTTCATGAAAGCTAATCAGTTTCGTGCCCTGCGCGATTTTTAGGTGAAACTAGTGTCATGCAACTAGTTTCATCATGTAAATGCGACGCGAAACTAGTGTCGCGACAGCATTTCAGAGATAGCAGCAACAATAGGTATGATATTGACAGAACCATTATCGCCGAGATACTGATAATTTCCCGACACCATAATTTAAACGAAAGTAGTTTCACATGTGCTGAAATTAGTTTCACGAAATTAGTTTCATCATGCATGACACTAGTTTCGTAATGTAAATCCCGCTTTAGAGGCAGATCCATGTAATCTCTATAGTTATTTGTTTTTGTAACTAATCTTCCAAAACAAGCTACATTCAGTTGGCTTCCAACACCACTTCCGAATTTCCACAAAAATTATCAACCTTATTTAATCTCTATATTTCCAACAGGATAGCACAGCCAGTGTACCTAGGGAAGTTGGTCGAATACTACAGTCCAGATAAGAATTCCCGTGCCATACCTCAGAATAAGGCTTTTATGTACGCCGTGGCGGTCGTACTTTGTTCGGCGGTGAATGTGTTTGTGGTCCACCCTTATATGATGGCTATATTACATATGGGAATGAAGTTCCGAGTCGCCTGTTGCTCACTCATTTATAGAAAGGTACGTGTTCACTATACTTACTATTCATTCATTCATTCATTCATTCATTCATATCGAGTAGGTTAGTGGCCAAACCTGGTGTCGGAGTTTTTAGACCGCCTGAAAGCCTCCGACATGGTCTAACGATAGCAACAACCGGGACCGACTGCTTAACGTGCCCTCCGAAGCACGGTAGCGCTCAGATAGAAATGCCACTATCGACCACCCATCCAAGTAGGGGTCGAGCTGCACGTTGCTTAACAATCGCAATGAACTAACTTAGTTAAACTATGCCACGAGCGCTACAAATACTTACTATATACTCATTTATCTTGCTATATTTATCGACACTTCTACACTAATATTATAAAGAGGAAAACTTTGTTTGTAGGCTCAAAAAATTCTGGACCGTTTTTAAACATTCTTTCACCATTCGAAAGCTACATTATCCACGAGTAACATAGGCTATTTTTCATCCCGAAATTCCCACAGGAATGGACACAACGTGGGTAAAACCGCGGGGCGCTGCTTGTCTTGACTAAGACCATACCTCCTGTAGGGTGCTTTTTATGAAAGCGGATCGGAGCGGATTCACCAATCACAACGCATGGATATTGTCAAAATCTTTCCGTAACGCACTGTGGTTGGTCAGTTGAGCCCCGCTTCGATTTAATGGAAACGCCACTTGACTCAGGGGATCCTCACAAAGTCAAAGCCCATTACTACTTCCAGTCTATAGTCCTAACTGGTTCCAATAAATACTTCTTGTTACCATTTTACATACTTAATTAGGTTTTTAATGAAATTGCAATAGTTCAATTATTGGACAAAATATCCATTTTAATAATATGGCGTTTAATGGTTTTTAAATAATCTGATTATTAAAGAAAGGTGCCTTTGGTTTTTAGTGGTAAATAATTAACCAATTAAACAACAGTATTATTTTTCAATTTTAGAACACTCAACATAAGGTGATTTACAAAGTTTACCGCTCAAATCCTACAGTTAGTTCCAACAATCATGCAAGTTTAATTAAGCCGAAATGTCCTTAGCAACTACATCGTTACATCAATACAATCGTGACGCAGGATGCCTCTTTGACCTTCGCACTGTTTCACATGGTTGAGTGCGCGCAAGACGACAAATCATTGTCGAGTTTGATACTTGATTGAATGATACCGTCCTCAGTTTGGTTAACCTTAAACCGTGAGAATATTGAGAGAAAAATACATATTATATCGTGAAAATTTTAATACGAAATTGTATTCAATATTTCACTAGTTTCGCCCCGCAGTTTTAGCGTTTAGGGTGCGTCTCCATTGAAGCGGAGCGGAGCTGTGCGGAGCTCGACTGACCAATCACAATGCGTTACGAAAAGATTTTGACAATGTCAATGCGTTGTTTGACAATCTCAACGCGCTGTGATTGGTTAATCGGGCTCCGCACAGCTCCGCTCCGCTTCAATGGAGACGCACCCTTATATCCGTCACGTGGGAATTTCTGGATAGATACAGCCTTCTTCTTGAAGAAGCTGTTCAAAGTAAAAATAATTGTTCGTATCAGAATGGGAGTTTATTAGCCCGTTCAAATAATCAAAAATGAAACTGGCGCTAGTGTAAAAATTGTATATTGCGCTTACGTTATTTTCCCAGATTTAGCCGGGAAACGGCCATACATTTTTTAGGCATAGAACAATCTTCCCGTTTATAAAATTATTATGTTATAGATTACTAGTCAATAGAATACTAGTCAGTAGAATGTATGCCATATGTTTTTCTGATGGATAACCTATATTACTGTAAAGTTTCATCCAAATCCGTTCAGTAGTTTTTGCGTCAAAGAGTAACAAACATACATCCATACATCCATCCTCACAAATTTTCGCATTATATGTAAGTAGGATTATAGCAGTACTGTCAAAATGTCTGTCTTTCTTATTTTGCATTTTAGTTCCGCTGAGCTGACCTTATTCACGTTTGGATAAACAGCACATTTTTCTTAAAGAGCTGCCTTTCTATTATAGTTCGATAATAGATTTTTAAATGACAATAAAAAGAAGAGCGGTTTAAAAAAGTGTCAATGGTAGATAAATCAATCAATGTTAATTCCTTCATTGTCTTTTTATTATTAGGGTTCTGTTACTGACACTTGGCTGTCCGTCCGTCCGTCTGTCACCAGGCTATATATCAAGAACTAAAAATCAAATAAAACAAATATTCAAGGGGGGCTCCATACAACAAACGTCATTTTTGCCGCTTTTTAAAGTACGGAAGCCTCAGTGCGCGAGTCCCTCTCGCACTTGGCCGGTTTTTGACCGTGATAAACTTAGCAATATCGTGGTTTTGAGGTAGTTTTATAAGGGAAAATGCAATTAATAATGATTCAAATCGGATTGGTACTAGTACTTTCTGAGATTACCGCGTTCAAACAAACAAACTCTTCAGCTTTATTAAATTAGCATAGATAGACGGGACACACCGTAGCAAAACATTGTCCACGTCCAAACAATACAATTTTTCCTATAAAAATCGTCATCTCATTAGACCAAATTTTCCTTCATTGCAGTCCCTAAGATTATCAAAGACGGCGTTAGGCGAAACCACAGTTGGTCAAGTGGTGAATCTCCTCTCGAACGACGTGAATCGTTTCGACGCGGCGATCATCTTCCTCCACTATCTATGGATCGGGCCGTTGGCTACAGTCATCATCACCTACTTCATGTGGCTGGAGATCAGCTGGGCGGCCGTGGTTGGAGTCGGGTTCATGTTGGCGTTTATACCGCTTCAAGGTGGGTACTTTGATTGATTTTTATACAACTTAGTGGTAAGTTCCCGTTTTAACGATGTGAGAATGTTGTCCGTTTTGAGATGTGAGACTTTTGTGGCCTGAAATGGGATATTAGAGGCAAATATTTTTTTCTTTACTTTATAAGGAACTGATTCTGAAAAACTGTCTCAATGACAAGTTTAAGAGTGCCGAATCAAAATCCTGGATTCGCTGCTCATTGTCGTTATTTTTTTATGCCAACCTATTTTAATAGTTGATTGTTTCAAATATATCCTTAAAAAGTAACCAATTTTTTACACTATTAATTAAATACAAAACTTCGAGACTGTCATTTTACTGATAACGATTACATGTCAGAAAGTGACAAACCATGTGATAGTTAAACTGTTATTCGACATTGTATTATTTTCTTAATATTGAACTGGGCTCTTAATTCACATATAAATGAATCTAATTCTCTAATCACAGCTTACCTCGGCAAGCGAACGTCGGTGCTCCGTTTGAAGACAGCTCTAAGAACTGACGAGCGAGTACGTCTGATGAACGAGATCCTCTCCGGGATCGAGGTCATCAAGATGTACACGTGGGAGAAACCGTTCGCTGATCTAGTGGCTAAAGCGAGGAAGTAAGTAATAAGTCAAATCTATACCAATACTAGCTGACCCAGCAAAGGTTGTTTTGCCTAAAAAATTAGGGGTGGACTACCCTTAACATTTAGAGGGATGAAAAATAGATGTTGTCCGATTCTCAGAACTACCCAATATGCACACAACATTTCATGAGAATCGGTCGAGCCGTTTCGGATACACGAGAATTTTATATATTAGATCTAACACTAACTTAATATAGAGGGAGATTTTTCTCTGCCTAACAAAATACGATTTACAGAATCTTCAAACTAGCGCCATCTATTGAACAGCTAGTGTAAAATAAAGCTATGTTTGTTTTTCCTCTCATCTCACTGAAGATATCAGTACAGTGAGGAGGATTAGGCGTAATCACCACGCTTGCCTAACACGGGTTGGTAGTCTCAAACTCGAGCCATGTTTGAATAGTCGGAAACATATTTTCGCTCGACCCGAGAATTGAACCAGGGACCTCAGTCTTGGCAAGCGAGTGCACATACCACTAGACCACCGAAGCGTTCGAAATGAATGAATCTATATTGTTTAATGAAATTACTCTAACATACCCTATATTCTTTTAAGATGACGCGAATGAAAACGTACTCGTATATGGTAGTTTACCTCGACTAATACATTTCATGGGTATAAGAACACGTTGCATCAGTTTGTGATACAAACATACTGACGAACACAATGCACTATTGTTTAATCGCAGTTCCTGGGTCAAGTGGATCTTCATAGAAAGATCGGCTTGACCATAATTTGAAACTACAGTCGCATTTATTTCATTCATAGAGAATTGTAAACAACACTCGGCCCCGCGGTTGTACCTACGTTGTGTCCGTTCCCGTGTGAATTTCGGGATAAAAAATAGCCTTAAACCTTCCCGTTAAATGTGGCTCCGTAAAATCCATTACATAAAGAATGATGCAAATCGGATCATCAGTTTCTGAAATAAGCGCGTTCGAACAAAGACAAAAAAAATCTCACATTTATTATATGAATAGTTTTGATGGAACTTTAACTATAATTAGTATAGGATGGCTATGTCCATTTTCCAAAATTTTACCCGTGTTGTTCTCAGAATTCCTATAATTTCGGAATAAAAAGTAGTGCGTAATGCTGATGTAAGTAAGCGATATTTTGAGTTTAAAGTTTCCAGCTATAGTCTAATTTAGATACATCTATTCTCGCGAACATTCGCATCTGAATCGCTGAATATTGCTAAGCACATAACTTCAGAACAACTGCACCAAATTAGATGATTATTTTTTTATGTGTTCCTTATTGTCGAGACAAGGTTCCCACGCCCAGAAATCCCCATGGGAACGGGTGCGCTGCGGGCGAAACCGCAGGGCACAGCTAGTTTATAATATAAGTGGTGTTTGTTTAAGATAAGATATTATTATCTCTGTATGTCGTAAAATAATTCAATTAGTAAACCCAATTGGCACGCAAAGGTCGTGATTCTTTTCTCTTTCAATGTCAGGTATGGAGATAAGGGAACGTTAAACTTAGCACGTTCGTAACTTGAGATAGTCATAATAATATGCAATGTTATCATATTATGTTAAGTTGTTGAGTAACCTAGTTGTAAAGTATACCTAGTATTATCTAGCCCCTCTCTTTCAGTACTTAGTACCGCACTCAGACACGTTCATTAAATTGACACGTAATTTTTCATACATAACATGTCAAAATCATTCATTAAATATCTAAGGAAGCACTATTCAACTCAAAGCTATGATTGGCCAATCAAATTTAGAATAGCAACTTAACATAGCGATGATGGCAACGTACCTAGCATATGTTAAGTCATATTTAGTTACTTAAATGATACAGAAACTTCCTCCTGTAAAAGGGTCCTACAGGCTACTAGGTTAATAATAATGTGGTATTAATTATTGTCAACTAGCAGCGCCCCGCGGTTTTACCCGCGTTGCGCCCCTTCCTGTGGGAATTTCGAAAAATTTTATATACATAAACCTTCCTCTTGAATCACTCTATCTATTTAAAAAAACCGCGTCAAAATCCGTTGCGTAGTTTTAAAAATCTAACCATAAATAGGGACAGATAGACAGACAGCGGAAAGCGACTTTGTTTTATACTATGTAATGATTATCAAGAAATTCCTCACAGTCGGCGATAACGATTAGTCTCACACGTGGGTACGTAAAAAATGTATCTAAAGTTTAAGAGAAAGTCACGTTTATTCATAATGGTATGACTACTGTTTGTTGGTTTGTCATTGTGTTAATGAGAAGTTTCGCTCGAGATTTCGATCTATTGTGCTTGAGAAATGTGAGACGACGAAAGTTTCAATAGGACATTGAAATAAATGGAATTCAAGTCACGTATCTAAACAAACTATAGTGTAGGTTGTTGTCACTAACGAATAATCGCAATTAAGCAACTTGAACCTGGGATAGTACTTAGATGGGTGGCCGTTGGCATTGAGTTATATGTACTAATATAACTCAATGGCCGTTGGTAGCATTTCTGACATTAAAAAATATACGAATTAAATAAAAAATTGCAGGTTATGTTAATTTAAATCGTACATCGTTTCGGTAGTTTTGTTTACTTTCCTTGTTCTTTAATACAAAATTCGGATAAAACGTCATCGTTATGTAAATGTTAGATATTAAACAATTTTACGATACTCGAACTCACATTTACATTTTATGGTTCGTAAAATTAAGTTGGTTGTTATTAAAACTTCGTCGGTAAAATCCTTTTTATGATAAGACCGGTCTATATGTTGATAAGAACACCTTTTTGATATCTGTTAAAAATAGAACCAATTCAGGCATATCCTTGGAAATAAAAAACCATTCTGAATCGGTTATAATCTGGTAACAGCCTCCGTGGTCTAGTGGTTTGAGCGCTCGGCTCACGATCCGGAGGTTCCGGGTTCGATTCCCGGTGAGGACAACAATATCTCACAAAAATCTCTTTGTGAGACTGTCCTCAGTTTGGTTAGGGCATTGCAGGCTGAATCACCTGATTGCCCGAAAAGTAAGATGATTCCGTGCTTCGGAGGGCACGTTAAGCCGTCGGTCCCGGTTACTTTCTACGGATAGTAGTCGTTACTTGAGCCATGTCAGAGGCCTTTGGCGGCTCAATAACTCTGACACCAGGATTGGTCAGGTTGACCATCCACTCGATAAGAAGAAGAAGAAGAAGATAATCTGGTAGAATTATTAATTTCATAAACGCACTTCAACTTAAACACTGCTTTAAAGTGTTTTGTCTCTTTTGCTCTTCGGCAAATAGCGTATGTCGGAAAGGGACAAACCATTTCATAGCTAAAATGCTGTAAAAGAGCGTTGTTGAATAAGGCACTTAAGCTTATATTAGAATGTATTTAACATAAAAAATCCAAAAGTCTGCGACCACAAGTATACACTTGAAAAATGAAAAAATATATCATTTTTTCTTTTTCTGGTTGACCTTATCACTCTATCTTGTTGAACCTTTTGAGTGTCATGCGAACGAAAGCGAAAACCTTGAAAAAGATTATTGAAATCTCGAAAAACGTCGGCGAAAAAAGTAAGTTGTTACCTTGCTTTATAAAAACAATTCCACTTGTTTCCAGACACGAAATCCAGGAGATCCGGGCGTCGTCTTACATCCGAGGAGTGCTCACATCCTTCATCATGTTTACCACCAGGATCTGCCTATTCTGCTCCATACTGGCGTATGTGCTAGTCAACAACGTCATCACGGCCAAGCAGGTGTTCGTGGTTACCAGCTTCTACAATATACTGAGGCAGACGATGACTGTGTTCTTTCCTCAAGGTACATATTTATAATACTAATGTGTATGCAAGTTTGACTTAAAATATAGGTTCATTACAAAAACTAAATTTAAAATTTAAAATACCCCTGACAAAACACCATTTAAAAAGTAAACATTAATTAAAAAAAATACGTTGCGTTGAGGGTTTTATGCATTGGACAAATATATTTTGACAAATGAAATACCGCCTAACCATACAGTACAGAATAATCATGTATTTTTTTCACTTTCTAGGTATAGCACAAGTAGCGGAAGCAACGATATCTATAAAACGTCTACAAAACTTCATGCTGTATGAAGACACGAGCAAGCCAGTGCCCGGCCTAGCTGAGATACAAACATCGACCAAACCGAAAGGCGTGAAACAGGAAAAGAAAGAACCGTTAGACACTAAAGAAATTATTGGAGTTGAGAGTGATGAGACAATTATACCAGAGATAACAACTGCTGAAGAAGAAACTCAAGGCAATGGTAAGAATCTTATATATAAAAGTGAATTGCTGTTCGTTAGTCTCGCTAAAACTCGAAAACGGCTGAACCGATTTAGTTGATACTGGTTTTGAAATGTTTGTCGTAACCCAGGGGTGGTTTAAACGGTAAGCAGTGACGTAATGCGGATGAAACCGCAGGGCACAACTAGTTAATAATATACTCTTTAAAAAAAATATATATACTCGGATAAATTCACACACGGTTAATTAGACCCAAACTAAGCTCTAAGCTTTTATCATGGAATCTAACTCATTGATACTTACTACATATACATACACAAATACTTTTTAAGAATATATAATTGACACCCAGACGTCGTCGCACACAACTATGTCTTCACATATTGCTGACTCCGGGCAGGAATCGAACCCGCAACCCCCGACACAGTAAGCGATCTCACTGCCACTGTGCCAACGGGCTTATTAATGAACACTTTAATTTTGTTTGATTTTCACTTAGGTCAGGTCGCTTCAGCTTACGCTCACGTACCAGTAAACGTTAACGTTAAATATCAGTCTCAACAGACGTAAGAAAATTAAAAACTCTGGCTTTCTTCTACCCGAATAACTTTAACAGGCTGTCATTTAAGTTATGAAATAGGGTTCGAGGTGTACAATGTTTAACAATGGTAATGAGCTAACATCGCTATTTTGCGACGAGCGCTACACCGATCAACACACAGTATTTGTCATATCATGTGTCATATATAGTAGCTCCTGCTTTAGTTGTGTCAACATTGTTATAATAATCATGGCATTAGGTTGTAATAAACTTTCTAAAAACATTACAAACAAAGGATACATAAGACTGTGCGGCAATACATTATAATAGCATTGTTTTAAACACGTGCTTTTCTGTTGTCTATTTTGAATACAATATTACTTGTCACATTGTCTTCCACTATTTATTTGTTGTATTGTATGAAATTACACATTATTTACTATATATTCATCTCACTACGTTAACATTCATAGGCAAATATACAACCAAATATGTATGTATTGTTGCTCAGAGTTTGTTTATATATTCATACTAGCAGCGCCCCGCGGTTTTACCCGCGTTGTGCCCGTTCCCGTGGGAATTTCGGGAATTTTTTTACATAAAAACCTTCCTCTTGAATCACTCTACCTATTACAAAAAACCGCATCAAAATCCGTTGCGTAATTTTAAAGATTTAAGCATACAGACAAACAGACAAACAGACGCGACTTTGTTTTATACTATGTAGTGATAAATGTATTTGTGTATGTATATGTAATAGTATCCGTTAGTTCGATTCTATACAAAAACTTTAGAGTTTAGTTTGGGTCTATTAACTGTGTGTGAATTTGTCGGGGTGTATTCATTTATTAATATTTTAAGATTAATAGTGATAAAAATTTAGTAACGATTTTATTCACTTTAACTTTCCTCCCAGTTCATCTATCAAACATTTCACCCTATCACAATAAGATGTAACTGCCTAACAATGTTAATCAATTGTAATCCTTATTACCTCCACAGGAAACACTAATTTAGCTCCACTAGAGACGGGCGAGAAAGATGACCAGGAGCTAGCAGCTCGCGTGGAAGAAGACGCGAGAGGGGTGCGGCTGAGACATGCGACAGCCAAATGGATCACATCGCATACGGAGAACACTCTCACTGATCTGTCACTCACTATAAAGCCTGGCAAGTGAGTGAATACCACTAACTAACTACTAACTGCATTGCTTTCTAAGGAGAAAGCAGTGCAGTTTTCTTCCTTATCATAATGAAAATTCTCAGCATGGTCGCTGCATTTCACGGCTACGGACCGCAGTGTCGCCACACAGCAGTATCAATTTCATAATGAATCATAGAAACCTGTAGTGTCGCATGCAGTCTACAGCTGCAGCTTGCGCTTTGCAGTCCGTATTAGACTTGTACCTTTTTTTTTTTGTAAAAAAATGCATTTCATATTTCTACTACCTGCAGCATTACAAAATATGATATTTCTTACAGAATCATAGCAGTAATAGGCCCAGTGGGCGCGGGCAAGTCTTCCCTACTGCACGTGTTGTTGAAGGAACTACCGCTGATGGCGGGAACCGTGCACGTCGGCGGAACAGTGTCGTACGCTAGCCAGGAGCCGTGGCTATTTGCAGGTAAGACTACTTATTAGTTATAGATGGTTTGGGATGCATAGGCGTTTCTTTTTTAAAACGGTTAGTACGGGCAAGAAATACAAAGATCTTATGAACTATGTCATAAATTCCCTGCATTCCCCAATAAAGTAGAAAAGACAGGATCCCATTTGAGGATTCAATAAACATATCAGCAAAGACTTAAAGTATTCCTTATGCTTCAGTAAAATCCAAAATAGACGAATAAAAACGCGAAGTTGTAACTTCGAGCTTCAAATATCTCCGAAATGTTTTCCAGTGCCTTCAAGACTTTACTTTACCCCAACATTATTTGTTGCAGGCAGCGTCCGTCAAAACATCTTGTTCGGGCAGGCGATGGACCGCCCGCGGTACAACGCCGTGGTGCGGCGCTGCGCGCTCGACCGCGACTTCCAGCTGTTCCCGAACGGAGACAAGACCGTAGTAGGGGAACGAGGAGTCAGCCTTAGTGGGGGTGAGGCTTCCTTTTATTCTTCATCTGCCAGTTTTTCTAATGTACTTTCAGATTTAGATAGAATCCACAAATGCTACGAATTGAAGCATACGACTGTAATGTATAGTTAATTGCACTTGAAAAAATACTTATTTGAATTCCAAGCAAAACTTTTTTTCACCTTAAATCCATCATAAGAATCATAGATCCAACAAAACACTTCTTTTCACAAATATGCACAGGACTTATTCTCACACGGCACTAAAATCTAATCTGGACTAATATAATAAAGCTTGGTTTTTTGTTTGGACGCGCTTATCTCAGAAACTACCAGTCCAATTTCAGTCATTCTTTTTGTAATGGATAGCCCCAGTCAAAGGCAAGGTTATGTGTCATTACATTAAACATCCCAAAATTCCCTCGGGAACGAGCACTACGAGTTAACACAAGTATGCGTGTGCAGGGCAGCGCGCGCGCATCTCGCTGGCGCGCGCGGTGTACAAGCGCGCGGACGTGTACCTGCTGGACGACCCGCTGTCGGCCGTGGACGCGCACGTGGGCCGCCACCTGTTCGAGGCGTGCCTCGTGGGCTACCTGCGCAACACCACGCGCATACTCGTCACGCACCAGCTGCAGTTCCTCAGGGACGTCGACCAGGTACGTTCGTACACTCTATTTTTTCTTATGAGAGTTAAAATGTACACAAATGCGGTTTTTTTCCAGCTGTTAATTGAAGTTGATTCCTTCTGAAGGGAAAAAGAATTAGATACTTCATTCCATGCTTACCTGACTGAACCCTTTTTAATTGAACCGTCGTAATAAAAACATATAGATCACTGTGTAGAACAATAACATAATTTTACAACAATGATCTGACCCATTATTACTTATCACCCCTCCCAGATAATAATCCTAAAGAACGGCACCATCGCAGCGGCTGGCAACTTTGACACTCTCAGCGCGTCTGGTCTGGACTTCGCCTCTCTATTGAAACGGAATGAAGATGAGGAAGACAGACCGGTGCCGGTGTCCCCATCCACGTACGATGTGGATGACATGCGGCAAGGGAGCTTCAGGAAAAGGCAGATGAGCATACATTCCGTGAGTCTGATGATATACTTATATGATGCTGGGATTTGTAGTAAGGTTTAGTAGGTTATGGGTGAAGAAATCATTTGGTGGTTAAAGGATATTTGATATATGCATTTTGGGCTAAAATAGTTCATTGCCGAGCTCGACTAGCACTTGGATAAACGTTAAGTCACTTTTTCATTCCAAATAAAATTAATTTTCTGTATCTCTCGTTTTCATACATTCTTGCAATGGAACGAAAGAGTGAATGAAACAGGTTGTGAATGAGTGAGAGAAACAAGTAAGTAGAGAAGAATAATACGCCATATTATGGCTATACAACGAATCAATAGTAATTCAAGAGATACGATCGTTTATTTTGCCTGTCAGGATCCTACATGTATCTCGAAACTTGAGCCAATAGACTAGTTTCCACAAAGAATAAATCGGATAGATTGAGGTTTCTTATGATTAATTATGATACAGAGATACCGAAATACTTACTAAAATATTGGATCGTAAAAAAATAAGGGAATGTTCATATTGACATATTAAATAAGTTTCAAAATGTTGTCAAGGAGCCTTATATATGTGTGTGTTGGGTCGTGCACGGTGCAGGTGAGCTCGGTGGACAACCTGTCGGCGACGGCGCCGCCGGCGGGCGGGCGCGAGGAGGACGAGGGCCGCGCGGCCGGCGCCGTGTCGGGCGCGGTCTACGGCGCCTACCTGCGCGCCTCGGGCCACACGCTGCTCGTCGTCGCCATGATGCTCATCGCAATACTCGCGCAGCTGCTCGGCTCCGCCTCGGATTGGTGGACTGGATACTGGTACGTATTTTAATATAGATACAGAACTTCGCTCTCATTCTCATACTCATATTCGAAACTCGTTTCTCACTGATACCTTTAGAATTTAGTCACACATAGAAATATATAATTTATGTGGATTGGACACTGGTACCTATTTGAATATAGATCTCTATCACTCGCTACTTTTGTTGGATTTCTACTCGCTTCTCACTTATATTATACCTATACAATTTTGTCACACATAGAAATAAATCATTTATTGAATGGTTTCGCTTCCCACTCACTTACACAGAGTCACACACTCACAGACACTTACACTGTACTAACTCATTTATACACAAACACACATGACTGTGTTACGTAGCATAGAACGTAACATAGTGTTCAAAAATCACATTTTAGTGTATTGAATGTCGTTAAAGCCTCTCGCCTCTATGTAATTTATATATTTTGTACATTATTGTATTCCATAGTTGTGGTAGAATGTATGTGTCTGGCATAGTAATTATACTACCATCATTCGTGCAATAAAATAATTCATTTCATTAGGCTAGCATGGTGGATAACTGGTGGAACACCGCCCATACATACAGTCATGTACTACAATGTTCTCAAACATTCCTTTTCAGGGTAAATCTCGAAGAACTGAACCCCACCTACAAACTGGACGCTTTAAACGCCTCCGCTATGAGTCAGAACGCGTCGGACCCGGTGGCTTTCGCGGGCAACTTCACGGCGACTATCATGGACGATACGGTGTTCGACAACGGACTGTCCCGATACGATTGCATTTATATTTATACTGGTGAGTTTGTGGTGAACTTTGCAATGTTATCATTTACAGTCGGTAAAAGCTAACACACACACAGACGTTACAGTAAATCGTAGCGATTTGATAGATAGATGTGATAGTGTGCTTGAATTATGTTTCATTCTTTGTTCACTTAACGTTAGAATGTTGTCACTAGCCACCGTGAAGTTAGTGGCCCATCCGTTTAAAATGTAAGATATTGACATAATAATATTTATTTGTCGTCAATATTCAATTGCAGAATAGAGTTACTTATAGAATTACTAGCAGTGCCTCGCGGTTTTACCCGCGTTGTGCCCGTTCCCGTGGGAATTTCGGGAATTTTTATTTATTTTATTTTATTTTATTTTATTTTATTCGGAAAACAAACAGTGTAACTTAAACTTAGGAAAAAACAAAGAATAAATCTAAAACACCATTAATTATGTTTTCGCATATAAAAACTAAAAGAAACTTGTAACTATCCTAAAAAAAAAAAGAAACCTAAGAAATCCTAAAAAAAAAATACATAAAAGAAAAAAAAAATATAAAGAAAGAACAAAAAACAAAAAAATAATAATTCACGACTCACTATTATTGAAACGCATCCAACGCCTCGTCAACATGTTTCTCAATGCTTCCGGTGACGTAACGAATAGATCGAAGTCAGGTAGATCTACCATCACTCGATTCATCTCTTGAGGACATCTTACAAAAAATGAATTCTGCCTAAAATTGGTTGCGCAGTGAGGAACCAGCAGTGTGCACTTTCTCCTGGTACTAATCGGAGCTTTAACGCCTATTTCACCCAGTAATTGAGGGGAGTCAACCCTAAAATTTAATAATTTCGAGAGAAATACTGCATCCGCAATGAGACGTCTCACTTTTAATGGAAGTATATGATGTTTACTGCAGTTACTATTGTAGTCTTCATCATACACTTTACATTTAAACTGTACATATTTAAGAAAGTTTGCTTGGATTTTCTCTAACCTATTGGTATATACTTCGTACAAAGGATTCCATACCTGAGAACAGTATTCAAGGTTACTTCGAACGTAAGAACAATATAAGATTTTAATCAACTTGATGCTATTGAACTGCGAACATTGTCTTTTAATGAACCCCAATGATTTTCTGGCTTTTTTCACCATGTTATCTATATGCTTTTCATATGTAAGTTTACAGTCATGTGTGATACCAAGATCCCTAATTTCATTAACAGTGTCAAGATTGATGCCCATCAGCTGATAATCATATTGAATAACGTTGAATTTACGGGTAAATTTTATGGAGTAGCATTTCAAGATATTGAGATCCAGCTTGTTTACTTGACAGTATGTTACAAATCTGCAAAGATCTGCTTGCAGAAGCTGACAATCTGCAAGAGTCTTGATTTTAAGAAATATTTTCATATCGTCAGCGTAAAGCAAAAACTTAGCAAATCTAAAGCAACTACCCACATCGTTTATAAAGATGTTAAATAATAATGGACCAAGCAAAGAGCCTTGAGGTACTCCAGAGGGAACAGTAATCCAGGAAGAGGCGTATCCATTTGAAACCACCATTTGCGACCTATTTTCAATATAAGAGGAAAACCACCTGTACAAATTTCCGTGTATTCCTGCAGCGAGAAGTTTCTTTAGCAGTATTCGATGATCTATACGATCAAATGCCTTACAGAAATCAGTAAAAATAGCGTCCACTTGACCACCCCCATCCATACCATCAGTAACATAATTAATAAAAGATAGAAGGTTTGTGGCAGTCGATCGATTTGGAAGGAAACCATGTTGTTCTGTAATAAATGTCGATTTAAGAGCATTATAAACCTGTTCATAGACAATACGCTCGAGAATTTTAGCAAATATACAAAGTTTGGAAATTGGTCTGTAATTTTTTACTTCATTTTTACTGCCACTTTTGTGTACCGGGGTGATAAAGGCCGACTTCCATATTTTAGGCACAATTCCTTCTTGCATGGATCGATTATAAAGTATGGTTAACGGGACGCTCAGGGTTTTATAACACAACTTAATAAACAAAGGATCAATACGATCAGGCCCTGGACCTTTTGTTAGGTCAACTGATTTCAGAAGATTTTCTACCATTGAACCAGTAATCTCAATATGGCTAATAGTGATATTATCCGGTTGTTTGGGAATGGACCCTCGAGAAATGTGGTGATGCTGCGATGAAGAAGAGAGAAAGTTACCTTGAAAATATTCAGAAAAGAGGTCACACACACTATTGCCAGTTTCTGCAACCCGCCCTTCGTATGAAAGCGTGGGTGGCAACAAACAACATTCTTTTTTGTTGGACTTAACATATGTCCAAAAGTACTTTGGGTTAACAGTGATCGAATCCTCTATAGTTTTAATATAATTCTTGAAGCATTGATCCTCAACATGTTTAGCTCTCGACCGTAGAGTGGAAAAGGAAGAATAATCACCTGTGTTACCGTATGTGTGAAATTTATTTAAATATTTGAACTTTTCCTTAAGAATTTTTTTTAAAGGTGATGTGTACCATGCAGGAAAAGTTCTAGAATTGATATATTTTTTAGGTACATATTTATCAATTAATTTGTATAAATGAGTATAAAAAGCATTTACAGCCTCCTCCAAGCTACCAGCAAACAAACACTCTTCCCAGTTAATTTCTGCAAGTGAGGAATTGATATTAATATAGTCGCCTAACCGATATATATATTTGGATCTCGGGCTCGCCTTCAGATAAGCAGTATTAATCGAATTCATCACTATGCAGAGCGATTTATGATGAGCATCTTCCGGTACAAGAGAGTCGTCACATGCTGTTATCGAGACGTCATTGTTACATAAAACCCAATCTAGCACACGGTTATTGATATTATAACAATAGTTATATTGATGTAAGCCTGCTTCTAATAATGTATCAAAAAAGTATATTTGAGCCTCACCGCTAATACCTGTCGGTTCAGGCTGGTCATCGGTGACCGATGACCAACTAATATCTTTCATATTAAAATCCCCTACAATAACAAAATAATCGTTAGATCTACTATTTGATACATGAGATAGTTTGTCGGTAAAGTTTATAAGTTGGGAATTAAAATTGAAACCAAAATTCTCATTACATAGGTACAGGACACAAAAATGTATATTGACAATACTCCCTCTGTGTTTAATGATGACCGAGACCCACAGGTCTTCTGCTGAGGAATGCCACTCCGGCCGCGCAACAGTGGGTAGCTCGCGGCGGACCGCGATTAATACACCTCCTCCATATAACTCTCTAGTCGCAGTATAATTCCTATCTCGCCTCCAGACAATATAGCGCTCGTCAAATAGTTCACTGTCTCCTATACTATCCAACAACCAAGTCTCTGTAATTATGACAATATCGTAACTGTTCAAAGATAGGTTCCGCTTAAAAGTATTTGTCTTAGTTCGAAGTCCCCTCGTGTTCTGGTAATATATTTTTAAATTAGATGTAGCCATCTGAATATAATATTATGATTAATATTGAGTACATACATTACATAAATTAGTACGTTCATTATACCAATGTAAGTTGATTAATCTGCAGTTGTAGACAACTAAATAACAAACAAAAAATATAAATATGTTAAGTATTTTGGCAAATTGTAAACAATAATGATCGGCCACTTTTGGAGGTAGGTTAAGAATTCTTGTAATAGATATCGTATAAAGAATACTTTACTACAACAGTGTATAACAAATTCATAATTATAATAATATTGTATAAAATAATAATATAAGAATAAGTTTAAATTGCAGACAAATAAAATAGCATTATTAAAAATAATCGCATGTGAATTGTTATCAAGACAATCTTCAAGAATTTGAGAATAACAATTAAGTAAAGTAAACAAAAGATCGCTCCATAAAAAAATTATTGATAAGATAATGCATTGTGTGACCGTTATTGATAGATACAGTATTCTCAAGCAATCACTAAATTTAATTTTAACATAGAAGTGAGCGTAGTGAGTCAAACTGTGGAATTTTACCATATAACCGACATGCGAATATAGGTGACAACTAGGGAAATCGCACACAAAAATGAGCTTTGTCATAAAAGTGTACAGAGCAAAAAAGTGCGTTAACTGCGTGAGAGTAAACAGACTTACCGGCTCGAGTCGCCTGCGTATGCGGCGGCCGCTACCACTGGTTTCGCGATAAGGAGAACAAAAGACTTTGGAGTTGAATGCGCTTCTCAAACTTTTGATGGTACAAAATAAATTATTTAAACATGTAAACATTGATAATATTTGTGAGTTATGATAAACATAGGAATTAAGGTAAATTAAGTGAATCACTACACAATCTTCTTTAGATCTTTCTCGTCTTTGATAAAAAACACGGGAGAGGTATCTGATCTGCGGGCCATTATTTTACAATGTTTCACCCATATATATTTAAAGTTTTTTTCCTTAGCTAGCAACTTAGCCTTACTAAGCAGATTTCTGTTAAATTGAGTGAGATGGTCATTAATATAGTAAACGCCTGTATTGTCCTTAAAACCAAGATCGGATAACTTGTTTGGCTTTATTTTACGGGCAGAGGCGATTAGTTCTTCCTTTTTATAGCGGTTGTTGAAGGCTATTAAAATTGGCTTCTCCTTATTAGACAGACGCGTTGGCAAGCGGGCTATATAATTAATTTCTTCCCGTTTGAATTGCACTTTGCATAGATCACCAATTTTCTCCGCTATCTCATATAAATTTTCATTCTTAGCAAGAGGTATCCCTCGAATCTCCACATTGTTAGCCCTCGCAAACTGGTCTCGCTCTTGGATTTCTTTATTTAATCTGGCGACTTCCTCCCGCAATGTCGGTACCTCCTGGACTACTTTCTCCACACTGACTATCCTTGATTCCAGTACTTTTATAGTCCCCGAAAAGTCAGCAATCAATTGATGCGCCATTTCTAAGGAGCTTTTCAAGTTGTTGATGTCTTCTTTGATGGACTTGACATCATCAGCCAATGTAGATAATGGGGCCAGTTTAAACATAATTTGGTTTAACTGGCCCTGCACTGCATCCAGTTGAGATGGTTGGGGAGAGCTTCCTCCTGGGGATGGTGATGGACAAAGCTTACACTTGGGACATCTCCAGGTATCTTTTCTATCCCCCAGCCGCCTAAAGCCAATTTCCGTAACACCGGCGCACTGATAGTCAAATTGCTTCTTACATACTGAGCAAATGGGCCCGTCGGTGTGTTGGCCACCGCAACTAGCACAGGCGAACATATTAAACAAGCAAAAGCGTGAAAAGTTTGAGAATCAGTGGAATTTAAAACTGGTTCAAGGAGCTACAAGCGTGCGTTCTCTATGAATGCCAAAACAAGTATGAAACAAGTATACATATAATCTTTCCTCTGGAATCACTTATCTATTTATAAAAACCGTGTCAAACTCCGTTGAGTAGTTTTAAAGATCTGAGCATACATAGGGACAGGCAGACAGACATACAGACAGACGGCAGAAAGCGACTTTGTTTTATACTATGTAGTGATATCTGTTTGAAAAAATGTCATGTAGCATTGTCGTTTCAATCTCCCGTTTTCATTTCAGCTATGGTGGTAGCGCTGGTCGTGGTCTCTCTGGTCCGTTCGTTCGTATTTTTCTCAATGGCGATGCGCGCGTCCACAAACTTGCACAACACGATGTTCGCGGCGATAACTCGGGCTCCGATGAGATTCTTCCACGTGAATCCTTCGGGAAGAATTCTCAATAGATTCTCTAAGGACATGGGGGCGGTGGACGAAGTGTTGCCCTCGGCTCTGCTTGACGTTTTGCAAGTAAGTTTGAGTTGGACAATGTTTAGTTGGAGAATAAAGTTGAGGTTTTTAAGTAATAGTTAATTAGAACTTTTAACATGGAGTAATTTCGTGGTTATGGAAAACAGCGGCAATTGATGTAACATTAATGTTTTTAGAATGTTTGGTAAAGTTTTACTTATTTAGCAGTCTTGAATTCCAGCACATATTTAAAACTATTGATAAATTCCAGACTGACTAAGTAACTAACCAGTTAAGTTAAAGTTTAAGAAACTTAAAGATAAAACTTTAAATTGTGTGTGAATTAATCTTCTTATAGCTGTGAATGTATTTAAGTAGATTCAGATTATTATTATTATAATGTAAAATTCCTATTCCCTTCCAGATCGGTCTCTCGCTAATCGGTATAGTAGTAGTGGTCGCCATAGTGAACTACTGGCTGCTGCTGCCGACTCTGGTCATCTGCATCATATTCTACGGGCTCAGGATCTTCTATCTCGCTTCCTCGCGCAGCATCAAACGGCTCGAGGGTGTGAGTGAGTTATCTAACAAGGATTTTTTTACAAGATTTCACTTAATATAAAGCAAAAACTGCTAACCACGTTAGCTGATAGCAAAAACTGCTATTAACCTGTTAGCTGATAAAAAATTGTTATTACCATATTATCTGATAGCATAAACTGCTATAACCTATAAAATGCTATAATATGTTAGCTGATAGCAAAAGCTACTATTACTATGTTAGCTGATAGAGAAAACTGCTATTGCCATTATTCAGCATAGATAGAGTGATAACTGCTAATGTTGTAAATTGATTAACTTGGCTATCCGCTTACGTTAGCGAAATTGACTTGACTCCCATCTAGCCCTGCGCTCTACAAGTCTCGTTTATCTTTTGTTAAATAAAATTAACGGACCCATATCAAAAAGTTGCTACAGCAGTTTTTATATTTTACTAGCTGCGCCCCGCGGTTTCACCCGCGTTGTACCCGTTCCCGCGGGAATTTCGGAATGAAAAATAGATGTTGGCCGATTCTCAGACCTACTCAATATGCTCAGAAAATTTCATGAGAATCGGTCAAGCCGTTTCGGAGGAGTACGCGAACGAACACTGTGACACGAGAATTTTATATATAAGATATAATTGCTATTATCACAAAAAAAATTGCTATCCATTCATACTAAAATCGCTTACAATAAATACAATATTTTACAAACAACATGCTACACTCGCCTAATAAACCAATTATTAGCCAACCAACGTACACTAAAACAGTGAGTTCCTTCGTCCACAGCCCGTTCTCCCGTGTTCTCCCACCTGAACGCGACGCTGCAAGGAATCACCACGATCAGAGCGTTCGGCGCGCAAGAGGCGTTGATCAGGGAGTTCGATAACCATCAGGATCTGCACAGTTCGGCGTGGTAAGTAGGATATTAAAGTATGTACTAACAATAGGCCTGATGACAGTAATCAAGTATCGCCAAGATATTTATCTAATCTTATGAAATAGGATTCAAAGATTTTGAATGTATTTATTCTCTTATTAATGTCGAAATTAATTATTTATTTGTTAAAATAAACCTACAAACATAGCTGGGCACCGTTAATCAAATAGTTAACTTCGTTAATCGTTAATCCGCTACAAAAAAAGTTAGCTTCGTTAAGCGTTAAAGCGTTGCATTTCGGAAGAATTAACGCAAGTTAACGTTAATCGTTAATCCGTTAATATGTGTAAAATTGCATTTTTATATCGTTGCTTTAGTGAACTTATACAACTTGTTGGTTTAGGTTCTGGAAGTTAACAGATTAGGAATAAAACAAAATACTTGTATAATTCAAATGTGTAATTTAATCATCGGGCATAAGATGCATATTCTCCTTCATGAACATTAACATGTTGAAGTTCTCGTCTGAAAGCGAGGCTCGTTTTGGTGTTAAAACGCGCCGTGCGGTAAATAGTAGGCATTAGATTAACGATTAACGGACTTCTGCATATTAACGGAAGTTAACGTGTCCGTTAACATTTTTAAAAGTTAACTTAAAAGTTAATTCGTTAATCAAAATGTTAACTTCGTTAATTAACGATTAACGGATTAACGAGTTAATGCCCAGCTATGCCTACAAAATACAATAATCAGCTTAAACACCGATCAGAGAAATTACGTCACGTCTCAGTAAACGTCATTTTGTTTCGTTAGGTAAGCAAGTATGAGAATTTAATGTTCCACTGACAGCCCTTTCATATTACCGAAGATATTAGTACGAGAAGATGTGCAATAGTTATTTTAAAATTACCCCCATGTCGCGAACTCACTGAAAAGGAGGTAGCTGAAAACCATCGCTGCCCAGAGCAGCATACTCTGAGCAGCACAAGCTGAGCCTTCTCCAATTGCTTTTTATTAATTAACTAGCAGCGCCCCGCGGTTTTACCCGCGTTGTGCCCGTTCCCGTGGGAATTTCGGGATAAAATGTAGCCTATAGCCTTCCTCGATAAATAGACTATCTAACAGTGAAAGAATTATTCAAATCGGTTCAGTAGTTTCTGAGATTAGCGCGTTTAAACAAACAAACAAACAAACAAACAAACAAACAAACAAAACAAACTCTTCAGCTTTATAATATTAGTATAGATTAATTCTTAGTTTTATAAGATACTAGCTGTGCCCCGCGGTTTCACCCGCAGCGCCCCCGTTCCCGTGGGAATTTTGAGATTTTTATTCCCTATAAACCTCACGGATCCCGAGACCTTTCCAACGAATGCAAAACCGTGGAAATCGGTTCGTGCGTTCTGGAGGAAAACCCGACTTATTTTTATATAGTAGATTTCATTTTTGTGTTCTCAAAAAGCAATAATTTTTTTTTCTTATAATTACAGGTACTTATTCATCGCGAGTTCGCGAGCGTTCGGCTTCTGGCTGGATGTGGTGTGCGTGGGGTACATCGCGGTGGTCACGCTCAGCTTCCTCGTGTTTGGACAAGGTCGGTGCATTTAAACTTATTATGCTTATTATCACCATCACTATAGGACAGTGACCTAGTGACCTAAGGTCACTATGTTGTTTGAATGGAAGATATCTGCTAGAGACTTTCGCGCACCACCACTTTAAAATGTGGGAATACGAATATGTACGAAGTAGGTAGTATACCGTGTGATCCGGGTGGGTATTTGTTTTTAGTTATTTATTTTAATCTGGTTAATAAGTCCTTGCTGATCAATTTAATTTATGACATTGAGCGCTCGTATACAAGAGCAATTAAAAGTTTTTTGATGTTCTATTTGTAATCATAGTTTATTCTGTTTCGAATATAATCATAGTTCCTTCTAATAAAGCTATTTGCAAATTACTCTGTGACCAAACATATATTTTTGTTTTGCATATAGATGAGTACGGCGGCAACGTGGGGCTCGCCATCACGCAGGCGATGGGGCTCACGGGCATGTTCCAGTGGGGCATGCGGCAGTCCACCGAGCTCGAGAACCAGATGACCAGCGTCGAGCGGTACGGGGCCATTACTACTACTTGTGTCGCTTCGCTGTGCTACCCGTGTAGTACCCGTTCCCCGGGATATTCGGGTAGAATGTATCTCATGTGTCGAACATATTGCTACTGCTAGTAGTTGTTGGCCGTGTTACCCGCGTTTAACCCAAATATGATGCATGACGTGTGTGTGTGTGTGTGTGTGTGTGTATATATGACAATAAAATAGGTTTTTATCACAATCAGTTGAATCATTTGCATAATGTGAGGGATACATTTTTGCATATTTTTTAAACCCATAGTTCTGTCTTACTCTATCTCCAAACTTGTCGTACTAACATGTGTGTCCGCAGGATCCAAGAGTACTCGAACATCGAGTCGGAGCCGCCGCTGCAGTCGGAGCCGTCGAAGAAGCCGCCGCCCAGCTGGCCGGAGGCGGGGCGCGTGGAGTTCCGCCACGTGTCGCTGTACTACGCGCCCGGCGAGCCGCCCGTGCTGCGCGACCTGTCGCTCGTCGTGCTGCCGAGGGAGAAGGTCGGCATCGTGGGCCGCACGGGCGCCGGCAAGTCCTCGCTTATTAATGCCTTGTTCAGGTGTGTATGGACTAAAGAACGTCGTAAACAGTTTACAGTGTATACTTTTCAAACTAACGCCTCGGCGGTCTAGTGGTATGTGAACTTGCCTGCCAAGAATGAGGTCCCGGATTCAATTCCCAGGTCGAGCGAATACTTTTCACACGGTGTGTAAATCGGTTCAGTAGGAGTCCATCGCGGACAAACGTGATACGTATTTTTTTTAATTCTGAGATAGCTTACTTTACTTGTAACCTCTTGGCTTCATTGAGTCTTGTATTATTTCTATATCTTATATTAGAATAGTTCACTGGGTGCGTCCACATCTGACGAATATGCCGCGAATGCGCAGGTCGCGAACCGTTTGTGAGCTGCCCGCGAGCTGCGCGCGTGCATTTTTGTTCGTGCGCCGCTCTTGCGCCGCTCGCGCGCAGTTCGCTCGCAACCTAAGCGCCGTATGCGATCAGCGCGCGGGCGGCGCGCGGGCGGCGCGCTAGCGGCTCGCGTCTGCCTACCGCCCGCGCCTCAATAAGCGCAATTGTAAGCGCGATAATTGAGCGCGCGCAGATCGCGGGCCGCGCGCGCGCTGGGCGCGCGCCTTTTACGAGCCTTGCATAAGTTGCACTAAAGAGGCGCACCAAACCATTGCCGTGACTGCACGCGCGCGGCTTGCGGGCAGCTCGCACATGGCTGGCGAGCTGCACATTCGCGGCGCATTCGCCAGATGTGGACGCACCCCGTGTACCGGCTTGGTTAATTGAGTGTTGTGTTATTTGCAGACTGGCGACGATCGAGGGCGAGATCATAATCGACGGGCGCGAGACGGGCGAGCTGGGGCTGCACTGCCTGCGCAGCGTGGTGTCCATCATCCCGCAGGCGCCCGTGCTGTTCTCGGGCACCATGCGCCACAACCTCGACCCCTTCGACGAGTACCCCGACGCCGTGCTGTGGCGCGCGCTCGAGGAGGTACCACCTCTATATACTATTCATATTATAAATACCAAAGTTTGTGACGATGTATGTAGGTATGTATGTATGTGTGTTACTCTTTCACGCAAAAACTACTGAACGAATTTGAATGAATCTTGACAGTAATAAACGTCAGAATAACAGATACATTTTGTACAGAAAAAAGCCTTCAGATTGTATCGTTCTTCTTCAGGTGGAGTTGAAAGAAGCTGTGAACGAGTTGCCCGCGGGCCTCAACTCGCGCATGTCCGAAGGCGGCGGTAACTTTTCCGTAGGACAGCGGCAGCTCGTGTGCCTCGCGCGGGCGATCGTACGGAGGAACCGACTGCTCGTGTTGGACGAGGCGACGGCTAATGTGGATCCGCAGTGAGTGGACTAATATGATAGCTATAGATTTATAAGACTCCCATTGGTACTAGCGTTATCTGTTTTAAATTTAATTTATTCTGAGCGCAGCAAACAGGTTTCTGTGTGTATGATTGAAATAGTTTTGACCGAATTTTCAGGTCAAAAGTAATTTAAAAATAGATGTTTAAGAAGTTTATTGTATTTATGTTTTTTTTCATGTATTTGTTTTTTTTTTGTGTAGGACGGACGCGTTAATCCAAAAAACAATTAGGAATAAATTCGCAGACTGCACTGTACTTACAATAGCTCACCGATTGAATACCGTTATGGATTCCGATAAGGTAATTTTTTTTTCATGTCATATTTTATTTAATATTCTTTGAGAGATTATTTAAATAGCTCCTTCGACATTTCATAATTAACTTGCTAATTGAGTGCTGAGCGATTGATGGGGTGCCTTTCGAACAGTGCTATGATTGACTCTACGTTACTGTGACTTTTTAACTTACTTTTAAAAAGGAGAAATTCTCAGTTTCTCGATTTGACCGTATTTAAGCTTTTGGTATCCACGTATAGTGGCATACGAGGCTTAGCATAGCTCTGAATGAAAGATAACCTTAACCTTAATTCATCTCCCAACTCTTTTTCAACCGGGGATAAGCCATTCGCAGATATTATCAAATACATACATCTTTATAAAATTTACACCTATCTCTTAAGTTACTATGTAACCTTACTATGTACGATTTTCTGCCTCCAAATCTATATGCATATGCAAGGCAATAAATACTCTTGTAATCTTAATCAAAAACTTGTTATCATCACCAAACACTTGTAACCTCGCCATAAATTCCATGATTTTCTGCTATTCTTCTTCTTCTGTCCATGTTTGCTTAAAATCAGTAGTAATTTTTTCGCCTGATTCATAAAGGCTCTTTAACTAAAATAATGTTATAAAGTGTTTGTCTTTTTTGCTCTTTGGAATATAGCGTATGTCGGAAAGAGACAAACCATTTGATAGCTAAAATGCTGTTTATGAATAAGGCACTCTTATCTTTATTTCACTAAAGTCTTACACACTTTACACCTTCACCTTTCCTTTTTTTAGTCTTGCATAGGTCTATAATTTAAATTCCAACCCCCAGGTGCTGGTGATGGACGCGGGTCAGATGGTGGAGTACGACCACCCGCACATCCTGCTGCAGAAGCCCGACGGAGTCTTCAAGAGTATGGTCGACCAAACTGGGAGGTCTATGGCCGAGACTCTGACTAGAGTTGCGCAAGAGGTATAATATAATCCACTATTCCTTTACTTGTACGGTACTACTATCTCAAAACCTACTGCGTAGTTTGACTAAGCGATGTTAGTCATTGCGATTGCTAAGCAACGTGCAGCCCGGCCCTTACTTGGATGGGTGGCCGATGGTGGCATTTCTATCTGAGCGCTATCGTGCTTCGGAGGGCACGTAAAATTGTCGTTCCCGGTTGTTTCAATCGTCAGGCTAGAGGTTAGAAGCCTTTAGACGGTCTAAAAGCTCCGACACCAGGGTTGACTAACCTATTCGAAATGAATGAATGACCATCAGAGCTTTAGACTTTTTTTCCAAATTTTTTCAATAGAAAATTTCGACTACACAATAAACACAAAACTGTCACAACGCATTCTTGAGAAAAAATATCTTTAGCAAGGGAAGTACAACTTTTTATTTTCTCTATTTCAGGCGTACGAGAAAACACATCAACCGGTAACGGAACCCTCAGGTTGATGGAACTCCTATAGGCTATGATTTAATTTACAAATGTTACGTTCCTAACGAAGGATCTGACGAATTTCTAGTTAATAATATTTATTAATGCATGGCCTATTACATGCAAACAACATCACAGTTCGTACAATAAGCGAAGTAACATTATTATTAATATCTCGGAAGTATGTTTGCTGGTACGTCCCAAACGTACGAGTTTGGTTTATTTGTAAGATTAGTTTATAGCAGAGCGGTCAGCGACTACTGAAAATGGAAAGTGATCTTTGTTAAGCATGCCAAATATTTGGGATAATTTCATTTTGAAAAAAAATAGGTGTGTATGAAAATTGTTAAGAGTTCATGGTCCAATATTGTGAATGAGCTTACCTAAAGTATTTATTACAAGGTGCCTAATTTATATTTTTTACTTAAAACTTAAGTAAATTATGATGTGAACTCAACTGTCCATATTGGTAGTACTTAAAATGTATATCTAAATCTCAATCGTGAATTATTTGTTGATAGTTACCCAAGTTGTGCGCTCGAAGCGCACGGTGCGAATACTTAATGATTTTTGAAATATTTTCAATTATATTGTAATTTTTGAATTGTGTACTTATAATGATGATTATGAATGTGATAATAATTATTGAATGGTATTTTATCACCAGCTATTACTGTTTGAGTAGCGCTAAGAATTTGTTGTTAGTTACTTACAACATGTTGTTGTATTGCAACAAGAATAAATGTTTAGTCAATTTAAGAAATGTTTCTATTATTTCCTCACCCTTCCTTTTACCCTTCACTTCCTCCTCTTATTTGTTTATTTTATTCTTTACTTTTACTCAACATACGATACAGCTAAAAAGGGCAATATCTCGAAAACTATAAGACTTAGCGCAAAACTAATGAAATTTTCGAACCCCCTAGGTATCTACACCCCCAGAAAGACTACCCTCTCCACCCCATGGGGTGGTAATTTTTCAGGTCACTGACCTTTGAACAATTTCTGTAAAATCCACCGGTTATACGTTCATTCGCCTTCCGTGACTAGTTCAAATTTGATTGTTTTGCATTTGGTATTCTTCTGATATTGGGTATAAAGGGCTTCAGGGACGAAATTGGTTCATCCCCCAGTCCCCGGGCCCCCCGGATGATTTTCTAAAGGGAATTTGGGACCTCCACAAAAATGGCAATATCTCGAAAACTATAAGCCTTAGCGCAAAACTAATGGAATTTTCGAACCCCCTAGGTATCTACACCCCCAGAAAGACTACCCCCTCCACCCCATGGGTTGGTAATTTTTCAGGTCAGTGAACTTTGAACAATTTCTGTAAAATCCACCAGTAATACGTTCATATTCACCTTCCGTGACTAGCTCAAATTTGGTTGTTTTTCATTTAGTATTCTTCTGATATTGGGTATAAAGGGCTTCAAGGAAGAAATTGGTTTATCCCCCAGTTCCCGGGGCCCCCGGATGATTTTCTAAAGGGAATTCGGGACCTCCACAAAAATGGCAATATCTCGAAAACTATAAGCCTTAGCGCAAAACTAATAAAATTTTCGAACCCCCTAGGTATCTACACCCCCAGAAAGACTACCCTCTCCACCCCATGGGGTGGTAATTTTTCAGGTCACTGACCTTTGAACAATTTCTGTAAAATCCACCGGTTATACGTTCATTCGCCTTCCGTGACTAGTTCAAATTTGATTGTTTTGCATTTGGTATTCTTCTGATATTGGGTATAAAGGGCTTCAGTGACGAAATTGGTTCATCCCCCAGTCCCCGGGCCCCCCGGATGATTTTCTAAAGGGAATTTGGGACCTCCACAAAAATGGCAATATCTCGAAAACTATAAGCCTTAGCGCAAAACTAATGGAATTTTCGAACCCCCTAGGTATCTACACCCCCAGAAAGACTACCCTCTCCACCCCATGGGGTGGTAATTTTTCAGGTCACTGACCTTTGAACAATTTCTGTAAAATCCACCAGTTATAAGTTAATTCGCCTTCCGTGACTAGTTCAAATTTGGTAATTTTTCATGGGTATAAAAGGCTTCAGGGACGAATTAGTTCATCCCCCGGATGATTTCCTAAGGGAATTCGGGACTTCCACGAAAACTGGCAATATTACGAAAACTTTAAGACTTATCGCAAAAATAATGAAATTTTCGAACCTGGTTTCTACACCCTAGAAAGACTACCCCCTCCAATCATGGGGTCATCATCCGCTTAAGAGTTCATTCACCTTTTGAAGCTAGCCCTCCAAGACAGGGAATGTTTTTTAAAGGTCACTGACCTTTTAATTATTTTTTACGATGGGTAAATGTAGACATGCTACTTTCTCGTATCTTGTTCTAATGCTAAGTTATCAGAAATAAGGACAATCTAATTTAGGTTTTCCAGGGATAAAATAAAATACTTGATTTAGTTTGCACATTTTATTTCGCACCTCTCAATGTGAAATTAATCTTTAAAAACCATTTTTATGGAATGTAACACGAAAAGATAATACTACATTTTTAAAATAACTGCTTCGCTTCTTTAGTCTTACTGCTAATACCATAATAGTTGCGAAATACTTAAATTAATATTTATATTTACAACATCGCCGTTACATAATACACATGCTACTTCAATATTAAAGGTAAAAAAATAAGTTTTTTAAACAAAGCTACTGTATGTAAAATTCCATACTTATTACATGTTGAGTTAATATAATCTATTTGTGTATGATACAATGTAATGGCACTTTACATACGGTCGCCCCTCGTAGTAATACTTCGCACTTCGATTTTATCACAGAACTCTGAATCTTTGCTATTCACGCCGTTGTTATTCAAACAATATAAATTACCGTTACATTACGATATAAATAACTACATTAATTATTACACAGATTACATAACACCATGTTCGAACTACATGCGTGTATAATACGATTTTTAACATAAAACCATGACGAATTTATGCCCAAAATATAAATTATCACGCTATATGTAACATCGTTTACAAGAAACATTGGTATTTGTCGTTATAACATCAATTAAATCGACAAAATTATAGAGATAAAGAAATGAAATAAATAGTATAGATACAACTGTAACATGAAATTGTCATGATAGTTCTCATTGCTTGGCACAAGAGAATAAAATGGAAATGTGAAAGAAGGAAAAGTGAAGATGCTGAGATCTTAGAAAACTGTATACAGATTTCGTGTCGTCCTTACAGCTAGTGTAATGTTATGTGATAATGGATATTAGGCGAGTCCAGTTTCAGTTACATATTTATAGTACCATATAACACTTACATTGCTGTAAGTGTATAACATCAAACAGAAAATATTGAACAAGTTATACTATGTTTTATGACATGTTTTGTTATAGTCTGGGCTCGCCATTAGTTACGTACTATTCACAGTCTTAGATCAGATGTGCAACGGGTCAGACTAACACACTCCGCTTAAACCGCCCTAGTTTATACGACGTCAGTACTATCGTACAGTCGGATACAAAAGTTGATGAACACATTTGATTACAACATCTCAACACAGAATATGGGAAAACGGTGATTTTTTTCTAGTCACGAAACTTATTTATATGGATAGATTATGTTTGGATGTTTTATAAAATTAAATGTATTTACCTTACACACTGCATTTTTTTAAATATTTACTGTCGAAATTTTATAACGTGTAAAGCGTTCATCAACTTTTGTAGTTGTCGTTACTCTCATAGTACTAAGGTAGTTTTTCCTGCGTGTTCACCGTTGCATAGTTCAGATCAAGCTACTGGCTCCTAGTGTCTAACACTGTACACCAAACTCTTATTTGTGAGTCTTAGCTGCCACAATAGTTTGCACGAAATGATCACATTCACACTAACGCCGTGAGGCTGCCTGAGCGAGAGTTTCTGTTCTCATCTGTTGTCGGTGGATTTGGTTTCTCCTGTAATATGAAATAATAATAAATTATTGTGCGGAAATGATATTTTGATTAAATGATATAAGAGTCGTTTAGACGAATTTGGAAAAAATCTTGCTGGCCTTCGTATATCAATGTTATGTTTATTACATTAAAGTATACTCTTTTTTTATTGTAACAAAATCTGGACCAATGTCGTCATTGTCCAGTCGAAGACGACTACTCCTGAAGAGAAAAAAAGGTTTAGAGATTGGGTATGAATGAAATGAAATCACTAAAGCTTTTTCTTCTTCAGGAGCAATATACTCCTATAGGTGGGTTACCTGCGCGGTGGGTCGCTGGTGCGG
This sequence comes from Cyclophora punctaria, assembly GCA_951394245.1. Taxonomy (NCBI): domain Eukaryota; kingdom Metazoa; phylum Arthropoda; class Insecta; order Lepidoptera; family Geometridae; genus Cyclophora; species Cyclophora punctaria. The sequence continues at coordinate 5,449,453 of OX596171.1, forward strand.
CGGCGGCAGCGGCAGCGCGAGGCGCAGCGCGGTCCAGAAGGCGCGCTCGTGCACGTGGCGCCACGCCACCGCGCGCGCGCCCCGCAGCGCCGCGCACAGCAGCCCGCCCAGCTCTTTGTGAGACCGCTTCAGCTTCGGCAGGTCCTGACGAGATGTACGGTATTACAATATGAAGGGATAGTAGTTAGGTATACTTTGTTTTTTTTATTATCCCAAAATGTAGAGCAATGTCGTGAATTTTCCAGTCGAAGTCGACTGCTCCTGAAGAGGAAAAAGGTTTAGAGATAGGGTAAGAATGAAATAAAATCACTAAACCTTATTCCTCTTCAGGAGCAATCGGATAATTGACGACATTGTTCTACATTTAGGGCCAATAAAAAAAAGCGTATAGAATGTAATTTATCAATTTCCTTTTCTAACAAGACTAAAGAACCGAAATCACCCAAAAATCATAAATAAACAATAAAGGTACCTGTAGGAGTACAACGACGGGCGGCAGCGGCAACGCCTTGAGCTGGCTGAGCGCCGTGATGAGCTGCTGCGGCGAGTACTGCGCCGGCGACAGCACCGCCACCAGCGACCGACAGCGGGACACCTCGCCCGCCAGCTCGCTGTACCCTGCGACACGGATGAGGTGCTTTCACAATATACTTCAGAAAGAGTGGAATCTATTCATTTTATTGTCGGTCCCGGTTATTTCAATCGTAAGACCATGTCGGGAGGCCCTGAGGCGGTCTTAACCTCCCGTTACCAGGATTGGCCACTAATCCTTATTACAGTAAATTTTCATCCAAATCCATTGAGTCGTATTTATGTGAAAGTACATAACAAGTACACAAACATCCTTACAAACTTTTGAACAGAAGAAGTAGAAAAATATAAAAGATAGAGGGTTAAGTGAAAAATACTTAAGCTCGCTCAACAATTTAACAAAGAGATTAAGACTTCAGTCTCGACTAGAATATTCCAAGAGAAATGTTAACTTTAAATTCCAAACTTTGCAGAATGTGAACTATGAACTGAATTCCAACGTGCAAACGCTGTTTCAGAAATTTGATATTAGTAGCTCGACGAAATTGCCAAGTGTTCAGTGTAGTTAGCTTAATTTTAAACCGTATTTACACTGTTATAAAGTGTTTTGTCTCTTTTGCCTTTTCAGAACTATGGTAAGCTGAAAAGGGACAACCATTTGATAGGTAAAATGATGTAAATAAGTGTGATGAATAAGGCCCATAGTAGGTATTTTACACTCACTAAAAAGTGAACAGGGATTCTGCAGTCGTGAATAATAGCATTCTTAAATAAAACTAGCAGCGCCCCGCGGTTTTGACCCCTTCCCACGGGAATTTCGGGATAAAATGTCAAATCCGTTCAGAAACCATGCCAGTAAATTCGCACACCCTCACTACAAACACTGCCGCACGTGTTGTGCGCTCAAGTGCGTCTCCCCTACAACTACATGTCATACTCACAGGTGTCGGGTTGTGTGGAGAGCTGTACGGAGTGCACGCGGTACTTGTACTTGAGCGACAGCGTGGGGAGCAGCGCGCCGCGGACCAGCTCGCCGTCCACGGGCGTCCAACACACTAGCACGTCGAATTCTTTCTCTAGAACTGGAAGAAAAACATATATGTTTAAATATAATATTTAAGATTGAGTAAAATTAAGAGAAATTAGTCTTAATCGGAATTAGTTTCGTGCTTATATCTCTAAGTCTGTACTAGACATGGGTAGCTCGCGAATGAGAGATAAAATTGAGCTAGTCCTTTGATTATAATCTAGCTCCCAGTCGCTCACTCATTCACGGTATAGCTCACTAGTTCATTTAGCTCGCCGACTAGTTCACAACTCTACCGAATATGTAGTTTGTTTACTGGTAATTAACAATCGCTTTTAATGTTTCTTTATCTAGATTGACAGTCCTAAGCCTGTTCAAGTATGAAGGAAAATCATTGGCTTTCATTGTTTTAATATTAATTAGTAATAAAACAATCTAATGTATGTACCCAATTTTATCTGTAGCTCGCAACTGAGCTAAAAGAACTAAGGAACTTTAAAGATTCTAAAGAACCGTTGAGCTAGTTGTCTCGTTTGACTCGCATTAAAAAGCGCGTCTCAATTTGATCTGTAGCTCGCAACTGAGCTAAATGAACTAAAGAGCTAAAAGAGTGATATAGCTCTTTTGATCAAAAGAGCTATATTTCTCTTTTCTTTTCAGTGAGCTAAATTTCGCATGTCTAGTCTGTACCTCTAGCCCGGTGCGCGGGCGTGGCGGCGCGGGCGCGCGCCTGCCTCGCCGCCAGCAGCAGCCGCGGCACGCAGCGCCGCCGCAGCGCCGCCGCCGACACCACGAGCAGCGCGGCGCCGGCGCAGCACGCCACTAGTAAACGCCATGGCACATGAGAGCTGCCACTCCAGGTGGAAGTGGCTTCGCCTTCTGCGGGAATGAGGAATAAAATCTTACTTAATAATATTTTAAAAAATTCTAACTTTGTTTGTTACTTTTTATTGCTAATGCTGATAAAGTATTTAATAAGAAGTAAATGCAAATTAAGCCTACTACTGCACGTCATAGGCTGACTTAAAATATCAATAAATAATTACAATAAAGTAATATAAGTCCCTCTTTTGACGAAGTCGTGTGAAAAATGGTCATTTCAATATCTTAATAAAAACTAAAACTTCATGCAAGCCTCTGTCATTATGTTAGTACCTAATAAGGATAGGCCGCTAACCTTTCGAGAATACGAGTTTTTGCTAATTAGTTTTACCTACATAATAAGTGTCCAATTGATTATCCTAATTTAAAGCCCAGATCCGTTTTTGCTGCATCAAACTTCAAAACAGGTATCATGTCATTACAAAATAAATAATTTGAATCGATAAACGATTAAGTATTCGCATTTATCCACAAATAAACAAGAACAATCTTTCTCTTTATAAAATTAGTACAGAAGAAGTAGGTATTTATCATTAAACCTGTACTTTCTTTAAAGAATAGTATTTTAATTTCTCTTCATAAATAATTAATGAGTTAATGAGCTTAATCTAATACATTTGTTCTGAACACTTGTGGGAGACTGGAATCTTTAATATTAGGAAGCAAAAAAGTTAAGTAAAACCACTTATTTATATTCTACACACGTACACAATGAGACAAATGACTACTGTCCGTACCTCCGGGACATACTACAAGTAACCGCAACCGGGGCGAGTTAGTCGGCAAATACACGATTACAGAATATATTGTTGTATTTAATCGATCTCAAACACGCTTACCATCTGCCGGGCGCGATAAAAAGAGAAAAAAAATAAGTTATTTCTTGTAAACACTACTTCAATTGTATATCCCTTTCATGCGAATTTTCTTCTGTGACATTTTTAAATACAAAGTTTTAAAGACTAAAAATTTTTTGTGTACCCGCATTTAAAATATTTTCTTAGCTCAGAAAACTATCGGTCAAGTGAAATAACTTAAGATATTTTAAAAAATTAAGAAAATTTGTTGTGTTTAAAAATATCTTATCTAACAGATAACATGATAATTCAAACAAGTAAATTAAATCTACCTTCAAAGTCTTCAACAAGAAAATTGTACAAAAACATGAATCGGTAGTCCTCAAAAACGATGTAATATTATGACGACATAATTACAGCTACACAACAACAGTTTTTAACTCACAATAAAAAATACAGCAATCAGCTTTAGGACGTGCAAATTATCCGTCATTCAATATTAATCGGTTAGTTATTTAATTGAGAATTTATTTTAAATAAGTTTCGTGTTGGTTAAAGAAATATTTATGTAGGTATTTTTACAATGCGATCACAGTTTAATTGTATTATCACTCGCAGCGCCCCGCGCTTTTACTCGCGTTGTGCCCGTTCCCGTGGGAATATCGGGAATTTTTTTACATAAAAACCTTCCTCTTGAATCACTCTACCTATTACAAAAAACCGCATCAAAATCCGTTGCGTAATTTTAAAGATTTAAGCAAACAGACAAACAAACAGACATAAATAGCGACTTTGTTTATACTATGTAGTGATGTAGTGATTGTAAAGGTTCTATTACTTTAGGAGTTTTTAATCGTCTGGCTACGTGCTACAGTAGTACGCAGTCGTTCGGGCGCACGGCATTTCTTTAGGTTTCATTTAAAACGGACGAAGCAGGACGACTTGGATTTGGAGGGCCCTAATCATAACTTTAAGGTCAAGTCAAAAAAACATTTCTTTAAAAAAAATTAGGTGGTTTGGGAACCTCTTTCTTTTTTCAAGTCGGTTAAAGTATAAATAGCAAGACAAGACTCATATTAATAAGAACGTTAGTATCAATACATCTATTGAAAGAAACTTTTATTTTGATATCTGGTTCTTGGAAAATCGTATTAGAGTCGGGAGCTTTCGCCCGCGTTCAATCTTTCAATATAAACTAAGTAGGTGTAGGTTTGTTTTTAATAAAAGTGGGCGTTAAAAGGCGGGGCTTTAGAACATTTGCGAAATTAAACTTCTCGAAAAATGTGGTTTAATATTTCAATGCAGAATCATTAGCACATTCATGGAAATAATGGATTGGATATCATAGATACACCCAGATAAGCCCGTTGTCACAGTGGTTTATGAGAGCGCTTATTGTATCAGGGGTAGCGGGTTCGATCCCCGCCCGGACTCAATATGTGTAGACATAGTTGTTGGCAACGACGTTTGGGTGTCGATGATATTTATATTTATTTAAATAATGTGTGTACCTATTTATTTGTAGTAGTATCAGTTAGTTAGATTCCATAATAAAAGCTTAGAGCTTAGTTTTGGTGCAATTCGCCGTAAATTTTATTTTTTTCCTGCTCACTGTACCCATATCTTTAGTGAGCCTTTGTCTAGCAGCCTAATTCTTCTCTTTTTAAAATTAAAAATGTTTTATATGAATAACACTTCATCAAAAAACTAACAGGAATAACTTCCAAGTAAGAAGATCTAACAAAATGTGTTCTTCTTGTACAAATGTTGTTTTAAAATAAAATGATTCCTTTCCGCAATAAATCACTATAGTGAAAGACTAACGTGCGATCTTTACAAGTGAAAACTTACATCCCAGAACCGTACAATAAAGTGACTTCAGACAGGGAACACTTAATTATATGACTTTCACGTAAGTATAATGTGGTATGTTATTGGCTAGCCGAGATGTTATTGGCTAAAAGCACAGACGTATCGCATCTATGAAATATTGCAATGTATTGCAGCAAATACGGGAAATATAAAAAAATATAAACATATGTAGAAGATCCATTATATTTTTGTTCCATTATTATTTGGAAAGCGTGGTGATTATGCTCTTCACTGTACTGATTTCTTCAGTGAGATGAGAGGCCTTTGCCCAGCAGTGAGACATTACAGGGTATTACTTTTTTTATATCCCAACATTTACACTCTATAATACGGTGTATTTCTAATTCCACAGGATAGATTGCGCTTTAATGTGAAGATCGCTGTTCGTGTTTAGCGCTCCTTTGTTTGGCAGAAAACAAACAAAAATGAAATAGACTCTACCTTTGTCCTCCTCGGTTTAAGCTATATGATGTTGTTATATATTTTCATGTAATAATTTTATGATACACTAGCAGCGCCCTGCAGTTTTATCCGCGTTGTGCGTTGTATGAGAATTTTCGCAGAAAAAATACAAATATAAAAATCGGCCTGGCAATTCCAGGGATTTGCTCAACAGATTAGCTCAGCTAAAAGACCTAAAATTACTATAAAGAGGTATTGTCTAGTGTCTAGATAAATCATTTGCCTACCGTACTCACGTCTATAATGCACAGTGACATGCGTCCTAGACTCGACGCCGTTGCTGTGGATGAGACACACGTAGGTGCCGTAGTCCTGCGCCGACACCTGCTCCACCTTCAGGTACGAGCCGATTATGTCTTCCATGTCATCTCTGCAATAGAAAATCGGGTAAGAAACAGTTTTTTGCCCCGCGGATTTACCCGTGTTGTACCCGCTGTAATGAGGATCTGGGGAAGTAGCCTAAAACCTTCCTCGTGAATCATGAACAATTAAAATAAAATAATTTATTTGGGAACAAACAAATATGTAGTTTTTTTTTTGGAATTGATGATATAATTGACGGCCTTCTTGCGGGGTTCTTTACTGGGGTTGTTCCCGTTGTAATGAGGATTTTAGGTATACATGACTTCCCAAAACCCTCATAACAATTAAAGTCCAAATTATTCGTCGTGGGGAATTCTGTGTATCGATGCCCGCTTGCCAATCCGTTGAGTTTTGAGTATATCGCCAACAAACAGACGCGGCGTTGGACTTTGTTTTACATATAACGAAGCATTCCAACTTTATAGAAAATATTTGCAAAATACGAAGCGCGGTTTTACTTTTTCAACAAAATGATTAGAACAAAAAATATACACAATTTTTAATTAAGAAACTTAGACGGTGTGGGCAGACTTCACGAAGCGAGGATAACAAGTCTGACCCAGACTCGTGATACTAGAAAGATTTCAAAGACATTTTATTTAATATTATGTTATCCACCTACAAAGCTCAATAAGTTTTATAAGCATCAAATAAAATACCTTCTATTTTTATTGCATTGTTCACTGATTTTAATAGGTATACTTACATATATATTAATTTGATTTGCCAGTAACATGATAGCAATTATAAGAATAAAAATAGACATAACGAGACGTCGCCTCGCTGAACACTGAATTTTGAATTGTAGTTTAATACGGGTGAGTTTCACCAGTGAGTGAGAATCATGGAGAGATTTTGTGCCTTTGAAATGAATTTAAGTTAATAAGTTAAGCACGCTGTGGCGCCTAAAAAAAGTGCATTTATATTTTTATTTTGTGTTATGTATAGTATATAGTATGTGTATAGTGTAACTTTTACTGGCTGTCCTAAATAAATAAATAAATAAATTTCAATGCCTTTTGATTGGTCAATATCGCTTCGAATCGCTCCACTACACTTCTTTGAAATCGATATCTACGAATACGTGAAGAACATAGATACATAGACAAATAATAGATAGACAAAGTAATAGAGGTTACCCGGAAAGTTCACGTCTAAAATCCTATTTATTTTCTGCACATCTACGTCTGGAGCTCATCAAAATGACCATAGCCGATTTTATACCTATATGCAGTAATCGTCCCACAATCACTGGGACAAAAATCGGCGTAAGCTATTAAGAAATAATACAAGCCGCGCGGTGTTACCCGCGTTGTGCCCGTTACCACGGGAATTTCGGGATAAATGTTTCCCATGTGTTATTATGATGTATAACCTATATTACTGTAAAGTTTCATCCAAATCCGTCCACTAGTTTTTTCGTGAAAGAATTACAAACGTACATACATCCTCGCAAACTTTCGCATTTATAATATTAGAAGGATAGGATTACATACCGTATCGTCTTGGTCTCGTTCTGTGTGGGCAGGAGGTTCCCTTCAGTGCCGTTGGGCCAGACCTTCAGCCAGCACAGGTCGCTGCGGGCGTCGGCCAGGTACGATCGACCTACAGGTGAAGGTGATAGTTGAGAGGTATAGGTGATTAACTGCCTACAGGTAAAGGTGACAGTTGAGAGGTATAGGTTATTAAACATTGATCAAACGAATATCACTTAAATTGGTAGTGTTTTTCTAGATTGCTGTCACTTTTTGTCGAAATTGTGGGGATTTGACAACATTGTATTTGAGGGTAGTTTAATGTAAGGGCGTTTGAGATTTCGGGCATTACATTGTTCTTAGAAGTAATAAATCCCACAATATCTCGGATGCATGTGTGTTGACACTATTTCGAAGCTTGGAATTGCATTAGTCGCAGTACCTATACGATTGAAAAAATATATAAATATTGTTTTGAAGCTACCGAAAGTACATTAAAACGAGCTTTGGTTTGCAGCACAGTTATTCAAGCTTTTGAAAGCAAAATCTCCCGGAAAATAACTAACATCGTTATTACAGAAATGTTTAAATAAACTTTTCTCTTATTTCAGCTTCATAATAATGTGTTGCTGTGACAGAACTTGCTTTTTATAAATAAAGCGCTTTATTTCATGTATAAAGAGAATAATTTGTTTCAGAATTTCGAGTTACATACAAATTGTTATTTCAAAGAGTGTATTCACCGTCAGTTTGTAGATAGAAATACTAAGTTAAATTCACAAGAACAACTACATTTAATTTTACACACAAGATAAAATAACGAGTTGTTCGTAATATAATATTAAAATATTAAATAGGTATGCGGGAACAGAATTTAATATGAATTCGGTAGAAATACCCAACAATACATTTATTAGTTACTACATGAATGTAATTACATGACAAAGTAAAACATTAAGTAATTCATTCGTTTTGAATACGTTAGTGGTCAACCCTGGTGCCAGGGTTTCCAGACCGCCTAAAGGCCTCAGACATAGCTAACCCTTGACACAACCGAGACCGACTGCTTAACGTGCCCTCCGAAGCACGTTAGCACTCAGATAGAAATGCTATCAACCAGCAATCAACTATATAGTGACGTAACTCACCGAGCAAAGCTTCGCAGAACAGTCGCACGTATCCTCCGACTTCCACCCACTGGTCCTTAGATATGAACATGGGCTTCGGGACGTCTGTAGGCTTTTCTGTAACAACACACTCTTACTAATTTCTTAAGTAAGTCTTCTGCGACCAAGGTTCCTGTAAAGGGGCCGAAACGTCAGATAAAAATGTAAAATGAAAGCGAAGTGTATCCGTAAACGTAGTTTCAATTCAACACCCTCTTATACCTATAACAACTAGCAGCGCCACGCGGTTTTACCCGCCTTGTGCCCGTTCCCGTGGGAATTTCTGGATAAAGAAGACTCCTAGTCATAATATAGAACATAGTCTTGTTAACTAGTCACTATGTGACAAGAAGTAGCGATTATGTTTTGCGCACATAATGTACTACTTTCATTTTGACCTAGAAAGTACTTCAGGCTTTGTGGTTTAACTGCCCACTCAGAGACGTCAATTAAATCAACACTTAACTAACTGACGTAATTTTAATATATTAAAAATCACTCTTTAAATCTACTAAGGAAGCATTTGACGTAGGTATCTGAGTACGGGGCGTAAGAGCTACAACTATACGAGTATGTAAAAACCACAGAGCATAGAAGTACCGCCGGGGTAGGAGCGCCGCGTGCTTCTATGCTCTGTGGTAAAAACCTACTTACAATGTAGATAATCCAATTCGAATCGTATAATTTGATTGATATATCATTGAATAATCTATTCATAGCAATTAACTGGTAAACGGGTAGACATTAAACATATGCCTAGAGAATGAAAATTCTGAGAAATACGTTATAAGTACTCGTGTGTGTATCTAATGTGCGTATCGGTTGTTCTAATTAAAAAACGTATTATATTGTACTAGCCGCGCCCCGCGGTTTAAACGCGATGTAACCGTTCCCGCGGGAATTTCGGGATACATTGTATCCCATGTATTATTCTGATGTATAACCTATATTACTGTAAAGTTTAATCCAAATTCGTCCAGTAGATTTTTCGTGAAAGAGTATCAAACATACATGTATGAATGCGAAAGTGAGGATGTATGTATGTATACATACATCCTCACTTTCGCATTTGTAATATTAGTAGGATGAGTGAGACGACTGGTTTTACTTGAAGTACTATTTCTTCAAATAGGAATAAATGTAAGATTTCGGGAGTAAAATTTAAGTGAAAGTTCTTCCTGATCTAAAAGGCATTTTATCATTTATGATGAATGATGATCAAAATAGATTCTATCATTAAGATTTAAAACTAGTTTTACTGTCTTAGATTACCGATGGAAATCGGTTACTGTATAAGAGTCAGATCATAAAAAGGTTAACGCTTCAGTACTATACCACATTAAGTTTCAAAATTCTTTATCACATCTTAGTAGACATATGTATTAAAGAAGTCTCAATACGACAAGGTTCTACCTGTGCAACCTTTTTTTATATAACCTGAGTAATGTTATTGCTATATCATATCACTACGTAGTACATACATACCTAGTATATCAAGCCTGAGGGTATGACTCTCCGAATGCGTCTCATTGCTAAGTCTGCAGGTGTAGTTGCCGGAGTCTGCGCGCGCCGCTCGCCTGGTGTACAGCGTCTGGTTAGCAGCCTCCGGGTACAGGATGAAGTTCGACACCCCGGCCGACCACGGGTATGATACCCCGTCTTTGAACCTGTGAATACACTCTTTATATAACCATCTATACTTAATGTTTAATTATGTTAGTGTTGGTACACACATGTTCAGCTGACTTGGAGCACAGAGGTACATTTGTTTGGTTCAGTTTTGCTGATCAGCAAGACTGATGCTGACCCGAATATTTGAGTAACTACCTTTATTTAGTTCGGGGTAAGGCATATGTCTCTATGGATTCGTGGCATATTGATTCACAGAATCGAAAAGGATAGATTGAAACGGAATGGACACAGCGAATAGTTTCCATTTTGCAGAATAGCAGGCAAGTGAGCGCGGGGCGGGGCCGGCATGTGTTCTAGTTGTATGGAGCGCATAATTTGTGTGATGAGTTTTATGCGGAGACGAGTTTGATGCGTGTCTATGTGCAGGAAATAATTCCCAGTAAGCGGTAATGGAACGTCATAGAGCGGCGGCGGGGCGAGGGGAGGGGAGGCGTAATGCAGCTGCTGATGACAGCCGCTCTTCCAAGAACACACCGGATTGCATTCGCTTCTCAATGAGGAAATCGTCAAACCCGATCTTTTAGATACGACAGCTGCGCAATGATAAATTGCACACACACATTGTCCGTTTCTCCCGTCGAAAGAATCCATCTCAAATATTTAGATGTAAACACTCGGCTCGGAGTGTTCAGCGTAAATCAAACAGATGTAATCGTTCAGTGGAATGGAGTTACCCAAACAAAACGTCGCAAGAACCGAACGATTCCCGCGAACAGTTAAATTTTGCGGGAGCCGTTTTTGAACCGTGCCGTAAGGAAAACAAACACGTGAACTATGTATGTTTCATCATCACAAGGCCGACGTGGAATTGTTTCCTAGAACTCGTACCCACTAAATCTGGTGAATATCCCTCGCCAACGTTAATTTGATCGACTCATTCCCCGAAATCGGCAATATCGCAGATATACGTATGATTACGAATTATATTTGGTTAATTAATCTGCGTATCAGTGTGGTCGGTCCTAATAAACTTTATCTAGATCGGTTTTGACATAATTTCTATATTAATAAATGTCAAATTATAATCCGTTTTCTTTTAAGGCACAATGGGGGTGACATGTTTTGATTGTGTAAAAGTCTCTAAATCAATATACTTAAATAAAAAACCCTTTTCCTGCCGTTGAAATTTGACATTTATTTACATAGCTGCAATATCAAAATTGGATTGCTATCTTGGATTGTTTATCGAAATCGTTTATTGGGAGCGGTTGGATGTAGTCAGCACTAATTAGTATCTACTGTTACTGTCAGATAATAGAGTTGGATCGGTTATACTTGGTGAATCGATTGGAAACGTACTAAGTATTAATCGCATTATTGCGAGTTGGGTCCACAGACGATAATGGAATTAATACACACTGTAATACAATCGAATCTTTACTCATGCGTAGAATAATATATGAATCCTCAATTACTACAACTAAATCCATTCTGTGAATTAGTACAGATAAGGATGTTCATTTGTCTCGGGATTTACCCTAAATACAAGAATATTTGAATGTCTTATATTACAGAAAAGTATTTCTCACGATCTCATTTTCTGAAATCATAAGAATATCGAACCAAACTAAATATAAGGATGTTATTCTCGTTTTCATCTACGTAACATACTCAAGAACCTATTAAGTCGTAATCATTTCAATAACCTATTTCATTATTATGATGATAATCAATTGACATCGTCCAATGAGAATTTGCCAGTACATAAAACTTAACGAGTATGAATCCACAATTGAATAATATCATTTCTATAATATACTTCAATAGACCTATTAAGTACGAGCATCCATTTCCGAGAAAAAGTATCATCTGCGTATATTTACAATCTCCAATCCATTCCGCGTGCTCGTTCCTGGGAGATCGATGCGAATTATATTTTTAACTCTTCAAAATGGATGTATGAGTCATCCCACACTGTCTGTGTCAATATAATGACAATAGAATTTATCGACATCCATATTCCTGTTTCATTTCAATATTGAAAGTTAAGCTTTCATCAAAATTCGACAATCAGATTATAGGCTGAACAGTTTAATCTCGTTAGTGCAATGACGATCGCATACAATGATTTCCCCTTTCAATAATTAAGTAAATAACAATTTGAAGAACTGTTGTATTCAGAATTCATCATGGGCATGTTATTAAGTTGAATTATCATTATTACCGGTTGTCGTTTAAGGTAACGAGGAGAAATTCAATTTAACGATTTTTATATCGCCGTGTGTGGTCGAACGAGTCTCATGTCACTATGAAGTGAAGACAACATGTGAGATTGTTACAACCACATGAGTATTAGCCTTATGTCTGTTTGTTGAGCACGTCATAGGCACCGTTACGGCAAAGCATCGTGGTTGTGTACAGTAAGAACATTATTGAATGCATACGGTATCGCGTAATGGGTCCGTTAACCGATATGTAAATTGAAAAGCGATATAAGTAAACGTATAATCGGATATCGTTAGTTAAAATCCTTGATGAGGTCATCCTCCTTGCGGAGTGGTGAGCGAGCGGGGCCCATCCTGTGTAAAAACCGATGAATATTTCCGAAATAACGCAAACCGGTCTTTGACCGTGTCAGGTTGCAGCTCGGAGCCACAAATCATTGCGTGCAGCCTCTTCGAACACGGGATGTTAAAGGCAGGCCTCTAGAATATGGCATCTTTACATTTGCATCACCAAAGGCATTTTACAATAATATTTAAATTAGCACTTTTTCCCACCCTTAAAAACACCAAAGCAACTTTTTCACAAAATGCTTTTTTTCTCGAAATCATTTCATATTTATATACCTACACATATTCAATTCAACGCGATAACAGTAGATAAGTAGTAATCACAGTTACGTTTATTTTATAAGTAAATTAAGTGGGTTAAAGAGAAAAATGCGAATAATATTAATGTTCAATGACTGCGAATACCGGTGTGCATAAAAGCGGTGTTTCCTATTTACCTGTTACATTGTACGAGACGACGCGAGTGCAGGCTATGGTTACTTTCTCTCGGGCGTGATTGCTTGCAACTTGAACTATACTTATCTTCTCACTAGCTCAAGAGCATTGAAACATTGTTCCGAGGGCAATTGTTTTCAACCCGTAATAGCAATTTTCAATTTTCAAATTGGTTCTGTTACCCATTGATTTCACCGTAACGTGATTTAGCAATAAGTGCCCGCCTGCTCCATAGGATAATGCTATCGAATAATTTACGGCGAACTTGGTACAATGACGTGTAGGTATAGCTTCACTTTTTGTATATATATGTAATACTATCAGCTCCTCGCAGTATTACCCGCGTTCTGCCCGTTCCCGTGGGAATTTCGGGATGAAAAATAGTTTATAACCCTGTTGAATGTGACTATCATAAATTATAAAAAGTAGTTTTTAAAATAATTATCCAGTTGGATTGATAGTTCCTGAGAAGTGCGTTCAAACAAACAATCACCTAAATAGAAACTCCAGCTTTATTGTATTTGTATATTGTATTCTTGAGTAAATATTTAGTTTAAAGTCTAGACTTTAAACACTAGGTTTCTTTCTTCGAACATTCAAAAAATATATATGAGCACAAAAGAATGTTTGAACTCAATCGTTTGATATTTTTTCAGAGATATAAGTAAAATCTCCTTTTTTACAAAAATAACAAGAATAAATTAAATAAAATGCCAGTTCTAAGCGAAGTAAATGGCTTAACTCGCCACTGCAAACCAATGACAAGAAATCTATTTTCCAAGAAATAATATAACTTAACTGTAACTTTCAAAGCAAACAGCTCGTTTAAAAAGCTTAATTAAATGTGCCCAAGGGCGAAGTTTACGTAACAAAAACAAGTCGGAAGAAACGGACTGTTTCTTCTAATAACATTATAAAATAACGGAGGAGTTATAAGGAAAAATCAAACAGCAAGTTCTTCGTGTTGTTGAAGACAAAGAATCGTTCGTGGAAATACCCGAAACCAACGACTTCTCAGCGAATAATAATGGTTTTAATTACCTGGTACTCGGACTCGGATCACTATTTATAAAGCGAGTACTCATTCTACATTACGGGCAGGTCACATGCACTGTGTCCGGCTTTTTGCTAGACAATGATCACGTCATTTCAATGGAAATCCGAACGGACAAAAAACCGCAATTATAGCAGACCATCTAAAATCTAACTAACGACTTGAATCCAATACTTTTTATTTAATGTTTTTCGTGCAGCCAAAAGGTTTATTGCACTTTTATTTTTAATCGCATATGTTTTTAGTTGTGTTTTTTGCTTGTTTTTTTTGCAATGTTGTTCCACTAAAAGCGGGCTGATTAGCATATGACACATTAACATTATAACTGACTACTTTATAAAAAACATTAAACAAACAACAATTAATCAACAAGTTATGAAATAAACCTTTTTAATATTTGAGTTGCAAACGAATGTTAGTAATTAAAACCTGTTTCTTTGTTTTTAAAAACCCGTACAAGAGACTTGTTCAGAAAACCACAAATTAATTTTCGCAAAAATATATAAATTAATTAACTTTGTGGAAATTTCTAACGAAAGGTCGGCGTACGATTGTTATTGAAATACTTTCAATCACAACTGGGTGTTTCTCCGAAATGTCACAGCACAGACGCGGTGATATTCCGCGAAACTTATGTACCAGTTTATAGACGTACGTTGCAAACAAGTCGGCATCTGATATCGACAATGTCGGTACTGTTCACTGTACACTTTTATTGTACTGTGCACTGGTATTGTCTTATTAATACTTAATATGCGAATGTTTCTGATATCCTAACTAATATTATAAATGCGAAAGTAACTCTGTCTGTCTGTCTGTCTGTTACGCTTTCACGCTAAAACTACTGAACCGATTTGAATGAAATTTGGTACGCAGTTAGTCCAGAGCCTGAGAAAGGACATAGGCTACTTTTTATCGCGAAATTCCTGCGGGAACGGGTACAACGCGGGTGAAACCGCGGGGCACTGCTAGTTGGCTATATG
Source organism: Cyclophora punctaria (assembly GCA_951394245.1). NCBI lineage: Eukaryota > Metazoa > Arthropoda > Insecta > Lepidoptera > Geometridae > Cyclophora > Cyclophora punctaria. The sequence continues at coordinate 5,464,705 of OX596171.1, forward strand.
CTTGTTACTCTTTCATGGAAAAACTGCTGAACGGATTCAGGCGAAACTTTATAGTGATTTAAAACAACTTATACATTTACTTATACTTATACAACCTACTACTTATTATCGCGAAAATCACATAGTAACAACACGGGTAAAACCACGGGGTCCTACTAGTATTGTTTACTAGTACAGTGTACAGACATTTAATAGGGTTGGCTACAGACCTAATCGAAATGAATGAATGACTAATTAACTTATTAACGCGAAAAAACCCCTGTGAGTACGTTTACTATATGAATGAATGGATGTAATAGTGTCCTATAGTGATGGATATACATATTATACCAACTAGCAGCGCCCCGCGGTTTTACCCGCGTTGTGCCCGTTCCCGTGGGAATTTCGGGATAAAATGTAGCCTATAGCCTTCCTCGATAAATAGACTATCTAACAGTGAAAGAATTATTCAAATCGGTTCAGTAGTTTCTGAGATTAGCGCGTTTAAACAAACAAACAAACAAAACAAACTCTTCAGCTTTATAATATTAGTATAGATGGTAGGTATACTAAATTCCTTGGATATAAAATAAAGTTTAGTACCATAAAATGAACTTTAAGTACAAAGGAGTCGTATCCAAACAAGGCAACCTTGCAATCATGCTACATTATATAAGATCAAAACTCTTTAAAGTTTACACAGATTACACATAGTTACTTCATCTTAAGCCACAGTTTTCATCACATAGTTATTACGGAACTGTCATAGATTACCCACACAGTTAGTATGGCTAGATGACCGTCACGCGCGGACGAGTAAAATAATAATAACACACTGTGGGAAATGGAAAACCTAGTGCACAAATTACACCGGAGCTATAATAAGTAGGTACTTAACAGCTTGCTGTAGGGTTTTTACTATGAGTCTTTTTAACCAACTGAAAATACATGTATGTCTGCACGTACGCAATTTAATCAAAATTCGAAAAAAAATTATGATCCTGCCTTTATGAATGTATGTGTCACCGTAAAATTGTAAATACTGTAAGTTTACAATCTAACTCGCGAAATATAAAACTGTCAACAGGTTGTAAACTGTACTGTGTAATTCCTAATACGATTTCGATTGGTATTTTCCATTAGTGAAAACTATTAATAATTAATAATTACTATAAATCTCTTTGCCTTGTTTCCTTTGATATTTTCCATTAGTGAAAACTATTAATAATTATTATAAAGCTTTTTGCCTTGTTTCCTGATAATTTCAGTCTAAGGGAAGCATTTCACTTGTAATGGTATACCGGAACCTTTAGAATCTAGAACCTTTTACTACCAACTGAAAGGAAAGCATTAGGTGTGTTATATAGTGAAAGCAAGCTTTACACACAGGTCAGGCGTTCGTAGAAATAGACGATATGTCTTCTGTCTGTCTTGTCTCTGTACTTTGTTGGTCCCACGTAAAATTCGAGTAATAATTTTGCAGCTCTATCTCTCGTGCACGCTATATAGCGGCTAGTTTTACTATACGAGTATATCAGGAAGTCGGGTAAGTTTTCAAACGTGTTGTTTACCACGAAAGGAATTCAGGTATATTCAGTACACCGATACTATTATCATTTCTTCGGCCACTAAGTTATCAGAAACCACAATGTAAAGGAAAACACGACACGACCACATACCATAACCAACTAGATCCCAACAGATACAATATGCAATAAAGCTTTGATTATAGAGGAAAAGACATAATCACCCCACTTATATCTTTAAGTGTTCTTCATTTCATTGCAGACGACTATCTTAACTAAGTATAGTTGATCTAATGAGAAAGTCGGTGTCTAAGTGTTGGAGTAACAGTAGTGAGGCAATTTTTTACAGTTAACTGCGGTTTAGGGATGTTCCAAGGAACAGTTATATTGGAAACCGCAAACTGGTGGGTGTTCTTAACGGTTATGTTGGGAGTAGGGCCCCATATGTTATGGTGGCTTCGCTAATTTTGATACAATAACCGCCTTATTCTTAAGCGATATTTTACTTAAACAGTGTTCTGTCTCTTTCGCTCTTTGGCAAATAGCGTATGTCGGAAAGGGACAAACCATTTGATAGATAAAGTACTGTTAATAAGCGTTTATGAATAAGGTTTTAAGTGACTAACAAATAAGATAGCTTAGTGACGGGAAATTACGTATTGGTTACTTAAGTTTAACCGAACAATACTCATTTTGAATTAAAACCGTTGTCAGACACAAGACTGTCTTCATGAGTCTTCTGTGACCACGGTTCCTATAATGGGGCCGAAACGTCTGATAAAAATGTAAAATAAAAGCGAAGTGTATCAGTTTCTATTCACAATATATGTAAATGATTCAGAGACTAAAATCCTTCTTCAAGATTTCAAGTTATAAATGGACGATCAGACTTATCCATCGACGTTTATGTATGTATCTCCTTCCAAAACAACGTCAATAAATCCTTGCTCTTCAATAATTTTTTGATGGAACGACTGTAAGGCGGTACGAAGTTCCGTGGGACGGCTAGTTCTGAATAAACCCACCCATTTATTCCACTCCACAGTTTACGTAACAAAGTAACTATTCGTCCTAAGGCATCAGCGCAATGAACTCCCAGTGTAATGTAGGTATGAAGGCACACGCAAAGATGGCTACGACTATTTCAATTGATTTAGACTACATATATGAAAAACTGACTCAGAACATAATTATTTCATAATTACTGTCGAAGGAACGTTTGTAGTCGCTGTATATGTTGGTGGCGGATGAAAAACGGTAGAAAGGAAGGCAATAGTTTGTATTTGCGTTCCTGATGCCCAGGGAATGTTGTCCCGGGCAGGTAGAGACGCGTCCCGGAACAGCCAGGTGGCTCGCACCACTGCTTATGGGCAAGGAATGCTGCAGCTAAACCCTGGGAACTGCGGCGCCTCCATCCGCACTGGAGCCATGCCGGTTAACTGTTACACGCCACCACATTATTGCAAGTAAAAACCATTATACTTTTCCCTATCCAAACCCTAGAATTAACTGTTTTAGCTGATGTGTACTAGACTTGCAACTAGGTGTACTCGTAAACACACAAAACAACAAACAATTTCACGATGTAAACGAAACTTCAGAGATAGCACTGAGGAGAGGACCTATCTGTACCATATAATTATCATATACGTACAGTACAGTAAATACAAACCAATAATCCCAAGTAACATGAATCCATCTCTAACACGAAACTCTACATTTGGTTAGTATTTGAATTACACTGTGTTTGCGTATTAAATGGGATTGGATTGCAGAGCGCGTGGTAACATATCTGCGTCAGACACTCTGGCGATATGAGATTATTACTCTTAGCATAATGTATTTTACGGTAATCAATCGCGAGTGTTAGACTACGTTCAACACGAACCCTAGTTGGATGGGTGGCTGATATTGATTGTATCTAAGCAGTATCGTGCGTCATAGACGTAGATGTAGGTAGTTCTATTATTGTGAGTTTCAAATAAAGAAAGAATAATGTATTTTTAGTTTCAATATCTGTCTATACCCACGCATTTAAGAGATGAGATATCTTGCGCTTTAGGCTTAGAGTCGAAGTTTTTGCACCGCAAAGGCTTTCAACATGCCTATTTTACACAACACGCGTTAGCAACTGTCCTACACATAGCAATACTGGTAATATGATTTAATATTCGGCCGGAAGTGAAATGAACTCAACCACAAGCTACCGGTATTGAATCGTTGAAAAACCTTTTGTATTCAAATGAACACTACTATATGTCGCGCGAACGGAAACAGGAACCATACAACAGTTATGGCGAACACGACATGTAAAAATATTATATTGCTATATTATATCAAAGCTCAAATTGTGGGAAATATCGATGGTTTTAACATCGTCTCACTAAACACAAGCGACATACCCTAAATAAGAACAGTAATATTAATTATTTATAAACCAGAGCTTAGTTCAAGTGCCTTGGTTTAGTTTAGTTTCAAGTAATTTTCTTAAACTCCGCAGTGAAACGAGGTTAGTATTCTATCGGAAATTTCTTGGAACTGAGAACTTCAGCGACTGTATTTTCTCATTTCAGTCTTCGTTATATTTGTAAAAACATTAATAATAATTTAATTAATGTACTGGATCACATTATGTTTTACTGATCTAATGATGACCGACATCATAATTATTTCTCATCTATACTAATATTATAAAGTTGCAGAGTTTGTTTGAACGCGCTAATCTCAGGAACTACCGGTCCGATTTGAAAAATTATTTTTGTAATGGATAGCCACATTCAACGGGAAGGTTAAAGGCTACGTTTCATCCTAAATTCCCACAGGAAAGGGTACAACGCGGGTAAAACCGCTGGGCGCTGCTAGTTAAATTTAAAATTAATGGTTGATATTGTTTCTCTTTAAAATCTATACTAATATTATAAAGCTGAAGAGTTTGTTTTGTTTGTTTGTTTGTTTGTTTGTTTGTTTGTTTAAACGCGCTAATCTCAGAAACTACTGAACCGATTTGAAAAATTCTTTTTGTAATGGATAGCCACATTCAACGGGAAGGTTATAGGCTACTTTTCATTCCGAAATTCCCACGGGAACGGGAACAACGCGGGTAATACCGCGGGGCGCTGCTAGTTAATACATATACTGAAACAATTTCAGAGAATTGCAGTAATGGGAAATCCATTGCCGTAATTCCTTTGGTCATGTTTGTTTTATGAAATAATTAAAAACAGGTAATTAAATTTACTGTCACCACCAATAGGTGGTACTTAAATGATAATAACCAACCATAATACAACAGTAAAGTAGCATTTTTATACCGAACACAATCATTATATAACTCACTAGCAGCGCCCCGCGGTTTTACCCGCGTTGTGCCCGTTCCCGTGGGAATTTCGGTAAATAGACTATCTAACAGTGAAAGAATTATTCAAATCGGTTCAGTAGTTTCTGAGATTAGCGCCTTTAAACAAACAAACAAACAAACAAACAAAACAAACTCTTCAGCTTTATAATATTAGTATAGATATACACGTCAACCCAATAACATTCCACTAACAAATAAAACAAGTACTCATTTTTGTCTTCCAAAGAATTTAACATTATAATAAATCATTGTCCTTACATGCAAATATGAAGGATCGTTAGTCAGTAGCATCTTTCGAGCAGGTACATTAGGGACTTCATCGAATCGCTCATTTAGCATTCGACTGCCGATCGCGGTTTCTTGGCATTACGTGAAACTGCAAGTGCACAAGAATTTATTATTGCTTCGGGGCACGCGAAGAATACTAACTAGGAATAGTCTGGTCATAGTGTCCGTGCGTGGTCGATGTTCGGAGCTTGATAGTGCGAAATATTATTTATTGTATTCTTCGAAAGCACCGGAAATGGCAGTTTCATTATGCGCGGCGGACGGCGGGCGGCGAGAGGCGGGCGGTGGGATGCGGCGGTGCGTGGACTGATCGATTTGGATGCCTCAGCACCGGTCAGATGCCAACATTCTTCCCCTAACTCTCCGATACACATCATTCTCAGAACAAAACAATCATTTATGCAAATTCTAAGTACGCTTTCCTCATTATTCCATTAGAGCGTTAATTCATTTGGCCTTTATTCTTTATGCGAAAATGAGAGGATACATTCATATTTCACATTAAGTACATTTTCTCGGAAACTAAATCTAGTACAAATATAAAATGTATGCAAGGCGGACATAATGAGGTATTTTGTAATGTACGGCGGCCACCTCGGTGTCAGTGATGGGCTGCGGCGCGGCGACGGCATAATAACGCGGTAACGAGCTCTATGCGGCGCGCTGCGCGTGCGATAACATCGGCCGGGCGCTCGGATTACGAGATAATTCCTTAATAAATGTATTAAAGTGAATATGCGAATAAATGCATGGTGTGTAGAAAGCCCGGCGCGGTGTGGCGGTGCGTGATTGCGTGCGGATGGCCCGCGCCCGCAGGCTGCGCGGCCGCCGTCTTAGAAGCACGCAACCATCTTCCAGCTAATCGGACCATGTATCGACGGACTCACTCGTGCAATTAGGTTTCTCGGTAGCACAACACAACATACCTACTAATTGTATGTTAGTTCTTTACAACCATTTCTGTAATGCAGTCTATTGATGATGCCGTCCCCACTCGAACTAAATACACACATTAATTAAGTCGACCAAGCATAATATATTTTTCTGAATTCTTAATAATTCGCAACAGTCACGAACAAATCGTATTAGCATTGTGCGTGGGGATCTATCAACGCTCTCTACGCACATCTAATACAATTTGTTATATTTCTGAGAAAATCGGAAATGGATTGTGAATTTTCGATCTAAACTATGATTTTGCAATATTCAATTAATCGATAGTAGATGACGAATTTATATCGACCCATCATGATATTCCCAATAAATATCACTCGAGATTTAGATTAGCTTGGTAACTAATAACCCGTCTAGAAATAAAAATCACGCAACAATAAAAGGAGGTATAAAGTATCGGAGCCAGATGTCAAAGTTCATTGACGGCGTACTCGTATAATAAGTAATTAGGTCTCACTTGGAACTAGTGAAACAAGCCCGACATGCAACCGCAAGGCCTTCAATTAGGATAATTCTCTTCTCGAGCAAGGACTTTGCATCGGCCATTATTCTAAAGGACAATTATACCTACAGCAAAAAGACTATGTAAATTACACCAATACATAGCTCGTAATTACTGTTAAATAACTTGATGACATTACAATGCACTTAAAACATTCTGAGTATAACGTGACTAGACGCAACACTAGCGACTAGTGTTTAATACTTCAAGTAAAATTGTTTAATTTTCAACGAGTTATGTTGATTTAGTAATACAAAAAAAAACCGGCCAAGTGCGAGTCGGACTCGCGCACGGAGGGTTCCGTACTTTAAATAACATAATAAAGAAGTTCTTGAAATAAATGTTTTTTTATTTACATTTGAGTTATTGAATGAATAATCAGTATTTTTTTGCGGTTTACGATTTATGTCGTAAAAAAAAAACTACTGACTAGACCTCGTTCAAACCAATTTTCGGTGTTAGATTACATTGTTATGTACATCATATATTTTTTTTAGTTTTATCATTCTCTTATTTTAGAAGTTACAGGGGGGGGGACACACATTTTACCACTTTGGAAGAGTCTCTCGCGCAAACTATTCAGTTTAGAAAAAAATGATATTAGAAACCTCAATACCATTTTTGAAGACCTACCCATAGATACCCCACACGTATGGGTTTGATGAAAAAAAAAAAAAAAAATTTCATTTCTATGTATGGGAGACCCCCCTAAAATTTTATTTTTTTTCTATTTTAGTGTGAAAATATTAATGCGGTTCACAGAATACATCTACACACTAAGTTTCAACAACATAGCTCTTATAGTTTCGGAGAAAAAAGGCTGTGACATACGGACAGACAGACGGACAGACGGACAGACGGACAGACGGACAGACAGACAGACATGACGAATCTATAAGGGTTCCGTTTTTGCCATTTGGCTACGGAACCCTAAAAACCAAACCTGCTCAAAGTATGACGACAAACGGTGACTCATGAACATGACACCTAAATTAAAACTGGGTTTCCTTTCCTATCTACAAACGCCAGTTCGTGAATAAATAACAATACATTAAGAAAAACCTGTTCCCACCTCACTTTTCTCATTTTGCCGTGATTATGAATGGGTCATGTGAGATTTGGCGATGGTGAGGTCACAGTGTTATGTGAATTATTGGGAATGATTTCTTTACCTGATCTAAGAGGAATGAATAACAATGAATGAATTTCAAATTAGAGGGTCCTAGGTTAAAAAAAAGGTTGAAGGATTTGGTTGTTGACACAGTGAGAACACGGCACCTCGGAGGTCTGTGGCGTCCAATATTTGGCGGGCGGAGGCGGCGGAGGCGCTGGCGCGGCGACCGGCGCGACACCGCGAGATGCTGCTCGAATGTTAATTTCCACGATGAAGCCATTTGACGGACGTGCACCGACGCCATAACGAGCGCACGCCTCATTTCTCGAAACTATACCTTTGCCGGCGACTGTGCAACACCCATTGTTGCATGAATTATGCGAACGAATTAGTTTTCCAAGACACCTTCGATATGATCGATAAAAATTCCATATACGTACATATCACAAAATCACATTCCATGCATTAAGTATTCGTTTTGTTGGATACGATCAATATGCAGTGTTCATCTTTGATTTTTGATGACACCTCGTTCATGCAAATAAAGGCCGCAAAAAATGCGAAATAACATTAATTTCTATTCTTATAGCGTAACAACAAGCAATGTACTGCTTTCGTCATCATTACTAGGTAGTTAAATGATTTTTATTTGCAAATGCAAAAAACATTTTCTTTTCATTGAATCCCAGTAAGTAGAGCTGAGCACGATGTTTACTAACATAAACAACTTAATTGAGAGGTATCGACTGCCAGTGCTCACAAAGGCGCCACTTTGAGAAAATCTCAAGCGGAAAAACACATTTTACAGTATTTACCGAGAATTTTATAAAACATTTGCTGTTTTTGTTGCGTATAGGATCGATAACGATATATGTAGACATCTAAAGTGAGCTTCTGAAGCTTTTGTGTATCAGGTTACTCGTGCGACATTCCTTGCCAACGCCTCACATGGTGGTCCCGATAGCACTACAGGACCACAAATTGACAGCAACGGACACATCTGGTCATCGAGTTCAAGTGTACATGATACTTGTTACAACACATTAAAGATAATAGAGACATGTTTGACGATTACACGAACTGAACGGAATCGAATGTCAAAACGAACCAACCCACAGTACAAACAAGTAGAAAATACATGTGACATCGACGCGAGCGATCGTCATCGTGTTGGTAAATATTACCTGTTCTTATAGAAATATTTGTCGAGCAAAGACACCGGGGCGTGTGAACCGGAGCGCGGTGGTCAGCACCACCGCCGGTGGACTAATCTCAACAAACTGACATTTCCGCTCCTAATCATTACCATCCAAAATTTCCGATGAATAGTCGCGCTTGCATTACGCACACGGGCCGAGTCACGCGTTTCTTTTCTTCTTAGATTAAATAGTTACAATTAGCAGTACTTCAAACACGAACAGACGCCCGAGTCACATTACAATTTATAATTTTACGAATAATCTTGTAGTGGGATACGATAAAATGTGGATGACAAAAAATGATGAGCATCAGTGTCACAGGGAGCTGTCTGAATAGACAAGGAGAGGTAGTTAATGATCGTGAGACACAATGACGGCCAGGTAGCGACTGCTTATGAAAACTAATTTGTTTGGTATTCGACGACCGGCGAGGAATGCGACTGCGAGTTCGCCTCAGGCTTTAGCAATAGTCTCCGAATGATGTTTATATCAAATTACACGTTGACTAGCATAGCAATAGGAAGAAGACAGCATGTTATCAGTTAATAACGGAGACGTAGGCCAATTAATTAACTGAACACGTTGAGGCAGAAATAACGTTGCAGATCTGAACGATGCTGTTATTAATTTGAGAAATGTTCATAAATAAGTAAGTGCAACAATTCAAGTCATGAATTGAGTTCAAATAGTATTATTACTTTTGAATAAATAAAGGCCCAGTGTGAAATTCCGTTACGCAAACAAACTGAAGCACATCGATTACATTCTATAAGGGCGAGAGGTCCTTCTGTTTGGACAATACAAAATAATTGAGAGCCCTATTCATGCGAGACACCTTCTGGCTCACCGTAGCAACTACGATGAATTATTGAACAAAAAATGTTTACAAAGGGATTGTATTCTACTCAAATCGGATGAAAACAGAAATGTAGAGATCAATATGGTAGATAAATAAAACGGTCCATTGTGAGCGCACTCCTGCGCATGGGCCAGCGACGCAGTCATCTTATGGGGATACCATGGCATCACAATAATTTTAGACAGAAATAAATTACATGTATGTAGTTATGATTTAAAGATTTCTACCTTTGTAGAGCCATTTTCGGCTGCACTGATATTATCAGTATCACTGTATCCCAAAAAAGTAATGTTTTGTTGCAAACGTAAAAAAACAATGCGCTGAATAGATGGGCATATTATTTTCAAATCGATTGAAATTTGACATCAAAAATACTTTTATATTTATTTATTAAATACCTAAGGAATTTATCAGAGTTGTAATTCGATAAGCTATAATCAATGAATTTGTTAAACAAAGCGGACGCTACCTGCATAAAAAGCCTTTAAAAATAATCGGATCAACAAATCGAGTCGTTTGGACGTGTCAGGACATGCTGTCGGTTTTTGTTTGGGCCCAGTGGGAGTCTTCTATGGTTGTTTTGTAAATTTTATGGCTACTTCATTAGGGCCAACGAGACGGTCACTTTGAATACCTGTATTGACACATCATCCAATGGCAACATTTAATACTCTACCTTCTTAATTTACATATTTTTGTAACGGATCATTGACGGTTTTGCATATCTCCGGTTACCAATACTTTTTATTGTTCCAAGTATTAACTGCGGCACATTATACAGGATTTATGATGTTTTATACTGTTTTGTTTAGAACGAATCCTAGGCGGGTGGAAAGATAAGATCAGATAATATTCAAATTTAGTTTAAGAATGAAACGGTGTGTGACGAGATGATTCCCATAGCGGCGGTGCAGCGTGGAGGGAAGCGATGCAGAGCGCGGAGCGCGCCGCGCGGCGCGAACAAAGAGCCTTCCGGGAACCGACACAATACAGGTTTGCGGCGACGTGCGATACCTCCGCAGATACCAGCCGCGACTCCCAGGTACAGCCTCGGCGAGCCGAGCACCGCTAGCTCAGCCCTTTGTCACCCAAATGAGAATGACCCGGCCAACGGTAAATCCACTGCGCTATACTCGCCTAAATGCATTTACACAGAACCCGACACCAAATTGCACCAAAACATTTTAATGCAGCGACTTTGCAGAAATTAAATAAACGATAATTAACAACATTTGATTGCCAGGGCTGGTCACATGATATCTGCAAGATGTTTATCTGAACTGGTTTGAGCAACTTGCTGATTGGTATCAGTTTAATTACTATTCAACTACACAGATTGATTTACTTATCAAGTGTCCGCTCCGCTGTAGGTTCCTATCATAACATATCGATTGAGTTGCCTCATTCAGTTCCCACTAGTCGTTATCTAAGTACTTATGTCCCGATTCAATCGAACATTACAAAAAAATGCCAACATCGAGTTCGCACGACGGTTACCAGGAATCCCAAACCGTATGATACGAATATTGATAAGATTTCGACATCGACCAATTGTCACTTATTGAAATAACATATCTCGCCGGGACGATCACCTTTCAGAATTGAAATTCGAAGGACGAGTACGGAGTAATGTTTGTCAGTTTGATAAATGGAGTCGATATAATTTCGGTGAAATGGTTCGAGTAAAAGTAAAAGTAGGTTAATATAATCAAGTTCCCAGGCTGCAGTCGTTCCGGCGTGTGCGCCGCGACTAGATTTATTGTTGTGTGGAGAGGTGCCACTCTCGACCACCACACCAGACCACTCCAACCCTTATAAAACGATTAAGTTGTAAAGTTGTTGAACCAGGAATGAGTCGATAATCACCACAGTGAATAGGTTTATATTAGATGCTTGTTAACAATCTAAGGTTTTCACAGCGACAGATGAATATATAATTTTATATAACAACATAAAACCAGTCGACTCATAACGAAGTGTTGACAACTACATCGCATACGCATATATGTATAGCAACACCTTTATAAATGTTGCACGCAATATTTTATTTACCTTCAAGTTTCTAGGAATTGTCTCCAACAAGTAAACTAACTACCACGTGCGTAGTTATATAGAAAAAAAAAAATAATAATGTGGACAACGACACCTAGACACGAAATCACCTAGCCTTTGCAAGCAATTTGTACATTCAAAGAAATTTACAGGTAACATAACCGGAATGATTTTATCAAGTAATTATTATGCAAATAGATATTTGCGTGATGACTACAATATTGTTTTATCTGATTTGAGTAGTCTGTGCGATAGTGAATAGTTGCTCAATAAATAAAATAATCGATATGATATTGATATGCCTTAGGATATATTAGTCATCTCCGAACTAAAGATAATAATGAGCAAAATGTGCATTTCGGAGCAAAACACGTAGACACCAAAAAACGCTGCAAATTACTTTGAGGGTTCGAAAGCAATTGTTCTGGCGATTTTGTGGAAGTCGAGACTGCTCATTATTTAGGGCATTGACTCCGCTCAAGGTCCAGGTATGGCAAGGGATAAGATACTTGCGAACAACTTTCACTAAAAAAGTAATAATTTACAAACTCAACAGGAAAAAGGCTATTATTGACGAACATGAGAGAAGTGGCTCAATTAGAAAAGCTTGAAAGTGTAGTCGGATGACCACATGACGCTAATCGTGTGCAAAAATAAACAAGTTGGGACAAGTGGATAAAATGACATAATCCATCGAAAATTCAAAACATTGCGATACGAAACCATCTGAGTCACAGCACACAATTGAATTTAGCTCATTCGGAACGCATTACACATTATCAAACAACGATAGGTATATTTACCATTTTAATTGCTACACTAAGCTTTAGATAAGACATAACAATTATATAGTCACATTTATTATTATAATTCTTACCTATGCTTCACAGCTATTTGTATGGAATATAAATATTTTCTAGTTAGGACTAGACGTCTGGTCGATGACGTCATTGGTTGCAACAGATTATCTGTAACCTTTGGGCTATGGGTGTCGTTACCGGATCCGAGCTTACAAGGAATTCCAATGATGGGATGGTTTTTAAGGCTAGGTAGGGTCTAATGATTCTTATATTAAAAAATAAAAATATTATGGACTATTTCATGCTCTTTTGCAGTGAAACGGCACAGATTGCTAGAAGAATTAATATGCAAGAAGTTTTCAGTCAGACGGAAGTAAATTAATGGCTACCTAGAATGTGATGCATACGACTCTATTGCAACCCTTACGTCCAACAAAATCTCAATCTACTGACATCGCGTAGAAGACAACACAGCAGTCAATGAGAATTATTTTACGAATAAAAAACCAGTTAAAATGAGAATTGTTTTACAAAACCGCAATATAAATGAGGATTGATATTACCACCCTTATGGTGGTAAAATCAATCATAGGTACATATCTCCTCGTATAGTACGCAAGTGCTTAACAGGATGTGGGAGCTTTGAGTTCGAAGTAGTGTAGACTCGGCTTTGTTTGCGTCAGAGCCTGTATGGAGACCAGAACACTCGCCAGTTCCGAGAAGAGCACTTGTTTTCGCTCCAGGTGTAATCGCACAGCCATATGTATCGATATTACATACATATCGATGTTGAAATATTACATATGTATGTATCAGTAAACCTGTTACGGATTCGAATGAATTGAACCAAGTTGGATTAATATCGGTATAATTGACAAACGGATGTACGTTATTAAAAAAAGTAATTTAGATTTGAAGATTTGGGTTGAATTCATACTTATAAAATCGTCCGAATGATATTTTTATTGAAACCTTTCAATGTTTGCCTTACGTAATGCAATACTGTTACTACTAAAAAGCACTATTAATTTACACGTTGTAGTATCACAAGTATTCATGTAAAATCAGCAAATTCACGGATCAACCAATAACGATCTAAATTGAAAGTATGCTTTAGGAAAATGTATAAAGTGAGAAGGTGGTGTTGACGATTTGCTTAAAAGTAGTTAGCCATGAACTTTGCCAAGTGTAGCGAATGAACTGAACAAGGGTGGCCCAATGCAATACCGGCACTCCACAAATACCATTGCCTGAATCGGCATGCGCAATGTCGACAGTTCTATTGTAAAACAGGGCATCAATTGATTTTTATTTTCCTAGAAAACATTTTAACTAGAAATGTCGGGGTTCGTAGGACATCGTCACTTACAGATACAATATTTATGTGTATCAGATTGATTTGTACGCGTAGAAGGTAAACCACCTTTATTGGCATTTAAACAAATAAATAAATAGATTAATTACCATCTTAATTATAGAAAAATACTAATATGGAATTGATAATAATACCTAATCCTTTTTGGTTGTAATTTGGTTAGCAAACTACAAAAAAAAACATTTTATAATTGTCCCAAGTTGGCAAAACATCGCGATTCGTGAGACAAAAAGTATTGGAGCCAAAACTGGAGGACACCGCTGGTCATTGTGCCTACAGCAACTGTTTATTAATCATTATTTTTGCGCACTGGCAGCGCACGGTTCCGAGAAATCCTACGCTTATCTCCGACACACCTGTCTACGTTCATCAGAAACACTTTTTATTCGACTTCACTAAGTGACTGTATCATAAGTACCTACTAAGTAAAATAAGTATCGTAAAACTCTGATTTGAAGTTTCCATTGTGACTATGTTTTGAGGAATAATAATAGTGAAGCGAATTTTGTTATAATTTTGAAGGGGAAAGATATCGGTGATGAGATGTACCGTATATTGTTATAGAGTAACTGGATATGCGGCAACATAATTTTCAATTTAGGAATAACTATACGTCAGATCACTGCACGGAATTTTAATCGAATTATGTATGTATATTCACTATAACTAAATTATAGGAAGACTAGCGACCCGCCCTCGCTTCGCTTCGGGTAATCAAGATTTCATGTAGGAAAATCGGGATAAAACATTGCGTGTCTCCCGCAGGAATATACACAATCAAAATTTCAAGTGGGAAATTGGGCATAAAATATTACATGTCTCCCGCGAGTATATATGTATACACAATCAAGGTTTCATGTGAGGAAGAATTCGGGATAATACCTACATAGCACGTCTTCGTCGTTCGTAGTTCGTAGGTAGGTACCTATATCCCCGCGCGCTTTGACCGTACGAAACAGTAAGTAGCCATAAGAGACCCGCCATCGAGCATTACTATTTTGTAAGCAGCGCCCCGCGGTTTTACCCGCGTTGTGGCCGTTCCCGTGGGAATTTCGGGAATTTTTTTACATAAAAACCTTCCTCTTGAATCACTCTACCTATTACAAAGAACCGCATCAGAATCCGTTGCGTAATTTTAAAGATTTAAGCATACAGACAAACAGACACGAAACAGAGACGACTTTATTTTATACTATGTAGTGATATTTCTCATCATAACTCTGAAACTAACTGTCCGATTTTAATAATTTAAAGAGGTACACAAAGAAACATAATTAACCTTGATTGTAGAGCCATTTATTTTGATGTAGATTCATATCATCATATGAATATCATCATCTTAAAATTACACTCCTTTTTTAACTAATTAATTTTAACTTAAAACGGTTATTGTGTCTTAACTATAATAGTTAGACATATGCCCTCGCGAACTTATTTGTTCGCAATGATATGTACTTTGATTGTGTAGAACATTGTTTTTGTGTATCATCAATAGATTTAGTAGCGCACGCCAATAACCAATTTTTTTAGGCATGTTTTTCATACCTTGGGTTACATATACCCGCGTTGTGCCCGTTCCCGTGGGAATTTCGGGAATAAATATAGCCTATGTCACTCAGGGATAGTGTAGCTTTCGAATGGTGAAAGAATTTTTTAATTCGGTGCAGTAGTTTCAGAGCCTATTCGAAACAAACAAACAAACAAACAAAAAATCAAACCTTTCCTCTTTATAATTATAATATAATAATATATAAATTATAAATAATAAATCATAAATCATAAATAATAAATAATAAATAATAAATAATAAATAATAAATAATAAATAATAAATAATAAATAATAAATAATAAATAATAAATAATAAATAATAAATAATAAATAATAAATAATAAATAATAAATAATAAATAATAAATAATAAATAATAAATAATAAATAATAAATAATAAATAATAAATAATAAATAATAAATAATAAATAATAAATAATAAATAATAAATAATAAATAATAAATAATAAATAATAAATAATAAATAATAAATAATAAATAATAAATAATAAATAATAAATAATAAATAATAAATAATAAATAATAAATAATAAATAATAAATAATAAATAATAAATAATAAATAATAAATAATAAATAATAAATAATAAATAATAAATAATAAATAATAAATAATAAATAATAAATAATAAATAATAAATAATAAATAATAAATAATAAATAATAAATAATAAATAATAAATAATAAATAATAAATAATAAATAATAAATAATAAATAATAAATAATAAATAATAAATAATAAATAATAAATAATAAATAATAAATAATAAATAATAAATAATAAATAATAAATAATAAATAATAAATAATAAATAATAAATAATAAATAATAAATAATAAATAATAAATAATAAATAATAAATAATAAATAATAAATAATAAATAATAAATAATAAATAATAAATAATAAATAATAAATAATAAATATAAATATAAATAAATGAAATGAAATGTCTTTCAATATAAAATATTGTACTTAGTAAACAAAAAAATGTTAACGCTTAGGGTTAGAATCTAGACGAATTATAATTTCCACTTAATTGTACCTCGAAGCTCGCTAATGAAAATATCCTTTGTTAAAGTATCAAGTGTAGCTTGGTCTAAAGAGAAACTAACGACCCGCCCCGGTCATTCACACCCGATAGTGAAAATGTGATGTAGAATAAACCTGGATTAAATTTCCTTCCTCACGCACGGGAGACCTAAACGTTTGTGAAATAGAGCTCCTTTTACAGCGATCAGTTTTAATGAACCTTTCAGATGCAAAATAGGGATACCATCCTAAAGAATAACACTTTTCATTTGCAATCAGACAAAAAGCCTCGACAATCAGACAAAAAGCCTCGACAATCAGGCAAAAAGCCTCGACAATCAGACAAAAAGACTCGACAATCAGACAAAAAACCTCGACAATCAGGCAAAAAGCCTCGACAATCAGACAAAAAGCCTCGACAATCAGGCAAAAAGTCTGGAATGTCTTCGTATATCCCTTGAGAACTTAAAATAAGTTTAAAAAAAGTATTAGCCCGTAATGTCCCACTGCTGGGCAGAGGCCTGTAGGAAGTAGGAAGTTGTATCTTTAAAATGTCAACATATCATGTAATATAGACAAGCAAGTGAGACTCACCACTCAATACTCCTGTATCCCTTCACGCAGCAGTGTATGCTCTTGAACTTGTTTTCGAAGCCGTATTCAAAAGGCACCGGCTCCTTGGTGAACTGCATCCACGAGGAGTTGGTGGGGAGTGCGTTGTCGGAGCAGTAGCCGTCGGCCAGCGTCGTGGCGACGCACGCCACCACCACCGCTGATACCAACCACATCTTACAGTGATGGCATTCTGGGGACAAAGGGAATTCTTGAAATCTTTCGTTGTATTAAGCGTTCTGATAATTATACGTGTACAATAAGAATAAGAATTCTATGGTTATGATGGTAGTGCTGTAAAGGTTTTGTATTTATGATTGTGTTCATTTCTGAAACTTTATAATATGATAGCCACATTTAAAAGGAAGGTTACTTTTCATTTTCCTCTCGGGTATAAGGCGGGTAAAACCACGGGTCTTTTATATGTTCGTCTTTGTTGAAAGCCCCGAGTGACCCCGACCGTATTAACTCCTATATAGAAGTTTCCGAGATGAAAAGGAAAAATGTATGTTATAAATAAATGAATCATATTTTTCCCCTGAATCCAAGAAACGAATAAATATATGAATACTGTTTATGACCTATATATATCATCTAATATTAGACTTAAGGTAGTGTGCTATCTAATACAGATACGTGTTCGTGTGCAAGGTTTCTATCTACTCAAATATTGTATAGTCGTTTTAAGTGGAAAGATATTGCGATTGTGCCTATATTTGGTTTGCACGCGGTTATCTAGGGATTTCCAGTACGGTTTTAAAATAACTATTGTTATTCTCAGCTATTTACATATTTTATTAAGGAAATAAGGGTAAGTAATATTTTTTTTGTTTTAAAGTTTAGACCAATAGATTGCTGGATATTTTCTTAAGTTAAACGTAGATAAAACTGAACTTAATTTAATCGTAAGAAAATTACGTTACCATAAACACTAATCGACGGGTAAAACTTAAATAAAAAATTCCAAAGTTTCCTTTAGTTCTTGGTTCGCGAGAACTGCTCATTTCTCCGTAGCGAATGATTCATAGGTAAATGCCGTACATAATTGTGAAAGATAAATTAACTAACCAATAACAATCAAAGTTATAATATTGACCTATTTTCCGATCCGGTAGCCGCCATTTCACGTCCCTTGTTATTTACAAGTGGTAGGTAATATTAAATTGTGTTTAGTCATTTTCTAAGTAAACGTTACGCATTGGACTGAAACGTTTTCCTCAAAACATGAGATAGTCACACCCACTTGTTGTTAATATTTTTATCGGCATCGCTTATTACACAGCATTTATAACGAAAGCCATTGGGCCGTGGTATTTCAAAAGCCAGGAAGTGCCTAGATGGTAGAAATTGTAGTAGTTATGCGATATTTCTGAGTACCATTTCCATACATTAAAAAACCATAATAGTGTAGAACATCATGGGTGGGTATTATTCTAGGTAGCAATTAGTCTGCAAGTCCAAGAAATCCACTATTGTGAGCGTAATTTCTTGATAGCCATTTCGAATCGGTTAACATCGACGTGGAATATACGCGCACTGGTATACCATTTTACTTATTACAATTAATTGAATAATGCTACAGAACAATTGAATATGGAATATTAAAGCAATTAAATATATCTAGTCACGTATAATAAACCTTTTACGAGGAATATAATAATAGGAAGATATAATAATAAGGAACTGTAAGTACTACTCATATTGAATTTATACTGAAGTCTTCTGTGCCCACGGTTCCTGTAAAGGGGCCGAAACGTCAGATAAAAGGTTTATAAGTATAAAAATTCCCTAAATCCCCACTGGAACGGGCACAAGGCGGGTGAAACCGCACGGTGCTGCTAGTATTCATGAAATGGAAACTATCCCTCAGTCAACAGCCCGCTCGATCGACTATTGAAAGAGGTCGTATACCTGGTAACGTCTTTCCCTTATTAGGTAAATTGGCGAGCACAAATGTATGTCCGGCCCGAGGAAAGTTTGTACATATTTTACGACACGAAATGTAGAACAGAGATACTGTTCGGTCTATTTGTACGTAAACTTATGTCAATTATAGGAAAAGATAATTAACTAGGTTTAGGTTATTTAGTTGGAACAACTAATCACAGTAAGTTCGTTATCTGCGACAGACATGTTGATAATGAGCCGATCAAAGGGTTTAATTGACAAGTTCTAATAGCTTGTATTCGTTAAAGCTTAACCGTTAAGTTATTTCAAGTATAATTTTACACTTTAGTTACGAAAAGGTCTATACTTTATTCACAAAATACTTTTCTTACTTACCTACATGAGGTTTGGTTAAGACAAATATATATATATTGTAAATACGATAGAATTTGAAAGTCCCGATTTACTATTTATAACGGTAAAAATATGAAGCCACCCCAATACCCATTAAAATCGAAACAAACAACATGTCAAGTAAAAGATTACTCATTTCTAATTCACCGATGCGGCATTTTAAACAGTTTCAATTGTTTCACGGAATCACTAATCCAACGTGAAATACAAAGAATCGAGGCGACACAAGTAGCAGAAACAATTACCATTTGTTAGAATACCAAGAGATTATGATAACAGTATAGGGTCATTTCGCCAGTTCGCGTCCATTTAGTGCAGTTGTCAAGTTTGAAGGAGAAAAAAAAAATGTTCCAGCACTAGTTTCAATGAAAAATTTATGTAATGTGTTCATTATATAGTCTACTATAGGGTTCGCTTACAGTTTTGTTCGAAACTACTTGTGTTTTTTATATAAATAGAAAAACTTCAAAAATAGGCGTTTTACCCACTTTGCGTCCAAAAATTCTAAATTGCGTCCACCCATAGACCATTTTGCGTCCACCAGCTAGGAAAAGGAATGTAGGGGTGATATTTTTCAGATAATGTAAAGAAAAATGGTATTTTAACAGATTCTTTATTTAAGAATATTCCGTTAGCTCCACGGCTGGTACATGTTCTTTCTCAGATTCCACATCTGGTATCCACCAAGGTTTTGGTGTAGAGTGTATTTCGGCTGTTACTGTTTGAACCTGCACAGTCGAACCGGAGTTAGCTTCATCATTTATGTTTTCATCTTCTACGTATAATGAAGAGATGGTGATTTCTTTAGACGTCTTTAGTTGCATCCAATTCTAAAATAGTACTATTTCGTTCTATTGGGCGTTTTTCCATTACCCGGCCCGGCACCGGCACGGCGCCGGCGCCGGCGCCGTGCCGGTGCGGGGACGCAAAAATGTATGAAAATGTATGGCTCGCTTTTTGATTAACCGGCGCCGGCGCCGGCGCCGGGGTAGCAAGCTTCCCGCCGGTGCCGGCCCGCCAAAATTGCATGTGTATTGCATATTTATATGAATTGTAGCCGTGTGAGTGTGTAAGTCCGTGTCAGTACTGTACCACTCACCGGGCGTAAACCGGCGTCGACACCGGCGCAGTGGAAAAACGAAACCCCGGCGCCGGTGCCGGTGCCGGGCCGGGTAATGGAAAAACGACCATTGATAGTTCCATAAGAGACCTCTCAGATTCAGTTTCGATAGAAATTTCTGCAAAGAAAACTTCAGCAGGGAGAGTGTTTTTAGTTTTAACTCTTAGTTTTAATAAAAAAAAAATAATGCATATTAAATTATAAGTTAAAAAATATATTTATGCGATTATTTGAATTTAATGAAAAAATGGACGCAATTTGGTACAATACTATTTCCTTGTAGGTATAGTTTGCGTCCACATATGATATACGATATTATCTTTTTCTACAATCATAATAACGTGGACGCAAATTACTCATTACAATTGCATGATAATAATACATAAATAAAAAGTAAAAACAAATCCCCTTTTTTAATTTTATCACTAAAAAATAAAAACTAACTAAATCATAAATAGACGAGTTCGCGTCCATTGTGGTCGCAAAGTGGAAGTTTTATAAATTCGGTGTAGTAATTCGCGTCCACCTTATTTTAACTGTTAACTTTAAAAAAAACAAGCAAGTACATAATTAATATTAG
The DNA here is from genome assembly GCA_951394245.1 of Cyclophora punctaria. NCBI lineage: Eukaryota > Metazoa > Arthropoda > Insecta > Lepidoptera > Geometridae > Cyclophora > Cyclophora punctaria. The sequence continues at coordinate 5,485,929 of OX596171.1, forward strand.
TCCTTTTTTCATGCCTTATGTCTAGAAACAGCTGTGTATTCTAAAATACGCATAAAACAATAAAATACTTACCATCGAACGCGCCCCTGCTCACTATTTTTTTGCCAACATTTCGCGCGTTTGCGCTTCTTTGTTGAAGAACGGAAACTAACTATTTTTTCTAGACATGATTGGTTGGGCTCACAGAACTTTTGTCTATGTCTATGTGCCTCTTATACGATTAGGTATTAGCGGTAACGACTTTTCGGTGATTTAGTGTGTTAATATACCTATTTTCGAGAATTTTTATAGGGAGGTCCGAAAAATGGACGCGAATAGGGCGCTGGACGCGAACAGGCGCAATGACCCTACATAGACCCTGCAGTTATTTCACTATTCAATACAATACAATCAAAATTTACCGGCTTAGAACGGTATATTTTCATTCAATTTATCATCAGCTACATTTTAGCCTCTTAAATATTGAAGACACAATCTTTGTTAGAAACGACAATAGAACTTGTTCCACCTTTGTTTAAAGGAGAATGATACGATCTGAAAAACCCACATGCAATGATAGTAAACACAAATAACTTAATTCATATTTTATAGGATGTCACGCAATCTTAAAGAGGCGACTTACAGGTATATCCGATAACGATAATTTTTCTTAAATCAGGGTATAAAGACGCCAATCAGAATACTAAATTTATATGCAGACCTGCCTTAATTTCCTAATTATTAAACAACATAGTTATGGTAAATAGATATTCAATTTATCCACCTAAGGTGACCTAGCATGTCCAACAAAAGAATCAATTTATTACAAACTATAGTTATTGATTACAAATGTATAAAAACCAGTAGCAAGTAGCAGCGGAGTCGATTCCTTGAATCGGCGGCTGACTGGGGCCAGCTCTAGTTGTTCTTGGAAAACCAATACTAATGGCAATGCAGCCTCTAGCTGTTTGTTTTTGTCATGGTTACCATAAAAAATATCAATGTAAATTGTAAATTGTGCATCTGAAACGGATCGTGCCGCAACGCTGTAAATTGCACTAGCATCTTGAATTGACTTGATCTACATAAACAAAGTACCTTTATCTAGTAAAAATTACTTCTACTTACTTATACTGAACCTTTTTATAGAATAATTTTGCAACTACTTAATATTAATGTTGATAAGACATCGCTTTTCTAGACTTTGTGTAAAATGTGTACATAACTTACTTACATAATTACTTGAGAATAGCAAATAGTTAACATGTAGTACATAGGTAGTTGCAAATATAACTGAATAACAAGTGTTTCTTTGTTTGTATAGTATTAATAAGCCTTCTTAAACAAACGACAGTTAAAACCGGAAAGAACTGAAACATATTTAGACGTAGCAATTTAATACCATGGGTAAAATACTTTACGTAATCTAACTATGGGAAATACAGCACCAACATAACAACGTCCACATACCTACGTCAGATAAAACGCAGAACAATAAATAAAATCCTACAACACCCTTATCTCACTCCAATTACCATTTATGAAAGTCCAAGTGACATCAACTGCCTTCGTCGGCGAATAAAAAATATGAAACTTACATTTATTTTAAATCAAATGTTGCGCCGCGGTGGTCGCATTCGCACACAACAAACGCAATGATACGCGGGAGTCCGACAGAAAATGAAATACAAAGTTAATTAACGAGAGAATGTACGAAGACTTATAAGAAGGGGTATGGTATAAATTGTAATCTGAACGTCGGAAAACGGGTAGGATGCGATACACTTATGTCGGCGCGGTCTCACATACGCGCGGTTCTTGTAATACAAGGACTACAAGTTGTTTCGCTGCGGACCGACTGATTTTTGCAATTACGGACGGGCACACATATCTGTGGGTAATTTGCCGCTCCTCCCGCGAGCTCCGGTGATCGCCTTCTCGGAAACAGAGTTGCATCAACCGGCGGCAAGTTGGTGCGATTAACGCACTAATTACTGCGTAATACACGTCTCGGAGTGTGTTGAATGTTGAACACACCCGGTTGGTGCACACCGGGTATCATCGTGCACAAAGATGGTGGATGCTTAAATGTTTTTAGACAAATTTGAATTCTCAATTTAAACCGCTAGGTATGTCCAGGGATCCGGCTGATTAATATTTTCAGCAGAAAACCACTCTTTGTACAAAAGTTTAATTCAATGTATGTAGGTACAATGTCTATTCTACTCTATTCCATATGTGTTACCGAAAAAATAACAAAAATTAGAGCCATCCTTCTTATTCCATTATGGATTGCAAATCTCGTACTTCTGTTAACGATTGTACTTGATGTCTACAAAATGACCACAAGCGGAGCCACGCGACACAGCCATCAATCAAGTACATAATATCTTAAATATAATCTTTAAACAAACAATACCTCTATAATATAGTAATCTTCGCTGGTGGTTTGATGAAGTAGGTCACCACATAAAAATAAACGACCATGTCATTGATATGTGTAAGGGTGAATATTGAGTAACTATTATGTAACATTGGTGGAGCCTTAACGATTATACTGTAATGTTATTGATATTATAATTGCGATAAATTAAAAGCGAAGTGTATCCGTAAACGTAGTTTCAATTCAAAATGGGTAGTGTTCGCTTTAACTTAAGTAACCAGTGTAATTGAGATAGTTTGAGAGGATTAATAGGTCTACAAAGCAATTATTTGTTTCCTCATAATGCTGACAGTGACGAATAATTGGTAGTACTGTTAGAAGACAACCAATCACAAAAATAACCTTAGAAATGAGGTCTTATAGATGATGCGACTCTTGGGTACACTTCGCTGACTTTATTTATTCTTGTTATCTGTTTAATTCATTAATGCAGCTTGCATTGATATTTCTATCTACGAATGAAACACACTTTGAAACACCGAAACAAATTTATAAAATAATGAGTCAGGATAGATGAATAAAACATATTTTTATCAATGTAACCGAGGTAGATAAACGTAGTTATAGTCAGTATCAGTCAGTACTCACATAAAATGTGTTCTCAGAATATAAATAATTGCAGCAATATTGAATAATTCTGAATAAAACCAATACATTAACGTTGATTGCTCGCTTCCATTAACAATATTACGAGAATATTAAACAGTATTATTTAACAATGAATTTTATTATCTTTTGCTATCCTACGATCCAATTTAGTCCCTACCTATAGAATGTGAAAGTTTCTAACCCATCTCTCTGTTCAACTTTCACGCCTGAACCACTGAAAACTTCGCTATAGTTCATTCACTGATCTCAACGTGTATGTCATATTCCTTTATGATATCAACAACTTATATAACTGGTGGAATAAAGTTAATATCCTACTAATGCGAAAATGCGAAAGTTTGTGAGGGTTTGTTACTCTTTCACGCAAAAACTGCTGCACGGATTTGGATGAAACTTTACAGTAATATAGGTTATACATCAGAATAACACATGCGATACATTTTATCCCGTAATTCCCGCGGGAACGGGTACAACGCGGGTAAAACCGCGGGGCGCGGCTAGTAATATATAAGGCTTACTTGGATGTAATGGTTAGTCGTAAAAAGTACACATTCCTATAGACATCATACATAACACAGTATAAATAAGTTTATTTTATTTATATTCCTGGCTTAGGCGATAAAATGTGATTATCATAAAATTTTTCTTTTTCTCACGCCTAAACTGGCCGATCGCCGACTATGCTGTTGGTAAATTAATTAAGTCCTATGATCTCTGAATAAAAACCTACCTTATTGTGTTACCGGCGTAATTAGTTTGCAATTGAAATTAGTTCTGGCTATCGCTATTACTTAGATCGCTATCAATTAATGCGGCTCAATTGAGTTTTTCAACTTGGTACTTAGTAACTATTAAGTGTTTAATTCAACAGAGAGTTCGGTTTAGGTGATAGGTTGTTTGTCTGCGCAAATTCAAATTTCGAAAAAGTTGATTCTCAATTCGAATGTTTATATTTCAAATGTACGGATAACTCTGTTATTTATGGTCGGATTTTCTATATTATTGCTTTGTTCGGAAGAGGTTTTTCATTGAAGTCTATTTAAATTCATATATTGCATATGTTTTAGTGGGTACGCGGTTAGGCACAAAGGTGCTCACTACTACTATTTACCTACTTAGTATTATAGGTAATAGAGGTAGTACCTAGTACCTTAATATCTATGGCCCAGGTAACTATGTCAAATTGGTCGCTCAAAGAATCAGTACAGTAACAAGGATTATCCAACTGATAAGTAGGTAGGTGTAAGGTAACCCATAACTTATACGCAATCGGAAAATGCAAGATTCTAGTCAACTTGTTACGTTAGTTGTTTGTCGTTAAAGCGAAAGAGAGAGTTAGTTAGATACATCATATGGATTTATATATTTTAGCTATATCTTTATTAAGGATTTGGACTGAAGCTTCATATATAGTGTTTGTAATGCTAAGAGGCGTCTTTATATACGAAGCTGATTTGCCCCATCGAACTCTATGATTAATCAATCATTAAATCATATAGATCTTATTCTTTATCTTACATACCAAAGAAAATATTACAATGAAGATTCAAGTTCCTGAACTAAGTGTATTTTTGCTTAGGTAACCTTCCCATGTAAAGAATAATAATATGATTTGAATTGTTTATTATAAGGATAATGAAATTGATTATAAGAAAATGTAATTATTATAAAATATAAGTGAGTCAAAGTTATATTTCTACAAGATAATTGCTATGATATCATTTGATATAAGGAAAAATGCCTCTAATCTATGTACTTAAGTATTTATATATTGAGGAAATGATCAAGAAATTCAACCAAAAGGATATGTTTATTTTAATATGAATTGAGTGCATTTCATTATATCAATGAAACCAGGTAATGACAAAAACAGCACAAGAATAAATGGTGTATTTTGCCAATCTTTAGATGCAATAAGAGGGAATAAATAGATAAAACATGATATATATACTCATGTATGGAAACTCCATAAAAATACCTATATAAATCCTGCCTATGTGTCAAAGATTATAGGTTAATACATAAAAGAACAATCTGTCCAAACCAAGTAACCATATGATCTATGTATTATCTATTCATACTTTGACTATTATATATCAGGTGAAATGAATTAATAATGAATAATATACAATACATAATAAAGGGTTATTAAAATGAGATCATGTACAGATTTTGTAATACTTCGAAATTATTTATAGTGTCTTAATTAATACCAAATTGTTAATAGAACAATATAATACATAATTTAAAGTAGGTACAGTAAAAATGTTACCTCATATTAGAAATATAAAAAAAAATATGACTTAACCGACATAGTTGTTCTTTGCCGGTATTAATATGTATCATATCAAACCTTGACTAAGTAATAATAGGTAATTATTACTTAATCATTATAAAGCAATTTATTGGTGACCAACTTCAATTAATAAAACTACCTTTACATACCTATTTGATAATAAAAGTAGAAAGATTACTACATATGTAAAGGTTTAAAACAAATTGTGAATTTTTAATTTTAGTAAATGCTTGTTGCATTTTCTGGGAGAAGTCTAATTAAGCTTTATTTTAGACTCACAATAGAGATAACTCTCACAATTATTTTAGAAGATTCCTAAAACCTAGTGGTTTTTCCTTCAGTGTGTCCGTCCCCGTGAGAAGTGCAAGAAGGCATAGACTTAAAAGCCTATAGAATACCTCTTGAATGCGACTATTACATGCAAAAAGAATTAGTCAGATCCACCTGCTAGTTACGAAGATAAGAGTAGTCAAACAAAGAAGACATAAAAAGTTTTCAGCTTTTTACATTTTTAGTAAAGTTATGAATAATAGTTGTAAACGATGTTCCACTGTTACAATGAGATGAATATTGTTTTTGATAATAAAGACGGAATATAATTATTTGATTACAAAATATATACTTAGCACTTACCTGTCACCGTAAATAAAATATCAGACATGTAATAAAAATTGTACATTTTATAACTCGTACGTACATTTAATATAAATAAAATATACATGAAACAATAACCATACAAGCACACTGCACATGTTTGTATCCAAAGAAGGTAGAAATAATACACCAAATTAATAGAGCGGGTAGTACGGTAATGTTAATGCTTTATTCTAAAAATATAAGCTTTCGTACATACATACGTATTGCAATATAAATATAATTACAGAAACGATTACTCACCGAATCTTGTGTACGACAATCCAACTTTCCAAGAATTGGAAATTTCGAAGAATCCCAACTCCGCCGGTTAAAGCTTCACAGTTCGACTAAAGGCACTACACAAAGCTAATGTTCGTTAGTTTTTCATTGATCTTCAGTCATAATAAATAGAATTTTGATATATTTTATATCATTTCTCGAAACTTTCTAATAAGTCGTTTTTCGTAAATCGTACAACACCTTCCACGACTTCTAGCAGCGTGCAACTGACATGACACCCACAGACTCGCAGACCTTGACAGTTTATCGTTCGGCGGAGTACAGTGCTACCAGCACGCAAAACAATTTACCCCTAAACGTACATATTAAAAACTCTTAAAATATGTTTTTTAATGACAATCTTTTTAAGTGTTTTTTCAAAAAGACACGTCTATCAAGATACACATTACATGTACACATACCTCCCTTACACTTATTGTACTATTAATACTCCGTAACGTAGCATACGTACTTAGTAAGTACGAGTACCTTATGTACTCTATATTCAATCTCGGATATGTATTTTTATTTATGTAATAAAATATACCAGTTGTTGGGTTACATATTATGAAAATAAATAAATAAATATAAAATCATTATGTTTTTATTCATGCAATCCTGCAATTGTATAAGTTGGTTACAATTTACCCCTAAATTCAGGGGAAAACCTTTTTGCTGGTAACCCTTCCTGAGTAGAAAGGTATTCGTCACAGAGTACTCGTTCGCTCAACTGTCAAGAGCAAATTGCAGGGGACATTGACAGATTAGTTGTACGTCATTTATCTTGTACGTCACTTATGAAAGTGACAGTTACTTATCTAGACCATGGAGTATCTACAAACTGGATAGCGTACTACTAATATATTTTTATAGAAAATTAAACTCTATGAAATTGTCTTATGTCTTAATTTTACTTAATCGAACCAAAGGGAGAAAACGTCTCGCATGAGAGGTAAGTAAAATCTCAGAGTAAAATGTATGAAATATGTACCTGTCTTTCATATTGTCCGGCCCGATATCGGATATCGGAGCCGACACCGATATGCTGGCGGCACCATCGGACGCCCGTGAGCCATCGGACGATAATGTTTGTATGTGTGCTATACGTGTATCTAAATTGTCTCTGTGTGCGTAGAGCCCGATGCTAGTTTACTAGTTTGGTTGTCATAATTAAAAAACTTCTAGGTGCGTTTTGTAGCTTGCTAAAAATAGTACCTATAAAATGCTCCCTCTGAATATCTAGCTTCCACAATGGGATGTATCCAATACTGTCAGTGGACAGATCTTTTTTTGCGTCTCAAATATAATAGATACTTACAGCAATAAAATAAAATTTTCTATTATAGTCTGCCATGATGACCTGCACGCACTAAGCTATCGAGCAAATGGCCGTATCGGAACGATTTTATCGGAAATATGTGAAAATAGCACATGGTGTCTATCGGCTATCGGCGTCCGACACCGATATCGGATCGGATAATGTGGAAACGCTCTGAGAGTCTCATTAGGGACGCCTGTGTACCGCTCGCACAGTTGCCATTTAAAGAGAAAACAAACAAAACAGTAGAATGTATGCTTTTTAAAACTTTAATTGTACAACAGTTTATTTTTACCAAGATTTGGTAGTTCGCATAGGTATTATAACTTCATGAACTTTTGGTTTAATATATTTTAGAAAAATCAATTTAAAAAACGAATGCGGAAATCGTATGCGGCCAGGTTAACACTGCTGAATGTAAATGCGACGAGATTGAAGATATGAAGTAAGAAAAATCAAGGTATATTTATTATATCTTAACTATATCGATGTATACTAAGACTAGCAGCGCCCCGCGGTTTTACCCGCGTTGTGCCCGTTCCCGTGGGAATTTCGGGATAAAATGTAGCCTATAGCCTTCCTCGATAAATAGACTATCTAACAGTGAAAGAATTATTCAAATCGGTTCAGTAGTTTCTGAGATTAGCGCGTTTAAACAAACAAACAAAACAAACTCTTCAGTAGTATAGATATGTTTGTGTGGCAAAGTCAACTTTCTTAGCCTGAATCATCCATTGTTGGGCAAAGGCCTCCCTCCATACCCGCCACACAGACTGGCGTCCATCAGTTCGTCCGACATCGTTATTCCCCCATAAAAAATAAACCTATACCTTGTCGCTCAGATTATATTATTATCCATAGACATAGAAACCTCTTCGCTGCGCTCAATTGGTCACTTCCTCACACTGACTTCTTCATGTCTAACTAGTGAAGGGAAATGTTACTTAGATAATAATTATTAAATAAACTCAATATGGTAATATAAATGAAACTACAATAATGGATAGTAATGGTTTAATTCGACATAGTGTAAGTAGTCACGTCAATATAATATTATTTTTATTTACTGGTTTGTAGATATTGTGAATAATTTAAATTTAAATGTCGGTTATTAACTTATTACTATTGAACTTAGGTACTACTTTATTTTTTCTTGCCTTTTGACGGGGTTTTTTTCATGTTTTTCAGGTACCGAAAAGCTCCCAATGCTCGACGAACCATTTCCCCTCGCCACCATGATTGTATCAGTGTCGCAGACTGGCGCAACTTCTCCTCATATGCAATACGTTCGGCGCGCTGTCTCTTGAATGTCAACCATGCTTCTATTGCTGCTTCATGTGTGTCATACTAAAAGTTGGGCAGACGTTACATTAGTAATGTATGCAGAAACCTTAATGAATCATAGTCATGCCATAATTTGACCTGACTGGTATTGGCATGACCTTGCAACGCAGCGTCAAGATCTTTCGCAAATCTACTAATGGCCTGTCAGGGAAGATTATTCAAATCCATGTATATATTCATATACCTTATAAAATGTTAAAATAAAGTAATGGTGTTCATTTTTTATAAGATATGCCTTACAATCTTCTGAAGCTCCACGCGTCGAGCAGTAGCTACACGTAACTCTTCACATTTCGCCATCAATCTCGCAGTAATGTCCACTGTATCAACTGCAAACCGATCTTGCCAATATTGTAACGTTTTTTCTTTTTCCTTTAGGAAACATTTTACATCTTTAAGATTACTGTGCACATTATGCAAAGTAAATAAATAGTTCTTTTTTAAAATGAAGACTTTATTTCATAAATTAATTGGTGTTTTGTATATTATTAATACCTACCCCAATCATTGAGTTATTTTTTTCATAATGTACCTACTAACGTACTAGAGGGGCTATTCCAAGGGGCCATTGGGAACAAATATCGTGACTTGATTATAAACTATTATTAAAATTTTAAAGTATGGTAAATCGATAACTTAAAAACAGAAATTATAAAAAATCGCAGCAGTCGGGATTTTTCCGTGCAATTATTCTATAATATTTTTTATCTACACTAATGTTGTAACATTCTGCTTATGTTTCCAATACTTGACTTATAATTACTACTGTTATAGCGCAGACAACTAAAACACTCAATTTAAGCAATTGCACATGATGTTATAATATCCACATCGATATCGTAAAATCTCATTATAACATCGCGGCCTGCGCGGCGCGCGCCCTGCGGCCCTGCGCGCGCAACTGCGCTCTCATTGGTTGGATTTTAATGGCGGCAAGTTCACTGGACAATACACGTACGCGTGAATTTAATGTTCCGCAATGTGTTTTGTTTTTAAAATTTTGTTTGATTAATTGCATTAGTGAAGATAAAGTAGTGTATGCAACTGCATATAACACGGGTATTAAAACACTCGTTACTATTATGAAACTCGCTGCGCTCGTTTCATAAACTCACACTCGTGTTTTAATACCCTTCTTTATATGACAGTTGCATAAACTACTATAATAATATTTGTAGATACATTAAATTACAATTTTCAATAATTAAAATATAATTGTTTTAGAAGCAGTAAATTAGGTTTACAGGTAAAAGGTCAACTCCATGACATTTCCTGTTATTTAAAAAAAAACTACAATAACTCAATGCACATGAAAGCATTTCTATGAAAAGATACAGCAATGTAAACACGTAACGTTGCAGCCAGTGCCATTACAACAAAGCCTATTTGAAGTGACTTCTCTAGTACGTTAGTACATTTAACTCAATTACCTCAATTTGTAAGTCATAAACTTTCAGAATTTCCTTATGAACTCTTTCTTCATGATCCATTCTAGGAAGACGCGGTCTCGGCTTGTCAAATTGCAACTCTAAAGACTCCATACGAGCCAGGATCCATTTTTCAGCGTACGCAAGACGAAGATTTGCATTTAATTGATCATCCTGAAAAACGTTAAAAATAGTTTGCATTACAATTGAACTACTACTTAGTTGATAATACCTGATTATCCAAATATAGTTGATACCCATTATGTATGAAATGACTTTCATTTCTTACATTCATTTTATCACGAAGTTGTGCCATCTTGAAATCTGCATTCCGCAGCTCGGTTTCCCATAGATGTCTTTTGGTATTACTCTCCTCAATTAAATTCTTATGTGATCTGTAAAACATTATGTTAACTTTATTACAGTACAGTGATTTCCTAAAATAAATTAAATTAACTATAAAGTTAAATGTAACTCACTTATGAAGTTGTTCATATTGTTCTTTTTGTGAAACAGCTGAAGACGCTTTTGTGATTAATTCTTGACCAGATTTCTGAAGAGTGCTAAATTGACCTTTTTCTATCAGTTCTAATAGTGTTAACCTCATAGTATCCTTTACCACTTCCCTAAAATTAAAAATGCCAGATATGAATTCTACCTCCATGGTAGCAGTGCTTTTAGTATAACGCCATCTATTGAGTTCTAGGTGCTAACAACTCACCGATCTCTGCCGAGCTTATCCCGTTGAAGCCTTGCGCTTTTATCATCCATTTTCCAACTTCGAATTCGTAGCTCGGTGCTGCCCTCTGTGAATTTTTTATAGTTTGAATTAACCCCAAGAGATGGCGGAGAAAGTTATCCTGGGGCCTCAGAATACAGAAAGTACCAGAACCCACGAGCGCGCCTAATACTGTAGCTACTCAAACTAGCCTTAAATAGTGTAGTTTGATGCGCAACCGATCAGTCACTTTGTGACCGTCGGAACGCGCTAACGTGTTTTACCCGTGACCAATTTCACGAAACTATGCCGTCTTGTGTCGTTCCTACCTGTAAAAATGCAGTGGGTCTGAAAAAGAAACAGGATGGGATCACATTTCACGTGTAAGTCTCGCATTTAGGTATCGTCTTATTTAAATATTTAATTATTTTCTCAGATTTCGATTGTCATTGAGAGTGATGCGTCAATCTATGTTAGTGTTGCCAATATAAGAGTTTTGATTTACCCTTCTTTTTATTACCTTTTGACTACTTTTGAGGGCTTTAATTCGTTGTAGAATTTTAATAAGTAATATAAATAAAAATAAACCAACTTGAAAAAAGAAAGTATAAAGCGTAAGTGTGACTCGTATGTACCTAACCTAACAATACTATTAAATAGTAAGTATGTTAGTCTATAGGATTTCTAAACATATTTTTGGTGTGCGTGTGGGAGAAGGGTTGAGGGGGAGCGGGTATTAAATTATGTTTCTATATTAGCCATCTTAAATTTTAGCTTCCCTGCTGATGAGGAAAGGAAAGCGGTGTGGACAAAAATTATACAAAGAGCACGGCTGGAACAGTTCTGGAAACCATCGAAGCGAAGCGTAGTTTGCTCGATGCATTTTGACTTAAGTTATTATTCATTTTTTATGTAACTCTTGTACCTAGCTGTAAGTTTTCCGAATACTTTAAAATAAAATAAAAATATATAATTTTTCCATCACCCCTTAAAAGTGTGCAAACGTCCACCTTAACACCATGTTTTATTTAATATACATATCTATTTCTTGAGATAAAAAGGTAGGTACATAGTTATATAGAAAAGGACAATTTTTATTCTATTATCATATTACCTCCGAAACTCCCAAAATTTACCCCAAAAATGGGCAAATAATGCGAGAGCTAACAACACTACGCGAGGGACTTTGTTCTGTTTTTGGACACAGCGTGTAGCTTGTAAATACATTTGAATGCCGTTTCTGGTACTTTCTGTATTCTGAGCCTGGGGCTTAGAATATATAGCCGTATATATTCTAAGTCCTGGGGTTAAACCTCAAAGTTAGTAATTTTTAACCAACTTGCAAAACAAAAAAGAATGGAGGAAATTCTCAATTCGTATTATTTAAAAAAATGGGAGTACGTATCTCTAACTTTGATGATCCATAATTGGGAAAAACAACTATGAAAAACCATTACCTACATAAACTCATATAATAACCATAAACAAGCCTAACCCAAAACCTATATTTTATGAATCACCTGAAAATCACATAAATCTTTCCGAACAATCACTCAGACATACCAATAATTCGCAAGTGCTGCAAGACCACTTCCAAGGTTAAAGCGAAGAGTATAGCATCCATGGCAGTTATTCTGAAAGATAGAAAACTAAATCTTACTATGTACTTATCGAAGTAATTTTTAGCAGGTAGTTTGATAGGTACCACCACAAAATATGGAACACTTTGTAATACCTAGGTACTACTTAACTACAAGATGGATTTTGGAACCTTCTTAGCCATAGCCGGGGAAGTCGATGCAAACCACAGACAACAGCTTTGTCTGTGATGCAAACCCATCAAGCATAATCATGTCCTATATGTTCCTTCTCCTTAGCCTTTCCAGATGCAAAGTTACGATGCTATGTTATATTTTATTTAATATGATGGTGAATACCGACATGGATGGCTTTGTTGTCGCTATACTACTTTCTTAAAGTGAGTCGAATGGTGTTTAGTTATCAAAAACGTAGCAGGGCATAGCTCTAACTAATGAATGAAAGGCACTGTTTATTATACCTTCCCTTCATTACTGGTTGGTTTCCGTATAACTTAAATATAAGGTATCAAACGAGGGCCATAGAAATAATAATCTACATTTTACGTTATCCAGTAAATTCGAAAAGGTTTGGATATCAAAGTAAAGATACAATATCCGGTACAATGTCGTTACCTATTGTGAACAAACGATAACTTGTCTTGCAAATGTCAAGTAATTTTTATAAATTCATCAATAGAGATCAATCATTGACATTTAAATGTATTTCGATTAACATTGTTCAATCCGTGATTAATCATACAAGATGATTATCATCCTTTCAGATTTATCGCTTCTTAGGAACTAATAGGTACCTAATCTTCTGGCTTTCTGTCTTTCGTTATCAGATTTTAAAAGCTTGCAGAGCTTTTGAAATTGTGTCTATGACGGTAAAGTTTATGACCCAGCTATGGGACCAATGTCATAATTAAGGTGTTATGCTACTTGAACGCCTCGGTGGTCTGAAAACATGTTTCTTACATGGCTCGGGTTTGAGATCACCAACCCGCATTAAGCAAGCGTGGTGAATATGTCTATCCTCCTCACTGTACTGATATCTTCAGTGAGATGAGAGGCCTTTGCCCAGCAGTGGGACATTACAGGCTAATACTTTACTTTTTTTATGCTACTTGGCCCGAGGTAGGTATACATTAGGCATCATATTATAGGCCTACGTATCGTATCACTACATAGTATAAAACAAAGTCGCGTCTGTTTGTCTGTTTGTCTGTATGCTTAAATCTTTAAAATTACGCAACGGATTTTGATGCAGTTTTTTGTAATAGGTAGAGTGATTCAAGAGGAAAGGTTTTATATAAAAAAATTCCCGAAATTCCCACGGGAACGGGCACAACGCGGGTAAAACCGCGGGGCGCTGCTAGTAATAATTATAGTCTTACATTTCCTAACTATCCATACATCCTATGTCATAGTCGTGGGCACCAACTTTGTAACACAGGACTCATAGGTGTACATAATAACTTTTTTTTATAGATAGGGTATGCATTTGCGCATCCCCGGTTATTTGGGGAAACAACCGGGGTAGGTATGTGGAACTCGACTTCGGCACAATCACCCTGTTACGGGGATCATTCTGTGCCAGGTCTATGCCTATGTCTTTATTTCGAATAGGTCAGTGGCCAACCCTTGAGTCTCAGCTCAGGGTGTTTTACCCTAGTAAAGATGAGGCCTACCTCATCCACTGTTTCCTCCCCCTTGCTTCAACTAACCAAAGAAGACCTAAGGTTATTTTTAATTCGCGCTCTCATCGTCTCATTCGATGAGCTTGTTTTGTTTGGATACCGTGGCTACCAGTAACCGGTACCTAATTCTTCATTCCAATATTAATTTATACTTGAAATGCTCAAAGCGATATCTCGCGCCTTTGAACAATTCATACTAAAATACATACTAAATGTTTCAACGGTAATTATGAATAAGAAAAAACATTTATTTTCTTAAAAACCTTAAATTAAAATCAGAATCTTCTAACACCATTTCAAAGTAAAGTAAAAGTAAACTTTCTACCGGAACTATTGCCTTCATTACCCACTTCTCTAGAAGATAATGACGTCATTTCCTGACCAGTTACAGCGTCTCCTTGACCAAACGTCGGTTGAGAAACAGCATTATTGTTGGGACGTAAAAACTGGTTAGAAGATGTAGCAAATGCTCCATCCACATGACTCAAATAAGCCAGTCTATAACGAGTGATGGAGTTTTGAATTTCATTTTGAAGCAGGATGGCTTCTCTCTGTGGCAACTGGCGAAGCTCCGATGCAACATATTTTCCGAACAGATCAAAAGGCTTATCTTCAGTTACGTTTTGTGAAATGATATCTAATTGGTGAATCGCTTCTGATATTTCTGAAGTGATTGTTTCGGCAAGTTTTTTAATCCTTTTCGTTGGTGTAGGCGTGGCTGGAGGTCTCATTTTAAGATGAGATTCGTTTCTGGTTTCAATGTGACAGTTGTAGTCCTTGGGCGCTATAGATTCCGTAATGCATTTAGTGTTCTCATCCAGATCTGAACCTTGATTTATTTGTGATAGATCCTAGAAAGAATACATGATTTAGATGATTATGTATATTTATCCTAGTTATTTTTATTGTTTTGTTTACTTTACCCACCAAGTTCTGTTGGCTACTTCTCATAGATAGGACTCCAGCTAAAAAATGTGCTTCCTTGAACCAAGCCAGCTTCGGTGTGTGGAACTCGTCTGAGCTATAGCCACTTCTCTTGCACTTTTCAATTTTATGTAACTCCTGTCTGTACACGTCCTTTATAGACTTAATTTTTGCTTTTATTTGCTTCAGAACCATTCCCCCAATCATTTTTTTTTCATTTAGCTTATTAACTAAATCTTGAAATGTTTCATTTTTCAATTGTGTATTGCAACGATCTTTATGCTTGATGTTCCACAAAATGGGATACTGTTCATAGATGTTTAAAAATTCTATGATTTGTAGTGAGTTCCACTTCATTTTAATGAAAAACCCCAGAGTTCAAGATAAAATTAATGAAAACTCGACTTAACTTTGTGACAAATGGTGACAAATTGAATTGGACCCGCAAGGACGCCGCTATCTTTTTGACTGTTTTTGACTACCAAAGAGTACGATAAACGAAACTGTCTGTCATAAATTGACGGAAACCTTATTCTTTGGCTAATGAGACAGAATCCAACTTTTTGGTCCTAAAATAAAATTACCTCAATGTTTAATTCAAACCTAGGTAAATACCCAGATGGGACTATAATCTAATCGAAGTAAAGTAATTGCCAGACTGAAATAATTTTCTATGACTAAGTATATCTATATCTAAGGATGGCTAAGAATTTTCCACTGCGTTTGAAAGTCAACGTATTTTGGATTTATTATACTTTGATACTTACAATACTTACTTACTGTAGAAGAGTACTTGTACTTTTAGTACAAGTAACAGACGAGTATTATTGGCGATAACTATTGTAAGTGCTAAACTAGAAGCGCCTCGCGGTTTCACCCGCGTTGTGCCCGCTCCCGTGGGAATTTCGGCATTTTTATACGTATAAACCTTCCCCTTGAATCATTCTATCTATTTTTAAAAACCGCATCAAAATCCGTCGCGTAGTTTTAAAGATCTAAGCATACATAGGCATCGACAGACAGCGGACGGAAAGCGACTTTGTTTTAAACTATGTAGTGATTAACTAAGTGCATGTTATGCTATTATTGATGGTTACTACTAACTAAACATAGGTTTAACTCCGTAACTACCTACCTAAAGTACAGATATTTGTTGACTTTCATACATAGTTACCGACGTACTTAACTACTATTAATTAAAGCAAGGTACACAACCGGTCAAAACCGCATAAAATAATTTTAATTGAAGTAAATTTCACTTACCTCTCTTGTTCCATCTTGTTTTAACCACAGAAAAGTCGAAAAAACCTCGACAACTGGCAGCCTAGAACTATATTCTCCACTGACCTATTCTCATATAAGTCGACACATCTGTTTTAACTCCTTGGTTCGTAACTTGGCAACCATGTTGGTAACCACCTCATCAACTAGTTAAACGTAGTTAAGCTTTGTTTAATCAATAGTAGGTGAAATAATGTGGCGATATTTTTAATTTTTATCTTATGTGAGAGTTTTGGCCTTTGACCTGGAGTGCTACATTAAGCCATACTTTCGTGACAACTCTACAATTTGATGGACATGATGTTTTATATAGTCAGGTACTTCATTAACAGTAGTTATAAGGTGGTGTAAGTTAAATTTCCTGATTGGTACCTACTGCCTTCAGCTACCTAATTTTAAGATAAACATAGAAGGAATAACCCGAACATCTTCTTTTCCGATTTAATACAAATGGAAGCGGTGATTAATGGAATGCTTTAACAAGCACTTACTGCTAAGTACCTTTCAAGAACTTAGTTTAACTTATTTTAGTGAAAACCAAACCTATTCAAGATTTTCGGTTATTTTTCCTCGTAACAATCCTGTTTGTGGGCAAAGGTCAGTTTTGCGCCAACGAGAAAAGTTTTACAAAGCGGAAAACTGAGAGATACTCCGAATTATTGTTACAGAAATATTTTAACGATGAATTCGTTTTTTTAAAGGCCCGCGGTTGATACTTGTGCGTATTTTATTCATTTGTAAAAAACTTTGTCACTTTAACTTTACGGCAGTTGTAACTTGGAAGTTGGCAAGATGGACCATGCCTCAGTAACTTGACTCAGTCGTTGTACTTCCCTTTAAATGATTTCTTTTGCCGATAAAAAATAATCAACTTTTAACATTTTTGACCTCAGTTTAACATACTTAAGAAGGCCTACACTGATAAGGGACTTTAGTTCGTCAAACTTCTCTGTTCGTGAAAACAGAGCCCGAACATTGTATCGACTGACTCTGGCACAATAGTCTGAAAGTTTACTCACAGCATAACATTTTATAAGAGGTATTTTGTCCTCCGATTAAAGCACAAGACACACATAGTGCGGATGCGGTCTGGGTGAGGGCCGGTTGCGGGTCGCGTGACGTTGTATTCCTTTAAACGAATATTAGGGATACCACTGTGTGTCTTGAGCTTTTCTGCGCAGTCTGGAAGGTACCTAACGTCTTATAACGTATTTTTTGTAAATAATAAGTAACAATAGGGTACGTAGTTCTCCTAGTCAACTACTCTGAGCCTCATAGAATAGTATCTAATACGAGTATAAGTAAATGTACTTACTTGTATACATCTGTGGGCTCGCGTTGCGACGATCCTTCCAGTAAAGTGCATGTTAAGTTCCGCAGGTTTATTTATGCATGGCTTCCCTAACAATTCACACTTCATTTGACTAGTGAACACACACGACCACATTGTTCAAGTTTAGGTAACTCCTTTATGAACCTTATTATCAACACTTTGCCTTAATAAGATCGCTACCCTAAATAAAAAGCCCAACCAATAAACTTATCCAATTACAAATCAACCAATCTAATAAATCAATTTGGAAGATTTGAGAAAATACTTTCAACGCATTATTTATTTCGAGGCATCGCTGGTTTCACGGAATATCTAACACTATACGTGCTATGGTTCGGTACAGTACGCCTGAGGGTAGTATGAGGTTTCTCTCCGAGCGCCGAAAATGTGTTAAAGAGTAATGGAATCACGTGGCTCTCCAGGCGTTCGCTTTAAATTAAATCACTCTAATTATTGCCACCCTCAAGACGGAAACCCTCCGCTGTGAGGGTACTGGTATATTTTTATATTAGATATTATATTAGACCGTGATGTGGGCGCGATAGTGACGGCACTTGCATAAAATTTGAAGATAATATTTCAGAAAACATAAGGCGTCGCTTAGATGAGTTTTCAAGTCATAAGTTGTTTGCCGTTTACAATGAGTTACAGCTAAAATTGTAAAGAAATATTTTGTTTATTAAGTGTGACGCAGTATTCTCGAATTTACCACTTGCCAAAATACTAAGGTGCCTGTATTTTGATTGTCCGAAAGTACCAAAGCTGTACGTGGTACAAACTACAAACATGCCTTTGCGCAAACCTAATGGACATATTTTCATTTCATTTAGATATCTACTTACTACCACACTTACAAAATTGGTAGGGTCTTTGAGTAAGTACATATTTATTTAGTGGTCAAGTTTATGGTAGTTAAGGCTTTTATTACTCGCAATTAAAACTATAAACTACCGTTTAACTACTTCACCCAACACCTGTGTGACCATTAATTGAACCCAATCCATTAACTTTCCAACGAAATCAATTAACATCCCATTACCGATCGATCACAAGTACCTTCTATATAAATTATTACAACAAGTCACCTTCGGTAAATGGGGTCTGAAGAAGTGTTCCCTTATTTCGCTGGTGAAATAAAAAACTAATTAATCCCCATCAAAGGGTTGGCCGAGGGGGTCGAAGTTGATTGGGCCTTTTATTTACAAGTACTACACTTTCAGTTGTCAAAACGTGTAGAACAGGACCGAATTAATAATTGCTTCAGAATTTTCCTTTTAATGCAGCTGTTAGTAGTGCTAGAGTACGCGTGATTTAATTTGTGGATTCTCTTACAGTTGAGGGGAAAGCTTTACCAGCTCTGAAACGCCCGGTAGATGGTGATAATTACATCACGTGCACACCAATGTGTGGATATGAGCATGTTAAATCGTATGTAGAATAGTCTAGCTTCCACCACATTCGCGTCACTCACGTCTCTCTTTGAATAAAACACACGTTAATAAGTAACGTTTTATTGAACGTAATTTATATGGACTACATCTGCACTACGTTCACTTATTGATAGAGATCATAATTGATTCACACAAAATAACACAGAGTTACATAATATAATATACGCATAAACCTAAACTGTACATGGAACAACATAGAGACTAAACACTCTAAGACTAATAGGCAATATTCATTCATTAATTAAGGGGAAAATAAATATAAACATCGAGCATTTGAAAGTGATAATGTTTACACTGAAGACTGCGTAAGGCTTATACATTTGGCACAAATAACATTACTTACCAACTTATGTGATTAACATTGATGATTTATAAAGGATGTAAAGATTAGGTACTAAGAAAACAGCGTCCTATATAACAGTTAACAAGCGTAGAAAATATGAATTTTGGATAGATAAAGTAGGAGATATACTGTTCATCACGCGACGAGGTGCCACCGCGAATTAACACGACTGTCGAGCTGGGGAACAATCGCATGGAAACGGATAACCTCGAAGAGATATACTTCTTTAACATTGTATACAGATTAATACACCAATAACATAAGCAATTTTGTAATTAGGTAAGTATAAGTGTAGGAACAGATATACAAACAATATTTTCATTTATGTAAATACAAAACGATATTGAGACAGAAATAATGATAACAATTTCATCTGTTGATATTAAATAATACTTTTCATCAATTTGAGATATTATTTTGACAATAATCAATGTAAAGATTTTACATAAAGAAGTATAATGAGTAAAATACTTTGAATAGACTAATGTTTAAACAAAATGTCCGTATTATGTAATTAGCAGCATCACCTCGTCTCCAGCCAAGTTGTGATGGAAAGCAGAAACAAAAGAAGTCGGTGTTCAAGTTTAGTTGTCGTAACGTGCTGGGGCGTGAGCCCAGAAACCTGCCAACAAATAAAGTCAATTAATATACGTACTAGTGTTTTTTATTTATATACTAGCTGTGCCCCGCGGTTTCACCCGCAGCGTCCCCGTTCCCGTGGGAATTTTGAGATTTTTATTCCTTATTTATCTTATATAAAAACCTTGTCCTGACAATAAGGAACACATTAAAAAAAGAATCATCCAATTTGGTGCAGTCATTCTGAAGTTATGCGCTTAACAATAGATTCAGCGATTCATTTTTATATTATAGATTAGACTAACGGAAAACGTTACTTTACCATATAGAAATTAACCCTAATCACAATAAATTGAGATGTAAGCCATCCTATTTTTCAAGTTGGATCAAATTGCACACGAGTGCAAATCAAATTTAAAATTGGTTCAGTAGTTTAGCAGTCCATCGCGGACAAACAACATGACACGTAAATTGTATAGGTATAATATATAGATTTTAACGAACACTATACATTTTGTAATTAAATTACATCACAATTATTTAGATCCCAAAATTAGCTAACACGAACATTAACGAATCTCTCATATGACATTTAAATAATAAGACAAATATAAAAGACACCAAATAAAATAGAACCATATTATTTTCAGAGAAAAAAAACAGAAGGAAAAAGAGAAAAAGTATTTTCGAGTTTAGATGCCGTTGATTGCCAGCCAATCAACGTAAGCCACGGTAACCACGCAGCCTTTATTTACAAAACGTACCGATATGTATCTAACAAATGATGACAATTGGTACCTTAGCACACCTAGATAGACACAGTGCCTAACATATACGTACATAGGCGTTTGTATGTATCTTCCACGGAAGAGCAATGTACTCACTGGGTACACTTCTCTAGTTCATGATATCTTCTATCTATAGCATATTAATGCCTTGTTAACAGCCTCCGTGGTCTTGTGATTTGAGCGCACGGCTCACGATCCGGAGGTTCCGGGTTCGATTCCCGGTGGGGACAATGTCTCACAAAACTCTCTTTGTGTGACTGTCCTCAGTTTGGTTAGGGCATTGCAGGCTGAATCACCTGATTGCCCGAAAAGTAAGATGATTCCGTGCTTCGGAGGGGACGTTAAGCCGTCGGTCCCGGATACTTTTTACTGATAGTAGTCGTTACATGAGGCATGTCAGAGGCCTTTGGCGGCTCAATAACTCTGACACCAGGATTGGTCAGGTTGACCATCCACTCGAAGGAGAAGAAGAATGCCTAGTAAAGTCTAGATCACATTACAAAAGTTTAGTGATAGAGTTAAATCTATATAAGATCTAGAGTTAAATCTAAAACTTCATAATTTTCATAATTATAACATTTACATACTTAATATAATAATAACGTTTAGTCTTCAGGAATTTGTCTATCTATAACCTCACTGAACTAGATTTACAGAGCAAGCTATGGTAAATCTAATAAGCTAATTCTACAATTGGACCTATAACATCAATGCCTCTCGCACAGCAATGTTAATATCTATTATTAACTAAAACCTATTAATATACTATTAAGAGCACACACGGCCAATATACAAGATATTACCAAAGGTTTCTGAATTTACAACCAAAACTGATAGGCCATTTGCAATTGAACGGTGTTTGAAATAGCCTGTTGCGATGATTAATGAGTCATCATTACTCATTTATGTTTTGTTTGTCTATGGACCTATTTGAATTTGGAATCACAGCCGCTTTGGGGTTAGAGTCTAGATTAATATTGCAGACGTTTGCGCCAATAAGAGGTTTATCAGATCTTGCGTTAGCTCGTAGGTAAACCTTTTTATATCTCTAGCTGCACCCGCGGTTTCGCCCGTGTTGTATCCAGTCCCGTGGGAATTTTGGGATGAAAAATAGCCTATAGCCTTCTCGTTGAATGTGGCTATCTTTTACAAGAAGAAATATTCAAATAAGATTGGTAGTTACTGAGATTAGCGCGTTCAAACAAAAAATCAAACTCTTCACCGTTATTATATTACGAGTAGTATAGATACATCTTTATTCATTAACCCGAAACTGCCTGAATCTGTCGATATTTTCGAATAAATAGCGGTTACAATTATTTACCTACTGACCTACTTATTTACCGATAAGCTATTATTTCGAGAAAAGCTTCCAATCCATTTTGTAGTTATTATGTTACATGCATCCGGTCTTGCCGGCGTATCACGTTAATAATATTACTTATAAGGATCGTGTGAAGAGCGTGTTGAAAGCGTCAACTGCATCAAAATGGAAGGTAGAGGGAGAGAACCTTTTAGCTAACTTCATGGTTCAAAATATCACGGTTTAATACTCTATTACTTTTTATAAAAGTTGGCAACCCCAATTTTCCGGTATATATATAAAACTAGTCTAGACTAATTCTTTTTTTAAAAATTGAAACTACGTTTACGGTTACACTTCGCTTTTATTTTACATTTTTATCTGTGGTTTCGGCCCCTTTACAGGAACCGTGGTCACAGAAGACTGAGGTGGTTGTGTAAGAAACCAGTATAAACTGACCCTTACCTCGTTTTCCAACGTTCTGCAGGAAGAGTCTATTGGCAACGGCTTGCCGCTGGCTGGCCTCGCGCATCTGTTTGCGAGCCACCTCGAGCAGCAGTCTCTGGCGCAGCACCTCCATGGGGTTGTTGATGGACAGCGAGGGCATCTTGCGTTTCGCCCGGGAACGACCTTCGCCCAGCTCTGCTACTCTCTGTATCAACTCCAAATGTTTTAGGAACTTTTAAGGGTATCGCATAAACAAAAAACTGAACTATCAGTTGGCAAAATCACCTAATAAAAAAAACTTGAATGTCTGGGTAATATTACACATCACGTGATTGCTATGTTAACTACGTCTGGCCTATTTCACAAAATATTTGACATGACTCCTTGTTAAAATAAATACTTTTGTGAAATTTCTCGACTTTTCAAATCAAATTGAGTTTTGGAAAAAAATTATTTGCAACATCCTTAAACCTTGTTTACCTGACACGTTTGTTTTCAAAAGAAAACGGAATAATAACAAAACATTTTCTAATCAATCTTATCCAAACACAATATAGTGACGATCCTAAAATTGGCATGGCAAGGTCACAAAAATCGATGCTAGTGAAATTGATAGGGCTAATTAACGGAGAGTCGCGGGCTTGCTCACTCACCACACATCCGATACCACAGACAACAACCATTCATTTACCGCCAAAACAATGTTTTTATTTACCACGGACAAGGCCTCGCATGTTTGTCAATAAACCTACTCTTATGTAATATCGATTTATTTCAATTTTATTGATTTTAGCTTGTTTAATTTTAGAGTGTTTGCTGTTTTCTTATAGAAATTATGCCAGAATTATGGTGCATAAGTCTAGAAATACTATCTTTCTGTATTTTGTAGTAATACTACACACCCATAGATAACATAAAACGTTTTCAAAATCTAAAAATATAAGCTTTATTTGACCATAAATAGTTTTTTCAACTTTTAAAAAGGTGATTCAGCATAAAGGTTTAACGAAGGTACTATTATAATATTGAACCAGTGGGCCCTAAGGAGCGATAGTGTGAGATTCATTTCAACCCTTAAGTCTTAGGTGTTTGTCCGACTACCCTTCTACCTGATACACTACCTTCATTATATAAACATTCTTTAACTATTAAGTCCTATTTAAGGGTATTTTAAGTTTAGCATATGTATTTGTCTATGGCGTTGCATCACTTATTGCTGGACTAATTTTGTTTAAAATTATGCTATTTGAAAGTTGACTTATATGATAGGCTTAAAATCTTCGAATCATAACTGAAATGTCTTTTATAAAAAAAGTTTAGTTTAATGTATCTGGGTACTAAATTAAGTTAAATAAGTAAATGTAACTTAACAAAATGTTCTGCCAGTTTGTAACATTGTAACTTACAAAGTTTGTGTTACTGCATTAACCTTATTGGTTTATTCATATTCTTCTTCTTCACCGAGTGGATAGTCAAACTGACCAATCCTGGTGTCAGAGTTATTAAGCCGCCAAAGGTTATTTATACCTTAATTTGAGTAATGAGTGAACTAACTCTTTAACTCGCATCCTTGACTAACTTTGTTGTCAATGTAGTCGTTCGTTCAATTAAATCTTCCTAACTTCTCACTTAAGTACAATATTGTTATTTTGTTTAAGTAAGCATAGAACAATAATTTACCTAAGCTGAAAGTTAATGGGATGTTTAAAATGATCATTTTCTTTTCATGAATCATGATCATGAATCTTTTCACAATGAATTTGTTCGTCTCCTATAAACATAGGAGTGTCGCGTGATCATAACACATTCTCGTATTCACAAACATATAGACAATCAAATTAAATGCGACAGGATTTCTACATCCCTTAATTGCCTAAGGACTGATGACAGAAACGCGTAAACAAATTTATTTATAGACACATATTACACCTAAACCTAAGCTATTTCGAACCCGGATCAAAATCCCCAGGCATATGTTTTCCTAATTGGTAATTAATTTTGGTTAGTTACAGTTGCTCATATTTGAAATAGCAATTTTGTACTATAGCTGATATGATAAAATTTTATTGAAACTGTAATTTTCCTGTTTGGTATTTCCCCAGGATATATGTTACTATCCGGGATAATAAACGTTCCATAATTAATTAGAAAAACAATGCTTTGTTACAAATTTCACTTGGAATTTACTCTATTCATATTTTTAAGGGGGTTTCCCTTTAATAACTATACTAGTATAAAATTGTATACTTCCTGCCTGGATAGTCATAACAAGTACTCATTAAATACAGATACATAAACAAAACTAATAGGAACTACTTAACTAATATCACTACAGTTTAAGGAGATAAGATATAAACATATCTACTTACATAATAGGTACTTACATATCAGACAAATAAAACTACAACATACTACTCAATATTTATTGCAATGTAATGCACATCAACAATTCTAACTGCATGTAACTATAATAAATGGAAATTTTAACACGGTAAAGTTTTTTTATTTCAAGAGCGCCCCTGAATCATAATTGTAGTTGTAATGAGTATAGACACGTGTCTCTGTGTGCGTAACCATTAGTACCGTGGTAATCCAGTGACTTTTCTCAAAACTAACATGCTGTCGTTACTTCAGTTTTGAAAGGTGTTTGACGCGGGTCATTGTGACTAAGGTGCATGTACAATTACCTACACAAGTATGACTTAGAGGCCTTCGAGAGACAAATCTACTACAATAATAATGATAACTATAACTGCAATCCTCAATTGTTTCACAATTATCAACAAAGTTATTACCAATAGTTTAACAAAATAATCTACATTAAATATTAACAAAAGAACACTAACAATAGTTTAACAGAAGTTACGTTAAATGAAAATTCAAACTAATTATCTATATAAGATACTAAGGGCATGTAAGATAGTGTATTACTGCTGGCTACATGGATAAATATAATAATGAATACAATGTACTGTAAACTTTGATTATTTCTTGGATATTATAGGTACTAGTATACATTTGATATTGATTTTCGTAGTTAATTAAAAGTTAAATACTTAAAAATATCTTTCCTGTGCGGTCCATTGTTGGGATCCTGGAAAATAAGATTAAGGTTAGGTATATGAAGAATTAGGAAACATAATCACGACAGTCAGTTATTATATAAACAAGCAAAAAATAAAGTCACAAAAATTTTCAGGGTCGGACCCAGTAATTTGGTTTGAGGGGCTTTACCATATCAAGTGTAAAGTTTAAAAAGTTTATATAGGTTTATAAAGTTTAAGTAGGAAAATTGGCATGGGATGACTTAGAATTATGGGCGATTTTCGCCGGAAGGGGGGTATCTATATTATCTTATATTGTTCCCTATTAGCCCCTCCTCGATCCGTCACTGAACAATACGTACAAAGTGAGGTAAGAAACAAACCATGCAATATTGTCTGTAAGCGCTTTTGACACAAACGTTTCGAAAACTCTTTCAAATATTTATCTTCTCCCATATATTTGAACACCCATGCAAATATAAATGCTTTGAAAACGTGGAAATCTACACTCAAAATTGTATTTTTGTAAACTTGAATCTGATGTTCATGTTTGTTTGTGTATTTGTGAGAGAACATTTACGTTAAAACGACTCGTAAAATAATATTACGTGTGGTTTCTAGATTTTATTGAAATAGCTTCAATAATGTCCGAATTAAACTTTATGTTGATACTCATAACGAAATTCCCATCGAACTTACTCGTTGAGAAGTATATATCTAGGTTCTCATTAAACCACAAATTGATATCTCTCGTGGAAACATATAGGGAATATCTTATTGTTCTGAGTCTATACTAATATAATGCAGAGAAAGAGATTATTTTGTTTGTTTGAACGCAACGAAATGACCTCTCAGATTTAACATACTTTTGTATATTTCCGAGATGACGTTGATCCGAGATGAAGTTGAAAGTGGTCTATAACTTTCATTCTTAAATTAGTTTTTAGACAAATCAAGTATCTTGTGGTTTCAACGGCTTTGATAAATATTAGGGAATAATGTAGGTTATTAAAATACTTTCTCTCGAATTGTTGTTCTATAAATCACAAACAAACTCTTCAATTAGACTTATGGTACCAATATACATGTGGTTATCTTATATAATAGAACGTGGTAGAGTTCGTTGTGATGAACGAGTCTTAAATTTTTTAGGACAGACAATATGAGTGAACTGAATCTAAATATAATTAGAGGTTTCACAATTATCCACTAATGCTTCTATCTCTCTCTCACTACTAAGTTAGGCATCTACTAAAGTGCGTCCAGCGACGTTTTAATTGATCACCTACAAAAAATACTTGAATAAGCATAAAAAAAATCTGTCAAATCAAGTTCAAATGCGAGAACATGTGCCAACAGAATAACCATTCTGCCCGTAAATTATACTGAGAAACGATAATTTTGTTTCATTTAATGTTATATGGATAATAGTGTCAAAGTTATACAAAATATAAGTTATTTATGCAGAGTATATTGAGCTTATAACAAGTTCAAACACCGGATAACAACGTAGTATTAGCTTCGGTAGTACGAGTATATACAGAAATTACTATTATGTTATGTGGTACGTTCAAAAGAGCCTCTTTGTGGCCAAAACTGGTGGTTAATACACCAATAAACGTACATCGGCGAGTTAACTTGTATCATCGATGAGTTTTTGTCATTCAAACTACTCGATAATTCGTTATTTAGCTCGCTACTGTCCTTATTGATATGAGTAAATCAGAACTTAGACCTAGTCACGGAAACAGCGGGCGCAAAGCGGCAGCGGCGCGGAGTGTGAATGAATCGCAATATTTTTAATCGTATGTTAAAATAATTTTAAGCATTACGATTGGTCAATTCCACTGCCACCGCCGCACCCGCTCCACTGAGTTCAGGCCTTTAAGTTAATAGTTAGCTTAGTTACTAAAAAAAAGGATAAAAAAAACTAAATTCCGCCAAGACATTCCGTCACCAGCAGGCTTAAGATGCACACCAAAGACAATATCTTTTCTATCTTTTATCCCTTTTCTTCATATAGAAATAGCGCGTGACAGATGCCTTTAGAGAAGAGAAAAACGAACACAATACCTTTGTCTTTGCTTGTATCTTAGCCTCGCTGGGTTGGCCACTGACATATTCGAAATGAACGAAATGAATGAATGAGTTACCTCGTTTGCCGATATCGTTCAAGAAGTTCCTGTTAGCAGCTGCGCGGAGGGCGTGTATCTTCCTTTCTTTCTCCTGGCTCAGTTTCTGACGCAGGATTGACATCGGAAGGTCGATGGAGAGGGAAGGCATCCGTCTCTTCACACGCCCACTTGAGGTCTTCAGCCGCGTGAACACCAAGCATTACAAACCAAGTCGGTGGAACTTAGATTACGTGTATTGGGGTTGACGGTAGAAAGATATTATGGTTGCCAATAAAATATAAGTACCTTTATATGAATCAACCTTTATTATATGTTCTTTGATTGACAGGTGTCAGTGAAATGTATGGGACGGGAATTGTTTGTTTGATGTTTGGTACCTACCTTTATACATTTACAAGCTTATATCGCCAATATATTTTGTTTTAATTTGTTAAGGAAAAAATTATTAACAATAGATTAAGCTTTTAGCTAAAGTATTTGTATGTACCCAAACATCACAAAACAGGTTATTTTTCTTGTTCGTATCTAAGTTATAATTTCCCAAAAGGATCTATTCTCTCATTTAAGATTAATGTAAGAGGAAGAATCATGATCGAACATCGAAACTGTTGCTTACAACAAAGTGTGATACACCATTCTACGTTAAACCATCATTTAACCCTTTAATCCTAACCGCGTTACATTTTCTCGTATAAATTGTCTCAGGTTTATGACCGCATCCATTTTCCGTTATAGAAAGTGCGGCCATGCAAGGAATCCATGTTTATAGTCGCAAGTCTTAAAGTTAACTGAAAAATAACAACACTACGTTTAAAAACATATTACTTTTAATAAGATAAATGTATTTCACGATACAATATAAATATAATAACAATTGTTTTAACGAACATTGTAAAATGGAAGGTTAGTTATATAACTTTGAACAGTTAATACAATAAATAGGTAAGGACGGTTGAAGAGAGCTTGTTTGGAGATGCTTACAGTCGGTCCCGAGCGCTCCACTCTGCTGAGAAAATGTTAGTATTATAATATTTGTATATACAACTATATACATCTACTACTTTCATGCATATATTTAGTTTTTAATACATGCTGCTTATATATAATTAGATTACATCATGCTCGTATTGTATGTTAGTTATATATCATGTTTATTTCATGTGTGCATGCCTTCTACGTAATATATACACTTAATATGTACAAAATCAGCTCCAAACAGAGCATCAAGTTTAAATATTCATTAAGTATCTACTGGACACCATCTACAGTAAAGTTTTGTTAACAAGTGATTGTTAACGTAAGTATGGAATAGTTGCCAACCTCTCTTGCCGACGCGGTTCAAGATCTCCCTGTTGTCTTGAGCGACGCGGCCCAGGAAGCTGTACAGGGCACCTCTTTGTAACACATCCACCGCAGGGTTCACGGAAAATGAGCGGCGAGACCGACCCGCCTTCCCGGGACTTCCAACCTTTATTCAGTTAAACCTCATTTGTCAAACACTTAATCAAATCAATGCTAACAACCTTAACCAAATGTCAAAGCTGTCAGTGATACACCTAGTGACAATAACCCCACAACCCGCTTTCGAGTACGTTTGTTAAGGACGGCTCGAAAGTTCAACAATAATTAAATTTAATTCGGGTAGTAAAATGTTAAAATTTAACTTTATTTTCATACTTTGTTTATTTACAAAGATGATTCTGTAGGAAGGTATAATTAATTAACCTTTTACTTGTAAATCGCATACTTTTACCGAACATAGGCCTCGAAGGGCGACGTCTCTAATTGACATTGTAATTTGTTCAACTAATTACAGAGTGCCTTTTAACCTCACCTAACAAAAAGGTCCTCGAACAAACAATGGACTGAATCAACTAACTTCAACTTTTCCGAATAAAGCGCCAAAATCTAGTTAATAATTTGATTCCAAATAATATAATTCAATCAATTACTGGCAAGTGTTTTACTCCAACCGTATTTTCGATTTGTCGGTAATGTTAGTGTAAAATCGAATTAATTATTAAAATATAATTTTAACATTATTTAACCACAAAGAGGATTACTTATAATTACGTAACGCGGATTACCATAAAATTTGAAATGAGCCGAAAGTTACGGTCGAGCGGCTACGGTGCTACGGCGTAGCAGCGCGTAGACGATGACGTGGGTTGTCTTTGTGAAGATTTCTTTGTAGATTTTTGTAGATAAAATTGTTCAATGGTTTTTGTGAAAGAATAACAATTTGTTTCATTACCTGTGCGTCGTGGGGCATATCGAGCAGGTACAGCCAGGGGGATCCAGCGAAGTGTCCCGCCATTGGCTGAACTGCATATCCGAGAGTTTCCTGCTGAATAAACCACCATTAAGAGGCAGGCGACACCAAACTTCTCCAATAAGTTTACTCATGTTAATTAGCGTTATTAATTAGGGTTTAAAATCGATGAGTCCGTGTGATTTTACACCCAAACCATTATGAATAATTTAAATTGTAACAGATTTAAGATGTGTTATTTTGTTCCAATTAACTGATACAAAAGATATCAATTTAAGGCTTTTTATTCACCAAAGTTCCCATAATAATCACTGTTTTTAACACAAAAAGGATGTCGATTACACCTCAGCGATCTAAATATTACATTACATCAAAACAAAACAACGAATTCTTTCAATATCTCGGTGAATGTAAAACATAATAAGAAATACTTCACATTTTTTCCTAATTAATGAGATGAAAAAACGTTTGGAGATAAATAAAATACTTTGTGCCAAGATTTGACAATTATTTTACGTTTAAGATATTTAATTTCATTATTACTGGTAGGATATTCTAATACAATGTTAGTTATTCAGATACTGTAAGTAAATTATTAATAGTTCTAGTAAGTTAAAGGCCACTTCCTAGTATCAATAAGGTATAGATCACCCACAACAGACATAACTTAGGAAAGTTCATGTCCTACTTCTGAGTAAAGGTCTCCCTCAACATCTTCCGAGCGACCCTATCCTGGGTTAAATTTGTCCAATAACGAGGTTGCCTTGGTCTAGACAGTATAGGATGAAAAAGAAAAATCATGGAAATGAATCTAGTCGACAGTCTTGTAAATATAATTTTGGATTAGTTAAGGGTTTTAGCGAATAAAGAATTATGAATTAGCCTGATGAATACGATCAAAACACAAAGAACTGATTTTGGTGCCATTTGATACAGGGACAACTTCGACAAGACTTCGGGAAAAAAATCTCGCAGGATATAGGTATTATGAAATCGTAGTACTCACGTCATCAGGTGCTGAAGGTTCGATCTGTAGGACGTCCAAGGGCTGCAGGGAGTCGGGGGCGGGCGCGGCCGCGGCCATCGAGCTGCCCACCACCACGGCGCACCAGACCGCCCACCACATCTGGGGCAGAACACAAATATTGGTCTAAAGTCTCATTCAAACTGCTAAGTTTACCAAGGCGAGAGCAATATAAGACATGCTCTACCAAAGTATGTCTTTGTATAAAGTATGTTTACGTCGATATGTTTTGATGGGGAGGAATTGATCAACGCTCAATCTCATCGACTTGTAACTCAATATCAAGTTTGACAAGACAAAGGGCCGTAACTCTTTGGTTTCATAGCTAAGCCTGAAAGATGCCACTACAGGGTCTCGTTCACTGAATATGTAATCCAAACTAAACCGTTGTATAATGTTGTTTTGGAACTATGACGATGGTCTATAGGTTACCTTAGTCTGACCTTAGTACACTAGTGAAAGTCCAAAAGAAACCGACCAGAAACTTTCTTAATTGTTACTTGAGGAAGAATGGTCATCCAGATGAGCCTTCGGTAACTTCCACAAGACTTATTTAAAACTTGTACTTAATTGTGTAAGATATCACATAGCAGACCAAATTGAAGTTAAAGAAACGGAAATAGCATCAATTTAGTGTTAAACCTGACATTTAATAATCGATTTAAATATAAGATCGAGATCAGTTAGGTTGTTACCGTTTTTGTTTGAGGATTGTGATTCAGTACGATCGAAATAGTCTCATTGTGAATTTTAAACAAGACCGGATATTGAATAGGTGTTATACCAGCAAGCTTGTTGTCTCAACGTTTGTTGTGAAGTTTAATGTAACTTTGTTCCTGTATTCCGATTCAGCGCTCACTGTAAACTTTGAAGCTGAAACCGCCAAAAGAATTTCCTTATTTTGAATGTATGAATATTAAAATGTTTCATGAACACTCTGTGATCGGTCTCTTGCGGCCACGCATCGCCGGTGGGCGCAATTTGTAGTGTTAGATGCTTCATGAATATTCATTCCGATTTTCTTTTGTTTCGCTTCGCGTGCAATATTTTGAAAGAACATAAGGTGTGGTCTGAAGCACTTTTACACCGATACAAGCAAGATGTGCTAAAAACGAATTTATACTATTTAAATAAGGGGGAAGAGTTTGTAGTTTGTTTGTTTGAATACGCTTATCTCTGGAACTTCCCATCGAATTTGTAACATCTTTGTAGGATAGCCACGTTTGTAAAAGGAAGGCTGCTTTGCGTCATATAATTCTTTCGTGAAAATGTAAAGCGATTATGCCTCCTCACTGTATTGATATTTTCAGTGAGATGAGAGTCCTTTCTCAGCAGTAGGACTGAATAGGCTAATACTTACTTATGTAAAGTGTAGGTAAACCCGAGTGGCATTGCTATCTAGTATACTATAGTTAGCTGTAACCCATATTTTCTTTGGAAGGTCATAAGTTATTCGAAACAAAACGTTCAATATTTTCACCACTTCGATATCAACTTACAAATAACATCTCCATCGATTTATAAAGTTGTAGCTGTCAGTGAGATACCGTTCACCGTTCACGTTGAATGTAACGTAAGGCATCCGTTTGATGTGAAACGAACACGGTGTCAAACTTAAGTACACAAACAAATATCTTTGGAATTCTGTTGAAACATGTCGCCAGCAACAGTTGGGATCGGGCAGGAGAGGATGAAATAATATGCTCTGTGTCATCTCTTACGGTTTGTCCCAATAACTAAGATTACGAAGATTACTCAGATAGCAAATCTAGTTTTCTAATTCTAATTCGTTCTTTTGGTCACCAAAATTTTACATATATGTGCGTAGAAAAAATTATAGGTTACTGGGAGCGGGCATTAGCTGATACAGATTTTTTATTGTGCTAAGTCCATTATTTGCTAGATATTCGAGTCTGTTTGTGCCAGATGGTGCGAGCAAATTTTGTTAATAAATAATCCATAAAAATGTCAAATTAATAGCCTTAATGTAGCCAAGTAACATTATCTACTCCCACCAAAACAATGACAAAACATTATTAAATTATAATTAAACTAATAAAAATGTTGCCTCAAAATAAAGATAAAATGGTCCCAAAGTAGAATTTAATAATTAATTTACGCATTGATAAAAAGGGTTCGTGGATTTTCTAAATTAATTCAACTCCCGTTAATTTACCAAATAATTTTCTCAAGAAACGAGGTTTATGGAAACTACAGTTTGGCTTTCAAAATGATCTACAACTAAACAACGTCGAGTTTAATAGATAGTTGCAAAGAGTTAAACTGTTTACGAACTTCTAATTGAGCCACAAGTTGAGTACAATACCCAGATAAATTTAGAGAAACCCATCAATTATAGTATCTTACTAATACTATCAGATTAATTCACAGTTTAATAATAAAACAATAAAGTTAGAGCCCTTTGCAATCCTGTTAAAGAACCGGGTTGGACCCGTGGCTCTGAGGAGATAAATATTAGTAAAACAATACGTTTATAAAAGGCGAACGTTTAAAGGATATCCCAAGATTAATGTTCAAAGTTTTCAGTAATAAAACTATATTAAGACGGAAAAGATATCGCGAAGCCGTTTTACGAAAACCGTAAAAACGAAACACGCCATTAGCAAAACTCATTTGTCCGTGTGTCCATCTGTTCATTCGCAGAAAACTCAATAACTATCGACCGACTGAGCTAGAATTGGGAATATCGCCAAGCGGATGGCTTGAGCATTGCAAAGTATAATTCAACTCTTTTCGATTAGATAGGAACCTATAATAGAATTCTTGCGATTACTAATAATAAAATTAAATGATAATGTAACCCTACCGAAGTGGGCGTATAAAAAGATTGTGGCTTACCTCCCGAAATGTGTCAGATTTCCATCAGGCTCGAGATTACGCTCATCTTATCACATTTGCCTGTCACCGCGGCTCTCTTAAGGGTTTCTTTCAATCACAGTACTTTAAACATACGAAATAGCTTAATGTATATTGAAATATGGATGTGATAAAATGTGAAATTCTTTTGGATTTCACGCGTAACGGGATATACTTTTCATTGGACAGTTGTCGGTACTGACGTCTCTTCACGGATTGGATTGTGTGTGTTTACTCGTAGTAGGTAATCGCTTTATTTGAACAGACCTGTCTCCACACTCAAGTTGGCCTTGTTTATGGCCCGCACCTGTCCTCATGATAAACACTCTTCAAAGAGGTAATTCACGATTCCTCCATTAAGCTTTATGTTTGTGAACTAACGATGTTAATTAAGCGCATACAGTTTAATTCGTTTTCTAAGTGTTTGCATAAGAAATTGGCAGATTTATATGCACGATAGTTAAGGTGATGTTAAGTTCAAGTACCTTTTGAATATAATTTGCATAATAAGCATAAGTTAAATACCTACTTTTATTATTATAATATCGTTGTAATGTAAGTGAAAAGATTCCAATTTGTAAGAAGCTATAGACATACTCGTAGCCACAAAATCTACTTAAAAGTAGAGCAGACAATCTGATTTAGGCTATCTTAAGAAAAGTGAAAACATAATCCGAAAACTTTTGAGTGCGGCGTTATTTTAGACACTGACAACAAAATCCCAAACATAATATTGTAGCTCAAATAACTCAGTAATTTTCATATTTTAAACGAAAACTAGCGACTAAATAAACAAACGTTAATTAATAAACGTAATGAAAAATCTGTATTTAATTATTATTAAAATTTTACCTTTAACGAAAACTTTATCATATGTGATGTATCATATGTGTCGGCTTTTGATATAAAAAAGTACAAAACCAAATCAGCGCAGAACTTATCCAGGGATCTTCAGAGAAGAGTACTCTTATTGATGTTGACTTATGTTCGAAGGCCTTTACTTAACTCCTCATATTGATATTCCCTTGACATGTATTCATGGAATACCAAAACTTTATTCAAAAGGGATTATTTGTTATTTATTTTCGGGCGCAATCGGGTGTGCAACACTACGGATGGAGTAAATATTAGCTACAAAACATCGGATCTAAGCTCCAATGATAGTTGCGCGAACAATGTGGGCTCGTTTCACGGCGGTACCTCGCCCCATTGTACTAGAGGCGAGCCACCCGGCTGAACTACACGCTTCCCTGAAGATACTATTGAGACCATTCTCATTCAAACCCCGCCACTAACTTTCACCGCATCAAACATCTCATTCAAATTATTTATTAACTTTCATGTTCCATTCCTTTCAAGAAGTTATCAAAAAGTTTAGTGCTAAAATATCATGTTTACTGGTTTTTTGTAACTATTTTTATGTTAAATTAGCATATTTTTCATTGTTTACTCAAATCTCTTTCTTTTGAGATGTCGTAATCAATCATATTTCAGAACGCTAATGTTAATATTACATTGTAATAACTTTTATCTAACATGTTGGACGTTTGATTCTTTGATGAATGATGGGATACTTATTTTTCAAACATACAACAATGTGGAGATTTGATGAATGGGGCTTGAAATATATTCAAATTACCTTGACGAGGCAACGCAACATTCTACAGTTATTTCTAGGACGGAGTTTGAGTTGTCAACAAGTGTATTGTAAACAAATACTTGCTGTTACAGATTATCCTCGTATTATGAAAGAAAACAGGCATTTTATTTTACACTAGCAGCGCCCCGCGGTTTTACCCGCGTTGTACCCGTTCCCGTAGGAATTTTGGGATGAAAAATAGCCTATAACCTTCCCGTTGAATGTGGCTATCTATTACAAGAAGAATTATTCAAATCGGTTCAGTAGTTTCTGAGATTAGCGCGTTTAAACAAACAAACAAACAAACAAAACAAACTCTTCAGCTTTATAATATTAGTATAGATTTAAAACACTATTTTTATTTGTTATCTCTGTCTAACGCCTATACTGAGAGATTTCAACTGCTTCCTTTTACACATTTAATTAGTGACTTTGACATTTAGGGCCTTATTCATAAACGCTTACTAGCAGCATCTATCAAATGGTTTGTCCCTTTCTGACATACGCTATTTGCCAAAGAGCAAAAGAGACAAAACACTCACTAACAGTGTTTTAGTTAAGAGCGTTTATGAATAAGGCATGTAATGTATGAAAAATTACATTAAGTCTCGATTTAATGGTCTTCTCTGAGTGCGGCATCAAACTGCAGCAAGTTCAAGAAGCACTGAGTGGTTGAATGATCCTTGTAAAAGTTCACCACGTCGTAAAAACAAAAGCACTTCATATCGTACAAATCTGAGTCGACTTTCTGATTGCAGCTATTCAAGTAGTTTCAAAATATCAGTAACATATCGTCTGATACATCCCTTAACTCGCGCAAACTCAACTTTACAACTTCAATGTATTTTCTATTCACGATAAAAAGTTGTTCCGAGTTTCAGTTGGTCTTATCATTTCTACTAAAACAAAATACGGTTTGGAGATAGGAACATCTTACTGGATACTGAACCTCATGGGATTTGTACAATAAAGTTTTGAAGTCATTTTATATTACTCGAGCGAATATAAAGGATTTATGTGAGTACCAATATGGAGTATGATAATACTTTTATATTCTTTTAAATTAGCAAAGTTTGTAATAAATAATCAGTGCCTTAATTTGCGGGTAAACAATCTATTGAATACCTAAATATTTTTAATAAAGCAAAGCTGTCCGTTCAAAATTGTACTTTATTTTGCACCAGATAAAACACTATTTAAAACTTACTATATAGTTAAAAACTAAATTTGGGTCTAATTTACCGTGTGTGAATTTGTCCGGATACATTATACTATATAGTTTTATTAAAGCGATGTATAATAATTGATCGAATTATGTCTATGACACACGTTATCACTTCCATTATTTACGTCTGCCGCATTCGCAATAAATGGAGGATAAAAGATACATAGAAGTGCCAAAGTACCTTCTAACTCAAACTCTATGTTTCATGAGTATTGAAAACAGTATATTATTAAACATTTAGGTGTATTAATTTAATTTATTAGGATTCTATACCGAATCGAGCTGATATTCACAAGAGCGTTGTGTAACCAGCTTTAAACTTAATTGAAATAATTAGACATATTTCAATAGTCATTTATTTCAATGAAAACCGATCATTGCCAATACTCATTATCATTAATTTGGTGTAAATCATTAACATCGGAAGTTCGAAGTTGAATTTTATATACTCGTACGTATACAAGTATTCTCATGTTGTTATGTTTTCATTTATTTTGTAGTAGCAGCGCCCCACGGTTTTACCCGCGTTGTGCCCTCCTGTGGGGATTTCGGGATAACCATAAACATAACCTTCCCGTTGAATGTGGCTATCCATCATAAAAATAATTATTCAAATCGCATGGGTAGTTTGTGAGATAGGTAAGTGGCGCACTTTAGTGTTGAAGTCTATGCCTGCCCCAATAGTATATTATATGAGCACCCCTAAGGGGACTTATCATAATATTAATAACATTAAAAAATCTTTCCAAAACCATAACTAATTACATATTAATATGACTCAAATTGGCACGACAAAGAAATTAAAACAAAAAGGAACCTCGTTTAGCGACGTCTGAATAAACCTGTATAAAATGTAGAATTTATGAATCATAATGAATAGGAAAAATTAAAATTGGAATGCAACAAGTGACGCCATGATTCAAACTATTCGTCGTGTGGAGACCGGATTCACGGCTCCACTCCAACATCGGACTGCATTTAATATCGTCCACACCATTCCACATGAAGTAATCGGAAAAATATGTTTTTATTCATGAATTTTAATTTTTGCCAAACAGATTTTAAAGCTGAAATTGCGCGCTCATCGAGAGAATTTCATAGTTTCAGTTTATCTGTGATTTATACGAAGACAACTAGGTCTAGTATCATTATTGACATTCTGTTCTAAAACCTCAACAAAGACCCAACTTAGCTGACTAATTACGTAAATGGGCGCTTAGAAGCTTAAGTAGGTACGACAAGTACTAAGCATAGGTGAAAGGGGCGAAAGTTCCTGTGCATACTCGGAACAAATCTATAGAACTGGGCTACGAACTACGACACTACGAACTACGACAATTCGCTGGAAGACTACGCCGTAGTCTGTAGTCCTTAGTCGTAGTCATGACTTTCTTAGCGCTTGCGGCGTAGTTCGACTGATGTTTTCATCGTGAATGAAACTTTAATGAACTTTAGATGGAATTGACTAGAAATTCTACGGAAAATCGTGATAATGAGGGCACGTCAAACTGTCGGTTCCGTTAGCTAGCGGTGTTTTTTAACTCACCATTTTTATTTGATAGATGCAAGGAACGGGAGGAGATCTGAAACAAAAACAAAACTTATTAATTCGATTGTTACTGACTCTCTACAGTTCTAAGAAGTAACCGAGTAAAACTATTATTTGCATAGCTAACCTCTTCGTAATTATTAAAGGTTGGTTTCATTATTCACATTTGCATGCACCGTCGCATATAAACGGTACCATATAACTCCACCCATATACTCGTATCTGCTACCCATCCTTACACGTCTCGAATACCCACATACTCGTTGTAAATGTCAGAAAGCTCTTAACGCCAGATTTTGAGGTATTATTTTATTGAGCATTGGATGGGAAGTCGTCATCAAACCACATTCCGTAAGTACTGTTAAGTATTCTGTGGTACAGATGGAAAAGAATCCGTTATTACTTCACAGGTGGGTTTTTAACAGGCTAGAAAAACAGGATGTTCTTAATTTGACGGGACATGTCTGCTGAAGAGATATGTGTCTGCTACCTGAAACGATCCTGAGAAAACTTTTTAATTTCTGCTACGGAATTTCTTTTCCTTAAAAAGTTCCCATAATATTTTAATTAGAAACAATAAATGTATGTGTTATCGTTTATTAAGTATAATTATGATTAACTAGCAGTACACCGCGGTTTTACCCGCGTTGTTCTTTGTGC
The DNA here is from genome assembly GCA_951394245.1 of Cyclophora punctaria. Lineage (NCBI taxonomy): Eukaryota > Metazoa > Arthropoda > Insecta > Lepidoptera > Geometridae > Cyclophora > Cyclophora punctaria. The sequence continues at coordinate 5,525,132 of OX596171.1, forward strand.
CTGGGATGAAAAAGAGCCTATAACTTTCCAGTTGAGTATGGCTATCTATTACAAAAAGAAATATTAGAATTCAGGGCAGGTAGTTCCCGAGATTAGTCCGAACATACTAACAAACAAAATAACAAATTTTACCTCTTTATAATCTATACTAATATTATAAAGCTGAAGAGTTTGTTTTGTTTGTTTGTTTGTTTGTTTGTTTGTTTGTTTGTTTAAACGCGCTAATCTCAGAAACTACTGAACCGATTTGAATAATTCTTTTTGTAATAGATAGCCACATTTAACGGGAAGGTTATAGGCTATTTTTCATTGATAATTGACGTCGATCATTTTCAATGACCAGTGCATGTAGAGAGAGAGGATTATAATGTAATAATCCGAGGCATTCATTCGCAACTGATGTGATCGACATGACCTAATTTGAGTTCTCAGAAAATGAATAATTTATTCACTACTTGATGTCCGAACATTGAACATAATTTAAAGGTGATTTTCGAATTATAGACCACAAGCATCGCTCGCGGTTTTACTCATTCTGTCAAAGTCTATACAATTATCATCACGAATACATGGATACCACATATTCGAATATATAATGCGGAGATTCGTGTAATGCTTTGTGTTCGACATAGCAACTTTTTAACGCTATAGTATGAATTACAAACAGTAGCAGTTGCAGATTTTAAAACTTAGAATGAGAATTGAAGTGTTTTACTGTTGTTTTTTTTTTCCTTTAGGCGGTTGGAAAACTCCAACCAGAGTTAGCCACTAAACTACATGAACTTATTTACAATTTTATTGCACAGATGCATTAAACTGAACGTTAATGAATGAAATATGATCACAGATATAATCGCAAGACTTTGTTTTTAGAAAACACTTTCTGTTCAATCTTTCACGACACACAACTTATTAAAACAATGGAATGACTCGGTTTAACTAATGTTATGACTATACACATTGCACATAGTAACACTCACGCCTTATTATGAGAAAAATGCTTGTGTAATGCACATTTTTATAATTGCTTTGCCTTTTTTGTTGATTAAGCTGGAGTTCATTATTTTTGCTATGTAAATTGAAATACATGAATTGTTTTATAATGAGAGTAAGTTATGTTATCAATTTGGCATGCAATTTTGACAATGAAATTATAGGCGATAATCGCATATATGTCGAATTACACGTATGTAACAGTATTATGGCCTATTATTACAGTGATAGGCTGTCTTCTTTGCTTATGATACTCTCCGATTATAATTATCAATCTATACTAATATTATAAAGCTGAAGAGTTTGTTTTGTTTGTTTGTTTGTTTGTTTGTTTGTTTAAACGCGCTAATCTCAGAAACTACTGAACCGATTTGAATAATTCTTTTTGTAATAGATAGCCACATTCAACGGGAAGGTTATAGGCTATTTTTCATCCCGAAATTCCCACGGGAACGGGCACAACGCGGGTAAAACCGCGGGGCGCTGCTAGTCTAAAATACATAGGATAGGATTTTAATTAAGCCCGTGACTTTCACTAATAAAAGTAATTAGTATTCGAGAAGGTTAGTGGCGAACCCTGGCGTCGGAGTTTTTAAACCGCCTAAAATCCTCCTGCATGGTCTAACGAAAGCACGGTAGCGCTCAGATAGAAATGACACTATCGGCCACCCGTCCAAGTACCCATTCGAGCTGCTCATTGTTTAACAATCACAATGAACTAACATCGCTTAGTCAAGCTACGCCATATTTCACTATTACTTTACCTACACTGTTATTTCGACAATACCAAGTTGATTGAATAAATATGATTACTGCTTAGTGGAGGTAGTTTTTAACCCTTATCGTAAAAAGTGGGGAATTCATAATTTGGCTTCTGTCTGTGGTACTCATCTTAGTGATTGTTTCACCGAACCCAGCTTTATTGATTTAGTTTTGTTTGAAAAGATGTTTTTAATATAATTGTATTTAAACTTTTTATTGTTGGCTTCTGTTATTCCCACTCACACAACCAAACATTTCGAATACTGTATACACCTTAAATACATGAAATACTCCTGCAATCTTCACACACAACACTTCATTATAACCTTCAACAAAGTAACATCAATTAAAAGTATTAACGAGCAATCTAACACAAATAGGTTTGCAAAAACATTAATAAGTAGAGGATTATAATAAAAGCCCTATTATATCTATTTTATCAGGTTGATAGTGGCGTCATCACACCGATGATTGACATGTCATATTGGATGCAATCAATGCAGAGTCCATCACGATTCTGCCTTCATTATTGGGACAATAGCACTTTACTCACTGCACTGAAGATTAATTCGTTATCATATACATAAGTGTATCGGGACCTAGTTAATAATTATCTGAGTATATTTGTGTTAGGTCATAGGCTAGGTTAGGGTTTGAAATTATAATATTTTCCTATAAAATTAATAAGATTTTCTATAAAAGCCAGTGTCGCCAAACTCATTCGTATAAGTAACCGGAACGAAATGACAATCGATCAATCACAGATTGGGTCATTTGGACATGACAAGTAATAAAGTCATACAATAACTTGTTCGAAAAGTCACAAAAAGTGGTGATCAATCCCTCACATAGTACTTATATTCTGAAGTACAGTATTCGGTGGTTATTACTTTGTATTGAAAATTTTAACATTGACACGAATAGCTTTGTGGTTCTTTGTAGCTTTTATAAGTAGACCGATTTGTATAAAGCTGTGATTTTAAAAAGTTTATTTTTTGTTCAAAACTTAATCGAGGGCTATCTATGTTGCGATATGAGAAAAAATCTTTGGATTAAATCGATCATTTCGTGTAGGTATCATTTCTCTAGTGACATGTGCACTCGCCTGCCAAGACTGAGGTCCCAGGTTCAATTCCCGGGGTCCGACCGAAAACATGTTTCCTACTTCTCAAACATGGTTCGAGATTGAGATCACCAATCCGCATTTGGTAAGCGTGGTGATTATCCCTAATCCTCCTTACTACACTGATATCTTCAGTGAGATGCTTCCTTCAGCCTTTGGCCAGCAGTGGGATATTAAAGGCGTATATTTTATTATTTCTATTTTAACGTCAAAAGAAAACTTTTAGATCGAATTGTATCGAAAAATACTAAAACACATTATTATCCTCGTTCGCTTAGTTTGATAATAAAGGCCACAAAAAGTTAAATTGTATATGTAAATGTGCTGAAACCACTTTAGTACGAGAACTAATCTAACTCGAGCTACACTCAGGTACAACTTGTTGAACTTTTAAGCATTGTCATTGATTTTATTATACACAATACAATGTTAAGTTTACTCATAAACATTATAACAAGGTATGTATACGTATACACGATGCTATTTCAGTTACAGGTTAGAGTATAAATGGGTATAATAAGCACTGAATATTTTTCATATTAAAAGTAAAATACAAAATTAATTTAGTCATCTCACCACTCTTACCAGTAGGTTTATCCATATTTGTCAAAATTGTATAGAATTAGGATTTATTCATTTAAACAGCGTTCGAGTGTTTGGGGATAAATTCATAAATGCGTAGATATTGTTTTCTCTCAATAATTCAGGCTACTTAGCAATGGGGAGGATAAACAAGACGTCACATCTAAGTTATTAAACAAAAACAAAACACAACAATTGCCACCCACTACATAATCCATAACATTCCAACTAAGAAACATTCCGGCGATGTCTTGTCTCCGTTTGTACGTTTAAATCAGTTACGCAACAATAGCCACAGCTTTGTGTATATAATTATATCCCAGTACCGGTAATTATTGAACGAAATACGTGTCCAGACTCGCCAAAAGCCCCGCTGTGGGGGAGTGCTTACCTTGTGTTTACCTACGTGCTGTGTCTACAAAATGGATTATGGGCCACAATTAGGGTTAATGACACTATATTGAACCGGTAATCCTCTTAACTATAATTAATAAATTTTGCATATTGATACCACGTGCAAGTCATGCAATGCAAATCATAGCCTGTAACCTGTAAATACAGGGTAAAGGCCTCTCTCGCTGCTATTTAGCACTTTAGGAATCAGGCGTAGTCTCCGCGCTTGACTAATGATGTAAGATTTCAAAGTTGAACGAAATTCGAAGAGAAGCGAATGTTATTGGTACGAAAACAAGTTTTAAAATACTGAAAACAAAGATGTACTTTTGTCACCGACAGTACAACCACATGAACGTGGCAGTATTACTATCATAATGTTCATTGCACTACTTAAGTGCAAATTATCTGTATTACAGAACGGTATTTGCCAATGATCGATATATGAAACATACGCAAGCCGCGTATCTAAAATTAGATAGTAAATATCAGTACATATTAATTTCTGTTCTATCTAAATTAATTTATTTAAGGCACAATTTTGTGCTCGTGTGGAGTTATGTTAGTTTAAAATAGATATTAAATTCTGTAACGTTACGATGTCAAAGGTGGCCCAAACGGAATGCTTTAAGCACAGCTTTTGTACCCGTAAAGCTACGAGTATATTGAGCTGCGAAAATTTCTAAACTATCGGCACATGTGATCTTGATTACGCGTCGGTGGTTATGAAACAAGTATTCCATATTACAAAATCTAAAGCAGAATTCTAATTTATTTAAGCTTCCGAAAGCGTGGTTATTGATAATGATTAATTTGTAGCTTTGATTGGTACTTAATTGAATAGTAATTAGTTCAAACTATTAGGCAAGCATTTATGCATTCAAGCATACACGATCTTCAGACTAATAGATACGTTGATACGATAAGCGTAGATATCCACTGAAATCCCTTTCAGAAACCATTACTAAAAAGACATCGAAGAAAATATGGAGCACTTAGGAAAATATCGTAATTACACGTACTTTAGCATCGGAATGGGGTTACAAAAAGAATGAATTTTCATGTTGTCGACGGTTGAGCATACGCCTACAAACATGTGCTATAGACGTCTCCGTTCCATATGATATTTCAGTCATATCATTTTACGTGCAGCCCCCGTGCATTGTTGCTGATCACATTCATAACACAAGTTGTACTTGCAGCGAATGCACCGCATAAAAATATATTTCGTTACATAATACTCGTACATTTTCACCTGATATTATCATTTCACGTTTTCGTCCGTTACTTGCAAACTGAATAAAATACACTCGCGCCTTTATTAACTTAATTGGACTTTCCTGAATTTGACAACGGATTTACGACTTTTCCGTAACTTGAACTTAATTGATGAAAAATACATTTTGTACCAATAGGAACTATTTAAAACTCGTAAGAATTTTGTTTGTTTTTCTTATATATACAAGTAGATTCATAGATCATATCTACTTATTATTTGGTCTGAGGTAGCACCAAAATCATCATCTCATAATCAAGACTGACCATATTTATTTAAGTTGGAAGTGAGTACTTTTATAACCTTTTTGTTTTTCATTAGTAGAACAAACAACACAGTCGTATAATTTGATCTCTACTCCTGACCCCGGATTAGCTTGGACACAGCCCCGGGCCTCTTATGCGATGGTTTTTAGATCATAATTTATGTAAGTACTCTAATCTTTACATAAAGTATGTGGGTCGGTGCTACCCTCAGCTTAGCAGGCGTACGAAAAAGATGCGAAATGTATTAAGTATTTAAATACTATCTTTTGAACGTATAATACTATGTTTCATATTGGCAGAAGAATGGTAGAAAACTATTGTACTCAAGTACCACTGCCACATTGGTAGAGATTACGAAAATCCTAACTAATATGATCAATGCGAAAGTAACTCTGCCTGTCTGTCTGTTACGCTTTCACGCCAAAACTACTGAACCGAATTGAATGAAATTAGTTAATTTGTTACACAGTTAGTCCAGAGCCTGAGAAAGGACATAGGCTACTTTTTATCGCGTAATTCCTGCGGGAACGGGTACAACGCGGGTGAAACCGCGGGGCGCTGCTAGCAGTTAATATCTTTATCATAAATATAGAAAACACTTTATCAAACATGTTTAAATTATGCACTATAGTAAAGAACATTAAAATATAGAGCTCAAATAACTTAGACATGGAAACTATTTCGATATTAACATCATTTTTACCCCTAACGTAAAAGATAAGATAAGTAAAAAATATAAATTTGGCACTCCTCTTTAGACACATACAATGTGCATACGAGCGGACTTTAACCTTTGTCACTGTATTTATTTAACAATACTACTTTCAGTGAGATCCCATTATTCCATAAATATTTCACGGTAATACCACATGACAAGTGTCAACGTAAGTTTGCATCACAAATGGTGTTATAACCCCATATGACACATTCCCATATTTCTTTTCCTGTCCGTCTGAGGAATACCTCTCGTAGATTCATGTCGGACATTTAGGAAAACAAAATGTTTTGTACGGACTCGTAAAACGTACGTGCAGAAATAGTTACGAGTTGGAATTGATATGAATATTTGATGCAGGGAGTAAGGCAGGCTGAATTTTGGAACTAACTTTGTTGGTGTAGATTATTGACAAAGATTTTGATTTGTCTTGCATCTATCTGTAATTTCAATTATTGTCACCCACCTTCGTAGGTATTTCCGAAACTTCGCTATATTTATCTCTCTTCCTCTCTCTCTCTCTCTCTCACTCTCTCTCTCTTAAAAAAGCATACATATAAGAGCCTACATTAAACAGACCGATAGTCAAACAGGGACAATAACAATCCTAAATGAGTTCTTTTTTCTCTTTTTTATGTACAGAACTCTAAAATACACTTTAAAAAAGTCCTTTCTGGGTTCAAAGATGGTATTTAAAAAACATAATAACCGAAAAAAATATGAAAACAATATAAAACGCGTGGAAGGGAAGTCCTCAGACTAACAAAGCGAGGACTTCAAGCAAGGTGCTCCGTAATAATGTTACGAACATTACCTACTTAGCATCTACTTAAAAAATTAAATTACATTCCAAGTTAAATTCTAAGCCTTTGCAAAGGAATATTTCTGTGAAATTCCATTATTGTTATCAAAATTATAATTTTAACGAAGTGTTGTGGATTGTACATTATTACATTCAAAGGAAGTAATTTGTCACATTTTACTCTCTATAGCTCGGCATCGTGTCTGTGGGTAAGTGAAAACCAAAATGTAATTTGCGAACTTGCTTTTATATTACATAACTTCTGTGCGGCTTTGCCTCCAATACTAAGGTTACGATCGGAGAAACGCGGAGCGTGGCGAGGCGCGTGTAGTATCGCATGTGGTGCGAAACTACAAAAAATAGAGTTTTCGATTATTTACATTTCGTCTTACAATGTATTTTTTATTTAGTCGCTTTCTTTCGAACATTGTACGTAATAAGCTTTTCTCATACTAATACTAACGAAAGGACCTAAACAGTATAAACTTCATTACAAAAGTCACACTGAAAGTGTTACTCTTGTAGAATTCTCGAACATCACTCCCAGTCTAGTCTAGTTTAGTTTACATCTAAATTCTTTAAAACCCGACATTTGGGCGTGCTGTGAACACAAAACACACTAAATTAAATTCTTTCTTTCTTCAACTTCACTTTGGAAGACACTTTTGTTCACAGAACTTGTATTTCAAGTGAATGCACTACATTTTATTTTTTTTGTAATTCGTACAGGTTTTAAACACACAAATTAAGTAACATAGCACAGACGAAAAGCTACTTAAGGGTGCCTTTCTACCGCAGCCATGGTATTATATGTTACTAAGCTACGTTTGTTATCCATCAAGCATATCATATCAAACGTTACAAACTTAGGAACGTAGCATAGCCCATCTCAGATGGGAAAGCTCCCTTAAGTCTTCATCTTTTCCCAGTTTCCCAAAGTAAATAAACTAAGGTATAGGTACTGTTTATTATTCACATTGTTAAATACTTTGTTGTCCACTAAAACACTTTTGTTGATGACCCTTGAAAATGAATTTTAGCAAAATGGTCTATGTTACTAGCACACAGTTAATTCTGTAACAAAAAGCATTGTCTTTTATCACTTGAACACATTCACAGGCTGCCCATTATTCCACTTCATTTCACATTTTCATATAAATTCATGATTTATAAATAAAAACATTGAACCTATTGTTTTCATTCGAATCAACGTACAAAATAGGCTGCAGGGAACAGTTAGTTATGTGACCCACAAAATAAACAATATAGAACGCAAAATATCGAAACACTGACTAGACAACCAATCGATATGGGCCGAATAAAGTACAGTTACGTTATTGAGTTACTAAGGCATTGAAGATTCTTTGCACTAACACGAATACAAATATTTAGCAAAATATATTTGAAAATATACACTGACTAGCAGCGCCCTGCGATTTCAACCACGTTGTGCCCGTTCCCGTAGAAATTACAAGATGAAAAATTGCTTTTAACCTTCCCGTTGAATGTGGCTAACCATTACAAAAATAATTATTCAAATTCGGTTTGGTAGTTTTGAGATGAGCTTGTTTTAAGCTTATAAGCTACTTTTCAACCTGAAATTCCCACGGAATCGGGTACAACTCGGGTGAAACCGCAGGGCGCTGCTAGTAAAATGATAAAATTCTACAGTACAGTTCAACTCTTTTACGAAAGTAGTCATATATTCAAGGACTAGATTCATAATCACACGTTATATATACCCGGACAAATTCACACACGGTTAATGGAACCCAAAGTAAGCTCTAAGCTTGTATTATGGAATCTAATTAACTGGTACTACTACTCATATACATACACAAATATTTTATAAGAATATATAATTGACACCCAGACGTCGTCGCCAAAAACTATGTCTGCACATATTGTAGACTCCGGGCGGGAATCGAACCCGCAACCCCCGACACAGTAAGCGCTCTCACTGCCACTGTGCCAACGGGCTTGTCGTTATAACGCTTTCAATCAGTAGGTAATAATATAGTTATGAAGTTAAACTAAATACCTACAACCATAATTACGCATCTGCCCTACATTACGAATAAACTCGTTATTCAATATGAAACGTTCTGATATATCGTATACGTAATATCGTTTATCTTTGTATTGTAAACCAAATGTTTGGCAAACATAAAGTACGGTTGCAAAGTTACGTATTAACTTACCATTATCAATCGTTATAATAATTGCAAAGTGGAAATCTAATCTAACGGTTACATGGGCAACTGAATTCAATTCTAAGTGGCCTAAAGTAAGTATGTAACTTTAGGTTTTTACCGGTAGATTCGAGAAGGTTAGTTGCCAACCCTGGAGTTTTTAGACCGCCTAAAGCCTTCAACGGTCTGACGATTGATAAAACCGGGACCGACAATTTAACGTGCTCTTCGAAGCACGGTAGCGCTCAGATAGAAATGCCACTATCGGCCACCCATCCAACCTGCACGTTGCTTAACAATCGCAATGAGTTAACATTGCTCAGTCAAGCTACGCCACGAGCGCTGTAAAAGTGGCCTACTCAATAATGATTGCACTTTCAGTTATTTCAAAGAAAATAGTAAGAAGTAAGAAGATATTAAATGCGAAACTGGTAACAATTGCTACAAATCTTCTATATATATAAAACAAAGACGGGTTTGTTACAACACTTATAACTCGAGATCGGCTGGATCAATTTTCATGGTTTTTGTTTCGTTGGATTTGTCTCCGCCCTGAATAGCAGAATACATTTTAAAAACAATGAAAACTTGGAATAAAAATCTCAAAATTCCCACGGGAACGGGGGCGCCGCGGGTGAGACCGCGGGGCACAGCTAGTTATTTATAAAATTGCTTCAATTTGTTCACTTAGGTTGTGCTCGTAACTCTTAGTTCTAACACATTGCCGGACTAGATATATTACATTTATTTTTAAAAGATTTATGGCTTTTGTACCCACCAAAGACAATATCTTCAATAGATGAAAAAGGTTAAGTGAATACCATCTACTCTCGCGCTCAAGTTGTTAACTCAGATTTAGTGGAGTCGAGACTGAATAATAATTCATATTAAGAAGTTTACAAAAAAATGACCGCACATCTTGAAGTTCACCTCAAAATAAAAAGCTTTTAATAAGGTGTACATTTGCCTCTAAATCGAAATGAACATTTGCTAAACGATATCGTAATTAATAGTCAATTAATCACCTTGGAGCAATTTGTTCAATAACTCTTAACGATTCTGTCTTTGCCTCTATTATCAACTCAAAGGGTGGAGAGATATTGGCTATATTAACTTCTGTTCAAGAGTACTTGAATAGAATGTGACGCTTGTAGTTTGAGTACAATTACGGATCAAACAAGACTATGTGTAAGCGAGGGTAACATGGCTATGTGTACGTAAACAAGTGTATTTAGTACATTGTAGTTACATATTGTATTTAGTAAAGGCTCCGTTTATCTATACTAATGTAATAAACCGTAGATTTAAATCTTTTTAAAACTATCCGATAAGAATAAAATCGGGGTGAGAAATAGCCTATAACGTTCTCGTTGAATGTGGCTAGCCATTAGAAACTTAATTACTTATTCGGATCGGATTGGTAGTTCCTGAGATAAGCGCGTTAAAACAACTAAAAAAGCTCTTCAGTTGTATGTATTAGTATGGAGTTACAGATAGATAGATTATGTAAGAATTGTAAGGAACAAAGTGCAGTATGTAACACGCTGTTAAGCTGGGTTGAGCGAAATCGTTACAATTTACTAGCGGCGCCCCGCGGTTTTACCGTTCCCGTGGAAATTTCGGGATAAAAAATAGCCACAAAAATAATTATTCAAATCGGACTGGTAATTTCCGAGATTAGCTCGAACATACAAACAAACAAACAAATTTTACCTCTTAATAATAGTAGTATATAGATTTAAATTGTTTTTGGTACGTTTTAATGTAGATCATTTATCTAAAAGACAAAACTAGATAAAAAGTATTGTATTAAAATACTTTCTAAAGATTTCTAAAAATAACCAAGACAAAGAAAGAAGTTCTTCTGACTTAAGTACTCTATTGTTCAGTTAAGTTAAAGGTACCAACGTTTAATTTTTTCGGGAGAAAGCGAAAGCATTCCACTGGACTTGGATTAATTATAGACCAATGACGTAGTATACAGGTGATTTATAGGATTCCATTCATGAGGGTCTAATCGAATAAAATTCTACCATCTTTAGGATTAATACTATAGTATTTGCTTTTCTTTTACTCTTTAATTATTTACGACTAGCAGCGCCCCGCGGTACTGCCCGCGTAGTGTCCGTACCCGTGGGAATGAAGAATAGCCCATTGTAACCTTTCCGTTGAATATGGCTATCAATTACAAAAAGAATTATTCAAATCGGGCTGCTAGTTTCTGAGATAAAGACGTTCAAAGAAACAAAAAATCAAACCATTCAGATTTATTATACTCAATATTATTAAGCTAGATGTATCAGCTTGGTCACTTGACTTAGTATTCAAGTATCTTAAGTAAACTCTCATAATACGAGTGAGCTCAGCAATAAGTAAAGTAAATAGACGTAAAGTTCTCGTTCGCTCACATTAACCATCGGGAGTAAACGTCATAGATTGGGGAGGCGGGGTGCCGCGGCGCACCCTTGTCTCACTGAACATTTCCATATGTTTACATGAGTTGTCACACCACCCTAATTTCTATGTTAATTTTATTATAACTCCTCCGAAAAGACGGTAAAAGTGCAAATTATTTGAACAACAAGACCTCTACAATGACAACAATACATGTTTATTAATACCACAAAACTGAAATTTGTATAATTTTTGCGTTTCATGTACAAACGTTAAGGGAACAGTTCGAATTAATGTCGAGATGATGTTGGGTTAAATGTCAACTTGTTGCTTCTACGTTAACGCTTAAGCCGACAATTCACTAATGGTGTTTTGCCAAAGAAAAATAACCACAGCGTTCTATCAATTACTAGTACATGTTTTAATTATTCTTATATGAAGCTAGAAAAATACAAGAATAGCTTAATGTGCTTATTATGTAACAAATTAATCTTATTTCAAATGCCATGGGTCATGTCTAAAATTCCCAAAAATCTTTTTCTAAAGACATCTTTATTTAATACTAGCCGCGCCCTGCGGTTTCAATCTCGTTGTTCCCACGGGAATTTCGGTAATAATGAAATCCCATATGTTATTCTTATGTATAGTATAACCTATATTACTGTAAAGTTTCATCCAAATCTGTTGAACATACATGCATACATCCTCCCAAACTTTCGCATTTGTAATTTTAGTAGGATACAACAAATTACAACAACCGCCAGTAAATTGATATTACAGCGAGATCTTGCAGATCCCATCGCAAGATCCCACACAGCAGACATCCCTCATGATAAGATATCCATCATACGGAAAGGATTAGACCGTGTACTCGTTATAACCGTCCTACAGTGTTATACCAGAATTGGTCCAATTACGTGATACAAAAGCAATATAGCCTGTGCAATTGTAAAGGGCTCTGTGTTAGATTCGTGCCGACTGCGACGTAATCCGAGGCGTTAGGAATCGTCACCGCCCGCTCACGCGATCCCATCTACATAAAAGGGAATCTGGGAAACTTTACAAGGCACTAACACGTTATTGCGACTATTTATGTAGTGCTTAGACTCCTGTAATTGTGTTTACAGTGATTTGAATTTCTGTTTTTTTTACTGTAACTGTTAGGGTAGGATGTTGGGGTAACTACCCTTTGTCACCGCTATGTTTTTGTCTTTATAGGAATAATTAATTTTAAAATATCTATTCAATTGCTTATATTGTAAGAACCTTTAGATTGTATTCTTACATAGACAATCAAATACAATTCATTCGATTGTATCTTTCAATATAAGTGAACTATTAAAATATAAATTGTAAGTTTCATAGAAATAAGTTTATAATTCTGAAATTCGTCTCAATATTGACAATTGTTAATAAATGGACAATCATTTGGGTTACTTTTGTTATTGAAGAACATTAATTACAATACCTTAATTAATTAAACGATACTGACCTCTAAGTGTATTTTAATTAAGATTCATTAAAACATTATTTTGAAGAGTCGATTCTAGGTTAAACGAAAATGTGTTATTTAACACGTTCGGTAATCACTTCGATAATGGTATTTGTACCTAAGTAAAGTGCATACCCTATGAACGTATGATGAATTGTCGGTCCCGGTCACTGGTGCCGGTAGTTTCATATTGCATAGACCACGTCGGAGGCGGTTTAAAACCTCCGACAACAGGGTTAACCACTTACCTACTCGAACTTAATGTATATAATACTAGCTGCGCCCCGCGGTGTTACCTGCGTTGTACCCGTTCCCGCAGGGATTTCGGGATAAAATGTATCCCATATGTTATTCTGATGTATAACCTATATTACTGTAAAGTTTCATCCAAATCCGTTCAGTAGTTTTTGCGTGAAAGAGCAACAAACATACATACATCCATCCTCACAAACTTTCGCATTTATAATATTAGTAGGATATTGTTTATGCACTAAATAATCTACTAATAACATTGACGTCATTGTTCCCATTCAACGCCACGTCAGATGACAGTATTTTATCTCCAAACCAGCCCGCATCCAAACTTTCAGATGAAAACTTCCCGTTAATAATTGAAATTAATTGTCCTATTCCAGCAAATGCTATAAATGTCTTATTTTGCAAACAAAATGTCCAATAAAACCTTAACGCACCACTCAAATATCTTGATGTTACTTTTAGTATTATAGCCTCTTTTGTTTTATAGCAAACATGACAGATAACGTTTTGTGATCGTCCTAAAGAGGCGAAAATCAATTTTATAAGTTACAGGTAACTTAAGTAGAAAGTAACTTAAGTAAAAAGTGAAACTTGACTGGTACTTTGCTAGAAGACAACACCTCCTTATGCTGTTGAGTGCTAAAATACGAGTGTACCTATCTGTTAAGATAAACTTTTAATTTTAACGAACCTACCAAATTTTTTGTAAGTCGAACTTAAAACTGTCGCAAAAGGTATCCAAATTATTTGAGATAAATACTAATTTCTTGATTCGAATTACAGTAGCTTTAAATTGATAAATATTCACGACCGTAAAGTGGGTCCTCTTAGTTAGTAATTATCTAATAATGAAATCACAAAAATATGTCATGTTTATTCATAATGAAGCTTTGATTAAAGGGACGCAGTCCGGCGTCGGGCCGTGTTAGGTCACGGGGTATAATTACAGCGAAATACAAAAGACTTAGATTTTTATTAAAAATACTATTTTTAGAAACAATACAGGCATACTAGAAACATATTGATAGTGAATATTTAATAGGTATTGAGTGTTTTATATTTTGTTTAATATCTTTGGCATTGATATTTCAAAATAACTTAAAAATCAATAACATAAGTGTTCCAAAAAAACACAACAAGAGGAACAGTTATCATTCGAAGCGCCAAATAACGACGTCGTTGACATTTATCACCCAAAGACAAATCCCATAACAGCCCTTACGGATAGCTCAAAGAATCATGTTACACGTTTAACGTCCCGACGTGCTCTGTCGTGTCGTCAGAAAAATTAATGATCAAGGTAATGACTTTCGGCAATTTCACGAGTAAATTGCGACAAGCAAGACTACCGGTAAAGGTAACTTTAAACGAAGCTACTTTCTCGTGAGACGATAATTGTAGGCTGTTATCGCTTGCTTATAATTAAACTTTGTGTTAAAATGTTTATACGCTCACGAAAGCTTTATCTTTCAACCTGTGAGTCAATGTCAAATGTCAGTATTCATTTTCAAGGCAATTGTTGCCCTTCTATTAGATCGAAAATTGCAACATGCTTACTCGTATTATACTGCAATTAGATCACGTTTATATTAATTACCTTTATGTGGAACATTCAAACTTCGCGGTTGCTCCGTCTAAACACAACTTTACCAAGGTTCGTTTGTTATTGATACGTACCTGTCTACGTCGCTGAACAAGTGAGATCATCCATTATTAACCACTTGTCAGTATTAATTACATACTTGATATCGGTGTGAATAGTTCCCAAACGCGAGGTGAACGGAGTGCGATATTATTAGTCAAGTGCCTGGTACATACACGGGTATTTGTGATCTTATTGTTATAGAGATATGTTGGTAACATTATATCGATAAACTGTACTCGTGGTTTAGTAGTTATGTACAGTCAACAGCATACATATGTTTACAATTTTCACCATTTTAACAGTGTGAATAAGTGTAAACATATATATGACGTTGACTGTACTGAGTTGGTTCACTAAACCGTATCAATTTTTGGTAGTTTGTGTGCGGTTGTAAAATAAGTAAAGTAATTGAAGTTGTAGTGTATCTATTTTTAAAAAGATTTCATGGAAAAGTCCACATTTCTCTATTGGTTAATTACAAAGAGTCTCCAAACGAATACAATTTTTATTCACGTTACATTCGAGTTTTTCCGCGGCAAAGAGTTGTTTTATTGTAACCACTTACTTTTTTAATTCCGACGTTCGAGAGGATTGCACTTGAGCGACTCGCGGGCGACTTCAGGGATTTTTATTCTGATTTGCCGAATAAGTGGCTTAATTAGTAAAGCTTGAAAATAAATATTAGTTTCTATTGTAGATACCTACATTTATAAGGTTAGATAACTTAAAGAATGTACTCAGACATGTTGGTCGACTACATTTCAATCTGTCAACGTTAAGGGAAGCCCTTCGTTTAGATCCACAATGACAACATTGTCTTTAACGTGAACCGTCCTCTGCAGTTGACATAAATATTCTTTGGATGATTGCATATCTACCTATAAACCCGGCTACCTACAGACCGTATTCACATCGCTGTAAAAGCTCCTGAACTTGTTCTACTCCGTTGCTATTTTTATAAAAGGAATATTTCTTTATTGTTTGTGGCATAGCAACCGATATGCTCAATAAAAAGCAAGAAGGTCTTTATGATATAAAGTGATATTTATCTGAATAAGTTAGAATCACTTTAACGTTTTTCTTTGAAGATTCAAATGAGTTCTTAAAGAATATTAGTAGCAGTGGATCTTCTTTGAGACTCGATTCACTATACGTTTAGCCCATCTGCACCAGAAATGCAATCTCCTCGTCTTTCGAATGCAGTTCCTTTCACCACAAAGGGAGATTGAACGTTATTGAAAACACCTTTTTGCGGGAAATATTTGGGGTTTCAAATACTACAGCCACATTCTAACTTGTCGAATACATCGCGGTGCATATTGGAAAATATTCTGAACTCTTTTGAAAGATTTCCCTTACAACATCTGTTGTTGAACATGACAAACAGTATTGGAACATCGTTCCATCGACTCAGTGATTATTTCATCAACTCAAAAGGAAAATCAAGATTATTTTTTGTCAATCGTCAATTTAATCTTTAATTTGTATCCAAATTCCTTCTTTTGCGATTCAAGAATAACGATTTTCTGTTTGAAGTGAAATTGATTGCATACCAATTTTATACCCGGCTTCGGAATTAAGAAAATGATAGAAACGACTAAATAATTTTATTAATGAAATTCGTATTTTAAAGTTGATCCCATTGAGAAATAAAGGCTATTTTTCCTTATCTATTTATTTATCAATTATAGTCTTTGAAAAGTCTCAAAGCTCGGATATCAGATTCGGCCACTAACGAAATCGAACTCGGTTTACTTTTACAAAAACTACTCACGCCGAGTACCAGCAATCAATAAACTACAAAGTAAAGAAACGTCAAGACAAAGCCACAATAATTATATGTACAATTAAAATGCAATGAGAGCCGAGAACCTCAACCACATTTAATCACAAAAGTGCTTTTTACTGCTCTCGACTGGTTACACCTTTAGAACCTTTAGAAAAACTATCAAAATGAAAAACCCGGTTGAAAAACGTAGACTTAATAAAAGCTACTTTCACCACAGAAGAGTTATTTAAACTCTAGTCCTGCTCTTACTTAAATTCTGCAGAAAAAGTGGAAAGTACTCTTCTACTGCATAAACCTTAGATCACAAGGCTAGATTAAATTCGTTAATTAATTCAATTTCCGAGATGGGAAGATATATTACAGCGAGATCATTTATAACGGATGTTTCAAAAGTAGAATATTCCTTGATTATTTCACATTATATTATTCGTATTATTTGCAGTTCGTTTGACGTTCGGTTCGTTTCTTGAATAGGTTATAAAAGCAGATAACCTTTGAAAGCGTTTGGAGACACGTTTGACTATTGGACTGATTTTTACGTAATCTCGCTGTCCTACTGCTGGACAAAGGTTTCCACAATTGCTTCTATGCCTGTGCCATCTCCTTCTATATAAAAAAAATAAAGAAGGTATTGGTTGTTGGTTACCTATACATAGAACTTCTAACACCGTCATTAGCATGATACTCTTTCCGATACCATCTCCCCCAGTTCTAAATCGTCCAGCTCTTTACACGATTGATTATAGGAAAATAAATGTAATAGATAGTAATTTTTGCAGCGCCCCGCGGTTTTACCTGCGTTGTGCCCGTGGAAATATCGGGAAATTTTATACGTGTATAAACCTTCCTCTTGAATTACTCATTCATTTTAAAAAATCGCATCAAAATCCGTAGCGTAGTTTTGAAGATCTAAGCATACATAACGACAGACAGACGGCGGAAAGCGAATTTGTTTTATACTATGTAGTGATTGATTCCTAACACTGACTTTATAAGGAATTCTATATATGTGTTAGGTACAATCAAGAATGTTGTAAACTAGATCCATGTTGTATACATGTAATGATGCTATAAAATAAAATACGACTCAAACACTCAACGCCTACGATTGAAGAATAAAATAAAAGCGACAAAAGGATAAACAGAGAATTAGACATTTTAATTCATTTCGTTTATCTTAAAAGGAAACTTCCAAAGGGAATCAACAAAACAAACATGACAATAATCTGCTTTAGATTTCAACGTTCAACTTATAACCATTAGCGATGAAATAAGTATTTGGTTTAGAGATTCACATCTCAGAGGTAATTAACCTTTACTTCTATAAGTACAATCTTTAGGTTTAGAGATTTTCTGAATTTTTTGAAAGAAATCATCTCATTAGCTCACACTTTAATGTCTTGATTGAGAATTGAGACGTCTGTGTTTTTCAATTACTTATCCTATCTTCACAAGTATCGAAAATATCAAAAATCTTTGCTTAATCTACTAGCATATTTTATGCATATTTTTAAGCTATTGCATAGCTTCTATCGCGGGCCTTGAGCGCGGGGACCAAATCCAAAAATACCGTAACGAAAAAAAACCTCACGCTTACCCGATCCGACGGGAAGGAGGTGTGGCTTGAAGGCCGTGCATCGTCTAACGTCGTTTCAGTTCGGCAGCCTTCGACACGGCGTTGTGTGCGATTGTGCGTTGGGGGTGAGAGAGGGGGGTGAGAGAGGGGGTGAGAGAGAGGGGGTGAGAGAGGGGGGTGAGAGAGGGGGTGAGAGAGAGGGGGTGAGAGAGGGGGTGAGAGAGGGTGGTGAGTGAGGGTGGTGAGTGAGGGTGGTGAGAGAGGGTGGTGAGAGAGGGTGGTGAGAGAGGGTGGTGAGAGAGGGGGTGAGAGAGGGTGGTGAGTGAGGGTGGTGAGAGAGGGTGGTGAGAGAGGGTGGTGAGAGAGGGGGTGAGAGAGGGGGTGAGTGAGGGTGGTGAGAGAGGGTGGTTATAGAGAGGGTGAGAGAGGGGGTGAGTGAGGGTGGTGAGTGAGGGTGGTGCGAGAGGGTGGTGAGCGAGAGGGGGTGAGAGAGGGTGGTGAGAGAGGGTGGTGAGTGAGGGTGGTGAGAGAGGGTGGTGAGAGAGGGTGGTGAGAGAGGGGGTGAGAGAGGGGGTGAGTGAGGGTGGTGAGAGAGGGTGGTTAGAGAGAGGGTGAGAGAGGGGGTGAGTGAGGGTGGTGAGAGAGGGTGGTGAGAGAGGGTGGTGAGCGAGAGGGGGTGAGAGAGGGTGGTGAGAGAGGGTGGTGAGAGAGGGTGGTGAGAGAGGGTGGTGAGAGAGGGTGGTGAGAGAGGGTGGTGAGAGAGGGTGGTGAGAGAGGGTGGTGAGAGAGGGTGGTGAGAGAGGGTGGTGAGAGAGGGTGGTGAGAGAGGGGGTGAGAGAGGGGGTGAGTGAGGGTGGTGAGAGAGGGTGGTGAGAGAGGGTGGTGAGCGAGAGGGGGTGAGAGAGGGTGGTGAGAGAGGGTGGTGAGAGAGGGTGGTGAGAGAGGGTGGTGAGTGAGGGCGGTGAGAGAGGGCGGTGAGAGAGGGTGGTGAGAGAGGGGGTGAGTGAGGGTGGTGAGAGAGGGTGGTTAGAGAGAGGTTGAGAGAGGGGGTGAGTGAGGGTGGTGAGAGAGGGTGGTGAGAGAGGGTGGTGAGCGAGAGGGGGTGAGAGAGGGTGGTGAGAGAGGGTGGTGAGTGAGGGTGGTGAGAGAGGGTGGTGAGTGAGGGTGGTGAGAGAGGGTGGTGAGAGAGGGGGTGAGAGAGGGGGTGAGTGAGGGTGGTGAGAGAGGGTGGTGAGAGAGGGGTTGAGTGAGGGGGTGAGTGAGGGAGGTTAGAGAGGGTGGTGAGAGAGGGGGTGAGAGAGGGGGTGAGTGAGGGTGGTGAGAGAGGGTGGTGAGAGAGGGTGGTGAGAGAGGGTGGTGAGTGAGGGCGGTGAGAGAGGGCGGTGAGAGAGGGTGGTGAGAGAGGGGGTGAGTGAGGGTGGTGAGAGAGGGTGGTTAGAGAGAGGGTGAGAGAGGGGGTGAGTGAGGGTGGTGAGAGAGGGTGGTGAGAGAGGGTGGTGAGCGAGAGGGGGTGAGAGAGGGTGGTGAGAGAGGGTGGTGAGTGAGGGTGGTGAGAGAGGGTGGTGAGTGAGGGTGGTGAGAGAGGGTGGTGAGAGAGGGGGTGAGAGAGGGGGTGAGTGAGGGTGGTGAGAGAGGGTGGTTAGAGAGAGGGTGAGAGAGGGGGTGAGTGAGGGTGGTGAGTGAGGGTATTGAGAGAGGGTGGTGGGAGAGGGTGGTGAGCGAGAGGGGGTGAGAGAGGGTGGTGAGAGAGGGTGGTGAGTGAGGGTGGTGAGAGAGGGTGGTGAGAGAGGGGGTGAGAGAGGGGGTGAGTGAGGGTGGGGAGAGAGGGTGGTTAGAGAGAGGGTGAGAGAGGGGGTGAGTGAGGGTGGTGAGAGAGGGTGGTGAGCGAGAGGGGGGTGCGAGAGGGGGGTGAGAGAGGGGGGTGAGAGAAGGTGGTGAGAGGGGTTGAGTGAGGGGGTGAGTGAGGGTGGTTAGAGAGGGTGGTGAGAGAGGGGGTGAGAGAGGGGGTGAGTGAGGGTGGTGAGAGAGGGTGGTGAGAGAGGGTGGTGAGTGAGGGTGGTGAGTGAGGGTGGTGAGAGAGGGTGGTGAGAGAGGGCGGTGAGAGAGGGTGGTGAGAGAGGGTGGTGAGAGAGGGGGTGAGAGAGGGTGGTGAATGAGGGTGGTGAGAGAGGGTGGTGAGAGAGGGTGGTGAGAGAGGGTGGTGAGAGAGGGGGTGATAGAGGGGGGTGAGAGAGGGTGGTGAGAGAGTGTGGTGAGAGAGGGGGGTGAGAGAGGGGGGTGAGAGAGGGTGGTGAGAGAGGGTGGTGAGAGAGGGTGGTGAGAGAGGGGGGTGAGAGAGGGGGGTGAAAGAGGGGAGTGATAGAGGGTGGAGAGAGGGTGGTGAGTGAGGGTGGTGAGAGAGGGTGGTGAGAGAGGGGGTGAGAGAGGGGGTGAGTGAGGGTGGTGAGAGAGGGTGGTGAGAGAGGGTGGTGAGAGAGGGGGTGAGAGAGGGGTTGAGTGAGGGTGGTGAGAGAGGGTGGTGAGCGAGAGGGGGTGAGAGAGGGTGGTGAGAGAGGGTGGTGAGAGAGGGTGGTGAGAGAGGGTGGTGAGAGAGGGTGGTGAGAGAGGGTGGTGAGAGAGGGTGGTGAGAGAGGGTGGTGAGAGAGGGTGGAGAGAGAGGGGGTGAGAGAGGGTGGTGAGAGAGGGTGGTGAGAGAGGGTGGTGAGAGAGGGGGGTGAGAGAGATGGTTGAGAGAGAGGGGTGAGAGAGAGGGATGAGAGAGGGGTGAGAGAGAGGGGTGAGAGAGGCGGGAGGGGTGAGAGAGAAGAGGCGGGAGCGGTGAGAGAAGAAGTGAGAGAGAGGATTCGGGAGGGGTGAGAGAGAGGAGGCGGGAGGGGTGAGAGAGAGGAGGCGGGTGGGGTGAGAGAGAAGAGATATCAAATATATCAAATATAATTGCATAAGTTGATACAAAATGCTATGCAATAGCTTCACCGCGGCAGTCCCCGAGTGCCACACGTCTTTTTTTTCACACAAGATTTTTAGGTCTGAACAATTGTTTTTATACTTGTGCTTATGATTTTTACTACACTTTCTTTTACATACACAACCACACAAAATCGTTTTTATTGGACAAACGGTTATAAATATCAAAATAATCACTTAAGTGTGAACTATCGTAAAGGCAGTTAGTTGAAACAAATAAAAATCTAAGGATTAAAGTGAACAGTGACCGATAACGCACCGGGCTGCAGTTAAACTTGTCACGGTGACCCAGTTAGGTGGACTGCAGGACAGCTTTGAGCTCAACAAGTGTGACAATACTGGAGGAAAAATACTCCACGGAAACATAGAAAGTATTATAAAACAACGCGAAATATTCGGTCATTTATAAATATAATACGTCATTTATTTCAGGCATGTACCCACAGTGTAATGAAATGACTAACTCTTTTTAAGAAATATGAAAAGGAAAGTAATTATATTACATTTTTCAGAAGAATTGACTAAGGCTGATTGTAAATTTAATTGGTAATTTTAACCAGTATCTACTACTCTGCGGATTGTATCAAACGTATAGTCCGCGAATGTGGAACTTACTCAGTCAGTCATAATCTCACTATCCACTCAGAGACGGCCATTAAATCAACACTTAACTAAATGACGTATTTTTTCATACATTACATGTCAAAATCACTCGATAAATCTGTACCATATCTCTACTAAGGATGCATTTGATATCTCTGAGTACGAGCATCAGTATCCCAAAATTCATTTGCCAAATTCAAAAAGTTCCTGTTTAAAAATAGAACTTAAAAAGACGGATATGCAAATATTCATTTATTTTTTTGCCATCAATTTAAACTGAAAAAAGGTTCCAGCTATGTTTTGTAGTCTCCATTGAGGTTGGATACAAACTCAACCCTGTGCCAATTAATATTCAAATTCACCTAGAGGAACGAAGGGGATTGCTCTCGGTGCCAAATGCCACTCATAAAATAAAACTGTGCCAGAATCTACCACAAAGAATTGGTATCGCACAAAATATTGTACTATTAATTACTTCCTACGTTTAAAATCTGTGGGACTATAAACAAAAGGTTTTTGCTGGAGAGTTCGTGTACAACTCTTGATACGGATACCTACGTACGTTCTAAGTTTTGGGGTACAAAATGGAAGTAGCTAGTCAAGTTCAAAAAAGGTCGAATCGAATGACTGTGGGGTCAACCATATACCATAGAGGTTTCCGTCACAGACTTAAGTAAACGATTAGGGAGAGTCAGAGAGTTTCCATGCCTATTAACAGAAAAGTAGGTACGATACCTATATCTTGAGCAAACGGAAGGAGTTTACCACACATGCACTTCTAAGTCAGTGTCGCATCGCTAGAACCATAAGTGAATAATAAGTGTACTATAACTATAGATAACCAAACATAAACCGAAAATGAATTACATGAACTCATTGATATGATGAAATTTCATTTATGACTGTTTGTTAAGTACTATATTAGAATTGCATAGCGCATAGAGATTAGTGCCTATTAGAAAATAGAATAAATAGTCAGGTAAATAGATTGATTACCTACTTCCCTTGTCGTAAGAATGAAGATTATAAAACGTTTTCAACTGACAAACTGACTTAAAACTATGTAGGTTTCAATGAGAACTACCACCTTTTTTTAATCGGTTGAAAACAGGACCAGCAGGACAGGAAAACAGGTTGAAAACGATGGAATTAACTTACTAACAAAGAACATACACTTAAATTGAGAACCTTCTCCGATTTTGAAATGTAAAATACTTATTTATTATGATTTAAGTTATTCAAAAGCGTAAACGTTTCTCTCACTGCTGAAGTATGCAAAACATTACAACAAACTTTACAAATCTCAATACCTTAGGAATTCTTTGTTCTCTATACTTAAACGCTTTTATGGCTGTAACAGTTTCATAGAGGTTTGTTTTGTTTTAAAATCTTAATAAATGAATGAATAATGTCATATTATTCCTCACAAAAATCATCTATGTATAAAAAACAGTTATTTTAAAGTGTTCAAAAATTCCCCATTCGCAATACCTGCGTTGATCAAACAAACCGTCTAGTTGGAAATTGAATTTCTGTGTACCTCACGAATATAATAACAATAAAAAGAGTATGATTTAATTAAAACGTACTGCATTTTATTTTGAAATATTCATTTTGGCCCATACGACGACAAAAAAGTGGGAACGGGTTCTAACAGGCAGTTAGTAAACATTATGAATTTTAAAAACCTTTATCTACACTAATGTTGTAACATTCTACTTATGTTTCCAATACTTGACTTATAATTACTACTGTTATAGCGCAGACAACAAAACAATCAATTTAAGCAATTTCACATGATGGTATAATATCCTAAAACATCGATATCGATATCGTAAAATCTCATTATAACATCAATAAAACGCGACCAATTAACCTGGCGAGCCTTATGTCAAAATCCTCATACAAGTTGTATCAAATTTTGATATTAGGCTGGCTTTTGAAAACAGTTGGGTTATACGTGAAAACTTCGTCGAAACTACATACACAAAACTCTTTGGTAAGATCTCGCTCGCTCCTGATTGGCCCTACGCGCAGCTGCGCTCTCATTGGTTAGATTTTAATGGCGGCAAGTTCACTGTGACAATACCTACACGTACGCGTGAAAAACTATTGTCAGCTTTTACTCTTGTTGTTTGATTAATTGCATTAGTGAAGATAAAGTAGTGTATGCAACTGCATATAACACGGGTATTAAAACACTCGAACGAACTCGAACTCGAACTCACACTCGTGTTTTAATACCCTTCCTTATATGACAGTTGCATAAACTACTATTACGCAAAAGTGGCTAGACCTAGTTTAACCAAACATACCTAACTAAGAACCGCCGCAAGGAAACCGCCTTACCTATAACACCCCTCTTTTTGAATAAGATAGTGGCCAACCCTAGTATTGGAGTTTTTAGGCCGGATAAAGGCCTCCCATATTGTCTTACGATTGAAACAAAAGATATTTTAATCTACTTGTAAAATCACAAGAAATCTCACATCACAAAACACAACAAAACATTCTCCTGCACAACATTGTTCTTATCTCATTGCAGTGCACCTTGGAAAATTAAAAACCTACGAATAAATACAAAAGCTAGATAAAAATACGAAATGCGTGAGAATGGGAGGAAGCTGCCTACTGCAGGGACGCCCACGCCACCTGACGTCTAACTGTCATCTGTTCTAAATGAAATAACAGAAAAAAACTCGCGAAACTAGATGTCTATGTAATCAGATTTAGTTCAATGTTTAGCTTTTAGAAAATATAGCGAAGCAAATGGTTGGGTTGTGCCTTATCACGGAATCAACTACCTATTAATATTTTCTTGGTAGGCTTGTAATTATATCTATGCGGCGGCTCTAGTGCGGCGTCGGTACCGCGAAATAATTTTAGTACGCACTGTTGCCGCACTGCTCGATTTGTATGAAAACACACGATCGTACGTTCACAATACGACAAACGCACGGCTTCGGCACCGCAGCGGTCCGACACGAAACGCATAATTTGAAAGCACCCTTAATGTTAATAAAGAAACAAAACACAACTGTATCAAACAAAGCAACTCATTGCCTACCGCATTCATTTGCCGTTACCGTTGACTTTTCTATCAATAAAAACTCATTCAGTGAGTCGTATCGGAGCTAGAATAAATCAATAGTAGTCTGATTTATCGCGGGGTAAGTAAACAGCTATAAATCATAGCGGAGCCTGGAGCGCCGGTACACTATCGGACCAACTTAAACACTGACGTCATCACAAACTAGAGGTTCATTTGCCTATTTGATAAATTGACCTCTCAATACAATCACTACATAGTATAAAACAAAGTCGCGTCTGTTTGTCTTCTGTTTGTCTGTTTGTCTGTATGCTTTTAAATCTTTAAAATTACGCAACGGATTTTGATGCGGTTTTTTGTAATAGGTAGAGTGATTCAAAAGGTTTTTATGTAAAAAAATTCCCAAAATTCCCACGGGAACGGGCACAACGCGGGTAAAACCGCGGGGCGCTGCTAGTAGTATTTAAAGAGATAAAGGTAGAATAAACTGGGTATGTCGACGGTTGAAATTAAATATTTGGATGGAACAAATGTCATGTAAATGTCGGTCCCGGTTGTCTTAATCGATAGACCAAGTCGGAATCGTTTAGGCGGTCTGAAAAGCAGGGTTGGTCTCTAACCTTATTTATTTATTTATTTAGTTATTTAATGTAACGTTACATTAAATGTCAAATGCTTCTTTAGAAGAGATTTAAAGAGAGATTGTATGAAAAGTTACATCAATTAGTTAAGTGTTAATTTAATGGCCGTCTGAGTGCAGCTGTATACGGAAGAGTATATAACTAATCTAACAAGAAAAAGGTCAGAAATGACAGCTGAAATTTAAGTACATAATGACTTGTTCGAACTTAATCTGATTAAAATTATACAAGAATGAATCTAGAGTATTTTTCAGCTTTTGTTCGTGAATAATAACTGCCTGTAAACGTTAATTAAGTGTAGCTATGTGAATTTCAATTTCCTCTTTCAAATCGAACGTCGAATTTCGAAAGTCCTCATCAAATTAGGATATCGTACAAAACTCGATTTAGATAAAATGTCTGACCTTTTGGGTCCAGAAAATATGATCAATTGGTATTTGAGTTGACCGCTGGATATTAATAATTAAGTTGTCGAAAATAGTGTTTTGGTCGTGTAGTAGGAGGGAGTGCACCCGGGGTAATTGCAGACCAGCCCTTAACTTCGTTCTGGTAATCGTATCAGGAGCTCCGACGGCCGCGCGGCCAAGCCTGGAGCTCGATCTAATGCCCCTCGCAATGTTTCATCTCAATCCTTAATTGAGATATCATTTTTTCTTAAGTAAATAGGTATCCGGAACCAATTCCCCCTAATTCAATAAAGACAAGAATTTAACGTAAAATTTGGAATTAACAAATTCTTACATTATTACCTAGTTACCTACCTATCGATTTCCAATTTGAACGCCTAAGTAGACTCGTAAAACGCGAGAAGACCTTTCAATATTCATCAAAAGAATACCTGATCTATAATTATTATAAAGAAAATTATAGTACAGGATCCTTTCGCATCCTTTGTCAGGCGAAAGTAATCAGAAAAGAAAATTAGTAGCATCTACCTGTGCCTACAGGGATGGATAGAAAGAGGAATAAGAATGGATGCTGGCGGATATTATTAGATAAAGATATATTATGGATCCATAACCATCTATCTATCTACACTAACATTATAAAGAGGAAAACTTTGTTTGTTTGGTTGTAATGAATAGGCTCAAAAACTACTGGACCGTTTTTAAAAATTCTTTCACCATTCGAAAGCTACGTTATCCACGAGTAACATAGGCAATTTTTAATCCCGAAATTCCCACAGGAATGGTCACAACGCGGGTAAAACCGCGGGGCGCTGCTAGTACTAATATAATAAAGCTAAGGAGTTTGACTTTTGTTTGTTTGAACGCGCTTACCTCCTAAACCAAGTATCGGATTTGAATTATTATTTTCTTAGCGGATAGCTACATTCAATAGACAATAATAGGCCATGCTATATCCCTAAAATCCAACAGGAACGGGCACAGCGCGGGAATAACCGCGGGGCCCTGCTAGTTAGTTAATATTTACTCAAACCAGAACGCATATACTGTTTTTACTTTACTGCCAAATCATAAAGTAGAATCTAAACCTCATATTAGTCAGATGGTATTGCTATTTTAATTAAGTTCCGGTTATTTATGGCAAGTTTTATGTGTTTGCTGAAACACATCTGGACTTCTGCGGCTGTGTATCATGCACCCTCATAATATATAATTAGGAAAAAATATATAGAGTGTTTAGATAGGACGGGTACTTCGTTAGCATAGATAATGAGTTCTATTTATAAAGTATCTCATTAGTTTAGCAAGGTAGTGTGGCATCGAATATGTGGACCTTTTAGTCGGAATATTCTTAATTAATTAGCTGAAGGTTTCAGGTGAAATACTCGTAGTATTAAGTTTACCGTAGCGTTCAGCCACCGAAAGCTGCGAAGCCACCAATATTGGAACAGACCGCAGATAGATAAAGTCTTAGCTTCTTAACCCGACTGCGTCTAATTGATTAATTTCATCGGTCGCCGCTAGCCTCAGAGTAAATAAATCCCTATTTCTGTGTAAGTAAATACTAGTAAATATAGATATAGCCCCTTTCCGTCTTGCCGGATTTGGGATAAATTTAATTGGCAATTTGTACCTGCAGGGCGTCCGATAAATGATGAGCCACAATTCACAAACATGAGGACATTCATTCGTGAGAAATCAGTCGAGTGACGCGACATTCGGTCATACATACGTGATCACGACTTGTACTTATGTAAACATCTCGCCACAATATGGCTCAAATACAATTTTCTTCAAAGGAAATGTACATGAAATATCTATATTTTCTTATGAAATGGTATTTTAGTATTTAAGGTAGAAATAATGAGGGTATTATGTTCTAATTCTTACTACCTACTCTTTATAGAAGGATACGATGTGAGATGTCATTTATTTTACAATTTTAAATCACTTGCTTTACGATATCTGCCCTTTCTTAACTGCCCTGCCTAAATAATTAATGAAAATATTTAGGTAGTGTGGATACCTACAACACAAGTAATAATAAAAAACCTATTGAGTTTGCCTTACCATCAGCGCTATGATATGCTACTTGACTGGTGGCGTAACAGAAGCAGCGCAAACGTTCTGCCAGAAAAGGTACCATTATCTACATATGTACCTATATATCTATTCTAAAACATATAAAAGTAAAAGTATTAGCCTGTAATGTCCCACTGTAGGGCAAAGGCCTGTCGTCTCACTGAAGATATCAGTACAGTGAGGAGGTTTCAAGCGTAATCACCACGCTTGCCTAATGCGGGTTGGTGATCTCAAACCCGAGCCATGTTTGAAAAGTAGGAAACATGTTTTCGCTCGACCTGGAAATTGAACCCGGGACATCAGTCTTGGCAGGCGAGTGCACATACCACTAGACCACCGAGGCGTTATATAATAAAGCTAAAAATGTTTGTTTTTGTTTTTTGTTTATTTGAAAGCGCTAATCTCAGAAACTACGTCTCCGATTTGAATACTTATTTTTGTAATGGATAGCCACTTAGCCACATTCAACTAGAAGGTTGCAGGCTATTTTTCATCTCAAAATTTTCAAGGGATCAGGCACAACGCGGGTAAAACCACATGACGCTGCTAGTCCTTCATATTATTTACATCCAGCTACGTACGTGCGGTTACTTTACTACGCAGGTCCTAAATGACTCAAATTGCATGTTTGTAAACTCGACTCATTACAAAAGTTAAGTTTATCACGCCTTGGTTTTGTTTAACAAGTTTCGGCGGTTCAAACGAAAATAATAATGAAAGTTAGAATGCACGTTGAACAACACTCGTAACATAAAAGACCTGGAGTTGCTGCAATTAATATTAAACATTCGGTAAATATTTATAAGATGAGTGAACATTAACAGAAATGGGTTAAGTTCCCCTTCTTTAATCAGTCCTTTTAAAGTAAAGCCAAATAACGACCCGCAAAAACCCTATAGGGATATATAGATGATGGCCGAAATTGCTGTCAATTTTCAGGAAAGAGGTTGTAATTAAAATTTAAGAAACATCCTTAAAATCGTGGTATTTTCCCGTGAGTATATGTATGTAAATAGGTATTCCATTACAGTTGTATTCGTTGATAAAGGTACAATACAACATTAGAAAAGTTATTCACATCACATCACACCTGTATCCAACTAGATGTTGAAGGTCAATGAACAAATAAAAGTAGAAAACAATAGACAAACTATTCTGTACACTGTCAAACAAACGAGAGTCGGATAATGAAACAAATCCCTCACAAACAAGTGCCAAGACAAAGTGTTAAGACATGTCGCCGCGACTCCGTGTCCTGTCGTAAAGCTATCGCCTTAATCCTTTGGATGACAAAATAAAAGTTGGAAGACGTGGGCACTATGCGGTACGAGACTCTGACGGCTTAAACTATATTATCTCATTGCTAAGATCTCAAACTGAGACTCTCAGTGCTTTGTGGGAGTTGCGCTCACCTACGCTACGACTAGAAGCAGTGGTTACTTATTTACAAAGCTTATTCTTCAAACCATCAGTAAGCATTCAAATGACAGCCTAGGTATAACAACACAAATGGCAGACAGATCTAATTGTTCCCGTTTTCTTTGTTCAATTATAAGTCAATCAGATAAGGCCTCGATTACAAGTTGGTTCCTAACAGCGGCGTGTGATAAGGAAGAGAATAGCTAGCCAACTCCCGCTTGCAGTAATTATTCAAAGCCGTCAGGAGTCCACCCATTGTTCCATGCGATCCCACTTAGTGGCCGTTTGTTCTGTCGCATTTGTGCTTCCAACTTTACTCAACCGGTTATTGTTTTAGAACATACGAATTTCCTTTCGCCTCATTTGAGATAAACACCTAAACAAACAGCAGAGCATGAAAGCGCCGCAGCGGTTGGGCACTTACGACGCGAGCAAACTAATATAATGTAGTCGCGGCGCGTCGTGCGCAAACATTAATACTGCGCCCGCACTATACTTTGCTACAATTACTACGAATATTTTGTTCCGCGCTCCGTTTCAATGGTACCAGATAAGAGGCTCTGTGGCACTCGCAGATCAGTAATTTGAGATTGCGACTGTCGAGTGATGAACGAGCAGAACAATATTCTTTGATACATACATAATTTATGACGCACGACCGATGTGCGGCAACTGCCTGTTCAACAATAAGGATAAACGTTCCTCTGCTAAATCTTGTTATTTTGTTACGGAACAATCTTGCGAGAGATTGATGGACGTATATAAGTTGCTGAAACTCGTTTGACTTTACAACATTTTAAAAGTTGCTGTCAACATTTGATACAACATACCTAGTTACCAAACTTTTTGAACATTGGTGGCGATTCGGCGTCCTTCGCACTAAACTAAAATATGTCAAACTATAATTTTTAGTTTAGTTTAGTTTAGTGGAAAAGCTATTCGGTGTTTCCTTCGAACTAAATTTGGTCGACGACTAAGATGAACTAAATTGAGTAGAGCCACTTACGCCGTCTGGTGGCGAGTAGCAATATTAACGTCAAAAAGTTTGTAACAAAGAGAATATAATCACATATTTTACTCTGGTTTCAGCTTGAGGTTTGAACCATATAGGTATTATTATATTTATCTATGGTTCAAACTTCAAATATTTTAAATAACTAAATTGGATGTTTACAAATAGTAAAATACATAAAAAAGCATTATAATGAATATAAACAAGAAAAGAGCCAACAAAAGGCAAAAAGAGGTGATGTTGGAGCGACTCCACGCCAACATCGAGGTTGTGAGAGGTAAGCAATCCATATGCAACTACTAGAAGTCGCTCTTTTTCTCTACTTAGACTTACGCAGTAAGTACTTCGCTATACCGTGGATTTTACTTATCTACAGTCCCAAAATAAAGTAACTTTATTAATCTTTAACAAAAGAAACATGTCCACTTATTTTTTAATTTCATTTTTTAAAAGACTATTTTGTTTTCAGGGTATACAGTCATCAACTAAGCGACAATCACTTCATGTACCAAGTACAAGTGCAGGGATTGTCTGCGTACGATGTACCATGTACATCGAGTGCTTTCAAGGATGAATTCCCAGTGATATATGATAATATACAGACACCCATTCAACCAAGTCAACCTGCACCGATTCAGCCCACACTCACAACGTGCCACTCTTCCCCAATCCAGGCGTCAGCATCCCGCAGTTCTGATCTGCCACGACTATTCGGAAGGAAGCCTCGGTCACGTCGTGGCAGATCCAGACGCCCAACAACAAGTGAGGCCTTAGTTATGGCTCTCAACGAAAACGGACAAGCTTGGAGAGATTGTGCTGCAGGCTGCATATGTTATAGCCGCAGCAATAAGCTCATTAAACACCCAACCCTACTTCTTTAACCCTGAACCCTAATAATTATGAAATAATTTTACAATAATAAACAATTATTAGTATATAATGATGTTTTTATTACAATTTGTTTTATTAAAAACAAGCAATTAAATATTATTGTATTAATCTGGCTTATGACAGAAAATCATGATCATAATCTTCCTCTGTCTCTTCTATTGCATCAAGAGCTGGTTCAATTTGCTGTAACTGGTCTCCAGTGTCATCCTCATCTGCAAAGTGATATACATTTTTATTATACAGATATAAATGTAGCTTCTTTATACTATGACATGCTGATTAGGAGGCCACGATATACAACCTCAATCTGAGAGAACCAATCTACTGTTGAGCTCCAAACTTTGAAACTCGAAATAGCTTCCTAAATTCCTCTTCATTTTTAAAAGGATTTGAAGCTTCCCTAATATTCCATAATCAAAGTCTCTATTGGCAAAAATAATTAGATTCGAATGTTATCACCGAAGTAGTTGAACAACACACAAACTAACAACTTGTTCTGTAAATCAAGAAAAATAGGTGTTTTGCTTTTTACATACCTTTCCAATGAATTAACGGTCGCCGCCACCACAAATTCGTCCACACTTGACGATTAAATGAAGATATAACAAATAAAACACATACAAGTCTCCTTCAACTAATTTTAATCGTGATCTTTTACGTGCCGACCAAATAACAACTAAAATGACGTTTGGCATCATAATTTTGGACTAAAAATGACACTAAAAGTGTGCAGCCGAATTGCGTTTAAACTAAATTGAGTAACTAAAACCGATTAAGTCGACATACTTCAAATTAGTTTAATCGTGTGGCCGTCCGAATACCAAAACCTAGTTTGACAGGACTAAACTTATTTTAGTTTAGTTCGAAGGACACCGAATCGCCACCATTGATCAGGTGTCGAATTAATGTTCGGAAGGTAGTTAAGTGGTTCGTTTAAACACAGCCAAATAATAAAATTAATTCTCATATGCATCTGTAAACATCTGTTAAATAAAACTAAATCACGAAAAGATTACTAACTCGTCCCTCAAAACGCTTAACAGCGAGATTTCTTTTTTCTTAACTTTAGTCATTACTGCTGAGAAAATAACTTGAGGACTTTTCTTTATGGGTCATGTTAATGAGTGGATTTTATCCGCGGAATTACTCCGGCCGACCGCGCCTCGCTGATGTATGGTGCGGTACACGAAGACGGAGGAACCTTATATCAACCGTAATATAATTAGAACATGTTAGAAGCATCTAAGTAATTAAATTACATGTTTTATAATTAACACTGGATTTTATAATAGGATTTTTTAAGCTTGACGCAGTCAGATTAAGATAATGTTGAGTAATTTAGAACTTTATTAGATCCAAAAAATTGAAAATCCTGATTGGCTTGTAAGTAGAAATTACGGAAGTTTTAATGTGACAGAGTTCTTAGTATGTTTGATATTTTATTTCGTTCGGTAGGTAAGGTTAGTTGATGTACAAATCGTATTTTTCTATTTACCTAGTCTAGTCACGTATAATTGTACACCGTTCGAGTAGGTATGTATCTAGACATTTTAATCAACGCGCAAAAAGTTTGACGTGTCTCCGACATCGTATAATGCCTTTCTAGGATATGCAGAGCCCAAGCAAGTGAAAAAATAATCTGCTTTATTCCCCATTAAAACACCATTATAAAATGTTTTGTTTCTTTTGTTCTTTGGAAAATTGCGTATGTCGGAAAGGGACAAACCATTTGATTGCTGTTAATATTTTAAGTGCTTATTTATAGGACAATAGGTATTTTTTTTTAATATTTGGTTAAGGCATAATATTTTGTTATTATTTATTAATACGAAGGCTTAACGTCATCATTATTAAAAAGTCTATTCTCTATATACTCAAGTACTGGCATTACTAGGTGAGATTTTATTTCTGTAAAATAAATGTCCTATTAAGGTTGAATAATAAATTGCGAAGTCATCAACCTCGTCGTTGAAAATATGACCCGCACCAATTATAACTGTCATTCCATTTCAACGGGTTGGTTTTTTATTTAATTAATTCGCCATTTTAAAAACTCGGGCAACGAATAATAAATATTCGATAAGTTGATTACCTAATATGTCTTAGGAATAAATTCCGATTTCAATTTAAATTAAGAACTCGAACCTCACTTGACTTGACTCATTTGTTTAACAAAAAGTCTTAAATTGAAAGAAAAAAAGAAATTAATTCTTTAACTTTTGAAGGAAACACTAATCTTTAAACTTTTCTTGTACAGTTAAAAAAAAGGGATAACAAAAATTGTTTCTGCATTTTGTAACAACAAATAACAAATTAAATTCGATATCCTTCAATAACTATATTTTGTAAGTAACATCAAATAATATTCGATATCCGGTATTCCTTTGATAATTGGAAGAAAAAGAAGTTGTTTTTGGAATTTTCTTTTTTCATACACAATTTTTTTAAACACGATTCCTATCTTGTTTTGTGGTCTGTGATTTCTATGTGTATTTTTCCTCTGCATCTGGCGCCATGTTTTTTGGCTGTCAGTCCTCCAATGTATAACAAGGAAAGTTAACAAATAGATTACTGAACTGAGAGTACGTATAACATACTTGTTTCGTAACGAACGCCCAATTAAATCAGTACTGAATTTTGAGAAAAATATTTTCTATTATATCATTGGGTATATTATAGATAACTTTGATACTTATAGAATGTAAAACTTTTTAATTATGATACTGTGAAGGTTACAACAATCGTTAATCAGTTTAATTAAATCCTCCTTACTGAGAATAGAATCGGTGAGAATAGAATAGAATATAAATAATTTCTGAATGATATGAGAGGCCTATGCCCAACAGTGGGACATTATAGGCCAATACTTTTGACGAATACTATTAAAGGCTAAAATAGAAAAATATTTTGGAAGGGAATGTCATAGAAATAATTAATGAGACACAGTAGAATAAACTTATTTCAGTTAGTATGTTTCACGAAATTTACACGAACAGATAGTGTATTACGTAAAATTATAAGATCCTGCGTTACTTAGTTTTTCTGAGAGTTGCTTGTCTTTTAAAGAAGACGTAATTATTTATTTTTAAGATGATTATTTGGGTAATTTGATTAGTTAAGTGCCGACTTCGTTCGCTAACTTTGTTCTGTGTACATAATTAACCAATTATTTTTAAAAGCATCACATTCTATATTTTATAAAATAAAAAGTGGGTATGCTTATTTTGGTAAAAAGTATTTTGTACACGAATTGTTCCATTAATGAGTACTCTTTATGACTTAATGACTAGGCGATGTATGTTTTAATTATTTTCTAAAAAAATCTATGGGTAGACAAACACGCATTTTCACGTAAAACATATTTTTATTTTTATAAAAAAAGTACTTTGTGGTTAGTTAGAAAAATAGTTTATTAAAAAATTAGAAATTTAAGACATTTAACAAAA
Source organism: Cyclophora punctaria (assembly GCA_951394245.1). Classification (NCBI taxonomy): domain Eukaryota; kingdom Metazoa; phylum Arthropoda; class Insecta; order Lepidoptera; family Geometridae; genus Cyclophora; species Cyclophora punctaria. The sequence continues at coordinate 5,559,904 of OX596171.1, forward strand.
TCGGTGAAGAAATATACATCTAATTTTCTTCTAAGTAAGTAATACTAAGTACTTATTTATTATTTAACTAAGTAAGTATTTACTGTAACCTATTTGATTTTACTAAAACATTCAATGAACATAAATTCACCAAAGCAATTAGCAGTTCAATAGTTATTTTTAATTACTTTTAATTCAAATAAAAACTATTTGGAAATCCTACTCACATCTATTAATACAACTTATTTTTGTAAATTCCTACCCACTTATTTATTCCCACATTTTGCAAAACTAATTTTTAAACTTAGAATCCCAAAAATGTCGCCTTCTTTAATAATAAGTTGCGAATATAATTCGAACTTAATTTTTACTTAAAATAAAATAATAAATTCTATAATTGGTATTATTAAGTTCTAAATGCGAATTACTTTTCCCCTATTAATAAAATAAAATAGTTATGTCGACTCACCTGATCAAGCCCAAAGTTGTGCGCCGCCGCCAAAAACTTCGGAACAACTAACTGAAAGTTCGCTCAGAATGTTCAGGGGAAAATAAATACGTGTGCACTCGCGGGAACTCGCTCACAACACAATGCCTCCTTCAGACTTTCAACTATGAAATCAAAAGAGGATTTATTAAATAATTCAAAGGAATATTTCGATCAAGTTCTGTTTGACGATTGGGCGCGCCAAAGTTGTATGCTGGTTTCTGTTCGCTCTTCGTGCTTATATCTTGCTAAGAGCTCTCCGCGCATGCGCAGCCGCCATTCATGTCACTCTTTGAATGACCACCTCTCCACAACCGTCATCAGCCCACAATATATTCATCAAATATTCCATTGGAGACGTCTTCTTGTCACCAGTTAATTGGTTGTTGGAACATGGAACGTGGTATAGACAAATTTATTTACTGAATTAGCTTATAAGCTGAAAGCACCTTATGTATGGATATTTTTTTTGGACAGTTGGTTTTTAGCTTTTACGTACATAGATAAGTACTAACCCATGTTTATTATTTTTAACTCGCCGCGCCTCGCGGTTTTACCCGTGTTATGCCCATTTCCGTTGGAATTTCGAGATAAAAAATAACTTAATAATCTTTTCGTTGAATGTGGCTATCCATAACCAAAAGTTATTAATCGGATCGGTAGTTTCTGCATAAAAGAAGTGATTGGCGTAAAAGAACACAAAATTATAGTGATTGGTGTTGATGAATATTCTTTATTTGAAATTCGCTAATCGACGTTGCCGACACTGCACTGCACTATCTCGTGGGTTAGGTTCCCAACACCTTCAGACAGACCAACAGATTGCGCCTCTAGGTCATAGGAAATACCTTTAATTAGAAGTACCTTTAATTAGAAGTACCTTTAATTAGAAGTATGGGTACATAGATAGTAGGTATAGATAAATTCAATTTATTACGGTTAAAGATTATCCTAATTTTTTACCTTACATTATGATTACGCCTAAGCCTCCTCACACTACTTTTCAAACTATAATGTTACTAGCCGCGCCCCGCGGTGTAACCCGCGTTATACCCGTTCCCGCGGGAATTTTGGTATAAAATATATCCCATGTTATTCTGATGTATATACCTATACAGTTTTAGCGTGAAAGAGTAACAGACATACATACTAACATCCTTACAAACTTTCGCATTTATAATATTAGTAGGAAGTAGGATGATTACGCCTAATCCTTCCCACACTAAGTACTTTTCTTATATGTACTAGGTACTTAATTTATACTCCAGTTACAGTTAATGTGGTATTGTAGTGTAGGTATAACCACAATAACAGACGACTGTATCTATTAAGCCGCTTAATCACTCCTTAAGAACCTGCTTTCAGCTCGTTAGGCTTGCTTGTCGGCGGTCAGGTCCGGATTTTAATCGGACGTCATAACAGCGGAACATTTTATATGAAGCTATTTACTTTGATATCTTCGGTGAGATAGATGAGAGACATTACAGGCTCTTTTTTTAATGTGTTTTTGTCAGAGATTTTGTGTCCGCATCGAAAAGAAATAACGGAAGTGCCAAAAAGATTTTTAAAAATAGTTTTGGACCTAGATCCAATGCGATAATAAGAGTCGGAATAAATTGTTATAACAGTTTGAGAGCAAATTCACGTTTTAAATGTTAAAAGGGATTATGTTTACTAACAAATGTTAAGTTTTGTTAGAAATTATTAAATGTTTACTCTAACTAACAAATCTTAGTATGTACCTAAATGGTTTATTTGTTAAGTACAATTTGTTTACTACCTAACAATTTTGTTAAGAAATATTTACTTATAAAATATACCTCCTTATTCATAAACGTAATTCAACTAAAACACTGATTTAAAGTGTTTTGTCCCTATCGCTCTTTGGAAAATAGCGTATGTCGGAAAGAGACAAATTTTTAATTTCGTTATTAATAGGTTGTACACATTTTTTATTATTAAAACATCACTATTAGAACATATTTAAAAAAAGAAATGACAAAATGGACGGTCTGGAGATGGGACTCTATTTTGGGTAACATAAGTAGGTACCCTTGTGTCAATGTTTTGCCACCCTAATAGCGGTTGGTAGCCCGTTTAGAATTATTTGCCAACTTCAACTAAAGACAAGAACCGTTTACCTACCTTAAGACATTGGGTCCTAATCAAAATGATGACTATTCTGATAAAACTGTAGGTAAAATACAGGTCCGTGCATTTATGGGGAGCTGACTAGGTTAAGTACCTACCTACGTAATTTAAGTAAGTATTCTTAAAATATCTATCTTAAGTAAGAGTTAGTTAGACTTTGGAGTGAAATTCTCTTCAACAATCGAAATTCGGAAAAATCAATCTAAAATTCGAAATTCCAATCCTATCCAAGCGTGAATAAAGATAATAAAGAGCTGTTAAAGTAAACTCATCAGTTAATTTCATACCTAGCCTAAAAAAGTGCTTAGTTGAGTAGATGTTGGGTCTAGAATAAAACCCAAAGCTCTAAGTAGAGGCACCTAGGCCCTCATATCCTATACTCTTCTTATACGAATATACTGACCGCCTAATTCTACTTAACTAAAATACAGTTAAGAAGTATGCATGAAGAAAAAAATGTAATAAAAGTGATATACACCCTTAGCCCATTATCTTTTAAACTTAAACCCTTTTGATTTATTAAGTTCAGTGTAAGTTCAAGGGTAAAACGTGCCCGATTCAAAATGGCTTCTATAGATCATTTTCCAATCCGTTGCGATCGGACTTTGCTAGTGTTAAACATATTGGACTAAGAAAAGATGTTAACTAAAGCCATCTATTACATTAATATGAAGAACTAGAGAAAACTTGTAGTTCTTGAGCTTAATGTGGAAGTGTGTGTGATATATTATGTAGTTAACTCATTGATAACTACACTCATCCGTTTCCATAGAAATAAAAGTATCACTTAAATAACCGAGACGTCCCCGTTACCGTTTTATAAAAAGGTTGGGTTTACGGAAGAGTCGCGTAGCGTAACATTGTTTTTCCGTGGCTAGGTGGGCTTATCGATCATCAGGGTTGGCAATGACCCCTCAAGGTTTGGTTGGAACACGTGATGGTTACACCGTTCAATCTTATTATCATGATCTATCTATTATTCATCAGACCACGAATTATTCATTAAACATAGTCTGCTATTATTATCGGTGGTGCCTAAACTGGGAACTATTTAGAACCTATAGATACATAAGTCTTGTAAAAATGTTTTAACTCAATAAATAGTAACAAGGTATCTACATCATTATTATTGAGCGTAATGTGAATTACAATAGTTGTTACTTGTTAACTGATTTAACAAATATAAAAGTTGATCTATTATGTAAAATGTCGTTAAGCTTTTTACATGATAATAATCTTCTAATTTTAACTGCTATTAACAATTACATTTCACTTTTAATTACATTCTATTACAAATTACCAATTCCAGTCTTTTATTCATCGATGCAAAGGTCATTTTAGTTTATAACTAAATTTAAAACTCTCTTTTTTAGGGTTCCGTAGCCAAATGGCAAAAACGGAACCCTTATAGATTCGTCATGTCTGTCTGTCTGTCTGTCTGTCCGTCCGTCTGTCCGTCTGTCTGTCCGTATGTCACAGCCTTTTTTCTCCGAAACTATAAGAGCTATGTTGTTGAAACTTAGTGTGTAGATGTATTCTGTGAACCGCATTAATATTTTCACACTAAAATAGAAAAAAAAAAATTTTAGGGGGGTCTCCCATACTTAGAAATGAAAAAAATATTTTTTTTTTCATCATACCCATACGTGTGGGGTATCTATGGATAGGTCTTCAAAAATGGTATTGAGGTTTCTAATATCATTTTTTTCTAAACTGAATAGTTTGCGCGAGAGACTCTTCCAAAGTGGTAAAATGTGTGTCCCCCCCCCTGTAACTTCTAAAATAAGAGAATGATAAAACTAAAAAAAATATATGATGTACATAACAATGTAATCTAACACCGAAAATTGGTTTGAACGAGGTCTAGTTAGTAGTTTTTTTTTTACGACATAAATCGTAAACCGCAAAAAAATACTGATTATTCATTCAATAACTCAAATGTAAATAAAAAAACATTTATTTCAAGAACTTCTTTATTATGTTACTCGCTGCTACGGAACCCTTCATGGGCGAGTCCGACTCGCACTTGGCCGCTTTTTTATTACTCGTTTTTTATGTAGGGTAACCACAATATTACCAAAATGGGAAATTCATATTGACATCAGAGTTGGCTGTCATTGTCAAATGACACAGTTTGTCATAGTCATGTATGGTGTGGATGGGATTGATCTGTCAACTTTGTCATCCTTCTGTCACCCGAACGATTTGGATTTGAGGTTATGTTCCGGTGTGGTCAATTAAATTATTTATTTACTTTACGATAAATAAGATTTATCAATCGAAAATAAAGTGATTAGCTTTTTACGCATATTGTACATACTTAACCAACAAGCGTGCTTAGAAAGGTATTGCTACCTCATCTAAACAGCCTAATTCATCATGGGAAAAGTGAAGAAAATGAAGCCCTCTCAAGTGGGTAAAAATGTAGCTCTTGCTGATCAGATCGAGTCTTCAGGCTCAGTTAAAGCTAAGAACAGAACTAAAGAGAGGAACCGACAGGACGATGATGATGAAGTAAGTAATATAAATAAATTTCCTTTATGTTTCTGTGCTCATAAAATGTTATAAAACTGGTCTGTATTGTTTTAGTTCATCAACGCAGACTTGTCCAAGAAGATCTTAAGAGCAGCTAGAAGGCAACAAGCGGAGCTGGATGATAATGCTGGACCTTCCCCTGCGAAACATGTTACCATTGCCCCCAAGTTACAAGGTACACAAGCTATATATTGTTTCTGTAATTTAATGAGGAATTTCACTTCAATTTTATAAAGCTTTATTATATGTTCATACAGCTAGCGTAAACTTGTACTTTCCTGTGGGAATTTTGGGTTGAAAAAGACATGTATTGAAATTGTTGTGTATATCAAACTCTTTGGCTCGTTTTTTTTTAGATAATGATTCCGACAGTGAACCTGAATCAGATAAAGATGACCTGGAACCTGACACCTATTATGATAATATTGAGATCGACGAAGAAGATGAGGCAGCCCTCAGAAGGTTTATGTCCTCAAATCCAGAGAGAACAAGGACCCTGGCTGATATTATCAAAGAGAAAATAACAGACAAACATACAGAATTACAGACACAGTTCTCAGATGTCGAAACATTGAAGTTACAGAATATTGATCCACGGTTAGACATTTTGCATAGATATTAATCCGTATTAATACGACATATATATTTTTTCATTCACTTTTGGCTCCATAGAACTTCTTTTACAACCATACCTTCTATGTATATTCAAACAGTGAACATGGATCTTTGTTTTAGCATCAAAACAATGTACGAAGGTGTAAGGGATGTCTTGCAAAAGTATCGTTCAGGAAAGTTACCAAAAGCATTCAAAATGGTACCACATTTGCAGAACTGGGAACAGATATTGTATATAACAGAACCTACTACTTGGTCTGCTGCGGCTATGTATCAGGTATGTGTTACTATTAACTACTAAATCAAGGGCAATATTTTCTTATTACCAATTTGACTTCCAAAATAGTATTGTTATAACTAACCCTTGCTTCATTTAATCATGTAATTGTTTTAAATCACAATCTACATTGGTATAATCCACATGAAATCTGTTCAGTATTTTAAGAGTTTAGCATAAACAGATGGACAAGTAAGATGACTTTGTTGAGATGACTATGTAAATATATGTTGTTCAATAAAGAATTGTACTTTTAATAAATTATTTCGTTCTAACAGGCTACAAGAATATTTGCATCAAATCTCAAAGAGAAAATGGCACAGCGTTTCTACAATCTGGTCCTACTGCCGAGGATAAGGGATGATCTACAGGAGTACAAGAGATTAAACTTCCATTTGTACCAAGCTCTGCGTAAGGCTCTCTTCAAGCCTGGTGCTTTTATGAAGGGTATTTTGCTACCTTTATTGGAGGTAATTTATATGAAACATAAACTCACTGCACTGATATCTTTAGTTAGATGAGAGGGTCTTTTCCCAGCTGACATTATACCCAATATACATTACTCAGTTTATAGCCAGAAGATTACTTACATTTAACTTTACCTCTACCATTACAAAAATACATTAGTTTACATACTTGTTCCTATTTCCAGGCAGGGGATTGCACTCTCCGAGAAGCTATAATAGTCGGTTCTGTGTTAGCCCGTAACTCGGTACCTGTGTTGCATTCAAGTGCAGCATTACTGAAAATAGCAGAAATGGACTACACTGGTGCCAACTCCATATTCTTGAGGATACTATTTGACAAGAAATATGCTCTGCCTTATAGAGTGGTTGATTCTGTTGTCTTCCATTTCCTTAGGTAAGTAAATTAAAGTTTATTGGATGGGTTGTTTTATATATAACTAGCAGCGACCCGCGTTGTGCCCGTTCCCGTGGGAATTTCGGGATTTTTTTTTACATAAAAACCTTCCTCTTGAATCACTCTACCTATTACAAAAAACCGCATCAAAATCTGTTGCGTAATTTTAAAGATTTAAGCATACAGACAAACAGACAAAACTAGCGACTTTGTTTTATACTATGTAGTGATTGGCTTGGTCCAGATTCCAGAATTAAAGCCTTCTGTTTTGCAAAAAAATTTATTAGTTAAAATGAAGAAGATGCAAGACATAATAGCATCTATTTTATATAACAATTATGAATATTCCAGTATTGTACATGTTTTTGTTTCTTTCAGATTCCAAAGTGAACATCGCATGTTACCCGTGCTATGGCATCAAGCATTACTGACATTTGTGCAGCGTTACAAGGCAGATATATCAACAGAACAGAGAGATGCATTGTTAGAGTTGTTGAGGAAGCAGTCTCATCCTACTATTACTCACGAGGTAGGAGTAATTTATTAGTAAGGAATAAAATATGACATTTATAAGCTAATGTTACAGTTTGTGGAGATTGTTCCAAAAACATATTCCACATATTGACAACCTCCTTGGCTACTACATGGTTCAAGACAAAAAGTATTGCTAGTGGTACAATGATACAACTCTATAGTCATAATTATATATACATGCCACTTTTCTTGACTCATATTGCGTTTTGTTACAGATTCGAAGAGAATTACAAGCAGCTAAGTGTCGAGATGTTGAAGTTAATGAAAGTGTATCTAATGCGATGGCTGTAGAATAAAATAAATGTATCTATTTATAAAAATGTTATTTTATTTAACTAATATTAACAAGAATAGGTCTATCAACTTGGCTGCCCACTAGATGTACTGGCGGTAAAATAGAACTCTTACAATCACATTTTCTGCCCGACACATAATCAAAAGATCCAATTCTACAACCACATTGAGCACAGTTCAGTTTCCCCTTAGTCCACTGTTCTTCTTCCACTTTAACCTGTATCCATTCAGGCAGTTTATCTTCGGCTAAGTAAATAAAGTTTTTCAAGTCGTAACTGCTGCAGATTTGTTTATCACACAATGTGTTATCATTCGTAACAATAGATACATCGTTTACAAGGATGTGCCGACATTTATGGCACTTAATTGAACCCGTTGGCGATAAATTCATTTTGAACATATAACACGTTTGTAATGTATAATTTATTATAATTATAATCACATCACATTGTGTTTTAAAGGCTCACAAAATGTTATTTATTTGTTTTGTTTGTTTGTTGTGGTAAATTTTAGGTTAATTTGGAAATTGCCTTAATGAAAATTTGACATTGACAGTTTTATGCTATGACATTCATTACGGTACAGATGGCGAAACTGAACATATTAATTCTAAAGAGCTGTGCTAAAGAGTCTTAAACCCCATCTTAGCCCTTTGATCAGACAAACCACGACCAAAAGAAGGTTTAAATCTTGGGAATTATCAGTCCGATTTAAATAATAGATAGCCACATTCAACGGGAAGTTTTTAGGCTATTTTTCATCCCGAAATTCCCATGGGGACAAGCACAACGCGGGTAAAACCGCCGGGCGATGCTAGCACCTAATAAAATACAAAGAAAGGTCCATACTTTAATTACGTACCTAGATAGAGAACATACCCTTTAGTAATAAACGTTCCTAAGCTCATCCAGAAATGTTCACTGTTATCATAATTTGGACCATCACTGTTAGAATTTTAAATATTCTCTTACAAAATAAAGGAATTAGTTAATATATGTAGTTTATAAAATTTGTACTGCCTCCTTTATAGTTGAATTAATTATGAATGGTGTAAAATTCCTAGCTTGTACGTAGGAACCTAATAACTCACGTATCTAGCAGTACCTAACCTACTTTACTAGGTAGGAATAAAATATTATATATCCCTCCTAAAATATTTAAGTGTAACGTAGGTAGTACCAAAAAGTAGGTAGGTACTAAAGTTGTGATATAATTATTGTAAGTATTAAGCTTTAGTTGATGCTGGATCGGTACCTACTTAATATTTCATGTCCAGCCGAATCATTAATGAGTAAAGAGAGACGGTGATTAATATTTTTATTGAAGCCCGCCGTCGCGAGAAGCTCATCAATATTAAAATGATCCAAATTGATCTTTCTTTATGTCATTAACACCTGACGATCGGCAAATATTCCCAGAGGAAATTTCCTGTTCGTTTGAACTGCAATCAATATGAATCGACCTTGTATCAAGTCCAACCATTCAAAAATACTTGCTTGATCCTTTTTCTCATGTTACAGTACAGGATCTTACGTAATATGTTGCTGACATAATAAAACCAGTCAAAACTAAAGTACCTACCTAATTAATAATACCTAGTGCCTGAATATATATGTAATACCTACCTAAGTGATACCCACAAGCCCTTTATCTTTAAGATTCTGCAATTTAAATTCCTGAAATACAAATACATTGAGTAACTTTTTAAAGAACTACCTACCTACTTTTAGGGGTATTAGGTATTCAGGTAGATAATCCTTCGTTCAAAAAGTATATCTTATACTGTAGGCGGGAGCCTCGTTAAGTCGGTCTCTTACGTGCCTACATATACCTTTTTTACCTTAACATTGTATGACAAAATGTTTTATTTATAAACCATCTCGAAAATAATAACAAAGGTACGGCGTACGGATATCGCCCCGAATTATCTAGACGTTTATTTACGTCGGGTTTCTCTGGATTATGTTAATTTCTTTATTTATTATCGCCTCCGTGGTGTACCTACAGATTATTCATCAGACCCTTAAAAGGTATATTGTACATTGTATACTCCTTATAAATAAAATTGTATGTAGGTATGATATGCCTAAGAAATATGAAATACATATGAGAAAGTGTTTTTTTATAATATTGTAACCCTAAGTAGGTACATAGGTACCTAGCTCCTTCATACAATACGTTGATGAGTAGAACCTGCCGTCTAGTTCCTACCTAGTTAGGATAAACTATTTGACTGTCAAGGAATATAAGTACTTCTACAATAATAAGTCCATGCTTCTACATGACTTCTACAACTTTACTGTGACACTGTCCAGTTTACAATGAGTTTACCACTTTATCTGGGACTCCCTGCGAAACTGGACTATTGACATAGAAACACCGTAGCTGCGCAATTTTTATTAATTCTGGGATTTATGAATTTAGCACCATTTAATTACATACGAGGACTTACTTCCACTATTCGGCTTCGTTCAACAATACACAACTTCGGTATCAGTATATCAGTAAATACATTGGTTATTTTCTTTCGCTAGGAAAGTACTTACACCCACATTTTGGTTGAATATAGCACTCCTATTATAGGTGCCAACGGGATAAAACCAACATCCCTGCGTAGAAAGACATTTATGAAGAAAAATCATAAATTTGCTGAACTAATCGGTGATTTAAAATCCAAGTTGTTAAATCCATGGTTTTAGTCTAGTCAAAGAGAAATATAATAAAACTGGGATTCTTTATGGTTTTAGGTCAAAGTCATTAATTACATTAAATAAAAATGGTACAATAAAAACAGTACATACCCGCATACTTTCTGTATTCTGAGCCCGCATTACCCCACAAATCCAAACTGGATAAAAATGAATCCGGCAGGAGATTGTTGTTATTAAAGAAAACCTGTTCTCCAAATGTAGGTACTAAATAAGTACTTTGTACCTACATCCTACGCAGCCAAACAGTTGAAATCCTGGATAACATGGTATGAAACTTTTTATTTTGGTTAAGGCATGTTAGTAAGGGGCCTAGTGTTATTATTACCTCAACTTATCTCGGTCTTCACAAACCCCATGCATCAGAGCGCTTAAGAAGTACAAAACTCATTCGTGGTATGACATTCCGAATTAGTTTTGTACTTCTTATTCGGTACGGTATGCCGTACCTTCAGGGAAATATCTGCAAAGCATGCGTTAGTTATGTTTGTGAATACGTACGTAGTAACTATTTAGTAATCTGTGATACGGGTGTTGAATGTTGATGTATGCTGTAGTAGAGTAACTTACATAATTACTTATTTCACCAGTTTAGAGTTCTTACCTATATACGATACATAAGTTAGATGAAAATTTATCTATATCGATGCTATCTATAGCTAGGTACCTAGGTTCTTATGTGAAAACTTTCTACCTACCCCTTTGGTTACATACAAAACTGGCTCATGTAGAGATATCTACAGTAGAGTCCGTAGAGTCCACTTAAGGTCACCAAAGTTGATGATGATCCCACCAACAAAAAAAGTTAGCCAACGGTTTGCATAAATTTATGTAAAGCTAAGCAAGGTTTAATTTTCGATAGCAACACGCGCGTGTGGTTATAACTACAAAATTAACATTTTAATTGTCGACGCCGCCGGACAGGGCGGTTCATCCTAATCGCGGCGACAACCTCTACCCCCTGATAAATTGCCGCGTTACGCGTGACATGCAATCGCTCGTGTGACGAGACCTTAATAGGAATTATAATTTTCCACATCCCAACCCAATATCGAATGCGTTAAATTGAACGGACATCCAACTAAATGAAGCTTTGTTTAGTTTGACCTCCTAAAAGTGACATTTCAATTAATAGAAGAAACCTTTCATTCTCTTCATTTGATTTATATGATCTGATGGCCACATGAAAAATGTGAAGTAGGTATGTGAACTCATCATCTATAATCGGTAGACATCGAATAGATAGGTATTACCAAGTCTAAAACTGACTATGATTCGAATGTAAATTATCTTATTTCATATTTTCGCCTGGGCAGAGGTGAACTTTGTACCGATTACCGATGTACCGTTAATACATATACATAATCTCAGAGTACCTTCTTATTTGAATCCCTCCTGAACGTTTAACCCTAAAACTTACATTATTCAATATTTATTGCAGGTCTTAAACAGTCTTCACAAAATATGACTCAAAATGGACCTTGCATCCGCAATGTCCAGGGGGTTCCGTCTGGCGTTCATTTGTTGTGGCATCGCGTGTATCTTGGTGATGAGCTCGGTGGATTGGAAGAAATACGCCGGCCCTGAAGAGCTGGACCTTGGAGTCTTCGAGCTACCAAAGTACCATCACTATTACCATAGAAAAATAAGACATACTCCTCATACAATATTACAATAGCAAGCAAGCTATATTAGATAACAAAATAAACTAAATAACTACAATTTATTTGTATTGTTTTCTTTAACACGCAGGTTGTAGTTGGAACTTGGAAGGTGGAACTGGTCTGATTTACTTAGGTCGGTATCTGTGCCTAGGTACACTATAAGTATAAGTATTTCTATTGGGTACCTGGGTACCTAAACGATCTGCGCGAAATAGTTAGGTATTCACATTGAGTTATATATAACTCAATGGGTATTCATGATCAAATCGTTGAATGTCCAGTAAAAACAAGCACATTAATTTTTTTCAAAAAATACCAACTCGTTTCCCCTTATCTTGCTGCGTCCATTTTATGGAGGAGGTTTCGTTTAATTATTATATTTTATTTTACAAGAAAAATATTTTCGGATCCAGTGCCAATAACTGACGGCGGACCATTTTTAAATCAACAAAACAAACATAGTTGAGCCCGTTAGAATAAACGCTGGAAGCGACAAGCCCTAGAAGCGCATTGTTCTGCACCAGCAGGTCCCCGACCCTGGCAGGGCAGAGCGTCGTGTGACTAACACAGAACATATTCTTCATTTTCATATGGTGTATTCCTGAAGGTGGCTTTTTTGCTGTCTCCAGAGACACATAGTACTGCGACAAGTATTTATTATGGTCTTCTTCCGATCTCCCTATGATAAATACTTTGGAAGCCAGATTGGTGTTGGTCGTAATCTTTAAGACGCTACCACAATTATGCGTGTCTTCGTACTTTAGGAGTAACAGCTCTTTAGACACCACTCCTTCGTGGAATAATGCCTGGAAACTATCTACTGCCATCCCCTTCTTACATTGTGGGCTGAAAAGTTTACCAATCATTAAATAGGTACCAAAAAAGGTGCAATTGTTATTATTAGTTATTTATTAATCCCCCCCGGCACGTATCTCGCAATGTCTATGTCCACTTTAAGATTATAATGGGAGGGGCATAAGTATTAACTAAAAGCTCCTCGGCTGGCCACTAACCTAAGTACTCAAACTCACTTCTATCTAATTATCTACTTCTAATTAACTAGGTAAGTTTGAGAATGTAGGTAGATCAATAATTAATTAGACTGGTATGTTTTGAGATTCTTACTCTGTATTACTTCCCAAGTGAATCCGCATGGGCCCCAATTTTGCGCATATTCCATTTGCTAAAATAGAAGTGGTGCTTATTACCGCGCCCACGCAAAGTATGTCCTTAGATATCACAGAATAAATTCTTGCTACATAGTTATGCTCATCATTCCGAACTCTGAAGCAATGTCTTTCATCAACTTCTGTTTTGTTCATATTATCAAAAAATCCATGATAATGCATCACCAAGTTGTTAACGATGCATGCAACAATAGCCAAAAAAATCGCTATCAGCAAAGCTACGATTCCGATCTTACTTTTTGTAGTGCGATCATCCCAAGGGGTATTTATAAAATCATATTTGAACTCTAACTTTGCCGGATCTACTTGATTAAGGGATATTTGGTTAACACCGAAGTCATCCTCCATTACAACTTATTGGGGAATAAAACTTTTAAAAAATGTTTTGGTAAGTAGGTACTTAGTATTTGTATAAATATGTAGTTCTGTATATTATATTTAGGATTACTTTAATGGTAGGTATGTACTTAGATATTCATCGAGTAGGTCAAGACCGAATGCATTCGATATAAAATAAAATTAATTATAAAACCAACCTGAATCTAAGCGCATAACTTCAGAACGATTGCACCAAATTGGATGTTTTTTTTTTAAACCAGAACAAGGTTTTTATTTATGAAAAATAAGGAATAAAAATCTCAAAATTCCCACGGGAACGGGGGGCGCTGCGGGTGAAACATCGGGGCACAGCTAGTTTATTATAAAACTGCTGGAGCTAGATTTAAAATCAAAGCCCTTCTTTATTAAATTGCATGTTATGTTTGTATGCGATGAAATAAGAAGACAATAGTGGCATTTGGAGAGTACCTACGTTAAATTTTTGGCCCCGATTGTTTCAATCGTTATATTATTTTGTCGGAGCCAGACTGAAAATTCCTGTAGGCCATTAACCGACACGAACTTTCTTATCTCCTTGACTGACTACAATATTTATTATTCATTGTAGTTTTTTAATTTTTAATTATTCGAAGTGTCAATGTCGAAAATGTAAGTCATATCAACGTCAAACCTTTCATGTGAAAAAGTGTGTGTATGTGTATGATGTGTGTATCTCTGTGGAGGTCTGTGCTGTGGAGTGTGGAGTGGAGTATTATTAATCTATTTTATCTTTGCTTTGATTGTTTTGTAATTAAAGTATTCGTTTAAATGTATAATTTTAGTTAATTTTTGAATTGAAGTCATCAGTTTTGCTAGTCAAAATGCCGACTGTTATCTTATTGGACGTTTCTTTATCAATGTCGCGTCCTGTACCTTCGTCAGATGGTACAGAAAGTCATACGAGACATACAATCGCTACGACGGCTATAAACACATTTTTGGACTATTTAGGTGCCCATACAAAATTGGAATATGTTTCACTTGTGTGTTTCTCATCTACTTATGAAGGTAAGCCCAAACTGACTGTCCATTCATGAATAAAGTATTCTTTTGTGACTCAAGTTTAACTGACTGCATTTCAGTGGACAGTAGTACCACCCGGCGTAGTTCCTTCATATTTATTGCTACGAAAATTACTATTGGGTATAAACTCAGTTGCTTAACAAACCTATGATAAATGTTTGTTTATTTCAGTGGTTGTCCCGTTCACCCGAGATTATGACAGCATAAAGAACAAGCTATTACAAGTTGAGGAAGGCGATAAGACTTGCATTGAAGCTGCATTACTGGGAGTCAACCAACTGGTCCTCAATGAATGGGGATACCAGACCCCTGTGCAGATTATACTGGTAACTAACTATTCTCACTTTTAATCTGATTTCTTTCATTATATATATTTCAGAGATTCTTTACTACTTCCATATTACTAAATAGCAGCACCCTATGGTTTTACCCGCGTTGTGCCCGTTTCCTTGGGAATTTCAGGAATTTTTATACTTGTAAACCTTCCTCTTGAATCACTCTATCTATTAAAAAACTGCATCAAAATCCTTTGCATAGTATTAAAGATCTAAAACTAATATTATTCTTCAGTTGACAGATGGTAGTACAGGCGTTGGACCTATTGGCCGCAGTCGTATAATCCAAGCTCTTCCATTGCCTCCATCGTATCCTGCGAAGATGCATATACTGCCCATAGTTTCACCCCATGATTCATGCTTACAGCAAGGTAAGTTATACTAGCAATGAACTCTTTCACAGTTCAGCATCCCATACTTGGGTCTCAACAGAAAGCATAGCTTCACAAGTACCCTGTTTGCCGATTTGTGGTGATCCATATATGGAGCATCAGACTATTTAAGATAAAGGAATAGCCTGTCCAACTTCTGGGCAAACGTCTGTCATCTCACTGAAAATATCAGGTTGGTTAGGCCTAATATAGTGTTACTAAACTAATATTATATTCTTTTTGTTTTTGTGAAGCACTAATCAGTATTTAAATTTATTCTTATTACTTCTTTCACTGTACTGATATCTTCAGTGAGATGAGAGGCCTTTGCCCAGCTGTAGGACATTACTTTTTCTCTTCTTTCAAATCATCTAGCTAGAGTTATCAGATATTTTTTAAATTTCAGCAATGCCCCTCTACCAGAAGATAATAGATTTACTAACAAGTTCAAATCATAATTCTAATGGGACTATCACCAAGGGAACAATCTACTGCCCTGACCAACTCAATGTGCCTGGGGTGAGTAATCTATACAAAGTATTTAATGCATGTGAGTCTGATTCTAACATCCTTATATAAGACCACACACATCTATTTCCATGTTTCATAGGTAATAGCAGCAATGACTAAGCTATGTGAACAACAGTACCAAGAGTTTTGGTGTAACTTGAAGTGTGGACAGTTGGAGTCACGTGTCCAGCTGTTTCCAGCCCCACAGACCATATCAGAGGAAGGACTCGATGATACCTTCACTATTTCCAACCAAATACAAGTGGTCGGGTTTCTTACACAACAGGAGTTAGGTAAAAGAGTCATTGTTATAGAACTAGAGTGTAAGCAAAGCAAAAAGGCTACTATGTCTATGGTCATAGCAGAGAACCCTTCGGAGGGGATGGGTTGGGGGGTAATTTATCTTTGATTGTGAATTATAGCGCGCAATCCGATATTTATGGTCCAGTTTGCTCCTTTAGGACTATTATGCATGCCAAAACACAATTTTCTTTTCGATTTTCATTCCTCTAAAGAGATCGCCTTCTCTCTATTACTATATGAAGAAAAGATATTATAAATAATTAGAAGAGATAGTGTTTTTGGCGTGCATCTAAGCCCTGCTGGTGATCTTCACAGATGAGCTTAAGAATATTTCATTCTAGTTCTCATTTCATAAATATCTGCCACACCTTAATTATTTTTCCTTTAAAAATAAGTTCATTTATCTTTTTGTGCAGGGACTCCAATAGCAATAAGCAAACATTTAATCATTCCTCAAGCACAAAATATGGGTCCTAATTCTACAAATAGAGACAATAATTTCGGATCAAAAACTCCTACAAAGGTAACAACAAAATTTATTTAATGGTCTATTATTTCATCTTTATGGTCATTCAAACACAAAAAATCTTTCTATTTCAGGAGGGATCAACTACTGAAGTACCAGCGAATGAAGAGGATTTAGATCCTAGTAAAATACCAAATTTTTGTGTACTACTTCATGGGGCGCTGAAGGTAAGAAGAAAATAAACGCTACACTTAAATTTAATTTTGTGATTCTTAACATAATTACTGCTGTACGCAAAAAATTTTTAAGGGTGTCCCCAAAATATTTGCCTTTTACAGAAGGTCTTTAGAACCACCACCAGTGAGAGTCAACACTTTTTAATACTTCCTTTATCATGTTTCAATTCAACAATCCTAACTTCCAGGTAGAAGGAATGGCCGCCATAGTGCTGCTAGGCCCGGAATGGTGGGGCTGTGTATCAGCGTGGTGCGAGGTGTCCCGCACGAGGCGCTCATGTCTGCTGCTCAGCGTGATGCGCCCCGGAGTCAACTCCGCGCCGTGGCTGGGGCCGCTGGACCAGCTCGGACCGGCTGAAGAAGGGACTCCGGGAGGTTAGTTAATTTCGAAGCGAAGTCGATTATTTAGATTATTGAACAGGTGCAACCGTAAAAGCGCACCAGATGAATAGTGCACCCACCCAATGGCCTTATTAGTAAAATATATTAACATTAAGCAAGAACAATCAGTCCTTGTGGCTTAATAGCTTATAGACAAAACCTTTTGTTCATAGAAACCTTCCCAGTCCGTTCGTGGCGGTCTTACAGCGGGGGCGGCGGCTCCAACTGCGCCTGGGCTAGACCCCACGCGTTGCTCGCCGACGTGCAGAAAGTGCTACGACACGCAAGGAAACTGCCCGACAAAACGCAACATCTGTATAAGGTAAACTTGTGTCATTTAACTATCTTTTTGTTGAAACTATCAGGTAGTCAATTTCGCTTCAAAACATAGTTGACATAATTAATACTTATTTTTTATTTTAGGAACTAAACCGTCTCAGACGAGCTGCTATATCCCTGGGCTTCTCCGAGCTGTTATCATGCGTAGGATCTGCTCTAGAACGTGAATGTAGTTCGTTACCTGCATCAGCGCCTCCGGAATGTGCTCTACAACTCGCTCACGCCGCCACCGCCCTACGAGACCCTCGCACAGCCCTAGACATCAAACACACGCTGCAACCCCTCGCGGCTAACTTCACTCTTACCTCCATGCCACACTGACATTTACTCAAACCTCCACCTTCAAGATCTGATAACCCTATCCTCAAATCTCTGCTCTCCCAAGGAGCCTTAGCCGGCTTAGCCCGGGATAGGGACAGATCTCCTCTTCGAGATACTTCAAAATAAATAATGTTTTTTTTTTAATGCTATCACTGAATAAGCAGATAAGGACTAAATGAGAGCTTATTTTGTAATAGAAGTTATTGAACGGATGTTGTAAATACGATGTTTTATCTCAATAAGAAAATAAAGATATGAAAAGTGATATGATTGTTTTGTTGTTACTATTATGGAATACTTCCTGATTTATCTTTTGCAACATGATTCCATCCCACATTTAATAAATAGCGAATTAATACATAACTCTCCTTTTATTATGCGCTGCAATCGGGTAACATGGTTCCACCACGGTTCTATGTAAAAATAAATGTAACTGTCATTGTCTCAATAAAATGACAACCGTATGTCACGTCAATGATTTCAATGTATGTACAAGTATGTTTACTTACTCTGTGATGTTTACAATTTGTGTTTCGGCATATTGTTTACAAAATAATATAATAATCCTCGAAATTATTAACAATGACTTAAAATGCAATGAAATCCAATTAACAATGTTAAATAATTAATCTTAAATCCAAATTCATTCAAAATGTTACGAAAATATCGGAAAATAGTAATTCTAATATGTTTTTCGTGTTTACCTTACTTGTTTAGTTTGAATGGCGACTTTGTATTTGATGATTCCGAAGCAATAGTAAAGAACAAGGATATTACCAGCGAGTCGTATTTGCAGAGCTTTTACAATGATTTCTGGGGCACGGACATCAAGAGCAACTACAGCCACAAATCTTATAGACCTCTCACTATTTTAACTTTCAAGTACGTTTTTTTATAAAAAAATATATATTACTAACTAAATATTAATCAATTAAGTATACATTATTCTATGTACCTATCATTGAGTTATAACGTAGTACATATAACTCAATGGTACCTATTATAGAAATTATTCAAAGTACTTATATACTGTCTTTCTGCTCAAAATTGAAAGATGTTAAGTGTCAATATGTTATGTTACAAGCACTTGATTCAGATCACAAGATTCAATGTACGCGCTGTGCCCGTTCCTGTGAGAATATGCGGATTAAAGTAGCCTATAAACTTTCCTCTTGAATTTGGCAATCCTTGCCAAAAATATTTTTCAAATCCACTTATAATTCCAAAGATGAGCACATCTCTAGCAAACTCTTAAACTTTATATTACTAAAACATAATATTATCTTATTCCCACTGTGCTGATCTTTAATGAGATTAGAGATTTGTCCAGGAGTGGAACATTACAGGCTAATAATTAACTTTAAACATTTCTCCAACAGGTTAAACTACAATCTGAGCGGCCAAGTATTAGTAGCATTACACTTCAAGATAACAAACCTAATATGCCACATGATATGCTGTATCCTCGTTTGGCAGACTTTTAAAATATTAGTCAAAACAAAGGAGGATTTAAACATTTGGGAAGACCCAGCATATTTAGGCGCTTTATTGTTCTCTGTGCATCCTATTCACGTGGAATCTGTCGCTGGTATTGTAGGAAGAGCTGATGTTTTAGCAGCCATCTTATTTTTTGCCGCATTCATAGTATATTACAAAGAAATCACAGGAGCTAGAATATATTACAGTCATATATGCAATGTAGTGATTTTGGCTGGGATGTCTATGTTGTGTAAAGAAAATGGAGTCACTGTGTTGGTAAGTCAATCATTTGTAATGTTGAATATTTGATGTTTGTGGAGTTAAATAAACAAATCAGTCCAGTTCAGGATTCTTTTTCCAAGCAGTTCTCAGACTTGGCATATTTTGAACATTTTTACAAACTTTTGCATATAATTTAGAAAGATTTTTAATCATCTAATTTTGATTAATATAAGAATTTTACATAAGCTTTTAAATAAAATTGTATTTTTTCATATTTTCAGGGGTTCTGTGCTCTCTATGACTTAATAATAAGTTTTAAAACTAAGAAATCTTCCAAAAAAGTGGAATCAAGTACACAATCTGGCTTTATTGGCCGAATAGTATTTATAGTTGTATCTTCAGTATTATTACTGTATGCGAGGTGGAACATAATGGGTGGAATGAAGCCTGAGTTTAAGTCAATTGATAACCCAGCGGCATTCTCTGATAGTATATTTACAAAGGTAATCACATCATAATTACAATAATTGATAATATTTAATTAATCATAATTATTACATAAGTAAACACTGAAAGAAAGGCAATGTTATCAGAATATCAGTAGCAGATCTAGGAGGCTATGGGGGCTGAAGGCCCCTGATAATCATCATAATCATCTTCCCATAACAATATGTTACCCTTAAAACTACCAATATCTACCATTGATAAAAGTCTAAGGTCAACCAAACTTGAATATTAGATCTGTTGTAGAAGCCATTGTTATACTTATATTTTTAATGCTTTCTATATTATTACAGCTGGCAACGTACAACTACATATACTTTCTGAATATATTATTGCTAGTCTGGCCACACTGGCTGTGTTATGATTGGTCGATGGGATGTATTGAACTCATAGAAAAGTTATTTGATTTAAGAATAATATTTATATTGATTTTATATTTATATGGAGCTTTAATTATTAGAATGATATATGATAAAAGTGTACGAAGATCTTCTAAAAGGTAATTTTAAATACTCTTACTTTGTAGTACATAAGTTAAGTGCTTATGTGCCAATTTCTCATATGTATCTGTAATAGTATTCGTCTCGTAGTGTTTAGTGACTTAGCTTGACCTATGGTTTGGCTAAGCGATATTAGCTCACGCTGTAATCGATTGCTAAGCAACTGGTGGCCTATAGTGGTTTCTATCTGAGCGCTACCATGCTTCGGAGGGCACGTACAAATTGTCAGTTCTGGTTGTCAGAGGTCTTAATGCGGTCTAAAATCTGACCTACTCGAAATTACTTATAAGTACCTGTCAAGGTCCACATTCTTATAAGTGCTACAAGTTCGAAGTTCCTAACTTCTTTTCTATTAAGTGCCAAGT
Organism: Cyclophora punctaria; assembly: GCA_951394245.1. Taxonomy (NCBI): domain Eukaryota; kingdom Metazoa; phylum Arthropoda; class Insecta; order Lepidoptera; family Geometridae; genus Cyclophora; species Cyclophora punctaria. The sequence continues at coordinate 5,580,929 of OX596171.1, forward strand.
TCTGTACAACTATGAAATTGCCAATGTGCTAAGATTTATAAACCAATGTAGGTATAACTCTCTGTTTCAGACATGTACTATTCAGTATTTTACTGGGAGCTGTACCATTCCTACCGGCCTCTAATATTTTCTTCCCGGTTGGCTTCGTGATTGCTGAGAGGGTTCTGTATATACCATCTGCAGGGTATTGCTTGTTAATCTCTCTGGGATTCAATAAAATTATACACAGAAGACGATTTAAAAAGGTAGTAAAAAACTATGTTGTATTATTGGTGGCAGTATTACCTTGAGAACGCAATTGACTCAATATTAAACTCTTGTAAGCTCTTGTCAATGGAGTTCTTTCATTTCTCTCTGTCCTCCGCTATCCTCTTCAACTCTTTATACGATACTCTTTTAAAAATCCTAACTAATATTACAAATGCGAAAGTAACTGTCTGTCTGTCTGTTACGCTTTCACGCCAAAACTACTGAACCGATTTGAATCAAATTTGGTACAAAGTTAGTCCAGAGCCTGAGAAAGCACATAGGCTACTTTTTATCGCGAAATTCCTTCGGGAACGAGTACAACGCGGGTGAAACCGCGGGGCGCTGCTAGTATTGTAATATTTTTTCTAAAGTCAAATCGTGTTTTAACATTTTCGTTCACGGGTCACGGCGTCAGGTTTAATTTCTCCTTATTTTTCAGTTCGGCATTACGCTATTCTACCTACTCCTGTTAGTATTGAGTATAAAAACGTGGCATCGGTCCTTGGAATGGCGTTCCGAGTACTTATTATTTACAAAAGCGTTAGATGTTTGTCCAAATAACGCAAAAGTGAGATACAATGTAGCTAAAGTGGCTGATGCGAAGCAGTATACTACGTGGGCCCTGCTTGAGTATAAAGAAGCTATAGCGTAAGCGATTTTCTGATTATTATTTATTTAAACGGGAACTTACGTACGACGGAGGCTACCTACTGTTGAAAATTGCTCAACACGTTTCGTTCAGTGCGGGGAGAGACGCTGTCGCGAGCGCTTCACCCACCTCCTGATGATGGTCACCGAATGTATACATAAAATGTCTGGACGGAGATTTTATGCAATCCTATTGGTTAATATTTCTTTGTTTCTCCGCTCCGCAGCATCTTTTCGCTTCAGTGGGCCTGTAAATGTACCTTTTTGAAGAAAGGAACCAAAAATGGGACCATTCTGAAACCTTACAGTTCATTTTATTATTTTTAGATCAATTTTATAAGCGTTTTTTTCAACCTGTAGTTTCAATATTCAGATTGATAAATAGATTTGAATCAGATCGTAAAGCTTGTAACAAATATCAAGAGACAATAGATTAGGTAGTTATTTATGTACTTACTTACTATAAGTGATCTTCTTCTTCTTCATCGAGTGGATGGTCAACCTGACCAATCCTGGTGTCAGAGTAATTGAGCCGCCAAAGGCCTCTGACATGGCTCAGGTAACGACCACTATAGAATGACCGTAGAAAGTAAAAACCTTGAAGTAAAGTGATGTTTGTTTCAGTTTGTACCCAGATTATTATCAAGCCATGAACAATTTAGCAAATCTACTAAAAAACGACATGCAATATCCGGAGGCGGAGTTCTTCTTAAGAAAAGCGATCTATTTGAAGTCAGTAAAATCTTTATTCATAGAACCTTACTTTAGGTTAATAATAACGCAATCTAATTCGTTTTGCGCCAACCAATTAGATTGCGGGTATTTTCTGAATCTCATTTCCTTTGTTTTGCACAATTGTAACCGCATAAAAAGTTCTCAATTCCGTTAAATTCTTATTTTGTTCCTATATGAACTGATTTCGTTCCTATATGAATGGATGGTTCCACTTTTCAACCAATTTAATAAAAATAATATATATATTCTTATAAAAACATTACTTTGACGTCTGTTTTCACAAATATAGCTATCATTATGATTTAACAAAATAAGAATCTAACGGAATTGAGAACTTTTTATGCGGTTACAATTGTGCAAAACAAAGGAAATGAGATTCAGAAAATACCCGCAATCTAATTGGTTGGCGCAAAACGAATTAGATTGCGTTATTATTAACCTCTTTCTCTAATTGGTGTACCGAATGGGTGAAGACATAGTTATTATACTTGTACAATATGTCTCAGCTAGACATAAGACAAAACTCTAGTCCACATTATCACTTTACAAAATTGAACTCTATCTTAAATATTACAGAAACGATTTTCCTGCGGCATGGATGAACCTAGGAATTGTGTTAGCCAGCACAAAAAAATATCGTGAATCTATGAAGGCTTACAAAATGGCGTTGAAATTCAGGAAACGATATCCAGATTGTCTCTACAATTTGGGGAATTTGGTAATTCTTATTTTAATCGTGGTTCCTTAGCTCAAGCAAATATTTTTTTATAGTATATTTCAAGTTTACTCGCGTGTAAGATATTTTCCGCTAGTGAGAGGTTTTTGCATTGGGAATGGGATCTTACAGTTACAGGGTACACTATTACATGGTGGTATACATATTACCTTTTTGCATTTTGTGGGAATCTTACTGCATTTGTTATAAATTAATAAAGTAACACATCACTCCATATTATAAAACAAAGCCCCCGGCCGCGTCTTTCTCTCTGTTCGCGATAAACTCAAATACTACTGCAGGGATATTGCCGCGGTTTTTTAAATAGATAGAGCGATTCAAGAGGAAGGTTTATATGTATAGAAATTCCCGAAGTTCCCATGAGAAGAAGCACAACGCGGGTAAAGCCGCGGGGCGCTGCTAGTTTTAGTTTTATAACTGTAACTTAATGGGGTGCTAAAATTCCGAACGTTGCATCTGAGTATGATAATTAATAACTGTAAAGATTACTTTACAGTGCATTAACATGCATTAGCATGAGGCTGTAATATGTCACTGCAGGGCAAAGGCTTCTCATCTCACTGATGATATCTGTGCAATGTATTATGTTAGATGTTGAGGTATTACTTTGATCAACCAGCAAAGACCATAGTCTAGACAGTCAGACTGTCTTTATACAGTCAAACAGTAGACGGGTTCAATAAATAGTATTTATTTATTGCAGTATCTAGAATTAAATCAAACTCAAAAAGCAATGAACAGCTGGGTGGAAGCAATCAACTTGAATCCAAAACATAATTTGGCTTGGACGAATGCATTAGCATTATTGGATAATAGAAGTAAGTGATCAATTGAAGAATATGTGAAAAGGACATTTTATTGTTGTAAAAAAATAAGTGCGTTTGTCTATGTAATCTTAACCTAATCCAAATTAAAAATAATTTGTTTTTTAAATTATTTGAAAATGGCTTATTCGTGGTCATCTCTGGAAATACCCGTGAGATTTAAAAACAAAACTGGGAGTTGAGAGTACTTCTAAATATATATTCCTAAGTGTACAGGAACAACACCCATTGATAATAATAAATATCATTATAACTAGATTAATCTTTTCACAGGAGAATTTGAGATTGCGCTAGAGTTAATACCAAAGGCGCTTTCTGAGCTCCCTCATTCGCCATCTATCCATTTCGCCGTCGCCAACATTTACGGGAAACTCGAGTGGTACACACATGCGGAGGAACATTTCAAAGTAGCTATCGAATTATTCGGCTGTAAAGTGCAAGCTATTCACTACGCTAATTTAGGTAAGAATTTTTTAACTACCTACTCCTAAAGTAAGTTCGTATAGGTTAGTAGCCAACTTAACAACTAAAAAGTATGTTCAAATGTAAGTGGCTAACACGTTGGTATAAGACCGCCTTAATGCCACCGCTCGCGGATGAAAAGGCGCGCAGTTGAAATTCTCCTATTGGTTTCCCAAACAAGTAGGTATGTAGCAAGTTCGCGTAGGTTAGTGGCTAACCCTAACGTTGAAGATTTCAATTATTTTTTTAATTTTTTTTACAGGTGTTCTATATCATCGGTGGAAAAAATACGATTTGGCCCAAGAATTGTACAAGAGCGCATTGAAAGTAGACCCAAAGTTTACCAGCGCGTTAGAGAATTTAAAAATAGTTCAGAAACACTTAGTTTAATAAATACTCAAGATATTTTATTGAAATTCCTTGCCAGACGGGAAAAGACGTCGCGAATCGATGAAAAATACATTATTGAAATAAATGTTACTTATGCATGTGTTTTATTATTGTATTACATACTTCTCCCCTTCGACTTCTCCCATAAGTTATCCCTCTTGGTTTTCCCCACAGAGCATAGAAGCACGCGGCGCTCCAACAGGCCCGGCGGACCCGGCGGTGCTTCTATGCTCTGTGGTTTTCCCCAAAATCACTGACCCAAAATAAACACAGGATGCGAAATGCTTTAACAGAGGTTTCTATGTCTATGACAAGTCTATGATTACCTGAAATCGCAGATGATATGTCATTGTCATAATATTATAAAACTATGACAATTTGTTAAAAGTTCAATAAATTTCATGAAAAAAACGTGAAAAAAGCTAAACAAGAAAATGAAAAGAATCTAAGTTTTAACATTATTTACTTACCTTCAATTTGTGAATGTTTTGATTGCATTAGCGTGATATTCGGATTCATAGTTATTCTTTGTTATACTCATCTTTATTGTATCAATAGCATTGAAGTAAATTATTGATTCTACTTACGGAAAGTGAGTCGCGTCGCATTTTCCGGTGGCCGAAACGGTTGTGGAGATATCCTGACTGAATTTGAACATTACAGAAATGAATTTCAACGGTGAAATATTGTCATTTCAAGGCGCAATTATTTCCGCCGACAATGAAAACCAGTTTTCTCGGCTTTCTGCAAAAGGAGGTAAGTCTTTGCACAGAATTAGGCTTAATATACAAACAACTATAACAAATCGAATCATCCTCCTCATTGTGTTGATAACTTCACTGAAATGAGAGGCCTTTGCCCTGCGGGAGATTATTCAATGTCGGTCGGCGCATCCAGGGTAGCGGAGCAATGCCGAAAGGTAACCCTGAGTCTTGATTCTCCTTTCGTTTCAGTAAACCATAGATGATGGAACATAGTGGGAGTTTTATAGGACATATCCCGTTCCGAAATCATCCTCGAATAAAGGCTAATACATAGTTCTGGTACTTTACCTAGTTTATTGAATTCCAGGTAACGAAGAGGAAATCCAAAATGTCATTGATAATTTAGAATCATTTCTAAAACGACGCCAATACCTAGATGATGCTGGGATTGTTAAAGAAAGGGAATCTCAATTTAGAGACTTTGCTATGTACTTAGTGCTAAACTCGGAATTTATTCTGGAAGAAATGTTTGAACTGGATGGAATAGCTACTTTCATTGGGACTATAGTCCCCATACCAAAGTGTTTGTTGTGTGAACTAATGTGGAATCTGCACATGGAGAAGTTCATACATGAAATTATATCATACAGTTACCCTCAACTGTCAATGGCAGTAGCTGAAGCTTTCATAACCAACTTTAAATACTTCAGCCCTGTGGATGGCTTGAAACAACTGAGACTACTAACTTCAGCCACCTATCAAGCTATTTCTAGGTTGAGCCTTTACGATACTGAGTCAGAGCTGACCCAATTAGCAATGGCAGCAAAGATTAACTTTCAAAAGTGTGTACAGTACTATGTAGATCCCCCAAACAGCCATAAGTTGAACAAGCTCAGCAAATATGAGCTTTATAAATATTTAGGCAGAAGAGTGTATTCACTATTTCTAGTTATTAAGGAATGCTTTACCATTTTTACTGGAAAACACTCAAACGCACTAGCTATTGAGTTTTATGAAATTACATACCCAGAAAACAGTTTGAAAACTAATTCAGATGAACTAGTATGTGATGTTCGTAATTCTGTCTTGATTGATCTGTTCAATGATTGTCACACAATCTTGCTAGATCAATGTAAGGAACTAGTCATGGTTGTAAGTGTAGATGTGTTCTGTTGCTGGAGTGAGGTTGATGAAAATGGGGAAAGTATGCAACAGACAATCGGAGAACTCTGCTACAAAGTTAGGAACCAACTACTATCAATACCAGTATTATGTGACCATCCTCTTGTGAGCATGATGGAACCAATCGCCAGGAAACCTGCAGAAATGAAAGACATAATAAATGCAGCAGACAATGAAACTATACTAGGAAATATCAATAAAAATGATAGTGAAAGCAAGAAATGGATTCAGGCCATACTCCTCAAAGACCAGGTGTACAAAAATATAGAACTTCTCAAAGTAATTGAGTTAAATTTAGACAAATATGGGGAAGAGGAACGTCGCAAACTTTACTTAGTGCTGAACAAGCATGGAAACCAAAGTTTGGAACACGAAAACTTTATAAACAGTCTTTGTATGAAATTATTCCAAAAATTCAATCTGGCGACAAAGTATGAAATTTTAGATGAACATTTCAGCAATAATAACTTATTCAATGTACAAGAAACAACAGATTTCACTAACACAATGACAGAAATATTCAACAAATTCATTGCTACTCAGGATACAGACCTCACTGATGTTTTAACTGTTTTCCTACAAAATCCGCAAGAAGTGTACATCAAAATATTTGATTTAGCAGCTGACAATAACCAGCAAACATCAATAATGTTGAAAGTGATAAAACTTTTAGAAAAGTATGTAGATTATTACTATGGCAATGAAACCGAGCCTTGTATCTTTAAAATTATGCAGGTCATATTTGATAGTCATTTAGACACAGAAGTTAAACAGAATAATTTTATTAGATTTCTATGTGAATTGAAGGCAGCTAATATTATATCTGGATCCAAACTATTATTACTTATTGTTATGACTAATTTGCATAAGTCTTTGTTAAGTAAAGATATTGAACGAATACATTTGCAAGTACGGTTATTAAAGGATGCTTATACCCTGGAGGAGTTGAAGGAATACCGAGCGCCCATGCTGGCGATGATGGCTCAAGTGTTGAATATGGTTCGCTGGAAGATCAACTCCTTCACTTCGGTGGCACCCGTTGCTTTGGAATCAACATTGGAACTACAAAAATCGATATTTGCAACCTATAATGGTTCTATTTCTGGTAATTATTAATATTTAACACCTATTTTACAGCTATACATTTTATAAAAAATTGTGACTTAATGTAAAATCTGTCCGGAGACCCTTAACCATCAATGGGACAATATAGATTAGACAATAAAATAATAAGATAATAAGATTCCACAATGTAAGGCAAGGCTTTATGCTGATGTTAGACTACCCCCAAATATCACTAAAGTTACGGCTTATAATATATCTATACTTAACCTATATGGCATAACACAATTTAATGTTATAGGATGTTCAATTATTTATTTCAGAAAAAGAAAAGTCTTGGTTGAAGAGTAAACTGACCAAAATGCAACCGTTGAACTTGTTCTACTACAAAAGCTTGTGGGTAACTCAAGGATCTAATTATTTAGAAACAGTTAGTGGCAAAAAAATAGAAAGAACTTCAAATACCCATGAACTTATATCACTGTTGTCACAGGTAGGTTTCATTATGTTTATTTATTACAGATTTATAAAGGCGAAAATATAATTTGTGTTGCTCTATCATGCTAAGTACGCAGGGTCACGCCTACGTGAGCGACTAATTAAAGGACACAAAAACAGTGATCGAGTATTTGATTTTTACTCGCCTTACCGCGTTCGATGCTCACGTAGGACAGTGGATATGGCTATGCAAAAACTAACTATAAATAAACATGATCGTTGCAGATCATTTCTTCATGCACGCAGCAGGAATGGTGCAGTATATGGGACAGTCTGCAAATAGTTGATGGTGGTACTATTCTGAAGATTTTCCATGACGCGTTGGCTACTTTAATAGTAGCAGAGAAAGCCAATCGCACTGAACAATCGTGGAATTGTTTACTGTATTGTATGAGGAATTTTGTTTATGTTATAAGGGTAAGTCCTGTCATTATATTTTCTATATTTTCCTGCTTGCTCTATGCTGCCATAATACTGGAAAAAACAAAAATCACCAATTATAATGCCGTGTCCAGACATTTTAGTTTTAGTAGTCAGCAAATATATAATATATATTGATGTACCTGTTTTTGTTGCAGTATAAATATTTGAAAGAAAACTTAATCTCTATTGAAAAAGCAAAGAATGTAGTTTCAAATATAGCATCCCTAGGAAACTACTTTGAAGAAAACGTAGAGGATTTTGAAGTTATAATGATGCCGTTGGTTGCGTATTTATCAGAGAAGAGGAGCGATTGTACAGTGGACATTTCTGAATTTTTAAATAATTATGTGAAAACCAGTGGCGCATCTGTTATTAAAAAAATATTCTCTAACTTTATCAAGTAGAGCTCAGTGCAGCAGATTCTAAGCAAATATTTAATGTACCTTCCTGCCCACCTTCTCATTTAATCTCTTTACTAGAAGCCGTAATTTAATCATAATAATGACATTTTATCTCTTCAATAAAAGTAAAAAGAGCAGCGATTTGTTTTATTTTTATCTTATTAAGAAAAAAGTGGAAACTGAAAAAGTACCTTCATTTAATGTAATTTTTAGTTTTTACTTAGCGGGGGTTCAATCTCTTATGATCCATTCATTAGATCCATTATGGATTTACTGAGATTTTATTTTCCCACTAGATCCTTCTTCTTAAACCGTGGATCTAATGAGATGTTATTTCTCGTTTGATACACTATTACTTCTAGTCGCTACAAATGGATCTAAAGAGAGTATTTTTCTCATTAGATATAACTTGTTGTTATGGATCTATTGAGAAGATGCTAATAATTATTAAACTACATAGCAAAAAAAAAAATAACCCTAACCTACCGAATTGCATGTATTTACGAGTACATCAAAAAAAAAATAACCCTAACCTACCGAATTGCATGTATTTACGAGTAGGACATCAAAAAAAAAAATAACCCTAACCTACCGAATTGCATGTATTCACGAGTACATCAGTGGATCTAATGGGGCTAAAATCTTTTTAGATCCTTAATGGATCTGTATAAATGTATCCAGTGGGAAAAATAATGTCACTAAATCCATTGTTATGGATATCAATGGAAGTAGTGGGAAAAAAATCTAAATAGATCCATGCTCGAGTATATCAATAGATCTAATGAGAAAAATACTCTCTTTAGATCCATTTGTAGCGACTAGAAGTAATAGTGTATCAAACGAGAAATAACATCTCATTAGATCCACGGTTTAAGAAGAAGGATCTAGTGGGAAAATAAAATCTCAGTAAATCCATAATGGATCTAATGAATGGATCTTATGAGATTGATCCGATGCGGGCTACACGCGTGAGTAATATGCTCAAGCTACTTGTTCAAGTTACTCGCTTGAACTTGTATATGGTGCAAATAACTGGAGCAAGTAAAGATGCGGGCTACTTGCGCAAGCAGTACACACAAGTTATTTAATTTTGCATCGTGGTCAAGAGCTACGCGTGCGCGCTATTCGTGCGGTGAGTTAAATCGCTTCAAAATATCTCGACGATCGAGAATCTTTATAAAATCATTAAAATTTGTTAAAATGTAATTTTACCAGAATTATGAAATATGTTGGAATACGAATTGATTGACCAGCGCGCGCCACAGAGCACGCGGATTATTTGCGCGGGCGGCTCGCTTTAGTACATGCTCGAGTCACTAGACCCGCACATGTGTTGTTTACCATGCATATAGCCCGTGCAAGTGCCTCAACATGCGCAACTACTTGCACCGTGTACAAGCACTCTTATATTATCTTTGATGGCAACTGACATTCTAATAAGTTATTCTCAATTCTACTCTTTGGTCTAACGTTTTATAAACATTTGGGTCGAAATGTTAACACATTAATCACGATACAATATTTAGAATGCTAACTTTCTGCAACTGCGGTGATCGTAAGCAACTGCCTCCAGAAGACGATGAACACACTTTCCCGAGTTCCCAACAACTGTGGGGTATGCTGGGCACTATTGTGGCCACAGCCGTATGTTGGCTACTATATGCAAAGGTAAAAATACTTGGTATTTCTAGTCAATGAACAGGAGATGATAGCATATTTCACTGCTATTAGTAACCGCTTAAAAGACGACAGTCCCAGCGTGTGATATCGTAAACTAACCTATATAACCTACCTAGAACTACTCTGGTAGGTATGAATACTCACATACTCAAAGAATGTCTATCAAGTGCTGTAAGTCTATGTAGGCTAGGCTCCGGACGAGATGACCATCGCTTGTATGGTCTACGATACGCCTACGTTTCAATAAAGATAGGCCTAGTGATAGTGATCGTAAAGTAAGCTTACTTACCTAATATAGTCATAAAGAGAGGATAGTGCTTTATACCTAAGTGTAGGGCCACATCTGCGGAACGTACGGCGCCGAACCTTCCGTTCTATGACACATCAGTCGAAATTACGCCGCGTACTGATGTGTCATAGATAACTTAAAATACACTACGAGCGTATTTAGCGGAAGGTTCGGCGCCGTACGTTCCGCAGATGTGGCCCTACACTAACTACGTGTATGATCTGACAAGTGATTTTTGCTAAGACACTGTTGTACTACTCATAAATAAAATTTGTTAAAGTTTTTTTCTACTATGGGACATCATCCATAAAGGTGTGACCTGTTACATGTGACTAAATGCCTTCTTCTTACTTAGGAGCTGGACTCTTGTCGATGGAGTTCTTTCCATTTTTTTATATTTTCTGCCATCCTCTTTAGCAGTTCTCCTCTAAATTACTATAGTTGTTAATTTGCAGATAAAACTGAAAAATAGATTTCCATTAACTCAACGATCTAGAAGACAAGTGCGAGCCTGCGTGCACAATGATTAACATTTTAATATCATAAAGTTTATTCATAAAACTTCTTACATTAATATGGCTTTTTATAATATTCTTATAACAAATAAATACATTTCTCAGTAAATAACATGATTTTAATTTTAAAAAATCATTAAATCTTCATATAAAAATTGACTTAATTGGCAAAAATATACTGGCTACTTACGTATAATAATTTAGGGGACTTATCCCCAGTACAAAATTAAAATTAACAAAATAATTATTTATTTCTACAATAAGTCCAAAAATAAAATTCGAATTAACTAACATTATTGGCCATCTTGTACTAGTTTTTAGACCATCTAAAACGAAACAACATGAATGAAAACACAGGCACATATTAACTAACTTGAGCGATTAAGCAATCGTCTACATGGATTTTTGCTATAAATTGTATACTAATGGAACTTAATAACTAAAATAAAATATTTTCATAAATGTCATAATCAGATCAGCGTAAAAAATGTGTGGTCCTTTTACACCAGAGATGTTACGTTTGGTATTTACCAATTATATTAAAAGTACTATTGCAACATAATGTAGTATAACTCTAGTCTAGTAGATAGGCACTGTAAATGATGCTGTAGGTAGAAAAATCTTGAAGAAGCGTGGACTGCACCAACGGAACGCGTGGTTGCGAAGGTTCAATAAGACTAAGTCGTCCGCCGCAGTGTAGTGTTCCGTAGTCGGACGCATTCGACGGACAAATACAGCTGCCGTTAAACTAGGTGTGCTTAGTCGGACTCTGTCGGACACTCTAATGTGAATACTAAGTCCGGCGACCGAAGTAGATAAAAATTAGTTCGGCGCCCGCGTTTCCATTGAAGCGGTGTGGAGCTCTATTCACCAATCACAGTTCATTGGGATTGTCAAACAACGCATTGACATTGTCAAAATCTTTTCGTAATGCAAATTGGTCAGTTGTGATCCGCCCCGCTATGCAAGAGCGGACCGCAATTGGCTAATTTTACGCGTTATGATTGGTCAATCGAGCTCTCCACTATCGGAAACACACCCTTACGCCTGGTTTAATAGAGCCATTTATCGCGTACCCATTTATTTACATTACACCTAAACTAACAAGTATTATTGAGCAAATAGTTGTTATCCATCGCGTACATTTTGCAGTCCTGCAGTAGGTACTTGTGTTCGTTGTCCACCTTTCCTCTCTTCAGGAGATGCACGAGTATGTACTGGTACGGGAAGACGGGCACGTTGTGGCGCGCGAAGAAACGCAACTTGACTCGTTCTATGACTTTCATGTCGACGAAGCAGTAGTCTGCGGTGCAGCAGCTGCCCGGAGTCCTGCAATCAGTGTTCATTGCAGTTAAGTTTCTTCAAAACACTCTTTAATAGTGCTCGTGGCGTAGTTTACCTAAGCGATGTTAGCTCATTGCGATTGTTAAGCACTGTGCAGCTTAGGCCCCTACTAGGATGGGTGGGCGATAGTTTGCACTTCTATCTAAGCTCTACCGTGCTTCGGCGGGCACGTAAAGTTGTCGGTCCCGGTTGTTCCAATCAATTGACCGATATATGTTGGAGGACTTTAGGCAGTTTAAAAACTCCACCAGGGTAGGCCACTAACGTACTCGAACTTAGAACGTGATGTTTTGTGACTATGATGGGATTAGAGAAATTATAAAACGAAGATGTATTTCGTATATCATGAAATTCATAAAGTTTACTAAGAATCTATACTAATATTATAAAGCTGAAGAGTTTGTTTTGTTTGTTTGTTTGTTTGTTTAAACGCGCTAATCTCAGAAACTACTGAACCGATTTGAATAATTCTTTCACTGTTAGATAGTCTATTTATCGAGGAAGGCTATAGGCTACATTTTATCCCGAAATTCCCACGGGAACGAGCACAACGCGGGTAAAACCGCGGGGCGCTGCTAGTCGGATAATATAGCCATAAGACAGCAACACAACCACTGACAAACTGTTGCCATGTAATCGTCAAAAATCTTATTTTAATTGGTACGGAAATAAACAATATTTACCTCGGATCATAAGTCACAGGCTTTGCTTTCAGCGTTTTGAATATCATCTGATAATATTGTCTGTATTTCTTCTTCATTATCAGCACGACTTGTTTTCCTTCGAAAGGGTACTTTGCGTTTGGCGCTTGTAGCTCCAAATGCCAGTACACCGCTGCCTTAGCCACTTCTACAGTTGTATGGTCAACTTCTAGAATTCCCGGTTGTTTCAGCCATTCATAGAGATATTCCTGTGAATTAAAATATATTGAGAAAATGAGCTATAATTACAAAGTTTTCTTTAAGATTACACTGACGCAATTTTTAAGAATCCCGCGTTCCACTCCGATTTGAAAGGTTCGATGAGAAAGGTGACATACTATTTTTATCCCGAAATTATCACAGGACACAACGGCACAACGCGGGTAAAATCGCGGGGTGCGGCTAGTTTTACCTAATTGGAGAATTCAACTGTGATTTTTTTTAAATCATTGTCTACCTTCCTGTCTATTAAACTACTTAACCAATTATAATTAAACTGTCTAGAAGTCTATGTCTATGTCTGACTCTATGTCTAACTTAACAAGTTTGGGCATGGGCTTAACTAATTTTAATTAAATGTTCTCTTAAAGAGAGATAAGTCGACAAATTCACATATTATTGAACGATGAAACGCGGTTACGACCGCGTGCCACTGTGAGGGTGCGTTTCCATTTAATCGGAGCAGAGCTGGGCGGAGTTATAGTGACCAATCACAAGGCATTACGAATATATTTTGTGGATGTCAATTCAATGTTAAACAATCCCAATGCGCTTCTTCTTCTTCATCGAGTGGATGGCCAACCTGACCAATCCTGGTGGCTATGTGAACTTGGCACCCGACTTTTTCAAACTGGATCTTTTTTTGGTTTTTATGATAGATAATCGTTAGTAGTAGATAGTAGTAGCAATAATTTCGTTTGTAGTAAAATAAAAAAAAAATAAAAAAAATAAAAAATAAATCATCTCCCGACTTTGCAAAAAATTATTTTACTCGATGATTTCCTACTAAGGAAGGCCCCTGGAGGTTTGTAGTGAAAGAATTTTCGCTGAATGTTACATAGAAGCTAAAATAATTCATACCTACTTTACCTAACTTTATATGGGACATTTCGGGATAAAATTACTCAAAGTCTATGGACTTTTGGACTACTACGAATGCTAGAAATGAATGAGAGAGGTCCACAGAGGTAGGTAGTGAACGAATTTTCGTTTGTAGTTACATAAAAGTTGAGAAAAGTACCTACTTTACGAAAAAATATGAAAGTTCCATTCCGGGATGAAATCATTCAAAATCTATGGACTTTTGGATTACTACGAATGCTAGAAATGAATGAGAGAGGTCCACAGAGGTAGGTAGAGAACGAATTTTCGTTTGTAGTTGCATAAAAGTTGAGAAAAGTACCTACTTTACAAAAAAAATTGTGCAAGTTTGGTCGCGGCATGAAATCACTCAAAGTCTATGGACTTTTGGATTACTACGAATGCTAGAAATGAATGAGAGAGGCCCACAGAGGTAGGTAGTGAACGAATTTTCGTTTGTAGTTGCATAAAAGTTGAGAAAAGTACCTACTTTACGAAAAAATATGAAAGTTCCATTCCGGGATGAAATCATTCAAAGTCTATGGACTTTTGGATTACTACGAATGCTAGAAATGAATGAGAGAGGCCCACAGAGGTAGGTAGTGAACGAATTTTCGTTTGTAGTTGCATAAAAGTTGAGAAAAGTACCTACTTTACGAAAAAATATGAAAGTTCCATTCCGGGATGAAATCACTCAAAGTCTATGGACTTTTGGATTACTTCGAATGCTAGAAATGAATGAGAGAGGTTCACAGAGGTAGGTAGTGAACGAATTTTCGTTTGTAGTTGCATAAAAGTTGAGAAAAGTACCTACTTTACGAAAATATATGAAAGTTCGATTTCGGGATGAAATCATTCAAAGTCTATGGACTTTTGGATTACTACGAATGCTAGAAATGAATGAGAGAGGTCCACAGAGGTAGGTAGTGAACGAATTTTCGTTTGTAGTTGCATAAAAGTTGAGAAAAGTACCTACTTTACGAAAAAATATGAAAGTTCCATTCCGGGATGAAATCATTCAAAATCTATGGACTTTTGGATTACTACGAATGCTAGAAATGAATGAGAGAGGTCCACAGAGGTAGGTAGAGAACGAATTTTCGTTTGTAGTTGCATAAAAGTTGAGAAAAGTACCTACTTTACAAAAAAATTGTGCAAGTTTGGTCGCGGCATGAAATCACTCAAAGTCTATGGACTTTTGGATTACTACGAATGCTAGAAATGAATGAGAGAGGCCCACAGAGGTAGGTAGTGAACGAATTTTCGTTTGTAGTTGCATAAAAGTTGAGAAAAGTACCTACTTTACGAAAAAATATGAAAGTTCCATTCCGGGATGAAATCATTCAAAGCCTATGGACTTTTGGATTACTACGAATGCTAGAAATGAATGAGAGAGGCCCACAGAGGTAGGTAGTGAACGAATTTTCGTTTGTAGTTGCATAAAAGTTGAGAAAAGTACCTACTTTACGAAAAAATATGAAAGTTCCATTCCGGGATGAAATCACTCAAAGTCTATGGACTTTTGGATTACTTCGAATGCTAGAAATGAATGAGAGAGGTCCACAGAGGTAGGTAGTGAACGAATTTTCGTTTGTAGTTGCATAAAAGTTGAGAAAAGTACCTACTTTACGAAAAAATATGAAAGTTCCATTCCGGGATGAAATCACTCAAAGTCTATGGACTTTTGGATTACTTCGAATGCCAGAAATGAATGAGAGAGGTCCACAGAGGTAGGTAGTGAACGAATTTTCGTTTGTAGTTGCATAAAAGTTGAGAAAAGTACCTACTTTACGAAAATATATGAAAGTTCGATTTCGGGATGAAATCATTCAAAGTCTATGGACTTTTGGATTACTACGAATGCTAGAAATGAATGAGAGAGGTCCACAGAGGTAGGTAGTGAACGAATTTTCGTTTGTAGTTGCATAAAAGTTGAGAAAAGTACCTACTTTACGAATAAATATGAAAGTTCCATTCCGGGATGAAATCATTCAAAATCTATGGACTTTTGGATTACTACGAATGCTAGAAATGAATGAGAGAGGTCCACAGAGGTAGGTAGAGAACGAAT
This sequence comes from Cyclophora punctaria, assembly GCA_951394245.1. Taxonomy (NCBI): domain Eukaryota; kingdom Metazoa; phylum Arthropoda; class Insecta; order Lepidoptera; family Geometridae; genus Cyclophora; species Cyclophora punctaria. Next base: position 5,596,923 of record OX596171.1, read on the forward strand.
TTTCGTTTGTAGTTGCATAAAAGTTGAGAAAAGTACCTACTTTACAAAAAAATTGTGCAAGTTTGGTCGCGGCATGAAATCACTCAAAGTCTATGGACTTTTGGATTACTACGAATGCTAGAAATGAATGAGAGAGGCCCACAGAGGTAGGTAGTGAACGAATTTTCGTTTGTAGTTGCATAAAAGTTGAGAAAAGTACCTACTTTACGAAAAAATATGAAAGTTCCATTCCGGGATGAAATCACTCAAAGTCTATGGACTTTTGGATTACTTCGAATGCTAGAAATGAATGAGAGAGGTCCACAGAGGTAGGTAGTGAACGAATTTTCGTTTGTAGTTGCATAAAAGTTGAGAAAAGTACCTACTTTACGAAAAAATATGAAAGTTCCATTCCGGGATGAAATCACTCAAAGTCTATGGACTTTTGGATTACTTCGAATGCCAGAAATGAATGAGAGAGGTCCACAGAGGTAGGTAGTGAACGAATTTTCGTTTGTAGTTGCATAAAAGTTGAGAAAAGTACCTACTTTACGAAAATATATGAAAGTTCCATTCCGGGATGAAATCACTCAAAGTCTATGGACTTTTGGATTACTACGAATGCTAGAAATGAATGAGAGAGGTCCACAGAGGTAGGTAGTGAACGAATTTTCGTTTGTAGTTGCATAAAAGTTGAGAAAAGTACCTACTTTACGAAAATATATGGAAGTTCCATTCCGGGATGAAATCATTCAAAGTCTATGGACTTTTGGATTACTACGAATGCTAGAAATGAATGAGAGAGGCCCACAGAGGTAGGTAGTGAACGAATTTTCGTTTGTAGTTGCATAAAAGTTGAGAAAAGTACCTACTTTACGAAAAAATATGAAAGTTCCATTCCGGGATGAAATCATTCAAAGTCTATGGACTTTTGGATTACTACAAATGCTAGAAATGAATGAGAGAGGCCCACAGAGGTAGGTAGTGAACGAATTTTCGTTTGTAGTTGCATAAAAGTTGAGAAAAGTACCTACTTTACGAAAAAATATGAAAGTTCCATTCCGGGATGAAATCACTCAAAGTCTATGGACTTTTGGATTACTTCGAATGCTAGAAATGAATGAGAGAGGTCCACAGAGGTAGGTAGTGAACGAATTTTCGTTTGTAGTTGCATAAAAGTTGAGAAAAGTACCTACTTTACGAAAAAATATGAAAGTTCCATTCCGGGATGAAATCACTCAAAGTCTATGGAATTTTGGATTACTTCGAATGCCAGAAATGAATGAGAGAGGTCCACAGAGGTAGGTAGTGAACGAATTTTCGTTTGTAGTTGCATAAAAGTTGAGAAAAGTACCTACTTTACGAAAATATATGAAAGTTCCATTCCGGGATGAAATCATTCAAAGTCTATGGACTTTTGGATTACTACGAATGCTAGAAATGAATGAGAGAGGCCCACAGAGGTAGGTAGTGAACGAATTTTCGTTTGTAGTTGCATAAAAGTTGAGAAAAGTACCTACTTTACGAAAAAATATGAAAGTTCGATTTCGGGATGAAATCATTCAAAGTCTATGGACTTTTGGATTACTACGAATGCTAGAAATGAATGAGAGAGGTCCACAGAGGTAGGTAGTGAACGAATTTTCGTTTGTAGTTGCATAAAAGTTGAGAAAAGTACCTACTTTACAAAAAAATTTTGCAAGTTTGGTCGCGGGATGAAATCACTCAAAGTCTATGGACTTTTGCATTACTAAGAATGCTAGAAATGAATGAGAGAGGTCCACAGAGGTAGGTAGTGAACGAATTTTCGTATGTAGTTGCATAAAAGTTGAGAAAAGTACCTACTTTACGAAAAAATTGAAAGTTCCATTCCGGGATGAAATCACTCAAAGTCTATGGACTTTTGGATTACTTCGAATGCTAGAAATGAATGAGAGAGGTACACAGAAGTAGGTAGTGAACGAATTTTCATTTGTAGTTGCATAAAAGTTGAGAAAAGTACCTACTTTACGAAAAAATATGAAAGTTCGATTTCGGGATGAAATCATTCAAAGTCTATGGACTTTTGGATTACTACGAATGCTAGAAATGAATGAGAGAGGTCCACAGAGGTAGGTAGTGAACGAATTTTCGTTTGTAGTTGCATAAAAGTTGAGAAAAGTACCTACTTTACAAAAAAATTTGCAAGTTTGGTCGTGGGATGAAATCACTCAAAGTCTATGGACTTTTGCATTACTACGAATGCTAGAAATGAATGAGAGAGGTCCACAGAGGTAGGTAGTGAACGAATTTTCGTTTGTAGTTGCATAAAAGTTGAGAAAAGTACCTACTTTACGAAAAAATATGAAAGTTCCATTCCGGGATGAAATCACTCAAAGTCTATGGACTTTTGGATTACTTCGAATGCTAGAAATGAATGAGAGAGGTCCACAGAGGTAGGTAGTGAACGAATTTTCGTTTGTAGTTGCATAAAAGTTGAGAAAAGTACCTACTTTACGAAAAAATATGAAAGTTCCATTCCGGGATGAAATCACTCAAAGTCTATGGACTTTTGGATTACTTCGAATGCTAGAAATGAATGAGAGAGGTCCACAGAGGTAGGTAGTGAACGAATTTTCGTTTGTAGTTGCATAAAAGTTGAGAAAAGTACCTACTTTACGAAAAAATATGAAAGTTTGGTCGCGGGATGAAATCACTCAAAGTCTATGGACTTTTGCATTACTACGAATGCTAGAAATGAATGAGAGAGGTCCACAGAGGTAGGTAGTGAACGAATTTTCGTTTGTAGTTGCATAAAAGTTGAGAAAAGTACCTACTTTACGAAAAAATATGAAAGTTCCATTCCGGGATGAAATCACTCAAAGTCTATGGACTTTTGGATTACTTCGAATGCTAGAAATGAATGAGAGAGGTCCACAGAGGTAGGTAGTGAACGAATTTTCGTTTGTAGTTGCATAAAAGTTGAGAAAAGTACCTACTTTACGAAAAAATATGAAAGTTCCATTCCGGGATGAAATCACTCAAAGTCTATGGACTTTTGGATTACTTCGAATGCTAGAAATGAATGAGAGAGGTTCACAGAGGTAGGTAGTGAACGAATTTTCGTTTGTAGTTGCATAAAAGTTGAGAAAAGTACCTACTTTACGAAAATATATGAAAGTTCGATTTCGGGATGAAATCATTCAAAGTCTATGGACTTTTGGATTACTACGAATGCTAGAAATGAATGAGAGAGGTCCACAGAGGTAGGTAGTGAACGAATTTTCGTTTGTAGTTGCATAAAAGTTGAGAAAAGTACCTACTTTACGAAAAAATATGAAAGTTCCATTCCGGGATGAAATCATTCAAAATCTATGGACTTTTGGATTACTACGAATGCTAGAAATGAATGAGAGAGGTCCACAGAGGTAGGTAGAGAACGAATTTTCGTTTGTAGTTGCATAAAAGTTGAGAAAAGTACCTACTTTACAAAAAAATTGTGCAAGTTTGGTCGCGGCATGAAATCACTCAAAGTCTATGGACTTTTGGATTACTACGAATGCTAGAAATGAATGAGAGAGGCCCACAGAGGTAGGTAGTGAACGAATTTTCGTTTGTAGTTGCATAAAAGTTGAGAAAAGTACCTACTTTACGAAAAAATATGAAAGTTCCATTCCGGGATGAAATCATTCAAAGCCTATGGACTTTTGGATTACTACGAATGCTAGAAATGAATGAGAGAGGCCCACAGAGGTAGGTAGTGAACGAATTTTCGTTTGTAGTTGCATAAAAGTTGAGAAAAGTACCTACTTTACGAAAAAATATGAAAGTTCCATTCCGGGATGAAATCACTCAAAGTCTATGGACTTTTGGATTACTTCGAATGCTAGAAATGAATGAGAGAGGTCCACAGAGGTAGGTAGTGAACGAATTTTCGTTTGTAGTTGCATAAAAGTTGAGAAAAGTACCTACTTTACGAAAAAATATGAAAGTTCCATTCCGGGATGAAATCACTCAAAGTCTATGGACTTTTGGATTACTTCGAATGCCAGAAATGAATGAGAGAGGTCCACAGAGGTAGGTAGTGAACGAATTTTCGTTTGTAGTTGCATAAAAGTTGAGAAAAGTACCTACTTTACGAAAATATATGAAAGTTCGATTTCGGGATGAAATCATTCAAAGTCTATGGACTTTTGGATTACTACGAATGCTAGAAATGAATGAGAGAGGTCCACAGAGGTAGGTAGTGAACGAATTTTCGTTTGTAGTTGCATAAAAGTTGAGAAAAGTACCTACTTTACGAATAAATATGAAAGTTCCATTCCGGGATGAAATCATTCAAAATCTATGGACTTTTGGATTACTACGAATGCTAGAAATGAATGAGAGAGGTCCACAGAGGTAGGTAGAGAACGAATTTTCGTTTGTAGTTGCATAAAAGTTGAGAAAAGTACCTACTTTACAAAAAAATTGTGCAAGTTTGGTCGCGGCATGAAATCACTCAAAGTCTATGGACTTTTGGATTACTACGAATGCTAGAAATGAATGAGAGAGGCCCACAGAGGTAGGTAGTGAACGAATTTTCGTTTGTAGTTGCATAAAAGTTGAGAAAAGTACCTACTTTACGAAAAAATATGAAAGTTCCATTCCGGGATGAAATCACTCAAAGTCTATGGACTTTTGGATTACTTCGAATGCTAGAAATGAATGAGAGAGGTCCACAGAGGTAGGTAGTGAACGAATTTTCGTTTGTAGTTGCATAAAAGTTGAGAAAAGTACCTACTTTACGAAAAAATATGAAAGTTCCATTCCGGGATGAAATCACTCAAAGTCTATGGACTTTTGGATTACTTCGAATGCCAGAAATGAATGAGAGAGGTCCACAGAGGTAGGTAGTGAACGAATTTTCGTTTGTAGTTGCATAAAAGTTGAGAAAAGTACCTACTTTACGAAAATATATGAAAGTTCCATTCCGGGATGAAATCACTCAAAGTCTATGGACTTTTGGATTACTACGAATGCTAGAAATGAATGAGAGAGGTCCACAGAGGTAGGTAGTGAACGAATTTTCGTTTGTAGTTGCATAAAAGTTGAGAAAAGTACCTACTTTACGAAAATATATGGAAGTTCCATTCCGGGATGAAATCATTCAAAGTCTATGGACTTTTGGATTACTACGAATGCTAGAAATGAATGAGAGAGGCCCACAGAGGTAGGTAGTGAACGAATTTTCGTTTGTAGTTGCATAAAAGTTGAGAAAAGTACCTACTTTACGAAAAAATATGAAAGTTCCATTCCGGGATGAAATCATTCAAAGTCTATGGACTTTTGGATTACTACAAATGCTAGAAATGAATGAGAGAGGCCCACAGAGGTAGGTAGTGAACGAATTTTCGTTTGTAGTTGCATAAAAGTTGAGAAAAGTACCTACTTTACGAAAAAATATGAAAGTTCCATTCCGGGATGAAATCACTCAAAGTCTATGGACTTTTGGATTACTTCGAATGCTAGAAATGAATGAGAGAGGTCCACAGAGGTAGGTAGTGAACGAATTTTCGTTTGTAGTTGCATAAAAGTTGAGAAAAGTACCTACTTTACGAAAAAATATGAAAGTTCCATTCCGGGATGAAATCACTCAAAGTCTATGGAATTTTGGATTACTTCGAATGCCAGAAATGAATGAGAGAGGTCCACAGAGGTAGGTAGTGAACGAATTTTCGTTTGTAGTTGCATAAAAGTTGAGAAAAGTACCTACTTTACGAAAATATATGAAAGTTCCATTCCGGGATGAAATCATTCAAAGTCTATGGACTTTTGGATTACTACGAATGCTAGAAATGAATGAGAGAGGCCCACAGAGGTAGGTAGTGAACGAATTTTCGTTTGTAGTTGCATAAAAGTTGAGAAAAGTACCTACTTTACGAAAAAATATGAAAGTTCGATTTCGGGATGAAATCATTCAAAGTCTATGGACTTTTGGATTACTACGAATGCTAGAAATGAATGAGAGAGGTCCACAGAGGTAGGTAGTGAACGAATTTTCGTTTGTAGTTGCATAAAAGTTGAGAAAAGTACCTACTTTACAAAAAAATTTTGCAAGTTTGGTCGCGGGATGAAATCACTCAAAGTCTATGGACTTTTGCATTACTAAGAATGCTAGAAATGAATGAGAGAGGTCCACAGAGGTAGGTAGTGAACGAATTTTCGTATGTAGTTGCATAAAAGTTGAGAAAAGTACCTACTTTACGAAAAAATTGAAAGTTCCATTCCGGGATGAAATCACTCAAAGTCTATGGACTTTTGGATTACTTCGAATGCTAGAAATGAATGAGAGAGGTACACAGAAGTAGGTAGTGAACGAATTTTCATTTGTAGTTGCATAAAAGTTGAGAAAAGTACCTACTTTACGAAAAAATATGAAAGTTCGATTTCGGGATGAAATCATTCAAAGTCTATGGACTTTTGGATTACTACGAATGCTAGAAATGAATGAGAGAGGTCCACAGAGGTAGGTAGTGAACGAATTTTCGTTTGTAGTTGCATAAAAGTTGAGAAAAGTACCTACTTTACAAAAAAATTTGCAAGTTTGGTCGTGGGATGAAATCACTCAAAGTCTATGGACTTTTGCATTACTACGAATGCTAGAAATGAATGAGAGAGGTCCACAGAGGTAGGTAGTGAACGAATTTTCGTTTGTAGTTGCATAAAAGTTGAGAAAAGTACCTACTTTACGAAAAAATATGAAAGTTCCATTCCGGGATGAAATCACTCAAAGTCTATGGACTTTTGGATTACTTCGAATGCTAGAAATGAATGAGAGAGGTCCACAGAGGTAGGTAGTGAACGAATTTTCGTTTGTAGTTGCATAAAAGTTGAGAAAAGTACCTACTTTACGAAAAAATATGAAAGTTCCATTCCGGGATGAAATCACTCAAAGTCTATGGACTTTTGGATTACTTCGAATGCTAGAAATGAATGAGAGAGGTCCACAGAGGTAGGTAGTGAACGAATTTTCGTTTGTAGTTGCATAAAAGTTGAGAAAAGTACCTACTTTACGAAAAAATATGAAAGTTTGGTCGCGGGATGAAATCACTCAAAGTCTATGGACTTTTGCATTACTACGAATGCTAGAAATGAATGAGAGAGGTCCACAGAGGTAGGTAGTGAACGAATTTTCGTTTGTAGTTGCATAAAAGTTGAGAAAAGTACCTACTTTACGAAAAAATATGAAAGTTCCATTCCGGGATGAAATCACTCAAAGTCTATGGACTTTTGGATTACTTCGAATGCTAGAAATGAATGAGAGAGGTCCACAGAGGTAGGTAGTGAACGAATTTTCGTTTGTAGTTGCATAAAAGTTGAGAAAAGTACCTACTTTACGAAAAAATATGAAAGTTTGGTCGCGGGATGAAATCACTCAAAGTCTATGGACTTTTGCATTACTACGAATGCTAGAAATGAATGAGAGAGGTCCACAGAGGTAGGTAGTGAACGAATTTTCGTTTGTAGTTGCATAAAAGTTGAGAAAAGTACCTACTTTACAAAAAAATTGTGCAAGTTTGGTCGCGGCATGAAATCACTCAAAGTCTATGGACTTTTGGATTACTACGAATGCTAGAAATGAATGAGAGAGGCCCACAGAGGTAGGTAGTGAACGAATTTTCGTTTGTAGTTGCATAAAAGTTGAGAAAAGTACCTACTTTACGAAAAAATATGAAAGTTCCATTCCGGGATGAAATCACTCAAAGTCTATGGACTTTTGGATTACTTCGAATGCTAGAAATGAATGAGAGAGGTCCACAGAGGTAGGTAGTGAACGAATTTTCGTTTGTAGTTGCATAAAAGTTGAGAAAAGTACCTACTTTACGAAAAAATATGAAAGTTCCATTCCGGGATGAAATCACTCAAAGTCTATGGACTTTTGCATTACTACGAATGCTAGAAATGAATGAGAGAGGTCCACAGAGGTAGGTAGTGAACGAATTTTCGTTTGTAGTTACATAAAAGTTGAGAAAAGTACCTACTTTACGAAAATATGTGAAAGTTCCATTCCGGGATGAAATCATTCAAAGTCTATGGACTTAATAAAGAAATAAGAAATAAGTTCGCGAGGGCATAGTTATGTCTAACTATTATAGTTAAGCCACACTAACCGTTTATAGTTAAAATTAATGTGTTAAATAAGGAGTGTAATTTGAAGTCGATAATATTCAAATGATGATATTCATCCATAATAAAAATAAATGGCTCTACAATCACCGTTTATTATGTTACTTTATATACCTCTTAAAATTAATAAAATAGGACCGTTAGTTTCAGAGTTACGATGAAATAAAAAATATACAAGAAAATAATGCTCGATGGCGGGTCTCTTATGGCTACTAGGCATTTCGTGCGGTCAAAGCGCGCGGGGATATAGGCCTACCTACGAACGATCTATTCCGATCTAATACCAAAAACTAATACCATTTGGTATTACTTTATTTCCGAATTTATTTAGTTTTCATTCCCAACGAGTACCACGTTTTTTTAAACAAAAAATGTATTCCTAACGAATACCAAAACATTAGTTGTAAGTACAGTCAGCTAAAAAAAATTACCCTAACCTGCCGAATTACTTACTATGCGGCAGGTTAGGGTTATTTTTTTTATACTAGTTCCATAGTTATCGGTTAACATTAATTAACATTGTGAGAAAATTAACTAGTGGTGCTAAAAACTGCAAATTTCTTCTATTTGATTGTTTATAAATAGGTAGGTAATATTGTAATTATGTTGGACATGGAATGGTAAATTTTTAAATTTCTACAAATGTCTAATTAGAGGAAAAGAACCTTTTGTGAGTTATATGTATATCAAACCATAATATTGATAAAACATTAACTGAAATCATAACTCAAAGCATTGTTATTAATTTTACTGAACCTGACTGTACTTTATTCCTTCAAACTTATTTTGGTATTGGTTTACAATGTTCGTTGGGAATGGAAAATAAGTTCAGAAATAAAGTAATACCAAGTGGTATTAGTTTTTGGTATTAGATCGGAATAGATCCTACGAAAGTCAAAGAAGACGCGCTATGTACCTATTATCCCGAATTCTTCCCCACATGAAATCTTGATTGTGTGTATGTATACTCGCGCGAGACACGCAATATTTTATCCCGAATTTACCACGTGAAATTTTATTTGTGTATATTCTCGCGGGAGACACGTGTTTTAACCTGATTTCCCTACATGAAATCTTGATTACTCGAAGCGAAGCAAGGGCGGGTCGCTAGTTTAGTTAAAAACAAAGTCGCTTTCCGCTGTCTGTCTGTCTGTCTCTATGTACCTATGCTTAGATCTTTAAAATTACGCAACGGATTTAAAAGCGGTCTTTTTAAATAGATAGTGTGATTCAAGACGAATGTTTATATATCTACTAGCTTTTGCCCGCGGCTTCGCTCGCGTGGAATTTAGTCTGCCGCATTAAGTTTCGTAATAATAAGATTTATAAAAACTTTCATTCCCTATTTTATCCCCTTGGGGGTAGAATTTATCAAAATCTTTTCTTAGAGGATGCCTACGTCATAGTAGCTATATGCATGCAAAATCTCAGCCCGATCGGTTTAAAATTGACAAAGTTTCATACAAACTTTCATCCCCTATTTTATCCCCTTGGGGGTAGAATTTATCAAAATCCTTTCTTAAGGGATGCCCACGTTATAGTAGCTATATGCATGCACAATCTCAGCCCGATCGGTTTAAAATTGACAAAGTTTCATACAAACTTTCAACCCCTATTTTATCCCCTTGGGGGTAGAATTTATCAAAATCCTTTCTTAGGGGATGCCTACTTTATAGCAGCTATATGCATGCAATGTCTCAGCCCGATCGGTTTAAAATTGACAAAGTTTCATACAAAATTTCATCCCCTATTTTATCCCCTTGGGGGTAGAATTTCCAAAAATCCTTTCTTAGTGTGCACTTACGTCACTTGAAGAACCTTCCTGCCAAATTTCATGCTTCTAGGTGTAGCGGTTGAGGCTGTGCGTTGATTATCAGTCAGTCAGGACTTTGAATTTTATATATCGTCGTTGCTACTTTAAAAACTCCCATGTGTAAAAATGACAATTACGAGAAAATCAATAAAAAGTGTTTACTGAAAAAAAATCAAAGATAGCACTCAAAGTTAAAAACGTAACTTATTATGATATATAATTATTCATTTTATTATGTTGATTTGAAGAATAAATAAACAGCGACTGTGGTATAAAAAATGATTTTAGCTTTTATTGGGCTCATAGGAGATTTTGATTGAGCATTTTATAGCACATGAGAGATTTTGATTAAGATAACTTCACTACATAGTATAAAACAAAGTCGCTATTTTTGTCTGTTTGTTTGTTTTTCTGTTTGTCTGTATGCTTAAATCTTTAAAATTACGCAACGGATTTAAAATAAACATTAATAAAATACATGCATTTTATTTCATTTATTTTATACTAGCAGCGCCCCGCGGTTTTACCCGCGTTGTGCCCGTTCCCGTGGGAATTTCGGGAATTTTTTTTACATAAAAACCTTCCTCTTGAATTACTCTACCTATTACAAAAAACCGCATCAAAATCCGTTGCGTAATTTTAAAGATTTAAGCATACAGACAAACAGACAAACAGAAGACAAACAGACGCGACTTTGTTTTATACTATGTAGTGATATAATAATGTATGTATGTATAATTTTGTATTATCTATGTATGTATACTCTATTTTAATAAACGCACTTGGCTTCGGCCCGTGCTATAAGCACCCCTTGAAAAAGGGAGAAACAGTTTCTGTTACATACAATAATAATAATAAAGCCCGCAGGGCAGCTTGTGGCGAGCTGTTGGTGAGTAGCGACACCACGGGCGATTCCGGAGTGCCTCAGAGAGTCGGTCAGGGCCCTCGTCTCCGGCGAGCCTTCCCCGGTCGGAGTGGACCCCAAGGGGGCCCGCAGGACTCTCGGCTCTGGCTTGCCTTCACCGGCCGGCCAGAGGGGGGTCGTTAGAGGCACAGTCGATGTCGGCTGTGTGATCCGGGGGTGGAAGTGTTAAAAGACATAACGCCGCGAGTAACGTTTAGAGAAAGCGCAGCACACTTCTCTACAACCCCGAGTCGCCCGCACCGATGTTGCCCCCTTGCCGTCTTTATGTCGGCTGTTTTGGGGGGCCCATCTAGTGGGCGGCGAGCCACGGCCTGCCGCCGATAACTTGATCTTACATGTTATGGCAGGTGCCGACCTCTCTGCAATAACCCATTTCTAATCCATCTAAACTTCATTCCCAAAGCCCATTCTTATTTCTTTAATTTCCTGCAATAGTCCTTCTTTTCTACTTCTGCAGGTGCACATTCCCGGACATGTTGTACTTATGTGGGCAGGAGTGTGTCCCTGCAGTTGTAATCCATTACATTAAACATCTTCAAAGGGCTTCTACGAGTTGGATCTGTATCTCGCATGCCTCTCAAAAAGACCGGGCTTGCACGTGACTCCCAGGAGAAACACTATAATAATTTTGTTAATAATAATTCTATTGGCTATAAAATGACCAATAATTTTAAATTAAATACACTTGAGAGCATAGAAATCGCACATAGGGTAATTTTCCTGCATTTTGACTTCGATACTTGTTTTTTTTTTAAATTAAAGGTTGGTAGCAAATATAACTTAAATTAAATTAAAGTACACACTGTTAGCTTCCTAAAAACCCATAATGTCTGGCCTTGACCTTCCTTATCATAGCAGTAGCGGCTTAACAATGGAATGGCCTAAATTAGCTCGTTTCAGGTGGCTCAGTTTGTGGGACTTTGAGCAGGTATAAAACGATAAGGGATGATTGAAATGACATCATTTGCATACCAACTCCCAGTCAGAAAGGTCATTTAACGAATACGTCATCTCTCTGATCAAGAAAATGGATACCACACCAGAAATAGCGGCTCAAGCGGTTGCACTAATCGAAGCTGGACAGAACCAAAGTCAAGTGGCTCGTCAATAAAATTTGAGCAGATATGCTGTTCGACGTGTATACCTGCGATATCAGCAAACTAGTGGCTATACCAGGAAACCAGGAACAGGCCCAAAACGTGCGACAACACAGCGCGATGACCACTTTCTTGTGAATACATCACTACGAAATCGCCGGTTGAATGCAGTTCAACTCGGACAGCAGCTCCAGGAAGTTAGAGAAGTGAAAGTCAGTTTGTGGACAGTTAGAAGAAGACTAGCCGAAGGAGGTCTGATAGCGCACAGACCCGCAACTAGACCAAAATTTACCCCAGCACACAGACAAGCGCGCCTTCAGTTTGCTCGAAATCACGTTAATTGGACTATGGATCAATGGCAGGCAGTCCTCTTCTCCGATGAGTGCAAGATGTGTCTCCTTGGTAAAGACGGACGGGGTAGAGTCTACCGAAGACCCGGTGAGCGTTTTATTCAATGCTGCATCTCCGAACGGGTCGCATACGGGGGTGGTTCGTGTATGTTCTGGGGAGGTATTTCACTGGAAGCGAAACCCGAACTTGTCTTCATCACAGGGCCCGATACCGACCATCGATCGCTTGGATTGACTTCCCAACGTTACGTCGGGATATCCTGCAAGAACATGTTGTGCCCTTTTCGGGATTTATCGGCGAAAACTTCGTTTTTATGCAAGACAACGCTAGACCACACACCGCCGCTATAGTACGCCAGTACTTGGAGGAGGTTGAAGTACTCGTTATGGAGTGGCCTGCTCGAAGCCCAGATCTCAATCCCATTGAGCACTTATGGTACGAACTAAAGAAACGAGTAAGAGCCAGAAACGCAGTGCCTACGAGTCTCTGAGAGCTTCAAACCGCGATCACGGAAGAATGGGACAGCATATCAAAGGATTTCGTAAAAACATTGATTTCTTCAATGAATCTTCGACTGGAAGCTGTTATTCAGGCTAGGGGAGGCATTACCTCGTATTAAAAAATCGTTACATTCACAGATTTATTGCTTTTTTAACCTTTAACACCTGCTCAAAGTCCCACAAACCGCGCTACCTGAAACGAGCTAATTTAGGCCATTCCATTGTTAAGCCGCTACTGCTATGATAAGGAAGGCCAAGGCCAGACATTATGGGTTTTTAGGAAGCTAACAGTGTGTACTTTAATTTAATTTAAGTTATATTTGCTACCAACCTTTAATTTAAAAAAAAAACAAGTATCGAAGTCAAAATGCAGGAAAATTACCCTATGTGCGATTTCTATGCTCTCAAGTGTAGTTACCTTCCCCCGCTTGTCCCGTTTGATAGTATAAACTAAGATATCTTATGTGTATTACACTGTCGGACAAAGACTAAAGTATGAGATACCAAAAACTCTTATGTGTAGCATTAGCACATAGGATATTTTATAAAGCATTTTTTATTGAGTTGTCGCATGGGATATTTTGAAACTCGTAAATATTATACGATTTTAATGCTATAAGCACATGAGAGTTTTTGTATACGGTACATCTTCAAATTTCGAATCGATTGATATTTAAAAGTCTGTTTCACTAAAAGCGACACATAGGAGGTTTTAAAGTAGCAACGACGATATATAGATAAAAATTTGCGAAATTCCCACGGGAAGGGCACAACGCGGGTATATGTAACCCAAGGTATTGAAAACATGCCTAAAAATTGTTTTTTAGCGTGAGCTGCTAAATCAATTGATGATACACAAAAACAATGTTCTACACATTAAGTTATACTAACGTAGCACATATAACTCAATGGTTCTACACAATCAAAGTAGGTACATATTATTGCAAACAAATAAGTTCGCGAGGGCATTAGGTACGAGTATGTCTTAAATATTATAGTTAAGCCACAATAACCGTTTTTAGTTAAAATTAATTCGTTAAAAAAGTAGTGTTATTAGTGTTAGTTTAAGTTGATGATATTCATATGATGATATTAATCTATATCAAAATAAATCACTATACAATCAAGGTTAATAATGTTACTTTATATACCTCTTTAAATTGTTAAAATCGGACAGTTAGTTTCAGAGTTATGATGAGAAATATACAAAATAATAATACTCGATGGCGGGTCTCTTATGCCTACTGTTTCGTGCGGTCAAAGCGCGCGGGGATATACTACATACATAGTTCATAAGTACCTACGAACGACGAAGAAGACGCGCTATGTATTAATTATCCCGAATTCTTCTCCACATTAAATATGTTTTATCCCGATTTTCCTACATGAAATCTTGATAACCCGAAGCAAAGCGAGAGCGGGCCGCTAGTATAGGTACCTTAAAACCGCATCCAAGTCAGCAAGTAGTTTGAGATTTAAGCGTTAAAGACAAATTTCAATATTGGTTTGCACAAACAAACACATATCCATTCTCCCACCCCAAAAGTATAATTATTCCGGTATAGGTACATACATAATTATATATAATTTTTTTTTTCAACATTTTCTCAACTTTCAACTTTCAACATATTCTCAACTTTAATGCAACTACAAACGAAAATTCGTTCACTACCTACCTCTGTGGACCTCTCTCATTCATTTCTAGCATTCGTAGTAATCCAAAAGTCCATAGACTTTGAATAATTTCATCCCGAAATCGAACTTTCATATATTTTCGTAAAGTAGGTACTTTTCTCAACTTTTATGCAACTACAAACGAAAATTCGTTCACTACCTACCTCTGTGAACCTCTCTCATTCATTTCTAGCATTCGAAGTAATCCAAAAGTCCATAGACTTTGAGTGATTTCATCCCGGAATGGAACTTTCATATTTTTTCGTAAAGTAGGTACTTTTCTCAACTTTTATGCAACTACAAACGAAAATTCGTTCACTACCTACCTCTGTGAACCTCTCTCATTCATTTCTAGCATTCGAAGTAATCCAAAAGTCCATAGACTTTGAGTGATTTCATCCCGGAATGGAACTTTCATATTTTTTCGTAAAGTAGGTACTTTTCTCAACTTTTATGCAACTACAAACGAAAATTCGTTCACTACCTACCTCTGTGGGCCTCTCTCATTCATTTCTAGCATTCGTAGTAATCCAAAAGTCCATAGACTTTGAATGATTTCATCCCGAAACCGAACTTTCATATTTTTTCGTAAAGTAGGTACTTTTCTCAACTTTTATGCAACTACAAACGAAAATTCGTTCACTACCTACCTCTGTGGACCGCTCTCATTCATTTCTAGCATTCGCAGTAATCCAAAAGTCCATAGACTTTGAGTGATTTCATCCCGGAATGGAACTTTCATATTTTTTCGTAAAGTAGGTACTTTTCTCAACTTTTATGCAACTACAAACGAAAATTCGTTCACTACCTACCTCTGTGGACCTCTCTCATTCATTTCTAGCATTCGTAGTAATGCAAAAGTCCATAGACTTTGAGTGATTTCATCCCGCGACCAAACTTGCAAATTTTTTTTGTAAAGTAGGTACTTTTCTCAACTTTTATGCAACTACAAACGAAAATTCGTTCACTACCTACCTCTGTGGACCTCTCTCATTCATTTCTAGCATTCGTAGTAATGCAAAAGTCCATAGACTTTGAGTGATTTCATCCCGCGACCAAACTTGCAAATTTTTTTTGTAAAGTAGGTACTTTTCTCAACTTTTATGCAACTACAAACGAAAATTCGTTCACTACCTACCTCTGTGGACCTCTCTCATTCATTTCTAGCATTCGTAGTAATCCAAAAGTCCATAGACTTTGAATGATTTCATCCCGAAATCGAACTTTCATATTTTTTCGTAAAGTAGGTACTTTTCTCAACTTTTATGCAACTACAAACGAAAATTCGTTCACTACCTACCTCTGTGGACCTCTCTCATTCATTTCTAGCATTCGAAGTAATCCAAAAGTCCATAGACTTTGAATGATTTCATCCCGGAATGGAACTTTCATATTTTTTCGTTAAGTAGGTACTTTTCTCAACTTTTATGCAACTACAAACGAAAAATCGTTCACTACCTACCTCTTTGTACCTCTCTCATTCATTTCTAGCCTTCGTAGTAATCCAAAAGTCCATAGACTTTGAGTGATTTCATCCCGGAATGGAACTTTCATATTTTTTCGTAAAGTAGGTACTTTTCTCAACTTTTATGCAACTACAAACGAAAATTCGTTCACTACCTACCTCTGTGGACCTCTCTCATTCATTTCTAGCATTCGTAGTAATCCAAAAGTCCATAGACTTTGAGTGATTTCATCCCGCGACCAAACTTGCAAAATTTTTTTGTAAAGTAGGTACTTTTCTCAACTTTTATGCAACTACAAACGAAAATTCGTTCACTACCTACCTCTGTGGACCTCTCTCATTCATTTCTAGCATTCGTAGTAATCCAAAAGTCCATAGACTTTGAGTGATTTCATCCCGCGACCAAACTTGCACAATTTTTTTGTAAAGTAGGTACTTTTCTCAACTTTTATGCAACTACAAACGAAAATTCGTTCACTACCTACCTCTGTGGACCTCTCTCATTCATTTCTAGCATTCGTAGTAATCCAAAAGTCCATAGACTTTGAATGATTTCATCTCGGAATGGAACTTTCATAGTTTTTCGTAAAGTAGGTACTTTTCTCAACTTTTATGCAACTACAAACGAAAATTCGTTCACTACCTACCTCTGTGGACCTCTCTCATTCATTTCTAGCATTCGAAGTAATCCAAAAGTCCATAGACTTTGAATGATTTCATCCCGGAATGGAACTTTCATATTTTTTCGTTAAGTAGGTACTTTTCTCAACTTTTATGCAACTACAAACGAAAAATCGTTCACTACCTACCTCTTTGTACCTCTCTCATTCATTTCTAGCCTTCGTAGTAATCCAAAAGTCCATAGACTTTGAGTGATTTCATCCCGGAATGGAACTTTCATATTTTTTCGTAAAGTAGGTACTTTTCTCAACTTTTATGCAACTACAAACGAAAATTCGTTCACTACCTACCTCTGTGGACCTCTCTCATTCATTTCTAGCATTCGTAGTAATCCAAAAGTCCATAGACTTTGAGTGATTTCATCCCGCGACCAAACTTGCAAAATTTTTTTGTAAAGTAGGTACTTTTCTCAACTTTTATGCAACTACAAACGAAAATTCGTTCACTACCTACCTCTGTGGACCTCTCTCATTCATTTCTAGCATTCGTAGTAATCCAAAAGTCCATAGACTTTGAGTGATTTCATCCCGCGACCAAACTTGCACAATTTTTTTGTAAAGTAGGTACTTTTCTCAACTTTTATGCAACTACAAACGAAAATTCGTTCACTACCTACCTCTGTGGACCTCTCTCATTCATTTCTAGCATTCGTAGTAATCCAAAAGTCCATAGACTTTGAATGATTTCATCTCGGAATGGAACTTTCATAGTTTTTCGTAAAGTAGGTACTTTTCTCAACTTTTATGCAACTACAAACGAAAATTCGTTCACTACCTACCTCTGTGGACCTCTCTCATTCATTTCTAGCATTCGAAGTAATCCAAAAGTCCATAGACTTTGAGTGATTTCATCCCGGAATGGAACTTTCATATTTTTTCGTAAAGTAGGTACTTTTCTCAACTTTTATGCAACTACAAACGAAAATTCGTTCACTACCTACCTCTGTGGACCTCTCTCATTCATTTCTAGCATTCGTAGTAATCCAAAAGTCCATAGACTTTGAGTGATTTCATCCCGCGACCAAACTTGCAAAATTTTTTTGTAAAGTAGGTACTTTTCTCAACTTTTATGCAACTACAAACGAAAATTCGTTCACTACCTACCTCTGTGGACCTCTCTCATTCATTTCTAGCATTCGTAGTAATCCAAAAGTCCATAGACTTTGAATGATTTCATCCCGAAATCGAACTTTCATATTTTTTCGTAAAGTAGGTACTTTTCTCAACTTTTATGCAACTACAAACGAAAATTCGTTCACTACCTACCTCTGTGGACCTCTCTCATTCATTTCTAGCATTCGAAGTAATCCAAAAGTCCATAGACTTTGAGTGATTTCATCCCGGAATGGAACTTTCATATTTTTTCGTAAAGTAGGTACTTTTCTCAACTTTTATGCAACTACAAACGAAAATTCGTTCACTACCTACCTCTGTGGACCTCTCTCATTCATTTCTAGCATTCGTAGTAGTGCAAAAGTCCATAGACTTTGAGTGATTTCATCCCGCGACCAAACTTGCAAAATTTTTTTGTAAAGTAGGTACTTTTCTCAACTTTTATGCAACTACAAACGAAAATTCGTTCACTACCTACCTCTGTGGACCTCTCTCATTCATTTCTAGCATTCGTAGTAATCCAAAAGTCCATAGACTTTGAGTGATTTCATCCCGCGACCAAACTTGCACAATTTTTTTGTAAAGTAGGTACTTTTCTCAACTTTTATGCAACTACAAACGAAAATTCGTTCACTACCTACCTCTGTGGACCTCTCTCATTCATTTCTAGCATTCGTAGTAATCCAAAAGTCCATAGACTTTGAATGATTTCATCCCGAAATCGAACTTTCATATTTTTTCGTAAAGTAGGTACTTTTCTCAACTTTTATGCAACTACAAACGAAAATTCGTTCACTACCTACCTCTGTGGACCTCTCTCATTCATTTCTAGCATTCGAAGTAATCCAAAAGTCCATAGACTTTGAATGATTTCATCCCGGAATGGAACTTTCATATTTTTTCGTTAAGTAGGTACTTTTCTCAACTTTTATGCAACTACAAACGAAAAATCGTTCACTACCTACCTCTTTGTACCTCTCTCATTCATTTCTAGCATTCGTAGTAATCCAAAAGTCCATAGACTTTGAGTGATTTCATCCCGGAATGGAACTTTCATATTTTTTCGTAAAGTAGGTACTTTTCTCAACTTTTATGCAACTACAAACGAAAATTCGTTCACTACCTACCTCTGTGGACCTCTCTCATTCATTTCTAGCATTCGTAGTAATCCAAAAGTCCATAGACTTTGAGTGATTTCATCCCGCGACCAAACTTGCAAAATTTTTTTGTAAAGTAGGTACTTTTCTCAACTTTTATGCAACTACAAACGAAAATTCGTTCACTACCTACCTCTGTGGACCTCTCTCATTCATTTCTAGCATTCGTAGTAATCCAAAAGTCCATAGACTTTGAGTGATTTCATCCCGCGACCAAACTTGCACAATTTTTTTGTAAAGTAGGTACTTTTCTCAACTTTTATGCAACTACAAACGAAAATTCGTTCACTACCTACCTCTGTGGACCTCTCTCATTCATTTCTAGCATTCGTAGTAATCCAAAAGTCCATAGACTTTGAATGATTTCATCTCGGAATGGAACTTTCATAGTTTTTCGTAAAGTAGGTACTTTTCTCAACTTTTATGCAACTACAAACGAAAATTCGTTCACTACCTACCTCTGTGGACCTCTCTCATTCATTTCTAGCATTCGAAGTAATCCAAAAGTCCATAGACTTTGAGTGATTTCATCCCGGAATGGAACTTTCATATTTTTTCGTAAAGTAGGTACTTTTCTCAACTTTTATGCAACTACAAACGAAAATTCGTTCACTACCTACCTCTGTGGACCGCTCTCATTCATTTCTAGCATTCGCAGTAATCCAAAAGTCCATAGACTTTGAGTGATTTCATCCCGCGACCAAACTTGCACAATTTTTTTGTAAAGTAGGTACTTTTCTCAACTTTTATGCAACTACAAACGAAAATTCGTTCACTACCTACCTCTGTGGACCTCTCTCATTCATTTCTAGCATTCGAAGTAATCCAAAAGTCCATAGACTTTGAGTGATTTCATCCCGGAATGGAACTTTCATATTTTTTCGTAAAGTAGGTACTTTTCTCAACTTTTATGCAACTACAAACGAAAATTCGTTCACTACCTACCTCTGTGGACCTCTCTCATTCATTTCTAGCATTCGTAGTAGTGCAAAAGTCCATAGACTTTGAGTGATTTCATCCCGCGACCAAACTTGCAAAATTTTTTTGTAAAGTAGGTACTTTTCTCAACTTTTATGCAACTACAAACGAAAATTCGTTCACTACCTACCTCTGTGGACCTCTCTCATTCATTTCTAGCATTCGTAGTAATCCAAAAGTCCATAGACTTTGAGTGATTTCATCCCGCGACCAAACTTGCACAATTTTTTTGTAAAGTAGGTACTTTTCTCAACTTTTATGCAACTACAAACGAAAATTCGTTCACTACCTACCTCTGTGGACCTCTCTCATTCATTTCTAGCATTCGTAGTAATCCAAAAGTCCATAGACTTTGAGTGATTTCATCCCGCGACCAAACTTGCACAATTTTTTTGTAAAGTAGGTACTTTTCTCAACTTTTATGCAACTACAAACGAAAATTCATTCACTACCTACCTCTGTGGACCTCTCTCATTCATTTCTAGCATTCGAAGTAATCCAAAAGTCCATAGACTTTGAGTGATTTCATCCCGGAATGGAACTTTCATATTTTTTCGTAAAGTAGGTACTTTTCTCAACTTTTATGCAACTACAAACGAAAATTCGTTCACTACCTACCTCTGTGGACCTCTCTCATTCATTTCTAGCATTCGTAGTAATGCAAAAGTCCATAGACTTTGAGTGATTTCATCCCGCGACCAAACTTGCAAAATTTTTTTGTAAAGTAGGTACTTTTCTCAACTTTTATGCAACTACAAACGAAAATTCGTTCACTACCTACCTCTGTGGACCTCTCTCATTCATTTCTAGCATTCGTAGTAATCCAAAAGTCCATAGACTTTGAGTGATTTCATCCCGCGACCAAACTTGCACAATTTTTTTGTAAAGTAGGTACTTTTCTCAACTTTTATGCAACTACAAACGAAAATTCGTTCACTACCTACCTCTGTGGACCTCTCTCATTCATTTCTAGCATTCGTAGTAATCCAAAAGTCCATAGACTTTGAGTGATTTCATCCCGCGACCAAACTTGCACAATTTTTTTGTAAAGTAGGTACTTTTCTCAACTTTTATGCAACTACAAACGAAAATTCGTTCACTACCTACCTCTGTGGACCTCTCTCATTCATTTCTAGCATTCGTAGTAATCCAAAAGTCCATAGACTTTGAGTGATTTCATCCCGGAATGGAACTTTCATATTTTTTCGTAAAGTAGGTACTTTTCTCAACTTTTATAAAACTACAAACGAAAATTCGTTCACTACCTACCTCTGTGGACCTCTCTCATTCATTTCTAGCATTCGAAGTAATCCAAAAGTCCATAGACTTTGAGTGATTTCATCCCGGAATGGAACTTTCATATTTTTTCGTAAAGTAGGTACTTTTCTCAACTTTTATAAAACTACAAACGAAAATTCGTTCACTACCTACCTCTGTGGACCTCTCTCATTCATTTCTAGCATTCGTAGTAATCCAAAAGTCCATAGACTTTGAATGATTTCATCCCGGAATGGAACTTTCATATTTTTTCGTAAAGTAGGTACTTTTCTCAACTTTTATGCAACTACAAACGAAAATTCGTTCACTACCTACCTCTGTGGGCCTCTCTCATTCATTTCTAGCATTCGTAGTAATCCAAAAGTCCATAGACTTTGAGTGATTTCATGCCGCGACCAAACTTGCACAATTTTTTTGTAAAGTAGGTACTTTTCTCAACTTTTATGCAACTACAAACGAAAATTCGTTCTCTACCTACCTCTGTGGACCTCTCTCATTCATTTCTAGCATTCGTAGTAATCCAAAAGTCCATAGATTTTGAATGATTTCATCCCGGAATGGAACTTTCATATTTTTTCGTAAAGTAGGTACTTTTCTCAACTTTTATGTAACTACAAACGAAAATTCGTTCACTACCTACCTCTGTGGACCTCTCTCATTCATTTCTAGCATTCGTAGTAGTCCAAAAGTTCATAGACTTTGAGTAATTTAATCCCGAAATGTCCCATATAAAGTTAGGTAAAGTAGGTATGAATTATTTTAGCTTCTATGTAACATTCAGCGAAAATTCTTTCACTACAAACCTCCAGGGGCCTTCCTTAGTAGGAAATCATCGAATAAAATAATTTTTTGCAAAGTCGGGAGATGATTTATTTTTTATTTTTTTTATTTTTTTTTTATTTTACTACAAACGAAATTATTGCTACTACTATCAACTACTAACGATTATCTATCATAAAAACCAAAAAAAGATCCAGTTTGAAAAAGTCGGGTGCCAAGTTCACATAGCCAATCCTGGTGTCAGAGTTATTGAGCCGCCAAAGGCCTCTGACATGGCTCAAGTAACGACTACTATCTGTAGAAAGTAACCGGGACCGACGGCTTAACGTGCCCTCCGAAGCACGGAATCATATTACTTTTCGAGCAATCAGGTGATTCAGCCTGCAATGCCCTAACCAAACTGAGGACAGTCTCACAAAGTGATTTTTGTGAGATATCCCCACCGGGAATCGAACCCGGAACCTCCGGGTCGTGAGCCGGGCGCTCAAGCCACAAGACCACGGAGGCTGTTGGTGAATCGGGCTCGTCAACGCTCCACTCCGCTTCAACCAACGCATTCTAAGGGTTGCACATCTATTTAGACGTAGCAGAGCTGTGTGGATCTCAATCGACAGCGCATTACGAAAAGGTTTGCCAATGTCTATGCAGGCACTGTAATACAAACCTGTAAGAACTTCTTGCACCTAAAGCTGTCGTACACATAGTTGACATTAAGCACCCACTTGCCCGTAGCGAGCGCGCACACCATCATGCCAGTGAACGTGTCATTGGGCAGCACTGATATGAAGTGGGAGGCCATCATCTCCATCTTAGTGTTCTCCGCTACCACGCCGCCGAGCTCGTTTATCATGGCTGATAGTCTGTCGCGATCCTGAAATATTAGTGATAATAATTCTATACATTAGTACAGATTCTGTAGTAATATAATAAAGCTGAAGAGTTTGTTTAGTTTGAAAGGGCTAATGTCTGTCTAAAACTGTATTTAGGAAGGTTATTTTTTATTCAGAAAATCCCACAGGGACGGATATAACGCAGGTAAACTGTGGGGCGCTGTTGGTAGTAAATATATACTCCCATTTATGATTTGAGGATCACTTTTAGTGACGTTCATCAACTCGTTTGGACGAGTGCTTTTTAACGCGTTAAAAAATGGTGAATTTGTATTTAGAACATTGGGATTGAGCAAGAAACAAAAATACATGTTTAGTCTATTCCTATAGTTTCATTAAATAAAACTTACTTTAACCGATTCGGACAACATGAAAACTTTCTTATCACAAGCACAGATGAGATTCTGCTTGAGTCTCCATGATTCTTCTGAAGTGCCACTCGGTGAATTATAATCACTGTCTGAAGTAAAATGTATAATTGAATGAGTTCTTTAGAAGGAAATTATATACTAAAATACATGGAGATAGATGGAGGGATTCAAAATGGTGATACGTAAATTATAGATACCTGAAACAAGTTCTGCAGGCAAACTAGCCCGGACCTTAGTGGTGATTTGCATCTTATTATTTGAAATAGGGCTGTATCCATTAGTTTTCTTCTTCTTATAGCCCTGCATGAAGGGGAGATACACCGCCGTCTTCGCTTTACCATTTTCAATCAGTTTTCGAAAGCTCACTCTCTTTGGCGTACTTTGGCGGGAAAATGTTCTGAAAAACAGGATTATTTTAAATAGTTGTTAGATAGTTTGAAGCCTTAGATTTTTCACCCAAACATTGATATACAAATAACATTTTTGTTTAACTACAAATTCTGTCATTCTTTTATTGCTATTTCTAAAATATATTATTTTCTACATATAAACCTACTTGGCCATAATATAATATTTAAAATAAGGAAGAATCATAATATGAAATGTATATTTTTATAATAGAAGTGGGACAGCCAAGGAAATGCAATGTTTAGCAGTTGAACAGTCTTCTTATTTTGCAAAATAAGAAAAATGTCGTACACATCTTGGTATGTAGAAAAATAATAAGTCTTTTTCAAAATGATAACATTTAACTTCCTGGACTGTACATAAAAGAAATAGGTATATTTACATGAGCATATTTTTTCAGAAGACTTCCAGAGCTAGAAAGCATTTCCCTTGTTACTAGTAAAAGCATAATATTAGTGACCACAGGTGTCAAGCAGAGTTCCCGGTACATGCCAATATGGAACTACCAACTCACTCATTCCCGAATTTTGAAAAGAACTTTTTTAATGGACTCGATGTTGGTGTTTGTTTGTCAAAGAACACGCTCGAAGCGGGAGAATCCTTTAGGTTTACATTCAATTCCTCAGGCTTTTTACAGTCAATCTCCTGATATATGTCCTCGATAGACCAACCTATTTGTCGACGCACTGACTTCATTTTCTTCGGATGATCAAAAGTGGGAGCAAAATCCACACAATCCTGACCTTCAGAATCGGATGATTGCATCGGAAAGTGCAAATCTTTTAAGTGCTCCAAAAAGGTAGGTTTATTTGAATGCATCTCATGACACACAGGACAAACAAAATGGTGCAACTTGACGTTAGTTGTGCATTTGTTGAGATGAGTCACATAGTCATTATATTGATCATATTTCTCATCGCAAAGTACACAGGTGACACTTACAATGGCCGGTCTCTCGGGTACTGGTGGTTGGGGTCTATTGATCGGCTCGGGCCTTCTGATGGGTGAAAGGTCAGATGCAACAAGAGTCTCATTACTGCTAGAACGTTGGAGGTGATTGTGTTCTATAGTACACTGTACCAGACAAGTGTGCGGCCCCATAGTACTATATGACTGATTACAACAGACACATTTAACAGAATCCATATCACTGTCTGTATCGTCACTGATCTCATGAGGATGTTTGTTGGCCACTGCATAAATAGGCTCAGATTTAACATCATTCATAGCATTTTGAGTGATTTCTCCTTCAATAAAATCTTCGTTGCAATCTCTGTGCACATGAAGTTCTTGGTAAAAAAGGTCTTTATAGTCAGCCACTGCTGGATTATTGATGTTTGTATCTGTGAAACACATTAAAATGTACACATATAATAATAAACATTTTAATTTTTTAATCAATTTTTTATTGACATACATTTGATATTGATAGAGTGTACCTTCTCACTCTATTGTTTCTAACGAGAACTATGTGGACTAACATGGATGATTTTACAGTCAAAGACGATTCCAACTGAATAGGAAAAAGGTTATTGATTTCATTCCATTCTTATCTCATCACTGAATGGTGTTCCTCAATGAAAATTAGTAGTTTTACTGAAATATTAGTAGTAGTCTTTTGATAGTTTAAATTTTGACATTCATACAAGAGAATAGAATATGTAGGTACATACTTAAACATAATATAAAATTGATTTCTGATTTTTTTCTTTGTTTTTATTAATTAAATATTATGCATTACCTGGTGCCTTTCTCAGCATGGAGTCAATTCTTTCGCATTGTTGTTTGAACAAGTATGCAGTACTTAAGTTTTCAATACATGAAGTACACACACGCTCTGATAAGCCATCCCCCTCATATATCTTGAAACAAATAATAAGTATTTGATTACCTGATACATACCTGATAATGTGATACCTTGCTAGGTGGTTACCTGGTTGAATAACTTGAAGAGTTTTTGTAATTTTATCCTACCTATATTATGAATGCGAATTATGTGAGTATGTTTGCATGTTTGTTGCTCTTTATGCAAAAACTACTGAACAGATTTGGATTAAACTTTACTGAAATATAGATTATACATGAGAATAAAACATGGGAAATATTATATCCCGAAATTCCCACGGGAACGGGTATAAAGCGGGTAAAACCGCGAGAACGCTACTAGTATTATTATTATTTAAACAACCTAAAATCGAACGAACTCAACACAAATCTCAACTGAACGGAAGTGGCCCAGGAAGAGGATGCATGGAGGGATAGGAGAGACGCCTTTGCCCAGCAGTGGGACAGTAATGTCCAAAATAATAATAATAGTAAACTAACCAAAATAAAACGCAAGAGTATTTATATCTGTGAATGGGCTCACGGGAGTTAAGTGGAGTTACGAGTTGAAATTGGAAAAATATTTATAGTATTGTCATAGCCATAATCATGAGGACGGTTAAATGATTTTTCATTACCTACGAAATTCCAACGGGATTGGACAACGCGGGTAGACCTCGTTGTCTTTATAAGTTTAAGAAAATAAACTACATACCTGAATAGAAGTAAATGCCATGACCATATCAGATAGTTTGATAGACTCATCTTGTTCAAATATTGAACAAAAATCACCGAGTTTTAGGCACAGTCTGCATTTATGAAATGTTGAAGACATGTTTATGTTTTTTCACAGTTTCATATTCAGTCAGTTTTGTTTGTGGATAATATTAAGCACACACGACACCACGCAGTAATATTAGAAGATTGCTTAGAGAGTTATCATTATCACATGAATGTAAATTTAAAAAATAAATTAGAAGTACATTATAAAATAAACAAGTAACACAACAAGTTTCACAAAAATAACGGAAATCCAACGTGTTGATTTGAAATTTGACATTGACACATTGGCGGATGAACCCACAAATTTGAACCAATAATGCTGGGGCCACACCTACGCTCAATGTCAATGCCCATTGAATGCAATAATTTTCAATGCAATATAGTGGGTGGCTAGACTTAAACTGTCAATGTCAATGTTTTAAATTTGTCATTGACAACGGCATTGAATTTACTTCAATTCAGGCAAAATGGACGTCGACAGAGCTCTATATTTCATGAGAGCTAATTTACTATACTACTTATACCAAACATTTAATAACTATATCATTGACATAATGTATGACTTGTATTACTTACCTCTGTATTTAATGTGCGACCACTATCATATACTCCTCGCAGGAAATTATCCATCGTTTCGAATGCAAACCAATTAGTTGTATAAACGTCATCTTTGCCAGCTCCGGACTTAAAAGTTTTTTTAATTTTGTTTAAATGGGATCTATAGTAACACATTAGGCTGTCCTTTTTCCTTTTAATTTCTTCAATTGTTGTTTTAAAAGGTAATATTCCCATTATTCGGCGCCAAGCATCACTTTGCGCCCCACGATTTTTGAAACATTTCAGTTTCGGATCCCACAAACATGGTTCTGTTTGCAGGATCTCAAGAAATGTTATTACTTTGTCGTTACTCCATTCTGTGGCCATAGTATGTGTGTATATTCCGTCCTAAAAAACAAATACGTCTGAACTCGTTGCGCTCTCGTCGCACACTGACAATACGTAGTGTGGCCGCTTCATGCATTTAACTCTCGCATTAATCTCTTTGATGTACCGCCACTCGAGCTATCGCATACGCCATATGGCATTGTCAATGCTATTGTCAAATTATGACGCATAGTCGTGGCTATACCTACGGCTAATGTCATATTCTATGGCATATGGCATAGGTGTGGCCCCAGCATAAGAAATCAGAGTCGCTTCAATCACTTCTCCGAAGGGTTAAAAAAAGTTATGGATGGCCTCTGTCTGACTGTACACACCTTAGAATATATACGGCTTAGAATATACACACACATTGAACAAGCATTGAACAAACCACAGTCTTAAGCGCGCTTGCAGCTTGAGAAATGGAGACATGATTGTTGATATACGGGTCCACAGGAACCGATATTTTGGCTGGTCATTACAGACGAAGTCTACATAGTGGTTCAGTGCCTTAAATATTGTGAGTGTCGGGTAGTGTAGTGGACTGTAGTGGACAAAAAAGTCAAAAGGTACCTTGGACGTTGACCGCCGTTGACGTTTTAAAACGTCAACTTGCAAGTTGCAATCAAGTCAATGCCATGCCAAATGTCAGTCCACAAACAAAAACAAACAAACAAAGCAAAAGTGTGTTGCACTGGTGTGTTGTGGTTGCATTTGTTGTTTTTCTAATTTAAATTAATATCTACTAATAAATAATAATTATTCTTAAACTAACAAACAATGGAGAACCAACCTGAATTACACGTTTCTAGTAATATTTATTTGGGATCGTTTCCGCGATTTGACCGCCCTAAAATAATAGGTTACATTGGATTAGAAAACTTAAAGTTTGCTAGACTAGTCCAGGAAAAGAGAGTTAATTATGACTTGAACCTTCATTATGATAAGGCGATACATAAAGCTGAAGATCGAGACGCTAAGATTACAGACCTGTTAAAGTTTTTGCTGGACCATGAGGTAAGATTGAACTTCACTTTAGAGACGAGCCTTGATAGAGCTCAGTTCTTTTGCTACCGCGGTCTCTTGACTTGTGTCGCTTGCACACCGTATGAGAACAGGGAAGCATGGAAAATAGTAGCTTTATTGTATAAAGGCGGTATATACCTGTGTGCAAGAGACACAGAAGATAAACTGTATAGAAAGCAGAACATGACTCCCCAGGAGAAACTGTTCACTTCCTGGGGATATAAGTTCGAGCAATACATGTTATCAGGTCAGTTATTGTGTTAAAACAGTTCTATGATTTATACAAAAAAGGAAATTAAGTTTTTATTGTATGTAAATATTACATATGAGTAAGTAAATTTTTGGCGGAACTAAAGCATTTAATTTGATTTTCAGATAAACCAGATACCGAGCCAAATCCTGATATACCGGTTGATGAAACAGAGGAGTTCTCTCTGGTACTCACAACCAATTTGAAGAAACACACCATTGTCTATGGAGCTGAAATGGATGGTATCAGATGCGATAGGTCTCATGTAGATGTACCACCGATAGATCAAAGTCCTAGCGAAATCATCAACTACTTGTCAACTAAGGAGTTTATTGAATTGAAAACAAATAGGCATATACAGCATCCAAATCAAGAGAAAAGTTTTAGGTCTGTATGTCATTATGATCAACCACTTTTGCTTACATGTTGGCTACTTTTAAGAAACCCAGATGTGATCATCTTTACTTATATTATAAAGCTTGTTTGTATGTTTGAATGCGTTAATCTCAGAAACTACCAATCTGATTTGAATAATTCTTTTTGCAATGGATAGACACATTCAACGGGAAGGTTAAAGGCTACTTTTCATCTCGGAATTCCCACAAGAACTAGCACAACGCAGGTAAAAACGCAGGGTGCTGCTAGTAATATCAAACAATTTTAGCCCAACTGTTAATGAATCACATGATCTTTGCATTTACTGTGTATGGCTCATATTAGCCGCACCCAGGTTTTATCAATGTTGTAACTATTACGTAGGAATTTCTGTAAGAAAAAATAGCATTCTCTTGAATGTGATATCATTTACAATTATGATTATTAGTGACTAGCAGCGCCCCGCGGTTTTACCCGCGTTGTGCCCGTTCCCGTGGGAATTTCGGGATAAAATGTAGCCTATAGCCTTCCTCGATAAATAGACTATCTAACAGTGAAAGAATTATTCAAATCGGTTCAGTAGTTTCTGAGATTAGCGCGTTTAAACAAACAAACAAACAAACAAAACAAACTCTTCAGCTTTATAATATTAGTATAGATTAGTGTTTGTTCAAACAAACTTGTCAGCATTATTGTATTAGTGTAGAACCCATATGGTGTCATTCCATTCAGTTGAGTTTAGATTAATGCAAGTTATGTGATTGGTCTCATTAATATGTTCAATTTCTATTGCAGAAGATTCAAAACAAAAAAATGGTGGTGCCAATCATTCTTGGTGGGCATAGAAGACATTCTCTGTGGTTTCAGAAATGATGATGGCATTGTAGAGGAACTAAAATTATTTAGTGTGAGGGATTTACCTAAAAAATCCCAGGTGAGTTCTTTTAGTCCATAAATCTAATCTACACCATATAACTATAATGCAAGAGGTGTTTGTCTATGATTTACACTTCACTCAGTGATAACTAAAATGTAATAGCACTACCTCATTTTAATTCCATTCCTTGTTTATTTTTTCAGAAATTCTGGAATGCCAATGTATGTTTCAACTTTCTTGAAACCTTCCTTACTTACGTTAAAAGGTGTCTTGCGAGAAAAATAAGGAGGTTACATGGAGACAAAGCTGTGAATAACTTACAAAGTTTACCATTGATAAGTATACTGTTTGAATGGAACCCTGACATGCCAGTTGTGGTCAACGATAACTATAGACATGAGGATGATGACATTTTACATCAGTGGTTCATAGAAAACTATGGAAAGGGTGACAGATAGAAAATCTTTAAAATTCTTAATACCTTATTTGTATATATGTTACGGCTAATACCCGAAGTGCGGCTACACCTAGTTTTAGCCGGTTAGAACGTTAAGCAACGTCGGGCGCGGTCAGTACTTGGATGGGTGTCCGCCTGGGAACACCGCGTGATGTTGGTTTTTTGTTATTTTTTTTTACTTAACCTTTTTTTGTGTCGGCTAAAAAAATAAATAACCCTAACCTACCGAATTGCATGTATTTACGAGTACTTTGAGTTTAACCAAAAGTGGCTACACCTAGTTCTAACCGGCTAAAACTAGGTGTAGCCGCACTTCGGGTATTAGCCGTAACATATACAAATAAAACACTGTGAAGTTGTCTCTTTTCCTTTTTGAATAATAGTGTATGTTGGAAAGGGACAAACTATTGGATATATTTGCTGTTTAGTGTTTATACATAAGGCCCATAGACTAGTAATACCCGTTGGTTTCACCTGTGTTGAACAAAATCCTGAAGCAATTCTGGATAAGAAGTGTGTTAGGATCAGAAGATAAATATTTCAAATGTTAAATTGTTATTTCAATTGAAAATTGTTTGTTGCTATTTTTAAGTGCAAATTGTATGTATGAATGGCTAGGTACTTATAATTTTTTTATATAATAATCATCCTCTTATAAGCTAGAGTTCTGTTTCTTATAATCTAGAGGACATATTCAATTAATATAATGTTGTAAAGAAAAATCGAATAAAATACTATTATACCATTTATTATCACTGAAATAGCAAATGGTTTAAATCAACATCCATAAAAGACTAATCAACAACATGGATATTTTTTTTTCACTTAAAATACATAATTCCTAAAATTTAAATAGAGTAGTACATTTAAAAAATCAGAATTAAAAACAAAAATTAACAAATCAAAATACATGTATTAAAAAGTAAACGGTGTCATGTATTTTACAATGTGTTACTCAGTTGGTATGTATTTACAAAACATTATAAAAATGTTATCTAAACATTAATTTATTAAATTGTTTAAGTCATAGTATTAGATAATAACAACTCAATAGGTACAGTTACAAAATATATTTCAATTAAATTATTTTGATATTAAACTGTTGTTTAATTTAATAAGCCCAATTTACTGTTAAATGAATAACTACTTGTTATACAATAATTAAGAATCAATTGTACTCATTTTAATAATAACATATACTATTTATATTTGAATTAGTGCTTTAAAGCTGATCCAATGGGTCAGAAGGCCTAGGTTTTCATTGACGAGTAAAATGACCAGAAATGTCAAAATGGTTGCTTTTAGAAGCCAAATTATAGATACTACAGTTGTCTCATCTAATGAGATATAATAACATTATCACAATAGTAATTAACCAACAGTTGTGTTGTGCATTTGCTAATGTTGAAACATAATTTTAAATTCAGACAATCTGTGTCAAATGCCGAATGATATAATATGTCTTAATCTTCTAGCCAATCGACATCGGGACGGTAGAAACAATAATGTGTATTTACAATATACATGTATAAAATTCATAAGGATATATGAAAAACATTTAGGTACTTAATGTTATCGTATTAAGGATCACAACACATGGAACATACATTTAACATATAAGTAGAGCTAATAATGTTCACATTTGTTATTTATTACCTAAAATAAAGTACGTACATACTCAACTGCGAACATCCAACAATGACACAAACCTATGATAATATTATACAAATGAAATTCAGTGAGGAATGAAACATCATGTATGTACATGTCACATTTACTTAAAACTATTATGTGACGTGCCTTTCATGATAATAAAACTTAACAATAATTAGGTACTAGATGATTTTGGTAATCGTACCAAATTGGAATACACTGCCGTGTTACTCAAGTTTGTTTGAAGCTGTTGTCCGTACCGTACATAGAGACGAGCGATCGAGACAAGTAATACAAGTCTTGTGTTCAAATCTTATTTACAAACTTTACCAGTCTTCGGTTTCACTTACATTTACCTACATGTATCCCTGTCGATTCAGTGATTACTTTGTACTAGCGTTTCTCGACTACTAAGCTTCCTATGTCAGTATATCTATGTTTCATTACAGAGGCACACGATGAGAAAACAAACGACTACATATACATAACAATTTACTTAGAAAACAGTATTAAAACAATACAATATTTAGGCCTGACTAAGTTTTTGGTACCTAGTTTTACTGAAAGGATATAACACGGATTTTTTGAAAATGCTTTAAGTTGAGTTCTTGGCAAAGTAAATTAATTCAAAAGTAAGTGTTTTCAGTAGTTAGTTAGTCCCAAGCGTAACGAGGTACAGCTTCATGTCCCGGACACCCCAATTAGTAATTGATTTCTAAACTAAGTTCCAATTCACGATTTTTAAAAGCCTTACAAGCGTAACAGCAATGACATGGCGGTACGCTAAATTTTAATTTCGCATTTGATGCGATCATTATAAATTTCGTATATCAAGTAAAATTCCTATGTGATAATAAAATATATTAAATCTTTGTGCTAACTTACAATAAATTCATTTCTCATAAACTATATACTATTATATATTTATTTCCGATTCTAATTCACTAAGCGCGCTTGGCACGCAGCATTGGTCTGATTGTAAAATTACTAAAACTAATTCAGTTACGTTGTTGATGGAACTGTTCATACGACTATATTTTTCGTCTCACTATATGTTCAGTATAACAAACAGTACATTTTAAAAATTTCGATGTACGTGTGAATAATATTGAGTATATTCCTATATTGTCATGAGGCACATACTATCTATATTAATACATAGGCTTTTATCGTTCATTTGTTTGTAATATTCAATGTATTAACGTAACATGATTGTATACATTGACTTCTTGTAGTATATAGAAAATAGTAAGTTGTATACAATTATTTTAATATTTACTATGTACAAATTATAATAACGGTGATGAGTGAGGCGAATACGTCCAGTCGAGCTAAGCAAGTGCATATGTAAATGTATTTACTTGAAAGTGTTAATCTCACCATATTATTTCGTAGTTCTATCTAAAAGGCGTTATATTATTTACATATTCCATCTTCAATAATAAAATCGTAACTCAAAACGAAACGTTAATTTCTGCCTATTTAACACTTAAAATTATATCATGCAGGTACTGATAGTGATTCAACTTTATGGTGTGTTACAAGTTAACATTTCCGCGAGTAGCCAATAACAATAATATGTATGAATAACACAGTCAACATGCTCACCTTAATTCACGCAATATGAAACAAGACAAAGTTCAGATAGAGTGCAATACCGACTTAATATTTGGGAGAGCGCAATTTGTAAAGATGCATAACATTGCGTTTGCCTTCACTGAAGGTATATACTGATTGAATATTGTACTCCTTGAAGTTATCAATATTTCGGTGTCTGTACAACTAAACCAACATAACAATATGATACATATCGATACCTTTGGGTAGAAAGGTCGTATAAACCAAAACCTGACTTTTCAGGAGAGCAGAAAAACAATTTTTTTTTTACATAAACATTTATAACTTTTTTGTTTTTGAGGATATAAAAAAATGATCAATGAGAAAGGTTCTTACAATTTGCAAATGAAAAAGGTTAAATCATCAAAACATATCTATCTTCTTTTGTTTTAAAGTTAGCTTGGATTTACGTCTAAGAAAAAATCAATTCTTGGTTAATACACCCCATGAAAATGTACTTTAAAAAAACTGTATAGGTCGTATATCCATTTTTGGTAAGCTTATGGTCACATTTACTGTCGTAAAACCCATATAATGTAGTATTTTTTGTATTAAAAACCATTTTTAATCATAAATCAATTGAATTCTGACTAATAAATCAATCCTGTTACTCTCAGAATTAGTAGGAAATCAATTATTATTTTTCTTATACCCAATAATAGTCGATTCAAATAAAATAAAACTACCTGAAATACGAAATCAATAATTATTAAGTATTATACTACCTTCTATTCAACATTTACTTTTATTTCAATAATGTTACAACATGCCTAACAGGTTTATAACAATTTTAAATTGAAAAAAATAGTATAGCAACTTAAACTGAAATGTGAAATCTACTTAATCATAAAAAAAGCCCAAAAAATATTCATACTTCTTCTAAATTAAAGTAATCAGGCATTTTAATCATTTATAAAATTATGGCTTTGACGGGTTCTTTGAATTGTTTTTTAATTTTTGTATACATTTAAATATATACAAAAATTAAAAAATGATTAAATACTAAATTCAATACATTATTTCATTAAAGCCTAGGTAAAATATTTAATAAAAAAACGATCAAGTACTAAACGTAACTAACTTTTGTACTAAAAAGTATAACTTATTTATGAATTATAAATTTATGAATTAAGTATTACCATAAATTATTTTAATTATTACTTTTAATTAAAATAATTTATAGTAATAATTCATAAATAATTAGAATTACATATACATATACAAATTTATAATTCATAATACAAATTTATAATTTATAATTCATAATTAAGAATTGAAAATACAATTTCAAAAAATAAATCTAAGTCTTGTTTTTTTTACTAAATAATATTAATAAGGTAACGAACGAAATGTCAAATTACGTAAATACGAAAAGTTATTATTCTTTTATAATAATAATATTACGTTGAATTTAAACTAGGTTTAGGTAATGCATTTAACACGTTAGGGCGTATAAACCAAATTACAATAAACGACGGTTTTTACGCCCTGAGTTAATATAAATTATGGTCATTACATCATAACAAAAGTACCAAAAAAAAATATTCGGCTTTTACATTGAAAATTTACCTTTTTTAAGAGTCTATGACCGAAAATTTCTGGGTCGTATTAACCATTTTTGTGCGAATTTCTGCATTTCGTATATACAGATCGATAGAGAAAAAAAAACTGAGAAAAACTGTATATATAACTCAATTTGGCCAAAATGGTTTATACGACCTTTCTACCCAAAGGTATCGATATGTACAGGGCGAATGAAGCCAACTAGAGGTCGACGTAAGGGGTGCCTTCGATCTTGTCGAAGTCCGCGAGGAGCGCCGGCGTCAGCGACTCGGACAAAATGTCTTCTCGAAGCATGTCGTGCAGCGGCGACGTCAGCCCCTGCTCGCTGTCCACCACACTCTCGTGTATCTGAGTGGCTCCACTAACTGAATTACCATTGATAAGAAAATCTCTATTGCTGTAACTGAAAACACTCCTGTCTTCCGCAAACTGGGGAGTGGAAGGTACGGATTTAGACGATATTCCATTCGGCATGTTGTTATAATTGTTCTCGGCTGCGAATAATTCTCGTGAGTGACGAGAATCGATCTGCAAATTCGGCACTGTTCGTTTGAACGGGAGGGGCGTGCTGGGCACCGATCGTGATGTGTAGTATTTATTTTTTTCGGTCACAAGTTCCGATAGATCAAACTCGATGCTGTTAGTTCTCTTGAGAAAATCTTCCACGTGATCCGTGGTCGGGGCGTCGTTTCCGAACGACTGGTTGAACTGATTGTTTCTATCCAATAGATCGTCGCCGCTCGGAATGAGCGAAGTCAACTGTTCGTCGGATAATATCTGCTGATCCGGTAGCGGGTCGCATCCATTACTCAGAGTATCGTTAGCGTTCAAAAGACTCTGCGTCGCATCTGGATTAAGTACGTCGTTGCTGCTATCTATAGCGTTGTATATTTTGTCTAGAGTTTCCCGATTTAAGCCAGCTTTAGTGATGTCGCAAGTGTCTGCGAGCGACTCGAAGTCGCAGAACTCATTGGGTATGGGCGTGGGCGGCACGGAGCCGACGGGCGTGTTGTTGTAGCTGATGATGCCGATGTTGTTGATGCCCTGCTTCAGCGGCACCGACTGCGAGCGGAACGCGTCGTGTCCAGGCCGCGAGTACGTCACCGAGTCCTGGAAGAACTGGCTCACTTCACTAGATAAGGGATCCGCCGATAGCGGCTGATCCCCGTTTATGTGATCTCTAAATGGAGCATTCGGTAAAAAATTTAAGCTAAAATTGTGAGCACCATTCGGCATCGCCGGAGGACATTGGTACATGTTCTTGTACTGCGACG
The DNA here is from genome assembly GCA_951394245.1 of Cyclophora punctaria. Classification (NCBI taxonomy): domain Eukaryota; kingdom Metazoa; phylum Arthropoda; class Insecta; order Lepidoptera; family Geometridae; genus Cyclophora; species Cyclophora punctaria. The sequence continues at coordinate 5,633,153 of OX596171.1, forward strand.
TGAGTATATTGGGCGAGGGGGGCGCCGACATCGGTTGATAGTATTTGCCAGGGCAGCCTATGGGCGATTTCCCGATGAATTTTTGTTCATTCGGCACAGCGAACTGCTTGGAACACCTGTCGATGACGCCGAGCGACAGAGGATTGCGTCGTTTCCTTCCATTATGTTTCGGAATGGGTCGGGAACAAAATCTGGATCTGGGGACGGGTGTATTTCTTGGGCTAACAAAGGGGCTAGCGGCTGTACTGTGCGAAATAGGTGAAGTTTGTAGAGAACCGCCCATTATGATCTGTTTCGTTACTTTTGAAGGACTCTGTCCTCTCATGTGGAACCCTAGTGGAGATTTTGAGTTAAAGTTTCCGGGCGAATGGCACCCGTCGGAAATTGGCACAAAATCATACTGCTGCGTCCGAGTGGTCGGACTCTGGGGCTCGTTGTGGCAATGTCCATTGTAGAGGTTCGAATTGCCAACACTTGCGACCATCGGGTTCACGCCGTTTTCGTTCCCATAAGCCACTGGGTTGCCATTTTCAACAGGCATTCCGTTGTTGCAGATTTTGTTATTCACTTCCATCTGATTTGGCACAACGGACCCATTGACTTCATTCTCGCCGGTCCCCAGGGACTTGAAAGCTCCTTCGGATATGGTGGGTTTGGACTGCTCATTAGAATTCGATTGGGACACTGTTTCTTGGTTGATAGTTTGTGAATTGGACCCACTTTGATTTTTCAGATTTTTCGCCAGCAGCTCGCGCAGTTGTGATATCTTTTCGTTTTTGCCCTGGCTATGGTCGTCCTGTGGGTCCTGGCCTGTTTCTAAAAAAGTAGTTGTACATTCGTCGGAGTCGGGCTGCGAGTGGGCGGCGCGCGGCGGGCGCGGGAAGTACTGCAGCATCTCCTCCTCGTGCTCCTGGCTGTTGGTCTCGTTGAGGTAGTCGTCGAGGTCGTGCTTGTCGATGTTGCAGATGCTGATGACGCGCTCGCGGTTGAGGATCTCGGAGTGCTTCTCCTCGCAGATCATGCCGGTGCGGAGGCTGACGCCGTCCAGACCGCAGCACGAGTCGGGCGAGCGCCGGCCGCTACCCGCCGCGCCCCTCGTCGCTGGAGTGGGACTCGCCGCCTCTCGTTCCTCCCGGGCCAGCGCCGCGGCGGTGCTTTTGGACCGGCTCGTTAAGTTTTTTGGATCCTCTAAAAAAGCGACCTCGGGAGGGAGAGCGGCGGCGGCGGAGGCGGCGGGCGCGGCGGGCGGCGGCTCGGGCGCGGGCGGCGCCAGGCGCGCGGCCGCCAGCTTGCCGCCCAGGATCTCGGCCGCGCGCATCTTCTTGGGCAGGTACTGCGTGCGCGGGAAGTCCTCGGGCGCGGGCGGCGCGCGCGGCTCGGGCGCGGCGCGCGTCTCGCTCTGGTACGTCTCCAGGATGAGCTTCTTGCCGGGCAGCGGCAGGCGCGGCGGCGGCGGCGGCGGCTCGGGCGGGCGGCGGCGCTGCCACTCGCCGCGCTCCGTCGACAGGTCGAGCGACGCGTCGCTGCTCAGGTTGATGGGCAGGTTGTGCGCCAGGTCGGGCACGGACAGGTCGCGCGGCGCGTACGGCGGCTCGAACCCGTACGGCTCGCACTGGCGGTAGGGCTGCGGCGCGGCGGCGGCGTGCGGCGGCAGCGGCCGCGGCCCGTACGCCGCGTACGGCCCGCGCGGCTCGTACAGCGGCACGTACGCGCCCTGGTACCCGTAGCCCGGCACCTCGCCCGCCTCGCCCGCGTGCTTCAGCCCGCCGCTGTGGTGGCTCACGTATGACGTCGACGGCGGCGACTCGCCCGCTGCCTCCTGACTTTTGTTCTTTTTGGGACGTCCGGGAGTACCCTGAGTCTAGAATAGAACAACAAATATGCCAATTAATATTTATAATCTAAAGGTCTCCTGTTCTCATTTCCATTACAGAATTTAAAGAAATGTACCTGTATTTTCCTCTTCAGATGTTTTATAAGTTGCCTGCTCGCCGCTTCTTCTGTGATGGCTGAAAATAAAAAAAACAATTTCAAATTCTAATTCAATCAAAAAAACTACATAATATTCTTTGTTAGTTCATGCCAACACTATTACTTAGACTTAGGCTGCGGCTCCATTGAGGCGGAGACGAGCGGAGCTGAGAGGAGACGTGTGGGGATCGACCAATCGTATTACATGAAATCCACATCTCGTCTCCGCTCCGCTTCAATGGAAACAGTCAAGCGGAGACGAGCGGAGCTGAGAGGAGACGTGTGGGGATCGACCAATCATATATTACGTGAAATCCACATCTCAGCTCCGCTCGTCTCCGGCTCAGTGGAATCACATACCTCTTTTCACAGCTCTGCTCCTCTCAGCTCCGCTCGTCTCCGCCTCAATGGAGCCGCAGCCTAAGACAAGAGTTAAGTATGAAAATTAATAAAAAGATAGGTACCGTGTTGGTGTGATATCGGCATGGGCGGCGGCGAGGCGCTGGCCGGGCCGGGCGCGGTGTGCTGCGCGCCGCCCGACATCAGGTGCCGCGCCAGCTCGCTTATACTGGGGAACTTAGTGCCTGGAAGATAAGTTTCAGAAGGTTAAACTTAAATAATTCAAATAAGTAAAGTAAGTTCATGTAGGTCAGTAACCAACCTTGGTGTCGGAGTTTATAGACCGCCCAAAGACCTCCTACATGCTTTTTAGATAGAAACAACCGGGACTGATGATTGTACCGTCCGATGCACGGTAGCGCTCCTAAATTCCGATGTCAGACAAAAATGTAAAACGACCAATGACCAAAGGTTCTTTTAAATTACAATGGAAGTCTTACCAAGTTTCGATTCCGCCCAGTCACATATTACTCTTTCATTTTCTTTACCAGCGACATTGGGTTCCTGTGAATAGAAAAAAAAATACAAATTTAGTAAGAATTCTCAAAATAAAAACACCAACAGATACAATTAAACATATTATTTGTTAAACAGTTTACGTCGTAAAAGGTTCTTACCTTCATCGAATCGCCCAAATCTGGTAACTGTGGCACTTCCAGTTTGATCTTTTTTCGAAGTCCGGCGTAACAATACCTACAAACATAAAAACAAAACATTTTGGTGCGTATGTAACAATAATTGTCAATCTTAACAAAAGATAATGTTAATCTTGACCCACTAAATCCCGGAGGAATTTTGGGATAACAATCTATACTAATATTATAAAGCTGAAGAGTTTGTTTTGTTTGTTTGTTTGTTTGTTTGTTTGTTTGTTTGTTTAAACGCGCTAATCTCAGAAACTACTGAACCGATTTGAATAATTCTTTCACTGTTAGATAGTCTATTTATCGAGGAAGGCTATAGGCTACATTTTATCCCGAAATTCCCACGGGAACGGGCACAACGCGGGTAAAACCGCGGGGCGCTGCTAGTAATTACATAAATTATCAGGGCAGTAAAATGGAACGGACAAAATTACCTTCGCATTCTATATTATTAATATGTATGTGGTTAACTAGGCATGGTAGGCGTATCAAAAAATCTTTGGAAAATCTAGACATATACTTAGTTTAGATGCATCCAGATTTTTTTTTTAAATTGTTTAAATCTAAATATTTTTTTCCGACCTTACAAAAATTACCTCTTTGTAAATACATGACAAAATACACTCTTTGTAAGGACAAACTATCATTAGTTTAACTCATAAAGAGCAATAACTCATTCACAGTACATGTTACATACACGTAACATGAATAAGATCATCTAATCGACAGTCATTATTGTAAATAGTACAATGATCTAAACGCAGCGACCCAGAATATATTATACTAGCAGCACCCCGCGGTTTTACCCGCGTTGTGCCCGTTCCCGTAGGAATTTCGGGATGAAAAATAGCCTATAACCTTTCAGTTGAATGTGGCTATCCATTACAAAAAGAATTATTCGAATCGGATTGGTAGTTTCTGAGATTATCGCGTTCAAACAAACAAACTCTTCAGCTTTATTATATTAGTAGAAGTAGATACGTAGTTATCACTGTGTGTAAACCCGTGTCACGCAAACGTGTATATTGATAACACCAAGTTCAAAACTTGCGATACCAATTTGGATATTTAAGTAATTTAACACACTTATTATGCGTACTAGTAAAAGATATGAACTTAGACAGGCGCTTCAGAGTGGGTTAGGGTTGATTTCAATTTAATTATACATGTTGACTATTTATTTGGAATCTATACTAATATTATAAAGCTGAAGAGTTTGTTTTGTTTGTTTGTTTGTTTAAACGCGCTAATCTCAGAAACTACTGAACCGATTTGAATAATTCTTTTTGTAATAGATAGCCACATTCAACGGGAAGGTTATAGGCTATTTTTCATCCCGAAATTCCTACGGGAACGGGTACAACGCGGGTAAAACCGCGGGGCGCTGCTAGTTAAGAATATAAATAGAAAAGTAATAGGCAGTTGCATTGTTACGCTTTCCGCCTAAACCAAAGAACCGATTTCATTGAATCATTTATTGAGGTACAAAAACTTAATAGGGTGTGCCGTGTATACCAATAACCAGACATACTACAAAAAGTAATAATTAATTCTAATTTACTGAAATCAACATCTATCTATACTAACAGAATAATGCTGAAGGGTTTGTTTGGACGCGCTAATCTCAAAATCTATCGATCCGATTTGAATAATTCTTTTTGTAACGGATTAACACATTCAATAGGAAGGTTACAGCCTTACAGGCTATTCTTCATCCCGAAACTCCCACTGGAAAGGGCACAAAGGCGGGTAAAACCGCGGGCGTGGCTAGTTTGATTTAAAAAATTCTAATAAACGGTAAAAAAAAACATTAAGAGTTTTATTATTCTTGGCAAGTATCTATGGATTAGACCTTGATGGACATAAACTTTTTTATCCCAAAACTTAAGAACTTTAAGCCATTTTGATTGATTAAGCGAGCGAGGGTGGGTCGCTTTTCGCTTGTTATCGATATAGAAATATTTGCAATACGCATTAAATTTAATTCATACACGTAGCGTAGGTACATTTTATTTTAATTGAGCGTAATAAGTGTTTAGCCTTCGAAGTATGCAATTTTCAATTAGGTATAAAATATCAGTATATATTTGCCTGCATAATAAACATGGTGTAATCTAAAATATGAATTGCTAAATATTTAATAGTAGCTTAAAAGAAACAGTTGCGAATATTCGCTAAATACAGTAAGTAAGTAAATAATAACTGATTGATTTCAAAAATATCAGGTGGTTCTCGATTCCACCAATATTTTTTTTTTACACAAGAAACTTATTCATTTTTGATCAACACTAGTTAATACGGGACAACATAAGCCAGTCAACCTTTGTCTTCAGTTATATGCTTGCTTGGTTGGAATAGTAATAAAATTACTATAAGAGTATTTTTGAAGAAAGTTCAAAAAACAGTGATAACAATTCAGCTGAGAGCTTTATCAGTTTACCGAAACGTCTTATATGATATACTAGCAGCGTCCCGCGGTTATACCCGCGTTGTGCCCGTTCCCGTAGGAATTCCGGGATGAAAAATTGCCTCTAGCCTTCCCGTTGAATGTGGCTATCCATTACAAAAAGAATTTTTCAAATCGGACCAGTATTTCCTGAGATTAGTGCGTTCAAACAAACAAACTCCGCAGCTTTATAATATTAGTATAGTATAGATTCAATCCCTAGACACAGGACCTTTTAAAATTAGTAGCGCTATTTCCTCGCCGTACTGATATCTTCAGTGAGCTATGAGCCATTCGCCCAGCAGTTGGACATTAAAGTAAAACTTATGTGAAGAACGTTGGTTCTTTAATCGTAGAATTTCGTACTATACGAAATCATAATATACGAGTGTATAATAAAGATAGATAGTAATTCTATCACTAAATAGCATTACTTAATGCTAACAATACAATTTATGTAACACATAGCGGTAACGACATTCAGACACACCTCTCCAAAACGAATTAGCACATCCGTATATGATAACTTGATAAACGATAGATAAAATATTCATTTGATAATGTTAACAGTTAACACTGACATAATACTAGCAGCGCCCCGCGGTTTTACCCGCGTTGTGCCCGTTCCCGTGGGAATTTCGGGAATTTTTTTACATAAACACCTTCCTCTTGAATCACTCTACCTATTACAAAAAAACCGCATCAAAATCCGTTGCGTAATTTTAAAGATTTAAGCATACAGACAAACAGACAAAAATAGCGACTTTGTTTTATACTATGTAGTGATAATAAACATTTAATACTAAAAACGAAAATAAGCTTAAGCGTCCGTTTGGCAAATCTTTTCTAGATTTCCATACGTCCCTCAAAAATATACCCCGGTATAAAAGATTTGTGAAATAACATCAACTTTGTCAAAATATATTAAACTAACAGTGCTCCGCGGTTTTACCCTCGCTGTTCCCGTTTCTGTGGGAGTTTGGATATAAAAAATAGCCTACAACCTGCCTTTTGAATGTAACTATCCAATACAAAAACTATTATTCGAATCGGACTTGTTCCAGAGATTAGCGCGATCGAACAAAAAAAAAGACGTGTGGCACTCGGGGACTGCCGCGGTAAAGCTATTGCATAGTTATTTTTTGTATCACTAGATGGCGTTAGTGGGGAGCGTGAGGTTTTTTCGTAACGGAATTTCTGGATTCGGTCCCCGCGCTCAAGGCCCGCGATAGAAGCTATGCAATAGCTTAAAAAACATTTTTGTTATTATAGTGGCGTTCTAGTGTTCGAGGGTTAGTTATTTTATTTGTGCAACTAATCTATAATATAAAAATGAATCGCTGAATGTGTTGTTAAGCCCATAACTTCAGAACGACTGCACCAAATTTGATGATTCTTTTTTGATGTGTTCCTTATTGTCAGGACAAGTTTTTTATATAAGAAAATAAGTAATAAAAAAATTCAAAAATCCCACGGGAACAGTGTTGCGGATGAAACCGCGAGGTACAGCTAGTAAAAATATAAAAATGAGATTATAAACAATGGGTAGTACAATATGGTTCAGTTGATACAACAAAGCAATAACTCAATGAAGTTGTGTTGGATGTCCTTGATATGCACATGTTATAGGTATTTCTATGTATTATACAGTAGAATGTACATAATATATAACTTTACCACAATTGATAAACAATAGTCGATGTAATCTTAATATAACATTGTAAATGACACATTATTTGAGGATGTGCTTAACACCGATTATTTCGCAGATGTTTGAATGAAATTGAGCATCCAGTTTATTTAAGGAAATAGGCATTATTCTGTCTATTTTACATTAGACGGATGTTAACATTCCGTCTGTTCGATCCGTCTACTCCTCGGTCATTCTGTGTATCGACTAAACAGTCAGATGGTCGGAAAGATATGACCGAACAGATTTACCGACCTGGTAGTACTTGGTTTAAGTTAACAGCAGACTGACAGTCTAAGTACAGACAGACCTATCTACACCATGACTTGACCGAATGTTTTGTTTTGTAGGAGAAATGTCTTTACGCATCCGCGGTCGGAAAAGACTAGGGTATGTGGGACTCGTCCCGTCGCGACGACCCTCTTACAGGATCATTTCGGGCCAGAAAATACCCACTAATACTCCTACTGTGTTCCAACGTTAGCGGTTCACTGACAGGAGTCACGGGGCTACCTTGCGACATTGCTCGGCTTCTCCAGTCGCGCCGACAGATAGCCGGCGTTGGCGAGAGCCTCAGAAAGTGCGACAGTATCTAGCGGGCTAGGTAGTCTCAGCCGTTCTTGGAACACTTAGCACGCCGCCTGCCTTCGTAGGGCCTCGCTCCCAATAAGTGTCATTGATTTGATCGACCTGCATAACCCAGAATAACCAACCTACAGCTGATCTGAACAATAGGCTTATTGACCAACAGACATGTTACTCTGACCGATAGACAGTTATGTAACTTTGCCTTTCGAAGTAATATTATATAATTAAAAATTATCTCTTATGTTGAGCTTGATTAATAACCAAGAGTAGACATAATAAAAAATGTATGGTTTTAAAAATTAAACCTGTAACTGATCTATTCACTACATAGTATAAAATAAAGTCGCGTCTGTTTGTCTGTATGCTTAAATCTTTAAAATTACGCAACGGATTTTGATGCGGTTTTTTGTAATAGGTAGAGTGATTCAAGAGGAAGGTTTTTATGTAAAAAAATTCCCGAAATTCCCACGGGAACGGGCACAACGCGGGTAAAACCGCGGGGCGCAATTCAACGGATAGTAATTAATTGTTTTTTATTATTGGTAGCAATCGCAAATAGCGTTCGTGGCGTACTTTGACTTAGCGATGTTTACTCATTGCGATTGTTAAGCAACGTGCAGCTCGCCCCTACTAGGATGGGCCGATAGTGGCATTTCAATCTGAGCGCTTTCGTGCTTCGGAGGGCACGTAATATTGTTGGTTGTTCCAATCGTCAGACCATGCCGGAGGCGTTTTGGTGGACTAAAAACTCCGACGCCAGGGTTGGCTTGTAACCTACTCGAATTAACTTTAGCAATAACTAGCAGCGCCCCGCGGTTTTACCCGCGTTGTGCCCGTTCCCGTGGGAATTTCGGGATAAAATGTAGCCTATAGCCTTCCTCGATAAATAGACTATCTAACAGTGAAAGAATTATTCAAATCGGTTCAGTAGTTTCTGAGATTAGCGCGTTTAAACAAACAAACAAACAAACAAACAAACAAACAAACAAACAAACAAACAAACAAACTCTTCAGCTTTATAATATTAGTATAGATGTTTTAAGTGATATTTTTAGGTACAGTAGAGTTACACACTAGTACGATATTAGTTGAGATATACATATTAATACTATTTATAATCTTTATTTTGATAATTTATGCCAATATATATTACTGCTGGCAGTTTCGATATGCTATCTAAAACATTATCAATATCATATGTTCGAATCACACTTTTTAAATCAATGATAAGTAAGGTTATTCATTTCCTAACATAATGCTATAAACAATTATTTATTGGTACATTATGCCAACCTATAATTATAGAAGCGCAAGTTAACTTTCAATTTAAATCGATACATTTATTGATCGCCAGATAAATGCCTTATCGAATATGTTACTTAATAATTTCTGTTTGTCTTATTACTTTTAAAGAGACTTCCAAATATGAGCGAAACTTGTGTGAAATCTAGTATTCAAAATACTATACTAGGAGCGACCTACGGTTTTACTCGCTTTTTATCCGTTCTCATAGTAATTTAGGTGATAAATATAACCTTCCGGTTGATCCTTTACAGAAGGAATTATTCAAATCAGATTGGAAGTTTCAGATAAAATCACGTTTAAACTTCATTAATTTAGTTACATTTATTTACCTGGAATTCCCGCGTGTTCCCAGCCGCCTGGGTCTAACAGTTGGATAGACTTGTTTCATCACTTTACCGAAATCAGCTGTAGAGAGTGGCTTCATGTTGCTGCTCATGCAGTGTGCACTGTTAACAAACAACAAAGGGTTAGAGCCTAATCTAAAGCAGAGTATTAAGCTTGTCGCACAGTTGGGCAAAGGCCTCTCATGACACTGAAGTATTAAGTACAGTGAGGAGGATTATGCATGATCAACATCACTTGTCTTGCGGGTTCGTTAATATAACTAGCGTTTCGTCTTCACTTCGCTTCATGATGATTATGTAAGGGCCTCATATGAATTCTGTCATAAAAAGTATCCAAAAATCTTTTATTTGAATCACTCTGTCTGTTGGTGTAAGCCGCATGGATATCTATTCAGAAGTTTTCGAGTTATGCGCGTTCATCGGACAGACAGAACATTCGATTAAGGTTTCTTTATGTTGACATAAATGAATCTGTTCATCTTGAAGTCAAGCGGCAAAGCTCCTGATGTAATGTAATGTTCCACTGCTAGGCAAAGGCCTCTCTTCTCACTGAAGATATCAGTACATTGAGGAGGATTAAGCATAATCACCACTCGTCCCTAATGTGGGTTGGTGATCTCAATGCAAAGTTCCTATAATACAAATATACCTTGCCTGAGCTAAACTAGGCCAAGAAACCATCCCAAAAATATTTGAATATAACTGTGTGGTGGACTGGGCAAATACAGTTGTATGAAAGTAAACACAAAGTTTAGTGAACTTTACCAATTAAAATAGCAATAACTTTAAATGAGACCATTATCATAAATAATACATATTCAGTATTATATAATTAAAGTAAGGTGATTAGTGATTCTAATTTTTTTGGTGAATTAAGAATATTTTCTTACAGGTTTCTGAATGAAATCAGAAACAATAAAAATAAGTATCTCTTAAACTATTTGTTTTCTTCTGTATTTAAGATAAATAAAATATGTTATAAAGATATAATGGTCTATTATGTACATTATGTGTTATGTATAATGGTGTTCTTACTTACATGTATTCATCGTAAACATCTTGTTTTGGCAGCGAGACATCGGGGTCTACTTCTAAATGTGTTTGAATCCATATTACGGTTTGTTGGAGTTCAGCTCTGTTAAAAAATTGTAAATTCTGTTATGGTATAATGTAAACATTGGCCTATAATTATGCTAAATGGATTTGATATATATTAGATGGTGAAGAATATCTCATCTAAAATGTATATTTTAACAATTATATATTTATTATGGATCTAAAGATAATATATATATTAGTAAATAAATTCTAGTGTATTTTGGCAATATGTAGTTATTCACCTAGATCCTAAAGGGTTGATCGGTTGTTTGAGGGGGTCATGGGGAGGCACTCCCGTTGGTAGTCTCAGATACAATAAGAGTCTCTCTGCTCCACTCAGAGCCTCCACAGCCTCCAGGAGCTGCGCTACGCGTTGTCGACCTTCAGAACTGAAACATATATTATATCTTAATGATAATATATAACTACAATATAATGTTTTACTACACATAAAAATCTAATAAGTAAAAAATACAAAGTAAATGTAAAAATCAAACAACTTTAGGAATGGAAAGTATTCCAAAGAAAGTAGAGAAAAAGAAAGTACATGTATTGATGGTTGGTGTAACTATGAATAGACTATGAAAGTAAAAATTGCCTGTACTATAGGGTTTGGCCCTTTTAAATATTTGTCTACTGGATTTAATTGGAGATTTTTACATCAGTACTAAGTTTTTGTCCTTTGATGAGATCTATCTGGTGATGGTATTAGGCACAGCAGTACAATACCTGAGGGTGTTCTCGACAATTTGTTGCATAGAAGATATTTTGCCAGAGTCCATTTTAGACTCCTTGCTCCGCGCGGGCTCGGCGGCGGAGCCCGCGGAACCCGAAGTTCCAGGAGTATTACTTGGAACAACGACACTGTCTTTATCATAAGACGCAGTTTGCCTATGTTTTGGATGATTGACATTTTCTGTATGAAGTTTCGCGTCATCTACTACATCTCTTTCGGATTTAACATTTTTCGCACTATCATCACTGGCCCAAGGCTGAAATGGACTTGTATTATCCATTTTAGCTTAGGCTGCTTTTAATATTTGTGGTAATTGACTTCATATTTTGAATTTTTCTAATCTGAAAGAATAAAATGCGTAACAAAACTCCATTTTCTTGACATTTGATTTGATCAGCTGTGAAGTGAGTCAAAGACAATAAGACAAGTGAGTGAGTGAGTCTGAGAGTGACAGGACGGACGGACAGTTGCGCACTTGTTGCGCAGGACCGACGGGACAGACACTGACTCACAGGATAGACTACAGATTCAGCATGAATACAGACTCTATGCTAAACATGGCCTGTAAAATCATTCTCATCATCATTCTACATAATATCCTAAATCATCATTAAACAGTATAGCAATGTATGCTCATTAATAATTTTAACCATCTATTTCACAAAATGTTTTTATATCCGAATTTATTTTATTTTGGACCTAGAATTCTATTAAAGAATTCCTAACCACAGAGATAAATGCAATCAATTTTTTAACTGCTCATCCGATCTGATTTATCTTCAACATTTTCATATGAAACGATGAACCATGCCATGTACAGCACAGACCAGGAAACAGTGTACACTTCGGGTCTGTCTATCTGTGAAAGGAATTTATAAAAATGTCTGCATGTATCTTCCTTCTTTCTATATAAACACTGTACATACACTGCTGGAATATGAAATTGCTCTATTTTTTGCTGCGTGCTGTCACTGTCAGTCACAAGCATTCGAGTAGTGAGGATAGAACACGGATAGAATAAAAACTGAAGACGTGTGGGCAGTTTGTGGTCTTTCATCTGCAGATGTTCTGTCTGCCGATCACAGATGGAAACAGAGAGCTGCCGATGTCCGCAGACGCGTCTGTCGTCTGTCTAGTTTGGACCATGAGTTTGGATGGAGCGACCGTCAACAAATATAATCTGTGGACATCATGAATGAAGTTCATGACGTTGACATCCCTAACAGGAACAAAACAAAACAAGTTGTGAAAGTAGGTAAGGATAAGGAAGAAATGTGAAAGTGTGAAAGAAAAGAAATGATTTAATTAAAATAGTAGGTACAAACAAATAGCTTTCGGCTAAACACAGCAGCTAAAAGTTTGTTTTATTGTTGAGTACCTACCGTTTTATTAACCGACTTCAATCAAACACCGAAGGCGGAGGTTCCCAATTCGGTGGGTATTATTATTTTTATATTTTTGTTTTATTTCCGATTACTGGGGTTTTTCATCCGATTTACGTGATTATTTTTTTGTTCGATGCTGTAGACATTCCCATTGATCCCGTTGAAAGTTTTATCCCAAAATTCTTTCGGGAACCTAACTACAATTTAATAATGTAACGCAGGGTATAGAAAAAAACACTCATCGGCGTGCACTGTGAAAACTATGGTTGCATTAAAACTCGCGACTGTAGGTATATGCCTATCTATTATAGTTATGTACTAACTATTACCACTGCAATCGTTAGTTGATGATATTCGCGTGATGATATCAATGTCAAAATCAAAATAATTGCATTTGTCAACAAAGTTTAGTAAAGTGACTTTCAACACCTTTATAAATTACTAGCAGCGCCCCGCGGTTTTACCCGCGTTGTGCCCGTTCCCGTGGGAATTTCGGGATAAAATGTAGCCTATAGCCTTCCTCGATAAATAGACTATCTAACAGTGAAAGAATTATTCAAATCGGTTCAGTAGTTTCTGAGATTAGCGCGTTTAAACAAACAAACAAACAAACAAACAAAACAAACTCTTCAGCTTTATAATATTAGTATAGATTAGTATAGATTAAAATTGGACCTTCCGTTTCAATTTGACGACAAATTAAAAAGTACGAAAAATGCAGCAGACAGGTTAAACAAAACGCTATTTGGATTAAGTACAAATAAGTAAATTACTGTTGAAAAGTATAGGTATGTTTATAAGAAAAATATAATAACAGTTTTAGCCATGATGGTTAAAACTTAACATGCCTTATATTAGATGCAAATAATTTATTATATTATTTTTAGAATAATGGACGACGATATAGACATAGAAGAACATGATGTTTTGGAGAATCCTTTGGTACAGGAATTATTTCCAGATATATCGATCATCAAGAAAGAAATAACTCAATTTTTTGAAGATGGTTTGTCATTCCTATACATAATTGTATTAAAATATATTCATAAGTAAAATTCATAAGTAAACCATAAGAAAAACTATTTTTCTAAATCAAACACCGATTGTCATGACTTTGATTTGTAATTAAGTATATTATTTATATAATTGATAAACCTTTTTCAGCTTATGAACCTGAACAACATTCAATCCGAGATGATAAAACCAATATTAATAATTCAACAACAGATTATGAATCACCTCAACTACAAGACCAATTTTTCTACAATAAAATTATCTTAGGTTCTAAACCAAACACACCAAACTCAAATCCCAAAACAAATAAAAACATAGTCAAAGTTCCAAAACTTGTAATTCAAGACTTGAAATTTTATCTGGAAAGAAACAAGAGATTTTGTAAAGAATGTTCAATATTGTTTCCACGGATCAGTTCTCTTCACAAACACAAAAAGAAAATCCATAAACAAGTTGTCTCAAGTAGAAGTATTATAACTATAGATAAGAAACCAAATGTTTCCACAAATGCTGAATGGGTACCATTGCGAGATAGACTACTGTTTGAGCCGGATGAAGCTACCACTAGCACTCCCAATAATTTAATTTCAGAAAAAGGAAATAAGAATTGCATGGGCATTTCCAAAATGCCTCATGAATGTGACATTTGTGGTAATGTTTATACAAATAAAGGTAATTTAGGGAGACACTATAGAAAAGTGCATAAAACTAAATTTAATTATGAGCTATGCCAAGCCAAATTAAAAGCTAAAAATGTATCTGAAAATGAAAATGAAGTTGTAAGCATATTTTTTACCTCAAATAGAGAAAAAATAGAAAATATAAACAATAATCAGAAGTTTTCAAAATCAGATAGTCTAAATACTGAAGTATCAGCAAGGAAAAGTAAAAAAAGTAATCCTCTCAAATGTAAAAAGTGTAATTTGAACTTTTCTTATAAAACCAGCCTTGAAAAACACAATAAAATAATTCATGAAGAAAATGAGATGGAGGCTGAAGATATGGATGAGGAAGACCCGAACGAAGATACGAAAAAGGCAGTTACTGATGAAGATATTTACGAAGAAAATGCAACTGAAAATACAAGAAATGGAGAAATGCACCATTCAATTGTAGATTATATGAATTTAACAAAAAATGCACATCTGAAAACAAGTAGCAAAAACAAAATAAATAAATGCAGCTTATGCAATGGTAACTTCAAGTCTATAGAGGTTTTGATAAAGCACTGTGAGGAAAAGCATAAAATAAAAGTAAACTACAATGAAAACATGGGCAAGGATGTTAAAACAAAGACAAATACATCTGTAAGAAGTAGAGCAAAAAAAGATAATATTAAAGCTTGTTTTCATTGTAAAAAAGTATTTCCAGATGCGCAATCTCTTATTGAACATGTTTATGAACATTTAAATCCCAAGAAGAAAGATAAGGAATTAAATAAATCAGTTACTTGTGATAATAACGAAATAGAAGATAGCCATGTTACTGATAATCATACTGATGACAATATAAGTGATGATGATCTCAATGGATCTTCATACACAGGGACTAGCCAAGAAAAAAATAAAGAGAGTGATGATTTAGAAAGTGTTGCTTCCTCTTTAAATAATGTTACGATTGGTCCAGAGAGCAAGGTAGATGGTATAAATAACAGGAATCATAATAATCTCATTAAATCCAAGGGTGTCAATGAATTTGATGACGATGAGAGTAAACATTTAAATGTCACTAAAATATCGTTAAAAGATAAAAAAGTTGAATTGACACATGATACCATGAATAATGCAACTAACTCTAAAACAAGGAATGAGTTATATGTTTGTCCCATCTGTTCATTATATACCTGCACAGTCAGGTCACTTAATAACCATTTTGATTCGAAACACTGTGGTTACAGACCTCTTGAATACACAACAGAACAATTTATTACTCAGTGCAAGTATTGTCCATCTAGAAGTATAAATTATGCGGCACACAATAGTCACATTTATAAATATCATTTTGATCTATGGTATAAAAAGGTGATGACAGACAACATCATTAATGTAAGATATGCCATGGAATCTGTGGCATTTAAATGTATGAAATGTGATATTCATTTTCTATCAGCTGACTTGGCGAAAGACCACAAAAACCATTTGGAGTTGTTAATTAATTGGAAATGTCATTGTCAACTGATTTTTAAACAACCAGATGCAGATTTGCATTCAAAACAACACGATGTTAGCAAATGCATCACTATTTATGAGTTATATGAACATGAATCTACACCATTGCTTTTCAAATGTACCAAATGTGCTATACATTTCTCTGAAAGAAGTTATTTGGAACATTATATTAAATGTGGTGATGAAATATGCACTTCGGCTACTTATTGTAAAGTTTGTGATATACTTATTTATCAAATAGAATATCCACAACATGAAAGTATACATCAAGATAAGAAATCAGTAACTGATTTTAACATAATAGAAAGTGAAATTATTTCAAATGGAAATAAGTTGGCAATTGCAGATTCGAAAAAAATTGAAAAAAGAAAAAGGGAGCCTGAAGACGAGATCTATGAGGGAACACCGGTGAAACGGGCTAATGATTGTCACAATTGCTTAACTTATTGCTCAACTTGTGAGTGTTTTCTAAATCTTATATTCAATTCTCGGGTTCATTTAGAATCTCGTTGTGGTGATATCCCTAAGCATATTTGTATCCTCTGTGGTCTTGTATTTACTCAGATTACTATGCAAATTCATAGAAAGTATCATAAAAAAAATCCAAATTTGTGCATGCAGGATTATAAGTTTTATGATCTACAAGGAAATTTAATCCGGCCACCCATACCGGAATATCCTCGCTGTAAAATATGTGATGTACATTTTACTAATAGAGTTGCATCACGCACCCACCTGTGTGGCGATGTAATTTATTTAATGTGCAAAATTTGTGGCATAAAATTATCGGAGTCTGCTTATAAGTTACACATGTTCTACCATGATTACGTCCTCGAAACTACTGCTGATGGTAAAACACAACATACCGGCCTCGATTCTTTTAGTGCAAAAAAAGTGGCAGAAGTTGATAGATGCATCATCAATAATATTTCATGTGATTCCTCCATTGATCCAAAAGCTTCTGACGAATACAATATTAAAAACAGAACAAAACCTAATAGTAATATTACGTCTGAAATACCAACAGTACAAAATCATATGTGCGATATCAGTAATAAACAACATGAATCTGAAAATAATCCAAAAATCTCCGAAGACTTCAATGGAGATAACAGAACAGAACCTAAAATTATTACGTCTGAAATATCAACAGTACAAAATGATAAGTGCGATATCCGTAATAATGAACACGAATCTGAAAGTGATCCAAAAACTTCTGACGATTTGAACCTAGACAACAGAACAGAACCTAAAAATACTACATTCGAAATATCAACTATACAAAATTCTGAAAATTCTGGAGTCATAATTAAAATTTTATATTGCTGTAAGTATTGCCTGAAAATATTTAGTACCTATGATGAAACAGTAGAACATTTTCAAATTCATTTCATCGAGTCATGTGTTGCTCAGTCTACAACAAAAAAAAACATAAAGTGCTCTCAATGCCTTTTGAATTTTGATGATACTGCAAATCAAATCCATCAATCTTATCATTTGAATAAAAGCAATTTCGAAGTTTTGTATATTGACCCAATGTATTTTCCATCTAGCAATAAAATTTGGGTTGACCATGTTTTTAAGACTTTGGACAAAGACTTTGTCGATAAGATTATTGCTGAATCTATATATCGAACCGAACATAGGATTCGTCTACATATTTTGCAGAAAGGACGTAACATGTCTTTAATAATCTATAAATGTTATTCTTGTGGAAATTTCATAGACGCTGAATGCATTTCCAAACATGCTGGGTGCAAAGATGATAAAATAAGAAAATTCCCATGCACAAAATGCGGTTTACCGTTTATTTCAACGCAATCTCGAATTAATCATGAAAGTATTCATTTAGATCAAAAACATATTACTTTGAAATCTTTCAACATAGTTCTGTTTAACAAAAAAGAAGACGGAAACTATAACAAAGAAATACTTCATAAAGCTAATTACTTTACTTTTTATCAATGCAGAAAATGTAATGTTGTTATTGAAGGACCAAATAAAGACCATATATGTGATAATCGAGCTTTGGTGAAATGTACACGCTGTGAATTGCTTTTCTTCAAAACTGATATAAAAGATCACTCTATAAAGCATAAAATAATCGTAAACTTTGCATCAAAAAATATGAAAGTAATATTATTTGGTAAAAAAGGCACAGAACAAGAAAATAAAGCGAATGCTCTAATATCAAGCTTTCAAGGAATAATATATGATTACACTTTATACCAATGCAAAAATTGTGCAATATGTATTAAAAATAAAGCCTATGTTAGTAAGCATGCGTGCTACTTTGATGGAAATAGATTGCAATGTCCGAAATGTAAGTTTTATTTTTCTATAACATCATACAATCACCATTTGAAGACACATAAAATAGAGCCAGAATTCAACAAAGAAAATGTTAATATAATACCATTTGATTTGTCAGAAGATGTAAATGGAGATGCAATGGAAGTACAGACAAGTGATACAGATACAGACGGTAGCGATAGTGAAGAAAAACAACTAGTATCGTGTAAAAAGGAGCCACCTCTCGTTAATGTGACATTATATAAATGTAGTAAATGTAGTTTAATTTTTTTGGAAAAATCAAGTTTAATGAATCATGTTGACAAGGAATGTCATATCAAACATAAAACCAGCAAGGAAAGTTGCACCAAATGTGGATTATTGTTTACCGCCCCACAATTATTTGCGCATATATTAAATCACCATGGGGACAAAACAAAAATGTTCAAACTTATTATCTGCAGAGTTACCGGCACTGGAAAGGACGTTATTTACAAGTGTTCTAAATGTAAATCACATTTCATGGATGAAACAGAAGCCTATAGACACTTCAGCAGTTGCAATGTGGGTAACGAACAAAAAGGCGAAACGTTTGAGTGTAATATATGTAACTTATTATATGATATATCATTTTTAAAAACAGAAGAACATGTTAAGATCTGTTCTGGACGTTTTGAGATATTAACCATAATTAGTGATGTGACTATAAAACCATCTGATAACACAAATTCTACTAGTACCTACAACCTATCAAATAAGTTTCTTTCTAGCTTGAATCTGAGTAAATACACTAATCATTTATATAAATGCAAGGGAAAATGTAAATTTTATTATATTACGGAAAATTCATGTCGACGACATATCTGCGTAAATAACGTGAGTGGTCCATATGCCGATTGTGATATTTGTGGGCTAAGGTTTACGCGGCTTTCTTTAGCCAAACATAAATATATTCATCATGAGCAGTTCAAACTTAAAAAAGAAGATCTTATTATTAGTAATATTGACCCATAAACAGTCATAGTGTTCGACAATTTTACTGCTCCCAGAATGACCATTGGCATTTAAAAGATATCATACATACTTTCTGTATTCTGAGCATACATCAGACGTGATCTTTTTGCTAACTCGCTATTGGCTGGTTTTAAAAAAATAGGGAATAATCTAGGAGTATAATATTATGTGACTTAGATATTAGATATTGTAACAATATAAAACACACATTGGGAACTTCTTGGTATTTGAAGTCGATTATGATCGAGGTACTAGTTTTCCAAAAAAAGGAACTGGTAAGGTTAAGCTTCTGGAATAGTCTCAAATAACAATATTTAAAAAAGTGGTACTTAGTAGGGTAGTTCAGAACAAACTTTATTATATTAATTAAATATGCCTCATGGTCAGTCTATTAGGTAGGTACTATAAATTAAAATTTAATAACTTGTCTGTTAATTTTTAACAGACAAGTTATTAAATTTTTAATTTCTTTGTAAGTACTTACTGATAAGATTGTTTTTGAATAATTTTACCTATGGATTATTTAGTTAGAGTAATGGTAAATTTTATTTGTTAAGTTTTAACTGGCTCATTTACTATAATATAATATTTTTATTAGTAATTAAGTATTATTACTGTTAATCCTTAACTTTGTCATAGTGAAGTGATATGATCCATGATCACGTCATATTATTATAGTTTCTGAAGTATATTTTTATAGTTCATTATACACCTGTTGAAAGGCTAGCAATAATAACTTGTGAATGTGGTAATAATACATTTATTTAGGTAATTTAGTTATTTCATATTAAATAATCTCCTGTTGTTAGGTAACCGTTACTGATTGTAATGATTTTGTATAAAATGGCTTAAATTATAAAAAGCCTTATATGTGTGGGTTATTTGTTCCACTAATAAATACTTTTCCTAAAAGGTTTTTTTTTCTCCAAAAGATGCTTAACTGCTTTCTTTTTATTATTACGAGCCATACAAATGGCTGCTTGGCAAATACTATCCCTTTTTTCCATGCATCCCTTTCCTGGTCCACTACCCTCGACGCGCGCTCCAGTTGGTCCGGTATGCACCAACGAAGGCGTACATGGTAGGATGTCATGTATGCCTTGGTCTGCCCACTCGTCAAATCTGGGTGCCACTTATTGGCTGCTTTGGCCCAGAATTCTTGGAATGGGGCAGATCTGCCGTATTAGTACTTTAAAATTAATCAAATATCGTACCGTTCGTAACTGTCTTCGTTGTGCTGGCGCAGTCGGGTAATAGTTCACTCACTCACAGTTCAAGTTCCGACGACATACCCTTGAAAAGCTGTGGTTTACATGTTTGCTGTCAGTGTCACTGCCTTAATCTTAATGCAGTCAATCAATTGTTGTCACTGTCAATTTAGCGTTATGTGTTTGGGAAATGGGATGGGAATAAATTGATTTGATGATTGAAGATTTTGAATAAAAATAATTGTATTTTGAGTGAATAAAGTAATAGCTAAATAAATTATTTATTTATTTATTGAATAACCTAAAATTATATAACACGAAGTGCATCGTTTTAGTTAAATTCTTAGTAAATTGATCGAAATTCGAAATAAAAGAGAAATCTCGGATAGTCCCCAAGTTCAATGGAATGTTTATAAGATAAAACTAAAGAAAAAGTGAAATTTAAAAATATAATTAGCTCTTAGATTTAATGAAAACTTCGGCTGTGTAATTATGAATGAATGACAATCCTTAGATATGTATGTTACAATGATTAATTTAACTTCAAAGTTGTTAGTCATTATCAAAATATAGTACACAATAATGTTTCATTAATTTGTTAGTTATTGAAGATACTAAGGAATCTCAAAATGATTCTCTACGAGCGTGTTTGTTACTGGTTTGGACAACATCTAAAACTATCCCGTGTGATACTTTTGGTACCGTTGATTCTGATAATAGTGACAATATCTACTCATTATTATTTGCCTAAGGTGAGTTTTTAAACAGTTTTTTTGTTGTTTATTTAACCTGTATGCCTTACATTATATACCTTAGAAAACTATCTATTTGGTACTAGCAGCATGCAGGGTTTCATGAGTGTTGTCTAGAGGCCTTTACCTTGCAGCGGGATATTACGGGCTATGTTTTGTCTAGTGTAACCGTATTGTATGGATTTTATTTTCATTGGGAGCATAATCTTGCATACTAAGAATTTAGTTGTATTCAAACTTCCACAAAAACTTCTTGCATGTCAATGAATGTATTAAAATGTATATTTGAATAAACTTTTAAGAGTGCAGCATTTCCATTTGACTACTGTATTATAAAACTAAACTTGAACTCACAATGATAAAACATAAAATTATCTTTCAGTATGAAACAATGTCAAGTTCTTTGGTTTCTAATCCGATGGAACATTCACTGGAGTCGTTCAGTGACGTATCCAACGTAGACATCGCTGACCTGAAGATAAGGATTGAAGAGATGTTGAGAATTAAGGTTTGTACATTAACATTTAAATGTATTTATTCATTTCTGGTAACTCATGATGCAACTAAAGTACTGCTATTTAATCAACTGCTAAACCAAGAAAAGTTTGCAATTAATGTGATATTTTCAAATGTGCCTATGAATATTTGTATTGAATGTTTGGTAATTTACTAAAACATTTCATTGTTATCAAGGCTTCAGTATCCACTGAACTACGAGAGCTAGAAGCGAAGCGAGGTAGACTACAACGAGAGGCCGCTGCTGCGAGCGCCCGCGCCGACAGCGCTAAAGCCGAGCACACACGAGCGGCGGCCGAGCTACAGCGACTCAGAGTGTCCGCGGACCAAGCGAGGCTCGCCCAACTAGAAGCAATCAAGAGAGAGTCGCCCGAATTAGCACCGCCTATACCTATCCTCCCTTCGCAACCGCCCCCGATACTTCCCGCCCTGAAGCCCGAACACGAAGCTCACTGTCGCATGTTCTCATGCTTCGACCACTCTCGCTGCTCCATCACGTCAGGATTCCCTGTCTATCTTTACGATCCCGATCGGTACTCCCCACTCTCGGGAGCAGAGGTTGACGGTTTTCTAAAGACAACTCTCAAACAGACCTTTGGGTACAACCCTCATCTGACACAGGATCCAAATGAAGCCTGCATCTATGTGGTTATAGTTGGAGAGGCGTTTCCAACTGAGAAGACGGCTTCGTAAGTGTCTTGATTCATATTTATTTTACGAGTTAAGAGTTTAGTTTAGTCAGAATATAAACCAAGTATTTGATTGTTTTAGGTCAGAAACAGAACCATACAAATCATATCTAAACGAGACAGCGTTAAAGAGTCTACCTTACTGGGGCGGGGACGGTCGGAACCACGTGTTGTTGAACTTGGCGCGGCGAGAGTTGTCCGGCGGCTCCGGCGACGCGTTCACGGGCGTGTCGACGGGGAGGGCCATCATAGCGCAGTCCACGTTCACGCACCAGCAGTTCCGCGAGGGGTTCGACCTGGTGATGCCGCCCGCGCTCGGCCCGCCCGGCGGCGACGTGTGGGCCGAGTGCGCGCCCATCGCGCCCGCGCGCCGGCAGTACCTGCTCAGGTACATTACAACGGAAATGGATTATGAAGCTAATTTTATGTTGACCATGGAATTAAAAACATGCGTTTAGTTTTCAAGGATCGCAGTCGCCACCGAACCCCGAGGACATGGAACAAAATAGGATACTGATCGACCAGCTCCAGAAGATGGTGCAGATGTCGAGCAGCGCGGATTCGTTCCTGCTGCAGTGGGAGTGCTCGCCGCCGGTGGAGCGCGGCGCGCCGGCGGGCGAGTGGGCGCTGTGCGGCACGGACCGGTCGCGGCGCGGCGTGCTGCGCGCCTCCACGTTCGCGCTGGTGCTGGCGCCGGCGGCGCGCCGCTACTGCAGCACGGCGCTGGTGCAGGCGCGCGTGTACGAGGCGCTGCGCGCCGGCGCCGTGCCCGTGCTGCTGGGCGGCGACGGCGCGCGCCTGCCGCACGCCGAGGTGCTGGACTGGCGCCGCGCCGCGCTGCTGGTGCCGGCGGCGCGCGCGCCCGAGCTGCACTTCCTGCTGCGCGCGCTGCCCGACGCCGACCTGCTGCTGCTGCGGCGCCAGGGCCGGCTGCTGTGGGAGCGCTACCTGGCCTCGCTGCAGGCCAGCGTGGACACGCTGGTGGCGGTGCTGCGCCAGCGCCTCGGCCTGCCGCCGCGGCCGGCCGCCGCCACGCGCGGCCCGGCGCCCTTCAACTCGTCGTACTGGGCGCCGCGCGGCGACGCGGCCGCGCCCGACGCCGAGCCCGAGGAGACGCTGGGCCCGCTGGAGGCGCCGTACCCGAGCCCCGCCTACACGCGCAACTACTCGGTGCCGGCGCTGCACGGCTACCAGCTGTGGAACGAGTGGGGCGACCCGTTCGCGCTGTTCCCGCAGCTGCCGTGGGACCCGGCGGTGACGTCGGAGGCGCGCTTCCTGGGCTCGGGCGCCGGCTTCCGGTCGCTGGGCGGCGGCGCGGGCGGCGCGGGCCGCGAGTTCGGCGAGGCGCTGGGCGGCGACCGCCCGCGCGAGCAGTTCACCATCGTCATCCTCACCTACGAGCGCGAGGCCGTGCTCGCCGCCGCCATCGCGCGCCTGCGGAGCCTGCCCTACCTCAACAAGGTGAGTAAACCATCGTATCAATCTGAACAGCCCCGCATCTCGACGCCCTCGTTCACTCCGCCGGTGCCCGCAGGTGATCGTGGTGTGGAACGGCCCGTCCCCGCCGAGCGGCATGTCGTCGTGGCCGGAGTCGGGCGCGCCGGTGGCCGTGGTTCGTCCGGCGCGCAACTCGCTCAACAACCGCTTCCTGCCGTACCATCTCATAGAGACGGAAGCCGTCTTGTGTGTCGACGACGACGCGCATCTCAGGCACGACGAGATTGTGTTCGCTTTTAGGTAACATCTATAAATTAGTACTCTACTGACAAAAATTGTCTACCCCAAAAGTCAAATAAAAAGCCAAATAAAGAAAGTAACCTATCTCGTTCTATAATATATCACATAAATAAACACATTAAACAATATGGATGATATTTCAGAGTTTGGCGCGAGCATCGGGATCGAATAGTCGGCTTTCCAGGAAGATACCACGCCTGGGATCTCAATTACAATAATGGATTCTTATATAACTCCAATTACAGGTAAGAAATACTACAATCGACATGTGCGAAGAAGTATTTATGTTCTCCCAATGCATACATGAGACTACGAGTACACGCCGGTAAGCGGAGAATACTAACATTCTACGAAACCTTCAAATTCACAAAACGCTATAATTCCACCTAAGAACTAAACACGTTACTGACTATTTTCGTTACAGTTGTGAACTAAGTATGGTGCTGACGGGCGCGGCGTTCATCCACCGCTACTACCTGTGGGCGTACTGGAGGATGTTGCCCGCCGCCATCCGGGACTACGTCGACGAGCTCATGAACTGCGAGGATATCGCCATGAACTTCCTAGTCTCGCATATTACGAGGAAACCGCCGGTTAAGGTCAGAAAAATAAAAATATAAAAAAATTGTTTATTTCAGGCAATCACCCATATAGTAAGATTACATATAAAGTAATAGTAATATATAATAGTAAGATTACTTATAAATGATCAAAAATTAATGTCAAACGCCGAAGATATTGATGACCACCCCTTTACCTAATCTGCTAAAAGAAGGGTGTATTGAGCTTTCCCAGGTCAAGGTCAGGTTGCCACATGTTTAACATGGCTAGGGTTTGAGATCACCAACCCGCAGTAGGCAAGCGTGGTGATTACGCTTAATCCTCGTGCACTGTTATTTTCGGTGAGAGGATCCTTTGCCCAGCTGTGGGACGTCACAGGCTAATACTTAAATGACTCTTCTGTTTCTCTGTGTTACTTCAGGTCCCACACTGGTGACTAGACTTGATATAACTTTTAATATTGTTTCTATTATTTGTCATTGTCACGCTTGACTGTACCGCAGGTCACTTCAAGATGGACGTTCAGATGTCCCGGATGTCCGGTGTCCTTGTCTTCAGATGAAACACATTTCGGAGAGAGACACAAATGTATACAGTTCTTTTCACAGGTATGTATCTAACCTTACCTATTACTCGTAATAGAATAATTATAACGTTATAATGCCTTGCAGAATATTATAAAGATTATTGCCTTAAAATTACTATAAATGTAATTAAAGTATGTATAATTTATCCATGCTTCAAATTTAAATGAATACCTTACACCAGCTGAAGCGCAAAAGAGACACATACATACCCCTATCCTATCCCCCAATCCATTAACTTTCGTAGTGATAACATCTACAGATTGCCTTATATTTCCATCGGTACAGATGATGGATTGGTGATTTCAAGCCCGACCTATGTTTAACATTAGGCAAGCGTGGTGATTACGCCTAATCATTCCTCACTGTACTGATCCTCGGTGAGATGAGAGGCAATGGCGCAGCTGTGGGACATCACAGGCTTACTTTGTTCTACAATACTTTACTTTGTTTCACAGGTGATGGGCTACACTCCACTGCTGTTCACTCAATACCGCGCAGACTCGGTGCTATTCAAGACGAGGATACCGCACGACAAACAGAAATGCTTCAAGTTTATATGAAACCGTTATACAAGCATAGTTGAATTGTTGTTGAAAATATTATAAGAATACTAGCGACCCGTACTAGCGTCGCCTATGGTCATCAAGGTATTAAAAAGATATATTCAAGCTAGCCTACGTTATCGTCTAGCTAGTCTATAAGTTTGCGTTATTTTACGTTTTATATGATTGGTGTATATGTATTATCACTACGCTATACAGCATTATAGCGTTAGGAGTGATTAGTGACAACCAAACGTATAATTTGAACATAATACAGCAAAGCTTTCGTGGATTTGCGCCCGGTTTGTCTCAATATTCATAAAATATAAAATAACTAATTACGAACTTTTTCTCTTTATAATATAAGAATAAATAACTTCGGCCGTGTTCAATAGTTTTTGATAATCATAAATATGTTGAGATATATAGATAGAAAGATGCGCCTTACGTAATATGTAACCAACCAATCAGCTGCGAAGTTTGACAGTACTTCTTGTGATTGGTCGAGGATATTTCCGTATTACTGTTTGTTAGTTTGCGTAAAAAACTTCGCGTTAGGAATAGTATTTATGACATTTTCTGATTTTTTATTCTGCGACCGATTTTTTTAATTCGTTAAGAGCGAGTCTCGATTGTATCTCATTAAAATTTTCGTAATGTGAAAACATAAGCATTTATTAAATTAAAATTGTACATATTTTGATGAAGGTACTATTGCTTTATTTTGTATACTTTTATAGATATTTTTAAGTACATATTCGTGTGAATGTTTTGACAAGAAGATTTATACCAGTTTTTTCTTAATTAGTATATTCTGTATGTTTTAAACTGCAGATTGTTAATAAACTGTACATAATTAGAATAATGTTTACCATCGTAATGTTACATATATAGAAATCATGTGTTTTTTTTATTTACTCGCTAGTCTGTATGTTTAAGACTGACTTTGATGTACTATGTTAAGGCGCGGTTACATTGATGGCCATTTATTTAGCTAAAATAGTGTAATATCACTTTGCTTAATACAAGTGAGAGAAACAGAAGTTTAATACCAATCATATTATCTTTATTTCTTATGCCGTTTTTTACTTGCATATAGCTTAAATATGAACAAACATGGAACAAAGTTTACCTGTTATTGTTTTACTGATAAAACTGCGCCTTAAGGTGCTTGCATATTAATTATAGATTTATTTAACCACTAGTCCACTTAAAATTATTTCCCCGGTGATTTTAAGATATAAATATCTTTATTAATATTTATATCAAACCAGTTACATACTTCCCGGTAAACGTATCAGTTATTAGCCAAATAGATTTCCCGATCCCTAATACTCAAGTACCAGGCCTCGTGTATGCAAGCACCATTAGCTGCCATATTACTCTATGCTAGGATTTTCATCGGTTGTTTTATTATAAGCTTAATTTTTATTTCCATAAGGTTTTAAATGCAGCAATCATTTATTTGCATAAAAGTTAATCGAGAGATAACGTATTATGATTTTGATATTGTGTTTGTAAAAGGTAGCTTATTGTGCACAACGAGAATTATACCTTACAGTGATATGTTACGGGCAGTTACATATTTAATTTAAAGATCAAAATGAAGTGAACATACGTACCCAAAATGTTGTAACTTATAATCAAAATTAAATAGAAAACTTATCCACTTTCGATATAGAAATGTGGAGTGAACTCATAGTAGTTTAAAATATATTTGACCCGCATTTTTATAATTTTATATTTTTTGACAGTCATTAGTAACATAGTGTTTATATTCTGTTTGGTCATTATCACTTAATTTTATGTTGTATTGTGTATCGTTGAGTATTGTGCCGTTACTGTGAACAAAAAAAATGCATAATTATCATACCAATATTTTATACAAAATTAATCCCTACTTCCTTGTAAAAAGGTCCATATTAGTAATCGACTTTTTGTATTATTTATAATCGACAATATATAGATGAATTTGTAACCCAAGTTGTTTTATTTATTGAAATAAGATAGGTGTGTCAGTGTAAAGTGAGTTGTGGTCAGTAATTGAGCTTGTAGACCGCAAGTATGTTAAATAGAGCTACTTGTCTTAGTGTTTATATCTTGTTACAGAATTTACTCAGGGTCAAACAATCCCGCTTCATGAGGAAAAACTGTTTATTGAACTTATCTGTTTAAAGAGAAGTCATTGTTCTGTGTATATAATACACAGTTGAAAAATCAAAATGTTATGCATTTATGTGCTTTGTTAAACTCATCAGTAAGGGTTCTTCATCTTAGTATGGTCTTGGGTCAAATTGAAACTGAGCTTACTAAAAACTATGACATGTTCAAACTTCTGTCAACTATCATAACGAGAATTTACGAACAGATAATTTGAAAGTACTAAGTGCACAGCATTTGCTTGGTCGACTGTACAATTTGACTTTAACATTATTATAATGAGATTTCTTAAATCTTAATATTACAATTGAAACACACATCATAAAATAATATCATTTATTAATTTACCTTACAGAAATAATTTACATTCACAATATGATTCACAAATTAACACATACAAGTATCAAGAAGTTTTAATATTATGAACACTTTGATCAATATGTAATCGTTAGGGTACTTACGAATAGGGTATAGAAAAATATATAAAATTATATGTTCTTTTATATATATTCGAGAAAATTTTGTTTATTGAATGATGTATAAAATATATAACGTACATTATATCGAATTAAAGCTTATTTACATATTACTATGACATATATATGGGTATAAATATTTATAGTCGTTGGATTCATTTGAAATTTATATTTTTTGACAAAATTTAAGATTCTTTTAATATAATTTGTATTCATTACTGTTGTACGTGGATAAAGCTAAGTTACCTAAATAATGTCATTAAAATATTAATTATATCATAATGATGGTACTTATAATCTCTTATGTATAAATCTTTGAAGTAAAAGTGCTTTTAAGATTGGGGAGTTCCACGAATAAAGTTGAGTTAAACACATCATGCTTTTCAAGGTGTATGAGAGAAAATCATTATCTGATCATATAATCAGAATATGATGATGTAATAATGTCATATGATAATATGACCACAATATGATAGTAAAATCATATGGTAAGATGTTGACATAGTCAAAAATATGATATTGATTGTTAACGTCGATGTATTTAACCCAGCCTAACGCTTTATATTTTTAACAATATAGAAAACGTCGTGAGAGATTAATCTTTGAATAATTTAGTAAATAACAACCAAACATATTTTGTCTTAAAAATAGTAAAATTGTATGTGCTAGTGAGGTGCGATCCTAGTATCGTAATGCCTAGTATACTTAGTATAAATTTTATAAAAAACATTTATTTCTACGTGAATGTTTCGTATAACACAACTTAAATGTAATTGTATCATAACATTGTACGTTTTGGTTGTTTGTAGTTACTGATATATTTTGTTCGATAAAAAATTTCGAATAACATCTAAGCAAGTAAGTACATTAGTCCCAACCGGGTATCTAGTATTAAAATATCCATAATTATTATTTAGTGTAAATTAAGGAATTATTTCGAAAATGTTGAGGATTTAATCCTGTTTGCTACTTGCGACTATGATAATAACATCGAATAAATAAATATAGGTATGCACAATACGCGCTCGAGTATTTGGCACATCGAGTAACAGAAAAAATGCGTGAAAAAATTAAAGGTTTTATGCGCATTTAATATACCGATTCAAAGTATTTATCAATAGGTACTAAAAATGTACTTTAATTTTCTGTTTGACATGCCATTTAAACGGTTGCGCAGTGCTCCCAGTTATTTATCGGTTGATGACGTCATAGGCAGGTTGGTCGAATCGAACCGCAGTAGGTCCTTGGTTTGTTAGGAGGGTTGTTCAAGGTACACGTCGTAAAGCTAGGAGAAGGCACGCATCTTCAGTCGCGAGTTCAGGCCAACTCGACGGCTTTACCTCCGTCCAATCGCTTCAGCTATAAAATAAAACAAGTCTTAGTAATATTCCTTGAACATATTAGGTACCTGGTTTTAACTTTGTATATTGGGTATAAGATTATAATTATAGTTGGAAAAACATTTAAGCATACAAGGTGCAGGACATTACAAATACCTACACATATGAGAAAGTCATATTTACAAAAATTAAGCAGAGGTAAAAAAAATCATATTGGATAATTATATTTTTTAGGGTTGTACATGACCCTTGAAACCTATTCAAGGGATGTGAAAAATACTTTTGTGCCTTAGCCCTATGATTAATAGTGATGTAAAGCATAGTGATGATTAGATACCAATTTATGCTTACGCCTTGCTCAACAGTCCAGGCGGTGGGTGCGAGGCGTCCAGTACGCTTGTAATGAATACAATAATAAATATACAAAGTATTATACCAGGTCAGGTATAAAGCGTAACAAGTACCTATGTCCTTATGAATAAGAATAAAGTACTTGAATATAGGTTTTAAACGTTAATATTTGGTAAATAGGCTTAAAAGAAAATTAATTATTTCTCTTACTCTAACACCACTGAAAAGTAAAAGACAAAAGTATAAGGCAAAACTTTACCTATATATAGTTCCACCTATATATTTCAGTAAAGTTTCACCTTAAGTACCACGTAAATTAAGCAGTGTTTCAGTAACCTTAGGTTTGCATTCTTACCACATTGTTATTTTTACCAACAGTTCAGCTGTACGTTGTTTACTTTCTTAGATACATTATGCCTTAGATACAGAATAGATAAGATACTTAGCAAAATAAAATGTAGCTTAGCTTGTCAAGTACTTGCTATATCATAGGTGAAGCTACATTAACAAACTTACCTATATTATACCAAAGTTTAGATACATTAGCGAGATGCTCAGCTTGTTACCAACGCAGTTAAATACAGAATAGCTCGATAGATGTAGATACTCTAGGTAGTAGCAAGAGTATACTCTAAAGTCTAGTTATGAATCTGAGAACGTACAGACAGGGAAGTTTTCAGACTATCACTTTTAAAAATGAGAAATCGCTTATCTGACAATAAAGTATAGTAACAGTAGTTTCAGGGCAGTGGAGAGTAGTGTTTGTCAAACGATGTTTTAAAAGTGGATGACTGTTGACTTATCTGACCGTACAAAAAAATATAGGCACCTAAGTAGGTATCCTAGAAACTCCTATTTAACACTACAATGAAACATCTACATCTAACTAAATTAGTCATACTTACAAGCGGTGAACGAATGATTGATTGACCAGCGAGTGATCTGAAAGAGGTTATATTACCTATGGTACTAGACTCTGGTTACCTCCTTGTCGTCTCCGGCGACGGCGCGGTAGCGGGGCGCGTCGGACGGCGGCGCGGAGAACCCGTGCACGTAGAGCAGGGCCGCGGCCATCCCGCCGGCCAGCGGGCCCGCCCAGTACACCTGCGGCAAGCGGACTTGTATGGACACAGCACAGGTATGGGTGTGGTATATCTACAATATAGGCTGTATGGGATATACTATTGTGGGGATTGTCCTGTAATATTCAGTGTCGGAAGATGTGAAGGTAGGCTCTTAGGTATTGCAGTCAATTTTCCCTCAAATTCAAAAATACCAATTTTAAATATATTATTCAATGGTGGAATTATCTTATGCGTTGCCAAGGGGAAGAGGACTTCAATTGTGAATAAAAGTCCTCGAGTACTTATATATGTATTTCCCTATGTGAAGTGATGGGAGTTCAGAGCCCCGAAACTATAGGATGGCATATGATATATTTTCTCCTCTGGGAAGGTACTTAATATGACTACAGGCTAAGAGCGGGTTACTTCAGTTTGCAGTTTACGCTCACGCACCACCAGTAAACGTTTAAATAAAATGTCAGTCTCAACTGACATAAGACCCAGTATTTATGTCTCTTACCCAGTGGTCAGTCCAGTCGTTAGCCACGAGTGCAGATCCGAAGGAGCGCGCAGGGTTCATCGAGGAGCCGGTGTAGTCCACCGCGAACAAGTGGCCCAATGTCACCGTGAGGCCGATGGCCAGCGCCAGGGTCGCCTTGCTGTCAGGCTTGTTGGTGTCGCACACCTGGGGGGAAAGTTATGATGTTAGAGACGGTGGAAGGATATAGTGGCGGGTCCAAGTGAAGAGAAGCGCTAAAAACATAAGTATCTTTATTAGGATAAAGCTAATTAATCTATGGGTTTCTTATTTGCTAAGAACTAGTCATTACTTAATTTATCGTACCTATAGGTCAAAGAGCTTAAGACGCACGTAAAAACTACTTAAAAAGAAAAAAAATCTGGAATGGAATGGTTCCTTTTTATATAATTATCCTTATTAACCTTAATCATCCCACTGTTGGGTAAATTAGTGAGACCAAAATAAAATTATTTAACGGCTTATCTTCCATCTTTTATCTATTTTATCATCATGACTTGTAGAGCTCTAAACAGTTAGTTCCCCTACTGCCCACCAGATAGCGTTACTTGCATCCTTCACCGTTAAGTTAAACAATAAGTTATCTGCCCATAACAATTATTTTTATCATAAGAGTTTTTGTTTCGCAGTAAAGATAAATAAAAACTAGGTGACGGCACTAAAATAACAGGCGAGATTGTATCAAAGTAAATAAGTTTACTCGGTCAAGTGTAAGATTTACTTACGGGTTTGTACACAGCTACTGTAGATAAGATAACTTTATTTTATATTTTCGTTATACCTGTGTTTGGGACACCCGAGTGATCTTAATTACAGTTATTAATTTATATATATGTTGTACACACCTAATACTTGGATTGTACAATTATACCGCCGACAGTAAGACTTATTTATCAAACTTAACTTAGCTAATTCATGTTATGTCTAGGTTTCTTTCGGCCTTAAATTGTATTTAAATGATTCAATAACTATAACCTGCAGAGATGGGCAGGGTAGTTATTTAACTATTTAGACAATAGTTTTATAAGACACACGTATTGTAGTTTGATCAGTTGGGCCTAACAAAAAGATTTAGGTCTCTTTAGCCGAATTAAGTAATCTGCGTAGCGCAAGAATGTTTAAACAATATCTAATAATAATGCTATAATAATGAGAAAATATTGTATAGACATTTATTTCTTCGGAATATTTCACGAGCTGCCTACTTTACTATTGATTTATGTTAATCTTTTGGCCATTTCGTTTTGCGAACAAAATACTGAATAGTGTCACGCGATATGATTCCATAATGTTGTCTAAGCTTTGTTTTTATTATTTAATAGTCATTGGATACCTTTTTTAGATTGTAATCTTTAGGCCTCGGTGCCCTCCAAGTGGCTGGCTGACAAATGCTATAATTCACTTTGTTTGAGTTGCAAGTAAGACCAGTCTCAATGAATACCTACTTTACTTGAATAATTCTGTGGGTTGATTATGTAGGCTGCTGCATGTGTGTAAGGCCTAAACTAGTTTTTACCAAAGAGTTAATCCGAGCCTGGAATATTTCATTCTCAAAAAGTGTATAGGTTACATAAATAAAGGGTATCCAGCATAGTCCACATACAGCTTAACAACTGAATATCTGAATAAAGTTGTAACACTACACGAGATTAAGGTATGTCAGTAGCCCAAAGGTGATTGTCTGTCTGTTGGTATGTATAGCTTAGTATTCAGTTATAAGTAGAACAATTATACCACACAAGGTGTAATAAGGACGAATGAACATAGAGTAGACAGGTAGTTGTATCAAGTAGCTAGATAACTGACATTAAGTATCAAGTTAATTACCTAAGTGCATATTTTGAATAAACACGTAATTTATTAAGTATGCAGGTGCCTTCTCTCACCTGTTTGCCTAGCTGCCTTGGGTAGATGCTTATACCATTATTCATGAGGGATAAATAGGTACTTGAGTACTAATTAGGTTAAATTGTCGATCCCGGTTGTTTCAATTGTTAGACCTTAGGCAGTCTAAAACTCATATACCGGGGTTGGTCACTAATTTCACGAAATGAATTTACTTTACTTAGGTATAAGAAATAGGTCACGACATGATCCCCGTAATAGGGTGATTGTGCCGGGGTTGAGTCCCATATATCCCGAGTTGTAACAGGGGATGCGCAAATGTATTATCCCCATCCATTAAAAAAGTAAGAAATTTACTTAGTTATTTTTTTACATAGATATACTAAGTATATACTTAGTATAACTAAGTCTATTATCAATATTAAAAGTTGATCATCGTAGCAAAAAACAATGGGCATAACTATCTACCTACTTACAAGTTCTAAGTAGCAATTAGCCTGATACCTAGGTCTGTCGCATGGACATTTATCTATAATAATGCATAACAAAACCATTGCAATTAGATAATAGGCGCTAGTTCTATTTATACGAGTTATTTCAGAACACTAATAATAAATATTTAATTTAGAAGATTGCATAGTTTTACATCGATTTCCGCTAATAACAGTATGTCACGAAACACGATTTCAATGTGATTGGCGATTGGTAATGGCATAACGCTGTTCTATGCTTTGAAAATACATAAAAATTACCATGAAGTCCTTATAATAAGTACTCATATAACATACCTACGATTAGTACTGAATTAAATATGGATTTCATTTTGTAAATGGACCATATGGGTAATCAACAGGCAGGCACAGATTGTATCTTTAAGCATAGAGTTTATAATACTGTGTTTCATTTTACAATACCTATGTTTAGGGCACTTACAGACATCAGTTTAAGTGTTTGTAGTCCTTCAGCGTCATTATGTGCGCTTGAATGAAAAATTAAAAGATCGTCTCCTGCGGGCCTATCGCTGACCAATTCGACACGTACAAGGACGTCGCAAACGTTTTATTTAAAAACCCCTTTCGCCCGCAATCAGATACTTCAAATGCTTCCTTAGTAGATATTTAATGAGTGATTTTGACATGTTATGTATTAAAAATAACGTTTATTAGTTAAGTGTCGATTAAATGAACTTCTCTAGTTTGGCAGTTTAATTAACAAATTTGATGAATAAATAAAGTGTACATACTGATCCATAAATTCTTAGTTGAATAAATTGTTGAGTAGGTTAGAAAAGAAACGCTATCATGAGGTAGGTACTACAGGTACAGGTAAACAGCGTTTCCAGACCATAATGAATCAATGGAAATCTAGATATTACGTCAATCACAGACATATAATGGCCGTACAACGAAGCACCTCAATCCAAGTATTATTATAATAAACTAAGTGATAAATAATTACTCACGCCACAGACAACGAATATGAGCACGAAGCCGAGGAAAAACTCGACGCCAAATCCTTGGAGCGGTGTGACGTCAGTCCCAAGACTGGTCATACCGAGTTTCCCTGCAGCGCGTTCAGGGGTTAAGGCCTTGAGCAGCCCGGAGCCGGCGGCGGCGCCCGCGCACTGAGCGATGATGTACAGGACCGCTCGCACGGGCTTCACTTTGCCGGTGACAGCTAACCCTAGAGTCACTGCTGGGTTCACGTGACCACCGGATACGTGGCCGATTGCCTGTAAAAAGAGTGAAATTATTAACGTGTCCTTTTAGGTTGTAGATTGCAACCGCAAGCGGTTCTTTAGGTACAAAGACGCCAATGTTTAATGTTTGTGTTTTTTCGAATCACCTGCAGTGGACGTCGACTGTCTAAGTTAGAATGGTAGAAGAAAAAATCAGAATTACTGAAACGTATTTTTTTATCATGCATATATTCGCTAAGTACATTTCAGTACCTAGGTAGACCTGAAGTGAGCTTATTGTTGGTCTAGTAGCTTAGGGCATAGCAAATTTATTAAATTGTGGTTTAGGCTTTTTTATTGCTAGTAGAAGGTAACGAGATTTTATAACTTCTCTAGTAAAATAAACATATGCTAATGTTAAGTTAAAGTTAATTACTTATTTAATAGTTTCAAGCCTTCAAGTTGTCTACAGCAGAGGTAGTTGTAGTTGAGGGAAGCAAATTAAGAACTTTTCCGATATCGGTTGTTAGATTTCCCGACGTTTCCTACGTAACGATTTGTTCCGATCATAAACTTAACAAATTGTTAGCAGGCGTTTTCAAGGACGCGACCTTGCATTCCGTTTCGGAGGTAACTTTTATCGAATTCTTTTTCTGTGTGTGCATTTGAATGGCTCAAATAACGACAATTATCAAATAGCTAAAATACAAAAATAAGTTAATGGTTTTACTTTTAATCAAGGCATTTTATTAATAGATACGTTTCGCTATCGTAGGGCATTCGAGTGATATCCAATTTATTGAATCATCCGTTTTTCGATAAATATTTAGGTAACACGGACTCATAGCATAGCGCCAGAGATACGTGTATCTATGAACACAGTATAGATAACACTTATCTCCATTCTAAGTTGCCATTATGTGGGTAAATATGTATTCTATCTACGTAAATGAACACAAGCAAGGGGTTTTCATTTCATGGTTTTCACTATGGTTAACAATTTAAGCCTTTAAATGAATTGTTACTTATTATGTGATAACATAAAAACCTAATGCAAACACGTATAATCCCATTATGGGGTAGGGCAGTTAACAATTTGCGACGTTCTTTAGGTAATCCCATTCTTTTAATTGTATATGTTGTTCACTAGTGTTCGTCGCCCTTCAGTTTCACCCTAACGCCTTAGTCCAATAGTTCTCCTAGATTATATCTGTTATCTCCCTCTCTCTCTCTCTTCCTGGCTACGTGTCTCATATGGTGGTGGGATCAGCCTTCCTTGTTTTTCGCCTCCACTTCGCTCTATCGTCATCGGAAATCTTTCACTCCACCGTATCCTTAGAAACTGTATATTAATGAAGTAAGTGCTACTTACCGAAACAATAGCGAATACAGCTAACCCAAAGGCGAGTGCAATAAGCACGATATTTGCCGCCGCAGTCGTCCCCTGCGCGATGTTTATGCAAGCTCCGCATCCGAACAGATTTAGCAAGAGATTGCCTGAAATAGAACATTAAATAAGACAAACTAATTAAAACATTACTACGCAC
Source organism: Cyclophora punctaria (assembly GCA_951394245.1). Taxonomy (NCBI): domain Eukaryota; kingdom Metazoa; phylum Arthropoda; class Insecta; order Lepidoptera; family Geometridae; genus Cyclophora; species Cyclophora punctaria. Next base: position 5,669,838 of record OX596171.1, read on the forward strand.
TACACTCTTCCTGCATCACGCCATGGATTAGCGAAATTCGAGGATGTTTATTTAATTGCGAAATAGCAGCTGTTTTATATTTCTCCATATCTATTTACGATGGATTAATAAAACTTCCTATTATTAGTATTTTTAACTTAATATTGTCCCAATTTAAATAAATTGGTTTACAATTGAAAGCAAATTCAATCTTCAACATATTAAGCTTTTTCTCAGATATCCGTCATGTCCAAAATCGAACACAGCATCATAAGAGAACAATAAACATATAAAATATCAGTTAAGCGACTGTGACATCAGGTAATATTAATATTAAAGGTAATAAAGGCGTGAACTTCAATAGAGTGACATCATTTGAATGGAAATGGATATTAAATGTCGTCATAGTGCCTTGGAGCGATGGTGGCGGGGCAGTGGTGTTGGTTTCCTAGGCGCCTATGTCTTGGCGTGCTGCTAATGGACTCACCGATGAATTCTGCGAGGAGTGCCCTGCTAATGCCGGCCGCACCTCCAGTCAGCTCGTTCAGACCCAACTTGTTTCCAATTTCACCCATATTGCTGTGAACAAAGAAGTTACGTTAGGCAACATATTTTTCAACCTTAAAAGTTTTTGGCACTTGATTTTTTTGTGTAGTCCGTAGGAGCTCTTGTAAGTTGTCTCAAGTTAACAATAGTCAAAGCAACCGGTGAAGATGAAAGCTGCGCGTTTGTCGAGGGCTGCCTAAGCTAATAAGACGGAAAGTGTCGCTGAGAACTGTCTGAACTGCACTCGAACCGACTAATCATAGGTTTATGGAGAACTTCTGTAAATCTGCAGCAGCCAGAACTGTGTGTTGTCAGACTGTAACCAAGAGCCAGAGACTTCGTGCCGCAAACACAATTACTCCTTCCAACAGTTAGCTTCAGTTATTAATTACAGAGCAGCTCCGCAGGTCACCGACCCCACTCCAGCCGTTACTATAAATTACATCTAAGATTTCTGTCCAAAGAATTCAAATTCCATTTGTATAAGCGTCAATTACGGAGCGAACAAAAAAACGGTGATGAGATTCAAGAACCCTCCGGGCGGTGGTCATTTATTACGAAACACGAATTAGAGGCTCATGTTATACCTCGTTGGTTCACTAAATCAGATAACGTGCTGTTTGTCGATTTACATTTTAAATGGCTTACTATTCTAGTATAATAGTTGTAGAAAACAATAGGAATAAATATGTTTTGGTGGTTCAGCAATATTTCACGGTCAAGAGAGGTGGTAATGATAGGGGACGCCGGAGGATGCGTCCGGCGGACGTCCTCGCGGTAATTAGAGGGAGAGAGGGCCATACGGTCCAGTTGTCACCACCGCCGGTGTGCCCTGAGCCGTCCCGCTCACAATTAGCGGGAAATTGGGAAAGTGTCTCACTTCCTGCCGATAGCGTTAAGTTCCGCGTACAGATAACATCTAAATTATATTCGTCAATCAACACCCGGAGCTCTAGTTCATAGCTCCATGACTTCACTAATGCCGATTGGCCCTCATATTACAAAGCGATCACCCTGTTTATGTAGTTAATTTGGATGTTATTGATTAAATGACCGCATCATTTCAAATAATTTCCTTGCTAAAACAAAGGACAAGCCATACTCGTACTCGTATTAACCTTACATAAACTGAGGATGTGCGGATTACCGTTATATTGTTTTTCTCAGTAGCGATTAGGTTTGTGGAGTAATAAAATGTTACGATTTGCTGGCACTGATCCACGATTGTTCAGGGCTTGCTGAGAGCAATGCAAGGTCTATGTCGGTCTCCGTGACCGCACTCGTCTTGCCTTACCCGAGAACACGAATCATTAAAAATGGTGATACTTACTATACATGCTCATGATTATGTGCATGCTAAAGTTCTTGACATTAATATTCTTGGGTAAAAAAGTAAAGTCAATTTATCAAGAAGTATGTAGTGATTTAGCGCGGAATAATTTATGTAAAATGATTTAACAAAGTATCCAAAAATTGCCTAACAATGACAATGAGCTGACATGTACGATCGCTACATCGCTAATAAACGTATATTTTTCTGTCCTATTTCAAATATACGAGTACATGAATGTTTGAAAGTTAACCAAGTTCGTTATTTCAATGTAAGCCTTACTACACACCTGTAAATACTGGAGGTAGGTATTGTCATAATTAGACATTACACGCGTACCCCAGATGAGACAATAGCCTCTCGTGCGTTACTATCTAGTGGTCACACAAAGAGTGTTAACACAATAAACCGTCACGACGAGAGCCACATAAATGGCAGGCGTAAGACTGTATGTTTGTTCATGATTTACTTTAGTTTGTGCTCATACGTGCTAATGCTTTGTGATAACATTAGCCACTTTGTCGTTATTTGACATTTAGTCATGTTTATCTAATTACATTGTAAGTTGTCATCGTACGTAAATTGGGTAAGATTTCCTATATATAGTCAGGTACATACTTACTTACTTGAGATAAGTATACATTTGTTTAAATACCTAGGTATTTCTTTCTTTAAAGTACATGGCAGTTAATAGGCAGTTATAGGGGTCATATTTAAGCTAGGAAACTTACTAGAAGTAATCACTATGGTGTAGGTAATTAGTAAAATGCGTAGGTTGTAATAACTACTGGCATCATTATCACTGTCACGAAAAATCACTTTTAACACAATCATAAAACTAAAGCTACATATGTTCATATACATATTAAATGTACGTATAAATATAGATACAGATGATTATTTCGGTGTGGAATATTCCCGACACTTGCTAATGGATTATTGTAGCCTTGAATAATGGTATTTTTTGGGTTTCGAAGACCCGTCGCTGTCACAATAAGTATCCGTAATTATCATGGACTATGATTATTGATAGTGATAAGTAAACAATAATGCGTTGTGTTGACATTCGAGAACCAAAAGTAGGTGTCAAGGTTGGTCAGTTACAGAAACATTCAGGGGACACTAATTATAGACCTAGAGCCCGTGAACCCCAGACCTTCGTTATTTTATAAAAGCTGAAAGTTTGTCAGCGCATGCTCCCACACACAGGTAAGAGCGATGGACTATTATGAAGTTTGGGTTATCGTGGCTTTGGCAGATAAACGGTACTAAAGGTGTGTAAAATACCGATCTAAATTCATCAAATAATAAAGTGTGATTTGTGACATGACATATGTCATTTGAAAGCTCTTGAAGAGTTGTACAAGTCACCCTTTGACGGTGATATCGAAATCGACGGCCAACTTGGTGTTTTCGACCACCGAAGATTGGAGTTGGCCTATGCCATGGACGCTGATCCTAATGCTCAACAGTGACATGACCTATGTCATTTGAAAGCTCTTGAGGAGTTGTACAAGTCACCCTTTGACGGTGATACCGAAATTGATGGCCAACTTGGTGTTTTCGACCATTGACCTTTAGTACCGTATACCTGCCAAAGCCACGATAACCCAAACTTCATAATAGTTCATCGTTCTTACCTGTGTTGGGAGCATGCGCTGACAAACTTTCAGCTTTTATAAAATAACGAAGGTCTGGGGTTCACGGGCTCTTGGTCCATTATGATTCATGTACAGTGCCTTAAATGTAGTCTAATTAGGTTTTAATGACACTTAAAACGATCGAGCTTTAAAGTTCGGAGAATCAATTAAAGTTAATATTAAAAATATATTGTTTATTGTCCTTAAAGTCTTTAGCGGTTTTCATATAATACGGTATTCAATATCTCGTTAAGAGTTTACTGAAATAAATTTTGGTACAAAGTAAATTTAATTAGCCTGTAATGTCCACCAGCTGGGCAAAGGCCTCTCATCTCACTGAAGATATCAGTACAGTGGTAAAGTAGGGTTGTTTATCTTGTACCAATCCCTATTGCCAATATCTTATTACTAATCTGTTAGGTATATAAAAAGTTTTAGTATCGCAATTAATATTCAGTAGGTTTGCATAATAACAGTTAAGTAATGATGAGCCTACGATGGTAAGTGTTTGCGTATTCAAATAATGTAATATAATATTCAATTGGATTCGATTTGCCTTAAAACATTGTAATGAGAAGCACGGCACGAATAACTCGGCGGGACTACGCGCATTCCTCTGACAAAATATATCGCTGCTTGAATAAAAAGGTCAAATTGTATTCTTATATCCGTGCAATAAATATTTGTCAAATTTTAACAGTTTTGGGGGTCAACATTTGACTAGAGATTGAATTCAAATAATATATACATACGTGCCCCGAGGTGTTACCCGCGTTGTACCCATTCCCGCGGGAATTTCGGGATTAAATACATCCTATGTGTTATTCTGACATATAACCTATATTATTTTGAAGTTTCATTGAAATTCATTCAGTTGTTTTTGCGTGAAAGAGTAACAAACATAGGTACATCCACACATCCATCCATACATCCATACATCAATCCTTACAAAATTTCGCATTTATAACATTTGTAGGATAGGGATCAACTACTGACAGACGTACATAATACCACCAACAAATTAGCGATAGAAAAGGAAGCTCGGTTTTTAATAATGCGTTACATGATTACGGAGGACATTTATTAATTTACATTAAAATTAATAGAAGGAAATAAGTAGTAAATAATGTTTTTTTATCTATTTGGATCAATAGTGTTGGGAAAAAAATATGGAAGTTCAATGGCATAGGAAGATGCTGATGATGCTGTGTATGAAGAAAACTCGTTTGAGTTGAGATACAACTTATATTTGGCTTAGAGATCCGTACTCTTGAACAAAAGCCTTTTTAGTTCATTGATTTTAAATATGTTTTAATAAATGTACTGATATTATGTACTCCTCACTGTACTGATATCTTCAGTGAGATGACATGCCTTTGCCTACCAGTGGGACATTACAGGCTTACTTTACTTTTTTTTAATAAGTGTCTGTCTCATCATTGGAAATCTGGTTTTGACTAGATACTCTTATGTAAAAATTATACCACAGTAAAGTAAGGCCATAACTTCTACGCAATAACTTAGTTTAAAACCTCAATGTAAATGAGTTAAACGTTTATACTGAAATTATAAATAGATTAGGAACTTAAAATATTAATCAGTTTAACTGAAATTATTTTATACAGAACCCAAGCAATCAATTTACAGCTTTTAAATTATGTCAGTAACATTGTGGTGTCTTGTAATTTATTTTTACTTTGTCCAAACGTGTTCTTTGATGGTACCGTGTTGATGGCGTACTATAACTTAAAACACCGTTTGTGTGTCGTGATTCGTATCAAAGTCACATTAACTTAGTAGGTAAGTGTACTTTGACATTGAATTATGTATATAAAAAATACAACAAAAACCCCGTCTGGCCGCCGCGTCATCACACCGATGATAATTTCCTTTCAGACAAAAACTAGGACTTCGACGTTTTGTTCCCAGAATCAAGTTTAATTATTTGGTATTATAATGTTATATTTCATGAATGACGTAATACATTGCACGGATTTCCCCCGGATGTAAAAAATGGACATGTGAATGAATCATGAATATATCTTGAAATAGTTTTATTATTTATGTAAGTAGAAATATGTAATCGGGTTAATTATGCAAATTGAAACCGATTCTCTCGTCATGATTATGATTAATCATTTACTAAGATAAAGGCTACTGAGATTGTATATCTTAATCTATAAGGTAAGGTAGACTATTGATAAGTTATCAGCTGATAATTAGACTGGCAAACTTAGAATCACCTAGTAGTATACCTATAGTATTTTTTTAAAGAATCTCTCACTTTAAAAACATTACAATGCCCTTCCAAGAGCATATTCACGAGAACAATGTCAATGTCAAGAATTTAAATAAAGGGCAAGGTTTGGGTATGAGGTGAAATTAAAGTAATCAACCTATATAAGGTAAAAAGGCATTTTTAAACCATATATTTACATAAAAAAGGACAGAAATGAATTCCTGAAATGTCACTTGGTATTTTCTATAAAACAAACTGGTGAAGATATTGAAATACTGAGGGCGGAACAGACGTAATACATTGAAAAATTGTGGCTTTCTACTGGCAGCCTGAATAATTTTAACAGGCTGTTAAGTTATGAAACAAATCGATGTATTTAACAGACATTGAACAGCTTCAAAAATACGAGAACTTTTTAGCGAACTTACGTTACAACTAGCAGCGCCCCGCGGTTTTACCCGCGTTATGCCCGTTCCTTCAGGAATTTCGGGATGAAAAATAGCCAATAGCCTGCCTCGATAAGTAGACTATCCAACACTGGAAGAATTTTTCAAATCAGACCAGTAGTTCCTAAGATTATCGCGTTCAAACAAACAAACTGCAGCTTTATAATATTAATATAGATAACTAACCGTTTAAAATAACTAACTTTTACTTATCTAGGTACTTTTCCCATCTTTTCATACACACAGTTGACTAGAAAGACTTAGGTATATCTAACTATTCTATTATAAGAGTTAAGAAAGAGAAGGAAAATAATCCTAAACCAAGTATCATCTACGTAACCGTTTTTGACAGATTGTAAAGATAACTACAGCGGTAACGTAATACTAAAGTAATCTTATCTTTGTTTCATCGTAATGGAATTCGCGGATAAAAGTTATTTATAATCGTTTTAAAAAACGCCGACATTTCTTTGTATCCAATTCAAAGACTATGTAGAATATTAAAATAACTAGTTAGGTAGCTACTGATGATTTTTTCCGCTGTGGTAACAGATGAATATTATTTAGATTGAAACTCAGCTTTTAAGCTTTAGTTAAACCAAATAAGTAAGTACAATAATGGGAATAGTTAAAAAACACAATTGAATTGAATAGGCTCATTATCGAAGGAGATATGTGACAGCAAACTTCCTCCTGGGTGAAATAAAAACAGAGGATTCCTTATAATTAATAGATACTCTTCCTATCGCAATGATAACTCCGGAGCAAACGAAGAGTCAAACAATTGAACATGAACAGACAATGAGAAGTTTCATTACGTTTACCCTACTTAGGCCTACCTAGTAAAACGACAAGAAATCTCATGTCCAGTTTAAGCCTGCTGCTATACGATTCAGAGCGGTTGCTCTTACGGTCACGCCCCAGTAAACGTCAAAACAAAATGTCAGTTTCGACAGACATAAGAAAATGAAAAATCGTGACTGTCTGGACTGGCCGCTCGAAAAAACTTTAACAGACATATTTAAGTTATAAAACAACGTTTTGTAATTAACAGACATTTAACAATCGTCAACTATTAAACGAACGTACGTTACGATAACCAACCGATTGCAAAAAGCCACCATTAAAGTATGGTGGGTGGAGAATCAAACATTTTCTTTTAATATTCAGAAGGTATATCTAAAATACTTTAGAAATAATCTATTTACATCAAAAACTAATATATTTTACTTACTTTAGCAATAAGTAGACGCTCTCTCTATATTTAAATACTGCCTTCAATTTCTACGAAAAAGATGAATGACATAGAAACGGGTGGGCCATGAAATAATAGTTATGAAAATCTACAGACCCTAGGTAGGTTGCTTTGGGGTAATTTTATGCCCTAACCAACTACAACTCATTAACAATTATCCATGATTTATTCATATAAATCTCTATTGTCTGACTATTTCGAATAAATACTATTGTTCATTAACAAAAGCCAATGGAAATGTTAAAAAACATTCGTTAAAGTAACCAAGTAGGGAGTAACAAAGTCAGAAACTCATGTCGTTTTGTGTTAGAGGCCAAAAATTTAACTTAATTGGTAGGATTTCACCAAATGCACTTATGTTTCTAGACTTTCCCAAAATATACCTAATATGTAAGGTTGTCCTAATTCTAAATAGGTACCGTGGTACCGGCTTGAATTGAATAGATGTTGCATTATAGTTAGACATTGCATTCTATACTCTATTTTTTTTCGATTGTCACAAAATGTGGACCAATGTCGTCAATTTTCCAGCCGAAGACGATTGCTCCTGAAGAGGACAAAGGTTTAGTAATTTTATTTCATTCTTACCCTGTCTCTAAACCTTTTTACCTATACTTTTACTGTACCTATGAGCTATGTTATGTCTATTTTTGGCAATCCATTTAAAAAATATATTTGATTATGAATCTCATCAATACCTATTTGCAGTACTTATACAAATTAATCAACCTACAAAGGTAACCTACAGTTAAGCTGATTAATTGATTCAATAGGTACCACCGATATGCATATCGTAATTAACATTGTGTACGTGTATCATTTAACATTGACTTCCCAAGGCGTCGCGTTGGTATTCTGTCACACCGTTCCCTCAGGACTAGCTACATTAGTCAATGCGTTCCGAGAAGCCTTCGCTTCCATATTGGTATACCTTTGTATTGATATGACCTTTGTGCGTAAAGATATTTTTTAATTAGGTATCTATCCATACAACATAATATTATAAAGACATAAAATTGGCAATTTTGTGTGTTTGTATGTTCGGAATTATCTCAGAAACTACCAATCCGATTAATATAATAATTCTTTTTGTAATGTATAACCACATTCAACGGAAAGGTTAAAGGCTATTTTTTTATCACGAAATTCCCTCGGGCATCGGCTCAACGCGGGTAAAACCGCGAGGCGCTGCTAGTTTTGATTAAACGTAGACAGTGTAGACACGTTAGACAGTGTAGACACGTTAGACAGTGTAGACAAGTTAGACAGTGTAGACACGTTAGACAGTGTAGTTATCATTTATTAACACCGAAATAATCCCAATTATTCATAGAAATAAAATCACGTTATCTACTTACACTGATAGCAAATAAATTAACTATTTAAATTCAGTAAGAAATAGACCATTTTATCAAAGAATCGTGAATTAAAATCGTAGATTTTTATAATACGAGTAGATTAGATAGACATAAATTTAAAACAAAAACTACGTAGCTAGAATGAAATAAAGAAACACAAATCACTAAATGACGCACCGGATAACAGACAGGAAACCATCAATAACACAGCCAACTATTTATTTAATAAGCATTTATTCTGTAATTACTTATTTGTACTACATTCGTACTCGGAATGCAATAAATAAAGGATGGTAGGTACTACTGGGATAAAGAATTCCTTGAATAATAAAGCATTATTATTTAAATTGCGTGGCAATGTCGATAGGAGTTAGACCTGAGGAAAATCATCATGAAACAAAACACTAGAAGCCGCAGCTGCTGATGTGTCATAGAGATTCAGAGAAACTCTATACAACTGTAGGCTTTATGGTGTGTTCAGATTAATTGTGTAATTGTTAATGCATTTTCCTGTAATGATTGACTTGTAATGCATTGTTTATTGCCTATTTAAGTCTATTGGTCTGTCATTAGGTCTAGTTAGATTCCATCGTACATACCTAGCTAGTATTATTCCTTTAGCGTATCTAGTAAGTACTAATCAAGTATGCACTTGGAAGTCCTCTTCGTAGTAAATATAAGCTCATAAAAATATACGTGAGCGATAATTTAATCGTAATCATATTTCATATCATAATTTCCATTTCTTACGGTTTGAAATAAACTTGGGGTTTACATACAATTATATAAATTATGGGTTGTCTGACTGTAATTTTGCCCAAATATAATCAACCAATTTGTAGATAGTTCTTTGAATTCGGATAACAGGTTCGTAAGCTGTAGGAATTTAATAATTTCCTAATATTGGAATAGAAAACTAGAGGGTGAAATAAGCTGCAATAACTAATATATTGATTTTATCCAAATTGAAATAAAACTGTATGTGCTCGCTAGTCCCACGGGATATCTTGATTAAGTGAAGTGAAACAAGGCCGGTCGGGTCGCAGTTATTAGAAATTCGATCCATTTTATAACTCTAGAGACATAAATTGGATTATAACTCAAGTATTAATAGACCATTTAGCCAACAAATTACTAACTCGAAAACGATTTTCACTCCAGCCGTGTATAGCATTATTGATAAACAATTTTGATCAGATACGGGTAGTTTAATATGTTTGGTGATATTTGGACGTGGGGTAGTTTTCAGTGGGGTTGATTGCGACCCCCATTCAATTAGTTGCAAATAATAGGTACGATCCTTATCCTAATATATAAAATGTTTAAACAGTATCATTTGTTCCCGTTTATTGTCTCAAGGGTCTGACACGGGTTGGTACGAATTGTCACCCTCCGGCGAATAACTTATTTTTACTACCATTGTTAATGTCCACGCTAAGGTTTCCTTTGAAGGCACACCCGATGAAAATTACCGAGACATTAATTTAACTGATATTTTTAACATAAATTGGAAACATTTGTCTTTATTCCCAGCTTTAGGTTTCATCATGCAACGTTGTCTGTAGTAAGACAGAGTATGTAAGCAACTTTAAAAGTTTCGACTTGTGCTGTTAAATTCATAGCGTTGTTTTATGACAAATGTATATGGTACCCCGGATAGTATTCTTACATATGTTCTCGTATGTGACTAATTTCTGAATTAATTAAGTGCAATCAAATAAGTAATGTATTGCTGGGCAGCTATACGGTTAATTCTACGTATTAATCATATTAATAAACTAACAACAACCTACTAGTCTGAGTTGCCTTGCCGTGATTACCAACTATTATAACATTAGTTTCCACCTTACTCCTATCATTATCACAATTACGTTACGGAATAAAAAGTCGTTAAAATAAATGTTTTGTATGAAAAGCTCAATTATCTAATAAAATCTGTAGGTTGAACGGACAGCCAGTAGTAGTACGAGGAATAAATTATTACGTATAATTAGATACGGATTGTGTTGAGTTAACTAGCCAGCGTTACTCGATGAGATGAAAAGGTAATTTGACACTTCACGCGTGAGTTGCAGCCTTGTTGACGCTCGCGACTGCGCGAGTGGAGTTCGATGCCATTACGGGAGTTCGGAACCTGCTAGAGGAACATAGTCATTGATTTTGGTACTTATAATTGGTTGATAATTTCTAAAAACGAATTAATAAGACTATAGGACACACTTTCGACTAAAGATTCATGAAATTATTTGGAAAATCGATTATATCGTAAATGTAGGGCGGTAAAAATAGGATTACTTTTTACGTATTTATTATGCCAATGTCTGATAAAAAAGGAGTGGCAGATAATGCGTACTAAGAATTACACGTAAACACTAGTATTGCAGTTTTAGGTGCCTACAAAGATACCTAAGTTCACCTACTATTAGGTATATTATGAAGACCTTAATATCCTGTCGCGTACTCGTATATATTTTAGCAAGCATAATTCTGAAAGTTTTGTCGATGGAGGCTTGGATGGTTCATCATTGATGTACTCATATAGCGCTTCTACATAAGCAGACTCACAATACCACATATACAATGAAATAATGAAGTCAAAAGAACCTACTTATTGCCTTTTTAAACCAAAGTCACAATTTAATTGAGACTTGGTCCTATTTCGGTTTTACATCGAGGCGAAGCGGTGCCGTGGGCAGCCTCAATTATCTAAGGTACTGGCTTGTTTTTATGATGCCTCAGTTAATAATAGCCGAGGTCCAAACCTCCGAGCACTCCAACCGAAAATAATTGTATCCCACGAATTGAAAAGGAAAACGATGGGGTTACGCATTGTAACTCCCAATGACGTAGTCAAAAAGCCTTTTGGATCATCTCTCTCTTTCCCTCTCGATATGTGTGAAGGGGACACTGCTCTTAGTCCGATATCCATTAACTTTTTGTAGATACAACTTACGAGGCCCATTGTTACTTCACTACTACACCCACGTAAGAAATGATTATTTATTTTATCAAAAATGTTGGAGCTTTTTTCTTGGAAGCTTGGCTTTGTGGTTTTTGGTTGCGTTCACTTCATCCAGAGGTTAGGGTATTCCACAATAATAAATAAAGATGTGTCAATTACTTATTTGAATTTAAATCGCGGAAAGTAGATCTATACCTTATTCTCATTTATTACGAATACGTGAAGTACCTATTACTTCAAAGACAAAGTCGCTCATAAAATTTAAAAGAAAAAACTAAATTTTAAACAAAGGATAAAGAAATTTAATGAAAATTTTGTTAATCTAATTTTTTACACAAAATTGCAAGACGATAGGTTAAGTACATACTTATTCAAATATTATTGTTCAGTAAAACCTGATGTCTCAGCAAATAATTGCGAGCGATATCAAACAGATAAAACGAGTTTTAAGTCTACAGAGCAAGGCCGGAAAAATGAGGCCATTACTAAACTATTAAATAAAATTGGGCTACTTTAATGTAAAACACATTCTGATTTCATGATAAGGCTCTTTATCAAATTATTCACCTTAACGTCACCAAAAGATCATATCATAAAATTAATCAATCATTCATATGAGGTATAATAAATCTGTGTTCTAGAAAATATATGAGATTCTAAATTACGAGTAAGCTATATTGCGACTTTATTACGTGGTAAAAAGTACCTTCTTTCATGATTACTGCCTTCATCAGGCTTAATCTTAAGTTCATATATATTAAACAAATAGATTCTGTCAGGTTCATAAACATATAAACCTTTGCTTACTAAAGTTAGAAATTGATATCCCCCTACCTATGCCAAAACGGGTGGACCGATTTTTACCAATCAAAGTTAATACCACCGCAAGGAAACTGGCTTTCAAACGAAAATCGGTCCATTCGTTTGTGAGCTAAGATGCTACAGACACACACTAAAACATCGACGTCAAACTGCAACGTCTTTAGAGTCGGTGGTTATTAAAAAGAGGATGCATCACTGTCATTCCTTTAAAAATAGACGTTCCATATCTTAACGTAGAAAAATAACCAGAAGCCTACAAGTAGTTCTATTGTATTAATCTGTGTACAATGCTACAACTCCCAGGAAACGTACCGAAGCAATTAAACGTGTAATCTACATGCTATAAAGTGCATCTCATTATTATTAAATACCTAACTATAATGTGCGTGAGCTTAATGCTAAATGCCTTGAACATGTAGATAGATAGTATCTTACTGGTTAAAATGAATACTAAGGGAACATGCAGACTAACCAATAGGAATAATTAAGTAAAATAGATTCCGTAACATACTACGACGAAGTCAAAAGTAGTTTTAATTAGTATGTTTTTTTTTCCTTAACCTATATCGTCCCACAGCTGGGCAAAGATCTCTCTCAAACGCTTTCACCTCTCCCTATCATTCGCGGTCTATGATTGATTATGAAAGTTTAATGTGGTTTATCAGTCGTATCAACCTAGGTAGCAGAGAAGTCTGCCATAAAAAGCTTACAGGTACTCAGGTATCGAAGTACTGTAATGATTCATGTTCTAATAATTATTCTGTAGTACTTTTTGCCAATAAGACGTGGAGCAAACTGGTTCCGTTTCCAATGTCAAGGTTGAATGAGACGACGCGACGCCTTCACTACATCTTACAGTTTTTTATCAGGCTATTGTTCAGTCATTGAATTGAACGTAATATGGTTAAAGCTACAAATAGTTGCTAAAGTACATATATACCTAATATTCATTGTACCTCTGTGATTACAGCTAATCGTCATCTGTAGGTTAGTGGCCAGACCAAGCAATAGTATTCGTTGAATAAAGACCGCCTAAAGGCCTTTGAAATGGTCTTACGATAGTATCGAAGTGGATTCTACTATACAGACTAACGTTCGATTTTTCTCACGGGTATGTATACGACTTGGATGAAAGTTCGTTAGTCAACTTAGTTACCAATATAATTTTTTGGCTGTCTGTATCTGTCGAGATAGATCCGCAGATAATTTGGTAGCAAAATAGATCTCTAATGTGGAAAAACACCAAATGATGATTGGTGTTTTAATACATAAGGTGGCACACCTACATTTTATATTTGAAGTATTTATTTTACTGATAACATCAAACGGAATGACTTGTGTTATCGATATAATTTATCAGCACACTGAGATCAAAAAATCTAAAAGAAATAACATTAAGACTATCTATGGAAATTAGGTAACCTGTCTTTAAATATTTCGATGGTATACCTACATACTAATAAGTTAATGAACCATTAAAACGCAAAGATAAAAATATCCTATACAATCAATAAGAATAAACAAGGCAAGCAGGACAGAACATGAAGTCATTCCTATTTTGAAAGTATGAACATATCTAACGATTATTACGTTTTACGCCCAGTATTAAATAAATCAATTTTAATATTATAAAAACAACGTGTCAACTTAACTATGCTAGAAAAACAATGATGGATTACTCATATTTCTTCATGTGCTGTGGAAAACCTTACATGTGGGCAGAAATTTGCTAATACCCACATAGGAAATACCACATACATACCACAAAAGAAGTGGAAATCGCAAAGGGGCTTAAACAGCCGAAGTTTATTCATGTGTAAACGTCTTATTTTTGATAAGTAGATGATGGATGTTGGTAAAAACCGCAGTAATATATTACGATACATCCAAGTTCAAGGTGAAGGTGTAATTGTAAACGGTGTTCACGTATAAAACGGATGTCCGGTCGGTTTCCTCGGTATACGAGGAACGTAAGGCGGGCGGGCCCGCCCAAGCTATGGCGCTCATTAACATAACTCATTTATTTCTTTAAGTTATAGTCTTTTGTACTATCGCGTAATTTAAAAGACTGCTATTTCTTTGCTCGCAATGTTTATTTATAAAATACCTATGATAAATACAGATATTTTCTATAAAACGTTTTTGATATACTAAACTTTATGAATCAGTTTAAAAATCTTGAAGATTTTATGAATTTATTGAAGCATACTTATTGTATGACGTAGGTACACTATAATAACGTCTTACATAATTAAATTAAAGTTTATTAAGAGATAATATGTAATGTTAGTCACGGTGATAACTGGCGAAATTAGAACTTTACAATGTTTAATCTTTCCCAAACATTTTATGAAATAATTTTGATTAATCTGGTGTCGGACGCTTGTGATGCAGATAGTCGAGTTAACATTTACACAAGCATTACAAATATTTGCAAAACTGCTTGTCACTTGTCGCATAGAGAACATAAGCTGCTCTGTAAATTATACAATAAATTATTTGTTATGTGACCACGTTGGACAAGGCACTTGCTACTAGAAAATGTGAAGGTATATTTATATGCGACTAGACGGAAGAGCGAAGCACTTACTGTTACACTTCTTTATTTCGTGTGCGACTATATTATCGTAGTGTATCTAGCTAATAAATATCACCACAATAAATAGGTGTATGTAATCTGCTTCTAATGTCTGTTACAATATTAAAGTTACCCATTAACGATGTCACAGTTTCGTATTATTTCATGTCACAAATCAACCCCAAGGTATTTGACATTCGCAAGGTCAGTATTTTAAATTACAATTTTAATTAACTGTCGTATCGTTAACGTCAACTTATGTAATAACATAAATTGCTAGATTTCCTCGCCTGACATTATGATGACGCTATTGTTAACTCGCCTTGGATTTAAAATTAGACCTACCCCTATAATTTCATAACGGTTTTAGCAATTTTCGCGAATCAGACATGATTTATTTTGTTGATAGTTAATTATGCCGTTTATATGTATTGTGAGAAGTAATTCCGCTTACTTTCCTAACTGCCCACTACATCTACACTACACTATATCCACTACCCCCTGCAACTAGCCCCAAGTGCCTGAATCTTTAACAGAAAATGTTGAATGACAGTGACAAAGCTTAGTCAGGAAAAGTTCTTACGATATTTAAATAGTTACCAAAATACCTTGCGATGCATCGTATAAGGGTTGAATTTAGGTAACATGTCATACCAGTCTAATGAAATGTGCTTATGAAAATTACTATAATTTAGCAAGAAACCCTTTTTAAGCAAAGTTGTAATAAAACATAAACAGATTACCATTCATTAATTACTAAATGATAAAATCTGATTTATAAATAATGGATAATAAAAGGTGTCGGAGTTATTAGTAGCGGTTAGCTCTGTTATTTACGGCGTTATTTATAAATATTGATACAACGTCCACACTTTAATTAATACGGGAGCTAATAAAGTTATTTACGCGAGCTTACATGTTTAATTGGACGTGCCTTTCAATAAATTAAGCGTAGGTAGTAACTGATCTCATCTACGACCCATCTAGGTAAGAGAACCAAGAAAGATGGTTAACAGGATTATGTATGGCACGTATTTAACCTTTTAAAAATATGCTGTTGTTCAACAATTAGCCGGCAGAGCAATAAATATTAAGCCGGATTAACCGGAAAATATTAAGATTTACTAATTCCCATCTTCTTTTAGACTGTAGTTTTAAATCATGACTTTTATGCAATAAGTTTAATTCTATGTGTGGAGAAGCATATCAATACGTTAGTTAGGTAATACTGGTATATAATGTAGGAGACAAAGCTGCAGCGTCATGTGCAGTCCCAACCGTGTCACGGCCATTGCGACAGATACTCGTAGGCACCATTTAACGCACGCATATGGTTATCATCAAACGCTACTGTTTGTACTGCAGTGTTTACTAATCAAGCTGGGATTATGTTCAGATGATTTAACTTTCTTTAGCGTTATGGTATTCATTAGAACCTATTTTAAGAAAAGAAAGAGAAATTGCTATATGACTGATTCGTTTTTAATCCCAACGCATAAAGTTTTAGATGGAAGTGTGAGATATATCTATATAATGTTAGTAGACTCGTCGTTTGCCGAGATTCCTATACAAAGTTTGCAGCCAACACCATAACTGCTCATTTTTCTTTAAGAAGTAATAAAGAGAGCAGGATTAATTTTGTATTTAGTTTGAAATTAAATCTTAATTTAAATCTAGGTTCCATTGTTCCAATTAGTCATGAATACCTATTAACTGAAGCATTTTTATCATTAAGCATGCCCAATCAATTTTAATTTTCAGAACATTCTTTTCAAACATGATTTTATTAACTGGGTACATATTATTATTACAAATTATGACAAACATGATTTGTGTAGATAATTAATTGTGTTTTGATATCTAGATCTGGAAAGTTATTTGCAAAATGAGGTTCGACACGCGATGCCCGAAAACAACGTTGAAAAGTGGAATTGATCACGGTTTATTTTTGTCAAACCCAGATGAGTTCTTAGTCCTAAAGTAGTACCTATTTACTTATTCGTTTACGAGTCTAGACAGACGACTAGGACGGATCTAGACTAGACCGATACATTTTGAATTGAAACTACGTTTACGGATACACTTCGCTTTTATTTTACATTTTTATCTGACGTCACAGAAGTCTCACCTTTAAAAACCTGTATAGACCAATATAACTTACTTGAAATTATGTTTCAGGAAGTATTAAGATAACAAAAGATTTTAAGTTAGTAAAAAAATATATTCTTATTCATTCTGTAGAATTCGCTAAGCACAGTTAGAATGGTATCGACTATTTTCTGGTACCTACGTAAATAATCCTAGATACTTCCAACTTACTGAAATGCTTTCAGTAGGTATGAAACTTGAATGAATTCGTATTTGGAAACCAGAGTCTCTGATTGTTTAAATCTCACCCCAAGCTATCATCCCAAAAAACAAGCCTAGTTAAAGTACAGTTTGAAAACTATCAAAGATCTTGCAAAGAAAATGATTACATTTGCTCCAAGTTATGTTTTGGAACTTGAAGCAAATATTAGCTGAAACTGGACGAAGCCATGTACAAAGAAACTTTGTTTTAAATACGTAATCCTATTCAAGTTAGCGAAACGGTTGTAGTGGATTCATAATATTCATAGTAAGCTACATAGTTATTTTGTTAAATTCTGGACGATTGCCATGTCTAATCGTTTAGCATGGTTCAGTCACCGTGCGATGCGGTAATGCTTATAACAGATCCAAATATTACGATTCTTGTTGACACCTATTTTCAAATATTGACGCTTAATTTTTCCTACACTGATATTATATTGGCACGTTTCAATGTCAATGTGTAGTGGAGATAATTGAAAATATACACTTTATTGTGGAATTTATGTAAAGATTTAGTTATTAAGTAATTGTATTCATAGTTTCTGAAACACAATAGCTCTAGAACCTAGAACCTATTATTTAATTTATTTGAGGGAAATGTATTTTGAATATACTTATTATAAGTATATTTATTACGTTGATAACAATTGTTTAATATTTAACCTTTTGAGCGCCAATGTCGGCTATAGCCGACATACAACTCCGTGCGTTCCACGCCAATGTCGGCTATAGCCGACATGAATTGTTATTATTATTTAACCTTATATTTGCTTAATAAAAGAGTATTTGTTTATCATATCTTATTTATTGAAGTAACAACGATATAAAAATTTATTTTTAACTCAAACCTATCCATAAAAATAAATTGTATGGAAGATTTTTATACCAAAAAAGATGACAAAAAATACGTGCGAACGGCCATGCCCCCTGCGCCATTGTCGGCAAATGCCGACCGCTAGTGTTGTGCCAACTTTTTATATAATAAACAACCTGTATGCTAATGTTGAGAGTAAATATACAATTTTAGTATTATTTCATTGCACAAATAGCATATAATATTTCTGATACAATAAATAACATTATCGGTGCCCCCTGAGTGAAAAATTATTAAACTTTTTTACCACCCCTCCATACAATCGATACAATCTACTGTGCCGTGTGCCCATCCTTATTCTATTATCTTTTATGACTGTCCTCTACGCCACGGTCGGCATTAGACGACGCACTCTGACGTCATCTGCGTACGAGTACACATCTAGTGTTGTCCGTTGTTCGTTTGTGATAAGTTTGTTATCGTGCTCTAAGTGAATCGTGTGTTGTGAAAATGGCTGAATTGAGCACATTGGAACTTCTTCACATTTTAGAAGATATTGAAGAAGATAATGATTTATGTTATGTCTTTCCCACGGTGTTAAAATATAATATAATACATTTAAAAATATCGTTTTTTTACGACAGCACGTGTTGTACAGTTTTATGATTTACTATTGCACTCGTATATTTCATGAAAAGTTGGGAACAAAGAAGTAACAAAAACAAAAGATTTATGATACATTTTTAGGAATAACGGCTTTTACTAAAGAAGTCCTTAGAATAGGACCATTGCTTATTTTATTTACATATCATTGTAAATAAAATAAGTAATTTTATTCAATATATAATAAATAATGCTAAAATAAAAGGTAGGTATTTTAAATGTAAATTTTAATCGAAACGCGCGCGTCCCATCTCTAATAAATAGCGTGCACATAATGAATTCACCGACTGACCACGCCAATGTCGGCTGGGGCCGACAACATCTATTGACTAGTGCTGGGGTAAAGTTACTATGATCTTTTTATTTGATTACTTATCTTCAAGCGACTTTGATGTATTAGTATTTGCTAAAATTATGAGCTTTGGTAAAATTACTAAATTATGTACTAGTGTGTGGTTAAAAAAAACTTCAATAACAATATGTTGGTATACATTTACGCACTTTATTTAATCATTATTTAACCGGAAAAACACGTTTTCAACATGCTATTCCCATCCTTATATTTTTTTAGGTATTTATCTCTGATTTTTGGGTCTGGCGTGGAGGGCATTATTTATGTTTTATTACTTGGCGCTCAAAAGGTTTAAAATGTTACTTTAAAGATGATAAAATTTTAATAAAATATGAACTACGGCAATAAGGATGTCTAACTTAGTCCCGCCAACTTTATTAAATTCCTATTCCTATTAAATAACAGAGCTTTGATCCATAAGAGTAGATGTATCGAACAAAAAACAGTATAAATTAATCAACAAAGATGTCTTCGAAGATTGTTAAAAATAATAAAAAAATAATGAAAAAAAAACTTACATTTATATAAGTATCCTGCTGGGAGTATTAAACACAGCTGCGTGTCGCACACTGCACTTCAAGAATAATATTCACAAAATATATCGAGAAAAAGTTAGGCCGAGATGTGAGGCGGTGTCCGCTGCCGGTTGCCGCGACTTTTTGTACAAGTTTGATTATATTTTGAATCGGCCGCGTTGGTAGCCTCGGCGAAAGGGCGGTAATCTCTCGAGCGATCGCAGCGACCTCTACTTAGCTTGTGTACCTCTTTCTTATGTAGTTAGATACGCCATCTGTTGATGAGTAGCTAAACTAAAATTGGACGCCATTTCGTCACGTCCTAATTAACGTTGATGTTAAATACTACTTTCCGCATGCGGCTTTGCCGTAATTTATGGGCGTATTTTTCTGATTGAGACGAAGGTGTGGTTCTTACCAAAGTTTCGCTATAATTTAATGGTAACTTTGAGTTGCAGGCATTTGGCGGAAACACTTTCCATATAAGACAGCAACATTTGTGCGAGTAGTATTGTATTGTATAGTGTTCGATTAAACATAAGAAACTTAAATAAAGGTTAATTTAGACTATGTTAAATTTAATAGATATTAAATAAAATTAAAGAGGATGATAATATTTTCTTAAATACGTTTATTTCAAAATTTAAATACATCAATATGCTTACTAGGAAAAACATTGCAATGCATTATAGTATATACAAATGCTAGTCAGAGTAACAACGTAAAGATAAACTGTCGTATAGACAATACTGAACATTCAACAGTCAATGACCAAATACATAACAAATCATCTAACATTACTAATCCTTGCAGATTGGAGGTGATGTTCACACGGCAACGCTTACTGCCGCGGTTCAATACAATTTTGCTGCGGTTAGTCGGTTTACAGTGAGCATCTTTGCGTCTACTACCCTAAGGTTGAATTTCCCGTGTACCGTCTACTAGCAATAAGGGTTGACCATTTCCTTGGTCGACCGTACGTGTGTTGAGATCAGCGGATTATTCATAAGACAATCCGTGACCCGTATGCTTCACCGTATGCCGCGGCGATGCGCGGTTCCGTGTGACAATCGCCTTAAATGTATTTATTGCTTGTCTAGGCTCAATAGAATCGTCGGTCATCCGTAGCTATCTATATAGCTGTGAAAACGATGAGCCTACAAAAATTTACTAATCGGCGACCAATAGTTTTAATAGAAACTACTTAACAAAACACTATATTCCTATTATGAAACGACAGGATAAGGATATCACGTCACCTTAAAGTTCATATTCGCTTATTTGTGTAAGCGTATATTAAAACTTTTAATCAATATAAAAATCTTGTACATTTGTTGTACAAATTCAGAACATAATCAATTGAAGTCTATCTACTTTGAGTAATACATACATACGTAATTGATCAAGCGAAACGAATAAATGTAACTAAATTAGATACATATATAAGTAACGATTACAATGTGTAATTAGCTATAACTATAACTATTATTATATTGTAATACAACATGCATAATTATAATCCTAATGAAGAATACCTAACACTAAAATACGAATGACATTATTTGTAAATTAATAACTATTGACATGGTTTAGTCCTATTTTGGAGATTCTTGCTTCTTGTCTGTAAAAATAAAATACCATCATGTCATTAGACACATAGAAAATACGTGTAGTAGGAATAAGTATTATAAACATATGGTAATTAAATTAAAACTTAGCTCTACCAAAGAAAACACTGTTTTTTTTTTGGGGTATGTATCTACGATATTTCACTACTTTAGTATTCTTCTATACTACTACATATTATATTTACTTATTATGCTGTTTAAACTAATAAATTACATTTTATGAAAGTAAAATAATATTGATAATTACAGACCTGCCTCTGCCGCCATTGTTGCTTTTAATCCAGATGCATCTGTTACTGTGGGCAACTTAATACCTTGCTTCAACACCATCGTACCATCCTGAGGAACAAACAGATACTTTGATAGCAAAAACTTATAATGATTATAGTTCATTGCTTGAATAAAAACTGAGACGTGGATGTTAGTGAATCTGCCACACTAAGGTTGCAATTCTAAAAGAGCTTTGGTTGATATCTATCAATTATATCAAACGCATACCCCAAATCATTTGGTGGAAAGGCATATAGCAACTACTGAACCAATTTAGATAAAATACTATTAATTAAAAATATTAGTTCTATGCTGCTAAGACTGCTGTTAGACCATGTCGTTGGCCTTTAGCCGGTCTTAAAACTCCGACACTTTGATTGGCCACTAAACTACTGAAAATAAATGAATGAAGACCGCTGTTTATTTGTTAAGCAACATAAATCATTGTAGAAAGTTGACTATACCTTCATTTCAACCAGGCCCTTCTTAGCCATAGCTTCTACTTCAGCTTTGGTCATGACGATCTTCTGCACTTTGACTACTTTCTTACCGATCTGCATTTCGCAAACCTCACCGGCACCCATTGCTAAAAGACAAGAATATTATTAAAACAAATTATCATGAATAAAATTAATGTAGTATCATATATGACGCATGTGAATTCCCCATACAAAATATTTTATATATCTGCCAGTTACTCTGGTAATATGCGTTGCTAAGGTTGTTCTCAATAAAATCACTCATTAGCATATTTTATTATTACATTTTTTTATTCGATATCGGCCTTTGTGGTTACTTACATCTCGGTAGAGGAAGTGGTTTCACTCCGGGCGGCAATGATTTTATCGGTACCTAGAATAAAGGAAGAAATTAATTAAAATATTTTTCCTGTTACAATCAAGTTTTTAGTAAAAATAAGTGAGCTCACCCTTTTCAGTGTCTGTCCTGACGGTGAAACCAAAATGTTGGAGTTGGATTCATTCGCTGGCTTCAGTTGGGCCTGTAAAGAAAACAAAGTTTATGAGGAAAAATCTGCGAGATCTTATTAAAAATAAACGAAAAAATTCAATAAAGATTTAAAAAAATGATAAAAATACGATATCCCTAGGATATTAACAGTTTTAGTTTTTATTGAAATCAGCACCGTGCGCATTGAATATCTGTTAGTTCTGATAGATTCGCGTGTAGCTATCCTGAAAAATTCACCCCATATTAAATTGCCGCACAGACCTCCTCATCAACAACCAGACACTTACCGGCTTGTTTTCCGGAGTAGGAGTACTTTCTTTGGGTTTAATTTGCACGTCAGACTTGGCCTTAGCCGGGGTTTCTTTAACCGGCGCCTCCTTAACTGGAGTCTCTTTAACTGGCGCCTCTTTAGCGGGCTCGGCTTTAGGCTTCGCTTCATCCTCACTTGTATCATCCTTCTTGATTTTAGCTGGTCTGTAGGTATAATAAATAATTTGAAAAAGTGGGTATTTGAAGATTATAATGTTTAAAAAACACTTATTGATTGACTTTAAATGGGAGATTTAAAACTTACCAGTATATATAGCAATTGTGAGATAAAAAAGCACTGTGGGATTTTGAAATAAAAACTATGAATTAAGAAACTGCGGTGTTTTGCTTGTCCTATAAAGATAGTATGCAACAATAAAGTGTGACTCACACGACAGGCGTTTTCTCTTTGCGCGGTCGTCCCCGTTTCTTGGCGCCCGCCGTCGGCGAATGTACGAAGGTCTTCTTGCGGGGACGGCCTCTTGACTACGAAACAATCACAAAAAACAATGTAAATAACTTTAGAATTTAGATTGCTTATCTATATATGTCATATATGAATGTCTAAAGCCCCGTATTCATGGTAAACATTTGTTTAGCAACAGAGTTGAATCAACGCGTTGCAGAGTTGCTGTCAACATGTTGCTGGCAACACTGCGTGTTGCAGAGTTGACAACGGCATGTTGACAAGTTGTCGCCCGACGAGCGTAAACATCAGTTTAGCAACAAATGTTGACGCGTGTGGACGAGTTTGCAACAGTTTATAAACATGGCGGCATGGATAAAATTATGCAATTAATTATATTTTTCCTCGGGCAACATTTTGGCGTGTGGACATCCTATATTGATTTAAACAAAGTTTAATCAGCATTCTCCCTGTTTCATCAACAATGTTTATCAACTGTTGCTCAACAAATGTTTACCATGAATACGAGGCTTAATTATTATGTGACCCGCGATTCTACCCGCGTTGGTTGCGTTCCCGTGGGAATTTCGGGATGAATAGCCTATAAATAATATAACCTTGCCGTTGAATTCCTTCCCGCTATCCATAACAAAATTTAAATCAGTAGTTTCTGAGATAAGCGCGTTTAAACATACAAAAAAACTCAGCTTTATTTTATAAGTATAGATAAGATGAAGTTAAACTAAATAATAGGAGAAGCTACTGTAGGAATCTTTAAACTATTAAGTTAAAATAGTTGTTTTGTAAAAAGTAAACTTCGAAACGATTAGATTGATGAATGAGTTAGTTCTAATAATCTTACTAATATTATAAATGCGAAAGTTTGTGAGGATGTATGTATGTATGTTTGTTACTGTTTCACAAAAAAACACTGAGCGGATTTGGATAAAACTTTACAGTAATATAGGTTACACATCAGAATAACACACGGGAAACATTTAATCCCAAAATTCCCGTGTAAACGGGTACAGCGCGGGTGAAACCGCAGGGTGCGGCTAGTCTATAATAAATCTCGGATGTTCAAGCTACGCTTTCTGCGACCCTTGAGAGATCAAATTGTATTCTAGTCTTGATTAAATGTGTGTGTTACCATTTTAGGTGTCTTCCCCTCGGTATTGCCTTCGTCGTCTTCTTCCGGTGCTTCATCGGACTCATCGCCGGACGATGATCTGCTGAAATGTAGCATTTTGATGTTATTTACAGGAAAAAGAGTGCCTTTGTTAAATGAAATGGAAATTAATAATCTGGTCTATCCAATAACATATTTTTTAGGTATCGAGGAAAACGGTTTACTTAGGTGCGGCGCAGACGACAGACTTTTTGTGCGATCGAGTCTGCGGCGGTCAAAAAGTCTGCATGGCGCGCAAAAAGTCGGTCGCGGATTTTTCACACTCAACGCACACGACGCACATCTTCGATCATTCTGTCGGCAGAGCTGTAGGGACGTAGACGCTATGGAAATCGTGCAGAGATCGCGAAGTATTATTTTGTACATGAAGTACAGAAAAAAAAGAAGAAACAGAAAATTTTGGATACATCCTATACTTTCGAAAAGATCATCAATTTTTTTCACACACTTTTTGCGCGGAGCGTCGCGGCGCGGTGCGGTCTGCCCGAATTCACGGATTTTTTGTACGCCGGACCTTTTGCGCGTCGTGTGCGTTACTGCATATAATTACATAGGTTCTATTTTCACAGACTAAAAAGTGCGTCACGGATAGTCTGTCGTCTGCGCTGGGCCTTATGGCGAATGAACGGGGAATGAATGAATGAATGAATGAATCAGTGGTTATCACAGTTGAAAAATTGGCTTACTCATCGCGAATCATTTTAGCATAGTCCTTGATCTTGCAGGGTCTCGTGGATCGGCGAACTGAATCGTCCACGTTTGGTTTCTCGCTCACACCATTCTTTACTGAAGTCTGAAACAAAAGGTGTTAGCGTGAGCGTAAGTAGGTGGTCCCAGTTTCAATCATTTTTCAATTATTCAAAGTAGGTGGTGAGAGAGTGGAGAGAGATAGTCGGATAGTTTCGAATTTGAAGTGAGATCTGTCAGTCACTATTGAGGTGACGTTATGCCCCAAAATCATTACAGACGTACAATTATTATAAAAATTCGGACCTTAGTAATTTTTTTACAAAGGAGTGTAATTTCTTCAGGCCTATTGTTTCGTTCTTACCTTTGAAGTGTCCTTCGCCTCCTTCTTCTCGGTATTCTCATCTTCTTTGGTGTTGTTGCCCTCATCCTCCTTAACAGTGCTGAGTTTCAATTCCTTCGGTTCCTTGTTCTCTTTGGGGACAGCGCGACGTTCTAGAACCTTCTTCTCAAACGCTGGTTTCTCGGCAACAGTTTTCGGTGTTTGTGCTTCTTTCTTGTCTGCACTTCTGTAAAATAATATTTGAAATTATTAGTACGGATAAGGCAGTCGCAGTTGTTTGATAGGTCTAACTATTTCTTCACTATGGCTATAAGAATGAGGTTATCATGAGTGAGGCTCACATAAAGTCACTGTGTTTGCACTTTCACCGCGAAAAATCGTTGTTCAGTCATATGAGGACGCATGATAGTAGATCAAGTCAACCAGTAATAGGTTATGAAGGATTTAAGTGAGGTTTAACCTATTGTATGAATTCACTAATACATTTAACAACTGAAAAACGTCAGTTAATAGTGTAAATGAATATTACCTAGTCTTTGGCGTGGAAGTGTGTATCTGTGGTCTCTTATTCTTGTTAGCCTCTACGGGTTTTGACGGCGTCTTAAGTTCCGGGCGACTTGTCTGTAGATCAAAAATAAAAACATAATAATTAATAAGTACTTAAATCATTACAATTGATTCCAGTAACTATTTAATTCATGTCACTTGCAGAGCAGAAATTACATTAATGACAAAATAAAGTGTCACAATGCCTTCTCAATGATGGAAAACGGGCCTTGCAACTTGGATTTTTTTTGCATTCTCTTTAGTTGGACATAAGGATGAGTTGACTATAGGATAATTTTCAGTTTGACACTCTCGACTCTGCGCTAGTATGGATTACCCCTTACCCTCTTCAGTTCCTGTAGCTCTTTCTCCAACAAACGCAGTGATTTCTCGCTCGCTCCGGGGGTACTGCTGCTAACAACTTTATTATTGTTGTTAGACTTATCCTTTTTGTCAGCTAGAAATAATATGATACCATTACAATTAATCTCTTTACACAGTTTCATGTACAGGGCTAAGATAAAAACCAACACAAAAATTTCTTTACGAAGAAAAGAGATAAAAGATAGAAGAGATATTATCTTTGGTGCATCTTAAGGCCGTAGAAAATGATGCCAGTCTAAAAACAATAATTACCTGTATTGCTAGAACCAGATGTCAGTTGACCCAATTTCTGCTTGACTTCCTCAGGTTTCTTTATTATGTTTGATACCTGGAACAATTGACAGGAAAATAAGTGTAAATTTTAGTTGACGATCTCAGTATGCCATCGATTATTTGAGACAGTTTGTTTACTTAATATACTATCATTATTTAGTTGGGACACGGATGAGGCAGAATGGATTCTATTTTATAAACAACCAAATTTCTTTATTTATTACCGTTTTCTCACTAGTATCAGCTTGTTTAGCGACAACACAAGATACGACATCCGATGTTTCAGCTACAGTTGCGGGTGTAGGCATCATACACTTCTCAATGACAACAGAGGGTCGTCTGCCTTGATTGATCATCTTCAATGCCTCGGCAGCTTTGGAGGGAGATTCCGAGATCAATGACTTCTCTAGCTCATTTGTGATGTTAGGTAGAGTTTCTTCGGCTTCACTTTCTGAAATAAAAAAGTAAATAAAGATAGGTTATGGGAAAACAATACAATATTGTTGAGGATCGATGCAAAGAATAAGATTTGTTATTTAAACTTGTTATTTCTCGGTTTAAATATTTTCCATATTATGTATGTGTTATTTAAAGGCACATCACCTCTCCAGTTTGTTGAGGATATCAGAAACGTGAGGGAGATAAGAAAGATAAAACATTAGATTGAAGGACTACTTACATTAAGAAGAAAATAGTTATGAGTCATTTAACCCTAAATAAATATGTAGTTATACAATATCTTTATTACTTCATATATTTGAATACAAAGGTTTACGGACCATGTTAGAGGCCTTTAGGCTGTTAAAAACTTCGACACCAGGGTTGGCAACAGACCTACTCGAACGTACTCACTTTAAATACAAATCACCCAACCACCAAAAAAAAATCACACTCGCGCAAAAGCACACACACACCCACACAACACACAATAAAATAACACGCATTCAAAAAAAATTTAGAAGATTGCCCATTGCGACTTTTCGAGTTAACGTAGAAGCGACAAAAACGCACCATCGTATCGTTTCTTCTATATAAAGTCCCAATAGGCATCCCCCTTTATCACCTTCACCCAGTCATTATTATCTCTACTTGCACTTTTATAACAAATCTTACCTTCCGACTGAGCGAGGTCGACCTTTTCAATCTGGTCTTCAGATTCGTCTACATTTGGGAGCTGTAAGATAAACCAAAATATGGTTAATACGAGACAGAATAAGGTAATAAGTTATTACTACAAAGAAGCTCCATGTTATGTCATGCAGTCTCTTTGCTGCGGATGGTGGTATTAAAATATACGACTAATAGCTTTTATAGGCACTACGATCCAGATGGCAGATGGCAGATTTACATCTGGGTACATATGTACATATGTTTAGCTGCTGAGAGACTATAAAAGACTAGCAGCGCCCCGCGGCTTTGCCCGCGTTGAGCCCGTTCCCGTAGGAATTTTCGAAAATTCTTTCTTAGTGTGCACTTACGTCACTAGAAGAACCTTCCTGTCAAATTTCATGTTTCTAGGTGTAGCGGTTGAGGCTGTGCGTTGATTATCAGTCAGTCAGGACTTTGAATTTTATATATATAGATTATATACGGACAACGTATTCTAAGTGTATGTGCAAGAAGACACAAAGTTTTGCTTAAAAAATGATAACTATTGGAACATACCATGTAATCATCAGCCTTCTTAAGTTGGACAACCATGTGACCATCTTCTTCTGTCACTGTAAGGAAATTTTCATTATTTTGTTACGTGAACATACAACTGACAAATTATTTCTTAACATCACAATGTTGAAAACTTACAATTTATAGAATTATCGTCATCGTCCTCAGCATCCATATCCATTGATGTTTCGTCCATATCCTAAATTGAAAACAATAATAAGTGACCTATATAACATGAGAAATATTAGGCAAAATTAACGATAGTACATCATGAGGTGTTTGATTATCCACCAGAGTCCGTGCCCTTTTAAAAGGAATCTTTTGGAGCAGCGGCGAATTGTAACAAGGGACAAACGAAAGAAAAATAAGAACAAGAGATAAATAATTATATAAAACAATCAGTTTGTTTGTACCTGTTCATTAGCCAATAGTTCATCGTCATGAGCCTTCGCTATGTGAGCGTCAAGTTTCTCCTTAGTTGTGAATATTAGCTCGCAGAAGTCGCACATATATTCCGTACCTGTACAAAATACCTGGTTTTAATTGAGGAATACTGAAGCATTTTTCAGGCAAACCTATCATTCAATTATGGAAAATTGATACATTATCATACGGTTAGTCAACCATTATATCCTACCTAGTTAATCAGTACCTTATGCCTAGCCAACCATCATTTTTAGACTAGCTAATAATTATTTTATGGTTATTCAATCCTTATCTTATGGTCAACTTATAAAATCTTATGACTAGCCATAGTCTTTTATTATAACTTCTATCCAGCTAAAGAATATCAAATATTGTAACAATCACTCATTATATTAATCAACTGTTATCATTGAAGATACCATAATAATAATACAGTGAGGAACTGGTTCTGATGTGCCTTTGCCCTGCAGTGGGATATTACAAAGTTACTAGTACATCTATGAGCCCTACTCACCAGTAACATGGCTCTTAATATGTGCAGTGACTGTGTCGACGTCTTCAAACTTCTCTTGACACAGCGGACACACAAGATTTCTGGTCGCGTGCAGCGCTGAATGGTACATGAGCTCGTCTTGTGAGCGGAGAGAAGTGCCGCACTCTTCACAACGGTACTCACTGGCGGTCACTTCACCCTCGCGATGCTTGAGACGGAGATGCCTGGAATAAAACGTAAATGAAATGTCACATACATGTATTGTTCATGAAATATCGCATGATGTGTGTGACACCGTCATTGGCAAATTTGTAATTTATGAATCAATGTGTATAAAATATGATACACTAGGTATTGAAGCACGTAGCCTATGATAAGAATCGTGACCAATAACACTGTATGACAAGTGGATGAGACTCATAAGGATGAGAACACTTTGGGTATCACGATTGTGACGTATGGGAAACATGAGAAATGGGTAAGGGATATGGTTACTTATGGATGTGCCTAAGAAACATTTTATTTTGTGTAACGATAAGGTATAATTTTATGAAAATTTCGTCTGAAGTTTAGAGTGTTTATTTACCTAGTATAGTGATGAGATTTCAAAAAGCTCTTGTCGCAGTGCTTGCACGGGTACGGCCTCTCGCCTGCATGAGCTTTCACGTGCCGGGTCAGCCTCGATACCGTGGAAAATTCTAGAAAAACAAACAAAAATATTATACACATTGACAGATACTATTTGAGCGTATGTTCATAGCTTTGATTAGGGGAATGTAGTAGGTGGTTGTGTTGGTTGCTTTCGACTCACGCTCCGGACAGTAATGGCAGCCGAACGCTGGCTTTTTGGTGTGCACGTTTTCAATGTGCTTCACTAGCATCACTCTGTCATGGAACCTGGAATATGAATTGTAAATATTGTAAAAGTTCTTCAAATAAAACGTACGGTGTACTAAGCCTTTATAGTACACTTCTATTAAATTGTGAGTCTGGTTAAGGTCATGTCCTTCATCTAATCGATATCAGACAATTTTAGTAGAATCGATTACTTTTCAACTATGGATTTGATGCGATTTGACACACAGTTTAAAACACTATTTTAAAAGTCCTATGGGCATTGGTTATGAAAAGTTAAGATTATGAAAAGATGATAATCAAAGTTAGAGGCGAGGTGGAACTATTTAATCTAAACTATGTCAACTATGGTGTTGTTAAACTCTAACCTTTTACCGCAAATATCACAAACGTATGGCCGATTGGTGTACTTTTCGTGCCTCTGTTTATGGGCAGTTAGTTCTTCCATAGACAAGAATGTTGCAGGACAATCTGGGCACATTTTCTGCGGCAATTCAGCGTGCATTGTCTAAAAACGAATACATATGGTGGCACTTATGTCTACAAAAAAATTATATGGTATTTTCTTCGAGAAGTATGGATGTGAGGAATTTCAATACCTTTTAATTATCTTCAAGAAAACCATTAGAATAACGACACAAATGATAAAATAATATGCATTATATATTAATACAAGTTTTGTTGTTACAGCTTTAACAACTCAGTCGTTTTTTACTCCATATGACGGGGGCACTGCCGATCTAAAGGTTCTTCGCGTAAGTAGACGGTACAATCGGTTCGGCAGTATTTGCCGACAAAGCTGATCTGAAGCAATTATACGTCTTGTTCGATTCGATTTTTATCCTAGGCCGATCAATGCCGTCCCGAATATGTGTGCATTTACCCTAATATGTCAGTTACCTTTTCATGTCGTTTCAATAGTATCAGCCGTTTGAATTTCCTCCCACAGGCGACGCATTGGAACGGCAAATCGTCCGTGTGGGTCAGCTGATGTGTACACAAGTCATATTTGGTGAAGAATTTACTGGAACAAGACATTTCCGTTGCGTCATGGAAGACTTTTTGTTATTACGATGGCAGAAGACTAGAAACTGTAGTGTTAATTAGCTAAAAGGCGATTTAAAAACTCTGGCACGAGGATTGGACGCTGGTCTAATTTAACTATTTTATTTATGAATGAGCACTAAAGATATCAAAATGCTTTCTTTCAGTTTTTAAATCATACTTGTGGGTTTAATATACGGTTTTTTTTGCTTTGATTGAGAGGGTGACATGTAAGTGCCTTATCTCTAGTGAACATAAAAGAACAGTCTGTGAAACAATGGGGCGCTAAAAGTAATCTTATATAACTCACTAGCAGCGCCCCGCGTTTTAACCCGCGTTGTGCCCGTTCCCGTGGGAATTTCGGGAATTTTTATACATATAAACCTCTTGAATGAATCTATCTATTTTAAAAAACCATGTCAAAATCTGTGCAGTAGTATTTGAGTTCAGACAGACAGACAAACAGACGCGGCCCGGGACTTTGTTTTATAACATGTAGTGATTAAAGTAATGTTAAATCACGAATTAAAATAATATTGTACTTACGCATCGCAATCTCTGCACTCGATTTTCCTGGCGCGGTGTTTCTGCGCTTTGTGCAGCGAGAGCAGCTGTTCTAGAGGATATGTGCAGTCACACTGATCGCACGGCCAACACCCTTGGTGCACGGCTACGATAGAATCTTCCGAATCTGAATTATAACTCATTATAAGTCATTAGTCAGACTTATAACATGTTAAAGTATTTTTTATTGAAACTTTTGATAATGTCATAAGATTTTTTTGAAATACTTTAATGTAATATTGTACCCGTTGCTGTAATATTTTAATAACAAGTTATATTGGTATGTAATCTTTTAGACAAGTTATGGTAAAATTTAAAAGGCTGATACGCTCATCACTAACTTTGGGTGCCATTTCTCTAATATTTAATGAATAATACCCACTAATATTGTCAGATATATGAAGCCAAAATGAGTATAACAATTACTATCCTATCCCCATGCAACCATTGCATCACATGACACAGCACAGGACTCACTCACTCATTATTACTTACATGCTTTGGTTATAATTTAGAATTTCGTTACGAGTTCAGTTAGAGAAATAAACTTTTTTTTCTATTACATCTTGGTTTTGTTTTCTGCATTTGAGTTTAGCTAATAGTATTTGTATTGCAAGTTACTAATAATAAAAAGTTTTTTAACAAATTAGAACAATAAAATAATACCCAGTCAGTTATTTCTCTAACTTCAAATAGAATAGGCAGGTACTATAAAATAAGCTTAAATATACCATTATTTTACATGAGATAATGTTATATAGGATGTTTTATATTAAAATTCATTAAGACTTACCCATTGAAGTGATGTGGAAAACTTAAAAAGAACACAAAATAAACCTAGTACCAGAAATATTGGCTAGTGATAAATTAAACATGGCATGTATACATTTATTATTATATTAATCTGTGTGTAAACTGCATCACTCGCAATTTTTACCTCATATGCCTTAGCTTAAATAATTTCATGATATACATACCACTAGCCATGACAAAATGTACCATAAGCCATAAAGAACACATGATAAACTAAATCAAACTCTTAAAACTAATTCATGATGCATAAAACCAATAAAAAGTATATTTTATGCAACACAGGGGCTACAAAGCTATGAACACACGCATGTAGAAAATAAAATGCAATTATTATAGGTATAAATAAAAGTGTGCATTATGCAGTTACCTTTACATTTGGTATCAGTGACAACCTTGACGCGTTTTCCTTCTTCAGGACCATCAGCAATCTATTAAAAACAAATAACAGGGGTTTTAAATAAAATCTAGTTAAGTAGGTACTGTATAATTTGAAGAGATCTGGACAAATTTATTTGTGAAAATATAGAATAATAAAAACACAATAGAGTTTACTGTAACTGTGAACGTTTTCAACAATTTAACAGTATTTTCATGGTAATTGGTACTATTGAATAGGTTTGTCAACACTCAAAATACTTTGTTGGAATACATTATTTTGTAATTGGAAAGTAACATCATTAATGGACAAGATTATTAATGACTGTCAAGTAAACAAAAAACAAAGTGAAGCAAACATTATCTGAACGCTAATTTAGCTCAACATATATAAAATATCTTTTAAATACACAGGGCTGGATATAGCCTCGGGGGCCTAATCTCCTAATATGAGTCCCTCACTAAGTTACCTACATTACTTAGCATGGAAAGATCCTAGCTAGAGTATTTTTTATAGATAAATCTAGTCCTATTTTACTATTAATTGAAACATACATTTATGTCATTATTATTTGTTTAAACGGGAACTTACTTACTTATGTTGAGGGACACTCAACAGTAACCTCTGTTGTACATAAGTTCCCGTTTAAAAAACTAATGAATCTAGTCCTGTAAATACTGTAATCAATATATTGCCTACCTTTACATTATAAACATCATCATCTTCACCTTCCTCACTGTCGGACACCTCTTCAGCCGTCACCTTCACCTTAGTTTCCCCGCTCTGAACAACTGTCTCTACGACTCCCTCTGTTGATTTGTTCATAGCTCGGAATACCTAGTCAACATAATATGAAGGTGTTTAAATTTCTAATAAAATTGTTATAAAAAATACGTATTGTATGTTTTTAGTTATTGTTTTAATTAAGAAAATGTTTACTTTGGAAAGAGCTGCCGGCCAGTTGATAGATTCTATCGGTGATCCATGCTGAACATACTGAAGTAATCTTTCATCGGCTTGTCTGCAGATCTGTTTGAATGCATAGCTGATTTCCATGAAGAATTTGCAACGGTTACAAATGAATTGGGGCATCTTGTCCGATGGGAATATCTAAATAAAAAGGAAATCAAATTAGTATAGGATATTAGACAAAATGGTATCCAATCAAGTTGTATAGGCAATCACCAGATGGCGCTGCTGTTTGTATTGAAACAATTTATTAGCAATTTGAGTTTTACTTTGGAGAATTACAAAAGACACCTAACCTAGTTAATGTATATGAAAGGTAAACAGTTAAAATTATTGCACAAATTGCTTAAAGTTAATGTTGATTATGAGAACAAAATTAAAAGTACATAATTTCGAAATGCGAATTGTGACGATTCTTGCTAATCTACGGCATCAAATTAAATAAAACAACATTCTCTGAAACACAGGAAGAAAGATATTATACCTCGAGTCCGATGCAGTATAATATTTTTAGAGATAATGGCACTGCAGTTTTTGGCGCTTTGCTGCCCTCGTACATCGTTGATAACGATTCATTCCGATTTAGGCAGAATCGACACATTTTTAAGCCACACAGAGTTTCTTTTCTGACATCCATTTTGGTGTCTTTTAAATAAAAACCACTAGATTATAAATCAAGAAGTAAACTAGAAATATTATCCATAACCTCGTAAAACACTTTCCACAAATTCACAAACGAACGAAACGAATTAATTTCTGACAGGCAGCAACAGCAAACGAAATATCTACACTAGCGCCAAATTTGTTTGTGACGACGCGGACGCGATCAGTAGATTGTGAGATAGAAAAAATTGGATGTGGATAAAATAGGAACTAATCAAATGTACTCATTACTACGCACAGTAGCGCTCTCAGTTGCACGACTTATCTAGCGTTTACTACACGTGAGATGAAACGCCATTTATATGCAAAGTTTAGCAGCGCCTCTAGCGGAAAATTTGATAACTATACTCGGAATTTTTATTAGATTCCAGATTTGACATTAGCTACTGTCATTTTGTGAAATAATGATACCACATTTATTAGTGTAGTGTAGTGATACGAATATCTTATTTCATTGCGAATCGATATTTTGTATCCGAGATGTATCCGATGTATTTTCTCATTGTTTTTTACTTATTATTAAACTAGATATTTTTTGACACCTTACTTGGAATGAACAGTCTAGCACATTAACCAAAACAAACAACGTTTTTTTTCTGTTTTATTTGTCATGTTCCTTCAAGATCAAATTTTTTTATTTATTTCACACACAATTATAAAAGAAAAGTCTCAGATCGTTAATTAATCGTCAAAACTAAATTATCGGTTCAGAAATATTTAATTTCCTGATATACTTAGTTTACGAGAGTAAAATTATAAACGAGAAGAATCGATCCGGAAATATTCCATTTCCATATCGAATAATTTCGCAACGTCACTATTTAGTATTTGTCATAATGTTGCAACACTGAAATTGTCAAATCTGGAATCTAATTAAAATTTTTAGTATAATGGCTGCCCTGCCTGTATCGCATAACTGTAAAAGCGCTATCTAGATTATTATTTAAGCACTAATTAATTAATATTCCTACTCCTTACTAGAGGTCGCACTAAGGATTTTAGATTTCGTATTCAGCAAAATGCATTGACCTACTTGATTCGAGCTTACTAACTTACTTACTAAACTACTTTTAAGTAGTTTAAGTTTTGTGGTAAAGGTCAATCGACCACGTTTAAATTATATTTTTGACATGTAAATTTAAAAATATAGAAACCCCTACCTACGCTTAAACGGACCAGCTTTACCAAACATAGCTAAGAACAACCAAAGGAAAGTTTCAAAACTGCATCGAAATCGGTCCATCCGTTTCAGACCTAGAATGCCACAACAGACACACCTACCTACACACTCACACAGATCGATGTCAAATTTATAACACCCTTCTTTTACGTCGGGGTTGAAGAACTTTGCATGTTTACTTTGCATTTATTTGCCATTTATAGTTGGTCAGTTTTTGTACCTACCTAACTACATAAATAATACTGACGTTTATCTATTTATATTAGTAAACACATTGCTGATAAAAAAGGATTACTAAGCGATTTTTGAGTAGGTAACATCCTTTTCTTATCAAACGCCTTGAAACTAAATGATAGGCATTAATATCAGATGGTGGTACATCTAGGCTAGATGGGTCACTAGTTACTGCTGGTAGGTACGTCAGCTACTTACATACGATGATGCATACTTACACAGATTTATCTCTTTCTATTTCTAGTTTTAGATAGAGATAGCTACGACAGCGATTAGACTGTTAGGATCTAGTGAATCGGAGTTGATATTTATGTCTGTTGTAGGATACGTACTAAGCTTAAATAAGGTACCTAAGTGTCTATTACGTGGAAGGAATCACTACAAAAAAACAAAAACATTACTCAATAGAATCACAGTACACCGATACAATTGCCCTCCACTGCACTTTGGTACCGATTCTACTTATGTACCTACGTATAAACGAACTCGCTACGTAATACATTGATAGATAAATCCGTCACGTTCTTAACCACTTTAAATAATAGTCTTTATCATTAAATTTAAATTCGATTACTAATTTATCATGTTTTCGTAAAAGATTATCGGGCAAGGACAAGACCAGTACAAACAATGGATGAGTTCGGTCAGTATTGTTTTAAAAATGCCCCCGTTGGCACTTCATTTGGGAGACGAGGACAGTGCGGTGCCGAAACGGGAGTCGGTTGAAAGCTTCGGCAGCTCTGAGGGCTCCGTGCGGCTCCGGAACAGGTTAGTGAAGTGAACATAGACTAGAAAGAACCAATATTATTTATAACCGATATTATTTTTTAAGTTTGAGTAAAAGCTAGGAATGAGATTTGTTATTTTTTAAACAAATTTTTAAAACCATTTTTTAATATGTTATCCAAGCAACTAACTAACATGTTACTAACTTAATGGTCAGTGAAGAATGGCAAGTGAAATTGTCGGGGATAATCATATTTATGATAACTTTTATCGCAAGCAAAACTGCATTGATATGACGTTTAGTACCTACTTCGTGATAATCTTATTTACGTATAAGTCGTTAATCGTTTTACATTGATTTCTAGCAAATAATTTGCTATCGCAGGTGTAGATCTGAATTAAAATCACATTATTAAATACCTCGCAGCGGGTTAGTGGTTGGTGGCGGTTAGTGAATATGAAAGAACTGCAATCATTGGTGGAAAAGTAAACAAAAGCATTACCTCCGTAGTTAACGTAATTAATTGAAATTATTATAATATAATTACCTATTTTAATTCCCTATTGATCCACAGATGGCACCCCAGTTCTCTAATAAACATTTTGAATGCATCTCGCCGAAGTTCAAGAACAGTTTTGGAGTCAACGTCTTCTCCAGAATGTGACGATATCGATAAGAGATTACCGGATGCGAGAGCTATTGAGAAGGTAATCTTGACAATTTTACGATCTATAAATGCATACTAAAATAATAATAAAAGTTTGTTCATTTGTTTGTTTGTCCCACTAACTTTTAGAACTACATTTGAATAAAACATAATTTTGTAAATGATAGCCACATTAAGAGTGGGTGTTTCCAACGTTCGTTATCGTAACAAACGTTCGTTAAAAAATAGCGTTTAATTGGTGCTTGAACGTAAGTTGGAGCAACCCGCCCTTAAGAAAATCTTTATTGGCATATATTGTTTAAGTACCTACTTTATATCCCGATATTCTCACAGGAATACAATGCCAATAAAATTTCTGCGCATTGCTAATTACGGAAGCAAATAATGATTTACCTATAACTTATTCGATAACACGTTTCATCTATGTGATATGATAAAACTAATCTACCGTTTAGGAAGATATCGGTCGTGCATTGTTCGATTGCAAATGTTTTGATTTGCGAAGTTATTTATCAACAAGATAAACAAACGACAGAGAAAATCTATTCATGAAAAAAGAACTTCCACCTTTTACAAGTCGGTTTTAATTTAAATAGTACCGATGTATTCACCCAGATACGTTAATTAAATATGTAATGCGGTTACAAAGGTTAACCCTTTGATGAAGTAATTTTTAACTGCGTTTTAGTTGATATGTGAATTAAAACTAAGTAGTAATCATTCTTTTGGGACTTTCCACTAGAGCTTCCTACCATCAGAGCAACTTTCAGTATGCACCAATCACATCGCATCATGAAAACCAGTGCTGTGGGGTGTAACAACCCCATAGCGTACACTGAGTCTGTCCTCTACATCACTGCCACTGTACTTAGTTTTAATTACATATATTTTAGTATTTAATTCATAGTTTAAATATTGCTTCTTTTCATGTTGTATTTTATGTGGTGTAGAAATAAATGGTTTAAATGGTAAAATGGTAATTATCAAATCAAACGCAGCATAAGGTAGCTATGGTGGAAAGGCCATAATACTTTTACTCACAGTTTCTATTATTAGAATGGGACTTAGAATTAAGTGATGTTCTTTAATTATTTTCTGAATTAGTACCTACATCAATATACCTTTAATTAAGTACGTAGAGACAATAACGTAGGTAACGTATGGACAAATTTGTACAGAAGTGCAGGAAAATGAAGTAGGAAATAACTAATAAATTCACGTCAATTCGACCAGGTATCCACATCGTCGAGATGGGGCACTCTTAAGCGAGAGAAGAGTGTCTCCGGCACACTGGTGACCATAGTGCTAGTGGAAGCCAAAGGTCTACCTGACATTCCAAGCAATGGGTCCAACCATGGAATTTATTGTAAAATTCGGTGAGTTAACAATCCTTAAACAGATTTTTCTACTGAAAGTTGCATGTATACATTACAAAACACTTCAAAACTAAAAGGTGTTATGTAATATTGAATAAATATATATAACTCATTTTCATCAAAATGTCCTTTACGACAATTGAAATTTCCGGTATCGATATGTTCATCAACATTCGTAGTTGATTGTACCTATGTACCTACTTACATAAGTTTTAGTATAATTTTGAAGAATAGGCTAATTGTATTGGTTTGTATTGTGGCAAGTACTTTAGAGTCTAGAGGTACTTACTACGTACTTACCTAGAAACCCGCTTACCTTTGAGCTCCCGGTTTTATAAACTGGGTTGAGCGACACTTGTTTGTAACTCTCTAAGTCACTCAAGATCTAGTCATTGAGTTTACTAATACGCATTAGACACGAGGGGTGATTACGCCTAATCCTTCTTACTTTACTGATATCTTCGATAGTCGGCCTTGAGGTGGAATATAAAAACCACGATACTAACTTGTATTATTTTTCAGTTTAGGCTCCCAGTCCTTCAAATCAAAAACAATAGACCCGAAATCACCACAATGGCGAGAAAGATTCCAGATTTCAAACCTTTACAACGATGATATGTTAAAAGTAACTTTGTGGGATAAAGGGAAACAGAAAACGTTTATGGGAACGTGAGTATATTAAAATGTTTCTATTATTATGGTCAATTAAGAAAGGTACTTTCACTTAGTCAAGGGACATTCGACATGATCACTAGTCACAACCACGCCCGTACGCAGCATTTGGGGTTTGTTGGAAACATGGACCAACATATAGGTATGGTCCATGCCGGGATGCAATATAGTAGGCAGTACCAACAGTCATAATATCTTCTCTAAACATCACTTACTTTGTAAAGCACCAAGTACCTCTTAATAGGTAATACCTATTAGGTATTATAATCTAAGTTAAGTTTTGTAATAACGGTTAAGGTGCCTATCCACTGACGCGGAGCGAGGCTGCGGAGCGGCCACCCTATTGGTTAATATTTCTCCGTTACTTCGCTCCGCAGCCTCTCTCAGCTTCAATGGACAGGCACCCTTAGGGTTGCTCTACTAAGTTTTAATGTAACTTTTCATTGGTAGAGCACGATTGAGCATGACGAATTCTATCATGTACTTTACTATTCTTAATCGAGTTCGAAATCCTTGAATGTCAATAAACTAATTTAACTTATGCAATGATTTCGAAACATGCTTTGTTTTAGTATTGATACAATAAACAAAGATAGGGGTATGTACCAAATCCTCATTTACATTGAAGTACTGATAAGGAATGACATAAATTAAATAATGCTGTTAATAATAATTTGGTACGCATTTAATATTGATCATAAAATTGAGGTCTTGTATGTACTCTGTGACTTCAAAAACTATTTCATGTATTTTAGTGGCGTTCTAGATCTGCATAATCTAGAAAAAGACAGAACCCATGAAGTTTGGCTGCAGTTGGACAATAACTACGGATCCCTACATTTCTCAATAACTATGTGCTATATTCGGAAACAAGAAACTATAATCGAGGACCCCATTACACGGAGAATAAATAAACATGCAAGTATAACATCTAGTTTAAGTTGTTGATTTAGTAATTCTACAATTTATTTTACAATGTTAACGTTTACTGGTGAGTAAGCGTAAGCTGAGGCTTAGTTACTTTTCAAACATGGCTTGAGTGAGATAGACATCACTTACTGACGACAAACTAGTAGTGCCCCTGCTCCTTGTACTGATAACTTCAAAGAGCGATAACCCCTGGGATCTTATCAACAAGTGTCTGTCATTAGTTCGAAACGAAAATAATAATACCTTTAATATAAGTACATTTTCCAATAAAATCACTTCCTCCTTAAAATAAAAATCACTTTAGAACGCCGGAATTCCAAAATGTAAAAAAGAAACTAGACCAAAAATTATGCATGCCCGACACCTGATACCACTGATCTAACCTAACCTAACCTACTCAGAACTAACATCCTCATATATTCCACAGGATATATTCACTCTGGGTAATGACTGGAACCGAGTGGGTGAGCTTCACGTAAGGGTTATAGCAGCTAAAGGGTTGAGTGGAAAGCCAAATGCGTTCTGTACTCTAGAGCTGGATAATGAGAAGGTTCGGACTCACAGTACAGGCGCCAGCCAAGAACCTGCGTGGAACCAAAATTTTATATTGTAAGTTATGTGTGAACAATACTAGGTAGCGACTTACATGATACAAACTTGAGCTTAGTTTGGGTCTAATTAAATGTGTATGAATTTGGCTGGGTATATTTAGTTTATTGTGCTTACTTACGTATATTCAGGGTAGTTATCACTTCATTAACTTTTATATGAAAATAGTTTGAATGACATGCACGTCATAGTGTCTAATCTCGTATTCAGTTGATGTCATCTACACTCACCTCACACCATTGCATTAAGGTGTAAAAGTGTAAATATATATATGACTTGACTGTACTGAACGAAGTTACCAGCCAAGAACAGCTTTAATTGTACTTTCTTACCAGACAAGGCTATTGATCAAGAATTTTAACAGATTTTTTTTCTTACCCATTGATCTAAATCGCTTTTCTTACAGCAAAGTCCAAGACGTAACATCAACCTTGGATCTAAAGATCTACGACAATTCAATAGCGTCAGCACTTCTTCAAGAGTCGTTGGGGCGCGTGGTGATACCACTGCTCAGGATCAACAATGGAGAGATGAAGTGGTACGCCCTGAAGGATAAGGCGAAGAGGAGCAGCGCCAAGGGAAACTGCCCCCGAGTACTACTGAAAATGTCTTTATATTGGAATCCAGTGAGTTTAGTTACACTGTTGAGTCCTGAGTTATGGTCTAAGCTAAGAAGTTAATTTAGTACGATGTTCTGCATGTGTTTAGGAGATTAATCTTCTAGTACAAAATTTACTCATTAGTTTTAATCCCTCATAATTTTTGTTTAATTTTATGTAGGGTACATTTGATGATTCAACCCTCAAAAAAGATTGTGATTACAAGTAGTTTTTTAAGTAAAGTGTAAATAAACTATTTTTATTTCCATTTTTCTCTTTCAGATCAAAGCATCCTTAAGACTGTTCAGGCCTAAAGAAGCGAAGTACATTGCCAAGAAACCTCAGAAGTTTAACATTGGCCTCGTTTACAGAAACACAGAATTTATGAGAGATATATTTGTTTCATTGGCGAAGTTAAATGATAATTTCAAGTAAGTATCAGATCCAAAACAGATTTTTTCATGCTCATGCAATTTCAGACTGAA
Organism: Cyclophora punctaria; assembly: GCA_951394245.1. Classification (NCBI taxonomy): domain Eukaryota; kingdom Metazoa; phylum Arthropoda; class Insecta; order Lepidoptera; family Geometridae; genus Cyclophora; species Cyclophora punctaria. The sequence goes on from OX596171.1 coordinate 5,712,040, forward strand.
ATGTGGTGTTACCTGCGTTGTACCCGTTCCCGCGGGAATTTCGGGATTAAATGTATCCCATGTGTTATTCTGATGTATGTATAACGTATATTACTGTAAAGTTTCATCCAAATTCGTCCAGTAGCTTTTTTGTGAAAGAGTAACAAAGATACATACATACATACGTCCTCACAAAAATAACATTCATAATATGGGATATGTATGAAATAAAGGTATTCCATGTTTTAGAACATTATTCGAGTGGGAAAACCGCGAGTTTTCCATAATGGCGCTGAGTGGCTGGATGGTGTTCTGGTATTACTTCAGGTTATGGACTACGCCGCTGCTCTTGTTGGCGCCATTCGTCTACTTTTGGATTAATCAAAAGAATAGTCGTAAGTTTGTGATAAGTTGTAAATTAAGGTATTTATATAATGAATAATCACATGGGTGGAATTAACTTTTTTAAGTTGTATAAAATATTATATCTAAAAAATGTGCTTATATAAATCGATTTTTTTCGAATCGAATAATTTCCATCAAAAACTTCAAAAGAGACTATAAATTTTACTTAACCTAACCTTTTCTTTTTACTTCAGAAGAAACGTCTTTCATGAGGGGTAGTGGCGTGAAAGTGGATGAGGAACCTGAAAAAAAATTAACGGAGAGAATACAAGAAATGCCTGAAGTTACCCTAACGATAACTGATAACATTGATTACATCGGTTCTGTAGCTGAAAGATTATATAAGTAAGTACAAACACCGGTCTTCTGAAAACTTCCGACACCAGGGCCTCTAACCGACTCGAATTTACATGTATTATTGTTTAAAATGTTAAACAATAGCGCTCTATTAGATCCCTATTAAGAGAAAACAATCCATCTAACTATGCGGTTATACTGTTAATTATTTGATTTGGTAATCCAGTAGAAAAGACATAAACGCGGTCTAAATTTTAGTACATTTTCTTGTAACCGTGGATAAGTACAAAAGACTTCAACGGGATCTATAAAATCACTACATAGTATAAAACAAAGTCGCTATTTTTGTTTGTTTGTCTGTTTGTCTTAAATCTTTAAAATTACGCAACGGATTTTGATGCGGTTTTTTGTACTTAATAGGTAGAGTGATTCAAGAGGAAGGTTTTTATGTAAAAAAAAATCCCGAAATTCCCACGGGAACGGGCACAACGCGGGTAAAACCGCGGGGCGCTGCTAGTGTATCATATAAAGGAGATTTCGGGCTTTAAATAATTCTTCGGTTTAATTTGCATTTCTATTAACATGACTAATTTGTCCCAGTTCTATTAACCCGACATTTTGAACTTCTAAAATAAATAAACCTATTGTTCACTTTAATGTAAGTAATCTGCATTGTTCTTATTTTGACAGAGTAGTTAATTATGAATAGATGTTATTCTAATTTTGAATTACGTTTTCTTTTAATGTTTGGTGGACATGTGGTTTCTCTTTGTTTTGTTTCAGTTTAGCAAGTTTCAAAGTGCCGTTTTTGAGTTACCTCACGATGGTGTTACTAGTGATGTCTTCAATCATGTTTTATGTCGTTCCTTTTAACTATATTATGATGGGATTTGGTGAGTTGTTGTATTTATAAACCAGATTTAATATTTAATTAAATAAGGTTAATTAATACCGTAACTTCATACATCCCTATCCTGGGACACTGCCATGCAATATGGGGAGAGAGAGAGAGAGAGAGACAGAGAACTATACCCAGTATGATATTGATGAATTTTAAGTATCTAATTCTTTTTTAGGTACTTATAAGTTTTCGAGGAAATTCATTAATCCAGGGCGCGTATTGAACAATGATTTGGCTGACTTCTTGTCAAGGATACCGGACACACACGTATTGGTAATATAATAACCCTGATCTTTGTTACAATAGAAGTATTTTAAATTTGTTTGACGCATTGAAAGCGCAAATTAGGTATTTGCTCAGGTGTTTGAACAACCTATTCCTTTGAAACTTTTCCAAGCCCAAATAATTCATCACCATGTTCTGACACATTATTAATTGAAATATGTTATGTTACAGAATGAATGGAAAGAACTAAACGTACCAGAACCGACTCCAAAACTCTCCAGAAGTGAACGCAAAAGCGCCCCGCCCACTTACAATTAAAAATCAAAACTTCATCAAAAACTACATTTAAAATAATATATTATCATAAATTATAATTAATTTGTAACTAAACATCACAATTGATAAGTCTTATTTTACTTAATTCCATAAGTACACCCTCTAATATCACGAATAGTATTTGTACATTAATGAGATTACACACATGTATTGATGCTCTTCAAGGCAGAGGCAGAGTTGACGAAACAGACTATTAATCATTGTAAAGCTGCGTTTCACTTTGTTTTAAGAACAGTTCCGAAAGTTGTTTCGGTACTTATATAAAAACAATTGAGCGAGCGAACATGTTCATTCAGTTATTATGAACTACGAACAACATCATATTTTGAGCAAACATCTTTAAAATAGCTAAGTTCAAAATGTATTTACAGAACGCAGCTTCATACGAAAGTTTAGGATAGTTAAAATAAAAGCATGATTTTGACAACGAGTCATGCTTAACGATGACCCTTAGCATTCTGGTTACGTATAATTACGTCATTGATCTAGTATATAAACCTTCGTGATATAAACCATTTAATTGGAAGTAAAACATAATCAGTGGTTCAATTCGTCAAATCTGCTCTACCCCTAAATCTCAACTTTGAGACCGAGAACTAAAACATGTCAACGATTTATTCACAGATTATATAACCATTGTTTCATAGCGAAACTTGATGGCCTATAATGAATGAATAGACAATAATTAACACTTTGAAAAATACTTATTATTAAGTACTTAACTAAAACTTGTGTTACCTAATAGCCGGTCCAATAACCTATCTAAAAAAGATAGCTTTCTCAGATAACAAATCAAATACTTTAAAGTAATGTAAGCTAATGTCCCATGTTTTGGCGGTTAAAAGACCGGATTTCATTTGACATTTATTCACATGTATAAAATGTGAAACAGAACTAGTTATGCTATCTGAGATCGATAGAATTAAGTTATTGGGACGGTAATTCAATAGGTTTGAACTAAAAGTATAAGTGTTATGGCACGTGGTGTATGTGTTGCGACGACGTCAGCGTGATTTGTCGTTTTCTATTTCTTCGCCATTCGTTAGCTGCCTTTCAGAAGAATTACTTTTCGGCTCGGGCACTTTCAGCTCTCGCCATTGTTTCTGTGAGACAAATAAAAAACAAATCAATAAAAATATAAAGAGTGCACATAATATTGTCTGGGATCAAAGCCATACTAATAATATAAATGCGAAAGTTTGTGAAGATGGATGTATGTATGTTTGTTATTCTTTCACGTGAAAACGACTCAACGAATTTGGATGAAACTTTACAGTAATATAGGTCATCGGAATAATTTCCAAAGAGATGCGGCTAGACTGTACTAAAATAAGGAAGTTGCAGTAAGCTGCAGTTTTATTTCTTTCTCTGAACGCGTGATGCAGATCCCAGCGCATCCAACTCTTGCGAAAAAAGCAGATATATTAAAACAACTTACCAGAATTTCATCGTCAGGTACTCGGGATAAGAAATCGAGTATATCATTATTTGGAGTCCTCTCAGGATTCATTGCCTTTCTTCCAAACTTATAGATACCTGAAATATATATCAAAATACAGTTCATTAAATTAACCGAAAAATTACAATCTGAGTAGGAAAACATTTGGCAGTTTTAGAAATATTAAGTATATTAACATCTCTGCTTAGTGTTCCTTAAATTAAATATACCGTATTTAAGTATAGATAGTATACACATAACACTTTTAAACTATAACACATTTCGTTAATGTTTATTTTGTATACTGTGACAAGCCCGTTGGCACAGTGGCAGTGAGAGCGCTTACTGTGTCACTACTGAGTCAACAATATGTGAAGACATAGTTGTTGGCGACGACGCGACGTCTGGGTGTCAATTATATATTCTTATAAAGTATTTGTGTACGTATAAGTAGTAGTATCTGAGTTAGATTCTATAACACAAGCTTGGAGCTTACTTTGGATCTAATTAACCGTGTGTGAATTTGTCCCGGTGTATTATATTATATGAATCAAAGCTTTCTATTTTATTAAAGACTTTATGCACTATAGATAAATACATTTACTATTAAATGAAATACAGCTAATCAGTTAGACCCAAAATAAATGCGAGCTTATATTATGGAATGTAACTAACCGTGATTAATATCAATTTATCATAATGTCTGCTTACCGAATGCCATGAACAAGTAGTTGACAGGAAAGAGGTAGAAGGCGGCGGAGAGAGCCACCAGCGCTATCATCGCCAGGTAGCTCAGGTACGGCACGGAGAAGTTAGCCAAACTGAAAGGAGAAGGATTGTGAACGGCCATAATGCTACGGGTTCGTATATGATCGAAATAAATACCATGTAATATGTAATAGTAAGTAGATTCGACGATCATTTAGAGATATTTTTGAGAACAAGTGAATGAAAAAGTAAACGTAGTGTTCTTAAACTCCACTTCCATAAAAAAGATTTTCATACTCTCTTGGTAGGTATCAATACTTTTCGTACCACTAAGAAATTTTTCACCTACGAGAACGTACTTTTTAGTTCATCAAGAACTCAAGGTGAACAAAAAAGAACGTTTATTTTATTTTATTTTATTGGACACGTTGTTTCCTTATTTATCATGAGAATCTATGCAAGAGTATAGAACAGATATCTACACTAATATTATAAAGAGGAAAACTTTGTTTATTTGGTTGTAATGAATAGGCTCAAAAACGACTGGACCGTTTTTAAAAATTCTTTCACCATTCGAAAGCTACATTATCCACGAGTAACATAGGCTATTTTTCATCCCGAAATTCCCACAGGAATGGACAAAACGCGGGTAAAACCGCGGGGCGCTGCTAGTCTATACTAATATTATAAATGCGAAAGTAACTCTGTCTGTCTGTCTGTCTGTTACGCTTTCACGCTAAAACTACTGAACCGATTTGAATGAAATTTGGTACGCAGTTAGTCCAGAGCCTGAGAAAGGACATAGGCTACTTTTTATCGCGAAATTCCTGCGGGAACGGGTACAACGCGGGTGAAACCGCGGGGCACTGCTAGTGTATAATAAAACCGAAACGAAGCGAGGGCAAGCAAACAAATAGGTAAGTTGGATAGTTACTTGCGAATCCTTTCCAGCAGGGACACAATGTAATCAATTCCGTTCTTGATAGTTAACGTCAAGTCTTGGAGGCCGTACAATCGAGTTTTCAAACTCGAGTTATCGTTCTGAAATATACAAAATAACACCTTACAATTATTGTATCTCAGAAATAGAAAAATTCAAGGAAAAATATTGAAGTCAAGTACTAACGAGGTACTCTAACGATTAAAATAATAATGAAGTTAAACGAAGTCTCTATCTCTCTCTATCTATGTCATCTGGCAAAATCAAGTTTTATAACCTTCAATTTCTTGTTCGTTGGTAACGCGTAAAAGTTCACATTTAATTCTATTTAGCTACATACTATGCGTTGTATTTCGCTAGTTTTTCTTGAACAGAAAACTACGCAACTGAGACGTCGGCAGCAAAGGAATTGAAACTTTAATTCTAGCAAAGAGGTTTTACCTTTACTTCTATTTCATCTTCCTCTTCAATGTTATCAAAATCTGGCAAGAAGAAGTTAGTCGTCGAGGAGGCTACCGAATCTGGATCTAAAAAGTAATTTTTGTTGTATTACTGCAGTTCGCTAGTAGGTACTTAAATTTGTATTATGGATTTCAGCATTGTGTGTCATTTGTCATTTGTCCAATATATACTATATTGGAACGTTATCATAGAAAAGTTTTAAGCACAATACCAAATGAGATACAGAAGTAAACGCTTGTTGATGTTTAAAGGGTTGGATGGTCAAAGGCGGGCAAATGTATAGTAGGAATGGAAATAGTATGAGTGAAGTAATAAGCAATAGTAATTGTAGTCAAGAGACTTTGGGAACTCAGCTGAGGGACGAACTCTGGCCTCTTTCCATTTTCTTTCACGTCCACAACCGCATAGTCATGTTGTATCCTTACCGCGTCGTTTCTTCAAGGCCCAGAAGTAGATGAAGGGCACGAGCAGCAGCAGCGGTGTCATCCACATATGGAAGTACAGCCAGAACGTGAGCCACGCCAGCAGTGCCACCGCGTTCGTCTCGCGGTTCTCCCACTCGAGGAAGTTTCTGGAAGGAAGTGTTGGTTCAATTACATAATAGCAGTAGGCAATAATAGTAATCATAATGAAACATCTCCAAAGGGCCTCTACGAGTTGGATCTGTATCCCCTCGCATGCCTCTCAAAAAAACCGGGCTTGTCCGGTGACTCCGAGGAGAAACACAATCATAATGATAATAATGCCAACATGGGCCAATATAGATATGTGGGTTCATGTTCATAAGTAGGAAATAAGAGAGTGAATGCAGTGTGAAGTGACAATGAGGTACGGTGTCTTATATCTCTTGTCTTATAATAATATGAAGTCGTATGATATTTGGAGGAAAGCGAAGCAGTATAGTCACTAAACAGTTATTTATTAAGTACGTATTATTTTCCAGTGGGGAAATCATCTGGTTATTTTAATTCAATCATTTTTAATAATCTGTCTGATAACCTTGTCATTTGCTCATCTGTCCACTTCAATCTTACTTGAAAGAGAGTGTGTGTGTGTGTGTGTTTACTAAAGTTTTTTGAAAGGTGAATCGGGAAAACATTCGCTATTAAGCACCTTAATTTCCTGACCTTGATTGACTATGAAAGGAAGTTCTACAAACTGAACATACGCACGTTCATTGCCTTGATACCTGTCTCGCGGTTACACGGATGAACTTGAAGTTATCAGAACTGTCACTAATACCGATTAGTCCATATCATTCTCACCTCTGCGTCTAGGCTTGTTTCCACTAAGAATGAATCGGATGGCTTTTAGTTTCTAATGATTAACCATGATAATTAGTAAATAAATAATCAACTTTGCTATTAAAATAATAAAAGATTATTAATATTTTTGGAAAATAAAATCGACAAAATGAGGCGTTTAATCACGTGACATTAAACACCAATCAGAGAAGCGTGACGTCACTTTTCGGATAAAACTACGATGTATAGTAGATTTCTAATTTTTTGGCAATTCATGTTAACAAACCTTTGATTTTACGACATTCACGTATTTATCTTAAACTACACACTCAATAATTTGCCACACACTATACACTTTTTCCTAAGTTCTAAACACGGAATTCATGAATTTTATTAATTTTCAACATCATATTTTAACAAAAAGAAAAAAAGTGAGGTTGTGAAAATACAGATAGTAAAATGCTATTTTTTTGACTATGGCTATAGTGATGAGCAAAGCAAGCAAAAAAATATAACAGAGTATGAAATCAAGTAAGTGATTGAACTTTTTCAACTCACAAAAAGGCAAATTAAAATAAATCATCGTATTACTTTGAAAACTCACGACATTATTTTTAATTTAATATACTAGCAACGTACGTTAATATACTAGCGCTAAAGCGATTATATTTTTGTTGTATGTTCAGTTTTGAGATAATTAAGCGGTATTGCCACTGTCGGTTAACTAAGAACTGTCATTATGCTGGCAAGACAGGCCGATACCTAGTCAGCCGCCATGCTTCGTTCGTCATTCGTCTCGTTTGCTTGATGTCGTACGTTACGGGTGCTCCTCTATGTTCGATTTCCTAAAAAACTTGGCTTTCTCTCTGGACTTCGATTTGTTTAGTGATTTGGTGTGTTATTTATTAGTAGGATAGGATAGTAGGATATTATACGACTGACAGCAATTCGCGGTTTTTTATCAGCGTTGTATCTGCGTGATTAAAAGAAAAACTTAAAAACCCGACTGATTAACTTAATTAATGTATAAACCAATGAACAGATACTATGTCAGCCATTAAGCAACTTCTGAATTTATATCAGTCACATTTATAGAATATAACTATCACTGCTATAAAAATTATTATGAACTCCTACCTCTGTGGCTAATGTATCAATCTTTACCTCTATATTATCTTTGTTCAGAAAATCGGCCATATTTATTTGTACATACGTCTCGCCAATGCGAAAGAAATCGACTATACATTGTGGAATTAGTTGATAATGACTTTCTTCGTATTTTTTATTGTTTGGAACGTATATGAATTATTTGTCGTTGTACTTTTACATTGGGGCACTATACAGTATTTATAATACGAGATATTCATTATTTATTAAAAAACACAATTGACTTTCATACACAAACACGGCTGTTCTGCGAAATGTGACGTCATTCAAGACGGCATGACAGTCTTGGCCTTTTTCGCGGTCAATTTCAATTTCATTTCTTAAAACTCAAAATACAAACGTAAAAAAACTATTTTTCTTAAAATAATATATTTTTGGGGTGAAATAGATGCTAAGCTATAGTTTTAAACTAATTTCCAAATTTTGTCAACTAGCCTATTAGCGTTCGATGCCAATGTTCTGACGTGTGTGTGTGTGTTTGTGTGTGAATACTACGTATACAATCACATACACTTGTATTGGTACAATATCTTCTCTCTTAAATGTATTAATTAATACAATTGAGTCGTATAACTATTCCTATAAAATTTAAAAGAGGTATGTAATATGTATTCTGTTAAAAAAAAACATTTCCTTATTACATAGGTGACGATTGCCCTCTCCTGGAGATTTGTAGAGAGTGAAAAGACAAAAAACTAACACAATGGACTTTGAAGGAATACATTACAGTGAATGCAGTTTTAAGATCCGATATATTTGAGTAGATATTTATACCAAAACCTAAAGCTTTACTTCATACTTACTATGAATGTACTGTATGGGTTCTATTTTTAAATAAATAATAAATTAAAAAATATATACCTACATTAATATTTTGGCTTCTTTTTCTTTCTTTCATAATCGTTATTAACATGAAGAGAAGAGAATAGTGACGGGAAAGGCGAGAGGCCTTCGCCTTACAGTAAGATGATATAGGCTAACAGTAAATGTAGAGTAGTAATAATTATTAGTAAAGAGGTCTCACTGAAATCGGCCCCTCAATTCTGAGTAGTAACCAAAATAAATATTCCTGTATTATATGCTTGGCGTTGAAGGTGTTAATTAAGACAGTTACATTTCTTAAACAATTTACAAATTCTTAAAATCAGTATGTGGCAACTCAAAGGTTAAAGTTACTATAATTTGGAAATCCCAAACCGCAATGTCATATGTAACGTACGCAGCTGTTTTACATCTCCATAAATTATTGACTGGCCGACTCATCAAGATAAAAATTGCTAAAATTTCAGCATGATTATACAGTAAGTAAAATTTCATACATGTATGTCGCTTTATATTTGGTTTATTGGACCGACCGACTTTTTAACCGTCACTTGATGAAAGAATGAACGAATGAAAAGATCCTGAAAAAATGTGTATTGTCTAATCTATCTTCTATGTAATATATCTTCTGTCTAATCTATCTCTATCTCATATTTTCTAACTTTTTAGGCGTTTAGGCGTTAAAGCCTAACAGGCAGAAAGACCAGGCCAGACCAGACCAGGTGGCCAGATGTATAGAGTGCGGAAGTTGAAACTTACTTGAATTGTTCGTTAGCCGCCATAACAGCTGAGAATATATCCTTGATGAACTTAAGGTTGCTGTAGATCAGAGGAATTTGGAACTTGTTCTGCTTCTTCTCCGTGTATCTGTGTTCGATTGGACTGAGGACTCTGAGCGAAGCTTTTATCTGGAAAAATAGTATGTTAATTATCGTCTAACTAACACTAATATATTATAAAGAGGTAAAATTTGTAAGTTTGTTTGTTTGTTTGTTTGTTTGTTTGTTTGTTTGTTTGTAAGTTCGATCTAATCTCCGGAATTGCCGGTCCGATTTCAATAATTCTTTTTGTAATGGATAGCCACCTTCAACAAGAAGGTTATAGGCTATTTTTCATCCCGAAATTCCCATGAGAACGGGTCCAACGCGGGTAAACCGCGGGGCGCTGCTTGTCGTCTAATAAGCTGCAACGCTTTGAATCTATATGCATTTACTATTTATTATCTTCGTCCTTCTGTTCACCTCTATTGAATTTTCTTTTAATTTAATATTATTATCTACTTTATTCCAAACAACTATTTTACTTTTATCTAAGTAACATAATAATTAAGCAATATAATAAAAATACGTGAACAAACAAAGTTTTGTTCACGATTCTTAATGACTATATAATTACTCTAACTATTTACACATCAATTATAAATGAATAAAGTTAATTTATAAGTCAATAAAATTGTATAATAACGAAGGTCAATAATTTATTCATTCATTTCGAGTTGGTACTCTGGTGTTGAAGTTTTTAGACCGCCTAAAGGCTTTCAACATGGTAATTTGATTAAAACAACCGGGAACGACAGCTTACCGTGCCCACCGAAGCACGGTAGCGCTCAGATAGAAATGCCATAATCGGGATGACCGATTGTGACATTTTTATTTATCCAATTATGGGTCAAACTAACAATCGCAACGAACTAACATCGCTTAGTCAAACTACACTACGCTAGGTAAATAATAAACGGTAGAAACTAAATGGTATAAAATGGAATCATAATTTAATTTATATTTGAACCGTAGACGGCGGCTTAAGGTTACGTTTACAAAGTTTAATTACATTTCTAAACAAAAGGATTAAATCAATATGTCCCGAATGTATCGAGGTGACGAACCTCGTCCCGTCAACCTCAATGCACTTGATTGATATGCATTGATTTAATTCTGTACATATAATTAGAAATCGAATTGGAATAATTTGTTATGTGTCCTCTTTAGTTATCATTGATCCTAGAGAGCGACTAAAGTACAAAGTTTTGAATGTATTTCAAGACAAAACATAAAAATTATTTATAACCAACTTTCTAATTATAAGGAGGTACTCAATCCGTTTATAGTTTATCTTTAGGTTTAGAAATTGAAAGGGCTACACTGAAAATAATTCATAATGTCTAACAACAAAGCATTAATTAAAATAACTCTTTTACTCTTCTAAGGATAAAAAACTTACCGGATTCCATACTAAAGACATCTGCAGCTGTATCCTCGGCAGATTTCCCTTCGCTGCACTTTTCTTCGACCGATTCTTGAGGGCGTACCATCTCTTTTCATTGTTTTCAATCCTAAGGAGAGGTATGGACACTGTTCCTAGAACATCACTAAGGGGCGAGTCTTCATACACTGTGATGTCCAAGGTTGCTGTGACGTCATTTACTGCACTGCAACAAAACGTCAGAGTGAATTGACATAGTTCATATTTGACTTAACAATTAGGTTCCAAGTAAGTTGCTATTTGTTTTACTATTTGCTGTTGGACTTAAAAGAATATGTTTACATATTTAGAAAATATATTCTCATGCTCATATATAAGTATTGATCAAAATTATACCTACTCCATTTGATTTCTACACAAAAAACATAAAGACTATGCACGTGACTGGAGTGGGTGCTTTTTATAGCTTTTCTTATACATCTGAATTACAAAAGTAATGTTCAGTAATTTTGAGAGTTAATAATATACCTACCATACCAATCATAATGGGTGAATAAAAAGATACGTAAAACGGAGATTATAATTGGCTTTCATATTGGAAAGTAATGAAAATTATTTACTTTAGATGCTATAGCAGTTGCAAACCCTAACTAATTAGATAGAATTGTAAAGTATATGCCTGTAATGTCCCACAGCTGGGCTAAGACATCTCGTCTCTCTCACCAAAGATACAACGCAGTTAGACGTAATCTCTGCGTAATCACTACGCTTGTCTACTGCGGTTTATTTATTTTTCATTATCAGCCTTTTATTATCCATTGCAGGACAAAGGCATCACTTCCTTACTGTGCGGTTTGAAAACAAAAATTAAGAGAGCTATCGAATACCTACCAAATCAATACCTTAAACTTGTTCTAATAAAAAGTAATGAATTAAATAATCAGATACTTATGTATCAAACTTACAAAGTATATAAACCCAGTCAATAGTACAATTAGTACAAGCATATCAAAGTCCCAATCGATAGTTCCCAATTGAACTTACAAAGTATAGTTCTTGTTCCACATTGGCTCGCAGGTGCCGGGCACGGTATGGGTCTGGACCCTGGAGTTGTGCAGCTCGAGGACGCAGTAGCTGTTCGCCTTGCCGACGATACCGGCGCCGCTGAGCCCCCGGGCGCCGTGCACCGTCACACATAGCTCGCCCACCTCGCCGATACCGTTGTTGAAGCGGTACCAGGTCTATACAAGGAAAGTGTAACATCTAAGAAACTAAAGTCAATACATAGTTGGAGACATAGTTGTTGGCGATGACGTCTGGGTGTCAATTCTATTTTCATATAAGTTATTTGTGTATGTATACTCGTATGTAGTAGTATCTGTTAGTTAGATTCCATAATACAAACTTAGTTCTTAGTTTGGGTCTGACTAACCGTGTGTGAATTTGTCTGGGTATATTTATTTATTTATTTATTTATTAATGGGAGATGGTTCCACGACTATTGGTAAAAGTAGTCTGTAAGACCTTACGGTAAAAACCAATGGTAAAAGTAGTCTGCGAGGTCTTAAGCAAAAACGAATGTCAAAAGGTCTTTCACCTTTTCTTTTAATCTATATGTATATATAAAAATCAATGCCACTATTCGTTGTAATTTTATAACTCAAGAATCGACTCACCTATCCAAACCAAATGTTTAGGCTTTGCTCGGACTATTTAGTAGATGGTTTAAGTATGTGAAGTTTGCACAAAATCGGTCGGGCAGTTCTTAAATTCCCATGGGAAGGGGCAAAACGCGAGTAAAACCGCGGGGCGCAGTGCAGTGACGAAGAATGGTTCTAATCTAAGTAATAGACACTCGTGTACTGTCCGTCCTCAATCCTCGTCCTGTAGCGAGGTGAATGATAATGTGTAGTACAGTCTAATAAAGAATAATATCTGATTTCATATATCAACTGAAGTATCCACCTGATATAGTACCAAGGAGCTCAACACTTTCTTGGACTATCTATGCTTATTAAAGCTGCAGAATTTGATTGTTTGTTCTTTGGTTGTTAGAATGCGATAATCTGTCCGATTGGAATGATTATTTGTACTGGATGACGACATTGGCTATGTTTTAGGTTATTGGTTATTTATACCGATTTTCCCACGGGAATGGGTACAATGCGGGTAAACCCGCGGGGCACAAAGTACTGGTACAAAATAAAAGTTATGTTTAGTAATTCCAATGTTTTCCTTAATACGTAGGTAAGTAGGTATATCTAGTTGAATTTTGAGTAAGTAAAGGAAATGTTATCGTCTAATTTGATGAGGAAATTCGGTAAATAAAACTTATGCATTGTTGGTGTATCATTCGATAATGATTTAATATTCGTTATCTACACTAATGTAGCTTATACATTATAATAAAAATAATTATGATTAGTATTTTTCCTTTCCGCTGCGGTTAGGCGAGTTCCGTTTTAAGACATCGAAGATAATAATATAACACATTTCTTGTTATTGAACGAACAGTTTTTACCACGTACGTTAATCAATTTAGATTGTTAACTCGCGATTAGACGTGCTCGTGACGTACATTCGACTGGTTTTTTACAATCGGTTTTAAAAGATGAATTTAAAAGGAATATCTCGATGTTAAGCCGAATGGCAATCATAAAACCGGACTTCGGTTCAGTGGTCTCAAGTCCAAATGAGTCACTTCTAGCGCAGCCGTGAACGTAAAGACCAAGAATTGTCTAAGGAAGGCTAAGGTGAGAGAACATCTGTATTCTAAAGATAACCCACCGATGGCCAAGCGCATTGGACATAAAACGAATGTAAATCGTGACGTTACTATTTTTCCCCATCTATTTATCTCAACGCCCTTCCCTATAGAATGTTCCCTGTAAAGACATGACAATTTGTTATAAGACTCTTTGTTTGCTAATCGTGATTCAACGGATCTTTCGTCGAAGATTGCATCATTATGACTCAAATAGGGACTTTCAATCACCTTGTTGTGACATAAAATTAACACTGTATTCTATTTTAAAATATACGGTAGTATTTAATACAATAATTATTAATAGACTATGTGACGTATACTAAGAAATACAACCTACTTATTATGAATAGATTAAACTTTCAATGTAACCTTTTTTAACCTTGTAAGAATAAAACGATCGAACAAGATCACATTTTGAAACTAGTTTTAATCTACGCGTATAATTTGGAATATATGCGTATCAAACCAGTGCATATGCGTTTAATTGGTCCATTTGATCTCATTATATTTCTGTAGGCGTTCAAGGTCGACCGCATACAAAATAAATTTAACATCAACATTTTTGCATCAATATTGATGATGCGTCCGTCTCGTAGACAAACAAATGTAGGTAATGTTTTTTTAAAAATCTTATATAGGTAAGTATTTAAAGCAGTGTATATAGGTTAACAGTTAACATTAACCTTATCTACTTATCATAATTAAATCATATATTTATTACACGATAACATCTTGTTATAATTTATTTTATTTTATTGCGTTTACATTTTTATTTCCTTATTTTTTATTTAATATACATATTTGAAGTTTTAAGGGAGTACGTATTATGTTAAAAGCCGGCATACATACATATCTATCAATAGATTGGTAAATTAATTTAATTAATTCCTCGACTAACCAGTTTACTAAAGTTCTTGATTATCAAGAAATGATAAACAGGAACAGGATAGTTAAGATATAATTATTAAAATTGGTACCAAAATTTGCGTTGTTTTTTTTTGGTTGAAACTAACCTTCTTTGTTTATTTTTGTTGTTCGAATTGACAACTACGATAATGCCAGTTAAAGAATATTAACCATGATTTGGGAGCCTTGATTATAGATACTTATTTACTATCAGAGTAAAGGAACGTAAATATTTTTGTTTACTATTTACTGAAGGTTGTATAAGCAAAAACAGTTGAGTCAGTTATTATAACCAAACTCTTGAGGGCCCAGGAAATATATAAACCAACGCGACCGTGTCGTCATCATTAATGTACCGGAATATATTTACAAGTAAACATGTCCAATAAGCAACGAGAATCCTTGAAAAGGGAGCGCGGATTCAATGCCACTTCCTCGTAAAAAGTTGATACCTACCTGATGATATTATCGAGTATTCAATTCAACCAGGTAAGGTGCCCACTTGACCATACAAGATTGTTAAATTCTTAGCACAATCTTTAATTTGAAAATCAGTTTAACGACACAATCAGTCTTCAAATTGATATATCGTCACTACATAGTATAAAACAAAGTCGCTATTTTTGTCTGTTTGTCTGTATGCTTAAATCTTTAAAATTATGCAACGGATTTTGATGCGGTTTTTTGTAATAGGTAGAGTGATTCAAGAGGAAGGTTTTTATGTAAAAAAATTCTCGAAATTCCCAGGGAAACGGGCACAACGCGGGTAAAACCGCGGGGCGCTGCTAGTTATTTATACATATATTAAAACTTCTTCAAATGGAAATAGGTTTTAAAAACATTCGCATTTTAATGTAAGGCAACTGCGTAGGTTTGCATTCAGTATATTTAAGTATTTACCTATATACATTTTCTATTCACGCTTGTTTCCATGAATGTTAATTTTTTTTTCTAATAAGTATTTTCCACTGCTGGGCAAAGACAGAATAGAGTTTTTAAAAGGAAGAAAATGTCTAACGGGCGTATTTTTTTATAGCGAACATAAAATAAATTACCACATTTGGGGCAATACACAAATCATTGAGGTTGTTACATAGGTACCTAAAACTGTATCTTAATGATGTTTGTGATTTTGGGAAACGATAAAATACGTATTTGAAAACGAATATCTATATTTTCCCTGCAAATAACATTTGTCGGTCTTCCTGTTTACTCGTTATATCTCCTATCGACTTATTTGGACGGGTCTCTTTCGATGGCAGATAGCTGATGTTATGTGGTATGTATACTAATATACCTAATAAAGCTTGATTTTTTGTTAGTTTCACCGCATTTATCTCAGGGACTACCAGTTTGATTTGAATAACTCTTTTTGTAATGGATCGCCTTCAACCGGAAGGTTATAAACTATTTTCATCCAGAAATTCCCACAGGAAAGGGAACAACGTGGGTAAAACCGCGGATCTGCGTTACTTACATATTCTTCGTCGGCGGGCGGTTTGTGAGCCCCCGTGGTAGTCGGCACGTTGTCCATGGGTATCGATCGAGCAGACAAGTTGACTGTAACCAGGATATGTATGGATCCGAAGCCGCACTCCAACTCCTGCCAAATGTCGTGGGTTTTCTCCTTCTCAAATTGAGAAAGGTCTAGGGAACACCTGTAGGAGAAAAAAGACATTATAATCCTTATCGATCCTCAATCGACCTATTTTGGACTTTAATATCTATGTTTGAAAGAAGAAAGGAAATAACAGGTGCAAAAAGTTCAGCAATGTCTTTACTGCGCATATCGGCGACTGGATTACGTTCCAAACTTTTTATTTCGTTCTTTTTTCTAATAACACAGTTTTTATAACGGAGGTTACGTATCCTCAATGTTGCTAAATGTAAAACAAGTTAGTAACTAACTGGGTGACTACGTTAAATTTCAAAGGCACTAATAAATCGCTAATTAATGGCTGGGACAGCAAAAAACTATTTTCAGACTATTGATTAGTAATTGATGTCGAATATTCCGAGAATTCGCGCAAAATTTTGCACTAAACATAAGGTAAAATTAATCGCGATCACATAAAATATATTTCACCTGCGTTGCTTGATGCACTATTTAGTAGACCGCCCTCGATTAGTTTGCCGTTAATCTAAATTAGTGACGAATAAAAATAGAGTATAAAGAGTCGGTGCACTAACCTTGCTACTAGTTACGATAACACTATAAATGAGAGTACAAACATATGTTTGTTTGTATTGTACATAACCTTTTCAGGGTCAATTACAGAGACAATCGTGAGATAATTTATTACATCTTCTATCGTATCAATGGCCTCAAAATACGAATACAAATAAACCTCAAATATACTTTAAATAATTAAATAAATTACTACCGTACATATCTCGACATTCGTCTGCCAAATCCGAGGTCCCTGGTTACTTGTGGGCCGAGCGATGTTTGTTATTATGAACAAAACGTAAAGACTTTTGTTGTTATTTATTTATTTACGAAGAGGAGAATGGTGGACACACTTTGATTCATAACGGTAGGCTATCAATAGGCCCTTCATAAGATTAATTTATCGCGCGGTCTTAGGAGAGCGTCGAGAATGTTAAGTCGGAAGGTTTTGCTCAGCGAGAGGGCGGCGAGACCCAACCGCTTCGGGAAGTCTTTTGTACATACGCGAAATCGGGGGCGCGTTCTTTCGCACACTATAGTTACAAGTGACTTTGAAAGGCTGCTATTCCCTCTAATCAGGTTACACTCACCTTCCCATAAAGTTCTTCTGTTTCCCTTTATGCCAAACAGTGACTTCTAAGTGACTCTCTTCATAAAGGTGAATGTTGAATCTCTCACACCATGTAGCCTTGGATGAGGTTACTTGTTTCGATTTGTGAGTTTCGTTTCCTAATCTGCAAAAAAATTAGGATTATTAAAGTGTTCTACATTGCTTTTATATGTCCTTAAGATTACCCACTGGGTTTTCCAACGCGAGACCGCCCGAAGGTACAAAATATCTTTGTATAACCTGTATTGTAAGACATTGCATGAGTAATGGGATGAATATATTACGGATGGCGTTGCTTTGGCCAGATAAGAAAGTTCAGAAAATTGGGGAAACTTAACCCAGGGTTCTAACTCTGGTAAATTACCCTGAACTGAGTGACTTCTAGGATTTCAAACACACATCCTCTGAGTCAGAAGAAACGTCTTTGAAATTCTCATCAGTGAATCAAATTCTCAGAGGCTCTGACTTGAACTGTCCTTATTTGGAACGAATATGAAGACAACAATAGAATGTGTTTATTGAGGGACAGATTTTCTTTGGGGCTGAAAAGCCTCTGGGCAGAGTCTGGATCTTAACATTTTGATAAAAATTAATCTCTCAAAAAACTCAACTTAATTGTTAATGATTTCAAGAATCTTAGTAATAAAAACAATAATAAATGTATCTACTTCATCATCGCTATTGACGTAAGTAGGTACTCACTTAGGTTATGTATTTGCAGTGACCGAGTAGTTATTAAGCTTAACGTTTTTTATTGAATAATACGATATTAATTGGTTTTATGTGAACATGGGAAACCGAGTAACTAACAAAAAACTTAAGGATGCTTTAATACTGAGTTATACTACTTCAAACTGTTTGAATTAGTAACTTTGTACTCGAGACTAGCGTAATTTATTGAAGTGTTTGATAAACTTGTAGGCGGATTAGGAAGATATGAAGATCTGAATATACAAAAAAGCTAATTTGTATAATTTAATACCAAGATCAATACCATTGAGCTGCAGATTTTGATTGTTTAAACACGCTAATATACATACTATCGGAAGAACTTAGCTATTTTTACACGAGTATTATAATAGCCACATTTACCAAGAATGCTACAGGCTACTTTTCGAAATGAAATCCCCTCGGAAACGGGTACAACACGAGTAAAATCGGGCTACTAGTATATATCGTAAACAATATCATTGAACAATTAATTAATTTTAATCTATACATATACTAATAAAATTATAAAGAGGTAAAATTTGTAAGTTTTGTTTATTTGTATGTTCGAGCTAATCTCGAAAATTACAAGTCCGATTTGAATAATTATTTTTGTCCTAGATCGATACCCACATTAAATGGGAAAGTTATGGGCTATTTTTTATCCTAAACGCGGGTAAAACCGTGGGACGCTGGTAGTAATAACAAATATATAAATACTATCTGCGCCCCGCGGTTTCACTCGCGTTGTACCCGTTCCCGCGGGAATTTCGGGATGAAAAATAGATGTTGTCCGATTCTCAGACCTACCCGATGTGCACACAAAATTTCATGAGAATCGGTCGAGCCGTTTCAGAGGAGTTCAACCACGGCACCCGTTCCCGCGGGAATTTCGGGATGAAAAATAGATGTTGGCCGATTCTCAGACCTACCCGATATGCTCACAAAATTTCATGAGAATCGGTCAAGCCGTTTCGGAGGAGTACGGGAACGAACATTGTGACACGAGAATTTTATATATAAGATTTTGTGCAACGATTTGTGGCAAGTTGCTTCTCTCCAAGGACTGAATGGTAAATAATGTTGTTTTTTTGTGAATGTATATTTTCCTCTTACTATTTACTGATTAGTGATTACCTATGCGTGTTTATATTGAAATTATAAGCTTGCCTATATCCGCAATACGAGTCATGACGTCACTCAATTATATTCTCATTTTCTTTTTGTAGGAGGAACAAAAAGTTATGTCGGTAAGTATTGGTTTAATTAGCACGTTTTATAGGTTTAACGGTCATAAAAATAAAGGTGGTTGTTTTTCAAAATATCTTAAGTTATTAGTAATCAGTGTTCAGTCAAATATTTACAGAAAATAAAATATAATTTATTTTCTGACACACACATATTGTATAGGTATTGTAACTAAAACAATGGAGATTACACCTTTTGACCTATTCAAAGACTAGGTAGGTACGCAGAAAAGAGTTTCCCTTTGAACTCTGTAGTTAGTTTGCAAATATTAACTTGCATAATTTTTTTTTTTGTTAACACAAAGGAATTAATATGTTTTTTTTATTATTACCTATGTAGTCAATCTGACGTGACGTAAATACATTATGAAAACACGAACCATTGACGTAGAATAAAACTTAAAAAACTAATGTGCAAAAAAGCTTTTCAGTAATATGCACCCATCAACTGTAATTAAAACTATTAATGGTAGGTATACCTATCTATCTATCAGTTAAATGATCCTTTACATTTTTTACAATGTCGAAAAAAGCTTGACCATACATACTTCATGGATTTTACTTATACACGTTTTATTAAGTATAAAAAACAAATAATTATACACGCTATTAACTGATTTTTTACTGTTATTTACGTAGAGGAGATTGCAATTTGATCGAAGACGTAACTATTATCTATAGACGATTTGCACTGCGGGTTTTTCCGTAGGTACGATCCAGCTCTATAAAACAATGGAATTATTTACGAAATGCTAACTAAGAACTAAGTTATTGACTAAGTTGATTATCAAAGGTTTTGCAATAGAGGTTTCTAAGATACGCAGTGCTTCTGTCATTAATAAGGCACGTTTAACGATTGCATGTGCATTGAGCTGATTACGATAACGATTTTGTTATTGTTTTGCTTAAGTATTTTATTAAGTAAGGTTCGATTGTTATTAAACTACTTATTTGAATTCGGTATCTGAATTAACAGGTACCTAATAACAAGTTAACAGGAATTCTAAATAATAAAAAGGGTATTAAATTCGTTTAATATTATCTGTAATTTGCAGCGTGCATGCAGCAACAACCTTTTCGAGGTCGCGCTAGTTGAATCGAATCGTATTTAACCTACCCATATAAAGTTAACGATGGCTTGTGCCTGAAAATATTGTAAATTGAAGGTAACATACCTGAATTTGCAGTAGAGGTGGCCTGCAGGTCCGTCGGGCAAATCTTTGGCCTCGATAAGAACAACGTTGACTATCGACTTCCAAGATTTCTTCAATATATCGAATTTTCTATTTTTCCAGACATACTGCAATATAGATATACAATGCATAAACTCTCTCATTATACAACCGGGTTAAACACGACTGAATATGATATGTTCAAAATTACCACTTGGTTTGGTAATAAAACTAAATCGATAGAACAATGAATATTTTCTTAATACACAAGTTACTTCCAGTGTGTATATTTGTGAATTAACTGGCATTATTGCTACACGAGGAGACAAAAACTGTGTAAAATAGTAGTTTATGCAACTGTCATATAATGAAGGGTATTAAAACACGAGTGTGAGTTTATGAAACGAGCGCAGCGAGTTTCATAATAGTAACGAGTGTTTTAATACCCGTGTTATATGCAGTTGCATACACTACTTTATCATCACTAATGCAATTAATCAAACAAAATTTTAAAAACAAAAAACATTGCGAAACATTAAATTCACGCGTACGTGTATTGTCACAGTGAACTTGCCGCCATTAAAATCTAACCAATGAGAGCGCAGCTGCGCGCGCAGGGCCGCAGGGCGCGATGTTATAATGAGATTTTACGATATCGATGTGGATATTATAACATCATGTGCAATTGCTTAAATTGAGTGTTTTAGTTGTCTGCGCTATAACAGTAGTAATTATAAGTCAAGTATTGGAAACATAAGTAGAATGTTACAACATTAGTGTAGATAAATATATTTACGATATTCGCGCCTCCAATATCAATTATCACCAATCACACGAATCGTTGACGTGGACTTAGGTCCTTCTTTGCGTATGATAATAAACACAATACTTGGGAGGTAGTAGATCTTAATGAAAAAAAAAATTTGCTAAATATGTACCTGCTTATCATCAGTAAATTGAAACCAGCTGGATAAACATAAATACCGGACCGGCTTCTTCGGTATTGAAAAATACATCTTAACTGGTATTGAAAACAAGTGACATTTAACTCATTTATTAATTAAAAAATCATAGATTTATTGGATGAACATAGAGCAAAGAAGATAGATACCACAAATAATACAGAGTTACTATGTATACCTTCATGGGTATCTTGAATTTTATTTATATACCACAAAATGTCCTCTGCCAGTTCTACTTATTATAGGTTGTTTAGAAGGAACAAGTGACACTTGAGATACCTGCCACAAGCAACGTATCGTGGTCACGTAAAAAAAAATCATGAATGCAATGCACTTCATCCTTCGATCAACAATACACAATGTTGTTGATCGAAGACTTCATCTTATAAGAACTGATTGTGACACTTTTATTGGGCCTTCTTTACAAAGACTAAGTAGGTATGCAGTTGTTATTTACCTTTTGTACTTTCTTGCCATGCTCCCTGAGCAGGGTGAGGCCGCTGCCGATCCGATCCATGAACTCTGTGGAGACCGCGAGCGCGGTGGGCGCCAAGGGGTCCATCACCAGTCCCTCCGGTATCGCTAATGACCTGGAGTCACACTGACATCTCACTAACGAACAATGCATCACCACAACAAACAAAGCATAGCGGAAACTCCCCGCATAGTCAGAGCTAGCGGCTCCAACGCCGCTCAAACATGGAAACACAATAAATAAACAAAATACATGTTTTCGTATCGAATTCGCGGTCTTAACTGGATCTATCGTTATTCGTGCGTAACATGCGATCGGATAATTATTTATTTATTGATTTTATTTGAATTAATGTGAATTAATGTTTAGGAAGTATGATATTGACCCTGTGCGAGATGGCCGTGTGAGGCGTGTTTCACCCACGACGCATTGCGAAGCACTCGTAGCGGACGCGGCTCCGGCGAAAAGCTCGCTTTGTGTTTTTTATTTCACACCACACGTGGACCTCAGGCCTTATCCGCCCCGCCAATCACAGCCGACCCTAACTGTACGAGTGTGCAGTGTTGAGTTACGGAAAACATTAACTAAAGCACACTGCAGCATTCTTATCAACTTGATTGCTTAATTACTACACCTATCCTAACTTAATATTATAAATGCGAAAGTAACTCTGTCTGTCTGTCTGTCTGTTACGCTTTCACGCCAAAACTACTGAACCGATTTGAATGAAATTTGGTACACAGGTAGTTCAGAGCCTGAGAAAGGACATAGGCTACTTTTTATCGCGAAATTCCTGCGGGAACGGGTACAATGCGGGTGAAACCGCGGGGCGCTGCTAGTATTTTATAAACACGCAATATTTTTGTACATTACTCAATTCAATGATTAATTCAATATTTTGCCATTCGAACTTGAACTCGTGTAATGTCGTGTAAATTTTGCATAAATTCTAGAAAAATCTATTTAAAATATCCTAAGTGAGTTTAAATAAAAAACTTGCTTATATTAATATGCATTTCAATAAAAGCTCAATCACATATAATTAAGAATCATAATCATAAAGAAATAAAGAATCATATCCCTATTTGTATTTATTCATATCATTTTATGTAAGAATGCATATCGTAGGTAGGTATACCGGTCTAAAAATATTGATAGGGAGTACTAGGTCATGATCAAAATTAAGGATATAATATACACCTAAGTACCTATATAAAATAAGGTAGATTCTTTGAAATGGAAATCTTCGGCAAGACCACAATTCGGATCATTTTCCTTAATTTTGAGTTTTAAAACACAATAGATTAGATTAGAATCTACTATTAATAGTTTAAGAGCGTGACTGTACGATTAATGACGAATGTAAGTTACGTAGTACTATGTACACTTAATGAATGATGCATCTTTGATGAACGGGAAGAAGAAAGGGGCACCGTTGTTTCATTAATAGTACTTCGTCTAGATCTATTTAAAAAAATAGGACTTGTAGTACCTACCCCTAGTCAGTACCACTAGTCTAGTACCTCGTATCATGGTAGTATATAATATTGAAGTTTTGTAGATAGTCTCTCGGTATCCAAGTATATCTTATGCATAAGTAAGTTAATTAGTTATTAGGTACATCTACTCATATTATAAATATGTAAAGTTGCTAACTTTGTTTGTAAGTGTTAATCTCAGAAACCACCAATCAGATTTGAATAATTCTTATTATAATGGATAGCCACATTCAACGGGAAGGTTATCTACTTTTCATCTCGAAATTTCGACGGGAACGGGCACAACGCGGGTAAAACCACGGGACGCTGCTATTAACAATAGTTTAATAGATAGTATTCTCGTATAAGTTACAAATTGTACTGTTTTAGGAGCAGGGCAATATTTCCCAAGGCACTTTAGGACCTATATAAAGCTCGTACATTTTACCTACTAAGATATAAAAAGGCTAGATACCTATATATATATAATAGTATGCAGACACAGAAAAAAAATTGAATACCTACATCTAGAAATATATTCATTTACGTAGGTATGTACCACGAAAACATATTTATTTTTAGATCTTGTGTGACAACTTGAGTTCAACATAATATGTATAATATTTTATGGCGCAAATAAACTTTTGAATATTGGTATGAGTATTTTTAAACTTGGAAAATTTTGGCTAGACCTGTTACTTAGAACAAAAGGAAACCGACTAGGTATTTGCATTCCATTACTATGCTAGCTTAGCTTGAGCTTTGTATATGGGAATAATATTTGCTGATCATCGTTAATCGTATTCTAAAATTAACTTATTCAAATAAGTACGTTTTCCACGACAACATTATAAAACTAAACATAACAAATAGAATTTTCTCGTCGTTTTATATTACTAATGTGTACCTTGGTAATAAGTAGCTTGTAATAGGTGATTAGTACAAGTATTACCTTAGTACTTAGTTATTATTTATTAAGTTATGTCCTATTATGTAGGTACTCGATATATTGTTCTTGCACAATAGATTTGTCTACTGTATCATTGTGACCGATACAACTACCAAGAGGGTCATGAATAACGGAAACTGCCAAGAGTATAAAAATGTAAATCAATGTCATGGATTAGATAATAGTTGGTACTGGCGTAGTAAACAGTTGTAGGAAGAAAAATGCATACAATAGAAGAGTATGTTTTATATTTCTCATAGGAAGCGGGTAATACGTTTCACAAATATATTACGAGTTTTAGTGGGAATATAGGTAAGGGTGCTTTTCCACCAGAGCTATGATATGCTATGCTGCGAAAATACCAGTTAAGCTCCGAAAGTAGATGACCGGTTCTACTTATGCTATTGTACCAAGTTTGCTACGAATATGCACCACGGCTAGCCAGATTTGCGAGGAAGATGCGTAGGTATAGGAAAGCTCAATAACAGGAATAGTATGGTGGGATGTTATAGCAAACAACCATAGCTCACATATCCGTAGCAAGCATTCTTCTATTAAAAAATAGTGTTTTGCTGAACCCGTTTCTACCAGTGTTATGCTATGTGGAGCAATGAATACGATTGGTGGATATCAATCGCATTAATATAAATGTAGTATAGCACATCTCTGGTGGAGAAGCAGCCTGGGAATGATAATGAAATACTATGGCTATGGCGCTGTGATATTGTCATTGTCTATGTAATGAATACAGGTCCAATATGCGTCATAAATACCGCAACTTAGGTAGATAAGTAATATTTCTTGGGATTCCCAATATATAAACACAACTATAGATATAATGGGCACCAATTTGGATGACTTTCTGTAAGTAGATAGGTACTTCCTCAACTAACTGAACATCAAAAGATGAAACTTTTCCCATTAATTAATTTTAATTGTAAACCTTTTTTGTTTTATACATCCGAATGAAATTAAGTTAAATGATGGTAAAAACTCGAAGCTTCCGCAAATGACCAAGGTTGGCACCGGATGACTAACTTAATTGGTAAAAGCGACTTCTTCACCGTAACGAGGTTAAAACTTCTTTGTCTTCGCGAGTTTACGCCTCAGTACGTTTGTCCTATGTATTCCCCCATAAATTAATAAAAGGCCAAATTAGATTCGGTGGGAGCGGATCTACGAAATGGACTAACCCCATATTTATAAACACTTCATAACTAAAACACTTTTATAGTGTTTTGTGCCTTTGGAAACGTATTTCGGAAAGAGACAAAGCATTTGATAGCTAATACCTATGCTGTTAATAATTGTTTATGAATAATACCCTCTTAACCCACCAATTTAGACTTATCTTCACCAAAAAGTGGTCGGTCGCTGACTTCACTAATCGTACTTGTACGTACGTTGGTGGGTCCGGAATTGTCACTTATTTAAGTACTTTCATGCTCCTACGGGAAAAAAATTAGATAAGTAGGTATCTGTGTGCATAGAAACGAATCAGGTTGAAATATATCCTGTAGTGTATGTACACCAGCATGTAAAATCATTGATAAGTAAAATCTACCAAGCTAAGGAAGTAGGTAAACGGTACCTTTTGAATACTAATGTAATATGTACCTACCTACATACGAGTACAAAAATATTAGAATCTTCTGCGAAGAGATTTGTCCTCATTGGTGTTGTTTTTGTGGTAACGGTTGTTTTGCAAGTTCAATTAATTACTTGGTGTATAAAAAAGATAACAGGTTTATTGGACAAAAAAAATCAGGTAGATGTGGGTATTTACTATTTGAAGAACAAGAAATAACTACTTACTACCTACATTTACGACTCCACATACTACACGACAATGACTTGAAGATACGTTACGAGATGAAAATGAGAACAGCATGAGTTTCCTACTAATTAGGACGGAAATAAAATCTAGGCTTCTTAATTCTTAATTTTTGTCAACCTTAAGAAATCTTATTAAATAGTCAAGGCCATTATCACCCTTGAATATGCAACATGATCGCATATTACAGATTTCGTAATGGTGCCTGCTAATTTTGTAATAGCATTGTTTCAAAATTGTATTACTCAGGAATCGACGTTGCGTAATAATTATGATTAAAGTTGGGGCTTAGATATTCCCCAAGGTATAGAATACCTAGGAAGTGTGCTAAGATCAAAAAAGGATAAATAAATAAGTCCAATTATAGATAAGTATTAAATTAACCAACACCCACAATAAATGGTTTTTCTCAGGGCTGTGTGACTCGAGCCATTTTGGTAAAAGCCGAAGGTCTTAATTAGACGATATAACTGTATAGATACCATAGTTACCTATATCAATTCCTTAAGTGATTAAAGTTAGCCTTGAAAGGTCACATAGTCACATAGATACTACTTTATTAAGGTAGGTCCGGTACACTTGGTATACCGATTAGTTAAGTATTATTAGATAAGTACTTACTGGTAATTTTCCGATTGGACCATAGAGTCATGGTGCATTTCTAAACACTTTTTCTTATCTTTACCATTGTTAGATGCCGAATTTGTATTGTGTGTTAATTGCGACACTGAACATTGTCCATTCGTTAAGGGAGTTTCACCACTCACCGGTGCGGAATCAGATATTTCCGCAGAATAAACGTTGAATTCTTTATTTTTTGACAAAATTTGGTTTCCGTCAGTTTCCTCCACACTGCACATTGATTTATTTTTTGTATTATTAACCATCGTTTATAGTTATTTTATACAATTAAAACAAAAAAAGTCTTCACTAATTATAAACATTAGTTGTTAAATAAATCAAATAACAAACTAACTCCGAACATAACGAGTGGTTATCGCTAGTCTCTTAAACCACATTATCTATAAAAAAATCCTAATTGTGTCGGGATGAAGTTATCAAACTGGACATGCAGCCCCGATAGTGGAACGGTTACGACACAGACCACATTCTACTTCATTAATTAATAAGTTAATTAAAACATCATTAATAATTGCTCATACCTTTCCTGCGGTCACTGCCAGTCTGGATATCAACACTATAGGTCTGGTATAAGTTTAAAACAGTTCCAAAAACTGAGTTCACAACTCGAGAGTAAACAATAAGTTTTTGTTTACACGCATGTTGGTCGCCGGATGATATCGATATGTGTTCCGCAGAACAAAGCACGTCTAAGCAGACGACCGGCAACGATTGACTGTCATTCTCATTGGAAATGGATCGTAGCGTGGGTATGTGCATAAATTACCATAAGTTGAATGAGACGTCACAGCAAATAGGCGTGGACAAATATTTACTATTGGAATGATATGGAAGGAAACTGTCCAAGTCACATAGGTACCGGTTATATCGGTACTTATACTAACTTAATAACAAGATGTCAATTGGGTGTCCATTTAGTTAGTTAAACTAGAATTCCGTGCAGATTTCCTAGGATGAAAAGGAAGGATCCTTGAATCCACCTTAATATCTGCTGTAATGTAACAATAATTCCTAGGATTCTAGGAACTTATTTATTCAAAATGAATTATTCCTTGAATCATCGTAGTCTAGGTAAAACCGGCTGTTATTCTGAGATCCGGTACTGGCTAGTACCGGTTATTTTAAAATAAAACTTAAAGGAATTGCTATTGCAAAGTTCAGGGCTGGAGCACTGCAGTACCTTGAGATGTGAGGTGCAGTGACATGGAGTAACATTTCGAGTTCGTTGTGCACCTGTTAGTGCTGCATTCTTCGACAAAGGCGTAAGCTACCCACAATAGCAAAAGTATGGATATGTTAATAATAACACATAGTTATACATATATGTAACCATAGACATACCTAGCTATGCGCTACTTATAAAAAGCTCACTGAGCTCACATCATTTTATAAGTTTAAACCAGCTCTCTAACTTTTCCATCACATAAAACTATATAACTGCTACAATAACTGCACCACTATATTACTTTACTAACATTATATTATATCGTAACTACGAGAAGCTATGACGTTGGGTTTATTAAAGCAATTAAATTACTACAATATTCAAAGGCAAGTGCTCAATGCACGTCAGAAGCAGACTTCAGTCGCCCGCCATAATTAGTTTATTAGACCTAACTTTATGTGACCCACGGCTCGCAACGGATATAATTAACATCTTATGTGGTTTCAAGAAGTTTAATATTACGTACGCAGTACTTACACATAATTGTGTTCTTGTTTACCATCAACTATGTAACGAATTGACTTGTATATTAAATAAATTTCCACGAATTGTTGATCTAAAACTATGGGGTTATTATTTGCCATAAAAAGCCCATTAATAACTAAAATAAATGAAATAAACTATGGATTAAAAGAATGGGCAAATGTCAGGTCTAAGAGCTGAAGAGGATGGCAGAAGATAGAGAAAAGTGGATAGAACTCCATCGACAAGAACTCAGCTCATGTTTAAGAAGAAGATTCATTAAAAATTGATAAGTTAGTTATATAATAAAAGGGCTACTAACAATGTCATGTATGTACTGTGAGAAGATTATGGTGTAATCATTGCCCTTTCATAATGTGTCTCCATAAATATATTAAGGTATCCACAGCATTTTCTATATGAAAACCTCCTCAACAAAGATTTATAAATAAGGATGCATCACCAATCATATCAAACATAGGATAGCACCATAGTATGAACATGGGGTTTTCATATATTTATAACAAACAGAGTAGTAACCTGTGGTAATAACAAAGCAAACCATAGGTGCAAAAAAACCTTATCTTCGTGAAATTCCAGGAAATGTATTGGGGACATTATTTATAACATAAATCGATCTGAAATTAACATTACATTTAATACATATAAAATTCTTAATACAATACTTAGTATTAACTACACTTAGCTAAGTTTCATACTTATCGTCTAAATATAATTGTGCCTAATACTATAAACCATGTCTATACAATAAACAAAATAATGTATCGATAAAAACATGTTTTAAAAATACCTTCTCAAAACCATCCATACTCAGGTAAGATTACACTTACCTACCAACAAAACTACTTTGGCCCATAAATGCATTTTTTTCCAAATCATTACAAATAGTTTTAGCTACCACCTAGTTTTAAGTTTACATTTTACTAATTATTAAAAAGCTGCTAACTGATACCAATACAATCATAATTTATGGTGGGCTACAATATTTAAACCTAAAAGTTCTGTGACCGATAACATTGTAATATTTAAAAAAATACATTAACATTGATGTCAAAAGAATCATTAAATTCGGACGGAAAATAAATATAAGAAAATTTAATTAAAATTCAGTCTAACACTTATGTAAACTATACATTGATATAATACCATATTGTTGTTATTGTTGTTCCTTATGTACTAATTACGTACACCGACTGTACGTAAACCGCTGATATGCATTTGCCGCCACGAGGCAAGGGGGCTGCATCAGCGTAATTCTAGAATAACATGTTTTTTCCATTTTATAATTGTATTAGTAATTTTATTCATTCTAATTCCTACTTCGAATTAAATCACTTGTAAATTAGTTATAGTCCTTTTTAATAAATTAAGTTAAAGTAATTTTGGTTTTTTTTAACTCCGCTATCTGCCGCTAACGTAATTGGCGCAGTCGGTAGGATACTCGCGGGATAGATCGCGTATCTGTCTATAATATCGACCTCGATATCGCGGCGCGAGCTACCCGGGTGGCTTCCTAGCACCAGCACCGAGTATCCAGAATCTACGGACCGGCGGTAGACCAGGAGGATCCAGCAATCGATCACGGAGGAAACCAGAATGAAGTACATGTGAGTACACTTGAATAGTTCTCGTGTTGCTCCTTCCTATCTTTAAGCCCCGAATCCTTCACGATTCATCCTAGAGCCTATAGGACACGGGAGCCTGAATTACCCCAGGCTCGCCGACATTCAGTTTTAGATATTAATAGAGATTTAAGTTTAGAAAGTACTTGTAACATTATCGAAATGGCACACGACCCAGATACTATCTTTAAGGCCCTTCGGCTCGTTCCCGAGTTCGACGGCAACCCTAATATATTAACTAGATTTATAAGAATTTGCGACCAGTTAGTTACTCAATACCTTAGTACAACTCAAGGTAGCGATTTCTCAAATTTGTGTCTTTTGAATGGGATCTTAAACAAGATCACTGGCACAGCGGCTAGTACGATCAACTCCAATGGCATTCCAGAGAGTTGGTTGGGCATTCGAACTGCCCTCATTAATAACTTCTCAGACCAGCGAGATGAGACCGCCCTTTACAGTGACCTCTCATTAGCTTCGCAAGGGAATAAGACCCCGCAAGAATTTTATGATCATTGCCAAACCTTATTTAGTACTATGATGACGTACGTTAGTTTACATGAGACTTTACCTTCGACTATTGAAGCTAAACGTGAACTTTATAAGAAAGTGACTATGCAAGCGTATGTCCGAGGTTTGAAAGAACCCTTAGGGTCCCGCATCCGTTGTATGCGCCCCGAAACTATTGAGAAAGCGCTCGAATATGTGCAGGAGGAACTTAATATAACATACTTACAACAACGAATAGGTACAGACACCCCTAAGGTCCAACAGACCCCTAAGGTCCACGTAACTACCCCGCAATTACCACCAATTGCATATGCCCCTCAACGGCCTAACGTTTTTACAGGACCAGTACCTAATTGGCCCGTCCCTGTGGGACAACATCCCTCTAGGATTCCCCCACAACCATTTAAGTTCCCTGGACCAAACCATCATCAAAATCGGTTCCCAAGTAACACCCAAAGGATGTTTGGAGCTTTACCCCCTAACTATAACCCCCGTAGTGCAATATTTAAACTACCCCCACGTAATCAACCCCAAGGCTCTCAGCCTATGAGCGGTATTCAACGCTTTACCCCGAAACCTTTACCTCATTCTAAAATGATAACTGGACATGATTGGAATAAATTCGGTAATCCACCACCTAGTAACTATTTTAAAACCCGAGAAATGAATGTAAATGAATGCATGCAACCATATGATTCATATTACAATTATTACGACGAACCCGATTACACACACTATGACAATAGTACTTATGCAGACTATAATTGCGATTATGTCTATTCACCTGACTTTGCTTGTGAAAATTTAGACTATAATTATTGTTCACCCGATAATAATGATATGCAATCGCACCCGAATTCTACTGACAATGAGCAGGATTTTCAGGAGAGTTCTTTGGAACAAAAACCAAGATAGAATTGAACCTCCAGACTCAGAGACAGTTACCCTATATACAGATTTCTAACCCTCCATTAAAATTTCTCATAGACACCGGTGCAAACCAATCTTTTATTAGTCCCGAAGCCGTACAGAAATTCTATAGTAATATTCCACTTAATTATGATCCTTTTGAAGTGACAAACATACATGCGACCACTAGAAACCATTATTCATTAACAATACCGTGTTTTGCTGAGTTGAACGATTCCGACTTTATTAAGTTATTCGTGTATAAATTCCACAATTACTTTGACGGACTTATAGGTTTAGATTTATTAAATAACTGGGAAGCGCGAATTGATTTAAAACAAAGTCAGTTATTAACCCGATTTGCTTCCAACCCCATCAGGATGTATAATTCCCGTAATGTCAACTTATACGAGGATATTATCCCGGCAGGTACTTCTAAAATTATAAAGTCCCCGATTAACACGCCAAACGGTGACGTAGTAATTTACGAACAAGTCCTTTGTAACTGCATTATTCATGAATGTGTTACTTCTGTCAGTAACAACCGTGGTTATCTTGAAGTCGAAAATCCAACTCCAAACGACATTATCTTTTCTCTCGACCAACCTGTACAAGCTGAGCTGTTTAACGAGTGCACGCGCACTAAACAAACATCGACGCGCTCGCGTGACGTAATATCTAGACTACGTACAGACCATCTTAATGCGGAAGAGAAAGCTAACCTTACAACCCTTTGTTCGCGGTACGCAGATGTCTTTTTCATAGAAGGTGAGCCTCTAACCTTCACCAACATGGTTAAGCACAGGATAAATACCACCGATGAGATACCAGTACATAGCAAGACTTACCGTTATCCTTACGTACATCGCGAAGAAGTTAGAAGTCAGATCACCAAGATGTTAGAGCAAGGTATTATTAGACCATCCGATTCCGCATGGTGTTCACCTATTTGGGTCGTACCAAAGAAGGTAGACGCCTCAGGTAAGCAGAAATGGCGTATAGTAGTTGACTTTCGTAAACTCAATGAGAAGACGATAGATGACAAATACCCTATTCCCCATATTAGTGATGCCTTTGATAAGTTAGGTAAAAGCCAGTACTTTAGTGTGTTAGATCTAGCAAGCGGCTTTTATCAGTTAGAAATGGACCCCCGCGATATAAGCAAAACTGCCTTCAATGTAGAGAATGGGCACTTCGAATTCCTTCGTATGCCCATGGGATTAAAAAATAGTCCTAGAACTTTCCAACGAGTAATTGAGAATGTGCTCAAAGGTCTCTTAAATAAGATATGTATCGCATATGTAGATGACGTCATAATATTCTCCACGTCACTACAAGAGCACATGGTTAATCTGGAGAAAGTTCTGCAAAGATTTCGAGAGTCTAATTTTAAGATCCAATTAGACAAGTCTGAGTTTCTTAAGTTAGAGACACCTTATTTAGGCCATATTATCAGTAGAGATGGCATTAAGCCAAATCCCGATAAGATATCCGCTATTACTAAATACCCCATCCCTAAGTCTGCAAAGGAGATTAAACAGTTTTTAGGTTTACTCGGTTACTACCGAAAATTCATCCCAGATTTCGCTCGCATTACTAAGCCTCTCACTCAATGTTTAAAGAAAGGTAAAAAGATTGTCCTTGACAATGAATACACCAATTGTTTTGAACAATGTAAATCTCTCTTAACTAATGACCCCATATTGCAATATCCCGATTTCAGTAAAGAATTTAACTTAACTACCGATGCTTCTAATGTAGCTATTGGAGCCATTCTATCTCAAGGCCCCATAGGTTCAGATAAACCAGTGTGTTACGCATCTCGAACTTTAAACGAGAGCGAGAAAAACTATAGCACCATCGAGAAAGAACTTCTAGCTATAGTATGGGCAACCAAGTATTTTAGACCCTACTTGTTCGGTCGTAAGTTTAAAATACTTACCGATCATAAACCCCTTCAGTGGATGATGAACTTAAAAGAACCCGGTTCACGTCTCACGAGATGGAGACTCAAACTTAGCGAGTATGACTTCACAGTTATCTATAAAAAAGGGAAAGCTAATACAAACGCAGACGCCCTTTCACGTGTTGAAATTCATACTAAGGAAGCCCTATCCCTTATTGAGGAGATTGACGAACTTAATTCGTTAATGGGTAACCCATCTGAAACTTTAACAGCTAAAGTAAACTCCACCACTGAAACCGTCCACACTAGTAACGAAAACCCCATTCTAGAAATACCAATTGTAGATGAACCCCTTAATAGATATAATAGACAAATTTATTTAACGATAGTTAATGATGTTAAACGGAAACCCATAGTAACTAAGCCCTTTGAAACCCACACGCGTATTAGTGTTCAATTGTCAGAGTCCAATTTAGAATCAGATTTAATTAATGCAGTAAAAGAATTTGTTAGCCCTAAAGTAAAAACAGCCCTTCTTATCCATCCCCCATTAGACATGTATAGAATTATTCCCATATTACAAGATAAGTTTAGGAGTTCAGCAACGAACTTAGTTCTCACCAAAACCGAATTGGAAAATGTTAAGGATTATCTACGTCAACAAGAGATTATCCGACACTACCATGATGGTAAAACTAACCACCGCGGAATTAATGAATCTTATTTAGCCTTGTCACGAAAATATTACTGGCCTAAGATGAAGGACCAAATTACTAAATTCATAAATGAATGTACCATCTGTGGTCAGGCTAAGTACGATAGGAATCCAATTAGACCCCAATTTAACATTGTACCCCCAGCTACAAAGCCTTTTGAAATAATTCACATCGATCTATTCACTATTCAGTCGGAAAAATATATTACATTTATGGATGTCTTTACTAAATACGGTCAAGCTTATCACCTCAGAGATGGAACAGCTGTTAGTATAGTACAAGCCCTTCTTCAGTATTGCACACACCATGGTGTTCCGATAACTATAGTTACTGATAATGGAACTGAGTTTACTAATCAGATATTTATGGAGTTCACTCGAACTCATAAAATTATTCACCATAGAGTTCTCCCTCACTCTCCCAATTCTAATGGTATTGTGGAACGTTTCCACTCAACCCTTTTAGAACATTTAAGAATATTAAAATTAACCCGTAAAAATGAAGCAATAGTTAACCTAATTCCTTATGCCCTAATTGCTTATAATAGTTCAATCCATAGTTTCACTAAGTGTAGACCCTTTGACCTACTGACAGGACATTTCGACCCGAGAGATTGCCTGGACATTGACTTTACACAAAAACTATTACAACAGTACACGCAAAACCACAAGGAACAAATGAAACAAGTTTATGACATGATTAATTCTGTATCTCTAGCCAATCGTACATCCCTTATTGAAAATAGGAACAAGACTCGCGAACCCGAGATTGAATACGAACCCCAGCAACAAGTGTTCATTAAGAACCCTCAGGCAAGCAGACAAAAGATAGCTTCTCGCTATACTCAAGACAAAGTTTTAGCAGACTTACCCATTCACATCTACACGTCTAAGAAACGTGGCCCAGTAGCCAAATCCAGACTAAAACGTACCCCTAAAATCCCCAATTTGTTACAGGACTCTACTTTTCATGGTCCTTCGGATGACCCGTCCTCAAGAGATAAGACTCGAAAGCCTCGATGACGGACCTGGACTACTACCCTACAGACTAGGACCTATGAGACTTACCACTAATTATCATACTTTCCTTCAATATGTTCAATTAGACGACATCAAAGATAAAGTACTATCCTTACAGACTCAAATACTAAATTATCAGAATCACATGACTAATGACACTTACGCACTTTACGAATTTCAGTTATCTCATCTTAGCACTAAACTTGGCAAAATCCTAAATCAGTTAAAATCATTTGAACCTAACAGAGTCAAAAGAGGTCTTGTAGACGGCTTAGGCTCAGTTATTAAAAGTATAAGTGGTAATTTAGACTATACAGACGCAATTAAATATAACGCAGCTATTAAACTTTTACAGAATAATCAGGATAAAGTAGTTACTGAGTTAAATAATCAGGTTAGTTTAAATAAAGAATGGATGTCTAAGCATAACAGTGTTTTAGAACAATTAATAGTTAATCAAATGAAAATCAATTCAACCATAGAACTTATTTTGAATAATGACGCACATAGGGATACAACCCTTATTAAGTACGCTAAGTTGGCGCAACTTTTAGTAATAATTAGTGATAATGTTGAAGATTTAGAAGAAGAATTAGTTAGAATAGAGAATAATTTAGCGTTTAGTCGCTCTTCAAGCACACATCATTCTATGATCGACATAGACGTGTTGAATTCTATGATAGTTAAACTTAAGGGTAGTTACGGTAAAGATAGAATATTAGATATAGAACTAAGGGAATATTATGATGCCTTAAAATCAGGATCATATTTCATAGATAGTAAAGTAGTGTTCGTTTTTAAGATTCCCATAGTTTCAAAAGATATTTACGATTTATATAAATTGGCAATAGTTCCTAATAGAAAGTCACAGGCTCTGATTCCCCCCTCTCCTTTCATTGCAACCAACGAGATATCATTCGTGTACATAGAGACAGAATGTCCGAAGTTAAATAACTGGTTCCTCTGTGAGAAGGAGTTAAATCACCAGATTCGCAGCAAACCTGACTGTATCCAAGGACTCATCACCAAGCAGGTCCTTCAAGAATCCTGCCAATTCTCAGCTGTCAACCTGATGAAAGAAGCCATGGAAAAACTGGACGATCAACACTACGTTCTCTCGTTCCCGCATCCAACTAAAGTACAACTCATCTGCCTGCGACAAGACTACACTTCACTTCAAGGAAATTACCTCACTACTATTCCCGTGGGATGTCGCCTGAAAACTGAAGAATTTACAATCATTAATGAAAACGACAAGATAAAAGGTCAGCCTCTGAAACTCATGCAAATACCCTACGAGGACATCCGCCCAGTCACAGCAGCCGCACGCATTAACCTGAACTCCATTGATCTTCAAGGACTGCACAGCATCCAGGATAAAATCTCCATGCAAACGCCACTTCAGATTGAGAAAACGCAATCTAACATGTTCTACCACACAACGGTACCCCTGTACTTACTCCTATCTGGTACGGGTGTACTCAGCATTATCTACGCATGTCGCCGCTACCTGCAAACACGTCACAGGACTCCCAAGGATGGACAACCCCCGTTAGACGACGCTGGAGAGATCCCGGCAACATTCTCGCTCAACGTGCTCAAATAGTTGCCTGTCTAAGGGTGGAGGAATTACGTACACCGACTGTACGTAAACCGCTGATATGCATTTGCCGCCACGAGGCAAGGGGGCTGCATCAGCGTAATTCTAGAATAACATGTTTTTTCCATTTTATAATTGTATTAGTAATTTTATTCATTCTAATTCCTACTTCGAATTAAATCACTTGTAAATTAGTTATAGTCCTTTTTAATAAATTAAGTTAAAGTAATTTTGGTTTTTTTTAACTCCGCTATCTGCCGCTAACGTAATTTACTTAAAAATACTAAATTAGTGCTTTATATACTTATATACTAATACTTGTACATACATTATTTGAACTTGTACATAAAGTTTACGATGTGTCTTTAGTGCTTCAAAACAAAGTTATAATAAAATATGTTTATAAAGTTGGTTACTATTAGGGAGTTTTATCACCTGCTGCGCTGAGTACAAGATAATAAATAGGCTAGTAGTACAGGTCAAACAAACAATCAATTTTGTACTTGATATAAAAGGGTTTAAAATTTATAAAGCATCATCTAGAAGGAATGTAGACAGCATATAATCTAAGTACTATACAATAGCATAAAATTGTGAAAAGGATTTAGTTTAGATATGTCCAATATGTTAATTGAATTACTTTCCAATGAAAGTCAGTCTTTTCATAATTTCAATTATACCAATGAACACATGTCACTGTTGGTCAAATACTGGTGCATTTAACTGTGTCACATCTTGGTGGTTGCTTCGAGGGAGCGCAGGAGCGGTGCGCGGGCCATATACTAGAAACGATCCTTGGACGCGTGCAGGTCCGGGTTGGTGAGGTACTGCAGCTCCTGCAGTTCCTGGAACTTCTCATGGTCCCTGATGTGTGCATAGTTGGCCGACAGACACATCAGGTAGTGCACCAAACTCAGAATTACCAGCAAACAAGATACCATCGCCAGAATAAACATGAACTCAGCCTTTTCAACATAATCCTTGCAAAACCACTTGATCTTGTGTGCTTCACAGATTTTCATATCTTCTTGTTTCACTGACGCCGGGAACATGAAATCGAATTGCGTAAAGTCGATACACGTCGACAGTTCGATGTTCTTTGGTTTCGAGCATAGTTTCCAGAATATGGTGAATAAGAATGTCGTGATGACGAGAAATCCGAGAAGGATGATCCACACGAAGGTTAATATGTAAGTTATCACCATGAAAATAGCGCAGGAAATCCTTCCGCCGACTCGGGCTCTCCAAGCGCGATACACTTTTTGTCGTGTGGCACCTGTTGTTAGGCAACCCAAACAAAGCAACATGAAACCAAGTGCGGCCATACAAGCACTGCCCACAATAAATATCATCTGTAGTGCTTCAATCCATATTAGTCTGAAATGGAACACATCGTCGAACATATAAATTGAGAGAGAGGAACCGCGGTACATGGTACCGCAGAACACACCCACGCCCAAACAACACATGATCGTTGCAATCAGGGTTGCATGAGGCACCCTCGTAAGGCAGGCTTGACACGCGTCTCCCATGGTCACTTTTTACTATCAGAATCTTATTTGATGTTTTAAATACTTATTATTCACAAATACACACTTTAGATAAAAAAGAAAGTAAGTACAAGTTTATAAATTATCAAGAGATCAAGATTCCGAGAATGAGTCAGTTGAGTCAGTCAGTCTGCTTGACAATGACAGACAGTTGACTTATTTTGGTTTGGTTTGACATTGACACCATGACACTTGTTTGAAAGAATGAACATGAGTTGGTTACCATAGATATATAATAAACACCACAGACCTATGAAACCGAGATCCAACAAATATTGTCATTATTTGCATTTTGTATGACGTCTGAAAGTTACTTTGACGGTCATAGATAGTGATTAATGATGTCAATCAAACTGTCATTCGAAAATGGCAGTAGATTGAGTTGTCAATGATGTCAGTCAATTCAAAATAATTCAACCAACTCAGCAGACAAGCAGCTGTTTTTGATTTAATTAGAATTATTTAGAACTGAACAAAATAAAATAGTATTTCTAGAAGTTAAATTTTTACCATAATAAATTTTGTTGTATTAAATATTCTCTATAATATACAAGACATAAACGGTTTTGGTTAAATAAAATGGAAGCGTTATATTTACAAACAAATCAACTTCTACATGAAACTTCCAATCTATTTCAACTTTTGGACAAGGATCCGACAAATTATGAATCAATAGAAAGTGCAATTCAATCAAAAATCGACTCTGTTAATGCGTAAGTCCTTTTGCCATAAATCTTAGTAAAATACGTTAAGTCTGAATTTCATTATTTCTTGTATAAATTAATTTCCAGGCACTGTGAAAAATTGGATGTTTTGGTTTTTAAGACACCTATAAATCAAAGACCAATGGCGAAAATGAGAGTAGACCAGTTAAAGTACGACAATAAACATATACAGGTAATCAAAACTCATTTTTATAGTAATGCTTTATATTCAAATGATGTAATTTGGTTCCGTCTTGTATAAGACTCCTGCGCTGAGGATGTCTCAGTTTAGTTGGTACACAACGCAAGCCAAACCCTTGACGTTGATTCCCGCATTAATGTCACTCATCTATTGATAATCTTGAAGCCACACTATGCTGAACCAAACAAATTATGAAATGAAGCCATACTTTTAGCAATATTTAGTTTCAACCATTCCTTTTTTAAATTGAATGTTACTGTCTCAAGATAAGAAGATAAACCAAGTTTATGATCCTCCTATTTTTATTTTTTCGTAAAATCAATTGTAGCTACAAACTGAGGATGATTTTCAAAAGATGATAATAGTAATGATTACTCATTGCAATTTTCATAAACCTTGATCTAAAATACCTATGACATAAATCAATCAAACTAATAAAGTGTGTAATATTCTATACATTCCAGGCATCATTAATCAATGTACAGAATAAAAGACGTAGAAGAGAACAGGAGGCGGCCGACCGAGAGCAGCTCCTGAACCACAGGTTCGGTCACGACCACACCGCCATCAATGTGGACTACTTGTCACAAGAACAGAGGTCACTGCAGAACTCCCATAGAAATGTTGATGAAATGATCAATACAGGTTAGTTACAAATGAATGTGAGGTTGTTTTCACCAGTTTTCACCAGTCAGAGCAGAACTAGGATAGACAAAGAAGAGACTATAGTAATAACCTACCAATGGAATTGCAAATAAAATATGATAATGCAATTCTATTTTTGGATATTTAATTTTTTTTTTCATCTGCAACCTTGCTTGACTTATATGGTGAATTCTCTAAATAACATAACAGCTGTTTGAGGTAATCTCTCTGAGCTGTATTGTAAATGACAATACCAGTCAGAATGTTTTATTTTTATCTTTAACCTTTTGTTTGCCGGGATTCCTGACACAATAGAAAATCAATTGTGTCTGGCTTGGATCTGCGTTCCGGCATATGAGGAGTTAAACCAAGCTTTAAAAGAGGTTCATAATTCCCTGTGGGTGACAATATTTTACCAAGTTATACCTATGGTGCTGAAGGAAATGACATTTTCTGTTTATTACTCTAAACTATTTTCTTATGGATACTAATCAGTACTATTCTTTATACTTACTTAATATTTCATTGGTATTTGATAAAGGAGAATTAATCCATTACCTTAGTGCCTTAAATAAATAACGGAGCAAATCACATTACTACACTGCCTTAATGTTTATGGTAGGTTCTCATGTGACATTCCCAGTTTTACAGATAAGCTTCAAGACCAACCGAATGGATAACAAATATCTCTTTCTACCACTCTCTCTCTATCTTCCTTTGCTATATGAATCCTAAGTAGTGGTGGGATCAGTAGACATCAATAATACTGAAATGAATAACTATATAATAAGTAGTAATTACATAGCATCTATTCACCTACTCACAGGAGTTGCGCAATTCCCTTAGGAGTTTTGGGATGACACGGAGCCTAAGTGTATTTGGCCCTACAAACTCCTTTAGCCCTTAGCTAGCCAATTTAAATCTGTTTTTAGGTTTACTTACACTCTTCTTCTAGCGAGTGCTATGTATCTATCTATAGTCTTCCGACACAATAAAGCCAGAGTTATGCAGCAAAATTTTCCCAGCATCGCGGCTGAGGTGGTACAAAGTTGATGTAGTGATCCAGACTAGTGTATACAGAAAATTCTAGAATGGGCTAAGTTGGTCCTGGTGTTGTGTTGGGTGGCTCTAATTAGATCTGAACTTTATCGTGAAGAACTATGATAAAATAGCGAGACGCCGCTCTGGTAACTAGCAACTTAATAAAAAGCTGAATAAGCAATACTCCTGAAGAATTATTTAAAAAAAAGACTGAATAAACTGAATTGCATAAGGTCTGTGTCAAGCCAAGTTAGTATGACATTGCCTTGAATTTGGACAATAGTTGCAAGTCAGATTTCCCTGACCTTGCCGGGCCTCTGATCGTCCACTAGACAACTATTAACATTTGATGACTAATCACTTTGTTGAAACTAATCGAACTTTAATTGGTTGCAACTATAACTTATAGGGAAGCCCTGCGGGCTTTACCACTTACTTAATCTTGCCCTAATAAACAGACACCTTATATTCTTATTTATATTTATTTATATATTTTGTCTTACGGGAGTTAAAATTCAAACCATCGTGACTGATTTTAACTGACTGATTCTTAAATTATATTTACGTGGCTAGTTTACATGCGACCGGAAGTCGAAAGACCTTAGTTAGATATTAGTTTTAAGAAGCCGCATAATACCACAGTAATCTTCACAGTACATTATATCACCTTGAACCACTCAGGTTTATAATATCCGCAATAACGATTTTTGGTTAAGTATAATGTTAAGTGTAATGTTTTGGTCGGTATTGATCTTGGCTTAAGTAATTATAAAGATTTGACGATTTGATTACTGTAGAAATGGTTCGACAAGGAGTAAAAGACTCTTTAGAGAAAAATGGAAAGAACTCCATCGACAAGAGTCCAGCTCTTAAGTTTAAGAAGAAGAGTCCTACAGGGTTCTATATTGTTATGTTGAATTGTAATTCCATATACTTATAAGATCCCACTATAGGGTTAAGGCATCTCTATGAGGACGAAGTATAATCGCCAAAAACATTGCAAGCAAATGCCTTTAAGATAGAATAATGTAGCATAACATTAATTAAGTAATTCTTATTAATATTTTTTCTATACATTATTATAACTTTTAAAGTTCACAGCATAACAAGTTTTTAGTTTTTTGTATAATGTTGAAAATTACAAATAGGTGGCCATCATGTTACCGGTGCCCACTTTTTATTCAAATCCACTTCTGTTATAGGTACCTACATTAGTACAGCATTCAAGATAGATTTTGAAAACAAATAAATGTCAGGTTTAGTCACTGACAATGGGATAACAGTTTAGTAACCATGGTAACAGTTTCGTAAACGTAATAACAGTTTGGTATATTGAATATGAAAATAGATTATAGTATTAAATACACACAATATGTAAATCTGTCACACACAAAAATGTCACTTAATTTTATTTAATCTAAATAACTTTTATATAATCTAACTTTATTTTTATTATAAATCAAGAATTACTTTTTTATTACCCTATTTAAGTACTGAAGTAGTAACAAAATAGAAATTCTCGTCTTTACGTGTCACGTGTAACTCATAGGTCTAGGTAGTTTATTTAATGGTAATAAACACTGCAGCTAACTCAATGCAACTGGCCCGGTATTCTTTATTAAAAACGGTGTGAAACAAGGAGATCCACTATCACCAAAACTGTTCACCAGTGTCCTTGAGAAAGTCTTCCGCAAGCTCGCAGCACGCTGGAAAGCCAAAGGAATCCTCATCGGTGGAGCATGGTTAACTAACCTACGTTT
Organism: Cyclophora punctaria; assembly: GCA_951394245.1. Classification (NCBI taxonomy): domain Eukaryota; kingdom Metazoa; phylum Arthropoda; class Insecta; order Lepidoptera; family Geometridae; genus Cyclophora; species Cyclophora punctaria. The sequence goes on from OX596171.1 coordinate 5,754,978, forward strand.
CGCCGATGATGTCACCCTGTTCGCTTCCTCAGCCTCAGACCTACAGATGATGCTACAAGACCTTAGCGATGCATGCCTTGAGGTTGGTCTGAAGATGAATATGTCAAAGACCAAGCTTATGACCAACTGCCAACAACACCCGGTGACAGTGAGTGCAGAAGTTATGCAGTATGTCCAGGAGTACATTTACCTGGGCCAAATAGTCTCCTTTCAGTCCAGACAAGATAAGGAGGTCGCAAGACGTACCGAAAACGCCTGGAGGAGCTATTGGGCCCTAGGAGAACTCATGAAGGGCAACCTTCCCATCTCGCTCAAGCGAAAATTAATGGACATGTGCATACTTCCTGTACTCACATATGGCGCTCAGGTTTGGTCTTTGACAGATTCTCAAAAGTCCAGTCTCAAGGTTTGCCAAAGGGCGATGGAACGAAGTATCTTGGGTGTAAAGTTAATGGACAGAATCCGAAACACCGAACTACGTTCCCGCACCAAAATCGCCGACGTAGGTCTTAAAGCTGCTGAGCTCAAATGGAGCTGGGCAGGACATGTCTGCCGCAGGCCTGATGAGTCTTGGGCAAAAATTGCCACCATGTGGAACCCAGACTCTAACAGAAGACGCCGCGGCAGACCAAAACGGAGATGGCGAGACGAGCTTGACATGTACTTGTCCGGTTGGTGTCAGGAAGCTCTTGACAGAGCTGAATGGAAGAAATGGGGGGAGGCCTTTGCCCAACAATGGGACACTTAGGGCTTTAATAATAAAAAAAAATAATAAACACTGCAGCTATAATTAACTCGATGCAGGTTAAGTTGCGTTGATGTAATTGTAACGCTCACAATATCTTCCAGTCGCGCATGTATTTCAAATACGTTTCAAATAAAAATAAAACCAATCCGAATTCAATTCGTGGCACCGGCGATACGAAAACAAGTGGCTCTCACAACCAGTCTTATCGACTTGTCAAACTTAGCTGTCGAATCTGTTTATATTTATAAAGTACACAAAAGGACTTACCACATTTTGATGTCATACACAACACTAGGAACTGAAACACTATTTATTTACGTGAATATATTTGTGTGAGCGTTTGTTTGTCACTGTTTGCGGTCCATAACAAACTGGTGATCCGACCTTGCTGCGGCGTTGGGCATGATCACGCCGGATCAAGGCGAGCTGACATTAGTTTGATAAGTTTACTGTGTCCTCTGACTGGGCGCTTCGCTTGCACCCACCTGTACTTGTCTTATCACTTGTTCCGCTTCACTCTTGGCTCATGTCTTACTACCGCTTGGCTTGACTCAACAGTGGTAAGCCATCGTGAGTGTTAGGCCAGGTTATCCTTCCATAGGTGACATCTAGTGTAACTTTAACCATCCGAGCTTCTCTCTAGTGCTTCGGGGAGTTCTCTCGTTTTTATTTTCTGATTGTTCGAACCACAAGACCGTGTAAAGCCTAAAAGTGGTCTTAAACCTCCATTGGGAATGGCAAATGAAGACGACAATATCTTTTTCACCACACCACAAATATTTATCCACAGAACTAAGACAAACTGACATCTAGATAAATAAGAAATGCATGTATTGTCAATATTTGTATGTAAATTAATTATAATAGTTGTGTGATGCATAGATTTCACAAGTGTTACAATATTATTCTACGTAGTTAGATATCTAAATAATCAGTTAAGTAAATATCATAGTACAAGCTAACAGCTAAGTTTGGGTTTAACAACCGTTTTTGTTGTGTGCCTAGTATTAAATTGCATATATTTTATTGTATACTAGCAGCGCCCCGCGGTTTTACCCGCGTTGTGCCCGTTCCCGTGGGAATTTCGGGTTTTTTTTTACATAAAAAACTTCCTCTTTAATCACTCTACCTATTACAAAAAACAACATCAAAATCCGTTGCGTAATTTTAAAGATTTAAGCATACAGACAGACAAACAGACGCGACTTTGTTTTATACTATGTAATGATGTTATGTAAGAAATACATATAAAAATATATTTTTAGCAGTGACATGACCATTACCGTAATTATAGCGAGAAGCAAAGATACTCGTATCATAGAAAATAAATATATCCGAGAATTGATTAACTGTCTATTCTATTGTTTTGGTCGTGGAAAAGAAAATCAATGGATGAACGTCATGTATATAAACACTTATCCGAGAAACATGACTATGTATTTTTCTAAACAAGCTAACCACGAGCAAAATCTAAACAATTTAATTGTCGGATAAAGTCATTTTTTGTCGAACGTGTCGTTTTTAAAAAGGTGTCTGAAGGTGCCTTTTGATAAGACTAACTGGTTTCTGAAGTTTAAACGAACACTACTCAATAAAAGCAAAGTGTATAAGTACGTAGTTTCTACTCAAAATACTACCTTATTGCCATTGACTCGGTTCATTAGATTAGAACAATTATTGTAAGTCTCGGCCAAAGATCGAGTATAGGTTGATGTAGTTATGTTCATGACGTCAGCGGCTCTTAAACCGGACCGACCGGTATGTTAATAGGACGCTCAGCAAATGAACAGTCATATGAACATAGGTATCATTTACTCCTAATGCTACCAAATAGCATGATGAAATCCCAAAAGTATATATGTACAATACCATAATTCGTGATTGTCTTTCACACGTTTTTGTCACTACGTGAGGTTTTAATCTGTATGTATTCTAAGCTGTTTTGAACAGTACATGAACATACCTATAAATTGTACTATGACTTTAACAGTTTATTATACAAAACGAAATACCAATTACAATTGATACTTTTTGAAATTGGTTAAAACTAAAAAAACATTCCATCATTTTCGGCTTCGGCTTCTACCTAGGTAACAGAAATAATTTGAGAACTTTCTTTGTACAAAACTTAAGGAGCTATTCGATTAACAAATATAAAAATAAACACGAATTGAGTGCATCTGTTTAAAACAAACTTATGGATCAATTCGATCTACCCTTCCATTAGGAATCATCGAAACCTTTCTCTTTCCAGGTACTAGCATGCTAGAAACTCTGAAGTACAACAGGGAGACCCTGAAAGGCGCGCACCGACGGCTCATAGACTTGGCGAACACTCTCGGCCTGTCTAACGCGACCATATCCTTGATCGAGAGAAGAGTGTCGCAGGACAAGTTGGTGCTCTTTGGAGGCATGTTCGTCACACTAGCAGTCATCGTACTCGTCATAATATATTTAACGTAACGTCGTTTTAACTGTTTTCTTTAAAAATGTTACCATAGAGTATACATCTAACGGCGCCCGGTCTTTATAATCTGTCGATCGTTGAATCGATCGAGAAATCGTATCATCTATACTAATATTATAAAGTAGTAACATTTGTAAGTTTGTTTGTTTGTATGTTCGACCTAATCTCGGGAATTACCAGTTCAATTTGAATAATTATTTTTGTAATAGATAGCCACATTCAACGGGAGGGTTATATGCTATTTTTCATCCCGAAATTCCCTTGGGAACGGGCACAACGCGGGTAAAACCGCAGGACCCTGCTAGTTCTTAATCAATCTGTTTTAAATTTTTCTTGACTTGATTTGAAATTTATTTTCACACATTAGTCATTTATTATTACAGATTAGCCGCGCCCCGCGGTGTTATCAGTTCCCGCGGGAATTTCGATTTAAAATGTATCCCATGTGTTATTCTGATGTATAACCTATATTACTGTAAAGTTTCATAAAAATCCGTCGAGTAGTTTTGGCGTGAAAGAGACAAATATACGTACATACATACATCTTCGCAAACTACCGCATTTATAATTTTGGCTTCGGCCGCCTACGAAACCATGCTACGTAACCGGTTACGTGGGAAGAATTTTTTTTCTTCCTACGAAACCAGTTTCGTAGGAAGAAAAAAACCTCTTTGTACGTAACTGGTTTCGTAGCAAGAAAAACAATTCTTCTCACGTAACTGGTTACGTAGCATGGTTTCGTAGGCGGCCGAAGCGATAATTTTAGTAAGGTTAGTAGGAGTGATGGCGCATGGCGTCCTAGATGTAGATTCCTAATTTTACCCAACCACAATAACATATTATTTACTTTATCTACACTAATGTTGTAACATTCTACTTATGTTTCCAATACTTGACTTATAATTACTACTGTTATAGCGCAGACAACAAAACAATCAATTTAAGCAATTTCACATGATGGTATAATATCCTAAAACATCGATATCGATATCGTAAAATCTCATTATAACATCAATAAAACGCGACCAATTAACCTGGCGAGCCTTATGTCAAAATCCTCATACAAGTTGTATCAAATTTTGATATTAGGCTGGCTTTTGAAATCAGTTGGGTTATACGTGAAAACTTCGTCGAAACTACATACACAAAACTCTTTGGTAAGATCTCGCTCGCTCCTGATTGGCCCTACGCGCAGCTGCGCTCTCATTGGTTAGATTTTAATGGCGGCAAGTTCACTGTGACAATACACGTACGCGTGAAAAACTATTGTCAGCTTTTACTCTTGTTGTTTGATTAATTGCATTCTAATGAAGATAAAGTAGTGTATGCAACTGCATATAACACGGGTATTAAAACACTCGTTACTATTATGAAACTCGCTGCGCTCGTTTCATAAACTCACACTCGTGTTTTAATACCCTTCCTTATATGACAGTTGCATAAACTACTATTACGTGTTTAATTTTAAGAATATTAGTATTTTGAGATACATTTTTTGTGACGTTGAAGAAGTCTGTGAAAGTGTATTTTTATTTATATTTTTTAGTTTTATTTTTGTTTGTATTTTTTCCGAATATCAGGCTAATGTTAGTTTTATATTGACATGAAACATATTTTTGTGTATTCAGTAAGATGCTTAATTAAGACGAGCATATAATATTCAGTTTTAGTTTTTCACCAAATACTCAACCTATTTCAGCCTAATACTATTCAAGTTCTGGCAACATTCCTAATCATTTTGTAAAAGTTCTTAGTACCTAACGTATGTAAATATTATTTATATTTTAATAAAACATATGTTACATATTTTAGTCTGTTTATTGTATACATTATTTTCTAACAATTTTCAGTAGGATAGTATAAAAGACGTTTATTTTTAAATTGGCTAAGAAAATTAGTCTTTATGCTTTATTCGAGAGTGGCACAATATTATTTCGATAAATATTATCCTATAAATTAGTCTAAAATACAAAATGGAATTACCTTCATTCAATATAGTGTTTTAAGCTAATGTTATTATTCTGTGCTAATGTGCCAAATATAAGTCTACCCTACAATGTCTAAAAGCTTAACATAATTGCCAGTGCATTTAAGAAACAAATACTTTAAATAAATACTTTCGTAAAAGCTTACAATATCTTAGTGCTCAATTACGAAGTCAACGGTAAAGGCAACTGCAGTTGCCGATGTCTGCCGTTGACAACCTGGTGCATTTACAGAAATCCTAAACCGTCTAACAAAACCGAGTAGGTTTTGGCAAGAGATCTCAATGTTGGGACAATTGACGATAATTTAGCATTTATCCCATTAGGAAAACATGGTTGCGCTATAGGATCGCACTATCAGCAGAAAAAAGTGGTAAGCTGATAAGCTTGGTTCATCTAGCTAGTAGGAATCACCTCATATTCACCCGCTGGTTGCAACTATGGCGTCCTAATGAGATATGGTAATTTAAACAGAACATTAGTCTACTTCGTCGCATTTTCTTTCTCCCTCTTCTCCGGATCGCAACAAGGCAGTCGCGGTTCGACCCGAGGACACTTGAAGGCGACATCTTCTTCTACAAACGAACATTTCCCTAACTCCGGTAGCGGTTGAAGGCACTCGGTCACATTAGGGAACGGCTCCCGAGGGTAGTCGGAAGTACGGACCGCTTCGGGAGATATCTCGGGCACGGCGCGACGATGTTTCTTAACCTTCTCGAACGCGTCTGGTGCAAGACGCATGTATTCTGGTACCTGGTACGAAAATATAGGAGTAAGTATTAGCCTGAATCTCATTGTGGATATCAGAGTGGTGATAACGACTTCCTCACTATACCTACTGATACTTTCAGTGAACGAGATTTTCCATGCAGTGGAATTTCGATTTTACTTTAACGACACATAATTATAGAACATAATTAGGAGGCACTGATTAAACCATGTCACCTACTACTTTCAGAAATGTTCACCTAAATAAAATCCATGTACCTATAGAGTTGATTGCAAACTCAGTCCGTTTGTGGTTACGGTTAGGGTACATTCTCATCCAAACCGCATATGTTAAAACGCTTTTACCACAATATTTTTACTGCCCCATAATTTCATAATAGAATATGATTTAAGCATTTAATTTCACCGTATTATAATGGAGGGCTGCGTTCGGGGCGGGCCGGTGATTATAAATCAGGCATCTATTGTCATGTTTTACTACATACGGGGTCAAAGCTTCTCGGATATTTCGGTAAATTAGAAATTAGCACGGGGGTTGGAAACAAAAGAAGTTATAGCTTTGTCCTTTCTAAAAATTCTACTATTTACGAGTATATATGGGCAATAATGAAATTCAACGATATTTCTGTAGTGTATACTCTGTTATCCTATCTGATCCTAATAGAAATGTGACTAAGCGATATAAAAATCTATTTAAAAAATCAGTGGAGTGGGCGTATGTAAATAGCTTGGAAGCCACAAGGCAGCCTCGGGTTGAGCAGCTGCCTTGCCCCGAGGCCGGACAAGTGAAGACTGCTCCAACCCGAATCCCGCCGCGACACGATAAATATTTTTCAATAATTTGTTAGCAGGCTGTTTGCCTCAAGTCGAGGCTGCTCAACCCGAGGCTGCCTTTAGTGGATTCCTGGCTAATAAAATATACACAAAGAAGATTGTTTTGGAACGAAGTTCCTTATCGCGGGTTGCGAAAGGGAGCTAGACGGAAAATGGTAACGACATTTTTAGGCCAGAAAGGGACAGACAAAGAAACATGTGCACGCCAGAGAGAGACAGACAGAGAAACATGCGCGGCCTTCTCTCTCTGTCTCTCTCTCTCTCTCTCTCTTATAGAAAGCAAGCTAGATATTTTTGTTTCGTCTTTCTATTTCGCATTGAACAGTGCGGTGTCGCGACGATTATTTTTGTTGCTAATAAATAAACTTCGTTCCATCCGGGTGTCCCTTGACACCTCTCAAGTTTTTTATGTTAAAATTCGAACTAAGTACTTGTGTGTAGGTATGAAGGCATAGACAATATACACATGAATGTTTTTTCTATTTACTTCGTTGGATTATCAAGTACGTAATGTTAGTGTTACCTGTTTACAGTCGATGTTGTAAGTGCCGAGGTATCCTGGCAGCTGCTGCTTGTCCTGTTTCTCTTCCACCTGTTCCGCCTGCGAGTTCGGGGTGATTTCGTACGCGCACTCGTCGCGGGCGCGACGGGCCGCACGTTCTTCGTGGTCCTAGGGGAACATTGAGATTATTATGTGAATATTGGGATCATAAATGGGAGTAAAATCTTAGTAAATTGGAAAGGGTACATGTTGGTCCTTAGGTACAAGCACGTTAATAACAAATCCTGCTCTCTATGAAAGGTTGAAAAATCGTAATACGTTCTGAAGGTTAAAGCCGTTATGGTTTCCTTAAAAGACGGCAAACTAATAGTGTGATCATAGCACTTGGCATAGTAGGTTTTCCTGTGTCCTAGTCACAGTGATTTGGCTCTACAAGCCTATGACAAAAGCCTGTGTAGGTAGGTACGTATCTATGCGGTGCCAAAATTCATATTAGTACACATTGTTCATCGTGACTCGAAGTGCAAATAGCTGGACTGTGAAGCTATATCCTTACTGGTTCCTTAAGATGCTCGCAGAAGTCCGGATCGTCCGTGAAGTGTGGCTGCTGTCCGGGCGGGTACTCCCTGCGCGGAGGCTTCGTCTCGCGGTGCTCGTCGGCGTCGGGCCCGCTGAAGCACACCACCTTCTGATGGTCGTCGCGGGGGGCGCCCGACTTGAGGATACCCTTCAGAGGCAGTACGCCTTCAGCGACCGGTTTGCTGGAAATGTATAGGTGATGTGTATAGCCTGCTATATTGCTCTATACATACCTAAGTATTTATTTATTGTGACTCATTGCAAATCAAAAAGAATAAGAAAATATGAACAGAGTTTATGGTTGAGATACTTCTGCCATATATCATACTAGTAGCGCCCCGCGGTTTATTTTTTTAATTTAAATTTTTATGCATATTAACCATCCTCTTGAATTACTGTTTAAAACTATTTAAAAATATCCGCATCAAAATCCATTGCGTAGTTTTAAAGATCTAAGCAGCAGACAGACAGACAGCGGAAAGCGACTTTGTTTTATACTATGTAGTGATGTGATGTTAAAAACGAGTTAGTAAAAACAAGAAATTGAATATTATGCATCTACACATTCAAATATTAATTTGTATAGCTTCTTATCCATTGGTTGATAAGTGCTTTAACTTAATTGATATTTAATGTACGTTTGAATTACATCTGGTATATTTACAAAGTGCACTAAATCATACTGGTATTTCGAAAGAAATCCGAAAAGACAGCTATCATTATTCATACATATTCCACATCTGTACTTAGTTACATATTGTACTTGCTATTTGTTAAAAAATGTTTATACTAGCGGCATCTTAAGAGAAGACAATTTCACTGTATAATATTATTGGCTATCAACTATCAATATTGCGAATGCTATCCCCTTACGTAATAAGCAGCTGTTGTCACTATAGTTTCATAAATCTCCGCTGATAGCCACCAGCATTTCAATATCAAAGACTTGACCTACAAAGCCAAATTACAGCGAGAACATCTCATTCGCTGTACGCAAAGCTTGCACTGCCACATCTCATATTGAGGCGAACTTTATTATAACAGCTATTATTTTTATCTTTACTTTCCATAGTAATATTATTGAGACTACAATTTTTAATTTTGTTTGTAAATTCGGGATAATATCGAGAATTACCACTCTGATGTTAATAATTATTTTTGTAATATTACGGATAACCATATTCAAAAGGAAGTTTATACCTTAGGCTATTTTTTTATCTCGAAATGTCCATGTTAACAGGTACAGCGTCGGTAAAGCCACTAGAAGAGGCTAGTTGTTAGTGAAGTAATTACCCATTATAATCCTTTTGTCATTGGCTTATTAAAAACCAAGTCTCTTTGCAGTGCCAAATTTGCAATTGTTAAAGTGAAATTGAGTTATCTTACTAATTATCGTATTTACCACGCTTCGTTCAGATAATGAACCATTATCTATTCACCATTATAAACCATTTAGTCCATGGTTTACAAAGCCCGTTAAACAGCCGACAGGGACAGTTTGTCTATGTAACGACTTAAGCTTTTTGGCGGAAACAATCTAACAACCCGTTACTGCAACGAGAATAATTTATATTGCTATCAAAATGAGGCTTTCCGTTTAGGACTATTTTGAAGTTTTTTTATTAAAGGTATTTGTGGGAAAACATTTAAACATTAGGTATTTGTAAATATGTAGTACTTACACATCTGTATAGACTCAGACCACAATAAATAAAACTGACACATGGATAAGAATTCTGATTCGGAAAATTTACTTTTATGAATAGGTAATTAAATCCACTTCAATGTAATATATAATTAGTGGGTGTCTTTGACCTACTGCCGTCAGATCTGACATACCTTTGAGACCCGAGTGAGAGGTCTCTGTTGAGCACTCTGTACTTTAAGGCTTGGATACCCCAGCCATTTCGACATTTGAGGGGGTGAAGCAGGCGGTGAAGCCGGGGAGGAATAGTACGCGCAGCGGCCGTCGCGGCGGCGCGGCGCTGACGTCACTCTATGAGATACGGGGCCCGCGTGCGGTCGTTTTGTAACAGAAGATTGCGAAGCGCTTAATTATCTAATTCACATAATAAAAATCAGTAGTAGATATTGAATTGGGTAGAATAGTCATCACATTGATAAAATAGATTCTAACAATCAACATTTTATCGCATTTTGTATTTATCTAAATTACGTACATATCCTATCCTACTAATATTATAAATGCGAAAGTTTGTGAGGATGGATGTATGTATGGATGGATGTATGGATGTATGTATGTTTGTTGCTCTTTCACGCAAAAACTACTGAACAGGTTATATAAGCTACAATTTATAATGAATTTGTGTAATTTTGGTCGTAATAAATAAGTATTTGTAAAGCAAGTCGGAGAAAAATCACCACCGTACTGGTTTGACACATGTGACATGGTCGCCATGCGACGGCCTCCGTATGAGCACGAAGCATCGCCGAGTAGTTCCGATATACGTATGTCTTATATTTTAGTCGTTAATTTCAACGTGTGACGTGTCGTTACGATAGCATAACATTGCAATTAGTGAATGAAACCTAAGTACAGGAAGAATCATTTTGCTTATCTCGAAGGCCGCGGGTTCGAATCCGAACATTACGATTCATTTTTATTTTCTCACATTAGTTTATCAAAACTCTTTTTCATTTGAGGTTGTGTAAAGTACCTTAATATTTTAGAAAAAATCTTAAAATATATGCTGTATAAAATAAATTATCAAAATCGAAACACCTATTATAGGTATTTTTCGTTTAATTAATTTACCACTTTGTCTATTGACTACTTTTGGAAATAAACCGTCTTATAAAATTTTATCCTACTAACCTACTAATCCTACTTCCTACTTCCTACTAATATTATAAATGCGAATGTTTGTGAGGATGGATGTATGGATGGAAAAAAATCTGCCCTCTAAGAGCTATCTTGGCGTGCGCTGCCTAAACTATTGGAGTTACACAAAGATGATGTACTCGTTTGTCTTTCGCATTAAGTCAGTGGTCGGCAACCTTTTGACAGGCAAGGGCCACAAAGTAGCCAAATAAAGTAAGGCGGGCCGCTTTTGTGACATAAGGGTATATGCGGAACCAAGAGAGTGCTACAATACGCAGGTGGGAGTGTGCTACGATGCGGAGGTAGGAGTGCGCTACGTTGTGGAGGCGGAAGTGTGAAGAATACTAGACACATAATGTCGTTGACCAAATGATAGTTTGTTGCTAATGGTGGTTCTACCTACTATGTTTACTTCTTTAAGATATTTTTATATTGCCACAAGTGACGGCCACAAGTGACGTGTACGTGCGGGCGAGCAAGTAGTAACTAAAATAGAATAGTAAATTAAAGGAACTTGGGATACTATGGACCCTGGCCCAATGCACAACAGTGGCATGACTTATTTACAAGTCACTCTTTGACGGTCATATCGAAATCGACGGCCAACTCGGTGTTATGGCTACCGAAGAATAGAGTTGGGCTATGTTATGGACCATAACCGTGTTGCTCAACAGTAACATGACCCATGTCATTTGAAAGCAAAAGGCGCCTCTTTTTGCTTCGGTTTAATAAAAAAATGTTTTAAACCATATACATATCACCAAACTTAATGTGGCAGACTAAATTCCATGCGAGCGAAGCCGCGGGCAAAAGCTAGTGTTTTATAATAACCTATTTTGAAAAAAGTTTATTTTTATTATAATGTCACAATAATCACATTTTAGGCGGCCCCTAGACCTACAATAACATTGTACAATATATTTAATTGTGCAATAAGATTGAATTGCGTTTGGATCCAAAATTGGATATTGGATATATTGCACAATAAGAAAATCGTGCAATGTTTTCTTGTTCAGTCGAAGAATAGTTTGATCCCGAGCAACATATCAAATATTGCGCAATACTGACCCTACACGAAGCAATAAAAAATATGATGCAATAAAAATTAAACTCGCTCAAACTTTCGTTCAATCATTGCGCAGTCTTCAATATTAGCCCAAGACGATCAATTATATTGCACAATATTCAATATAATTGATCGTTTAGGGGCCGCCTTAATAAAATATAGAAAAAAAAGACGTGTGGCACTCGGGGACTGCCGCGGTAAAGCTATTGCATAGTTATTTTTTCTATCACTAGATGGCGTTAGTGGGGAGCGATAGGTTTTTTTTTTCTATCATTAGATGGCGTTAGTGCGGAGCCTTAGGTTTTTTGCGCGAGGTTTTTTCGTTACGGAATTTCTGGATTCGGTCCCCGCGCTCAAGGCCCGCGATAGAAGCTATGCAATAGCTTAAAATATAGAAAAAAACAATAAGATCTCAATGAGAAAACACTATGAAGTTTCGTAGCACTGGAATGAAAAAAGCGACACACGTCCGACTAGCACGGCGCCTCAGCGCATACTGTCACTCTGGGTACAAAAGAGCGAGAAACACTACGGCGCGGAAATTGTAATGGCGACTCATTCGCAAGAATCTACCACCTTTCGTTGGAAATTTATTTTAATTACAAATATAATATTGAAACAAAAATTTTACTCCAACAGTCCTGAGTCATAGTTTATTTTACATCACTCAAATTAATTTTAGAAATATGCGTTTGAAATTGTTTAACAAACTAAGTGTTTAAAATTCACAAAGTAAGGTATAAAAGACCCAACTTTGTGATTATTTTCTATCGAGGAAATTAATAGTCAACGTGTTTCGGAAACAGTAGTGTCATTAAACATATGATCAAGATTAAAAACAAACAAAAATTGTTCTTGTAACGTTAAGACTTTTGGCTAAAAAATTGTTTAAAGTAGCCCGTTTTAGGAACTCATAGGCCCTTAATCAAATGTAGATAACCTCATAAATCAATCATCATTCTTATCTAAGTTAGTAAAACTCAAAGCTCCGTCAAGTGATTAAAGGTTCTTGTATTTTTTCTAGTTCTAGTCTATTTTTGAGAATAATTAAATTGTAACAAGAAAATGTTGGAAAAATATATTCAATGGTCGAAACGATCTTTGAACGAAATAAATAATTGATTTTCCGCTGTCTGCACTATTGATTAGTAATGGCCACAATAATTTAGGTTTTGATAGTACCAGACGTCAGTTACTGCACAGAATTTTAAGTCGAATGAAAGCCAAAAATAAAAATAAAACTGAAATTGAGAGAAACGATAGATATTGGACGCAGAACCTCACACGTCAACCATCATCATCTCCAATATGAAACTCACCTGTCTCTAACAGCCCTGATGGTCTCATCATAAGAGATGCGGTCAGTGGTCTGCGGCGGCGTGGGCGGGCGGGGCGGCGACGCGCTGCCCTCCACCACATCCAACGCCATGAGGCACCGCTCCATGGCGTTGGGTTCAGCCACCGCGGCCTGCCCGATCTTGGCAAGCTGGCTCCTTACTTCTGCTGCTTGCTCCTCTCTGACTGCCATCTATATATCAAGGTTACATCAGAAGGTATATAAGCTAGAGATGGGATGTTAACAAAATCACTACTCATGTTTAACAAATATTGGCAATTTTTCAAGTTCATAAAATAAGATACACAGTGAATACAGTAAATCATTTAGCGTTTAATGTGTTAAACTCTGCATGTTTTGAAGAAGCAATCATCAGTAATGAAGTTTATACTGTTTTATAAGACGCTCAGAGTGAAAAGGAAAACATTTCCCAGGACAATAAACAACGATTTCCATGAAATGCTTTTCGCAAAAGCACTTTAATTTTGACCGAGTTTGAAGTAATACTCAGTAAGTGAGTACTCGTAGTTGTAAGCGGACATTTTCCGTAATTAGACCTCTCAAGTTGGGTCCTTTGTGCGTAAAGCTGGAGAGTCACTACTGTTAGTACCTACTTCAGATTGAAACTTAAACTTATCCCTTCAGACCAATCTTGTTATAAGTACAGACTAATAGCTTAATCGTTTTATAACAATTTATAAAGATAAGACATCTTCTGTGTCGAATATAGCATTATGTTTAGATTCTTAGTGTTCCAACACAATGGTGAAATGTTGATTTGTGATTTGTCACAGACATGTCATGTGAGGACATCCATCAATTAGTCGGTGCACCGTTGTACCGACGCGGCGCGTCGATACGACGACGTTAAAACCTCATCATTCATCATTTTAAAAAGATTGACGCCTCCACATCTATTTCTTTGAAAAATGTGTTTGAGTGATGATGTTATGAGATGTTTATAAATGGATTACTAACTTATGCCAGCGAGTTTCGTTACTGAAACTTACTACTGCGACGGCCATATCTAGACATCAATATATATGATTCTAAACGTACCTCTAACTCGTCCTTCAGGTTGCCCTCTCGCATATGATAATTGCGGACGTTGTCGATCACCTCCTGCGGGAATTTGTCTGGATTCGCGCTCATGTACCGATACACGAATAGATCGCAACCAATTATACGGAATCGATGTTTGAAAACGGGGATGATAGCTCCTGTAAATAATAAATAACGGCTAAAGGATTGGTCCAATTACTAAGCATCCGAAAAAATATCGCTTGGTTTATTAGTACTGACACAACTGGTTCTTTAAAAAAAATACCCACAAGGTAAGAGCTTTACAGGCAAAAACTATCTAAATCTCAATTTGCCGATAACTTCTAGGAACTTGAGGACTTTCGTCTAATTAGTACCTAGTTCATAACTTAAATTCAAAAGATCACTTAAACTTATAAACTCACCAATAAAAAACTTATCCGGTGTATAATAAGTGGGGAAGTTGGGATCCGACTCCGGGGTCTGGAGTCGCATAGCCTTCAGGAAACTTCCTTCACGTATTCCGGAGTTACGACGAGGCACCTCGCCTATCTTGATGGACCCGTCAGCCAGACTGTACGAGAACACGAACTTGCGACCTTCATCTTCAGGGTGAATCCAGTCGAGCTCGCACAGGTAGCGGAGGCGCTGTTAAACAGAGAACCAATTCGTTGAGGTTAAAGGTGCCTTTGAAGAGAAACGGAGCTGAAGTAGGAGTTGAAGTAGAATAAGTATCTGATGTGTTGTACCCGTTCCCGCGGGAATTTGGGGATAAAAGTAGCCTAAGTTACTTCTTGTTACATATGTTATCTGTCAGTGAAAGTCCCGTCAAAATCGGTCCAGCTATTTCAAAGATGAAGATATTTGTCGTGTGTATATCTTTATGATATGCACTTAGTAAAAAGCGATTATTTTAATATTACAAAAAGACACTTCAATTTTATTTATTTGTATAGATTTCGCCTATGTTACAATCGGCTCAAGACCATGTCTTCCATATAATATCTATAATTGAGTTCAAAGTTTAGAAATTGATATGGTACCTACTAAAGCATATTTCCAAGAACTGACTGTATATCTTACCTTCACCTTTTCTTATGTATTCATTTATGTAGTTAAATGTAATTACCATTAACCATTGGTAAGTACAAAAGGAGTATAACTGTTAGTTCCTATTTAATTAAAAGTTTATGTACCTAATTATTTAACGTTACCGGCAAACAATATTGAACATATATCTATCTGCGGTCAAGTTGTGATTATTCACTAACGCTGCAAAGAGCTGGGTCAAGGAGAACTCTAGTTATTATAGACATATTATAATTCATTGGCCAGTCTTGCTTGAACTTATAAAATATACCTTCATCTGAACATTCCCTTGAAACATGAAGTAAACAAAAAACAATGTATGTTCTCCACTCAAGAAACATTTGTAAAAAAGTCTTATTTTCCGCGAGCGAAGAAAAAACAAAACAGAAAATTGCATTTATATATTAATTTTGAACGAAATAAGACGAAGTGTTTGCGTCATAAAGCAGAAAATAGGCGAGTCGAGTATGGAGAGAGTCGCTCCGTGGATCTCGGCGCGTTGCAACTTTAATTGAGTCGAGGAGAAAATGCAAACTCAAATATCAAAGAATAATTTATATTGTTCGATAAAAATATTCGCTAACTTTACCAAACACTGTTTTACTTTGAGCTTGGCGCTTGTTAAATTTATATTTATAAATATAACGTACGGGGGAGGTGAAAATATGTATAACGGTTTGTTTTAAGTGTATTGGACGATGTGGATATCGGAATACGTTACATTCTATTATATTTTATTTATTCATTGACTTCTTGATTAGTACAAAATTACAAGATTCGAGTTCTAATTCTATCTAGATATTACCGAGGGCTATTACCTAAACAAATCACAGATATCATAGAAAAAATTTACTGAATAGTATTCATAGAGTGTGTTGTATACATAGAGGTGTGAACACCACAATCATAAACGCAGTACGCAGTGTCACTCACTAATTGGATTTATAAATAGAAGTGTTACGAACATTGATCGGTCAGGTTAAAACATCAGATCATTAAGAGGCCAAACGACTGTTTGTATTACTCGTACCAACATACTTAGCACATAAATACTAAACAGTTGTATGAGTTTACCTACATACCTGGTAATTATATGCCTTTATTAGGTAAGTGGACTCCATTAATGTTTTTGTCTATACTAATTGAATAAAGGGGAAGCTTTATTCCTGCCTAAATGTATGGGCGGACCCTCACTAAATCTGGGAAAATAACGTTAACGCGATCTAAAAATGTTCACGGTGGCGCCATCTATTAGGTCACGGGTGGAATCCCCGCGCGAAACAGTTACTGATAAATTTTAGTCATCAAATTTTAGTCTTTAACTGCCTTATTGAACGCTCTCTAACTAAAAAACTGTTAGTGAGTGTTTTGTCTCTTTTGCTCTTTGGAAAATAGCGTATGTCAGAAAGGGACAAACCATTTGATAGCTAAAATGCTTTTAAACGTTTAGAATAAGGCCTCTAGTATCTACGTTCTAAGAAGTAGTAGGTAGTAGATGTTAGATTTTGAAAGTAAGATTAAATTATATCTTTGACTACTTGACCTAGATAACTACTACTATCACTGAAATAAATTTAAATGATCCCTAATCTGTTAAAATGTGACGTATACTAATATGGCTATGTCAAGTTGACGGTTCCTCATTAGGCTGTTCAAATATTTTCAAGAGCAGAAATCTGCTTTATGGGTCGTTATAGTACTGCCTGGGGCAGATATATTAAGTCTAAAAGTAATTGAGTGTTTACCTTAGCAGCATTTAGATTGTATTTGATGACATCTTTATGAGGAGGCTTCGGTACAAGTCCATAGCACGACCCGATAGAGTCCTCCGGAGCACCGATTCCAATATGAGGCGGGAACGTCTATGAAGAAATATCATTTACGTCAAAAATGTTTACTTATTCAGATTTTAATCTACGTCAAGATGTATATGAAAAAAAAGCTCATAGACTGTTATAGAAAGCTCAATATTTTGAATGAAATGTTTATACGAAAACGACAAACAAACTATAGTTATTAAACTTAATATTATCAATAAAAACATTGATTTCAACTAGTTAAAACGAATTATGCTGACTATAGAGAAATATTTATTTTTTATTTTTCATAATAATTAAGTAGTTTGTGGGATCAAACGTCTTACCCTCTTGAATTCCTTTGTTTTGTCTTTTTGAAACACGACAGCTGGAGGCTGTTCTACGTTTAGCATTGTTCTAGAATGTAGACGTACAAATGTATTAGAAATGGTAGAGGTACCACGTTTCTATCCTTTATTAGATAAACGTAACTGAATGATAAATAAATAATACTTATTTGCTAATTAATATGCTTAATTTTTATTAGGTATTCATACTATTGGTAGCATTATTATTTAGAACCTACCTAAGCCCAGTTTTATGCCTTCTCATAAACGGTTTCAGAAAAAAGTAAAGCTTAAGTTTATTAGATATTATTTTACATAATTTTTATAATCGACATTTCAAATACCTACCAAAATTAATTTAAACATGTCTAGTTAAAGGTAGTTCTGTGGCGCCAACCAATTATGTGAACACGTGATTGACAACAACTAACAATTAACCGTAATTATAAAACAAAGGCCGTTTATGTCCAACAATACATTGTCAATAGGTCAATAGTAGGTAGGAACTATCTATGTACTTAGAAATAACTACGCAACGTAACCTCCTTGGGCATCTATTTAATCGCCAAGTAGGTTATAGGTATTTATACGCACATATAAAACTCCTTTATAGCTATATCACTGCCCATGTAATATCTACACTACAACCTCCTTACATTCCTGGCTACATTTCCATGTTTAAATGTAAACCCAGCGACTACGTTTCTCATTCCCAAGCTTGCTCTGAAACGATCCCACTTTGTACCTTTGGCATTCAAGTTTTCTAGAATTCCTTTCTCATTTAGATCATCTCAGAGTTTTGAAAAGGTTAGGTTTTAACTTTTAACATCCTGTGAGAAAACAAAATAATCCTACGTACAATGACAAACATAAGTCAACGACATAATTTCATACATGAAACTAATAATGGACGGAAAAATTCTTAGCCATATTTAGATAAATTACCAGTGCGTAGAAAAAACGTAACGTTGTGGTGAGATGAAACTGTCACGATATGATAATATTATAATATAGTCAAAGAAAATAATATACAAGAGAGGTTGAGATGAAGACGTTCAGTATACAATCCCCGCTAACGCGCTTGTTATGTGTGACGAGTGACCCATTGTCATGCGACAATATGCTCCTATATCATTGTTTAGTAGTCCCTTCATTGTACAAGTTCTCCGTTCCGCCCGTTTGTCGATAATGCGATAGTAAGCTCACATCTCTGCCAAATCTCTTACTAACTATTTAGCTGCTACGTAAGTGATTAAGCACTTGTAAACTTTACCAAACTATAGTTTGATTATGAAGTTATTTGACTTATGAGTTATCGTTTCGAAATTAGGTGCCTCTATTGTTTGAACGCCGTTTTAACGGTGCTAATTTAATAGTGAAGTACGATTGTAAGTTACAGCAGTAAATAAAGTATTATCAAACTAAATTTAGTGTGGTATAAAAGTGTATTTAGGTATCTTAAAGGACTGCATGTTTGTAGTTGCGTAGCCACCCATCGAATTTTTGAAACGTGCCAAGAATTTTATTACATTCTCAAGTTAGTTACGCAACGGAATCCTGCGGTGCGACCGTCCGACCCGCCGCTAATCCTGATTTTATTTTCAGTGCTTACGTTCTCGCCGTAATCACGTAACAGTGCCTACGCATTCACATCATTATACTTATTTACGATATTTTTCTTAACTTAAACGGCCATTTTACATTTTACTGCTGACTCACAACTTTTAGTTCAAGTATTAGTAACGGCAGAATAAGAATACGCTCGTGTATCAATAAATACTTATAAAATTATTGAATCACTAATCGCGTGTTCATTTAGTAAAGTTGGGCCACGAAAACAATCAGAGAAATTATTGAAATATTTACCTCAATAGACAAGACAACGTAGTACATAAATCATTTTCCCTTCAAGATGAACCCGAGAACATGAAATGTGCGGAGTTCATCTCGTTATGAATAGTTTAGTAGCTGCAATACACAGGAGGTGTTTCCTCATAACATCTACGGAAATACCTACTCTTCTTTTATTGTGAATCCAATTTTTATTGCGCACTAGGAGCTGCGGAAATTTCGCCAACAAACACCAATCAAATGCGGTAATAATATTTAATTGCTGGTTGTATCCGAAAAGTGAACTGTAAAATATTCTTACCTGTAATATTTTCTTGTGAATGGGTCACAGTTGCAGAGTAGGAATCTCCTGCCGAGCACGAAGACGGTCTCCCCGACTATCAGGTCTTTAGGGGCGTAGTACTCCGTAACCTCTTCTTCAGTCGTCTCCATGACACCCGATGGGAAGGAAACTTTAAAACAAACGCTCATTGCAGTTTCAATTCAAAGAAAGTTTTTTACGACACCCAATTACTTTCCAAATGGGTATGTTGATTATTCAAAAAACGAACAGAACCAAGTATTCTTTGGCCGAGTTTAGTTAAGCATCTTTGTGTTCATAAATCAGGGAGTGTAAATCTGTTTCTTAAGTTTAACATTGAGAGTTCCGCAGTAGGCTGATTACGGAGACGTCGCAAAAAGCGTTTTCTTCAGTTGCAATAATTCATAATCTCTTTAGTAAAGAAGTTCGGCTCGGAACGGCCCGGCGACTCCTCAAAGTTTCATGGCTTAATCTTCTTAAAAGCAGCCTATTAATATAGCGCAAGTCGCTTTATTTATTCTCTTTGAAAATATTAAATCCGGTCTATTATTTCAATTAAATTGCTAAACATTTGAGATTTAAATACTTAGCTAGAAAATATATGTTAATAGAGAATTTGTGAGCATTTTATCATTTGATATTAGCATAATGTTACATAAGTAAAACGTTCGTTGTAAAGCAGTTCCGTGGAGAGCATTTAGTTTGTATTTCAGCTATCTGCCCGTGGGGATTAACTAGGTGCACTGGTCCGTGCTAACTCCAACAAAGTGGAACACCGAAATGCTATTTGAAAAGCTAAAAATGCGGAAACAAATGACTTTACCGTGTAAACTGAAAACGGTTTCAATGTACACTTAATACTTTACATAACGAAAACAAAATAGAGCGAACAAAACATCATATTTTAAAAGCTCAATATTTTGACGTAAGATAAAAATATGCAACGATTCCGAACGCATTATTGTAAGGGTCCTTTATCCCGTTAGGTCGATTATTTATTGAGAAAAGGCTTGGAATATTTCCCCTTACTCTGGGGCACATATCATTCCTACATTCATTTTTTATCGGTATTTTCGTGCCGGGTCTAACAAGCGCCATTGTAAGACCATTAAAGCTTTTTGTGTGATCTCGGTCACATTTAGCTGGAGCTTTGTAACATTATGTTATCGAATGTAAGTATCAATCACATCTAAGTAGAAGGACAATAATGCATGACTTGTCATTCCAATGTATACTTTGTTTAAGAGACCCATCAACAAACCTAAATAAATATATTTCTTTCGTTGTAATGACAAGTCAGCTAAAGTTCGACTTACTTGGTTTTTCTTTCCATTTCTTTGGCAATTTTGTTTTCTTCAGAAGTAAAGGAAATGGATCTTTTCCTCCTCTCCCATCGTGCAATTCCTTCGAAATATAAAACACCACAATGAGTATTTGTCTTGTTATTAGACATTAAATATTTACTATCGGTTCGAGAGGAACCGTCGCCATTGCGCTCTCCGAGGAATTTTTATTGAGCTTCTTAATTGAAGTGCGCCCTGACTCACAACCTCCGATAAATATTCATTGTTCTGATTTTGTAACACAAAACTGTTAAAATTACTTTGTTTTCTCTTGAATTGAGTCGGGTAATGGAACACCGGTAAATGAATAAACGATAGTAGTCATTATGGAATGTGCAACACAAACTGTTACCTAACTTGAAGTATTTTCTTTGTACTCGTAGTGAACCTATCAAGTAATTAGATAATTAACTGGAAGCAATTTTCGTAAAAGGCGCATCCAGTTTTCCTAGAATCAGTGTTAGCAGAAAAACTGTACTGCGTACTGATAGATATATTTTAAGGGTCTGACGTCATAGTTGTATAAAGTTTTATGCTACGTATGAGGGCAGAATACGGAGGAAATAACCTTGATGGCGATAGTGTCATCTTGGAGAAAGTAGAGCAACTTGTAATCTCGTAATTCGCCATACTCCGAATCTCGGTCGTCCCACACCACGTCAAAGCTGTAACAATATAACATATTGCCGCGTTAGGTAGAAAAATGCCTTCGCATCTATTATTAAACACAGTTTTTAGATTTATTATGACATCGGTACTCGGGCTCACATAACCTGAGTTACGTGAAAATATTTATCAACACCCCATGAATAGCTTCAGGAAGGTCGGTAACTTATTAACGAGATAAGATTATGGAACTTGGAGCGTATTTTTTCGTATTGCAAACTTATTGATCTCGAAAGGGAATAAAAAGTGTCCTTCCACAAGTATTCCGCAGGGGACTGCGTAGAACAGTGATTTATTAACAAGTCAAGAGTGCTGAGACAGCGAGTCTATCTTGAGTTTAGTGGCCGAGGATAACATAACTTACTGTCATGAATAACTAATACCGGCCAATCATCACTAATTGATTGTTTGCAATCTAACTTTAGGCGTTCGACTCAAAGTTGTGGGGAAAGTTTATTCGGTTTAGACATTATTATTCTAATTTCGTTTGAGATCATTGATAATGACGTCGCAAACAGTCCACTGCAAACATTGCTTAATGAAGTTCACGATAACTTCATAAATAATTAAGCAATAACGTACAAGTTCCTAAACAGGACCCCTTTGAAACAGATTTAGTTTTCCTCATTAATTCATAACACGAGCCTTCTAAGAAATAAACAATATTCAATTTAATTAAGCACTTCTCTTGTAGTCTAATTATTTACTGTAGTTCGAGAATTCATGTCAGTAATTGCGTAACGGGAAGGGACTAGCAATGTTCAATAAACTTTGTAAATAACTAAATAAACAGCGAGTAGCGATAAAACAATTGAAGACGCATTACTTGTTATTAGAATTGTGTAAATAATTTTAGTACCTAGACCACATCTGCACAGATGTTAGATATCAAATATGTATCTACGTCGGAACAAAAACAAAGCCTAAATTGTGATTTATCAAGTTAAAATCAATTTTTGAGATGTTAAGTAGGTAAACAAGTTATTAAAACATCAACTACGAGTATATTATCTAAGGCCATATCTATACTAATATTATAAAGCTGAAGAGTTTGTTTGTTTTGTTTGTTTGTTTGTTTGTTTGTTTGTTTGTTTATACGCGCTAATCTCAGAAACTACTGAACCGATTTGAAAAATTCTTTTTGTAATGGATAGCCACATTCAACGGGAAGGTTATAGGCTACTTTTCATTCCGAAATTCCCACGGGAACGGGAACAACGCGGGTAATACCGCGGGGCGCTGCTAGTTTAAAATAAGCCTCGTATTATATCATTCGCTCTAACCCCTTAAACTTATGAAACGAATTATGGCAAAGGAAAAGAACCAATACATCAGTGGATTTAGTTATATCAGCGGAAATAAAATCCTCGACCTTTTGGCTATCGCCGTTCCTCTATGTATATCATATTCACACATATAAGGCTCTGCTGATATTTATGCAAATACTATCATTTGCTATTAGCATACGACTCCGGATATTGACGGAAGATTCTATTTACTACGCATTGTCCTTTATTGAACAGGGTTCAACAGGGTCGTTACAAAACCAGCAAAACATTTAATTTATATATACTATTGGAAATTCTCGAAGCTTTCATTTCAATAAACTGTTTCGTAAATACTTATTCTTAATTTTGTTTTATGTAGGTACAGTGCTATAACTTTTAAAGTAACTTCAAGATATGATATCACTTAATTTAAAGTCATGAAGGAATGTAGTTACCTTCTTAACTGGGTAGATTTCCATATTTTCATTATAAGAGTCTTGTTATTTATAGCTTACCTACTTAGAATAAAAATCCCTGGAATGATATAGGCCTCTGTTTATGGATCATAAAAGACGGCTGCGGTGGGGAAACCGATTGTCGACTCGAGAGGGAACTTTAGGTAGGCACTTATAATACTGTATAATGATTCTCGTTTTCAGCATCGGAGGAAATGTAAAATAAATTATCTTCCATCAACTTCTTAAATATTTCTTTATGCTTATGTCAAAGTTACTATGACGTTGTAAACAACTTTTGAATTCTAGGGAATGTTTAGGTTTAGGAATATTATGTAGATACCTAATTAAAACAATCACAACGTCAACCTCACAACTTAAAACACAGAAATATTTCAGTTACAAACGGCGGTGGAGCGTCGGAAAAAAATCGCTTCTATTTTGCCGTCTAAGTATAGTCAGCATCGTTAGCAGACATACGAAAAGTGGAAAATCGAAAGCCTGTATTGAAACAATCAATGTATGTGAACCAGGTTCAGTAAACACACAAATAAAATCAAAGAAAACACCGATCCGAACATATGTTTTTTCAATAGTATATATTAGAATAAATACAATAGAATATATACATTAAAATAAGTTAGATAGGTACGTATTACAGACGTTTCTATTTCTGTGATGAAATTGGTTTTCACAATTACAATAGAATATACATTATAATAAGTTAGACTGGGGCTCTGGTCGGAGCAGTAAGCGGTACAAAAGGTACGTAATTAAAGCCAGCAATTAACATGGAAGTAATTCTTGGTGAGCTTCCGAATCGCGGCGGGCGTCCGGGCGTCCGGGCGGGCGGTCCCGCCAGCCTCCACCCTCGGACAACCTATTCCGATCCTATATTCAAAGTACATATATCTACTATATTCTAAGCCTTTGAGTAGAATTTGAATAAATTTATATAAAATCATAGTAGTTAAAATATTTTAAACGATACCTAAGACATCTCAAAGTTTACATTGAATATATTAAAACAGTTTCTGTCTGGAGGAGATGATAACGATATTATCGCAGAAGGACTACTACCCTGCTGTCATTGGGGCATTAAACAAATGACTTAATCCAATACCCTCATTACAAAGTGTCAAGGTTTGATCTTAGAAGTTTATATCGATGTCCCTCGACTGGAAACTAGGTCTTCTTCAAATATGTACGGAGCCTGGGCTTAATTAAGACAACGTTGTTGCAATAGGACCACAATTCTATTTCAGGTTCTCATGAGCGGCCGGCTTCAATTTTCCACTGTTTACTTTCACAAGGGGGAAGGGGGCGAAGGTATGAGGGCAGGGTGGGCTACGCTTTCTACGGGGGTAATGGCTCAATTCTGCAAATACTTATACGGGTTTTGCACTAAAGATACGATCAGGTCAAACGTTAGGAACAGGTATTCGGGCTCATTTCAGACAATATAAACGTTTTCATGCGAGTTATTTAGGTATTGCATGGTAAATAAAATTAATTCAATACCGAAGGCATGCGCATAGGAATACGGTCGGAAAAGTTTGGGGCCGACCGCTTTCACGCCTGATACTATTGCTAAGGCCAAGCCGTTTTAGCATAAAAGTGGTAGAACGCCATTTTCTCTAAGTATAGTACCTATTTATTACATGGACCGACGCCTCCGAATATAGGGGTACAAAGGTGCATGAAACTCAGCAGTCAGCGTATATATATGTATAGAGAATATAGTAGAAATCTATTCTAGTCTCTCATGCATAAACAGGTAAGCAAACTCGAGTTGAGTGACATTAGTTGGTGGGAAGACAAATCCGAGTCAGTTAAGGTAACGTAACCCTAGGGAACAGTGGCACAGTGCCGCTCCAACACAATGCTAGTTGGCAGTTTCAACTGACTTCTAATTAGATTCCCAAAGCCCCACACAATTTAATTAACTACAATTGAGTACCTCCAGCTCGACAATGCAGCTAGTTGTCGGGAGGTGGAAGGTTTCAATGAAATTATGCGGACACGGGATTATTTGGACACAACAACCACCGTCAATGTTTGCCAATTGGGAATTGTCCGAATGTTCGTCTCCAATGCGGTTCTAATCGGGCACACTGGCCGTTCATGCACTGTCAACAATCTACATTTCATGTGGCTTATTTGAATAATTTTCAAACATAATACGTTTACTGTTACTGTAAAACTGTACTCTAACACTAGGGCTTGCTACTTAGCTACTCAATGGTAGCCCAGTACACGTATCCCAGTTAATATATTACAACTTAAATAATTAAATTTACTATTTATCTAGCTTTTAATATAGATTGATTTCTATTCAAAATTGCATATTAAACAGTCCATTTTAGTCAATTTTCAAAGCTCGTAAGGTACATGTCAACGTAATAGGTCGCTATACGTTTTCATAACGGGCGGAAACGTCCTGTCCACCTGTGCCCCAACAGATTCTATTGCAAGTCGACGATACATCAAATACGACGAAAATTGAGAACCGGCTGACGTGACGTGCCTACCTATATAAAGCAAGTACGGTCAGATAGTTCAGTAAATGGATGGAAAAACTAAATCTGTCTTTCAAAAGGTGGACTAGTCGCATTTTGTGACTTATAATAACTTATGCATCAGATTAGCTAGAAGTGATAAAAATTGTTATTGTGATTTTATCGCCATATCAGGTAAAGTTATATGACTAACGTCAAGCGTGATAAGAGTAAAATAATTGCCTATTCCAATTTTGAACAATCTCTGCGCCTTCTTTGACTTTATTGTGGCTTAATGTTTGAAGCCAAGTGGTGGAATCTTACAGGTCAATATTATTACAATAATACACCGGCTATTCACTGCGGTTTTACCAGTGGAATAATTAGTTGTTACCGTGTCAATTCCAGGACGAAAATTGTTATGTTACGTCACCATAGTTTAGTTCCTTTCACGCTTATCACATATAACTACTGTACTTTGGTTGTATGAATATTGCAGACGTTATGAATTATGATATAAAGTAGACTAGCTGTCCTGCGTGGTGGTTCCACCCGCGACTCAATATATGTCGCTAGTGTGAATCTAAACCGTCCAGGCTGCCACCCAAACGCATACAAAAAAAACATTCAAATCGGTCCAGTCGTTTAGGAGGAGTTCAGTGACATACACCACGTATAGTAGAATTAAATATATAAAGATAAAGT
This sequence comes from Cyclophora punctaria, assembly GCA_951394245.1. Taxonomy (NCBI): domain Eukaryota; kingdom Metazoa; phylum Arthropoda; class Insecta; order Lepidoptera; family Geometridae; genus Cyclophora; species Cyclophora punctaria. The sequence goes on from OX596171.1 coordinate 5,781,426, forward strand.
TTACGTGGCACGTTGATTGTCCGCGATGGACTCCTAAACTACTGAACTGATTTTAAATCTGATTTGCACATTTTTTATGGCAAAACAACGTTTGCCGGGTCAGCTAGTATAAATATAAAAAGCTTTTTTGTCTTACGCCAGAACTTTTCCATCGTATTCCAAGAAGCGGCGCAGGGGGTCGTCTTTCTTGAAGGACCTCACGGGCGGAGGAACCTTCTTCCAATGCTCCTTCATCGAGTACTCGTCAACCGGTAAAGCTTCCTCCTTCGCTAACTCAATCCCTTGGGACTCCAGCCATTCCTTGAAAATGAAAGGATTTAAAGAGGATTTACATAGTAATGCATTCTGTAACGAGTTCAATGGAAACTTTTTTAAGCGTACTGTGGAATGTTTTTCCTTTTAATCCTAGAACTTAGGTATATTTTACTTGGTAACTACTGTTGGAGAGTATTTTTGTCTGGGTTATAGGTCGGTAGAAAATATATGGAATTAGAACCTAATACCGAAGTACATACATAATTTTTAGAACATTTTAATTAGATAGAATATGTAATCCAACATCGACCTGCGCTTAAATCGATAATAAAAAATATATTAAAACAATACAGTTACATACATTAGATTAGAGTGTTCGCGAGTTAGAATTTATTTAAAAGTAGCTTATCTGTAATTTCAACTAACGTGTCATCTGCCTCCGTGGCGCAATTGGCTAGCGCGTTCGGCTGTTAACCGAAAGGTTGGTGGTTCGAGCCCACCCGGGGGCGTTTCTTTTATGTTTGATACAAATAACAAATAGTATAAAGAATTTTGCATAATGAGAAAGGCAATGTTTGCATCATATTTTTCTAATCAATGATACCTACCAATGAAGTACTCGGAAAATTGATCTAAAATACACTAGCTAATTCTAAAACCACAGGTCATTTCAATAAAAGAGTAATTTCCGATACGCTATGATTGGCTTCGAGCTCGCTGAAACGCCTGACCTATAGAATCAATCGACTCAATATTAAATCAACCAGCAAAATGGAAATACGGCAATAAACTATTTTTCTTTTTAAGTAGGGGAATAGTAACAATAATATTTTACAGAAATACAAATACCTAACAGGTATAATACACTCATGTTATTGTTGTTGCTTTGTTTATTCACGATGATGTTGCTGTTATCTTTTTTTTTTACTAATAATAAACCTTGAACTAAACGTATTGCTATTGGTACCTATCTTTATTACCTAAGACTAAAATAATGTATCACCATGACAAAAATAGGTTAGCGTCGAATCGTAGATAACCGATAGCAAAAGGAATTGTGATAGCAAACCACACTTAGTTAAATTTGAAATAAAAGATAAGGCGAATCGACATTCACGGTGTGTTTGTGCGAACTTAAAGGTTGATACAACCTAACCAATAATTATCTACAGGCGCGCATAACTATACATCGCCTTCACTCGTTCGGTCATATTCGGGGAGTTGCTCAAACTAGGCATTAAAAAGTAATCATGGATTCGTTATCACTGAACAATTCCGCCGTGCAGGCGTACATCGTGTACTCCGCCATCTTGGCTCTCAAACTGCTGTCACTCTCTTCATTGACCGCTTTGACGCGAACCTTCCGCGGCGTCTGGGCCAACCTTGAAGACGCGAAGGCGTTGGGAGGAACTGTCAAGTTGGACGATCCGAAGGTGGAGAGGATAAGGAGAGCCCAAATGAACGATCTAGAAAACATTCCCGCTTTCTGGGTGCTGGCAGCGCTGTACCTGACGACTGGACCCTCTTCCTTCTTGGCGGCGATGCTGTTCCGCGCCTTCACCATCAGCAGGATCGTCCACAGCATCTTCCACGCCATCATCCCCATCCAGCCCGCGAGAAGCGGCGGATTCGCCGTATCGTTCTTAGTAAACGCCTACATGGCTTTGAATGTGTTATTTTATTACATCCGATCAGTATAAAAAAATATTGTGTAATATTTGTAACAAACAACACCTGTTATGAAATTATAGTGATAAAGATGATAACTTTTAATAATAACAATACTTGTAAGTTCAAACTCATGTTTATTTTTGTCCCAAGGACACACACGGCTGTTAATTTAAGTACGTAGGTACCCTAGATATATATGTATTTAAATATACAAGACAGACGTTAAAAAATTAAAATTGTACAAAGAAACGAAATACGCTCTAAATTTCCTAAATTCTCATACATTGAGTAATAACAATTTAGGCAAAAACGAAAAAACAAATTTTGGTTGGTTGTATCGCGCGCCGGCCGGGTACCGGTATCTGATGTAATATCGAACCAGTGTGAAGTATGGAACAGGCCCGTCACCGTGACTAGCGTTTTGAGTTGAGTGGGCTTCATTATACACTCGCTATCTCAACTGAACTAAACAACAACCGTTCATCGGTACACTGTGGTTGCGCGTCTCGACTGCATTACATCGCAGTGCTTTTAAACATCATAAATCATGGCAGCAATACTGTCCCAGCCCGCCGTTCAGTCTTACATTGTATACTCAGGTATACTAGCATTGAAACTCTTCGCTGTAACCGTATTGACGACTAGACAGAGATTCAAGAAGAATGTGTTCGCAAATCCAGAAGATACGAAGAGCACGAAAGGAAAAGTGGGCACGGACCCGGACGTGGAGCGCGTGCGGCGCGCGCACCTCAACGACCTGGAGAACATCCCCGCGTTCTGGGTGCTGGGCGCGCTGTACCTGACTACGAGCCCCGAGGCGGCGTGGGCCACGCTGCTGTTCCGCGTGTACACCGCGGGCCGAGTGCTGCACACCATCGTGTACGCCGTCAAGCCGCTGCCGCAGCCCAGCCGCGCGCTCGCCTTCGGGGTGCCCTTCCTCATCTCCATATACATGGGCGTCAAAGTGGTCACACACTACATCTCCGCGCTATAACTTCTACAAATTTTCTGAACGTGATCACATGCATTAATTTTAAAAATCTCAAGGTTAATGAATGTTTCAAACTATTAATTGAACAGATATATGTGTTTAGGTAGGTATGTATATTTATAAATGGTGTAGTTTAAGTTTGTTAAAGAAAGTTACTTTATTATTTTTATATATAAAAAATAGTTTAAATGTTGGAGGCGTATTTTATTTTCCCCCCATAAACTTATCTACTTTTCACACTACGTCCACAATATCAAATAAATTAAATATTCTTAAGTAAAAAAATAAACCATGTATGTAGGCATGTCCATATAATTCTCTTCGCATCAATTTAATTAAGCTATATCATAGGAAGATGATGAGACGTAAAAAAAACGTCACCAAGTTCTTCATGTTTCTGTTTGTTGTTTATATTTTTTGCCGGCCGGCATGTGATGACATCATCGAACCAACTAGAGAGAAGTGCGAGATAGTGCGGTGACAATGACGGCAGTGCCGAGCGTGTGACCGAACGGTTTCGGCTTCAGTCATCTTCGGACCAAACAACGAATTTGGCCATGTTCCGGTTAGATGGAAAATTACCGTCGAAAATTCTATTAATGTTTTGTTCGTACTTTAATAAAGTAACAAATGAATTGTTAGCATGAAGTAAGTACAAAACTCCCGCTCACGTTGACATTCGTTAAGCATGATTTAAGATTTATAATGACATCAAACCGAATTTTCGGCTTCGGTCAATTTCCGAAAAGTACCGCGTCTACAGGGTCGCCTGCTGCATGGGTCGAACATTGGCAGTAACCGGAGGTTTATATTAAGTGCTTGAACAGGTAATAATAATGAATGCCTCAGAGTCGCGGGTTATTGACGATTATTAGATGTCACAGTATGATAGGATGTTCGCCAATCCTACTAATATTATATAAATGCGAAAGTTTGTGAGGATGGATGTATGTTTGTAACTCTTTCACGCTAAAACTAGTGAATGGATTTGGATGAAACTTTACAGTGATATAGGTTTATATATCAGAATAACACATACATTTTATCCCGAAATTCTCGCGGGAACGGATACAATGCGAGTAACACCGCGGAGCTCGGCTAGTGATATTATAAAAAAACAACATTATTCCCATATACGTAACTAATTTTCATTTATTATTTGAAGGTTTTGGGATATCTTGAGGAGTCTATCTGATCCAGAAGTCCATCACAGAGAATCATGTATGTATTGATGAGCCACTTTTGATTTTAACTTCAAACACATTAATTATTGATGACGAATGACTTGGCAGGTGTTAGAACGTGGGCGGGCGGCTTTGTTTGTTCTAAAATGCAACAACTCGACATAACTTTAATGTTTAAAGTAATGACTACTTATATATATTTTTTGCAGTGTTAACTTCAGCTTTTGGAGATAGAGTGAAGACCGATTGGTTTTCGCCAAATTCGATCTTCTGATAGGACAATACCACCATATCTGGTATCTGTTATCATCGACCCAAAATGAAGTACCTACGCAGTTTGGTCACCGTGACTAGCAATTTCTTTGGGCTGATATTATAACTCGCCATCTAGTCAACGACAACCATTCATTCCTTGCTGCGCAACTCGGCTATATCACTGTGCACGTCACCTCATTAATCATGGCGTTCGTTCTGTCGGATCCAGCCGTTCAATCTTACTTTTTATACTCAGGTATACTAGCACTCAAACTTTTCATTGTAACCATTTTGACTTCGAGACAGCGAATAGCCAAAAATGTGTTCGCAAACCCTGAAGACACAAAGCGCTCGAAAGGAAAAGTGGGCACGGACCCGGACGTGGAGCGCGTGCGGCGCGCGCACCTCAACGACCTGGAGAACATCCCCGCCTTCTGGGTGCTGGGCGCGCTGTACCTGACCACCAGCCCCGAGGCGGCGTGGGCCACGCTGCTGTTCCGCGTGTACACCGCGGGCCGAGTGCTGCACACCATCGTGTACGCCGTCAAGCCGCTGCCGCAGCCCAGCCGCGCGCTCGCCTTCGGGGTGCCCTTCCTCATCTCCATATACATGGGCCTCTCGGTAGTTTCACATTATATCACCGCGCTGTAAGTTCTAGAATGTGGCTCCCTGATAACATCAATTAATTTATAGTGACTATCTTATCGAACTTTAATGAATGTTTATCGTAAAACCCGAACAGAATTGTGTGTTAAGTGTAAATCATTTATGAATTGAAATTTAAGTATGTTAAATAATGTTGTATAATAAAAGAATTTAAAAATATAAAGTTGAATATTTCTAAGTGTATCTTTTATTCATATCCCAAAGATTCACACTTATTTAAAACAATATTATATTGTATTATTCATACTTATTTAAAGTTATTTTTATCTATAAATGTCTAATTAACATCAAACACTAGTTACATTCTTAAATGCCGATAAAATAAAGAAAGGTGAAATAAATAATTATATGTGTGTTTATGAAAACGACGATCTTTGGTTCTGTTTGTTGTTTGTATCGCGCGCCGGCCGGCTACTGATATAATATAACCGGTGAACTGGAGTGAAGTATGAAACAGTTCGATCACCGTGACGACAGTGTCGTGTCGTTTTAGCGGTCGAGGCTTCGGCTTCGGCCTTCTTCGGACCAATTTTCGGCCAGTGGCCGATTTTAAATTGTATAAAAAAAATAAATTACAAAGGCCAAAAAAGTCTTTAAACCTGCCTGCGTGAATTTATTTTTAAGGTTACCGTAACGAAAAGAATTAAATGAGTTTATAATAATATGAATTATGAAGAGTGTTAGTAAATCATCAACTCTATTCCTGAGATTTTTGTTGGCTGTTATCTGAGCTTTTCTTAAAGGTTTATCTTCGGTTTTAACTGAAAATATTACAAAAACGTAATAAGTTACTCTTGGCTTTAGCCAAAAATCACGATCATTAATTTTTAAGTTGGTTCGAGGACTTTTTTAAGATTTTCGGATTCAGCCCTAAATTGACCTTTGGTCTTGTCACATGTTTATTAATTTTTGACACTGATCGGGATATTTTGCAGAAACCGATTAATCACGTTCGATTTCGGTCAAAACTTGGCCTTCGGTCAAGCACTAGTTACATTATTACAGTCCATGGCACTCGCTTCGCTAGTTATCTCAAGTCTCAACGCAACAGTACCTACATCGATCATTCATCTACAATTGCTCGTCTCGGATACATCGCTCCTACACATAATATTTAAAAAATATGGCTTCATCTATTCTGTCCCAGCCCGCCGTCCAGTCCTACATTGTATACTCAGGTATACTGGGATTAAAAGTCTTCGCTGTAACATTCTTAACAGCGAGACAAAGATACGCGAAGAAAGTGTTTATGAACCCTGAGGATTGCAAGAGCACGAATGGGAAAGTGGGCACGGACCCGGACGTGGAGCGCGTGCGGCGCGCGCACCTCAACGACCTGGAGAACATCCCCGCGTTCTGGGTGCTGGGCGCGTTGTACCTGACCACGAGCCCCGAGGCGGCGTGGGCCACGCTGCTGTTCCGCGTGTACACCGCGGGCCGAGTGCTGCACACCATCGTGTACGCCGTCAAGCCGCTGCCGCAGCCCAGCCGCGCGCTCGCCTTCGGGGTGCCCTTCCTCATCTCCATATACATGGGCGTCAAAGTGGTCACACACTACATCTCCGCGCTATAACTTCTACAAATTGTCTATTTAATTAGTTTAAGTGTTTCTTTGTTATTAAAGTCTGTATTATATACCTATAGTATTTATGAATGGTGCGGGCCTAGCATGTTGTTAATTTATAAAATATAAGAAGTGGACTAGTTTTGAGGTATGATTATATTTTATTTAACTCCCAAAGATTAAAAAGAAAATAATTAATTATGTACCTAATGTTTACACACCTGTCGACCTTGGCCGATGTACCTAGCCTATAAAGTGTGTTAGTATATTTTTGCAAAGCATTGTTAAAGGCTGGGAACGTGTGTTAGTTTATAAAGTGGCCAGAGCCGAGTATAAAGGTCTGTTGATGCTGCTATAAACACATTTCTTTAAGCCTCCCGACCTTCCATTCGGCTTTATTCGGAAAACCATCGGACGGTTTTACGGCAGCCATTCGTTTCAAATTATTGCTCTATTATTGCCGAAGGAACCACATGAATTTAAAGTCACACTAACTAATAAATCCTTATTCTCTTGGTTTACTTCAAGTCCCTTCGTCAGTTCATGTTTATTTGCTATCGTAAAACTACTTGCACAACAACAAATACATAATCATTATCTTATAATCTTATCTTATATACCTTTAAGACACTCATGTACCTATTTATAGGTATAAATATCATCTTAACTCCCACTGAATCTTTTCTAGAATCCATGTCCTTATTAAATGTAGTTTTTATTTTTATTAAGTTAAATGTCGAATCTTTTAGCCTTTGAACTTTTGATGTAACATTTAATGTAGGTTTAAAAATGTAAAGCCAAATAGGTACCTACCTAATTAATTAATTAAATAATACTTGGTCCCTTGATCAAAACACCTTCAGAAACTGTCCTATGCCCTGAGTTAACTGCATAACGTGTGTTAACAAAGTAAAGTATCAAAATAAAAACATATCCGAAGACAGCTGCTTGGGTACTGTGTGCATTGTAGGTATAATAATGTAATGTGTCCAGTCGTGACCTTGTACGCCGCGCTACGTAAACTTTATATTAACCTAAAAATATCACTTCGTCCGTACGTTCGGTCCAATCAAATCAACAACAACTGTTAATACATTCGGTAAGTACCAAACTAATCGTATAATTAGTTATGAACAATGTAATATAAAGATATTTTAGTGTTTAGTTGTAAAGTATTTTATTTGAGGTTATAAAATTAACAGCGGAGCGTCTATACGTTTGACGACATGTCATTTGATGCCATCCATGGCTGACCTAGTGGCTACAAACAAACACGAACGAAACGACATGTAAAGTAGATAGAGAGAGAAGGACAGATTTATAGTTTATTGAACCCAACTAGTGTGAAGTTGGTTTTATGTAGAGTTTTAAACATTTTACTACAAGCACCGACTGGATAAAAATCTCTATCTCTAGAGATTTTAATATACATTGTAGTTGATTATTTATACCGCAGATAAATCGTTAAATTTTCTATCGATAGGTATCTCAGTTATGAATGTTATGATATCTTCTTTTGTAATCTGGTTTCATCAGTTAGGTCATACAACTTTAGCAGACAATTTCTTAAATACTAAATAAAACTAGAAATACCTACCTACCTACTAACGGCCTCGTACGTTTATTAAAATTAGATGTAATGCCTGCCTATTTTGATATCTGGTGAAGAATGTATAATACTTACTCTAGTAAATAAATCGCAGGAAACGGTATGAAACACTTTGCCAAAAATGCAAATATCCTTGCCGTTGTCCAGATCTTTCCAATGCCAGAATTCTCCGCTGTCGTTCTTCGGTATTTTACCTCTTTTCACCATCCTGCCTTGCCATATACCTGAATTCTGGGGAAAAAATATCTTTTCAATAACAATTGTTTTAATTAAGCAAACCAACTTAAAGTTAAAAAAAATAGAATACCTAACTGGTAAGTACCTACTACCTATATATTTTTAAATCTGTTGAAAATAGGACCTTTCCGTAAGCATGTGATTATCTAGGTTCATTCCTAATTACCTAACGCATTTTTGAACTCACAAATAAACATAGGTACGTAAAACAAAAAAATAATGGATACTGCTCCTGTTTTTTAGAATTTTGATAAGAAATTGAATGTTAATAGGTCTTCATTTGGCATCTAAAATTATATGTATATTACAAATTGACTTATTATTTTAGGTAATCATTATTATTTTAGTCCAGATAATTCCTGATTCATAACTATCCGAACGTTACGCAGAATAATGTTGTCAATTTTTACTTCCAATCATTTGATAAAATTATTATTGATTGTTATTATCACTCATTATTTTATCACTGGGTACCTATTATATTAATGTACTTAGTTAGCCGTTGGTATTTGAGAGGCGAGTCATCCAGCTACATCCGCATGACATATGATCGTCATTTATCAATATCAAGCATAAATAAATAAGCATGTTTTAATAAATATTTTCTTCAAACATAGGAATGCGTATTTCATTGAAATCAAAGTTTAACAGAACAGTAATTTATGTCGATGACTATACAGGGTGATTTCGGGGTCGTGATCCCAACCATTTTTTTCTGACTCAGTAAATAAATGATTGCGATGCTACCTGTATTTATTTTAATTTAAACAAAGATGATTCGTTATTTACGTATTTTTATTTAAAAATTATTATTGACTCAAAATGCGTGGTCACCCTACTTTTAATATTACTTGACATAAGTTTTCTTGGGAAATAGTACCATGATCTCGAATTATCGCAGTTTTTTTTGCTGACTAAAATAAGTCGCTGGTGTACTGTTAGTCCTAACCTATCGTGATGCTTAGGAGAAAGTAAGTTAAATGCTTCTTTCTTGCTCCACGAGCCCGTAATCACCCTGTATAAGCGCCCCGTGGTGGTATCATCCGGGATGTGTCAGCTTTTCTCCTAACTACCTTTCAATTGAATGTGGCTGTCGTAAGCAAAACATTTTGGAATCTGATCTGACTGGAGATAACAATGAAAAAAGTCAAAATTATCAGTGAAGTCAATTTAAGAATTTATATTTTTATTAATACCCTCGAAATGCATAACTTGCACACCTAGTAGTTTTCTTTCATCAAGCTTAGGTGTGGTAAAGTATGCAGGTTAGAATTTTTAGAGCGCCTAAACCCCTTCGTCTCGGTCTTACATTTGAAACAATCGGAACCGACAGTATAACGTACCCTCGGCAATGAAAGCATAGGTCATGGTTTGGAAGCTGTAAAGAGTTTGAAGCTTTTTTGTTTGTTTGAACATCTATAATCTCAGAAACTATCTATCAGATATGAAAAAACCTTTTTGTATGGATTCATTCAACGGTTGTAAAGGTTATAGGTCTTTTTTATCCCCAAATTACCAAGGCAACGGGCACAACGCGGGTGTAACCGCGGGCCGCTCCTAGTCATGTATATATTCCCACAACAATACCGTATTTTGTGCATCTTGCGAGTTAATGGTTCCTGGTATCCCCATTCCGAACAATGAACAGTGGGACTGTTTCCACATTGCATTCATACGGGGACAAATGCGTGCTCATTAGCTGCCTCAACTTGAAATACCTCCGTTCAGTAATTCATTCGTACACCGTACAATGTGTAATAACGTGCTTATCAGTGTTATCATATTTAAATGCTTCACATTTATTATAATGTAATGTATTCCCTATTATGCTGAGTATCATTGTTCTCGGCTGATCTTTGTCTGACTTTGGTTTTAAATGTTGTGACTTGACTTGACATGCTTGAAGATGCTTTCATTTTTTTTTAATGTTTTAGCGCTCGTGACTTAGTTTGACCTCACGATTGTTAAGCGACGTGCAGCGCGGCCACTACTTGGATGGGTGGCTGATAGAGGCTTTTCTATCTGAGCGCTACCGTGTTTCGGAGGTCATGTTAAATTGTCTGCCTCGGTTGTCATATGGCTCGTAGGCGGTCCAAAAACTCCGAACCAGGGATGGTCTGGCCGCTAACCTAATCGATCTTCCTCTCTACCAAAATTATGTTTTTCCAGAGCCAACAATTTCGTAACACGCCACAATATAATTACACCAGTTTTAATCATAAGTCAGAGCCATTATTGAGCTTAATTAAATTCGCGCTTAGCGTCACACAGGCGATAACCGTTTCAGTCCTAAAACGCGTAAGAACATAAGGATATTAAATTATAACGAAATCTCATACCATCCGTAGATGATATCTTCACAGTACTTAATGAATTTTTACTACGTAATATGTAATGGGTCCCTTGAAATCCCTAGCTTTTGTAAAGGGTATTTGAAATTAAGCGGATATACGGTAAAAACGCCCGAGGCTATCATTGTTCATCTCGTTATTGTGGAAGACAAGGCACCCTCTGCATTTGTCTCAACCAAGAAAAGGATAAATAGAATACAGGCAAGTGCCGCGGGCGACGGCGCGTCCCCGCGGCCGGCGGAGGCGCGGGCCGTTTCCCTTAATGGAAAATTTTAACACATCTTCACTGGAAATACGGATTAGCCACCTACTAACCGAGGTACCCACCACCCTGACCCCATTCCCGCAAAAGTTACAAATAAGATAATATTGACTAAACAATGTTCTTTTAAAGTATTTTTCCAAACTTTAACAATAAAATTTTATATTGAACGAAGCTGAATAGAACTCGGTTTCAAGTTAAAATTTGCGCAATAAATCGTTTTGAGTTGAAAATATATCGGGAATGAAATAGTTTTGTTCCGACTCTGTTATTTGAACCATACATTTCCACAAGCGAGCGTTGTAAACCTGTAATAGATAGACGGAGGTGTGATGGCTTCTACTCGCTATTCGGTTCATCGTCGCGTGCTAACGATTCGTTAACGTTCACTTGCCACAGATCGTATATCGCATAGATTACTTGCTGGATATTTACGTATAAACGATTTCAAACATTTTATGTATGAAAAAATGTAGACGGAATAAAAACTCACTGTTAACCTCAATCCAGAGTCACCAAATTAAAAAGTGTACAATGAATAGTAAGGTATTAAGGGGTTAAAATAATTGTCTCTCCTTCCTTAATTTCAAAAGTCATGGCACCTGAAAATCCGGAGTTAATACGAGTGCAGCTGCACTCAAATTATATTCCAGAGCACGATCAAATTAAAGATTTTTTCCCCGTTGTAAACTTAATAAAGGATTTCATGAATGAACATTTTAAGTCCGTTTGCGAATAAACTATCGAGGGTAACTAAATAATGTTTCCTTTCAAACACTGATCGATTTTACAAACCTACGTATAGTTTTCATGAATGCCATATTTATCCCATAACATTTGCATCAACAGATTAATAAGTCGAAGTTAACAACAAGCAGTATTGTTTAAAAACACATGACGGCTACGAGGTTCGGCTCGAATAACAAATAAGTAAAGAAAATCAATACAGGTTTGCCTACACCTTCGGCTATTGGACAAACTCGGATTCCACACTACATAGGCACTTATCTTTGTTACAGTTCATATATTCATATCTAATGTAATACTACACTTTATGCGAAAAACGTTATGGGTAATAAGAACCTCATTTATGGGCATCAGATTTACGCAAAAATAACACTAAATAAGGTTGTGTATTTTCAATATTGTTTTCCAATAGAATCAGCATAGTAGACAATGTTGTAAAGCTTCGTAATGCTTTGTATGTGGGGTGAGAGCTCAATGCTGTGGATATCCGTAATCTATTATAGGAGCCAATAACTGACACATCAGCCACTATACTACATACCTATAGGCTGAAAGTGTTCATCCTTCAACATTGGTCGATGTAGCTAAGTAATTAAGATCATATTCGCTTACCCTGACTCTTGGCTCCATGACAGTTATGCTGTCATCTTCAAGAAAGTACACGATATTGACGACTCGCACGCGGAACTTCTCGTCTGGATTGTCGTAAACTGGCTGCTTAAAAAACGCAGTGAAGTTCAGACATCGTTTGTCATAGTGCACCCAGTGAGGCACCACCGCGGGCATCGCCGACTGCTTCACACGCCCGTATGTCAACGAAGGGTCGTAACTGAAACGAACGATAAATGACTAAACTCGCCCTAATTAACGACCGCCCTTGATCCGAACCCCTATCTACAACTTATAATGGACTTGTCATCTTTGCGTTAAATTACAAAAGTAAATTACATGTCATTGCGCCCATTGGTTTCGTTTTATAGAAAATCCAGCTTTTTAACATGTGGGTATAACTTATTAAAAGTTTTATAAACAACCAGGAGTGTATAAAATTAACATCAAATCACGAGTTTAATGAACTCGATTTACATAGAATATTGAAAACGTTTCATATTAAGTGCGGAGTTTGAAACGTGCTCCTGTGCTGATGCTACCACCACATTGTAGATAAATGAACCTACAACATATTAAAGTACAAAGTAGAAAGGTATCAGTATAGCTGAACCTTTCACCATATAAAATCCTAAGAAATGAGCCGGGGCGTCAGTGACTCGCAGTGGAAGATGGCCGATTGCCAAACTTTCATATAGTTACCTAGTATGGAAGTTTATTTCGCATGTTTTCGGTTTGTTGGCTCTCAACAAGGACGCTTTCTCCTCAGTGCGGGGCATCAGGACAACGCCCCAGGCTAGCCCGGTTGCGGCAGCGCGTAGGTAGTCTGATATATTACCCAAAGTGATTCCAATCATAAATATTCATTCTTATCCCTAGGTACTCTTGTTTGTAAAAGACAAACAAAACATTAATAATGATTATGCAAATCTATTCACAGTTAGCGCTAAGGATATTTTGTTTAAAAATAGTTATGGAAATCATCGTTTTGTTTTGATTATACCGATAAACAGAACACGTACATAACATTCGTATAACTTATACTTTTATTATTTTTCGGCTGTTTGTACTTACTTGACAGAATCATCAGGTCCGGCGAAAGCGTTACTGTCTACGTCTGTGTCCGTGTCCCCGGGGCCTCGCAAGTTGGTATCGTAAAACCTGTGTCCTTGGTAATATCGCATCGAGCTCTTCATATGAAACTGCGTCCTCGTTGGGTCCGAGAAGGTTAGCCCGGGCAACTTGGGCAAGCCCCACGCCATGGTTACAGCTGTGGAATTTATCATAGACACGTTTAAGTATCCATTAAGTGGTAATGGGTGGAAGACTTTACCTATAGTTAACCTGGATAGGTTAGTATTCAAATGGGTAGGAAACTCTACCTAAACTGCTTTGTATAGGTAGGTTAAGTAATAAGATTTAAACTTTATTTTTCCGAGTTTGCAAAAATAGACTATACGACAATGAGAAAGGTAGTTTCAGAAACCAAATTAAACCTCCACTCTGCTTGGACTGGGTGCTAAAGAGTTCCCGCTAAAGAATAGAATTGGATCTCTGTTAAGATTCGAACTTCGGCATTCCTGTTTGCCATCGCTAACTGGTTTTCGGAACTTGCAAATTCACTCTACAAATTGATATACTTCGAATTGCTTTTAGATGGAATAACGTCACAACGGTAACAAGGACGAATTTAAAGTTTAAAATTTCATGAGAATTTATTGACTGCTTAAATGTAGATAAAGTATAATCATGTCCAGCGCTATAATTTCAGATAAAACAAGTTTGATGCTGTTTTACGTGCTTGATTAACAGTACTAAAACTATACAACGATATAGTAATTATAATGTAATTTCAGTGTATACTCGTATGTATGAGCGACTTTGGTGAGTCAGTAATTATACAAATAAACTGAAATGAAACCCTCAAAGATAGCTGAATCAAGACATCTTTCAGACGAAGTTAAATAAAATGTAAATGACTTGATCCTATGACATCTGAAGGAAAATAGTCAGGTGGTTTCGGTTGTGTAAAGCGATTTCATTGTGTATACATGCTCTCACACTACCAGTGCATAAGTTTATCTGGCAAATGCTGAAGATCTTCCCCTAGAAGCCGACGAGGTACTTATTCCAGCCACACAAATTATAACCACAAATTATAACATCCTTTCAACAAAAACACAGATGTTGTAGCTAAAAAAATATGTCGAGTAAAAATAAAGTGAGAATATCAATGCAGTGGCGTGTCTATGCATGAAAACAGGGAAGATAAAACGAAAGCGAGCTTCCATTCACCGGGTGTGCACATGTCCTCAAACTACGTAGCTATATTATACTGACAGTACCAATTACCCAGACTACGTGCACTTTCTGATTGAAAAACATACCGATTCCAGTTCCTTACGGTCTCATTAATAGATAGAGAACGGACATAAACAACCCCTACGGTTAAGTTTATTGTTTAAACGCAGTTATATCCTGAAGAATATTACTGATTTTAATTCCAAATAATAATTATTTCAACCTTTAATAACATGTCAGAAGACTTTGAGCCATCTTTCGGCAGTCAACCAACTTGAACTTTTAATCCAAGTCACAATTGTATTTGAGATTGAGCTAGAAGCAATGGCTAGAAGTAATATTAATTGAAAGACTTATACAGTAAAAAGAGAACTATAATATTTTTCAATAGCTGAAAAGTAAGTACCAGTCTTTTGCAAATCTCACAAATCCATAGTTAATTGCATATTGCATTCTAGGTTAATGTTCAAAGATAAAATATCAAGTAGATTAACTTTTATTCGATTGTGGAAATAATAGTCAGAGATTAAATGTACAGTTAATTTACGATGCAATAATTTTATAATAAAAAACATAATTTCGTGTAAGATATTCACTTTACTTACCGTAATATCTAAAATTGTTAGTAAAATTATAAAAATATCACAGAAACCAGTTCGATTATAAAGTCACAAAAATGTTTTGAGTTTTGTCTAGTGATGTATAAGCAAACTGGAACGTTCAACTTGGTTGCTTAGCAACGGAGGAAGTTACGCCGATATACTCCTTGCCACCTCCTTGCTCATAAATTTAACAACTTTATCTATGGAATATTCTAGATATTATACAACTTGTGTTATTATAGTTTGAGGTGGTATATCAGGAACAATCAATCCTCCTTTATCATTCGCGATTGAACGGGACCCCGTACATAGCATGAGAAGAAAACCGTTTAAGCTTGTAAAATTCTGATAAGTATGTAAAGATTTATAAAGTACCGTGCTTCTTACATTTAAGGTGTATTAAATTCTGTGGAACGTAAATTCTGGCAGTTTATAAAAGCGACTTTATAAAAGAAAGTTACTGTCGCTCGATTTCAATGGGGGCATTATGCTATCAATTTACTACGGAAGAAAACGCTTACCGACGGGATTGTTAACATTCTAATATTTTTCATTATTCATACTTATCCTGAGTTAAACATTTTAAAAGCACCCCAACTAGCAAAATTGTCCTGGAATACGATTTTATAATGCTATTTGGACTTATATAGCTCCGTTAAAGGTTTTGGTATTTGCTATTGCGCTTTTAACAGCATTAATGAATACCGTTTTTACTTCAGTACGATTAATCCTATAATTTGAACTTATATCGGTATATAGGATCATATTTCGTGGCCACTTCTGGATTAAGACTCCTATAAAAGCTAGTAACAAAACTAATTGCACTCAGGAGTAATCAGTCTGGAAACTCAGACTTATATGCGCCTTTAAGATAACATCTTAGGAGCATTTAAAGCTTAAGACTCCTCGAGGAGCATCTACCAGGAATATATACACTGAGGCGCAATCACTCTTGTTATTTATACTTATAACCTCATCTAGGCTATTTTTTTACGGCCAATATAAGTAAATTTAAGTTAAACTACTGAAAAGCATTTAAACTTCTTATCTGGTTTTACATTACCCTAGAAGTGTATTTTATATCCGCGTTTCAAATATTTATAATTAAATCACTAAGATTATAACAGCTCGCAGTAGGATAAAATGTTTTCTATATTGATTTATCGCATGCCATTATAAGCTTAGATACACTTATAAAGGCTTTCCATAATAGTGTTATAGTCTAAGTAAACTCAAACAATCCTGGTCAAAACTCTTATAAGATCACTTTTGCTTGAAACGACCAATATAGGCTAAAACACGCTTTATATAGTTTCGCAAATTCTATTATAGGATTTGACATCAGCCACAGTGAGCACTGATGTATTAAATTTAATTGGTGAAGAGCGCATCGCGAATTCTGATGAGGGTTCCGGATAAGATAACTGTAGTACTTTAGATGGAGGAGGTTCAGACTACGAAAGTTATAGTGAAAAATCATTGAGCGATTCTGAAAGCGATAATGAGGCAGAACTTTCAGATTACAACAAAGATTTAGAACTGCGTTATTCTATTAAAAACTGGGCCCTAAACTTCAATATTTCTCACGCTGCATTAATCTCTTTATTTGAAGTTATAAATGTAAGAATAAACGATGTTTTGCCTTAAGTTGCACGAACACTACTAGATACAAATAAAGAAAAGCTACACATTACTATTCATTACTATTTCACCCCCAGGGCTCCAGGGTATCCAGGAATATCATCATACTTTTATTTCGATCGTTGGGAACCTGAATAAAATAATTAGATATTAAATAAAAACAATGTTTAAAATAATGTTTAACCTAGCACGCACAACAAACCCTTACAATATTCCTATAACATGCTAAGCTATGAACATCAATAGAGTTTGTTTTTATCTGACAATGTGGAACCCTAATTGGTTACAATATGGCGAATTCTTCGGTTTTAACACTGGCCAATATAGAACCAATATTACTTATATTGGTTCTAAGTCACACTTGGCAATGCTCACAAAAAAAATGGTAACTTTTCATGATATTTTCATAATAAAATATTAAATATTAAAATGTAAATAAGTTAATTACAAGAGGCGCTTTAAAATTTTAATTAAAACCATGATAGAATTTTCGGAAAATTCACATTCCCCTACGAATATACACCAGACTAACAATAATAAGCTTTTGATTTCCTACTATGGTTGACATTCATTAATATTAAATTAAACTTAGTTATATTTACACAAACTATACCCTTAATCAAATAGTTAAAACAATTCCTGAACAGAATTCGAGCATTGCGAGGCGCGTATTCATCTCAAATTATCCTATAATTTACTTATATTGGCATTTGCAGGACTAATTGGATTGACGTAATTCTAATATAGGAGCAATATAGGCGTAAACGGCATTGAAGCGGTCTATTATAAACACGATATAAGTAAAAGTTTACTTATAAAATGGGCCCTTTCCCGGACTTATTAGCGGATATAAGTCTCTTATAGTCCTACGGAATAGTGCTCCTGGAGATAGTAATGAAACCACTTTTTGCTAGTTGGGACAAGTAGCTACTTGAAATGAAAACTATAGCAAGTCTACGAATAGATTGGAAACTTTCCTTCAGAGCTATGCAATACTATGTTATCATATACACTCATATCAAACGTAGCATAACTTAGTGTAACTACTACGTAACTTAACGATAGTGGTATCCACAAATAGCAAGAGGACAGCTACATAGCACTAAGAATAGCTCGGATGGAAAGGCATCCTAATTTTCCTTGAAGTTTTTTTACCTTAAGGGAGTATAGAGGCACTTTTAATATATAGTCTATATAGTACCAATATATGGAACTTCTTAATTAAACATTTTTTGCGTACACTTCGGTGGTCTAGTGGTATGTGCACTCGTCTGCCAAGACTGAGTTCCTGGGTTGAATTCCCGGGTCGAGCGAAAACATGTTTCCTACTTTTTAAACATGGCTCGGGTTTGAGATCACCAACCCTTGGTGATTACGCCTAATTCTCCTCACTGTACTGATATCTTCAGTGAGATGTGAGGCCTATGCCCAACAGTGGGACATTACATAATAATTTTACTTTTACTTTTTTGCAAAAAAAATGACAATGAATTTACTTGGTAGTAGGAATGATTCATGTGGTTAAAAATATTAATATGAAGGACGCTGTTGTTTAATTTAATTATGGTTTGCTTGACGCAATGTGTACAATGAAACAATGGAAACATTTTCCGCAGCGAACGTTTTATATTTCAAACAAACACTTCATACATAGAATATTCTCGTGGCACGGGGTGCGTGGTTGAACTCCTCTGAAACGGATCGACCGATTCTCATGAAATTTTGTGTGCATATCGGGTAGGTCTGAGAATCGGCCAACATCTATTTTTCATCCCCAAATTCCCGCGGGAACGAGTAAAACGCTGGTGAAACCGCGGGGCGCAGCTAGTAAGACGATAACTCTACATAAAACTAGGTCGATAGATTGTTATGAAACTTGCAGGTAATTTAAGATGAAGTAATGGGATTATTTATTTTTCCGCCGGCAGCTAACAAGAGACTCGGTCGCAGCCCTACTCGTAGTCAGACACTGATTAATGTTCCGAGCTCCCATCACAAGTATCGAACTACAAACTACACGTCCATTCTACCTTATAATCCAACGAGCTAGTACGCCACTACTCCGTTTTATAGTTTCCCCAAATAGTCCATTTCGCCGAATAAAACAAAGGTGAAATCAGTTTTAGAGTCAAAACAGTAAAACGAGTCAATTTCACAGCCGTAACTACGTGCTGACAAAAGTAAATTGCAGTCGACAAACGTTGCTAGCTCGCTGGAATCGAATAACAGTTTCTCCGACAATTTATTTCAACGATTTCTCCTTAAATATCACTCCCCGTATTTTTAGCATTCGCTAATGAACTGAATTTTATTTTTAGTTATCGGAATGGCATTTATTTTGAAGTGTGTATCGAATGGCTCTCGGTTTACTCGACGTGGTGGGTGGAGGGGCCTCGCTTCACAGATTGTTTACTCGGATGAAATTCGTGAAGCGAAAGCCGCGGGTAAGGCTATAGTCGCCCTCGAGTCTACTATAATCACACACGGAATGCCATATCCACAAAACTTAAACACCGCGCTACAAGTTGAGAACATCATCAGAGACCGGGTAAGTTCCACAAGTATACTTTAACAGTTATTAGACAGATTGTAACACAATTTCTAGAACTACACAATATTTAACATAAGTTCGTTGTAAGTGCGCATGTTTCACATTGTTCTTAAAACTAATTTAATTTTAGGGAGCAGTTCCAGCTACTATAGCTATTCTTAAAGGACAAATTACAGTTGGACTAACAAAGGAACAAATTGAGTCACTGGCCCAGGCAAAGGGCGTTGTTAAAGCTTCCAGAAGAGACCTGGCACCGATAATCGCTAGGAAACTTGATGGCGCCACAACCGTAGCTGGGACTATCATAGCCGCTGAACTAGCGGACATACCTATATTTGTCACTGGAGGTATAGGTGAGTACTCGTGTATATTCATCGAATACCACCACCTCGTTATTTACTAAGGGCCTTTTTTGATTATTCCGTTCTTCCGATGGACATCAGAAATAAACAAAGGAAAAATATAAAATAGTCAAATAACGTTTCTCCCCTTATCCGCTTATGACACTGGCTTCATTCAGAACCGATGAAAATACGTATTCGGTTTACCAAATTATCGGATCGATAAAAACTGGTTAGCCAAGTAGTGGAGAAGCGAGAATATTTAGGAGTGTAATTAATTTCTGAATCGGATCGGTAATTATCGGGTGCCGAATCGAAGTACTAGAAAAGACCCTAACTTTTCATTTCACAGTAGGTACTACTCGCTATGTGCTTAAACAACTTTGTGGTTGATGCATCTAACTTTCATAAAACTAGATGCAAATTGCGAACCAGACGGATGCAGTGGACGGAGCACTTGTTTATATATTGCCTTCAGCTGCGTAATGGAAAACAGAGTTTCCATTACCCCGGTGTAAGTTTCAAGAAGATACCATCTCAAAGAATGCAAATATATACGAAGCTTGTTTAAAGTATTCCATTTTCATGTCATTCAGAAAGGAAATTGAATGTTTTCTTCAATAAGATTGGTAGATATGCTCATTCGTTTAAAATTCCAATATTTCAAATGCCAGTCAACATTGTCGGTATAGATTTTATATTGAATTTCACAAATGATGTAAAGCTGTAATATGTCTTCTCACAACCGCGATCGCCGAGTCATGGCTGAACCGTATAGAGGTAATAAACGTTTTGTTTTCAAAATATATATAATTAGTATGCAAATATATAAATAGTATGTTAGTATGTACTTTACCTGTGTAAATATATATCCTAAGTACGTATCTAAACTAATACAGATACATCTACGAATTTTGATAGATACGATTATGTAGCTACTAGCAGCATCACGCGGTTTTCCCCGTTATGCCCTGGAAAAATAATCTGTAAACTTTCCGTGTAATGTGAAATCTAACGTGGAACCTACTACAAAAAGTAATATTCAAATAAGATTGGTAGTTTCCGAACTAAGCTCATTCAAACAAACATTTAAATATCAAACCTTTCAATTTATAGATTTATTAATAAATACGAGTATAAATTACCAGACACGAAGACATTCCACTTCGATGATTAACGTAGACGTCACCAAACCTCATAAAACTGTTACAACCGAGTGCATCACTTGGTGCGCAAAGAGCAGCGAGATGGAATTGTGACGGCAGCCATTACACTGGCGTCAAACACTCAATAAAATTAACAACGGATCTGTACTCAAAGTGCAAACCCGCCCTTGAAAGCTCTCACAGTGGAATTTCCCAGTCAGTCACACTTAATACGATTACCATTCATCGGTCGGTGGCTCCCAGCAATAAAACTATTTCCTTGTCTATTTGCAGTCTGAACGAAATTCTTCACCGAATAGAACATCACTGGTCTTTCCAGCTAAAACGTTCTCCATTCAAAAGTTAAAGTAAAGTTAAGGCTAAAAGTTGAAGCCTTGTAAAAATATACTATTGTAACGTAACATACCAAGGAGTGCTTGTTGTATGTATGTTTCCGATTTAATAAGTCAACCCATGTCCCTACTTCAACATTCACAAATAATGTCCTAAAAAGGATATGAGGAAAATCGTTTCGATATTCTGTAATGTAATACAAATATCCATATTCCCCTATTGATAGTAAATGAAACAAATTGCTTATTAGTTATTTTCGGATCGTATGCTTATTACGGCTATAACAAACACATTATATATGGTACTTTGTTTAGACTCAATCTTAATCTATAGATTGAATCCAGTATTAACTGATTTCATTATTTCAGGCGGGGTTCATCGCGAAGGTGAAACCACGATGGACATATCAGCCGACCTTAACGAGCTAGGCCGCAGTAAAACACTAGTCGTTTGCAGCGGTGTCAAGTCCATTCTGGACATTGGAAGAACTTTGGAATACTTGGTAATTCAAAAAACTTTTATTCGACTAATCAACGATTGAAAATGAAGCCCAAAGGTCACCTTCATATTGCTACACATAGAAATTCCATTATCAAATATCAAAGTCCTATCCTAGTGGTATCCGAACTAAACTGTGCGTAACACTCTAATACATATAATAATTACCTTTATCTACACTAATGTTGTAACATTCTACTTATGTTTCCAATTCTTGACTTATAATTACTACTGTTATAGTGCAGACAACAAAACACTCAATTTTAAGCAATTGCACATGATGTTATAATATCCACATCGATATCGTAAAATCTCATTATAACATCGCGGCCTGCGCGGCGCGCGCCCTGCGGCCCTGCGCGCGCAGCTGCTCTCTCAATGGTTAGATTTTAATGGCGGCAAGTTCACTGTGACAATACACGTACGCGTGAATTTAATGTTTCGCAATGTGTTTTGTTTTTAAAATTTTGTTTGATTCATTGCATTAGTGAAGATAAAGTAGTGTATGCAACTGCATATAACACGGGTATTAAAACACTCGTTACTATTATGAAACTCGCTGCGCTCGTTTCATAAACTCACACTCGTGTTTTAATACCCTTCTTTATATGACAGTTGCATAAACTACTATTCTGCTTTTGAAATCAAGGGAGTTATATTCAAACACAGATCTCCAATCAACGTATTCAATAACTTTCAGGAAACACAGGGCGTATGTGTGTGTGCGTTTGGTGAGACACATGACTTCCCAGCATTCTATACTCAGAAGTCGGGTCACCTCGCCCCACATCGAGTATCCGACGCGACCGAGGCAGCAGAGCTATTGGTTGCATCCCACAATATAGGTTTGAGCTCCGGAATCGTCGTCGCAGTGCCGTTACCTAAAGAGCAAGCAATGGATGGTGAGTTAATGGCACCGTCGCGCGTCGGTTAACGTCGCCGGTATTCGCTATCGACCGACCCGTTACTCAATCTAGCCTTTATCTTCCGTAATGACTTCGATTTGATCTGTATTTGTAAAGGTGGAATAATTTCTGCACATTGGATATGTAGAAGATTGAGTTAACGTGCCCTCCGAAGCACGGTAGCGCTCAGATAGAAATACAATTATGCCATTAATCGCAATGAACTAACATCGCTTGGTCAAACTACGCCACGAGTGCTACAAAGTATAAACCAACGGAATAAACTTGTGTCATAATTATTTGGGGATATTAACTTAAATACCTTCATTCGATTTCCCATTTCCTAGATGTGTTGATGGTCCAAGTTTCTATTACCTACGGGAAGAAAGTTTTCATGTACGAAAAGCAGAAACCGAATTACTAAAGTTATATCTATTATGTTGAACCTTCTTAATTTGTTTTGAGTTACTTAATGTTTATTGTTATTTATGTGCGTCGTTAATGTTCTAACATCTTGTTTTTTTATCGGAACAGAGACCAAGATAGCGACGGCAATAAATAAAGCGTTGCAAATTGCGAAGGAGCGCGGGATTCAGGGGAAAGAGGTGACGCCATTCATATTATCAGCTGTAGCCGAGGCGACCGAAGGAGCATCCCTCGCCGCCAGTATCCTTTTACAATCAATATTCTCGTTGCAAAAAATAACTTTGGATTCTTATTCATATCAAACACTTCAACGACGATGATTCGTGTCTACAGAACAATTTGCCACTCATTAAAGCTTAATGAAACCCTGAACCGACCGGGGCTACGTAATTCTGTCGTAAATTAAATGTCTAGAAACGGCAACGGTCTCTAACTGACGGTACTGAAACTAATTGCCACAATTTCTTTCTTAACGACTATCAGACATCGCTCTCATAAAGAACAACGCTAAAGTCGGCGCCGACATCGCCGTGGCGCATAAAAAACTGAGGAATGTAAGCGATTCCAAGAGCGCGTTTAATATTGGCGGCGGGCTCGGGAAATGCTCCGCTAATTCCCGGAGACAATTTCACAGCGAGTGCGAGAGACGTGCGAGGGAGGCTCGCG
Source organism: Cyclophora punctaria (assembly GCA_951394245.1). Lineage (NCBI taxonomy): Eukaryota > Metazoa > Arthropoda > Insecta > Lepidoptera > Geometridae > Cyclophora > Cyclophora punctaria. The sequence continues at coordinate 5,805,257 of OX596171.1, forward strand.
TGAGGGGAGACCAGCCGCCTTTGTTCAGCGCCGGGGACGTATTAGTCATCGGCGGAGCCAACGTCGATAGGACCTACAGAACGACCGAGCCGGTCCACGTGAGTATACCACAGAGATCACAATAAAATACAACAACATTTTAACAAACTCTTTATTTAATGCATTTATTATGATAATATTTAGCTCTCAGTCGCCTAGTGCGTACCTTCGGAAAGTTGTAACAACTCTAATGTAAAACAAAACGAACGAAACATTGATACGGTATGATACTCAATTCGAAATGTCCAGTTATGAACTCGAACACATCATAATTAATGATTAATTCAACATTATCTTTAACAAATAATTCATGAAGCAACTCATTGAACACTCAGTAAAGCATCTATTGATTAAATAATGAACACATTTTAATTAAGATGTTTTGTTTGATATAACTTTGGTTCTAACTGGACATGTAGAATAGCATTTAGATATAATTACAACGTAGGTAGTTAGGTTAATAATGAATACAATATTGAGTACGATTTTAATACACATCAATCGGTCCAATAAAGGTCTGTGAGTCAACGATGACGTCACTAATACATTTATAATATTTTACCAAATTTCTTGACATCTCTCCTTTGTATGCAGATCCATACTAATCATATTAAAGTGACAATAATGTTAATACAGACAGAAACATCAACTAAACATCCGTAGGAGTGACTAGAAGGTATCAACAAACAAATTCTTATTGATGGAATCTAGAGCAGTCCTTTCGAGAATATTGTAGGCAGCACTTTAGAGACGAGTTTAAATTTCAATTTATATAATATTTTATTTAGTTTAAAATAAACATAACATCAGTTATACAATTTTATAAGCCAAGGCACATGTCATTTTACAGTTTTTTTGGAAGAAGTGCAGGATTTAGATTGGATCCTAGCTACAAATTATTCAACTTTCCGAATATAGGTACAAATTTTATAAGATTGGTACATTTATGTGACAACAATATTAAAAAACTATGTTTCTGCATAAATTCACAAAATATTATACCTACTCTAAGCGAACATAACTTCGTACTCGTCAATACAATATTAACTATAAAGTTATTTATAGTAATAGGTAGGTACAAATATGTTTGGTAGTCACTAAACACTGGGTCGTTATCGGTCGCACTCGTTCGGACCGTGCGGCTCGTGGCGTGTGGTCCTCCATCCTGGATGTCGCGGCGCCCGACTCCTCGAGTCACCGACCCTGAAGGACTAAGATGCTTGCCAAGACATTTTGTCTTTGTTTTCTCGTCCTCTCTCTATCTCTCGTCTCTGTACGTCTAAATGAAGTTAAATAAAACGAAGACAAAACCTCTTAGCGAACATCACAGCCTGTTGGATTGGCGAGTCTGCACCCGGGTAGCTCGGCGCCTCTCCCGACGCTGCCTGACTCCACCACCCTCGGTATCATATTCACTGTTTCCATAGGTCTCACCTATATTTGACACAGCCTTCATTTTTACCTAAATACCTTATGTGTCATAAATGGTTACACGCGCAATGAATGATCATGTCGCGATGTCATACTGAGTGGAATAACTTTTACAACGCGCTTTTACTATACCAATAATGTATGAATATTTTAAATTCTTCTGTATCTCAATAACGATTCGTTACCGTGTGTTACAACTATAGTCTGTCTGTATAGTTATTTGCTTCAAATCTGTTACAAGCATATATTTGTAGGCACTACATCATTAAGCTCATATCAGTACTATGTTTGTCGATCTGTTTATGAACGATTACTCGCTTTCTACAAATGTACAAATTATATTATTACATTTATTTACATAAACGAACAACATAATAGTTACAAAGATTTAACAATATGTAGATTACATATAATTAGTCGAGACCTTTCCGAGGTTGGGTATTTTGTCCTACAAACTGTGGGAATTCGGTAAGTTCCACATTCATGTGATGTTATACTATACATAATGCCGTAACTCTGTATCAAGGTGAGGTAAATTGATATAAAAAGTAGCGATGTTCATTCTGGTGTAGAGGAGATTTCATCCCTTCCCGTAGGTCAGATAAAATGTGACTTCAAAGAGGTTTATTTTAATGTCTCAAAGGCGAGAGGGTAGGTATGTGATACATAAGTTACTCGTGTATATTATGTGGCTAGCAATGGTCACCTCGACTCGCTCGACTGCATATTGTAATCTACCTATAAAAGTGGCTAGTCACGGCTGAAACATCAATATTAAGTATCTAAATTATAAATTAAAGCTATTCAAATTAAATCTATAAGCGTTTATTTAGAATGCTAAATAAAGCGGTGTTAGTTAATCTAGGTACAGCTAGGAATACTGGTCGGGATATTAATATTTTGGTTCTAACAAAAATTATACAAGTAGGTACAAGAAGTCATTTGCTAAGCAGTAGGTTATTGATATTGGTTAATCATAACTTAATATAAATAGTTATGAAAATGCAAGTGTTTGATGCGTTGCCGTTAGGTAGGTTCACTTAGTGTATATTAAGATTGGTACAAGGTTTAGGTTTATTTACCTATTATACAATAGATAGGTAAGAAATTTGAATACAAACATTATTATTAAATGACATTAAAATCAAACCGGGAATAAGAGGAAGCAATTTATACAAGCATGTTTATGAGAGTGGACACTTAAAATATTACAATCAAACTGATCTCTCTTACGGCTAAATAATTTAACGATACAACTATCAAAGTATATTGAATTTATATTGATTCCCATTCTCAATAATACAATGTATTCAGTGACCCGGAAAGATAACAGCGCACGGGCCCCGTGAGCACCGCCGGGCCGCGGGTCGCGGCGTTACGCGTTCACTCGATTACTTATATTATCATAGGTATTCGCTTAATCAATTAAGGAATATATAAAACAAAATTCGTTACATCTCAGGATGCATGTAATGTACGTCCTAAGTTCCTACATGAATTCGCAACGAGTAGGAACTAAACACAAGCTTGGCTCGTGAAATCAATTCACTCAACGTCAAACGACACAACAATCGTCATTGTTTTGCAAAATAATACACAACACTGAACTTTGACGAACATTTCAGTTTTTTCATAGTTTTATAGATGGTATCTCACAATTGACAGTAGGTGGAATGATTCACAAAACTCTAGTGTCCAAATAGCGAATAAGCTTTATAGCTCGAATTCGGAGCGGGTGTGGCGGCGGTGGTCGAGGCGCACGCGCGCGGCGACGGCGGCGGCGGTGGCGCGGCGCACGACGGCGCGGCCGCCGCCCGGCGCCGGCGGCGAGCCCTCGAGCCCGTCCGACGGGAACGAGCGCCACCGCCGCCCGAACAACCGCTCCAGGTAACATCTTAGTCAGATCCGGGTCGCCGCGCTGTCCCCCGCTATTGCCAATGGCCTGTACTCGCCGCGCGCCAGCTCGCGCATCTCGCAGTTGTTGTTCCCGTTGATGGTCTTCGGACCGAGCGGCTCGTCGTGGTTCCGTCGCGAGCACGGCTCCGACGCCCGCCCCAGCAGTGCCTCCCTCTCGCTGGCGCGCTCGGGGCTGCCGCCGTGCGCCCTCACCCCTCCGTTCGCGTTCACCGCGTTCACGATAACCGTCTGTGACAGCGGTCCGCCGTGAATGGGGCTGCCGTCCATCAGTTCACCAGCACCGAGCTCACTCCTTAGTATTCTTATTTTTTGAATCATTTCTTTTATTTCGTACCGTAGAATACCGAGAAAGCACAGTTTCAGGAATGCTATAACACAATACCCTAAAACGAATAGAGCATCCGCTGTCCTTCTGAGCCACACGAGTAACCGTTCAGCACAAGCGGCGGTGTGCGGCGCGCAGTGCACGGGGGTGAAGGGGGAGCTCGAGGTGGCCGACGTGACGCCGAACAGTGTGGGCGTCACCGCCTGCGAGTGCGCCGGGATGCGGCAGCAGCTGGCGGGCAGCGTCGATCTATTGAATGCGGCGAAATCCGCCGGGCCTGTGACCCCACAGCAACGCTGTTCTCTCTGAAGTCTATCCCAGGCGTCCGAAAACTCCACGTCGGTGTCGTAATCTTTTGCTAACCGAATCCTTAACTGCGGCCGAAGTTCGCGGCACACCCTTTCGAAACGGAACGCCCAGTATACGCCGATGGCTGCGTCACCCACGAGCAAGGCGAGCAGGGCCAGCCAGTAGGCGTTCAGCATACGCTCTGAGAGGCGCAACGCCGCCAGGCAGCCTAGGAGCTGTAGGAGGCCGGCCTGGGCGGGCAGCGCAGCGTAGCCGTACAGAAAGCCGGGCTGAGCGACCCCGAGGCCGGGCACGAGCGCGCGCCGGTAGTCGGAGAGCGCGCGACCCGCCGCCGCGCAGAATGCCAGCGCGCCCAGCAGCAGCGCGCCGTTGCACGCATAGATCCAGATGCGGTAATAGCGCATTGCGCGGTGCGCGGCGGGGTGCGCGGGGCGCGCGGGCGGCGGCAGCGTCATGGTGGCGGGCGCCGCGTCATGGCGCCGCCCGCGCCCGCGCCGCCGCCACGCGCCGCGCCCCACGCCTCTGCAACACACACAACAGGCACTTGAGCATGCCCAAACGACCACAATACAATAATTCTCAATATTGGACTTGCCATACTATCCCTTGTAGGTATGGCCTAATATGGCCTAATAAAATAACCGATGCAATTGAAATAGTCCGTAGAACATGCATCAACCAGCCTCGGCATGGTCCCAGTAGTCGCCCCGATACAAAAGAATTGATATTGCATAGTAATAGGATTACTGGAGCAACCAAGTCTGTTACGTAACAGACGCCATTTTTATCGCAATTTTCCTATGTGCCAAGTTTGCAGATCGGCATATTCGCTCAGAAATTATAGTGCATTGTGAACTTAAATTATATTCCATACGCCATAATAACCAACAAGATTTTAAGTGCTTATTGCAGTAAAGCAGCAAAATTTTCAACTATGCAGGTCTTGTAAATAAATAGCATTAGGATAGGAAGCGGTAGGTCTATTAGGTTCATGATCTAAATGAATTAAGTATAGGTATTGCTAAAAACAATGCCTACAAATCAAATTATTTCAGGGATACACTTTTTATACTTTCAGAATTATTTTCCTGTTCTTATTTTCGCGACTAGCGCTGGGCAGCGTTTGCCAAATTGACGATTATTATACTTACAAGGGAAGGTTATTACGAATATTAAACAGAAAACCGGAAAAAGGTGATTTAATTTTCTTAATTAGCTGACAACTTTTGTAACTTTATTAAGTACGAGTATTATATTGATGAAATTTAAGTACAAAACACACTGTGTTATGGACGTGTCATTTCTTCCAACTGCGACAGTATAGAAATAATGAGTAACATAGTCAGAGAAGGATAAGCACAACACATACCGCGCTCTCGGAAGAACTCTTTTCCGTCCAAATAAACCGTTACAAAATATGTCGGATAAACTACAGCAAATAATAAAAATCCCCCAAAAACGTGTATTCCGTAAATTTTGATCTGTGCGGACTCTCTTACTCTGTAGGACACCACACCAAAAGACAATTTTTTCAGGTACTTAAGTCCTCTGCGGACTAAAGTCCCTTGTCATGTGCAGGACATAAATGTGTGCTTACAATCCGCCGCCCGTGCCGTTTGCGAATGCCCGGGCTAGTCACAGGAGCGGGCGCGCGACTCTCAGTAGCGCTCCCACCACGCCGGTTCGGGGTCTGAAACAAACATACCACCTATAGAAAGAGATAGAAAATCAAGTCGTCAAGTATAACCCTGTAATATCTAACTGCATGGCGAAGAAGTATCAGTATCAGACAAAGCGAGGAGGAACTCGTTTTGTCATAGACACGTGGTGTGATTGTATTGTGCCCTTGCATCTTGCATCGACAAAACTAACTTTGTCGCCGCAGCATAAATATGTATCATCTCATATAATGACGAAATAATATTTTAAAAACGTCGAAATGTATCTTGGCTGGTACAACTGAAAGGTGTCGTCAACTTAAAATTAACGTAGGTACCTGAAGTTCGGAACGCGCGTACTGAGAAACACTAGCAGCAAAAACCCATTAATTATACCCACACTCCGAACCTGTACCCCACTATAGTTACCAAAACTTAGTTTTATATCGCAAATAAGATCATAATGACTTTGTCAAATAGTTTACGCAATAAAACCTTTCATGTCTTGTATGAATTTGATTGCATGAAAAGCATTTTAGGTGAACACATCAGAAGTTGCATAGAACAATTCCAGAATGGCGAAAGATAAGTACCAGCTATACTGTGTACAGGAGCACTCGTGTGAATAGTGAATACGACAATAAGTCTAGAGAAGCTGCTTTGTACCAAGTTACTACGAGTGAGCATACATCGCATTGTCGGAGCTAGCAAGCAACACGAGCCAACTGCCGCCTCCATCACATTATATACCATGTTTGTATACTGACAAACAATTCACGCAAGCTGTGCAATATGTTGTTACTAACGGGAACATCAGTTTCGATAAAAGTTGCTCTCTCGGTTACCTACATTGTAAGTTGTGTTGCGTTTAACGCAAGTTAAGCTCGCTCTAATAAAATCATATTAAGTTGGAAGGTTCCTTTCATTTAGGCACTTATTCATTCAGGTGTCCCGCTACATTTCTTTACGGATACATTTCTTAACATAACCAATAGAAATCCATTTTTATTATTACAGTATTGTTTTTTTGAATAAAGTGCACAAACCAGCCTGTCATGGTGATGGTTCCGATGGCTGACAACCTAGTTGTTTCTTTTTCTCGTATAATTCCATCGTAATTCACGAAGAGTTGGAAATGCTTTCGTTTCGTGTCTATTAATGGTAAAAGTTTTTGTGTTTGGACCGGAATAAATAACTGAATACCTTTGCCGCTATTTATTCAGAAAACATGTCGACATCAACAACACGAAAACGTTGTTTAAAAACGAACGGGGCTCCAACAACAAAAAAACATTAAAGAATATACTTGGAGTAGCTGGTCGGTTTTCGTGGCGGCCATTTTCCGCGGCTGAAATGGACATTATGAAATTCGTTCTTGTAGGAAATGGCTCCTCAGCGAGTGGGCCGGGGAGGCCGCGGTCAGGGCTGACCTCCGCGCTGCCCCACACGAGACTCCCAGGAGGCTAGATGCCACTCTAAAAATACCAACTCGCCATTATACATCGTGGAACGCCACGACAAACGACTTGACATTTATCGTCTCCAATAACACATTTATGGTGCCTTCACGCTTCAGGCTATGAACAATACGTTTCACTTCCAACAGAAGTAAAATCTATTAGAAATAAATCAAAGTTTTATGACCCACAATAAAGTAGATAACATCGATAGTTAGTTAAAAATAATTTAATAAATGCACTGTCAATCTATATCGGCAATCCAATTACACTAGCTATTTGCGCTCAATATCGGATCATAGAAAATTGTACATTAATTTGAAATAGAAGCTCAATGTGGACTGTAGATAGCGTTTCGCGATATCGATGCATTGCTGTGATAGAACAGAAAATGTATTATTTGTGGCGCGGGGTGAGCGGGCGGTAACGAGCGGTAACAGCCGCTCTCGGACGGACTTTCCTCCACTATTTGCGGGCTGCATTTACCCGAATTGGGAATACCTGCTGAATATTTTAAACCACTGAAAGAGTTCCTTTACCATTTCTGTATAATAAAGTGAACCTTTCACTTCGGTATTGTTACAACCAATATTTGTTATCGTTAAATCCGAATACTTTAATTAAGTTCCGTTATTTGTTTAACGAATTATTTCGGTCGTAATTAACTTTAGTCTTTTGATTTTACAATCTTCTTTGTTATTTAAAATGGAATACTTATGGTACGTGTAAAGTAGTTAAGGCAGCTGTGTAAGGGTTATCCTTAACTAGCGGCGCCCCGCGGTTTTACCCGCGTTGTGCCCGTTCCCGTAGGAATTCCAAGATGAAAAATAGCCTATAACCTTCCCGTTGAATGTGGCTATACATTACAAAAAGAATTTTTCAAATCGGACCAGTAGTTCCTGAGATTAGCGCGTTTAAACAAACAAACAAACAAACAAACAAAACAAACTCTTCAGCTTTATAATATTAGTATAGATGACATTATGCATGTACTAGCTGCGCCCCGCGGTGTTACCCGCGTTGTGCCCATTCCCGCGAGAATTTCGGTATAAAATGTATCCCATGTGTTATTCTGATGTATATATTACTGTAAAATTTCATCCACATCCATCCATTAGCTATATCGTAAAAGAGTAACAAACATACAAACATCCCATCCTCATAAACTTTCGCTCGTCCTCTATCAGGTTTTTTCGATGCTTTCCATATTTCCATTTTTTTAACCACTTTATGTAATGGTGAAAACTGAATTGAAATCTGTTAAGTAGTTCTTGAGTATATCGCCAACATATAAATAAAAGATGCCCATTTGTTTATAGATTCAAGACAGTTAGTTAGTTATTGAATGTATTCCTTTATACATATAAGATTTCCTTTTAGTTTCTTCTCGACTTTTAAATGTGGTGTACTCGAAATATGTAAAGTATTCATACTGTTCACTGTTCCACTCGGGGTGAAGAGCGAACGTTGCAAGTGACGGCTTCCGAAACAACCCGCTCGCAACCACTCCATAAGCACAAAGGTACGTACACACGGCTTCTCTCTATTTTAGGAAATTCTTTAGCCAACCAACGTTCTGCACACGACAACTTTTTTACTGTCGACTTCGAACTCCCTTCGTAATGTGTTAATTTAAACACGTTTAACTGTTTTGTTTAGCTGCTATTCAGATTTTTACTTTAAAAGTGATTTTAGGTTGTGCGATGAATAATTCAGGAGATAACGCGTCACGTGGGGTTAGTTGGTATTAAATCCGAGGATGCCGGGTTTCTCGGGCGACCCGCGTCAATAGCCGACTCCCTCCGAGCCCAATACCTGGCACTTAACATCCCTAAAGATGTATCGCAATAATTTGAATTTGGAACCAATATGCCTCACTTCATTTTAATCGAGAAAAAATCGTATATAATTACGAAATAGAACAAGTATCTATGGCACTCCTCGAGGTGTATTCTGAAGTGTTTAAAGTGGTAATTATCGCTAAACACTTTCAATTTAAACTACAAAACAGTAATTTCTGCAGAATATGAAACCCAGTAATTTGAAAGTCATAATGTAAAAAACGTATTGTGCAAGTTTGATCGAAGCACATTAAATAGAACTGTTTTAGAACATAATTTCAATTTAATAGAGTGAGCCTTGCCGCTTACCGCGTGTGTTTGAAATAATTCAACGTAACTACTGCACGTTTCAGTTATAATTGCCTTAACCACACAAACAGTGTTGCTAATCAAATAAACTGAAACTGTCTAGCCTCATTCTTGTCTACATATGAGTAGATCGAGTTAGAACAGGTTTATCAGTGTTTCAGAACTGTTTCAAATAGGTACCTTTTTTGTTGAATTGATTTAAATGTTACGCTTAACAAACATTTATTAAACCAACTGAAAATATAAAACCCTTATAAATATTAAATGTGACTCGTAATATCTACACGACCCGAATACTTGTACGTACGTGTGAACGTTTTTATTCATACACTCTAAGGAAAAGGGAAGAAAATACTGTAGCAAGTGTAAGTGGTGCCTACCTCGAGGCAATAAATCTTTTTATTTAGTAACTTGACACGAGAATCTTTTCAGTCAGTAGTACACGACAGATCTACCCTAAACTCTTCTTTGTGAGAATATGAAAGTTCACAACAATGGATTAAAAGGAAGGCACTTTATACGTTTTCGTCTCATTGAAGATTTATTCAATATTTTTACGACTCCCGAGTTGCCGGCTATGAAGTATAGTAATTACGTGTACTCGCACCGTCTGTTTATTACTGAGGCGTAAAAAATGTTAACCTCTGGGTCGATACAAACGGTAAATAATAAATGAGAAGCTATTTTTACGGAACAGTACTAAAATAAATCGTGCACCTTTACGTGTGCTCTTGTTACAAAGTGTAGATTGTTAACTAAATGAATTTTACCAAAGTTCGGAATTGTTTTCAAATGCAGCATACACAGAAAATTGCTGGCTCTATTTTAGCTTTTGTTTAATTTTGGTATGTTCGTTGTTATTTGTTTTATATTTCATATTACACATGGTCACTGGTTCACTATTTGGGGCTTTAACTTTTTCAATCGACTGTACTGGTAGGAAAATAAATTGTTTTGTGTATTGTAACAAAGGGTACAGTTGTCATACCGATTGTAGTTAACGTAGAAAAAATAGTTGAAAAGGGATATTTGGAAACTATGACCATTGCTAAGAAGTAGTGTTGTTTAGTAGCCGATAAAAGAATAGATAGATAGATGGACAGATATCTGTGATTCATGTATTTTGATACAATTCAAAAATACAATAGCAATGACATAGGCATAGGTCAACACAAAGCCTGTACGACCTAGATACGTCACTGAAGTCGGAATAAATATTTTTTCAGTGGTTTACCGTCAAATGGAAACAGTGGCCCTTTCAAAAATAGCGCACAAGATAATGAATGTGTCAACAGAGAGACAGCGCGGAAGTGAAACAGGCATCGATGGAGCGCAGTTCACCAATATTGCTTTGTGTTCTCATCCACTTCAACTCTTGATCCCTGTACTGTCACTGTTTTGTTTGTTTTTGCACCGACGAGCTTTCAAACCGCTTTTGTTTCGTTTGTATGTGAAGTTTGAACTGCTCCAATACTTGTTTGATGTTTCCCCGATACAACGTGTATCCTGTTTTTCCCGAATCTCATTATAAGCCAAATATTTTTTTCTGAATCCCTAACAGGAAAGTTCATTGCAAGTATTTTTAAGATTTTGTTTGCTATTCCACAGTTTTACTTCGCGGCATTTGAATCAACAATTTTTCACTCTCGTGTTAATTCCAGAAACGTGTAAATTGTAACATTCGCGCCGAACACTAAACTTGAGAACAAAATGTTTCAAATTAAGATGTAATTTGTGCCTTATTGCTGCGCGTCTCGGTACATAAGTAGCTAACAAGTCTTTTCACCTCTGTGTGTTTCCCTTCAAATCGAGTTAACTACTTCTGAGAGATTAACTAGGAGTTACGTCCCTTAAATGCCGTGAAACGTGTCTCGAATTCTCGCAAGGAGATTACATCAAAAGGATACATATGATTATGTAACTAATGTCTACAAACATATCACATAATCATGTGACCAATTAAATTAAACCAAAGTGATTCATGCACGTTGATCGTTCAAGAGTTACGACTTCAAATGGCAGTGTAGCACTTAAATATATTTGCTAAATATCCTGGCGAAGCTTACAAACAGCGCGGTCTAAAATAAGAAGCCCTCGATCGCGAAACATTATAACGAGGTATCAAATGGCCATCGCACCGTTATGGTTACATTACTCGAGACGTTTCAATGAGAAATGGTCGCAGGGACCTTGAATGCGGTATCAAATTAGATGCCTTTTATATTGAAAACTTTTACAATAAAAGTAACATTTGATAGCATTTTCGTCAGATAATGTACTTATATAGTATAAATAAGTAGGACGACATTCCTAGTCAGAAAGACAGCTATTACGAGTACTAAGAATAGCGCAGATATTTGCGATTTCAGCGAACATCCGAGAGAATAACAGAAATAAATATAGATGTCGTGCACCGAAGAGGCGTGCAATGAAAATAATTTCAGTAAATGTACGTGTTATTCGACTGTTACTTGTGTTTGATGTTAGTGCTATAAGTGCTAAGATTTGAAAAAAACGTTGTAACAGCGTTATGAGAGCATCTGCCGCTGGCGGCGCGCCAGCCCGAGAGCCTAAGTGAGCCGCTATTACAACCTCGCTGACGAGGCGCGCCCTGCCTCAGCCAATTTGTGATATATTCTAAACAAATGCACATTGTAATGAGCCTTTATCGCTGTGATTCCCAACACAACACTTATAATAATCTTTGTGTTTGTTTGGATTATTTTGTTCTGTCTTTATCAAATAATTAGAGGTCAAGCATACCGAGGCCTATACAGAGTGTATTCTGATTCTGTATACTCGCATAAATTCAGTTTGGAGTAAAAGCTTTGAAACAACACAGCCATTAACCCTGAGTTTTGGGATAATCCGATAAATAATTGATTGATTAAATTTTTCTGGTAGGAGAATTTTAATATAAATAAAATGAACACATTTTTGCGGGCATGGTCCATTTCAGCAGCTATTTTCACGCACCGCAAGGCCGAGGCGGCGACCCGTTCATGTTGCCTATTTCAATAAAAGCATTTCACGATGCGAACGTCCTACCTGCCCGAGCCCGCCCTGCCCATGCTCCCCTACAAATTATATTATGCAAACTTTTTCGATGATATTTAATTTACCTTTGTACGTAAATATTTTAGCTAATAGGATTTCCGTCATTTCCTTTTCTTTAATATTGAAACCTGTGTTATTAAACCTGCGGCTAAAATCAATCTATCCTTTGCCGACTCCAATACTACTCCCAAATATTTAACTTTTAACTGCCTAATTAGGCATGCCCTTGAGTGTAATTCGTTGAGCAAAGCACATAAATCTGCCACAATACGAGTGCAAGCCGCGGGAAAATTTTACGAGTCCCATGCAAATGGTTATGTCAAGGCTTTGGGCAGAAAGAACACTACACCGTAATAACAAAATGATGTCACCTCGTGCGAAACGACGTTGTGGAGGTGTGTGGAGGGATCAGTTAAGTTGGGAAGGTGTCGTCGCATCTGGCGACTCACGATGTTAGGGTCTGAACTCACCGTTCATTACACACCCCATCATCATGGGGGTAATTAATCAGCGCAACAAAACTGGGTTAAGCCACCTTAAAATTTGATTAAATGAAACATTTATGGGATTAAAGGGGTTGAACGATGAAATATGATGCCGTCAACGCCAAGCGCTGGCGGGCTTCGGAAATATGCAATATTTTCTGAACTCATTACCGACAATAAAGAAATGTTTAATTGCTTAGGTAAGCTTACGTATACCATCTACTTAATATGAAATAAAGTAATAAGTTGACTGTATTGCCGTCATAATGAAAGTATAGTAGCCGCCCGCAGTGTTTAATCTTAATAGATTGTTGTTAATATTGTTAAAATCCAACATAAATTAATTACCTAGTACACTCAATTAACGGGCTTGTTCATAACGAAGAGTACGTTGTTTAAAACCGCATTACGTGTTCTCAATTACGAGTACAATGGATTTAAATTAGGATAGTGATTTTGCATGTTCTGATATTCATAAATGTCCCTGTTGGCCGCGTTCCAGCCTCGCGCTGAACATTTTACTTAACCGCTTTATTTAGCTCAAATGGAGTGACATTCTACTAAATTACTGTTACTGGGTGTAAAAGGGAGTAATTCACTCTACATCCCTCCCTCGAACATCCTTGAATTTTTAACGTCCTATAAGACTTTCATTAATTGAACTTACTTCATTATCTTTAATTGATAACAAATTAAAACCGAATAAACTCGTAAAAAGTTTATGAACAATTACGTAGTAAGCGGGAGAACATAAATTCGATTGTAATTTGTCTCGAGCGGTCTGTTTTTGCACAGTAATGTTTTCTAAACACTGGTCTCATCAGTTATACATTATCTGATTATTTCTGCCTATTTGATCATAATTTCACGATTCCAGTCACGTTTGAGCGTGTCCTTGAATTCCAAAAATAAACGTGGGCGCAATTAATTAGAGGCTAACGGTACACGCGCCCGCCCGGCCCGCGCCCGCCGGAACTTTCACGATCAATGGCATTTATCGGCCCACAGACAACGCTGATATAACACATATCATTTAACCTACGACACCGATTCACGCCACCTAAGTTTAATCATGCCATATTATGTCCACCTTAACAATTATGTCAAACAACTAGTTAATGAAAACCTACAAAAATAAGCGTAAATAATTTCATAATTATTTTTAATCACAAATAGCTACCTTAAGAAATACATAGAAAGTTATGTTTCAAATGTACATACTAAGATTACAGACCGCGGCAAATATCAAACAGGAAATACCAATACATATGATGTATCTATTATATCCATATCAACCAATTAATAAACAGACACGAGGCAACAGCCAGATCTATACTAATATTATAAAGCTGAAGAGTTTGTTTTGTTTGTTTGTTTGTTTGTTTGTTTGTTTGTTTGTTTGTTTGTTTGTTTGTTTAAACGCGCTAATCTCAGAAACTACTGAACCGATTTGAATAATTCTTTTTGTAATAGATAGCCACATTCAACGGGAAGGTTATAGGCTATTTTTCATCCCGAAATTCCTACGGGAACGGGTACAACGCGGGTAAAACCGCGGGGCGCTGCTAGTAACTAATAGTTTGCCGGTTGGATGACTTACAAGGAGATTACAATATGATTCGTGTCAACGGTCACAAAGCAAACATACATGGGATGTTTACTGTCCCACAAACTATCTCACGTACTACTAAAATGCGGAATAGAAGAATCAACAAGTTACACACGATTGTACATTAAATAGCTAGTTTATTCGTTGTAAAAAGTATGAATGGCTCTGTTAAATGATTATGATACCGAGGCCGTTCGTTCACTTCACCTAAACCATAAAAATATTGTAAAAGTTTAATATCTTGGGGCAATTGAGATGGTATCACTATTATTGTTTGAAGTAATGCACTTATATAGAAGCCTATATTTAAAATTAGATTTTTATTAAATGCTGAAAACATCGTGCAGTCTATGTGAAAATTTAAAAAGAGAAAAGCCTCGTCAGAAATTAATCAACAGTGAGCCGTGGCCGGCCGTGTCTATCAGGGATAGCGCGGGGATAGCACATATTGATCCCAGCGATTGCTTTGTACCGCAGGAAATTAGTTTCCAAGTTCGCTAGCGAGTTCCCGTCGCCAACTACGAATATAGTCAAATACGTATACCGAATTGTCTTCCTCAGTGAACCGGCGGATTGGGGTAATGCAATGCAACGTTTGAATACTGGTTTATTTATGCACGACATTTAACTAACTCACCTAGACATATTGTAACAAGTCAAGCAATATAGGTACGTTCACAAGAAGGAAATCAAGAAACAACAAAAAACTTAATTTTCCTTCACGTTCTTCACGTATTGCAGCAATTTGCACACTCGCTGTTCCTCGACAGTTCTTTACAAGTAATTTCCTTAACAAGACAAGGAGAAGGCACATTTTGAAGTGACATGTTATAACGATGCAGGTTACTGACGGCGGCGCGGCGCCAGGCACTGCGTCGCACTCGCACTGACTTCAAACATCTTGTGAATCATTCGAAACAGCAAGCATCAAAAGCTTCAAATTACGTATTCTAATATCAATACATTACACCAAGTTCGAAGGCAATAATTCCAAATGTATGAATTTAAATCAGTTCGCAAATGTTCCGATTTTAAATATCTCCCGAACGTAATGCTCATAAAGATAATCGTCTGAAAAACTGGCCATTTATTCCACGCAAACTAAAAAAGCAATTTATTTGAACACAATTAATAGGTCGATAAATCTTCACAGATACTCTGGGGATCGAACACCGTATCCGGCGCGCTTTTTATGTCTATTTAAAACGAAAAATAAGGCCGAAAAACTAATTTGAAGTGATAAAAGTTTCAGAGACCGTAATGATGGAAGACACGGAACATACTAATCTACATTAACCCTCCGTACAAACATTTGCTTTGACTCTGGTGGGTTAACGACGGAGTCGCCGAGCCCACATACTCGTATCAAATACCAATCACAACGGATGTAGACTTCACATTCTCTTTAAATTCTACCTACACAACAAAATGGTGATATTCCGAGGAAAATAGATTTATAATTTCAAAAAGAAATCGATGAAAATAACTTAAAAATGCAGATATTTTTTTTAATTTTAAACTGTAATGAATGTAAGACTGCTTTTATTGACCACGAATGACTAAACAGAACTGAAACTTGTATTATTTAACATGTATCGCTTGCAATATGTTCGCTTGCACGATAAAAGCTCTATTAAGATGATGTTCAAATGATTAAACGAAGCCAGTGATCAGCATCTATAGTAAAGAATATCTTACTTAGGCGGCATGCCGAGGTACTCCTACACCGTGGTATATTCCTGCAATGAAATAAAAGTTAATGTACCTATTAACATAGACTTACCTAAACCGACATAATAGTATCTTAAAGTAACGTTAAAAAAATACGCAAACGCGAAGTACCTACCCATTCAATGTTTGTTTAATATTTTTGTATAACAGGTATAACATAAACATCCCAGTTTTACGGCTCAATACCGAGAAAAGTTTTCAATAATTTATGATGTGAAATGAGGATTCGATTCTCGGTATAATTATATCGTGAATGTGGAACGCAACTGAATATAATAAGTTTTACGTCACAATCATTTGAGGAGGCTACAATAGTTGTTTTCGCCGATGTAGTGGACTGACGCCACATCCGTCGGCCGCAGATGGCGGTCACACGGTGACGCACACAACCACCTAATATAGTTTACAGTTTACGTAACACTTCCGCCTTAATAACCACTAAATTGTGTACAAATCAACACATATTGTTTGTCATCTGCAATTATTGCACGTCGATTGAACGTTGACTTCACTGGAGGGTTAACTTTGTAATCTACATAGATCAACAAATAATTGTTATTTTACTGCGACACGCCGTAAACAAGGGATCTTATCAATAAACAAATATTTAATTACAGTCATTTGTGTAGTCGAAGAGTTAATAGGGTGCCGATAGCAGTCCTCGGTTTTGAGTTAAATATTTACGACTTTTTACGATACTCTATAGAAGAAACATTTTTATTTGTAAATAGCATTTAAAATTGTTTTTCTAGGTACATTTTAATGTTGCTAACAAGATCTACCACAAGTAATGTGAATTAAAGTGTCGTAAATAACAGTTAGTTGCAACAAATGGGGGCGTACGGCAGCAGGAGACGGCGTGCGAGTAATTAATGTAAATTATTTGTGAGAGCGTGCGTCCTCGACCAGGTGCGCGTTTTATGACTAACAACCTAATTTTCTCAAAGGTCTCGCTCTCATAAAATCTAGGCGAGCATTCCCGAAACGTTGTTTGCAAGATTTCGTTAAAAAACCCTTGTTTTGGTTAAATTTTGTAACGGGTTTTTGGCGCACGGATAACTCGCTGTTTGGTATTTCAGCCAGTGGCAATCTAGTTTTCGTAATGGTCGTAATAGTTTAAATGCAAAGTATCGCAAGAATCTGAAAGGTCAAATGCTAATGATGTACTCGGCGACATTCTCGTGATGGCATTTTGGCTGAGGATCGCTAATAGCGTTTGTTGTAAATGTCTGTGTAGTTATGTATGAAATCTGTAAACCGCAGCATGGATATTTGTTTATTAAATTGAATCCTACAACGAAACATAAATATTGACATTAATAAACTCGTAAAGAACACACGCGTTGTTTAAGAGAGTATTCTTCGGAATCATTAATCTATTCTAACAAACAAATCGAAATCGATTTGTATTGAATATACACGTCGGTAGCTAATGGAATTTCATTTGTTTACTTGACTAGTTCTTTTCTTCAACACTATTACAAGGTTGAACAAGTGTGTATTTCCAAACAAATTGAATTACCTCCAAGCTCTAATGTTGCTCTAGTGTGAATTGATTGAAAGCCTTTGAAAGGTCCATTCAATAATGTTTTCATAGAAAGAGAACATAATCAGTTTGCCGATACCCGGCAGGTACTTAACTTAATCATTACCATGTGTTAGCATCCGAAATGAAGGCTCACATTAATGTTCCCTTCACTAATTGAATTCAACAAGTAAACAATTATGTTCCAATACACAACAACGTGTTTCATGTCAATGTATAAACAGTGTCTTATACGCCATCACTATTATTATCGTAATTACATACGGAGTTAATAGATGCTAATAGCTGTTTCAGGAAAAAATACTGTTATTAACGCAATATTATTCTAGTTAAATTAAATAATGCGAGTATAACAAGCTTTATTAATTATTATTTACGTTCGTCTAACAAGCTGAGTTCATGAAGGTTGTTGTTGGATTAAAATAGAGTCTAGTACATACTAGTAAACTGATATTTTCATGAATATAATAATGAAGGTAATATCCGCTTCGTTATCCTGGTAAGTTTATGATCTTCTTCTAACTATGTAAATACATTCACGGTAGGTACTCCTAAGTACTCATAGGTACCATGTATGTTGTTGTGCTGAGATAAACCTTATTAAGAGCGCAATTAATTAATATCCCATATCAAACTAGTGAACAAGCATCCCTCAGAGAATAAAATTGGTATCAAAGCCCCGCGTGCAACAACGCAAACATTCCTACTGAGCTATACTTTAATGAAATTGCTTTATACAAAGATAAACATTGAATGCAGACTAACTTATTGCACAATCTATTTTCTCTTCTTGACGTTCAAAGTTGAATAGTAGTACTCTTTCTTTGTTTGTTATTTTTATTGTTAACATGTGTTGTTAGTTGGATACTCTTATGTCCGTTGATAACTTGGTTAGTGACATCGGTTACTGAGCTTGAAAGTACGGGTTGTGGTGTGCAGGTGTGGGCGTCAAAATCTGATATCTTGTTAAGTAGTGCATTAAAAATGTTTTATATATATACAAGTATATAAAATAGAGACGGTTAAATTTTATAGTACAAGCCTGTTCTGATCAATCCAACAGCCATGTAAGTGTATTCACTGGTTTCTTAAGTTTAATCGAACACTACTTATTTTGAATTGAAACTACGGATGTCTTCTGTGACGACGGTTCTTGTAAAGGGGCCGAAACGTCAGATAAAAATCAATACATATAATAGAATTGTAAATGCTCGCTGTCTGTAAATAGAAGATATGTAAGAAAAATATCTAAGAGGGGCTTTATGAACGCAATAGAACCCAAAACAATGATTTTTTTACTTTTTCTCTGTTTGTCTGTACGTTTGTGCGCGCTAATCTCAGAAACGGCTTAACCAAATTAAATGCGGTTTTCACGAATGCGTTGTGATTTGCTGGGATTTACATTTAGTCTTTGTTTCGTTTCAATCGGTTTATAAATAAAAGAGTTATATTAAAATCTCGAAATTCCAACGGGAACGGGGGCGCTGCGGGTGAAACCGCGGTGCACAACTATGTAAAATAATAGCGAAGTGAATCCGTAAACGTAGTTTCAAATTATAATAGCAGTCGGGACTGTAACGACGATTCCAACGATACCTCATTTGTTAAATTATAATTCATGAATTACAATGTAAGAGAGAATACATGTATAATACATGCACAATTACACATACAAACCAATCGAAATCATATACCTTGTATTGGCTCGGATGTAATCTGGTAAAATTTGGTAATAAACGACATCCATATTTTGCGCATGAAGTTATTATTAGGTAAATACTTTTAAAATTAATATCTTTTGAAGCTGGCTAGGAAGTTACGTAAGCCACTTCGACATTTTAATTTTATCTTTAATGCAAAATGGAGTGAACTTAAGAAGAGCGGATACGTACTCGTTGAAGAGTGCTCCGCGGGTTCAGCGCCTTCAACATAAGGTCAAATATACGTATAGAGGTATGAGACAATTGTCGCCTGTACCACGAGTTCATGTCAAGCAAATTCACGAACCGAGACATATATATTTGTTTGACAAACTAAACGCCTTTATGGAATACCTGAGAATCTTAACTAGGGAAAGATTCTATACTAAGGGCCTTATTCAAAAACGCTTATTAACAGAACTTTAGCTATCAAATGGTTTGTCCCTTTCCGACATACGCTTTTTGCCAAAGAGCGAAAGAGACAAAACACTTTAAAGCACTGTATAAGGCGGTAAGAACATTGACATATCTCGCTACAAATAATTGTGTTGACTAATGGACCTACTAACTACTACACTCAGAGGTGTACATTAAATGGACTCTTAACTAATAGACGTAATTTTTCATACATGTCAAAATAACTCATTAAATGTCTACTAACGAAGCACTTGACGTCTGTTAAAGCTTCTGAACATATCAGATGCTCATTCGATATAGCATAGGTACTCGTATCTATTCTATTTATATTATAAAACACCCTTTTCTTCAAAGCCTCCAAATATTTACGTAAAATTCAATTACGTAGGCGAGTTTCGTGAACTACGTGAGTAAATTAAGTGTATAGTGTATAGAATATAATTTGCATATAAAACTGTTGAAACAAACGTTCGGTTCAAAGGAGATGTTGGAAAAATCCCAATACTGTACGTAACGCGATGTAGCGATATACTTTACGACCCAACGATCCTATATTACACCTACTCTAATTTAATTTGTACCGTACCTTCTTTGTGTACATAACATGAACATAAAATAAAATCTTTTGGGTAATACAGTTTCGTAGTCTTTGGTTTCATATAAATGTCTGTTGGAAAAGTATTTCAGCTTGTACGATTTATGAGTACATAGGATTGTTTTATTTATAGTTTTATTACTACGCCTTAATGTAACTGTGACACCTACTTGTTATATTATTAATTACCACTCTTCTATTTTTATATCCTTTAAAACCAACAGCTCGCAAAAGCCTTACACGCATTATATTTGTTGCCGTGGAAATTTTAGGATGAAAAAGACGCTTTTAACCACATTTAAAAATTCGAATCTGACAGCTACAGATTGGGGCATTCAATCAAGCAAAAATCTAACTCAGCTTCATTATTGTTAGTGCTCATGTGGGTAAAAAAGTTGCTGTATCGGAAAATACCGTATATTGTTAAATAATCCAGTTTTGGTATATAAATAGAACGGTGCTTTCAGCTGGCTCCCGACCCTCCTGCGAGTGAGGCTGCGGGCGGGGGCGCGGGGCGGGGCGAGGCCACACTCCCCCTAATAGACATGATTTATTCCCATAAGAATCGCCTTCACAAAAAATACTTAATGAGGTCAGAAATATGAAGCACTCCACTGTCCAAGGTCCGAGGAACTTGACTTAAACAGATTAAAAACTTTTATGACTCCGTGGATGACCTCGAGAGACGCGAGCTACGTCACCGCGGACAAGGCCGAAGGGGTTTGTTTTCCATTGGGCCCTACATTCGAGCGGCTCCACGCGCGACTCCACGCGCCCAGGGCCCCCGTACCCCGGGCCCCGGGCCCCACGCACACAAATCATTCACCCGCCCAAATGAGGAGAACGTCGCCCACCGTAAGACAGATTGTATCGCTCAACAATAATTTATTGCTCCAACACAAAATTTATCAACTCGAACACCTCGCAAAATTAAACCTCGGGTCGACTTTAAAGATAATATTCAAACAAAATAAGAACTTAATTCCGTACACAATCGAAATGTTTGTTTGGGATCGTTAATTACGTTTCCCGGGCTCAGGTAAAGTGGTCCCGTTTGCATACTTTGTCGGTCCTGCCTCCATGTATATTGTGTTAACGTTTACATACATATAATTTAATTTCAAACTTTTTTCATTTATTATATTACACAGAACGCTTTCTAAAATGAACTTTATTATTACAATAATAAAGAAGAATTAATTTTATAATGGGGCATAGAATGTTATAACGCGATGACAAATGACAAAACGCTGGCAGTCGGACTAAATGTAGCTTAATCCAATTACCGAGTCCCTGTTGGAGTCCAGTAACGAGGGCAGTTAGCGAGCTCTCGTTAAATATGCAATTGAAAGTGTCGCACGCGCCACGCCGCGCGCCGCGCCGGCAGCCACCGGCTCGATGGAGACATTGCCCCACGTTTTTAAACGGTCGCTGCGGAAAGCGACGTCGTCTGTCAAGCTTTTTATTGTGATCACTAGCGCGCGCGACGCTTCGTAGCACGTAGTCACTTTCGTAACTCGTAGGTCTCCGTAGCTCGTAGCCATTTTCGTAGCATCATTTTATTGAGAAGTATAATGTAATTTGATATTCATAGTCACATTTTTATGCCACCTACTGATATAATCCAATGTTTTCTTTTAAACACAATGATTTGGATTCCGTTTTGCAAAACTAGTTTAATCAAACCTCACTGACAAAGTTACTCCAAGGGAGTTTATGTGCAAATCTTGGGAGCTCTACATTAGTTCCTTGATAAGTTTGTCGACGTGTAAACACTCTGCACGTAGTTTGCAGTTAATTTGTATGAGTAACCACTGTTAGCTTATGTAAATAACACCCACAGGGTGTCTTACATAACTACGTATACGAAGTTAAAAAAAGAAATTGTGCCTTTCCTAAAGCGTTTTATGAAGATACAGAGAGCCAAATATCGTATCGAAACAATGAAGGTTACATAAATACGAGAAGCGGGTTCAGCCGCGTTCTCGCGGGACTTACATCGATTTATCCGATTGAAAGCGGCTATATGACAGCTGCCGAAATGAATACATGCCGGCAATAAAAGTTCATTTGACTACGAAATGGAGTGTGTACGCCATCAAAGGCTCGTTACAGGCGCGGAGCAGTAGCCCTCGTGGCGCTCGTAACTCTCCTCATTAGACGAGCACCTCTTTCGAGTCGCACTCTTCATACAACTACTTAAACATTCACATTACATTTGAATAATTGAACTCTACATTCAGTTTAAGGCGAGCACTCCATCCAAAGTCACCTTCGAGTCTAACAACTTTTTAATGTCAAATAAAGTGTGCGACGTAAATGTTGCTTACTCAAAACTATTTTTAATTAAACGCACGTTACATGATTCTTCTTACTAACGAGCTGATGTTGCCATTTCTTTATGGTCTAGTGCTTTCAAATAAAATCTTACAAAGAGCTATTAAAACTATTCACTGTTCTTTAAGAAACTTTAGGGTTGTCAGCGGCAAGATTAACGTTTTACAGGTTATTTATATTAAAGGAGAGTACCGAGTTAATTTGAGACCTTCTTTGTTCTCTTGAAATCTCTAGAACTATTCATAGTTTCAAATATCAAGTTGTACGAAGTGTCGAGTTCGAACAAGTAGTTTCGACATTACTCACAATTGGAAAGTAATGAATAGGGCCTCGGGCTTCAACGCAGCTCGTGTTAATCAAAATAGCTACAAATACAAGTATCTGATAGTGTGTTCGGGTGACAACTGAGGCGACTCGCCGAGTTACAACTAGTTCGGGTGTTTCAAGACTCTCACCGTGCCCGGAATACATCGCTCGTACGTGCATCGCCATTTTATGAACATAGTTCATTGAGTTCTCTAGCTTAGATGTTAGCCGGCATTAATAACCGCACAACATTCCTGAAATGTTAAACTATTCTATCGATACTCGCGCCAGACTATTTTAGTAGATACTAATCAAATTCTTAAGTGAATCGACGATAAGAAAAGCTTTTGTTATTGTCCTTTAGAAATATTCTCAGAAATAGTTGTAAATTAAAGAAAGTATCTCGTTTACATATTCCGTGGGAGTATTACGTCGATGATGAAATATTTCATAAGAAAAAGTGGCATCAAGTTGAGTCTCGCGTTTACTGCAGGAAGTTTGGTTATATATTATCTACCAATGATTGCGACTGTTTTCCTGTTTTCATACACACTGCGTGTAATCGCCGTGTGTGACGGGACACGGCGACAACTCCATATCGATGTTTGCGTCCCGACTATTAATTACTGTGCCAAACGACCGGAACGCATCTAATTAATTTCCCGACTGTTGACTCACGATACACATCAAACGCGTTTAATAAAAAGATAAGGTCACGATTGTATATAATTAATGTTATGGATGCGTACACAAAATATATTATATTTACGCAATAGGCACTGTCGCAACTGTTCTTGTATACTACTGGTTTGTATACGTTCTTATAGTGTTGTTGAACTAAAAAAGCTTCAAAATGACAGACATTGCAATACATTATTCTCAATTTAAGATATATTGAACCTGCTAGTTTTATTATAAAATATATTTTTATGATGCTAGTAAAGTAGCTCGATAAAAATATATGTGAAAGGAAGACAACTCTTTGTGCGTATCGCCCATTAAAAAATCAACGAAGGAGCTATCTAAGTAGTTTGGAATCATCGAAAGTTTATTGCTTTTATAGTAATGTTATCCGTTATTTATGGACACTGCAGTGTTAACGTTACATGTCTACGTACCTACAGTTTAATTTTCAACTGTTTAATGCAAATCAGTTCGTTAACCCTCCGACCTGCATGTACACGATTGTGTGGAATGCTCCGTGCTGCACACGCCACCGGAAACCCGATAGCAGCAGCGGTGACGTATGAACCATAAATCAGTTGAAATGTGCAGGCGGTAAACAACCAGCGACAGCGGTTGTCGGGCTTGGAACCGCTGCGAAACGTTAGCCGGCTTACACGGCAAGGCGCAGAGCATACTGCACCCTACATCGCGAGCACACGGCCACACCGCCCGGCCCGCCGACACCTCCGCCCGTCACGCGACGACGACAATACACTTTACATAAAACACCCGTAAACGAGACAATATAAAACTTTTACCAGACCTACAGCTCGTTCAATGTGGACTGAATGTTACGATAGGTATTCTTGAACAAAACTTGGAATCGTATAGAAACATAAATGATGTTACCATTGTTACTGGGTTTTATAACTGAAATCAACGATATAATGTTCGTGTGAAGAGAAAATCAATCATAACATCCATGTCTGGCGGAGCTCGGTCACGCCTCGCGGCTCGCGCCCACTGCCGAGTGCCGTCTGTCGGGAACATTATTAAAACTCGAAGCTACACAAACTGAATATTTAATTGAGTTTCGTTTGCTTAGACAGACAACGATGGTACTCAAACAAGACTTTGACTCAATATTAATTGTATGTAATACCGTTACAATTATCATACAAGCATTGTAATATCATAACTGAATATCATAATATTTTTTCCATGGTTTATGTAACAATACAAAAAGGTTGAATTAAATGAAGGAACGACAGACACGAGAAGCTCGTGACTGGTCGAGAATATTAAATGCACTGTTCCGAGAAACGAACTATTTCAAACAAAGCAATACAATACAATTACTGAAGATAATTACTCTTTGCAAAAGCAACTTGTCGTTTTATTACTTTTTCTATAGCTGTTTATTTTCAGAACCACAGAATTTGACGTCATTTCATATCGTTTGCCATTTATAAATAAAGTATATCAAACAAGAAACATGCCCGGAGTATACCGTTATTACTTACAACGTACTCTAAATACGGTTTCGTAATAAAAGTACACGTGATTTCATGTCTCCGGTCAATAAACAAGCGCTGGACGTAACGTACGTGTGCGAGAGGTTCGAGCGGCCGTTATTGAGTTGGATCCGGCGCTCCGGGGCTCCGGCGGGAACACATCGAGACGTCATGAGAAGTTTGCTTGGACTCCGCCAAGGTAGATAATGTAGGTAAGTGCGCTCGAGCGGTCGAGGTCGACTCGGGATAAGAAGCGATCTCACCAATAGAAGGAGTTCGTGTCTTATCGACATCGTAAACTTTACCTACCGACCCTGAGTTTCGGCTAAATGACACCTCGTCATTACGAGCAACCTCCTGAAACAGTTCACTCGCCGACCGATAATGGATGTCATCTTTAATATTAGGTCATCAAACGTTAATACCGTCTGATCCTCTCACTACTTATCTATAAGAACCTATCCGGATTATCCTTAACGGCTTATAGAAAAAGCTACAAAAGGCAAGCTAATAAATCGATTGCCCCAGAAACAGGAAGCCAATACATTTCATCTTATCGTAACTACTCTTCTTATGGCACTGCTTGCTTATACATATAATCAAATGCTTACTTATAATGTGTTATGGACTATCTGTCTTTTATAAATTGAGGATTCTTGGGCCGAAAACTAAATAATGCATAACCAATACAATTAATCGTCTTTACTAACTAGTCCATCGACTACAAAATCCAATTCTTAATGTACACTTATCGATAAAGTTACATTGTCTAACACATGACATGTAATATGACACGACCTTCCCTCCGTCACATTCCGATTATTATTGTTGCTCAAAGTGAAATATCTAGTTCACATCAACCTTCTCATTGGAATAGCTGACAAAGACATAGGTTCTTAATAAAGTGTCATCGTTGTTGGATTCTTTCTTTCATTATTAGTTCCTAACGTTGTTTTTAGAACCTTAGTAGTTTTCCCCTCCCTAAATGTTTATCGGACCTTTGCAGGACTTCGTAAATAAATCTTCTTTGAACCGTCGATTGACAAATGTTCCTGTTAATTGGCCACGTCGGGTATTTTCAAAAAATACAAGTGACAGATTGGTGACGGAGAGAAAAGTAATTATAGCGGCGAGCGAGACGCGACAGGAGGTATTTCTCAAAGCTATCGATCGCGTCGAGCCGACTACCGCACCAGCACGCATGGGGTCGTCTGCCGTCGAGTCACGTACCTACTTTTATATTCCAACTGTAGCCGTCAAACTTTTATACAATCCCGTTTGAAACGCCAGATCGAACAAATCTTCTCTGTGATGGGATAAATCTCTCAAAACTTTGTACACTGTTTTGTAAAACATTTGTATTTTATTGAGACAGACAGGCGACGGCGTGTGCTCTAAAGTTACCTTTTAATTGGATGCTTAGTGTTTGATGTGAGACGAAGTGCTCCATAGCTGTGTACTACTCGTCCGACAGGGACATCTTGTACCTGCGAACAAACAACACAACTAATTAAAACGAAGTACAAAGTAACCAAACAAATGAAAGTAAACATAAATAATGCAACACGGGACACAGAATGCTCTGGTTCTCGTAGTCTTAACTGAAATTTATGACACTTGGTACAGATTGAGAGAATTAACTAAAAGGTGTACAAAGTACATTTATTATAAATGGTCTTCAGGAGTCCTATCGGGAGTTAAAGAGGGGGTAATATCGTTAACCTGCCACAAACGGAGATCATGTACGCACAAAGTGGTCCGCGAGTGCTCGCTCAAGTTAATGAATAATTTCGGGCTCCGGGGGAGCGGCGCGGCGCGGGTGCCTCGCGCCTGTGTCAATTTAATTCAGAGGTTTGGCAGTACTCTCTAAACACGACTCTATTTGCTCTCATTTAAAAACATATTTATGGAATTGACATAAACGAAACGAAACGTGCCTATATTTTCCGTTTTGCCTATATCAATTCAAATCCAAATATTATGTTCTAACTAGTATTATGGCAATTTCGATACGCAGAGTAGCAGTTTAGATTGCGTAACTTCTGGTTGAGGAAAACAAATAAACAATGTGGGGAAACAAGTGGAGTAAATAGATAAGTGAGAGAAAGAGTGTGTGACATATGGCGGGCGGGCGGCGGCGGTGACGAGCGAGCCGCGGCCGGCTCCTTCCGGCGCGGCCGAGCCTCGCACGCAATACCGCCGCCTTTCCGGTCATATAAGCCACCGCAAATATAACTTTTTACGACACTACGAGGTTATTGTCGTAAATTTACAACAAAATTTACATCACCACGTTTCGCAACTCTTTAATACCGTTTCAAACTTGATAAATGTAAATGAATGCGAACGCGTGTAAATTGATTGATTGATATATTAACGGGGAACACTGATCACTCGTTGTTCGCAACATACGCGTTATTGGTAGGTACTCTATTTATTACGCACCAATATCGATAGCTGTACCGATAACGAAAGTTATTCAGTTATTTATGCAATGTTCTGAACAGGTACACGCGGGAATGGAGTAAAAAATATTTCAGAAGCTGTCGTGTTGACTGAAAGGAAATGTGATTTTGAATTTTCCGGTACTCAAACCACGCAACATGGCAGACATCCGGCGTTGAAATACGACGTCTACTAAACTGATGGCGCTTTAAATCTTTGTTTACGTCTTTGAAAAAGCCACCGTTATTTCAATTTTGAAAGTAAAAAGTTAAGAAACTAATTTTAACGTGGAATAAATAAAAATACTCATAATTCATAACATGAAACTAATTTTCCAAGTGTCATTGCCGAGTCGAAAGAAAGTTGCACAATTTTTCAAGGGAAATTTTTTGCCGACATTTTCAATTATTTTATTTGATCTTTTATACTTATGCGAAATGAAATAAGATTTGAAAGCCGTCGAAACAATTTGTTGAAATACAGTGACAGTTATTGGGTTCAATAGAGCGGTTCACGTTCGATGGTATCACTCGCATCAATCCGAAACAAACTCTGCTATACATAACGTAATGAATTGTTATGTAATGTTTGCCTGTATTTTCCTAAATTAAAGTGATTACTACCTTTAACCATTAAGTAAGTATGTTTGTGTTGGAGTCTATAAATAGGAATTGTTTATTAAGGGCGGGCTGCTTCACCTTACGCTCACGCACCGATAAACGTTAAATGTCAGTCTCAACAGAGGTAGGAAAATTAAATATCGTGTCTTCTACTGGCCGTGCGCATAACTTTAATATACTGTCATATAAGTTATGAAACAACGCTGTATTGAACAACGTAAAAAACGTGAACTATTTAAACGAACGTAAGTTACGATAACCAACCGTTTCAAACAACCCACCCTTAAGTTCATTTTACCGATTTTATACAGAATACAGGAATAAAACATACCATTGTTAAACTACATTCGAACAAAAAGTAGTAACAAGGAAGTAAAATGATATCTAAAAGGAATGCTAATAATTCCCGAAGAGCTCTCTAAGCGCGTTAGCTGACGTGGTACGAAACTGACGTAGGTATTACGAAGGAGATACGAAGGAGAAGGAGAGCGACTGAGCGTCAGTTAACGAATACATTAGTCGAGGAGCCATCATAATGCACAGCATATGGAACATTTAGGAATTAAACCAGATTCAAAATGAAATTGCTATTATTATTCCTTACCTAAGAAAATTAACAATTTCAACGGATATAATTCATGCTGTTTAAATATATTTCAATACATGCAAATTGAAACTTATCGGAAACCCATTCAACTGTGATCAGTAAAATAAACATTTACTTTGTTATTATTGTCGATATTGTTTAATATCATCATCCAAAACAAATACTATCAGACTTATTAATGAAAAATATAACATCATTTAAAACAATCTTACTAATTAGTAGAATCGACCCCCAGTTCAGTGGTGAATGTTAACTTCACTGAACATCCAGATACATGCAAATATTCATTATTGTGACAATCATACAATTAGTTAAGTGTAGATTTAGGTTAGAGACAAAGTGTGAAGTGTCACGCGACGGCCATTGTTTACGTTGCCGGGGTCCAAGTCAGCGTGTCACTGGGCGTTTGTCGGAATTACAAATTAGATCCTCAAAACACGATTTGTTACACAATAATTCAGCACATTAGGTTCAATTTCATAGCTTGTTCTATTATGTACCTAACGCTAACATCTAAATAACAACTACGAACTTTACAGATTTTCAATGGTTATAAAGCCAAAAAATTAAAGGTTCTTAAAAAGAGGTCGTAAAATTTAGTAGGAATTAAACCTGAAAAAGGACTTGCAATTAAACTTGAACATAAAAATACAAAATGTTTTTTATGAGGTTGAAACAGAATCTCATTGTGTAAATAAGGGGTTTTATCATCTGTGCCCGCAGGGGATTCCCGTACTATGTACATATCATATAATTATTCTGTATAATTATTTATTTTGTGCTCTCAAACGTATTCATTATTTATACAAATACATATAATTTTACGAAGTTTTGTCAATTAAAATAATTATTTATTAAACACTAATCTAATACATCTGTAAGGTCGACTCAACAGAATATTAAACCTAAGAATTAAAACGTATCAACTGCGGTGTATCAAAAGGTTGAGTCACTACTAAACACTTTTGTAGATAATATAGTTTATGAATACCTGCAAAACGTTGAATCATGCATGTTCATAATATATGTACTATCAATTTACAATGACATTACCAACTTCACCTTCAACTATCTATTGATTGGCAATGATTTATTTCTATTTCGTATCATGTTCGATGTTGGTCACCGACTATTTTTACCATAGCATTGAACTCTTTACACAAAATTCACGTTAAACTTATTTTTTTAAATTACTCATTAGTCATGTTTTGTATATTTGGTTGTAATCATGCTTGTTGCGTCAAAATTAAAGTATTAGTGAGTAATGTAATACATGTAGGTACTGGGTATCGGTCTACCAAATCTGAATCAATACCCGCGGTCCCGAAGTAATTTGATAAACAGGAAGGCGTCACAAGACGGACACGTGAGCCGTGCTCGTGTGCGTGAGTGAGCGTGTGGGTGTATCTGATTGTAGCTCCACTAGTTCTGTCGTCCACAGGCTAAATTACCAAATGCAAATCCGTCCGATATGCTAATACGCAAACTAATTTCACGCACTGACAAACCAGGTCAAGTACATGCATTTAAATTATGTATCGGTTGTGAAGAAAGCGAGGGTCAATCCCTCGCCCGTAATTTCCCTCGAAGGCCCTCGATTATCGCCTTTGTATGTCCGCTCACTCAAAGAACGTTTAAAGCCTAGTCAAAAAGAATTCTTGTTTGCTCAACTTTTAACAATTTTAATAAGGAATCTTTTAAAAGAAATATAATTTTAAAGATGCTGTCGAGCTTCCTTTGAACCTTTAATGTGTTGTAATAATATTTCATATTACTCGGACAATTATGTTATGAACGATGTTGACTGACTAAAACAGAACATAGTTGTTGAGTTGACTAACGAGTAAAGCATGTCTCGGGCAGAAAAGTGGCGTTTCTGCAAGTGGTTAGTATCACGCTCCACATCCACTTGTGATGTTAAAGTGACAAGAACTAGTCGAGTGAATGGTTTCTGCTGCAAGCCGCGCCCCTAACCCACTTCCTTGGTATCGGGTCATTGTCAGTCACTGTGCGATTGTCTTTGCACAATCGCTCGTCGCCATTCGGCACTGAGTCAATCATGATAATGTGCCGGTGAACTATAACCCCTTATCTATCTCTGCTTTGTAGTCATTCAATACCTTCGATTCTATTATAGGCACATGAAGGCTTATATTAAACTTTAATATTCAAAATCCTTTGACGGATATTGTATGAAACTTTCAGAGGAGAGAAAGTATACAAAAATTTGGAAACGTTCAAAGTATGCAAGCTCGTAAAGTGAATATGAACGGGTCGTAGGCTCTTGGCACCGCGTAGCACGCTACGAGCTACGAATGCTACGTACCTCGTAGTATAGTGAAACGTGCAACATTAATTACAAAAGTTAGCTCTAGCGGGAAAATATAGCTTTCTATTTTGATATATTATCCTCCGCGGATGACATAATTACATCGTGATTTAAACTTCGTCCCTAAACAGTACGTTTGTTAATGCATGTTTAAAGTCGATCTAATTTTCAACTACGTTTTTTTAAGTAAAAATTCCTTGTCTTGTTGCAAGAATAATGATTGAAGTTTCCCGGCCCATATGATCGCGAGTCGGTATAGTCGTGCAACATGCAATTTCCTATTTCAAACGTAGAAAGCAATTTCGTGAATGCAATCTATTAAATTTTGGCGAAGTTATGTTCCGTGAACTCTGCAAAATATCATACTTTAAAGTTTTAAGTTTAAACTCTTCAAATATGAGTCTAAACGTATATATGGAAAATGGTAAAAAATAATTGCATACTGCCGCCATTGGAATAAATATCTGCACATTTTTAAGAACCTGTAGATAGTATATCGTTGCAGGACAAAAGTTCCTTCAAATTTCGTTTCTCCTTCCGGCGGTGGCTTATAGATTATTTATGAACTAGTTTATCGATATATTTACGATACATACACTTGACACACCTAGTATGAAGATTGGTTACATTAATATTAAACATCTACTCAAGAGTTATATTAGTCGATAATTTATTCAAAAACAGCTCAGTTGCGACTAATTAAAACGTGGAGATAAACTCGAAGTAGTAATTAATAAATGAACTTACAGCAGTGCATAATGCAGAACGTCCCGAAGTACATCTCTGGAGTCACATACATTATCCTCCCTTTTCATTATAAATTATAAATGAAACTTGTTTGAACAAGTCTCGCTGCAAATTATTTATTCACTCGTTTTTCATTTCTATTTCATTAGAATTAAAAGTCATGTTCTCGTCTACCCTTTTGATACGCCGGAGGAAAGTTGTGACGAACAAACTTTTTTAATATTTAGGTAGATGTGAAGTGTATATGTGTGTGTACTGTGCAATGTTGGACACTAGCAGCGGCGAACAGTTTTCCCAACGTTGTACACGTTCCCGAGGGAATACAATGTGCACCACTGCCTGTTATAAAATGATTGTGTTACAAACAATCCCCGGCTTGCAAGATCGAAACGCAGCTGTATCGAAACACCTCACTAATGAAAATAACTGGTCGAGCGCTAGCGTAACTAGTGCCTACATCACTAACCAATAATTAAAATTATAAGCTGTATTTCATTTTCAACACTGAAATAGGAACCGGCATACTTAGACCATGTGCTTATACGTTAAACAGTTACATGTTCGTGTAAGTTGAAGTGTTTTTGAAACAAAGCGATGATAGAAGGATATAAATGTAATGTGTACGAAGTGGCGGTGGCACGGTGCCAGCCCCCGGCGCGCGCGGCGTGCACCGCCGCCGCGCGCGTTACCGACACACGACCAGACCTGCCGTCACCCGTCACAAATTACTTTCGTACTATACATAACCATAACCACATCGAACCACATTCATCCATCTATCTATATGTTTTTGTAATTTCCTGGCTGTTCGCATTAACCACCGTTACCACCAACAACAAACTTAGTGTAGCAGTTACCACATTGATTATCAACTTTGATTATGAAATAGTTAATGAACAATGTTAAATAAGTTATTAATAAACCTGCTAATTACTCACTGCCGGTCAATTTCGGTCAAAAGCTTTTGTTTCAAATAACTGTGTTAACTAAGATGGTATTTTGTGAATACATATCCTTTTATATAAATAAAATAATGGTTTGATTACAGTGAAAATTATAGTAAATAATGTCAATTTTAAAACATTCGTTTCTAATAAATAAGTAAGATGGTGTTAGTTAGTGGCCAACCATGACGTCGGAGTATTTAAACAGCATCAAGACCTTCGCCATGATCTGAATATTGAAACAACAAAGACCGACAATTTAACGTGCCCTCAGAAGCACGGTAGCGTTCAGATAGTTCAGGTGCCTTTGCTCTGCATGGGAAATACAGGCAAAACTGGCTACTACTACAAAATTATTCAGCCATGTGTATTTATACGTTAGTTTGGCCAACTAGCGGCCCGTTAGGTAACTCGGGTTCAAGTTGAATGTTTTGCAATCGAACTAAAGTCAAACACGCGCAATGCCACTGGGAATAAGTTATTGTACCAAACAAGGCATTGTTGCAAACAGTACAATTCTATTATTGTTTGAACAATGTTAGACTCGCTCGAGCTTACCCGGGAATAGGAGCCCGAGCGCTAACTATTTGCTTATTTACTAACTCTACGAGACAATGATTATATACTAGGGGCTTTATTCATAAAAGCTTATTAACAGCACTGTAGCTATCAAATGGTTTGTCCCCTTCCGACATACGCTATTTGTCAAAGAGCAAAAGAGACAAAACACTTTAAATCACTGTTTAAATTAATATAATTTATGAATAAGGCGGTTGGTGTTCCCACCCGTTACCCAATTTCTTAAACGCTGATTTCATGCCAGCTCCCAGCTTACATAACATACAATCCTATTGAATATATTATCTAATCCACTGTGCAGTTACTTAGTGAACTGACAATAAAAATAACCCAGAAACTAGTGACCGTTAAAAAAGCAGTTACATTCAAAATTTATATCAGAAAAGCAGTTCAAACAAAATCGTGGCTTGAGTCCAAAACTACAGCACGGCTTAATGTGGTGTGAACTTTTACGATGCCAAATGAACTCAAGGAAGACTGCCAGACCCAATGGAATCAATGGCACAAGTTTAATGTATTCGAATCTGGTGCATAAGAAACGAAAACAAAAATCCTTTGTAACTTTGTCATTTAAAGAAAATATCCAAATAACACATTTTATGTAAGGAATTGTTTCATGGCTCGCTGCTATTCGAACAATAAAGCAAACTTGAACTTTTTATACCTATAAAAGATGCAGCCTCTAGCATCAAGGCTACAACTTAGCATATCAAAGAAAAAACGAACGTTTAAAATAAGGTCGCCATAATAATATTCATCAAGTTACCACCATTGTGAGTAATTTAACGTTAAAATTAGAAATAAACCACTTATTGTTGAATCAATCAATATTGCGACTTGAACACAAGTGTAGACTGACTCAATCTAGCGTTGACTTGACTCTTTGCGAGTTTGTTGTAAAGAAAAATAGTGTTAAAATACGTGGTAACTTTTGAATATAAAATTGCAAATAAACCTTCATCTGCACTATGATATACTTTTTCAAGCGGTTATCGCACCGTTAAGGTGGGTCGGAGGTAGATAAGTGCCGCCGCGGAGGGATTCCCAAGATGAGAGTAACATTACATCGCAGTCGGATAACGAGCTTTCTTCGCGAGCTTTCCACCAGCTTACCTCAACACGAACCTACTCCGACACCGTATAGAAAAAGCCTTAATTCGTTTTCTTACTTTCCCCTAAACCTGATTAGGAAGAGATATGATTAGGAAAAGCCAATTCTAGATACAAGATCATTTTATTAGATACACTTTGGTTCCCATGACGCAAACAAAAATATGTCTGATTTATATATGGAACGCAAAAAATAAGCAATACTTTGGAAAACACGACGTTTATCTATGGCTATTCATCACGTGAATCACAGGTTTCAGGAGAGATAAAATACTGTTCCCTCGTTGATTTATTTCACAACCCTTACAATACAACACCGCACGAATAATAATTAGATAAAGTGAATATATTCCCGAGTGTGCGCGCGAGACATTACGATACGTGATAATAACTATATCTTAGGAATATCACGTCAATTTGCAAGTCGGCTCATTTTTATAAATACAAGCTGCATATTTTAGGATGTAGGTAATTGAGGGTGATTGCGTTTTGCCAGATTCTCGGTATAATTCTCGGTATAAGGCAACATTGTTCTATGAATAAGTAACGCGAGGTTTGATTCTGGGGAAGCACAGCACTTCGTAACATATGTGCCGTTATGTAAGCTACGTGCCTAATGCTACCTCGCAAATAAGTACACAAATATTACCCTCTGCTTATATATTATTTACTTATGTAATAAGCACGAGATATATCAAACACACTCACGTACTATATTAAATGTGGGCCCACATAAAAAAATCGTGACATTTTATGAAATGTTCTATACACCGACAACAAACCTCTGTTGGTATATTCATAACATTATGTTATCTTCAGTTACATTATGTCCGTTTAGGATATCCTCATTATTAATTTACTTTTATAAATAAAATGTTGATCATAAAGAGCGATAAGGCGGTACACAAAATTTATTAAACTCTCTGCCCGACCCTCGGCTGAAATTTGAATTTAAACTCACTTCACAGAGTACCCTACTAAGAAAGGGCCTTCAAATCTTGGCCCTAAGTAAGGGCGTAAAAAGGGATAACGAGTTTAATTTAAATTACACGTGAGTGGCGCACAGTATATAATAAGGCTAGCAGCGCGCCCTTCAGTTCTACTCGGGAATTTCAGGATGAAGTACTCATAGTCTCCTTCTTGAATGTGGCTACCATATACAAAAATAAATTTTTCATAGCATTCTGGTATTTCACCATAATATTAAAGTAATTATGAAGAAATTTTTTAATACCAATGTGCAAAATTCAAGTCTCACGCGACGCTTAATAAAAACATTAAAAAACATGAAGATAATTGATATTAAACAAACTCAGTAACATTTAATTAATCCTGAATGTTCTGTAAAATGTAGCTTTACTAATAAAAACATAACATTTACTTAAAATTTCGTTCATTGAAATAACAGTAAGAAATTGGTTTAAAATAATAAAGTTTGTACCCTCTCTTTCACGCAGCAGTCGTTGGATTATTAAGCCGATGTGGTTACGGTCCCACAGCGGTAACATCCGCAAATTGTTATTGTTACGGTTCACAAGATACAAGGATAATTATAATTCCGGTACATTACGATGGTACTTACCATATATTTTGTTGTATATTTTTTTTACAAGGATTGATGTAAAATATTCAGCGCAAAACATATGTAGCTGAAACATGAAAAGTGTAACGTTTTGTACGAGTGCTGCGATGCGTGAGTTTCACTTTAAAAAACGTTCTTATTTTAAATAAAGGAAGCTTTTTTATGATAACTAAAATTCCGTTCTTTTGTGCGGCTTGCGAAAGCTTGAATACTCTAGAATGATACAATTAATAAACTAATTAACATTTTTATGGATCTTAAACAAGACCTTTCGGTGAACACTCGCAATAAAACTGTATTTGTAAGACTAAGGACGAAAAGGTCCTAAAATAATAAAGGTAGGACCACAAGCGCTAAATTATTCATGAAACTAAATACAATATCGACATTTTCTTCGGGTGTGTTATTACGACATCAACTCTTGGGTGCCACGCTGCTATTAAACGTATATTAATTCCGCCGTGAGCCGACAAACTAATCATAATTTCATGAGGGCAACAATAATAAACGTGAAATGAGAGCTATTGGAAATTTCAATAACAAGTATTATATTGTGTTCGCAGATAAATGAGTACATGAAATATGCCCTGAAACGCAGGGACAGTGTATAAATCACGCGACATATTCACCTAAACCGCACTCCGCATTAATTACTAGATAACCGCGTGCTGATAGATAATTAATTTCACAATTTAATTGCTGAAAACGTAGAGTTTCAATCGTCCATGTATTTTAATAAGAACCGATTATTGAACGTTATTCAATACGTCGAATACTCAACAAATAATTAAATCAATATAGGTTTTTAGTAATAAAAAATCATTTTAAGCGTGAACCCTGACTTATCGCTGAACTGTTTTGAACAAATTGAAGTAATACTAGGTTAGTTACGTTCAAATAACTGCCAGTGGTGGATATCAAGTTGTTACGCCTCGATTTGATTACTAGTTTCCGTGTAAAGTTCAATCATAGCTTCAATTTTCTGAAGTAACAGAAAATTGTTATAAAATTCTGAATAATAAGGTACGTAAAGCCCTTGCGCTTGCGGTGTTGTTGCTTTATGTTTTTTCTTTTTAACCTATTACTACCAAAGATAATTTTCAGGAAATTAACGTTGTTGAACGTCATATTATAAATGTTTATAAATATATCCAACTAAGGGTCGATTATTCGTTTTAAATAGTGTTATATTTCACTCAATATAAAATAAAAATTCGTTCGTGCAAATCACCCTTAGTATCTTAACTGTATAATAAACCTTATAATTAAATACATATAAACCTTAGTACATACGCACTTATACGCTTATACTAAGGTCAATATAGAAAATTAATTTTAGTAATCACAGTCTCTCTCAACGACGAGTGATTACAATTATTGAACTTCTCAATTTGCCCGTGAACAAAGTCCCAAGAATACATCCACATAACTCAAGCTATTTGTAGGCCTTTTATTTTGCACCGACGACCGACATTCATTTTCGTAATCTAGTTAGTTCTAGCGTAGATGTAACTAATCCCTCGTCCAATACCTAAACTCGAGGCTTTGGCTTCCAAATAATTGGATAGAGTGATTTTAACTCGATGCGTGGGTAGTACATCCTTCCTCTGTACACTCTTCACTCATAGTTATTTTAAAAAGTGTGATTTACATTATTATATCTGAATACTCTAACGTTACTCAAATAGGACATTTTAATTTCATAAATTTTAATCAAAATTGTATGGAATTGAGAATATCTTAATTTGGGTAGCGTTTGAGCGTGACGTTCGAACACGTAACACTTGTATGCTAACACAAATACATATTTGTGTAAGTATGAGCATTTATACATTATTAAGTATGGCGAGAAATCCCTTTTGCCTTTTGCTTGTTATGTACATTGTTGTAAACGGCTGCGGCACCCTTAATAGAGACATTCTATCTTCAATCGTATCAATCACTGATATATACTAGGTATTATATTTATGAAATGTCGTTAAAATGTGAATGATATCAAAATACTGATTTGTGACAAAAGCGTTTTAGTGAGTAACGTTATTATCTGAGTAGACTCAGTGCTGTAGTAAATTAAACATAAACAGGGGGCTGTGATCGAGCGCGGACGACACCCGCGGGAACCGTTAACTCAACAATAAGATAAATTATCTCAAAAGTGGTTTTCTTTGTTGAACTCCCCGCTTACATCAAAACTCGTTCAATTAATAAAGTACATCACTCAAAAGATAACGACTTAGTAAATAGTTGAAGAAAAAAGGATATAACTACATCGTTCTCGATGGTTCTTCAGAACCTTTCTATCAATAAATGTAATTAATTCTACGAATTCCGTTTTATTTTATTTCTTATTTAGTCATGGACTGAAATAAGCATTGTACGCAAAATATTTTGGCACCTATAGACAGTCGTATCTATAATAGTAGAAAAAGATATAAAAAATAATAATACAACATACCGAACAACATGACGTAGACGTGGCGACGCGATGCCGCCGCCCAATTTATTCTGTAATCACAGTTTTACCACAAATCATAATATTATTTTATTGTCTCACTAATTATGTTTTAATTTTATTTGTAACCGGATCAAAAATATGTGTGTATCGTTAGTACTGTATGTATTGTCGCGCGGTGTTATTTATAAAAGTTTCGGTGGAGAGGTGTGAGTGCACGTGCGGAGCGCGCGGGTCCCGTGTGTGTGTGCGGGTCGCGGGGCGCGGGGGTGAAGCGGAGCGGTGTGGGGCGTGCGCGCCGGCCCGGACCTCCGACTCGACTGTACGTAGGGCTTCTGTCCCGACTCCCGCTAGGGCGGCGCGCCCACGCTCGATACCGCCGCCGCCACCGACGCCCTCCCACATCGCAAAATCATTTTATAAAAATTCAACTTTATTGCTAAACACTATTAAATCTTTCATCGTTCATTCTTTTACATATTTTTAGCTATGCCCGTTCACATGCTGCCGGCATTATAATTACGGTAATTGTATCGCGGCGTATGATCAGAGGCGTGGCTGGAAAAGTAAGACTATCAAAGGTCTCTTTATTTAGGTAATTCTATTTCTGTTATACCGGCGACATTATTTATTCACGTTATCGTAACTCATAAATAGCTGCCGTAGAACTAAATTTAGTGACATTGATCAAGGTTTAGCCGAATAAAGTCGCCCTGTCATTGAACACTGTTTGTTTTTAAAGACTGTAAAAATAACGAAACAGAAAACACTCCTCAGCGATAAAACAAACAATTTATTAGCAGGCATAGGTTTTGTTCTAATACATTTTCAACGTTGTTACTTACGGAGATTAATACAGAGTATACTTTATAAATGATCATAACGGTATCAGCCACAGTATGTGAGAATTAAATCATATATTATGTTAGTCTTAAAATACTTATAATGTGAAGCAACATAGCGCGACATCTCGTGAGTCACAACGGTAACATCGTAGCACGTCTGCTACGAATGTGTCGTAGCCTTCGTCGTAGCAAATTCGTAGCACGTGTCAAGTATTTTAAAATCTCTATAATTTTAATTTGCTACGTGGATAGTGGACGAATGATGTGTAACTTAAACATTATTTCTATTGATATATTGCTTAGGCGTTACATTATTTTAGGAGTACCCAGTGAGAGAAATATATGTTATTTATATGTTGGTACATATAAAGAAGGAGAAAACAAAAGTAATCATCATTTAAACATTGGAATGAAACATTAACGAAACCTAAAAACAGGATCGCGCGTTTTTTACCAATTAAAAAGAGGTTCGTAATTCCTTCCTTGTTCAAGTTCCGCGATATCGCTACCAGGCAATTGTGCAGTCAATTTAGAGTCAGTTTTTGGACATTTATTGCTTTTAATTACACGTTGGATTACTCCACAGAATATAGGGACTAGCTTTTGACCCTATTCTGACATAGAATATTCATATTTCGATCAACCTTCATCAAAATAGCTAACAGTCGTCAAAATTGGTGTAATATGAAACCTATTTAATTATTAATTAAATCCTTTGATTTAAATCCTATTCTCAATTTAATGAATATGCAGAAATACAACACAACAGACTCTAGGTATTCCAATATCAGTAATTAAATTAACTGTCCTATTAATTAATTGTCCAACATATCAAACAATACGTCGAAGTACTAGTTGTGAGCCCCGGGATTACCTTTATAATATACTAGCAGCGCCCCG
The DNA here is from genome assembly GCA_951394245.1 of Cyclophora punctaria. Taxonomy (NCBI): domain Eukaryota; kingdom Metazoa; phylum Arthropoda; class Insecta; order Lepidoptera; family Geometridae; genus Cyclophora; species Cyclophora punctaria. Next base: position 5,845,666 of record OX596171.1, read on the forward strand.
CGGTTTTACCCACGTTGTACCCGTTCCCATGAGAATTTTTGGATGAAAATAAATTATTAACTTTCTGATGAATAAGGCTATCGATAACAAAAATAATTATTCAAACCGAAGTTGTAGTTACTGAGATTAGCGCGTACAAAAACTTATCAGTTGTATTATATTCGTATAGATTAGTATTGGATCGATTGGTTAATGGGTTGCTTCGATACCTTTGATATATTTGACAGTTGGAACGATACCGTGGTGGCATCTTTAGGGTAACTATGCTATGCTGATTTCTAAGAGCAAAATCACGTTAACCTACATTAGCACCGTTGTACTTAAACTCTTCACCAACAACCCGATCAAGTTAATGCATCTACAAATAACAAACACAACCTCATACTGTTATTTATTTTAGTTGGTCAATACGCAGCGAGTACCAAAGTAATGACGTAATAAACTCATCAATCGCCGTCATTTACGTGTGATTTGATCTGCGTAATTATATTTTAATTGGCACACAGCTCACATGTCGGCGCTTTGTGGACTTAACTTGTTCGGAGCATCATTAACAACGAGTTAGAGCTGAGTGCTGCCTCTATCTATCGTTAGTACTATGTATGTATACTTTACTAACTTAACTAATATAATAAAGCTGATGAGTTTCGTTCTTGTTTGATTGAATGCGTGAATATAAATGTGTAAATGCTGCTAATGTACCAATTAAATAATGTCAGAAACCAGTCGGATTAAATCTGTGTATGATATATGCTGTGAAAACTATGAAAGTTTCTCTTTTTTTCAAAGCCGTTATCTGTATCCGTCAATTTTGAAAAATATGTTTGCGTACAATGGCCATATTTCTGAACTAAATAATGAATCTTCAGCTAACAACACGTTTACCTTATCTGTAGAAAGATTTATTTACTAACATACTGTCCTAAAGTCTCCACTATAATCAGTGGCTATGTATCACGTAAAAACAACTTGCTTACTCAACGGCCTATATTTTAACGTCACCTCTAAGTAATATATCTAAGTTACATATAATTTATAGACAGTTCTACCAAATACGTATTTCCTCGGGTTAGTACAACATAAACTGTGTGAATATTTATAGTAAGTAGGTTTTGTGCAAAAACTGGTCTGGTAGGCTGCGGTCGCGTGCCCGCCGCGATATCATCAGTCCAGGCTCACGCCACTGCATTAACCAACCCGACACTTAGGCACTAAACTAAATAGCAAGTATCACACAAACGTTGTACCCCGTCCGTAGTTGTACATACTGTTACATGCTACCATAAGTCAGGGTGAAGCTTGCAGTGAAATAAAGCTAAATGGAATTAATAATTTTGAATTTTTTGACGTTAATTCCGTCGCAGCTGTGATATGCTTCGTTTCTAATCTAAGTTTGATATCTATAGCAATCATATCGAACGTTGCGCTGTATAGATACGGTGGACAGGCACCCATAAAGAGTGAGATGGAAAGGATATAATATACTTTTTTAACACTTCGGATAGCTGCTTCTAAAAAACATAGGTACACGAAAACATTGTAACAATAGAGCTCCACAATGGGATCTGATTAGTTTAAGTTAAGACATATTGTTATCACACTAAGAATGTTTCTGTGGATGTTAAATATTTATTTAAGACGTATTATGACAATGTTGGTACGACACTCTGAAGCCCCGCCCGCGGCCTGGTGACCGAGGAGCCGCTGGCAGCCCACTCCATCCTTGTCAACTGCACCACACATACAGCAACCCTACATTAAAATTCACATGCAATAAAACATTTCCTTTGAACTCCAACAACCGCAGACTTGGACCGCATTACATAAATTTACTTTCCACATCTATTTTTCCATTCTACACTGCTATTTTAAAATTTAAAAAACTATTTTAACGAATACAATTATATTATTATATCGCATGAAAGTATTTCTTATAAGTATAACATTAAAATAGTTTAAACAGCTACATAGCGTTTTGCTAGTTTAGAATATAAATAAGGTCGCATTGTGTATTCACAATTGTAGGTTAGTACCAGCTGTTGTGTCGGAATGTTTTTATGACTTACCAGATTTACAAAATCGCTTTTCGAATTAATTAATTGACTCAACTTCTGGACCATGCCGCCGGGCCTCCTTCAAAGGATGAGGCCATTCTACGAGTAATACCCCCTCCAATCAAAATGAGGCATACATCAAAATGTGGCTCACTATCATATGTGGTATATATGTGGTTCGAGTAAGTTTAGCACCCATCTCTGTTAAGAATATCAAGATCGTCTAGAGGCCTTTGACATGGTCTAACGATAACACAAGAAGCGACCGACATTTTATTTTGTTTTTTAATTTTGTGTATGTATGCACTGGGATTCCACCTATGTAAAACTTGTCACCAGTTAGACGGGAGCACTCACCCGTGCCTGGTGGGGCAGTGCGCAGGCGGCGTGGGCCGGAACGTCGCCGAAGCTCTGTGGCGGCTGAGGGCTGGGCGCGCCAGGTTGCTGACCGCTATTGGGGATGATACTGATGGGAAATATCTGGCTAGTATCGCTCCTAACTTGATTTTAGATGGTACGTGAGCAAATAAATATTCCTTTTTCAAATATTACCCAAATAGCATCTTTTGTGCTCTAAAGCTAAGGTAGTCTGAGAATATTCGACATTTAAGCCCGGTTTCTACCGCAAGCAAAGGAGAGTCTAGCAGATTTATATTACTCCACTTAACTTTCATTGATGTTCATTACAATTTTCGCGTAGACTCGGACTGAGACTAACTACAATCATATATTTTGGCTCGATCTCTTGCAGAATTTAATCTACTTAATGACCAGGATCATTTCATATACTATTGAATCCGAGCCACACCCTGTTACATAAACGTAAAGCAAGTTTACGACGAAGGTTGTAATTTATGTGTTTCAGGTTGCGTTGTAAAAGACGCGCGGACGGCGACGTACGCGGCCGTCGTGGACCCTCGGGGAGAGTGCCTGCTGGGCCTGGGGGACATGGCCATTCATGATCTCATCACCGTGGATATGGTATTACTATCTACATAAGTAAATACTAGCAGTACCCCGCGGTTTTACGCGTTGTGCAAGTTCTCGTAGGAATTCTGGAATTAGAAATAACCTTCCCGGTGAATGTGGATTAAGATTTATTCAAATCGGATTAATTGTTTGTGAGATAAACACGTTCAAACAAACAAAAAACAATTTCTTCACCTTTATTATACCTATTAGTTTAGACAGGTAAGTTTGTATTACCTGTCTATCAGACTTTTGAATGTCCTACATACTCGTAGAGTGAGGTCGCAAATCGTGTTAGTTTCACCAAGATTTCATGATAGGTAATATTAATATTGTTTTATTTGTCTCAGCCCCTATTAGTAAAATAATCATTAAGAACCTTACGAGGACAGGCACACTGAGGAACAAACCTCGGAGTGCTTAGGAGTAGTCATGCTCAGAGACAAGGGCGTCGGACAGTGAAAGTAGTTGTCTACTATTTTCTGCTGGCGATCGGCGAAAGTGCTCTAATCCTACTACTAATATTATAAATACAAAGTTTGATGTATGTAGGCATGTTTATTGCTCTTTCACGAAAAAACAACTAGACGGATTTGGATAAAACTTTACAGTAATGTAGGTTATACATCATTTTATCCCAAAATTCCCGCGGGAACGGTTACAACGCAGGTCACACCGTGAGGTACGGCTAGTATTAACTAGTCGTTCTCCTCCTTTTTAACTAATTTCGCCTGAAAGTCGATCGCCGAATTTCTTCAATCGCAATATTAACGGTAACGCCAAATTAGGATCTCAATGAAAAAAAATAGGTGGCAATAGTCTATTTTAATTGGTACTCTTCTTGATATTGTTGTTTACAATGTAGCACAGATTTCTACATATTAGGTACTAACACAATGTATGACTTACTTAATACCCACCTATTCAATATAAATCCATCAATCAATTTAAACAATAATTAGTAAGCACGATTCATGAATAAAATAACAGGCAGGCCCTATGAACTACACTCCATTATTAGACGTTATATGGACATTGGACGACATGAAGGTTTATCACGCGAGCCCTTCAATATCAGTTCATGTTAATCCATTATTTTGAATATATAATCGCATCCAAATCGTGTTAACTTTAAACAAGAAATAGGTATATCACTATCTTATATGTTACTAGCCGCGACCCGCGGTTTTACCCGCGTTGTACCCGTTCTCGTGGTAATTTCGGGATGAAAAATAGCATATAACCTTCCCGTTGAATGTGGCTATCTATTACAAAAATAATTATTCAAATCGGACTGATAATTCCTGAGATTACCTCGAACATACAAACAAAAAAACAAACAAACAAACTTACAAATTTTACCTCTTTATAATATTAGTATAGATGGTATGTTATAACCTACCTACGTGCATATTGTACATTATCAATTTATCTCCCCTATAGTAGCTTTCAAAACATAAAGTAAATAATTTCAACGAAGTACCTAGTTAACAACAATGGCAAACATGGCTCGGATTAGAGATCACCAAACCACATTAGGCAAGCGTGGTGATACGCCTAATCCTCCTCACAGTACTGATCTTCAGTTTAGAGGAAAGGCCTTTGACCAGCAGTGGAATATTACAGGCTACTTTACTAACAATGTCATACATAGTTAAATGATATCAATTTCCAATATGCCCAAATTGGTAACACACCTTTAATTAAACTATTAACAGAGGGCTGAAAATGAAATTGAGTAAATCAAATAGTCCACATATGAAGTTAGCTTGTTAATTTATAGGTCAATAAACACCTGGGCGTGTTGGAGCGCGCGCCATTAGTGGTGATCGATGGGAACCTGCCTCAAGCGACTATCAACCACGTTTTACAACTCTGTCATAATATCAACAAACCAGGTTTGTGAGAAATTATTCTATTATTGAGTTACTTTCTTATTAGTAAACTGGCAGCGCCCCGCAGTTTTACCCGCGTTGTACCCGTTCCCGTGGGAATTTCGGGCTGAAAAATATAATCTTCCCGTTAAAAGTGGCTATCTATTACCAAAAAAAATTCAAATCGGACTGATAATTCCTGAGATTACCTCGCACATACAAACAAACAAACAAACTTACAAATTTTACTTCTTTATAATATTAGTGTGTACAGTTATTTATGTGAAACCAAAAAAACGTATCCAATCAGGATTTACCAATTCAACCCCTAAATTGGAACAAGCCTGTGAATGAGTCTAAACTTGCACCCCTGTTCCCTGCGCTGTAATAATAAGTGTTCAATGTTAAGATAGATTTTCAGAATATGCCTAATGAAAAGGCTTTACCGATGCGGTGTGTTCTTAAATGCCTCTCTATATGTGTCTATTTTAAATATTGGCTATGTGTAAACTGTCTAAGAACTTCATTGTATAACTTGGGAAAAGATAAAAACGCTTCAAGTAATTATCAAAATAATTGTCATTTATTTAAGTTCAGTACAATGTGCTTAAATAATTTCAATGGCCTTCACATAACTATTTACTATATCAATAAAAATGGACGGATAGTCATCGAATTACGCTAAAATACTAATACAATACAAATCATACTTAAACCTAACTTAAAACAAAGTTATAAGTAAAAAATGCGTTAAGTTCAAGTCTTCAAATTATCAAGAAAATGAGATTCAAATGTTACAATTCGTGATTACATCAAATATTATGTGAATAATGAATCGAAAGTCTCTTATAAGGCACATCTAGTGTTAATAGAGAAATTAAGTGAACTTGAAGTGAATTAAGTACCTAAAGTGTCTCACACGGTATATTTATAATTCATAATGTAATCTGGGCCCAACTTGATTATCAATATTGTAAACAGTACATTGTAAAAGAATATCTTAAATGAACAATTCATAACATACAGATGTTACTTATATAATAACAATCTTTTGTTTTTAAGTTGGTTAAAAACATACCTCTCTCTTTGCAACTGGTTAAAATATGCTTCATAAAATAGATCCCCATACCCATAAATACTTGTATGTCATACATGAAGGAAATATTCATATATAGCTCCTTTTTTTGCATCAAGTAAACTTACTAATCACTATATTCAACAAACATGATGTACATCTCAATTTACAAATAAAGTTCCATAATATACATAAATCATTCAGTGGGACTGTGCAAAAGGCGATATTAAATTGATTAAAACTCAATAAGAAAACGCATGTTAAACACAAAATTAGATCTATCTGTATTTGTGTTGTAGCCTAAATATCTTAAAGATGAAGTTTTACCTACATTAGGACTCCTTTATACGCATAGTCTCTGTTATTGAACTTTTTACCTGTATTAGATTGAATAATAAAAAAATATAAAGCTGAATTTTTCACATTTTTTATAGTGCGTAAAGCACTTTGATCAACAGCATCACAACTGCTAATACAAAAGATAGCTACAGTTACATACGCATTCTACAAAAAGTTTAAATATTATGAACTGTCAAACACTATTCCTCATTCCTGTCAATGGTTTTTCTTTCTTATATTCAGCCAATAATTTCATCATGTTAATAAAAGGCTACAACAATACAAGTGTCTACCACTGTCCTTGGCGTTGTTGGTGGAGCTGGTCCCGAAACTGTTGCAGTGCATGCTCGGGCTGGCTGTGCTGCATCTGGCCGACCAGGTTCTTAGCTTCGGCTCGTAGCTCATACAGCTTGCATGACTCCAAATATAGGAGGATACCGGCGATGCCTGAAACAAGAAACAATTAAAAGTGTCATGCAGAATGTATCAGGAAGGGTTAAAGCCCTTAAATGATTTCAGATTTTAATAAAAAGTATTAAGATGAAAGTAGTGACATGAAATATGTTTAGGACTAATTGACAATCTTTTATACCTGCAATGAGCAGTTTAACTGCTTGTATAACAATTTATAATGCAATATAAATGTAATAGTTTATTTGATTCTACATTATTGAGTAAAGAACGACTGGAGAGTAGATAAAACAAATAGTTGCTTATTAGTTCTTAAGTTTGAGTTCATTGCATTTCAATCTTAGGAATACATGTACGCAGTCACTTACCAAACAGAATGCATGCCACAACAGCAAATGCATAAGACCATGAGAGAACATTGAATGCAGGGTAAAGGAGCCAGTCACGCCTGTAACAGTTCCCACCAAATATTGCCACAGCCAAGAATAAGAATACACCTGAAAAATTAACCTAAATTAGCTTAACAAACACACAATATTATTTAAAATTTAAAAAACATAACATAGCCAACAGTGTGGTAAAAAAAAATAAACTTATCTCTTTTATTAAAAAAAATTAAATAATATTTTTATAACATTTGGGTTTTATAATTCAAAATCAAATTATTGATCCCAAAACTTACTGGATGTTGCAACCATTCCAAATGAGAATGAGACAAAAATCCACTCATATCTCAGCACAGTGCGAAGTGGCCAGCGCACAATCACACAAGCTAGCAACACTTGTGCCATTAGTGACAATATCAAAGCCAAGGTCACAAAGGCCTGGACAGCCATCAGCCAGCCCGGCAACAACCACTCTCTAATCATGTAGTATTCCTGGAAACCATTGGATATTGATTTTGAAATACTATTAATACTGGTCGGAGGAATTGAATGTTCTTCATTTCAATGCACCTGTTAAGTTCTCACAGACTGGCCTAGTTAAGTTTGACATGCATTGAAGTATGTGTAACAAACTGTTTGGTATTTAATTTTATTGTTGAACAAGGTTGATAGCTGTAAAACTATGTTTTGATCATCAGGAATATCCTAATATTATAAATGCGAAAGTAACTCTGTCTGTCAGGCTTCAATGTCAAAACTACTAAACCAATTTGAATGAAATTTGGTACACAGTTAGTCCAGAGCCTGAGAAAGGACATAAGCTACTCTTTACCGCGAAGTTCCCGCGGGAATGGGTACAACGCAGGTGAAACCGCGGGGCGCGGCTAGTAATATAACAAGTCTTACTTTCAATTGAACTATCATTCTTATTCTGTTCAAAATACTTACATCTCCGAATATGTAATGACATCCATCAAATAATTTATCATACTGGTACGGTGGAAAGCGGAACTTGTCGAAGCAATACTCCCACAAGCCCATACGCTTGAACGAAGAGAACATTTCTGGATATGATTCTATCCAGTAAGGGCCTGCGAATGACAGCAGGAGAAATAACCCAGCTATGTAGGTTAAACTGGCCCCTATAAGGGTGGCATCTGAAAAAAAGCAATGTCAATAAATATTGAATAAATCATTATATTAAAAACTTAAATCATGTGAAGGCGTTAATAAAATGTTGTAAGAGACATTCAATACTTGTTGATCAGAAGCAACCAAAAGTAAAATAGGCCTGAAACCTAATTATGGAAAGGTATAGTAGTATACCTAATTAGTTTCAAAATAGGCTTTTAGACAAGTTAACTGAAATTCCAATGGGCGTGCCCACAGTACTCACTTGATGCCTTAGGATACTCGTTGTCGGTAGCCTTCATCATTTAGTCTGCGGTATTTTGAGAAAACTATTTATATGTCTTCACAAACAATTAACTGTTCAAGTAAAAGCGATTTAAATAACAACACTGCAATTACTCAATCAAAATTTAAACATACACACAAACAGAATTCGAGTATCGGACGGATCGGCGCTCGGCTTCACTTCGTTCGTCATAAAATTTGTTTGATTGAATTTATTTTGATTTTGACAGCTTTTTCAGACAGCTGAAGTTATCTGTCAAGGTGACATTTGAAGCAAAGATTGCTTTCATTCGTTCTTTTAGTCGATTTGTAATATTAAATTAAGTATGTAAAAATTATCGACTGTTGGTGTTTCTCGAGTTATTTTAAATAAAGAAATTTATTATTTTGTTTGGAATAAAATGAGAGCATTTAAGATACAATATCATATTGAGTGACATGATAATTATGTAATAAGCCCAGTGTTGTAGCTGATAAAGTGATTTATTCCATTCCTTATATTAGGTATAGATATAAGAATTTAGTATTTTTTTGCTTACTATAGTTTTACACGATGTAAGAAAACTTTTTTTGTATGTGCTAGTGGAATTCATTTATTCTATAGGTAGGAAGAATTATTACCTACAGCCTGCAACGAATTTAAAAAGGTAGGTTCGATTTTTGTTAGGGAATTGATACTATTTAATAATAAAGAATTTATTTAATTTCATAAAACGGCAGTTACAGCTTCAATGATATTCTCTCGTATTGCATTTTTGATACACGAAAATTGTATTAATTTATAATTGAATAAAACCTGTAAAAATATACTTAAAAAATAAAACACCTTAAAAATAAACGATCTTCTAAAATAAATGGACGGCTTGCTTAATAAAAAGTTGGACGGAATTGTATTACTATAAATATAGTGCGTTAATAACACATACACTTCACTAGATCGTATCTATCGTAAGGTATAGGTAATTATCATATTATTATAGTTAAAAAAGTTAAATACCTACATAGGTGATTAATGTATAATTACTCCAAAAAAATGTGTGTGCATTAAGATTCTTAAATACTAAAAGTGGTCGAAGTGGAGGTAGTCAGATCTAAAATTAAATACAATCTGGCACTTAGCAAAATATTAGTAGTCAGTGCTTTCTTACAAATACTTTAACTTCAAGATTTAGGCACAACTGGTATCAATCTTTATCAACATTGGCTCATCTCTATGAACATGAACTCAAAGATTTTGCTTCCTTTGCGCTTTATTTTACATCACTAGAGGGTGTTCCTAAAGTTATTAAGTGCATGTCGAATACGAACAAAATAACGAGATTCGTTGTTTTGTATACTTTTAAAAAACGAAAAAATATATTCGTTTTTGTCATGCATCACCTAAGTAAAAAATAATATTTTTGCATAGACCATAATTATTTTCAATCGCGCGGTAATTTTATAAAAAAATATCTATTATCGGACTTGTACAAAACTAAACATTACTAAAAAGTACATTACAGATGACAAAAAAATACTCACAACAATTCTTTGTTAATGGTCTAGGCAAATTCAATTCTTAAGAGTGTATACTACCTCAAATCGCTTATTTTCAACTCGGCGGGATCTCCATATATTCCTCGTTACTCAATATTTAACTTTGAAACGTATGTATGGTAAAGTTCATGATATAATCTATCGATCATATGTTTCGAAAACACGACTCCATGAAATTTTCTCGATAGAAAAAAATCGCAAAGTTATCTCTAAATTTTTACTAAAATCTTAATATCTCAATAAATACAAAAGTTGTTGAATTAAAATAAAGTGTAGTAAATTGAATAGGGTTTACAGAACAATTCATATGTTGCGGTTTTTTCAAATGAGTACCATAATGTTTGTAGGGAGCAAATACCTACAATTCGCGGGCCGAAACACCAAGCGCTCAGGTGTTTCTGTCCCGCTTCGGCTCAGGGGAAAATCTGAATACGCGAACTGAGGTAGTGTACACTCTTAACAGTTAAAATGAAATCTAGGTTATGCTTTTGTTTCATACTCCATTTCAAATCGAGCTTGAGATTCTTTAAGTTTATTCCGTTTTTTAGCTTGTATGTTGGCTTCTGTTAAAAATAGTGCTGATGCTACCAGACATGCCACTGATCCCACGACTCCAAGACCGAAAGACCAACCTGTAAAAATACACAAAATGTAAAGTATAGCTACGCAAACATTAAGAAACATAGAGATGGTAATATATTTTCCTACCCAAGTAATTATTTGGATGATCAGGCATCCATCCATCCGTATTGCCTAAGCAGGCAAATACTATAACAGCAATGACGCCACAAATCCCTGAAAGTAAAATAGCATTAACCACCAAATTTTTCTAGAATTGTATCAATGATAAGGCCATATTATCGAAAAAAGTTACCTGATCCCAACATAATGTAACCTATTATTTTAATTAGTTTCACAAATCTGTTTTGGTCCGGTCCGCAACAAAGGAAAAATATCAAAACTAATATTGTTGATATCAAAACTCCTAATAGACACAATGTGAAGAAGAATTGAGTTGCAATCATAAAACCTGGAAAAAAAAATCAATAAGCATCTTCCCAAAAAAACAAGATTTTTTTTCCGCAACAAAACATATCGTATCTTATTATACATCTCTAATTATTTACCTGGTAATAAATATCCCCGTATTTTGTCATAACCTTGCGTAAACGGATCGTACACCCAGCGACATCCTACAAAGAAGCGTCTTTGATGTTGATCGTATGGGTCCGGTAAAGATCTGAAGCAATGGCTCCATAGTCCTAATCTGTAAAAAAGTAAAATAATTGTTTGTTATATATTAAATAGCTACTAGTGGTAAATAAACCCCATTAAAAAACCTATGTTTTTGCAAAAAATCTTGAGAATATGTGCTTCCATAATTATAATGTTGGATGAATCATAGGAAACATTAATTACGTGAATAATGAAGGAGCTAAGCAAGTCTAACTGGAGTAACTATAAGATGATACGTTTTAGTACCTGTCTAATCTGGCACTTCTGATCCTAGAATCACTGACCAGCCAGCTAGGCGTGCCAAATGCCAATGCTACGGTAACAAGGGCGATGACAAAAACTCCAATGCCACAATTACCGGCTAAGCTTCTATTCTTCATTGTTTCTGAAATAAATTTGTAGTATACAGGTTTAAGTCACTATATTCTCACACCTTGAACTATTACAACTATTATATAAGTACCAGTATAAGATCTACTTCCTCAATCAGACTACAAAGTCATGTTAATTTGCGCAATGCTATAGTAAATAACATTTAAATGGAGCATTGGACCTTTAAAAGGAGTGTGGTTTTTAACGTGTGTTAATAAACACAAGGTTGGAGTTTACTTAGGACGCATAACAAACGCCTTGTCTTGTAACAGTAGGTAAAGAGTTTCGCAATCAAAACAGAACTACTGACTAATACCATTCAGTACTACTCAAGTAACATTCACCTAAAGAGATACAAAGATACAATGCCAAAATTTTCACATGCATAAGGTACTTAAAACCGTGGGAATTTATATTTAACATTGAATTTTAACTACCTACTCACATAAGTACCTGTTTCATTAACAATCAATGATTTTAAGTAAATTTTAAGTAATTTTAGTAAGACTGAATATATTATTAATTCTTTTTTTTTTTAAGTTACAGTAAAGTTTTTAAGTTATTGATGTATTAAGTACCTCATTAGTTGTACATCAAGGCTGAGCGGATACAATAATAACAATATTATTTGTAAATATTTTTAGGGTTATTCTAAATAAAACCCTTTCTATTACGTTAATACAGTAAGATATTTGTTAAATGGTATGACATAATATAATTTATCTGTATAATTGCTAATTTCTACAATCCGTCCTTACTCATTCAACTCCAATTAGCAATTTAGCATAGTTAAGGTACACACCCAAGTAGTGTAATTATTATTACGTATTCAAAGAAATTACTTGATTTGTAACAAAATCTTACTTATTTTTACGTTTAATATAAATAATAGCGTTAGTAATTTAACATTTGATAACATTCTATCAATCTAAAAACATCATCATATTGTATAATGTTAACTACAAAATTATACAAAACTTACTTACATTTTAAATCAACGTAGTTTATAAATGTATGTTTTAAACTGTTATTTTCACCAATAATACACATTGATCTATTATGATTTTAATTCAACAAAACATTTGATTTCCTTGTAGTAGTCACCGACCGAACAAAACCTACTTGGTAATACAAAACACAAAACACTTCATACAGCCCATCAACCAAGGAATATAATACTCTCTGCCGAGAGCCATCAACCAACGCAACGAATGGAATGTAGAATGAATGAACGAATAACTTGTAACGAATGTTATTTGACAGCAAAACACGAACACGGGCGTGGCCCAGCCCAAGCCAAGGTAGAGATTAAGAAGAAGGGGAATCAACCAACGCAACGAATGGAATGTAGAATGAATGAACGAATAACTTGTAACGAATGTTATTTGACAGCAAAACACGAACACGGGCGTGGCCCAGCCCAAGCCAAGGTAGAGATTAAGAAGAAGGGGAATATGTGACTCCAAATTTAGTCGATTTTAATCGATTTTCATTCATACTCATTAACTGTTGAAAGTAAGTTCCGTTTAAGTACGAATTCGATTTTCGCATTCGTTTTCTGCTGCATTCGGAGACTTGAATGCATCAAATCTATAGAAAATACATTAACTACTGGCACACATTCGTTTTTTTCCGTGCGGAATAGGTAAATTCCGTACGTACGTTTCGAATGTGGGCCCGTGCGTTCGGAATCACCATAAGGAAAAAACCTAATGACAGTTCCATTCATTTGCTATTTACCGCCGCACACGTTCGGAACTTTCAGTTCGGAATTAAAAACAAATCAAAGCAAAGTCCCCCAGTAATGAACGTACTGGCAGTATACAATTCCTAATGCAAACTAACGTCTGCGCCAGGTCCTCAGAATTCCGCATGCGGAAATCGGATTCGCATTCTGGTGGCATTCTGCACGTCTGCGGCTAGGCTAAGAACCGATCTCGATTAAATTATTTGAATTTTTAATACCGTTAGCCCATTAGCTGCACACTGGTTGATTTACTGTACACAACTACCTTTATTTTATTTTCTAATGTTATTTTGTATTTGTTACAGTATTTTTCGAGCCAACAGACAAAAGAAAAGCTGCGAAAGCTTTGCAAGAAAACCACAGTTTAGCTTTTACTTCTCCAAATATTATTGAACTGCGGTCCATGGCCTGTTTTCTTAAGTCAAATAATGAAATAGAACAAACGGGTGATATCACTGAGATCCTAGAACTTGGTAATATTGTACTTGATAGAGTCTCATTCATAATAGTTACTATGGGGGCCAAAGGAGTAGCTACTATTAGTAGAAATAATAGAAATGAAACCATTTTAAAGTTATACCCAGTCCAAGTACTAAAGGAGGTTGAAAATGTGTCAGGAGCTGGGGATTGCTTCACAAGTGGTTTCATAACTGGCATGCTTTTAGACTACAATGAATCGCGAAATGTATGTATGGGATTCGAAGCTGCCAAGATGGCCTTAAGAAGCAAACTGACTGTACCAAGAGATCTCTCAATTGATGATACATCAATAAGCGAAATAATTTACACTAAGTTTACTAAGTAATAAGTACAAAACATTTTAGTGCACTAAAGTATAATTACTTTATTAAGTCAAGAGGTAAAAAAATAATGCTAATGACACACATTTTTAAAAGCTACAAAAAATATACTTATTAAGGCTGATAAAAGGCACAATTCATATAGTCCATCAATAGAGGACAATATGTTGGACGGAAACATTAAATCAACAATAAATGAGTATTCAATAGAAATACTTTGTATAAAATGAGATTGCTTAATTACAATAGATTCACTAACTGCTTTTTTACAGGACGGAATTTTCAGATCGAAAAACACAAAGTAGAAGACATTTTATAAAATGTACAAACTAATAAAATTATATTCTTAAAATTAAATATCAGTATGTCCACCTGAATAGCCAGCCTTTCTTTCATGCATAGTATATGAGGATGGATCTCTGCTTTGCATTTCATGTAGCTTTTTATACTTTTGTACTCTAGCTTCGACTAAGAAGAGAATGCCAGCTGGAAACAGTAGTATGACTCCAACCACTCCAAGAGCATATGACCAACCTAGGTCATTGTGTTCCCAGTTCGGCATCCAGTCCCTCCCATCTCCTCTGGCCCCAAATATTACTACGGATGTGATGCCCGAGAATCCTAGAAAAACAGTGTAACATGAAGTTAGGCATTCAAATAGCTTTACATATAAATACTTTGTCATTGGCACAATTAATATAATAAGTAATTTTGTACAATTTATACCCAAATAAATGTATGATGAAAAATCTTTTAATAATGATTTTTATTTCTGGGATACAGCTAAATAGTAGCAAGTACTAACCTCCAATAACCAATACTGTTCCTAAAGTAACCAGCAATGTAAGGTATTTGTCATCATCCCGGTCTATCTTCAAATACATGTAAGTCATGAACATTGAGGCCAAGACACAGCACAGAGTTATGGTGAAAAAGAACTGTGTTGCTACAAAAAATCCAGGCAGTAGGAAATCATGAATGATATAATATTCTTCTTCGAATATCCACCAACATGCAGAGAACACGTTATCATACCAATGATGAATCTCTTCAAAATTCTTAAAACAAACTTCCCACAGTCCTGGAAACCAATGGTTACAAATTAAACAAACTCATGAGTTAGAAATGGAATAGATCTTACAGGAAAATGTTCTTAGCTTACCAATTCGTATGAACTTAGGGTCCTTTAGCTTCCCATCGGTGATAAGCCAATAAGGTGTAGAAAATGCTATGATAACAAATAATGAAGCTAACCCGTAGAAACCGAGGGCAAAATACCCTGTTTTTGACTTGGGCATGATGACAAAATACTGCAGATAAACAAAATATTCTCCTTAACAACGATTTTTAAATTAAATTTGTAATAATACTGTTCTGTACTGTACAACTTATTTTATATAGTTAGTTTACAATACAAATTTATTTTCCGACAAAAACAAAATCAGATTTATGTAAATAATTCATTCGCCGTCCGTTTCTTCCTTCGCCTCACTCGTTGGCCCCGGCCCCGCCCCTATCTATCGTTAGTTCATTCTTTCATTCATTCACTTTATGAAATTGGACATTGACAATATTTACAATTAATGACACCACTGACACTAAGGGAAATGTCAAAAAATGCTAAAAAGACATTGACAACTATGACAAGCAATACATAATTAATTTTACTATAATAAAATACAACGATGGGTAGGAAAAAGAGCGGGAAGGCGGGAAGGACGCCAGAAATAATTTTAATAAATTCTGGCTTAAAATCATTGCAATTGCAAGAGATATAACTTGATTCCGCGTCAACCCGTTAAGGATAAAACACGTGCCGCGAAATTTTTGTTGTTTTTATTGTGGTTTTTGTGTGTGTTTGTGCTCCTACTCGCAGTCTTACTACTAACAACATATAACAAACACCCGAATATCAGGTGAGTCCCTGAAACATGGAATCAGATACTGGGGGCTCGAAGGAGCCTCCAGACTCATGGGGTTATTTACGTGGAAAGAACGAATAACAAATCAAGCAAGATGTATTCTAATGCACAGTTCTAATGCGTGTATTTTTAAGGTTATTATATTTGACAGAACAGACATAGACATTATCAATCACTTGCAAACATAGAGAAATCCACGGAGGTGGAATCATTCGAAACCATAGAGAATCCACGGAGGTGCGGTGGCCAGTACTCACACTCCTCTTCACGGCACTATCGTGGTCATCAGGACAGTCCCAGGCAGCTCCGCAACTTCACGAGCCGCGGACCAGCTAAAGCTTTGGTCAGCAAGTCTGCCTCCATATCCTCGGTTCGCAGATACTTTACTTCTACTGCTCCTTCTTGGATGCAGTTCCGAATGAAGTGCATCTTTAAATCAATGTGCTTTGATTTCGAGGTCACCATTGAATTTTGACTTAATTTTAGGGCTGCTTGGTTGTCATTTAAGATGACTACGCTTTCGTAATCAGCTCCTAAATCTTTGAAAAAACTTTTCAGATGAATCGCTTCCTTAGCAGCTTCCGTCAGCGCTACATATTCTGCTTCTGCAGTCGATAGCGCGACGCTCTTTTGTTTCTTCGACATCCAGCTTATGGCCGTTCCAGCATATTTGAAACAATAACCTGAGAATGATTTTCGGTCAAGCTTACATGCGCCCCAGTCCGCATCTGCCATGCCATACATGTCTTGGCCAGTCTTCGTGAATGTCAAGCCGACAGTTTTAGTCGCTTTTAGGTACCTTAGTACTCTTTTTGCACACTTGAAGTGCTCTTCCTTATAGCAGTCATTGAACTGTGAGAGGTAACTTATGGCAAACATAATATCAGGTCGAGTTGCTACTGCCATATACATAAGTGTACCGATTAGATTCTTATAAGGAAGATCATGATGTTGTCTTACATCTTTTATACCTCTTTCTAGTTTGAGGCCTGGCTCAATGGGTGTAGATGAAGGTTTGCAATCTTCCATCTTGAACTTCTTAAGAGTTTCCTCTATAAACTTTTGTTGGTTGATTTTAATTTCACCCTTTTTGTAAGTTAAATCTATACCAATGAGCCGCTTGGGTTTTCCCAGATCTTTCAATTCGAATTTTGAATTTAGTAGTTTTTTAACTTCTTGCAGTTTTCTTGGACACGAGTAGGCAATCAATAAATCGTCGACATAGATTACTATTATAATTTTTTACTCCTCTTTTCTCTAATAGGTATACACATGGGTCGGCTTCTGATGCTCTGAATCCTATGTGTTTTAGTTCTGTGTCGAGTTTCTTGTACCACTGCCTCCCTGCCTGCTTGAGTCCGTAAAGTGCTTTGATAAGACAACAAGCTTTCTCTTTTGGAATGTTTTTGATGTCCTTTAGCATCTCTACAGTTTTGTTGTAGACAGTCAGATCTTCTTTTGTGCTTTCTTCAATCATGATTTCTGTCAGGTATTCTTCTAAATAGTCTGGGTACTTCATTACAATTTTTTCTTCCAGTTCACCATTTAGGTACGCTGTTGTGACGTCTATTTGATTTAACTGTAACCCTTCTTCTATAGCTATGCCGATGACAGATCTGATTGAGCTTAGCTTAGCAACAGGTGCGTATGTCTCGTTATAGTCGATACCTGGCCGCTGTGTAAAACCTCGTGCTACAAGTCTGGCTTTTCTTGTCACGCTGTCATCTGCTCCTACTTTGTTTCTCAGAACCATCTTGTAGTCTATGACTTTCACATCTTTGCCTTTCTTTTCAATTTTCCAGGTCCCGTTCTTGACATGTGCTCTTATTTCAGCTTTTATGGCATCATGCCAGTACTCATCGTCTTCATTTTCATTTCCGTCAGACAGGCAGCATATTTCCATGAGCAAATGATTTTCTTCAGAGTCATCAAGTACGAAATCCTTGGTCCATCCTGGTAGGCGTCTTTCTCTTT
This sequence comes from Cyclophora punctaria, assembly GCA_951394245.1. Classification (NCBI taxonomy): domain Eukaryota; kingdom Metazoa; phylum Arthropoda; class Insecta; order Lepidoptera; family Geometridae; genus Cyclophora; species Cyclophora punctaria. The sequence continues at coordinate 5,863,777 of OX596171.1, forward strand.
GTGGCCTCCCATTATCAGGTATCTCAAAGATCTCTGATGCATCGTCAAAAGCTTCTACTTCATCTATGTCATCTTCAAGATTGTCGGGATCATGCTGAGGAATCTCATTTTCTTGCTCTATAATTTCAATTTCTATTTCCTGTCTAATATTCTGATCTTTTCTTTTGTTTTTGTTTCCTTTTTCAGGTTTGTACGTGCTATGGTGTTCCACTTCGTTTACAAGGCTCTCATAGTCCGTATCTTTTTCTTCATAGTACATTTTGTCTATGACCTTGATGTCCCTGCTTATCACCACGTCATCATCTTCAGGTATGTACACTCTGTAACCTTTTGAGGTCAACGAGTAACCCATGAATACGCCTTCTTTGGTTTTTTGTGTCAGCTTGCTTCGTCGGTTCTTTTTTAGGACGAAGGTTTTCCTGCCGAAAACGTGAAGATGATTACCAGATGGTGTTCGGCCTATCCATTTCGTGAATGGTATGTTGCCATTTAATGCTTTCGAAGGGCTACGATTTGAGAGATAGTTCACTGTAGATACCGCTTCAGCCCACAGTTTTTTGGGTGCGTTTGCTTCGATCAGCAAGCATCTGGCTTTATCTAACAAAGATCTGTTCTTCCTCTCGCTGATCCCATTTTGTTGCGGGGTGTATACGGTAGTCAATCTTCTCTGGATGCCGTGCAGCTTCAGGAAATCGTCAAATTCCTTGTTACGATATTCAGTGCCGTTGTCAGTTTGCAGGTGTTTTATCCTTTTATTGTGGAATGTCTCGACTTCGTTTTTATATTGTTTAAAGGTGCTGAATACGTCACTTTTCTTTTTTATGAAATAGACGTGGCAATATCTTGTAAAATCGTCTATGAATGTGACGTAATATCTTGATCCTGCTAATGTCTCACACTCGAAAGCTCCACAAACATCGCTATGAATAATCTCTAGCGGTTCCGTCGTGTACAGGTCATCATGTCTTGTGAAAGGTAGTCTGGACAGTTTTCCTTTGATGCAGGTCTCACACGTTTCTAACTTTTTGTCAGTAAAGTTTAATCCGTACATTAGGTCGTCTGCAGCCATTTTCTTTAGATCCCTTTCATTTATGTGGCCAAGTTTTCGGTGCCACTCCATGATGTCACTGCTGTTGTCTTGTGGTGTGTAGTTTGCAGTTTCTTTCTTTTCAAAATCAAGGTAGTACAATCCGTCTCTTCTCTGTGCTGTCAGTGTTACTTCGCCGCTTTGGGAGATGATAGAGGCTTTATCTTTTTCGAAAAGGACTTTATTGCCTCTGTCGGCTATCTTACCTACGGACAGTAGATTCACTGATACATCAGGAACAAACAAAGTTTTGTTTAAGTTGTAGGCTTCTTTTTCTTTGCTAACTGTAACAATTCCCTTGCCTTCGATTTTGCTAGTGTATTTATTTGACGCTAACTTGAGGTTGCCATTTTCAGGGGTGATGGAAGAGAACAGAGACTTGTCGCCACACATATGCGATGAGCACCCACTGTCTAAACACCAAAGAGCTTTGTCGGTGTTTGAACTTGCTGTACTCAGACAAACATTGAAGTTTTTCGGCTGGCTTCTGTCAGCTTTCTCTTTGTGATGCTTCTTTTTCCCCCAACATGCCTCGGTAGTGTGTCCCTTCTTTTTGCAGCTCTTGCAGTACGGTTTCAATTTGGTTTTCTTGAAATGGTATGCTTCGGTGCTCTCAGGTTGATCGCTACTACTCCTGGCCTGGTATTCTTCGAGAATTTTGACTCTAAGGTCGTCAGGATTGGGCAGTGTGTCTCTTGACTCGATGGCTATTCTAAAGTTTTCAAACGTCGTTGGCAGACTGTATAGCAGCATGATGCTGAGCAGTTCTGGAGGTGTTTTTATATCCATATCGGCGAGTTTGTCTACGATATCCATGAAATTATTTATATGATCACGGATGTCTTCTTCTGTTGTCATTCGCTTTAGAACTAATTGTTTCAGCAAGGTTGCTTTCCTCGCAGGCCCGGTGCTTTGGTAAGTAGCCTTTAATTTGTCCCACACAGCTTTGGATGACGTACAGATTTTTATTTGTTTCAGTTCGGAAGGTGACAGCAAAAGTAAAATTTCAGCTCTTGCCTTTAAATCTTCTCTATTGAACGCCGCCTTTGCCGCCGCATCAGCAGTTGGAGACAATGTTTTTTCGCCGCTTACTATATCCCAATAATCGCCCTTTATTAGGACGGCTTGAGCTTGTAGGCACCATGTGTCATAGTTCGATTTGTTCAACGGTTCTATATTTCGATAACTCGTCGATGCCATGTTGCGAATATATTTACCGCAAACGTAGCTAATCGTCACAACCACGCTCTGCTACCATTTCATGGGGTTATTTACGTGGAAAGAACGAATAACAAATCAAGCAAGATGTATTCTAATGCACAGTTCTAATGCGTGTATTTTTAAGGTTATTATATTTGACAGAACAGACATAGACATTATCAATCACTTGCAAACATAGAGAAATCCACGGAGGTGGAATCATTCGAAACCATAGAGAATCCACGGAGGTGCGGTGGCCAGTACTCACACAGACAAAAGTCCCCTTAACCCCAATGACAGCGTGCAGACCAACTCCAATGCAACCAAGCGGCATATGATGGATGTCGATGTTATTTCCCTGCAAACTACCAAAAAAACCATCACGAACCCTGACCTAGCCTCTGCTTCAATACAGACCGTTTATTTACATGCCTCAATGGTTATTGGTTTAAAAGCCTACAGCCCAACTGACGTAGGACCTTTTAAAGTAATCGTCTCACGATCTGAACCTGACCCATCCGCTGGAACAACAATTAGGCCTATTAAATTTGGACAACTGTTATTCCAAAATAAAATCGCCAACATCTGCAAAGACGGAATTAAAAAAATGGGACGTAACAAGATATCAGTCGAATTCACGTCAGCCAATGACGCCAACAAGTTCTTGGACCATCCCCTCCTTATATCCAATAAATATGAAGTCACCATACCAACTTATAATATATCTAGAATGGGAGTTGTTAGGGAAATACCCATAGATATCTCTATGGATTCATTTGTAGAATCTTTGACCCTTCCCCACGGCTGCGGTTATGTCCTTAAAGCCCGTAGAATTAATAGGAAAAACATAACAGACGGAAAAGTTGAGTGGGTCCCCACTCAAACTGTAGTATTAACTTTCCAAGGCCAAACTCTTCCTTCACACATATATTCATATCACACTTCCTTTCCTGTCGACTTGTACACATATCCCACTATCCAATGCAACAACTGCTGCCGCTTTGGCCATATCAAAGCTCAGTGTCGGTCTAAACCACGCTGTTACAAATGTGCCCAACCGCACACAGGTGATAGTTGCGACGTGGACGAGAGTAATTCGACCTGTCTTCATTGCTCAGGTAAACATTTCACCATAAACAAATCTTGCCCAGAACATGAAAGACAAAGGTCGATCAAAGTACTCATGTCAAAAGAATCTGTGTCTTATGAGGAGGCTTCATCTCATTTCCCCAAGGTGTCTCGCTCCTATGCAGAAATGGCATCTCGAGAAGCACCATCTACATCATCCTATCTGCAATACCATCCCTCTGTATCTATTCCCAGCCAGAAACAAACATCCCAAAGTTACCGCAAAACCATATTCTCCACACCCAAACCTAAAGCTCCCCACGGTAAGTCCTATGATGTGTCAGCTCATCAATCCATCATTGCTTCCGAGAAATCATTTCTCCCTAATGGTTGCGCCATCCCGAACCAATCCAACCCTCCTCAAACTTCCCATGAAAATATTATAGAACTTATTATCAACATGTTGCTTCAATTATTGTCCCAAAATCAAATATCCCTACCGTCCCACGTTGCCGAAAAACTTCTCAATGCTTTTACCCCTAACCATGGCCCCAATGTCCATAATCCAGTGGAACATAGGGAGTATCAGACCCAAAAGGTCTGACTTATACTTCCTTTTAAATAAATACTCCCCCGCAGTTGTGGCCATCTCGGAGACTTGGCTTGTCCCGGGGTCCTCTTTCCGGATTCCGGGTCATGCTTGTCTGCGGGATGACCGCGCTGACGGGTATGCCGGTAGTGCCCTTCTTATCAAAAGGTCACTCCCTTTCTCCCAGCTCCCCCTCCCTTATCACTCTCCTCTCCTTAACGTGGTTGCCGCTAGAGTCCTGAACATCTCATTTATTTCCCTGTATATACCTCACTCCAATTCTTCTCTCATCCCGGACATCCTTTTGATCCTATCTTCAGTCCCGAGTCCTGTAGTAGTGATGGGTGATTTTAATGCTCATCATCGTTCATGGGGGTCACATAAGGACGATCTGTTTGCACTCTCGTTAATCGAGATCTTTGACGAACTAAACATCGTTGTCGTCAATGATGGCTCACCGACACGCCGAACTCGCCCCACTCAAAACCCAAGAAGTGCTGTTGACCTAACAGTCACCTCTCCTTCTCTTTCTTCCAATATTTCCTGGCAAACCCTCCCACACTCTTATGGCAGTGACCACTATCCCATCATCATGTCCATTAGAGACAGAGTCATCCCTCCTACTAATCATCATCCTCTCCTAAAATATAGGCTAGCAGGCGCTAATTGGGCCTCCTACTCATCCACCCTTTCCCATAACCTAGCTTCCTTACCACCCATCAATGTTGACAACGCTCTTTATTGCTACAGCCGTTTTACAGAAGCTATTGTAGCTACTGCAGATAGCACTATCCCAGTCAAATCCAACAAACAATTCCGAATTTCCGTTCCCTGGTGGGATTCCGAATGTTCAGCTGTAATCAGAGAAAGAAACGATGCAGAATCCTCGTATAACACCACGATGTCCGACGGAAACTTCAGAGCCTACCAACACTCAGCGGCTAAATCCAGACGGATGCTTTCCACCAAAAGGAGAAGTGGATGGTCTCGCTTCTGTGGGAACCTAGCTCCCAGAACACCAGCATCTACTGTGTGGAAGCAAATAAAAAAATACCGAGGTTCTTTTGTGGACAACAATTCGTCCCAAAACTCTTCGATCTGGATCGAGTCTTTCACTGACAGAATAGCTCCTCATTCGGTTCCTAGTATAGATTCCTTTTTACCAGCTCCCTCATATATTCCGTCTACTGATCCACTCTCCTCCAATTTCACCATGGATGAATTACAACTTGCGTTAGACGGTCTCAAAGACTCAACTCCTGGTTCCGATGGCATCCCCTACTCATTCCTGGTCCATGCCTCTGATGATGCGAAAAAGTACTATCTCGACCTCTGCAATTACTTTTTCGACTATGGCATCATCCCAGACTCCTGGAGGACCCAAATCATAATCCCAATCCTCAAACCGGGCAAAGATTCTACAGACTCTAACAGCTACAGACCCATTGCTTTATCTTCAGTTCTCTGTAAAATTTTAGAAATTATGATTAAACATCGCTTGGAGTGGTTTGTGGAAAGCAAATCATTACTGTCGGGGTCTCAATACGGATTCAGGAAAGGTAAGAGTACTCTAGACAGCCTCAGCATTCTTACAACAGATATTAGAACCGCCTTCCTAAAAAAGGAGTACTTGATTGGCGTGTTTTTAGACGTAGCAGCTGCATACGACAATGTCCTTCTTCTTGTGCTCAGGAATATACTGATTCAGCTGAACATACCAGAGAAGCTGGTCAGGTTCATTATGTGCCTCCTCTTAGAACGATTCATCTTAGTCCGCACACCTGGATTAATCTCTGCTCTTAGGCATGTATGGAAAGGACTCCCTCAAGGATCCGTATTGAGTCCTATACTCTATGCTCTTTACACCAGCGACCTTTGGAGATCAATAGGGCCCCTCTGCCAACTTCTAGAGTTTTGCGATGATCTTGCTGTCTACATACCATCTCCAAATATTGATATAGCCCTTTCTTACTTATCTAATGCACTATCCAATTTAAATAACTGGTTAACACGCCACGGCCTGTCTCTTTCCGCCCCGAAGAGTAAATTAATAATTTTCACCAAGAAACGGATTATCCCACAAGTCAATTTGCATTTAGGGGATGAAGTAATCCCGCAGGTTACTTCAGTTAAATTCTTAGGTGTGTACCTAGACACTAGGTTGACAGGTTCTACTCACTGTGATTATCTCGTACAAAAATGTGAGAAAAACATTAATGTCCTCCGTGCCCTCTCTGGTGTTTGGTGGGGCTCGCATCCCAAAACCCAGAGGACCCTATACAACGCCATAGTTCGAAGTCATCTGGACTACGGATCAGCTGTCTTTGACCCGGGCAACAAAACTGCTTTGGCAAAACTCGACAAAATTCAAGCCAAATCCTTAAGAATCATCCTTGGAGCTATGAAATCCACCCCAATCAATGCAATGCAGGTTGAGTGTGTGGAGCCTCCATTGAATTTGCGCAGGCAACAATTAGCAGATAATTTCTTCTTTAAACTCATTCAGTTCTCAAATCACAGTTTAGTAGACAAGCTAAAACTACTGTCCGATTTATACGACTCCCAGGATTCATCAGCATCGGTTCCCTGTCTAGTCACTAGTTACAGGAAGTTTCTTAGACTACCAAATCCTGTCAATCGAAGTTTGTCCAATCCCCTTTATACTGTATCATATGAAGCCTTAACCTTTCAACCCAATGTTATTCTTGACTTTGGGATTGACAAACACACTATAGAACCAAACGTAAAATTTAACCGCATAGTTTCTTCGCACTTCCCTGACTGGACCCTTATGTTCACCGATGCTTCAAAATTTTCAGACACTAGTCAAGTTGGCACTGCGGTCTGGATACCTAAATATCGCATTATCTTAAACCATAAATGCCCTGAACTTGCATCGGTGTTCACTGGAGAAGCCATCGCCATTTTAGAAGCCACTCGTTATATCCTCTCTCACAACATATCCAAAGCCGCTATATTCTCCGACTCCCAAAGTTGCCTCAAATCCTTAACTTCAAATTCTTTCCGTTCCAAAAGTAGATTCCTACCTATACTCCAAATCCGAGAAGCTTTACTAAACTGTTATCAGCATAGTCTGGACGTCGCCCTCGTATGGATCCCGGCCCACTGTGGCATACTGGGCAACGAAACGGCTGACTCGTGTGCAAAACAAGCAGTCTCTCTCGGCTCTCCCGACCATCTCCTCTTATATGCTCAAGACCTTTCATCGATTTCCCGTCAATCCCTACTAAAATCCTGGAATAAGGACTGGGAACAGTCTAGAAGTTTGAAAGGCAGATGGTACGGCAAAATCCAACCAAATATTCCGTTAAAACCTTGGTTTAGCTCATTTAAACTGCTGGACAAGACATCGACCTCCATCATATGTCGCCTCCGTTTCGGTCACACATGCTCGCCTGTTCATCTGGCAAAGCTTCGGATCAGGGACCACTCCATTTGTGAGTGTGGCCTTGATGAAGGATCCCTCGACCACATCTTTTTTGACTGCCCCCGCCAACGCTACTCCCTACATAACATCCTTCCTGTTGAAATCCCTCGTCCTACCTCTATTCAATGTCTCCTCTCCTTGCTCCCCTCCTCTGTAAAAATTCTTTGTAAATATATTAATACTAACAAAATAAAACTGTAAATAAATTTGTATATACATTTGTGTTCCATGTTATATTGCCTGTTTCATATTTTTATAAAGTATTTTAATTATGTGTTTGCCCTGTTGTATAAATTCGTTTATTATTTCATAATATATAAATGTGTTTGTCATGTGTTTGTTCTAAATTCTGCTTGGAGGTAAACTTTCCACCACTGGCCAACAGAAGTAAAATTACTACCCAACTCATCGTGTTTTTTTCTACCGGGAACACTGACACTGGCGGAATTGCGACGAATGTCAGCAGAAGCCAATAACAAAAAAAAATTGAAAAATACAACGATAGAAGAAATCAAGAGCGTAAAAAACAAAATATTTAAAAATTTAATAGAATTTAATACTGTTCAGTTATTTATAAGTAAACTTTGATACTTTTGGTCCATAAGAAAGGGTTTTATTTAATAATTACAATTATGAATCTACACAGACAAATTAATTCAAAACTTCAGTTTTGGAGGATGTGCTATCGAAATATCACAAATATTAACCAAAACAATAATGTATTAAACATTATTTGCAAGCACTTCGATGTTTCTCGGGATGTCGCCGAATATCTAGTCATAAAACAACCCGTTATAAACAAGTTGGACGAGAAATCCATCGACAGTTTAATAAAAACGGTGTATGATTTGGGTCACGATAAAAATGTATTACTTGAGGAACCACAACTTTTCAGTTTATTACCCATCACGATTAAATACCGTTATGAAGTTCTTAAGGAATGTGCAGTATCAAAACTGAATCTAGAAGTTGTGTCTAACTATTTTAACATAGTAAAAAAACAGAAAATTAGTGAACTAAGAACTAAAGGTTTGCTGCCGAGTACTTTGAATATTGAAAATCAGTTGGCTGGTTTTATGTCTCAATGGCCGACATCACTGACCACATCTGTTTGGAGAGATTCCAATGAACTGAGTCTTTATGAGCTTAGACTTAAAATTATTGAGAGGTATCTTGAACTGACCCTGGATCTGACTACTGAAGAGTTTTGCAGAGGAATACAAACATACCCCACAATCAAACATAGACCATTAGCAGCAATTAATGAGACTCTCACCATCCTATTATCACAAGTTATGATGCCTGCATACAAAATAAGGTCTAACTTATACTTGATACATGCTGATCCAGATAACTTAAAAAATATTTTACACAAGTTCCGGTTTGTTGGCGGGATTGATATCAAAGAAGTGATTAGAATGCATCCGAAAATTGCTGTTAAAAATTATAATATGCTAGTGGAAATAAAAAAAGTACTAAAGGAATTTAAAATTAATGATGAAGCTCAGAGAAGATGTTTTGACATTTATACATTAGGCAGCGCTACTGTCAGAGAAAGACTGGAGAGGGCTAAAGAAATTCCAGAGTTTAATACTTTTTATAAACACCCTAGATTTCTAAAAATGATACATTACAATAAGACTGCATTGAAGCGACTACACAAACTTTATAGTACTAATAAGAAGTGTGTCAGTCTAAACATATTGTCAGGGGCATCATCGCACTATGAAACATTTGAAAAGGCCCCTGGAGACAGACTTGGCAAAGGAAAAGATTTAATATTCTGCATATCTCAATACTTAGGCAGCAAATATAAAAGTGCTGACATTCGGAACAAAATTAAACGGCACCCATTTTGGATCAATATTCCATTAGTTCAAATAAAACATGTTTATCAACAATTATCAAAAGATTTTACAGCTAAAGACATCTATGAGAATTGCCCAATTTTATTATATCCTTGGAATAAAATTCGAGATTCTCTAAAATTAATAGATGGTACTCAACGCAAAAGAACATATTTTGAAAATGTTGATTTACAAAACTTAAATAAATCCCAAAAATTAAGTCTAATTTTGTATACTCTGGAAAAGAATCACTACTTTACTGGCAATGGTGTTTGGAGTGAAGAAAAGAAATAAAATTATGCTAACTCCTAGGTTTTATACCTATTTATTGTATTCTATGCCTTAATAAATTATAGTTTTTATTAAATTAAAATATAATATATTTCTTAAATATGTTAGAAATAATTTACATCATTTAAAAAATAAATATAAGTAATTTACATATATTATGTATGACACAAACAAGGGCCAGATAAACTGCTACTGTCTGTACCTATAGGTTCCAGGTTACCGGTCCAACCGCGGATGGCTAAGTGTGCGGCCACAGTGAATGCGCGGTGGCTTACGCGGTGACTTACGCGGTGGCTTACGCGGCGGCGGCGGCGGAGGTGGCCACACTGAAGGTGGCTTCTCACTACGCGTGCTACTACGCGTCGCGCCGCTCCACGCGCAAGAACACGCCACGCGACGAGCCGCGCCACCCGTTTGTGCGGCGCGTCGCGGCGCGTGCCTTCTGGCTTTACACCTCAGTTTGATTCAGTCTGTTTAGCGCAGCGCACTATGTCTTGTGAGTCGAATTGCCACCTCCAGCCATGGAGCAATGCCACTGAAGAAGAAGGCATGGCTGTTGCATCAGCCGTTTTTGTCTTATTTTGTGGATATCGTTTACTTAATAAAATTAACAAAAAGAAGAAGAGGAGACGCTGGTGGATGTCAACGTTCAATAAGAGCCGGTCAAGGTAATCATTGTTTGTATTTTAAGATAATTACATAGGTACGTAATTTTTAAGAATCCTATCAATATATTTGATGGTATCTATTGGTAAGTTTGGCGCGTTTTAAAATGAAACTTTGCTGCCGGAAAATTTAGTAAAAATTATTGTATTTTTGTTTCAGATACAATGGATCAGATATGCTATCGGATTTTGTTAAAGAACCGAGCAGAAAATTTGAGAACTTCTGTAGAATGTCACCAGAAGATTACGAATATCTAATGAATAAAATAGGCCCTATAATTGCAAAACAAGATACCCATATGAGAAAATGTATTCCAGTACAAGAACGGTTTGCAATTGCTCTCAGATTTTTAGCAACCGGAGATAGTTACACAAGCCTTTCATATCTTTTCAAAGTATCTATCCAAACAGTTTCAAGTTGTGTCACGGACGTTTGTAAAGCATTGATAAAAGAACTATCACAAGAAATAAAAGTAAGTAGTAGAATTAAGCATTTATTTTTTTAAATCGTAAACAAATAGAAATTGACATCATCCATTTAAACTAAATTACTACCCTCCTCTTCATAGAATTCTTTTAATAGACTTTGCGAAGCTGATGTTTCGACTTGCGACAGCTGTGGAGATGGATAGTTTGGGGATGGCTGTGGTGAAGATAATGAATGATAGGTTGGGGATGGCTGTGGAGAAGATAATGAATGATAGGTTGGGGATGGCTGTGGAGAAGGCGTTGGATGATAGTTTGGGGATGGCTGTGAAGAAGGCGATGGATGATAGGTTGGGGATGGCTGTGGAGAAGGCGATGGATGATAGGTTGGGGATGGCTGTGGAGAAGGCGATGGATGATAGTTTGGGGATGGCTGTGAAGAAGGCGATGGATGATAGTTTGGGGATGGCTGTGAAGAAGGCGATGGATGATAGTTTGGGGATGGCTGTGAAGAAGGCGATGGATGATAGGTTGGGGATGGCTGTGGAGAAGGCGATGGATGATAGGTTGGGGATGGCTGTGAAGAAGGCGATGGACGAAAATTTGGGGATTGCTGTGGAGAAGGATATGGATGGTAGGATGTGGATGGCTGATAGTAGAGATTGCCGGAATGTCCAAAATTCGTGGGCTGTGGTGGGTTGATTAGTATTTGTGCATGTGGGTTTGACGATAGTTCTTTTTGCTTCAGATTGAAAATCAATCTATCAATTTCCAACATCGCTATTTCACGTGTATTTTCTTGTAAGCCTCTCAATTTTTTGCACAATAATTGTGTGTATAATGAACATTCATCTTGCGGGATTTGGGGTTTTTGAGTCATTTGTTTTAAATAGTCGTATGCTTCGTTCATTTTATTTTCTATATCAATATTTTTAGCACGTTTTTTAGGAAGAGGTTTTGGTCTTTTAAATTGAACTGATTCTTCATCATCCTGTTTACTATCTTCAGAGGCATCTAAATCACGGTTATCTTCTATTTCTTCTATGTCGTCAGTGACCTAAAAATAAGAAATATTCATGATAATTTACAATATTTTTATTTGTTTTAGCTGCCACGGACATCATCTGACTGGTTAAGGATAGAGAAAGGATTCCGCAGAATTTGGAATTTTCCTCACTGCTTAGGAGCTATCGACGGAAAACATGTGCTAATACAAAGTCCTATTCATAGTGGATCTGAGTTTATCAACTATCACAAAACATTCAGTGTTGTATTAATGGCTTTAGTCGACGCGGATTACAATTTTATTTTTGTGGATTGTGGGTGCCAGGGCCGAATAAGCGATGGTGGTGTATACAGAAACACCAACTTATATAAACAAATCTGTAGAAAGGAATTGGGTTTTCCACCGCCAGACTGCTTACCGCTGAAAGTAACACCTCTACCTTACGTATTTGTTGCAGACAGTGCATTTGCTCTAACGGAAAATATGATGAAACCATACGCAGGAACTCATAATAAGGGATCTAAAGAACGCGTGTTTAATTACCGCCTTTCACGAGCTCGAAGGATTGTTGAAAATGTCTTTGGCATTATGTCTGCGGTGTTTAGAGTACTAAGAAAACCCATGCTTTTACAACCAGATATTGTAACTGATATTGTGATGACATGTGCATTGTTACACAATTTTTTGAGACGGTCTAAAAGGTCTAGACTTATATATACCCCTCCTGGATCCTTTGATACCGAAAATGATGATGGCGAGATTCAGCCCGGTTCTTGGCGTGATGACCAAAATGGAGTTGCTTCCCTACTACCACTCCAAAATCGGCCAAGAAGAGCACCTCTTTCCGCCAAGAATATAAGAGACCAGTTTGCAGAATATTTTATAACAAACGGTGCGGTTGCCTGGCAAAATAATTATTAATTTTTTAAGTAAATAAAGTACTTACCTCAGAATCCTTCGTTTTCTTTGGATTATACACATCATTCAAAAATTGGGCCATCACATTATAAAATGGCCAGTCAGGCTTATAGATTTCATCAGCACCGCTGCCAGACTTTATTGATTGGCAAACTTTACTTCTTAATTTTCTATAGGTTCCCATTAAAGAATCCCTTTTCTTTTTAATTTCTTGTAACGGTATGGTACCACCTTTTAAATTCTGTTTAATTCGCAGCCAGGCATCATGCTGGTCGTTTTTGTTTTTATGCTCCGCATTTTTCGAATTCCACAGAGAGGGTTCGCCTTCATACAAAGTTAAAAATTCGGCGATCGTTTCATTCGGCCACTCCATATTCACCACAGTACCTCAACGTAGGACGAGTCAAAATGAAATGAACGAGTTCAATCGTGTTCGTCTGTCTGGGTAGGTACACGCCGCGCCGCGCCGCGCGCGCCCGCGCCGACACGCGCGAGCCCGCGCCGCGCCTTTGAAGTTACCGACTTTTAGCGGATAGGTCGCGCCACGCCGCGCCTGCCCGCGCCAAGCTCTTCACACTGCGCGAGGCGCGTGCCGGCGCGGCGTGGCGCGGGTCAACACGCGCAGTGAGAAGCCGGCTTGAGGCGCGAGCTCTAGTAGCGATCAGACGTATATCAGGGGTTGCAAACAATTTTCGATCAACAATACACAACTAGATTTCGGGTCACGTACAAAATCAAAGCTAAAAAATGTCCTCGTGAATTACGTGTGACAGCTTATTTTGTTTACTACCGAACTGACCAAAAAGTTTTAAAACAGTTCGAAGTTCAACCTGATTACAACCATGACACCTAGCAAATCTTCAAATATTTAAAATTACTACTGTCACTTAGAAACGAAAAGACAACATTTAGTGTGAAATCAACCTTAACGACCTACAAATAAAGTATTTTATTCCCGTGTTTACCTTCCTTTCGTTTCGTTTCTTTTAGAAGAACTACAGATGGAATGGAGTCGTGTTGAACACTTAAATAATTTGTAATATGCACGTAAAAGTTTACTTAAAATTATTTATGTTTTGGGCTATCTAGGTTTGATAGTATACATACTTGTTTTCATTACGATTTTCTTGATAAACTTGATAGTATAACTCTGCAAATATAGATCCTAGCGTATATATTAAATAATAATGATCAAACTTACTGTCATTTTTGCTCTAGAGTTGAAAATTAACGAGTTATAACAGAAAAACAAAAAAAAAATGAACTTAAAACAAGATGGCGGCGAATACTCTACCGGGATTAGTTACAAAATCGAAATTTATAAGTCCAACCACCCCCCCACGACATAAAAAAAAATCGCCCCCCGGATAAATAAATTATTACTACAAAACAAATCTACTCCATGTTTCTGCTGTTCTGTTTCACAAAATTTGCGCCAACGTTGGCCAAACATTTGTAGCGGCGACTTCAAATCAGTATTTTTTTTCAAAATTTGATATTATTTAGTTAAAAGCTTAAAATATAACTTATTCTACATGTACTCACAGAAAGTAAGACACTCCGGCCGTTAAATTGTTTTTCCGGCCATTATTTTTGCAACTTTTTTGGCTGTGGTTCGAGGGAACTAAATAAAAGAGTGGCTCACTTTTCAAATGAGACCCTAAGCACCCAGACGTATTATTTGCGCTGACCCGAAATCTAGTGTGTATTGTTGATCGAAGCCATTTTACGTCAAAACGCCGAGCGGTAAGACCACTGGTTTGATACACCTGCCACCCGCTTGTTAAGTCGCTCGCCGCCTAGGCCCGCACTGTGGACACAACGCGCGGATCGGTGCGTTTGAAATCACCGCGCGCGGAGTCGCTCGGTCTTGTCGCGCTAGGCTTCCGCCTAGTCACTTCAGTATGGACACTTACACGCGTTTCATACGTTTGATATTTCGCGCCCGCCGTCGCCACCGCGCTAGGCCCGCAGTATGGACGCACACTAAGAAATCAAGAAATGGTAAATAAATAAATATCCAGAACTTCTAATTCTTTATCAAGCCGGATGTCAATAACCGGAGATTAACATTAGTATCACAGTATCACAGCCTTGTTTTGTGGTCTGTGATCACAGCATTATAGTTAACAATCTCACTGTTGTTCTGTGGTGCCGGTGGGTTTCCTTTCATCTGTCATTTAACATGTCTAACAGACACATGTAAAACTGACAAGAGACAACTGTCATCAGCTATCTGTCATTTACCGTAAGTCATACCTACGGGTTTTTAGTTTTACTTCGCTTTTTATTTTGTCTTGAAAAAATGGCGGCTTGGCTACCTCGTTCCTTTGGTCTTGCTGAGACATTAATTCTTAAAAATGGGTCTAAGGTATGTCCAGTAATTGTTTGTGCCAACACTGTTGTAAATTCATTTATTTTTGTTGTCTGGAAATTGTTTGACAGTTTATTAGTCTACTGATATTTGTGAAAATCGATTTCATACGAAAGATTCAGGCAATTACATGAAAATGCTTTAGATTTTGATGTTATATCTTGCATGTTCATTACTTTTACTTTAGGCTTCAACAATATTTTAAATAGACCTTGATTTCTATCTTTTAAATTATTTTTAAATTGACCTTGTCATATTCAGCTCTAACGTGACCTTACGTCATCAGTCGTAGTATCTAATGAAATTCCTTGTTTTGAAAACTGTATTAAAAATAGGCTTTGGTTGAATTTAATATTATGTTATTGAATAAAGTTGATGATTGCAGTTGTTGGCGGCGACTGCAGCCGGCAACCTGCCCAGCAACCAGCAAGTCCGTCACCTGAATGTGCACGAGTATGTGAGCTACACGCTCCTGCGGGACAACGGGATTCCCGTGCCCAAGTTCAATGTTGCCAAAACCAAAGAGGAGGTAGTTAAGTTCGCACAAGATCTTAACACCAAAGACATAGTACTCAAAGCTCAGGTATGTGTTATGTAAAAGTGTAGGTAAACAACTTATAATCAATGGTGATTTATCTTTCTTTGATTGACAAGAGATAAAATTGTAGTGAGTAGAATTGTTGCAGTGAATTGTTACCAAGTTAACTTACTATAAACTTTGTGCCTATAGAAATAAATAAGCATTTCTGTTAAGGTACTTGCTGGTGGCAGAGGCCGTGGGGCTTTTAAGTCTGGCCTCAAGGGAGGTGTCAGGATGGTAGATACGTAAGTTGACTTCGTCAATATTAACTCTAATGTTTTATAACTTGAATTTCAACCAAAATTAACCTGTTTCTATTTAATAAGTAAGTATATTAGGTAAAAATGAAATTCTCTTTAACACATATGGTAAAACAAGTAAGTGAAGAGCTACAAAATTACCTATTTATTCAACAACAGGCCTGAAATAGCCGGTGAGCTAGCTAGCAAGATGTTGAACGAGTACCTGGTCACGAAACAGACCGGAGCCGGTGGCCGTCTCTGTAAGATGGTCATGGTCACTGAGAGAAAGTTCCCTAGAAGAGAATACTATGTTGCTATCATGATGGAGCGCAGTTTCAATGTATGTATTGAATTATATATTTTCCTCTTACTGTTTCTTTCCACCACAATTATATCTTATGTATTGAAATATACTTATATCATAATATAGTCATTGAGGAGAGTGTGTTCTACCACTTATTGTCACATTCATTTTTGATGGAACCACCTCCTTGGGTTCTAAAATGCAATTTATAACAATAAAGAGTAGAGGAGAGGAGAGAGTATTATATTTATGATAAATTTTATTATTTTTGTTTAATATGTACTGTAATTATTTTCTCTTTATTTCTTAAATGCAACATTTCATTTAAATCGAATCAAGTGCACATTGTGTGAGAGGCAAAAGTATATTTCATTTATATATTTTTTTAGGGTCCAGTCATCATTGCCTCATCTCAGGGAGGTGTTAACATTGAGGATGTGGCTGCAGAAAACCCTGACGCCATTACTTACGAACCCATAGACATTGTCCAGGGAATAACAGATGATCAAATCAAACGGGTTATCGCCAAGGTATGTTCAAACTGATTTTTTTAAGTTATAAGTAATTTTGCCAATCTGAAGTGAGACTAGGCCAGTCTCGTGAGCCAAATGCACCGAGATCGGTGGACACTCAATGGGTGCCGGAGGCCGACCCCCCAAAGAGATGTAATGATCTTGACTGCTTTGACAGGTATTGGCCTAATCTAGTCCAGAACTGCGATGCATGGAAGGTTTTGAGGGAGACCATTGCCTAGGAGTAGGACATTATAGGATTATTATTATTATTTTTTTAAATTATGGGCTGCACTCCGGGAGTGCCAGCAGACAGAAGTGAAAACTTGAACATAAACATTGTGCATTTTTGAATATTTTGGAATGGTTAGGGAATAATTTCGCACGAATTGCTTTATTTATCAGTATGAAAGTACTATAATTGATGTGGTTAAATACAATATTCGTCTATTGCGCTATTACACACCAGTCACCAACATGACAATTTATATTGCGCCGCTTTATCGAAACAGCAGGAGCAGGCCTTCATTATCCCCGCGCGGTAGAAACAGGGGGGGGATATTACTTCCTCTCCTACGCTGCGCCAACGGCGGTCTACTCTTTCTCCGTTTTGCGAATTTTCGAACAGGTCACATTTCCTGACGCGAGTTTAACATTTTTACCCATCAAAAAAGTGCACAAAGCTGGTAAAGCAGGTTTTCAATTCAAAAAGGAATTGCTTGAAATTGTCATTGAAATAATTATTTATTAAAATTTTAATATTAGATCTGCTGTTGTGAGTAGAGTTATTTTTTATATGCATTCTTTGATTTGTAGATTGGACTTGAGAGTCATGCTGAGAATACCTCTAAGATGATCAAGAGCATGTATGAACTATTCAATAAGAAGGATGCATTACTGATTGAAATCAATCCTTATGCTGAAGATGCACTGACAGGCAACTGTAAGTAAACTGCACATGTGAATGAATATCTTAAAAATGGCGCAGAAATAATCAATATGAGTAAATGAGCATAGATCTTCCTCAAGCATAGTGTAAATAAAATATTCTTAAACATGAACACATGCCATAGCTTGTGTATGATACAGTAATCAATAGACATCAATCAATCAATAGAATAGAATGCAAACCGTTTGTACATTATAGAACTGTACCATATTAACTAATGACTGTGCCATCTATTTAAGTGACTGTTCTATATGATAATGTGTATTATGACTTGGTGTACCAAAGTATTGTTATTATTTAAGTACAAAGTTCATTTGTTGTATCTTGTCATATGAACTTTATTTATTATCAGCGGCAAATTTAAACCACAATGTTGTTTTTAAATATTTTTCTTTTATTCACTCTATAATATAGTTTATCTGTAAATTAAATTTTTATTTTGGACATATTTCAGTTTTCTGCCTTGATGCCAAGTTCAGGTTTGATGACAATGCTGAGTTCAGACAAAAGGAGCTGTTTGCTCTCAGAGACACCTCCCAAGAAGACCCTAAGGAAATTGACGCTGACCAGTTTGGATTGAACTACATCGCTTTGGACGGTAATACAGTCACCACAAAAAAAGTACAAGTTCTGAATTTATTGTTTTTTTTCTATTAATGGTATTGGAATTGGCAAAAGACATTCATTACTACCTTGTCCTTCCGGAAGGAAAACTATTTAATTGAAAATCATTTTACTATATTTTGGTTCTATTTCTATAAACACCAATTTAAAACTACCCTTATTAACCAGGTAACATTGGATGCATGGTTAACGGTGCTGGATTAGCTATGGCCACAATGGACATTATCAAACTGTACGGTGGTGATCCGGCTAACTTCCTTGATGTTGGTGGCGGTGCTACGGCACAGGCAGTATCGGTAATTAAACATTTCTATTCTGGTTTTTCTCTTGGTTTTAAATTACAATGAAATGATATAAAATACGCATTTTTTTCGATTTGTAGGAGGCCTTTAGGATCATTCTGTCCGATCCCAATGTGTCTGCTATTATGGTGAACATCTTTGGAGGTATCATGCGTTGCGATGTCATCGCTGAAGGTATCATCAATGCTGCTAAAAACCTCAACATTCAGATTCCTGTTATTGTCCGTCTTCAGGTAAGTCTATTTATGGAATCTAATCATAATGTGTGATTAAATAATTGTCGTAAAAAAATCAATTTGCTTTATCGTGATTGACACATTATTGTTAATTGACAGGGCACGAAAGTGAACGAAGCGAGGAAACTGATAGCGGACTCCGGACTCCGTATCGTGCCTCGTGATGACCTCGACGAGGCTGCGAAACTCGCCGTCCAGCTGTCCGAGATCGTGGCGTTGGCCAAGAAGTCTGGCGTAGAGGTTAAATTTGACATCCCTAAATACTTCTTGGAGCAGTAAACTCCTCTCAATAGTATTTTCATCATAATTCATTTGTATTAACGATTCAAATATTCGAATTTGTACTAATGCACATTGTTACTACTTGTCACACGTTCTTGCACCTTGATGTAATCTGCTTCTAGACATTCTCTTTATAGTTAGATTTTCAATTGTTTATGTGCTCCTTATATTCAAATCATGTTGATGACTTTGTTACAACCCATTTAATTTTGATAGTAAGATTTATTTTTGTATTATTATTTAAATGTATAACTGTAGTAGGTGTAATAGTCAAGTACTGTAATGTACACACCAGTTTCGTAGGTAGGTAGTTAGATACTGTCATGTTACTATTTATTACCATTTAGATGTAAGTGACCATGTTAGTTGTTGAAGCGTAATTAAGTTCAAAGTTTACAATAACAGTTGATTGATACCGCATTTCATTACAGTATGATATGATGTTAGTATATTACAACTATCTATAGAAATGCCGGTACATAATGTTGTTTTGTATTGTATTGTTGCTCTTTAGTAAAGTTAATATTCATTTGGTATTTATTCACAATCTCTCTTTGATTTCGTCGATTAGACGTAACTCGAATGTCCTAATACGTGTATAAGCGCAATAATTTAATAGTAGTTTATGCAACTGTCATATAAGGAAGGGTATTAAAACACGAGTGTGAGTTTATGAAACGAGCGCAGCGAGTTTCATAATAGTAACGAGTGTTTTAATACCCGTGTTATATGCAGTTGCATACACTACTTTATCTTCACTAATGCAATTAATCAAACAAAATTTTAAAAACAAAACACATTGCGAAACATTAAATTCACGCGTACGTGTATTGTCACAGTGAACTTGCCGCCATTAAAATCTAACCAATGAGAGCGCAGCTGCGCGCGCAGGGCCGCAGGGCGCGCGCCGCGCAGGCCGCGATGTTATAATGAGATTTTACGATATCGATGTGGATATTATAACATCATGTGCAATTGCTTAAATTGAGTGTTTTAGTTTTCTGCGCTATAACAGTAGTAATTATAAGTCAAGTATCGGAAACATAAGTAGAATGTTACAACATTAGTGTAGATAAAATATTTTACAATATGTATTGTATTAATTTGTAAATAGAAAACATCTCTTGATATTCTGTTGAGAAAGGAAGTATAGACATTGCTAAAGTACAATATTGTATTAACACTGTAATGATTATTCATATGTTGAGTATTTATATATTTTTGGCTTTTTAAAGTCATAATAAAATTTATTTTAGATCTGAATTGAATTTTATTCAAAAATAACATTTTTTATTATTATTTTGGTACTTTATTTATTTTCTCCATGGGGAATTTCCAAGTTTTTCTACTGAATCGTGCCGCGAAGCCCCGACTCCGTCTCTACCAACCTCAAAAACCGCCACTGCTGAAAGGAATTTAAGAAAAAGATTTACTACAACGATCATGTTTACAAATGCCTTTAGAACATTTTGTATGAATTGAGAACATCCGACATAACAAATGAAGTCTTGTCAAAATAACTGCCTTGATATCACCTAAGGGTTGGTTCATATCTGTCGGAACATGCGTCGCGTAACGCCAAAACAGACAAAATTAAATGTATAGAAAAACACTCGACGGTTCACACACAACCGATTATACGTCGACGTAAGAGCGGCACCGTCGCGCGTGCAAATACATTTTGTAGAATAGTCTCTTAGTACGGCTGCTGAGCCGTCAGCGCTGACCGCCGCACGCGCTGATAGCTACGTGTTATTCTAAAAGCCTCCCAAATAGCAATTATTACCAAAGGCTTCATTTTAAAAATCAATGTTACACAACTACCGCTCTGTATATGCTAAACGCAGATACTGACTACGACTAGTGGTTGGACGGATGATACGCTCGACGCATTTTCCGTTTGTTATGAACCGACCCTAAACGTTTTTCTTTTGGCGGTAGGCCCGCGTGCCACTGACTAAAATATTAAATTATTCTTCAATTTGCCATAAGAACTATTTTATTCACTTTAGAGCGTTCGGAATCAAGGGTGTATTTCATGGGAGGTCTGCACTAATTAAGCTGGTAACCGTTAGAATTTCGTCATGGATGTTAATGAAAGAGTATATTTTCACTTGTAGGTTGCGTTTTCATATAGTAAAGGTAAAGGAGGAGGAGGAGGAGGAGGAGGCGGCGGTGGATCAGGGAAAAGTTGCTGCAATAAATAACTGCTGCCCTCGCTACTACAAGCAAATTATTTGTACCATTTTTATAATGAAACAATTTTGTTAGTGATAAATCATTTTTAATAAAACTGTACATGATTAACATATATTTTGTTATTAATATACTTTATGATTAGGACTTAATGGACATGTTGACTCTGAATTATGAAAATAAAGCGTCGTCCCCACTAGGAACATTTGTCGAGCGACGTCGGACGACATCGCCGCGACATTGTCGAACTTGTTCCTTGTCTCGCAGTCGATGAAGAGTAGTGAAGGAGTGTGGACGTGCGTGCAACCTGCGACAATGTGGTCGAACCACATAGTGCCGCACTGTACAACACTACCTCTTCCGGAGACATGATGGGTTCGACTGAACTGACTGATGTGGACGGTGACAAGACATCGGACGATTTAGGCCGACATCGTCCGATGTCTCCGGGGACACATGTCGCTCGACAAATGTTCCTAGTGGGGACTCCGCTTTACATAACTAAAGCATACAGTGGAGAACTAATCTTAATAAAATATAACTAAATTGTTCAAATTAACAATTGCACTGAGATAGCAAGAGCAAGGCGACGTTGTAACGTTGGCGAGCTGATAACGAAAGATGTAACATCAATACGTAAGTTTATAACACGTAACAGATTTCGCTATCGGCTCTCGTTCGGAGACGAAGCCGTGCCGACGAATAATAAGGATACAATTATATATTTATTTTATACACTAAACTACTTCCTTGCTCGGAGTAGAAATACCTAACGCTTCTTCGTAACCCACTTTCTTTTCGTGCTTGTCTGAAAAAGAGATTCCTATCATTAGCATTATTATACCTTTTAAGTTTTTGAGATTAACGATGACACATTAAAACATAAATACGAAAGTCTGTTACGATTCAACGGCTAAACCCTTGAACCGATTGTTATATGTATACTATATGAACTACCCAGAGGAGAGAAAATTAATGATAAATAAATACCTTTCTTTGCAGATTTTTTCTTCTTAGAGTCTTTATCGTCGACCTTTTTCTTGGATTTCTTATGTTTGTCATTGTTTACGACTGGGCTATTTTCCGGTGGCGAGGTGTCTGCAGTCACTTTGCTTGTCTTTGATTTCTTCTTGCCGGGTTTGGGTTCCGGTGGCACGTCGCCTAAATCCGGTATTAGATCGACATCTTTACTCGGTTTCGATTTCTTTTCTTTCTTTTTCTTCGAAGACTTTTCCGTTGACTTTTTCTTCTTGGGTGCCTTGGTTTCGTCCAGGAAGCCGGCGTCCGGCGCCGGGTATTGATTTATTCTAGATGTAAGTAGCTCGTCTTCTCGGAGAGGTCTGAAACGTGATATTTTAAAACAATTTGAGATAAATGTTATTGAAAATTGTGTATATAGACAAGAGCTTGCTTCAATGAACACGTGTGTCACGCAAGCCGTAAGTGACACTTCCGTAAAATATCATGACATGATTATAAATGCCACTGCGCATACGGTGTCGCTGTCACATATTCAGGTAGAGTGACGAAAGTAGTCGTAGTGCCACATTAATGCCAGTGGAGATTTGCTCCGAAAAGTGTGTTTACTTGTGAGTTTTCATCGAAGCGGAGTGGCGCTGTGCGAAGCTCAATCGTCCAATTACATCGCAGCATTTAAATTGTCAAACAAGGCATTGAGAATGTCATAGTCACATTTAAAAGAAAGCTATTGGTTCGCTAAGGTGAAGATGGTGTACGTACAGGTCGAGGTCGAGGTCGAGCGCGGCGTGCGGGTCGCCGGGCGGCGGCGGCGGCTCGTCGTCGGACGCCGCCGCGCCCTCGGGCAGCTCGCCGCCCGCCGCCACCGCCGGCCGCCCGTACGACTCTGCAACAACACAACACACTCAATCACAGTACACCACTTCTAATGTAACACTGAGCTCTTAGCTACGTAAGTATTGTTAAAAGGTGGTTTCGTGAAGGTACTAAATGTAGCTACGTTTCATTGATATGATTGGTAGACTTACATAGTACATAGTATAACAACGTTACATAGTGATGGTGCTTCATCCCCACCAATCCTGCCAATCCTTTTCAAACCTGGTATAATATGGTTCTGATGGTAAGGCATTCTATTCATTTCATTAAGACAATAAGGTCAGTTCAATGATTTAGTTCTTGGTGTTATTACCTTCGCTGTCTGATTCTGAGTATTCCTTCTCCTTCTTCGACTTTCTCTTCTTGGTTGGCCTCTTCTCCTTCTTTTTCTTGGTTGAATTCTCGTGTGACGCCAAATATTTGTCCGATCTCTTAGCTGAAACAAAAATTGGGTATAAAGCATTGAACTGATTAGTTTAATTTCATTCTAAACTACCAACAGTTTTACTTGTGTAGTACCCCTTTGCTATAAGAATTATAATCATAAATATATTGGCTACTATATCCATATTGTATATTATTCCACTTACCATATACTTGGAGTGGCACTTCGAGCGCTATCTCCGCTACTGGAATGTCTTCTTGTTGGTAGAGACGCGGCGAGTCGTCTTTCAAGTAGTGAGGGTTGTTGGCTTGCTCCTGGCGGCGGGCTTCGCGCAACTGTACGTAACAAGATGGTAGATTCACTTCATGTAGACTTCATGTAGATTTAGGGGTATGCATGTTTTAGATAGTCTAAAGGCCTTCGATAGATTCTGATCATAATAAGACGTTTCCAGCATCATTGTTGACTACGCCCGGCGATCTAGCGGCATGAGCATTCATCTGACTAGACTGTAGTTAATTTACCAGCACTTCCCCACACATGTGAGAACAACAAAATACATTCTTTTGAAAATTGTAAAATATAGGGAAATAGATTGGATTGGATTCCTAGACCCCTAGTGCCTTTTTTGCCTAAGGGTCCAGGACTGGGAACCTGTTAGCAATTAAATAATCTCTGGTTACCATCTCCAGTTCCTCGGGTGTGAACTGCGCCGTGGGGCGGTGGTCGGTGGGCGCGGCGAACACCGCCGCCGCCGCCTCGCCCTCGTCTTCAGACGAAGAGCTTTCGGAAGACCAGTGCTCGCGCGATAACCATTGCTCCAGGTTCAAACTGGTAACATCGGAAAAAGATTAAAATACAAATATTGACTAACAATAATGTCTAAAATATCAATGCCATCATATTGATGGCGCGTTCATATTTGAGACTTCAGTATTAGGCTAGCCGAGGGCAGTCATCTAGGGTTAATTAATGAACGATTCACTACTATATCATCACCTGACTAATGCTAATGAAAAGGAGGATTATGAATTTTACTGTTAAATGTATCTGTTGAACATAATAGGGAGTTAATATTATAAAAATCTTCTTGGAAAGCTGGGCAGTACTTACTCGGGCGGCATGGGCACTTTCTTCTGCGCGCGCGGCGCCACGGGCTTGAGTTCCCCTTCGAACAGCTCCAGCAGCTCGTCGATCAGTCCGCCGCTGAAGCCAGTCTTGTCGGCGTTCACCTCCTTCTCTTCAACCTCTTCTATGCCATTACTGAAAACAAAACAAATATTTATGGTTTCAAATGAATAAAAACGTTATTGTTCCTGAAAATTTAGAGTTCAAGAATCTTCAAACGGCTAAGATCATGGAGTGGAGATTTGTGAAGGCTTGAGAGTGAGGTTGGAGTTCGAAAGTAATTGGGGTCGGAGAAGGATTGGCGTTGATTGGTCTCTGAGTGGGATCCAACTCACCTCTCCGGCTCAATGAGCGTGCCGGCCACCACTACGTTACTCTGCGTGTCGCAGAGCAGCTGGTCGTCGGCGCTCAGAGTGCGCAGCACGAGCGACAGCAGCGCCGTGGCGTTGTGCGCGCGCTCCTGCACCTCCATGTCTTCACTGCACAGGAGAGGACGCATGCCGGCTATTGTTTCGCGGAGTACCTGGGGTTTGGTAAAAGCCAGCTGTAGTCTATAGCTAAGAATGGTGTATATTTATTACGCTGACCACGTTTTGGGATTCACAGACATGATTTATGTCTGCAATTTGAACATCACTTTAACGGCTTTAAACATCTTCAAAACGATCTCATCATATGACATGTTATTATGTCATACGCGTTAAGATTTATCACTCGAAGTTTGTCGAGTTGTGAGTGACCTGAGATTTTCATGGACAAGATCTTCTTTATGACAAGTGACCTGTAAAGTGTGGTCGTTTTGTTTGAGTGACCGAGAGTGAGTGACAATATGTAAAGTGTGGTAGTGAGAATGACCGCGAGCGCGGCGGCGGTGTCTCCGCGCGCCTCGTACCGCGCCAGCAGCTTGGCGGCCACCTTGAGCGCGGCGTGCGCGCACGGGGCGCGCGCGCGCATGAGAGTGAGTGACAATATGTAAAGTGTGGTAGGGAGACTGACCGCGAGCGCGGCGGCGGTGTCTCCGCGCGCCTCGTACCGCGCCAGCAGCTTGGCGGCCACCTTGAGCGCGGCGTGCGCGCACGGGGCGCGCGCGCGCATGAGAGTGAGTGACAATATGTAAAGTGTGGTAGGGAGACTGACCGCGAGCGCGGCGGCGGTGTCTCCGCGCGCCTCGTACCGCGCCAGCAGCTTGGCGGCCACCTTGAGCGCGGCGTGCGCGCACGGGGCGCGCGCGCGCATGAGAGTGAGTGACAATATGTAAAGTGTGGTAGGGAGACTGACCGCGAGCGCGGCGGCGGTGTCTCCGCGCGCCTCGTACCGCGCCAGCAGCTTGGCGGCCACCTTGAGCGCGGCGTGCGCGCACGGGGCGCGCGCGCGCATGAGAGTGAGTGACAATATGTAAAGTGTGGTAGGGAGACTGACCGCGAGCGCGGCGGCGGTGTCTCCGCGCGCCTCGTACCGCGCCAGCAGCTTGGCGGCCACCTTGAGCGCGGCGTGCGCGCACGGGGCGCGCGCGCGCATGAGAGTGAGTGACAATATGTAAAGTGTGGTAGGGAGACTGACCGCGAGCGCGGCGGCGGTGTCTCCGCGCGCCTCGTACCGCGCCAGCAGCTTGGCGGCCACCTTGAGCGCGGCGTGCGCGCACGGGGCGCGCGCGCGCATGAGAGTGAGTGACAATATGTAAAGTGTGGTAGGGAGACTGACCGCGAGCGCGGCGGCGGTGTCTCCGCGCGCCTCGTACCGCGCCAGCAGCTTGGCGGCCACCTTGAGCGCGGCGTGCGCGCACGGGGCGCGCGCGCGCATGAGAGTGAGTGACAATATGTAAAGTGTGGTAGGGAGACTGACCGCGAGCGCGGCGGCGGTGTCTCCGCGCGCCTCGTACCGCGCCAGCAGCTTGGCGGCCACCTTGAGCGCGGCGTGCGCGCACGGGGCGCGCGCGCGCATGGCGCCGCCGCCCAGCCCCGCGCACCGCACCAGCGGCGCCAGCGCTGAGCGCATCACCGCCTCCTCTCTGGAGAGCCGCACAAACATCAATCATATCACTCGAAACTTGTGTCCGTTACATAATTTATGAACTCGAGAGTGATTAGTCTGATTTTTATGATAAGTATTTGGTTATATTTTATAGATCATTCGCGGAAAAATCACTGATACATTTTAATGGAAAATGTGGCTGAAACTGTGAAGCATGAGCCGTGCACAGTATGGGGCACGGACTCAAACTTCACGAATGTCTCACATTACGTATCCGCATCGCGGACGAGATAAAACATATTTGCTTGCTCTGTATGGTGAAAACCGCAAGAAAATCCGTTAGGTAAATTTCAGGACAAGCAGCGTGAAACTTCATTTTATAGAATGAAAAATCTACAGAAAAATATAGTAAGCAGGATCGTATACTGACTCGCAGTACTCGGCCAGCACGAAGGCGGCGGCGTAGAGCAGCTCGCGGGAGGCGGGCCCGGGCGGCGCGGCGGCGGCGCGGCGCAGCACGCCGCCGCACTCGCGCGCCGCGAACGCGCGCACGCCCGACACGCGCGCGCCCACCTCCGTCAGCTGCCCCGCCAGGATGCGACCTGCCCGCAACAACACACGCTGCACTCCAAACATATTCTTCTTTGGGTCGAAAGATGAGCGATGGTGTATTCGAAATAGACACTTTTTGTGTTAGCTGACCCACCAGGCCAGGATAAGGCGATCGGCGGTGGTGATCCCAAACCCGAGTCATATCGAAGGACTTAGATGATTGATTACGTTTGGAGGAGATTTTTGCCCTACAGAAACGATATATTAAAGAAAAAGTATAATTACCATGTTTAGCACTGGTCTCCATCTCAGTGAGCTCGGCGAGCACAGTGACGTACCACTCAAAGTCGACCACGTGCTGGTAGTTGTTCTGCGAGCAGATCTCGATCATGCGCGTGAGCAGCTCGTCGCGGTACAGCGTGCCCTCCGCGCGCTCCATGTGCACCATCAACTTCTTCACTATCTCCATAAGGTTCTTTTTTGATACCTGACAAACAAACGTCAATCTATACTTCTATACTAATATTATAAAGAGGTAAAATTTGTAAGTTTATTTTTTTTGAGTGATTGTGTGTATGGGACAAAGCATTAACGGTTCTATTCATAAAATTGGTGGGAAGAAACATTTCAACAAAGATTATTGAAATGTTATTGGAGATTTTTATCTAGAGCGTCTTAAGTAAATACCAGTTATCTCACCATTCCATACAAAAGTCCGAGAGCTCTGAGCCGAATAGATTCGTCCTTGTCGTCCAAACAAGCCAGCACAAGATCCTTGTGAGCTTGCACCGATTTAGGGTGTGATTTCAATATCCTTGACATGGCCAGTAGACCCAGATATTTCACTGGAAGAATATTTATGGTTATATATTTATGGTTAATGAAAAAAAAATGCCATACAGCTTATTTTAGAGTCTAGATTAAGCTATATCTAGCTCTAGTCTAGATTTTAGACTAACTGGATAGAACCGATAATGTGAAGTTCAATTAATCTTATAGTTGATCATCAGATGATAAAGTATTAATAGCCAAAAACTAATAAGTTAAAACCAATAAATCCTAGTTATTAGGCTATGTCCAGGCTGTCGATATAGCCCACATATAGCCTAACGATTGAAACAAAAACAATACCAGAAACATATGATAACTTACGATTCTGGTCGCTATCTTCGATGAGTATCCTTAGTTTTTGGACACACAACTGCACCGACGCGGCGTGTCCGGGCATTCCGCTGCTTATACTGATCAGTACCGCTATCACAGTGTTAATACATTCGTATAACAGGGACATTGCCGATGTGCTGTGCAATACAAACACTGTTAGTTAAGAAATATGTGCAAAGTTTAATACAAAGGTGATTAATTACCAAAGCAAATTCTTGATTAAAACATCTTAGAATAAAAATCAGTTTGACTCGCTTGAAAAGCTACGCTATATACTCATAAATAAGTAACATTTCTATCGGTTGAAAGTAAACATCGTTCCTACAACATAACATCACTAAATATTATAAAACAAAGTCTCCGGCCGCGTCTGTCTGTTTGTCTGTTCGCGATAAAGTCAAATACTATTTTGCACGGATTTGGCGCGGTTTTTTAAATACATAGAGTGATTCAAGAGAATGGTTTAAATGTATAAAAATTCTCGAAATTCCCACGGGAACAGGAACAACGTGGGTAAAACCGCGGGGCGCTGCTAGTCTCTACTTACTCAGACTTATTAGTCAGGTTAAATTCAGCCAATTTTTGATTGGGCGGATGTATATATGATTATCAGCATTTCATACTCCCAAATGTAAATAGGTAGCTACTATATTTATTAATTATTTGTGTATATAACAGATAAGATATTTCAAATAGTAATAAATTCGAATACATACATACAACTATGAATAAGACACTGTGTTTACATTATCAGTGCAAATATGTAGTGCATTTATACAATGGTACATAGTTAAAAATATTGTGATTAAACTGTAGTTTTCCTTTTAAAGCGTGTACTAATCTAATCTAAAATCTATTAAAGCAATTATAAAGAAAAACTAAAGAAGCAATGGTAGCTGAATTGCGTAGTTTACAGCCCCGTTCAATTACAACCAATCAGTACAATTTAGATTGGGTTCCGATCTTGCAACACAGTAAACTTTATCGAATTTAAAAAATAAGTGTTGCATGTAGTTTGTCAATTGATAATAATTGACTCACCTATGTATTAGGTTAGTTAATGGTTCTATCAGTTTCTTGCCAAGCCGTGGCTCTAATGGAGTTAAGGCACCAAACTGCAACAAACACAATGAGACTACATAAGACTAGCTTATGTGGGAGCAACAAATAACTAACGGAACAAACAATGTATTGGAATGCCCCTGACTTGTCCACATACAATTACCACGTGAATTAATCCATAAATTTTCCCAATTTTGTGTTTGATTTTATTTGCTCCGCAGCAAACAATAAAAATGTGGTAAAACTTGTGCCAATTTTATGTGTTTTGTGTAAAGGTTGGAATATAATGATATTTGCATAGTGTGATGTAAAACTGTTATGATATCATTTAATACAAACAACTGAGACATATTTGTTTTTATTTCAATTGAAAACAGGAAAGTCTATAAATGTAAGTCAAAATTGAAGTCCAAGGTGGATATAACATGGTTCACTTTATAGTAAGCGACATACATATATGTATATACCCATAGTGCATATATGCCGGTCAACGTTGATCGATTAACCCCAGGCAGCGGGTGACGGCGTTAACTAAACCATTGTAACATTGATTGATGCCATCGATCGAGGTTCGATCAATTGGTGTAGTAACACCCTGACACACAAGTACCTCTTACATAATCCAAGTAATCAATATCTCAAGGTGTATGTATACTCAACACAAAGGCCATAAACAAATAAGCTTTATGTATATAAACAATTTTGTAAATCTTACATAAAATATCCACACAATTAGTTATTACATTCATACATATATCTTATTACTAGCAGCGCCCCGCGGTTTTACCCGCGTTGTGCCCGTTCCCGTGGGAATTTCGGGATAAAATGTAGCCTATAGCCTTCCTCGATAAATAGACTATCTAACAGTGAAAGAATTATCCAAATCGGTTCAGTAGTTTCTGAGATTAGCGCGTTTAAACAAACAAACAAACAAACAAAACAAACTCTTCAGCTTTATAATATTAGTATATATTATACTAGCAGCGCCCCGCGGTTTTACCCGCGTTGTGCCCGTTCCCGTGGGAATTTCGGGATAAAATGTAGCCTATAGCCTTCCTCGATAAATAGACTATCTAACAGTGAAAGAATTATTCAAATCGGTTCAGTAGTTTCTGAGATTAGCGCGTTTAAACAAACAAACAAACAAACAAACAAAACAAACTCTTCAGCTTTATAATATTAGTATAGATTAAAAAAATAATCAAATTCATTATATTCCAACAGCAATTGCTTGTGTTTTAAAATTTATCTGTTAGTTATATTAAGTTGGATGGTGAGGTGTGGTGATTGGAACTAGCTGTATAATAGACTATATATATAGCTCATTTGTTTCTCTATGGTACCTGCAAATGAGATCAATCAGGCTTTGTGTTATCTTTCTCCCGATATCTGGTTCATAATGTGTCATTAAACCAAACTGTGGAAAATGCATTAATGTATCAAACATTTCATATGATTTAAGATAGTATTATTTGATTATATGGCATCTTTTATACAATGTATGAAAGTACATGTTTTGAACATTGTAATATAAAGTATAAATCTTTCTAGTCTAGTGTACATGTGTTGATTCATAAATAGTTAACTAAAATGCATCTAAAACTCACCAATTTGATGATTTTGATCAGCATCCAGTTGTTGGTTGATGTAGTCATAAGTTTAAAGAAAACTGGTGCTAATGACAGATAATTTTTAGGATTCTTTCTAGCCAATTCACAAACTACATTAACTGCAGCAGATTGTACTCCTGAAAAAAAATCAGTGATAATTAAAACTATAGTTCCTATATGAAATTAATATATGCTTTTGGGTAGCTTATATTATTTACCTGGATCAGGGTCTTCTAATTTCTCCTTTAACTTAGGAAATGCCGGTCTAAGAGCTTCAGGATACCTCAGAAAAACTTTATACATCATCAAAACAGCTTTCATTCTTAAGTATGGTTTAGTTGAGCTCATCTATATGTAACAGGGAAATAGAATTGATTTAATTTGAATATTTATGTTAATGAGTATCTGAGAACCAAGAATATGTAAATTAGGAATATTTTACTAACCAGAGTCATTATATCATTGGCAAGATCTCGGGCTAGGTCATGTGATATGAAGCAACTGAGACCACTGAGCGCCAAGCCAGCTTCATATTGGTTTTGAGCATTGAGATCCTTTCTGATCATGTTTGTAGTGAGCATCAACAACTCAGAGTCGGCATGGAATGATTGACTAGCAGCTAAGTACCCTATACGCTTATAAGTGAATTTGTTGGAACTCATCACTTCTATAATATTGAATATAGCCCAGGATATATCATATCCCAGCATTTGGAGCTGTAATACAAATATTTGTTATTATTGACAAACATACAGTCATCCTGAGGATGTTACCAATCAAGTACAACAACATTCAATGGGTAAACTATTGAAAACATCTTTAAGTACATAATAGACATATTATTGAACACTATGGTAATAAATCTTGGTATTATAATATATAAATATTTTTACTACTTACATAGGTTAATTTAGCAACTGCATTGGCTTTTACAGCAATGTTATCCTGCCGTAACTCCACTTTAATCTCCTCCATACACTGAGCAATATACTTTCCCTGAAAAATATGTAAATATTAATTAATTAGATTACTCACCAAGGTACTTACCTCATTCATTACCCATTTTTGTATTTATCAACGATCCAAAAATGTAATTGAATCGTGAAATATATCTACTTTGACACACTTACTTTCTCAACCGGGGACCCTATTGGAAGTCGCGAATCAGAAGTAGGTGCCTGGGCTATGTTGCCAAGACGTGATCTGACATCTTATTTACTCATTACACTCAAACATTTTAATTTTATTGGGAATTAGTTAACATTATAATCATGATAAATACCTATTATAGCAACCAAATTTTATTTTACCTCATTATCTTTGTTGTTTCGGATCCCACGAACCAAATCTGTAAGGTTTTTATCGAACATTCGTTCGAAGTTTCCTTTGACTTTTTTCAAAGCCATGTTGAAATGTTGTTACACTTATTATAATAATCATTAAATAAACTAGCGAGTAGCACTGAATTCAATCAAATGAACGCAACATCACAACAAAACTAAAAAATTGAAAAAAGTTGTGTAAAATACCGTACCGTCAAGCTAAACTTGACGTGACTACGTGAAAGCTAACAGCTAACACTATTATTTTTGACAAGCGTGACGTGACATCACACCTTGCATGCTTGTAACTTATTGACACTGACAGACATGTTACGACATAATTACGGATCAAAAAGCAGATGGATGCAAGCAAAACTGCAAGTCTGCAAGCACACTGCAAGAGGATTTCGTATTTTACTTAGAATATATACGGGTATTTTACTTAGAATATATACGGCTATATATTCTAAGGTATTTTACTACACAATTGCCTCACACACATCACGCTTCTAATGAAATGAAATTTGGTTCGAGTCGAATCAAAATTGGCTACTGTGTGTGACTGCCGTTCGTGTCAAAGCAACAAGCATGTGTTTCAGTGACATTTCAAAATAAATTGAACACTTGACTGTATCAGTGTCACTGTCAAAAGTGTAAACAAAACATCACAGCCAGCAACCGTACCTTACCGAGTACCGACCGATTGATACATTGCAGAATTTAGTAATTTATTTCCAGTTTTGCATTTATCATAATTGAGTTTTTAACCTCTCAGTCCTGTATGCGAAATGTCTATCACCGATTGCAAGCCCGGGTGCTTGACAGATAATGACGTGATGATGACGTCGTCAATACCGAGTTGTCTATTTTATGTAATCATTTTACAACCAAACCATATTTTTTTATTCTGTAAACAGCAATGTACTTATTGATTTATTTCCTAACTATCAGGCATGAAAATAAATTCATAATACATGTATTGTATTTATGTTATTCATGTTCAAACTTTAGAAACCATATTGTGGGCTGCATTACGAGAAATAAATAAATACTCAAATATAAACAAAAGAACAAGGATCTATTCTTCCTAAATATATAAACAGTTTCACGAAAGAGCTCTAAATATTTACGATTAGACCACTTGAAACTTGAGGCGACGAAGCATAAAAACAACTAGGGATGTCCCTTGACTTTGTTATGATTACATCGATAGTCGTTATTGCAAGGTATTTTGGAAATGTGAATAAAAATACAATATTATCAAAAACTTGTTTTATATTGGGATTGGGTAACTATATTTATAATATATTATATGTATTTATTTAATATTCATTAATAACTTGGGCACAAAATGTAAAAGAAAGTTTATTAGTGTATAAACAAAACGCACTATAGTTAATCAAAACAGTTCTGATTCTTCGTCATCACTATCCTCTTCAATGCTGTCCTCCTTCTCGTCATCTTCGTCCTCGGCATACACGAGGTCGAGGAATTCCGCAGGTGGCCTCATCACCGCCACGCCAAGTTGACATGCTTTATAACAAAAACGAGAAAAATTAGTTTTTTATTATTTTATACTAGCCGTTACCCTCGTGGTACCCGTTCCCGCGGGAATTTCGGGATAAAATGTATCCTATGTGTTATACAAATGTATAGCGTATATAACTGTAAAGTTTCATCCAAATCCATTCAGTAGTTTTAGCGTGAAAGAGTAACACAATTTATTCGCAAAAATAAATAATTGAAAATAAAAAAATATTTACAAGATACTACAGTAATTATCGACAATAACAAAGCTATCGCCTATCTATCAAAGCACTGCACATCCCTATTACACTACTAGGTTCCTCATACGCTACGGGCAAAATTTGTCTTTAGCGTTATACAAATAAAGACCAAAATGGCCTACGGGATTTTGTAAAAACAAACCGCCATATTTTTTTGCTTGAACATACAATTTCTTTACAATTTGAATTGATTTTATTTCACAAAAAAATAACTTATGAGCTGTTTTATCGTTGTGTTAACGATTGTTATTGCTTTTTATACTCTTTTTACTGTAAATACAAACAAATGTCGTTATAAAATCCTTGAAAATCGGTAACATACTAACGGATTTTACTAAGACTTTATTTCGATGTATTTTTACGTTTTACGATGTTTTTTTTATAACTAATCGTCTAAATAGAATAAGTCACTCATAATAAACAGTATTTACACAAACAAATCAGTACTAACCTGAGATAAATCCAATAAATCACCAAACAAAGTTCCAAGAAACACGCACACAACACTGTCAATACCGCGAATTGAAAACATAACCAAAACAAAAAATGGCCATAGATTATGCTATATTTCCGTTTAGAATGAAGAACGAATGAAGGCAAATATATCAAAGAACGGAAATAACCAAACTTCTTCATACAAAAGTAGTCTGTAATATTGTTAAAATAAGGCGTAAAGTCGGTCGAGTCGGAGCGGCAGCCGGCTGCCGCTTGGGGATTTAGCGTTTTGCGCAGTGACGTCACGCGCGGCAGCCGGCTGCCGCTTGGGGATTCAGAGGTTAAACAAAATGATTATATTTTTAGGTGAACTTCAAAAAGAGCATCTCAATTTGTTACACCAGTATCCTACTCAAGGTAAATAATTACTGTGAACTGACCTGCAGTTAATGATCGTGCAGATGATAATTTATATTTTATTTTTCAGTGCTGATTGATTTCTGTAAACTAGCTTTGGATTATTTAGGTAATGGGATCAATAACAAGAAATATAGTTTGGCTGCAGGTGTGTATAACTCAGTTTCTTTAAATAAATGTAATGTGTAACCGAAAGTGTTCTTCCTGTAATCTAGTTGAGGTAGAACTGTGTTATTTTATAGTGATACTAAACTTGGGCGTTATCGCTATATTTTCATATTGCATTATCCGTTATATTATATTTTTCTAACTGTTGTGTTAAACTGTTGTAATATTTATTATCTGTTGTAAGATTAGTTGTATGTTGAATTGCGATTATAACATTTTACGGTTGTAAATACGATGATAAAGTTATAGCACAGTATAGATTATAATAGTAGGTACAATTTTTTTCAGTGTTGCATGTTTTAAAATGTGTTACAGAAAAAAAAAATTGGTTTTGATTTGATTTCAACGAACTTTCCTTCCTACTCGTTACAGGCTTAGGACTGTCTGAATTATTGCAATTATTCTAAATTATCATGTAAAGTAACTGCTAAACTATTTTAACTGCTAAACTATTTTACACACACAATAAATTTATTATTTACAACACTTATTAACTTTTGCATCAACTTTTTCGAGTAAGAAAATTCAAACAAATACGTAACGTAATTTCGCAATCAAAACAAACTTTCTAATGAATGAATATACACCAATAAAACAACAGCGAAGACATGAATCTATCTTCATACGAATATAAAATCAAAATTATAATAAACTGTTGTATTTTAATGAAAGTAAAATTTGCTCTTGTACTTAGTCATTTAAAGTTCATATTCGTCTAACGCTCTACGATGTGAAGTTCGCTATCATTATTTTTTAACCTTGACCTTGAACCTTGAATAGTTGAATTTGAGTCGACATCGGCTTCGGTTCGGTCCGTTCGGAAATCATCGGAGATACTCGGTACCGGTAGTTTCTAGTTCTACTAGTTACCGAGTATCTCCGATGATTGCCGAATCGAGGCGCACGATTATAGGTACGTAATAAATATTACAACAGTCTTTGTCGAAAATAAATAATGGTTGTTGTTGCTATAAAATTATAATGAAATATATTATTTGTTGTATGTTATAACGCCCAAGTGTAAGTGATACTGGATTCATGGGCGTAAGGAGGAGGAAAGAGAGACATTACTATGTACCATTATTAATTTATCATCTAATCAAAGTGTTTTTTTACAGAAAAATTAAATATAACTGTAGATGATGTTCAGAATCTTGTGCA
This sequence comes from Cyclophora punctaria, assembly GCA_951394245.1. Classification (NCBI taxonomy): domain Eukaryota; kingdom Metazoa; phylum Arthropoda; class Insecta; order Lepidoptera; family Geometridae; genus Cyclophora; species Cyclophora punctaria. The sequence goes on from OX596171.1 coordinate 5,899,942, forward strand.
GGCATTACTGTACCTTATTGTAGAAGGCAGCAAACATGATGTAAGTTAAAACTGCTCACAGAACACAGTATAAAATTCGACATTCTTTATGTCAGGTAATATTTATTAGTATATAATATTTAGTATTGTGATTATTTTATTATTTTCTTCTGTCCAGTTAACAGAGTTAGACTTCAAATCGTCACTTGCGCTCGCTGGCTTCTCGGATGAAAAGCAAGAAGTGTTAGCAAAGTTACATAGGACTAAAAAGGCAGAGTTGTCAGAGGCTTTACAGCTATTGCAGCAAAAAGATCCCACATATCAAGATTTTAATTGGAGACTTGAAGTTCAGGTAAAAACCTTGTTTTTTTAAACTAATATAAGCTTAACAGTTGTATATAATAAAGTTTGTAGTTATTCAAATGTTTAGAACATGCAGATAAAATAAAATAGTCATTTATGAAATCTATAGAATAAAGGGTATCCCACCTTGCAGTTTGGAATGTGGAACTGTAGAAATTTTAATTTTACGTCATTATCAACTCGTATAATATTAACATGCTAACATAGGTCACAACTCCCATAATCCCTCTTCACTAACAAAAGACTTTGTAAATGTTAAATAACAAACTGCTATAACATAATACTTTATTTCTCTATTTCAGTTAGCTTCAAGATACAATGAAACACAAGTAATACCAACTATTTCAATGAATTTTGTTCTAATGACACCTAAAAACTTTGGTCAACACAAAGGTGATAAGCCGGCTGAATGTTCTCTGGCTCATGTGAACATAAACTCTTCAATCCAACACTCAAAGGCAGCCAGTCATTGCCAGAACATTATTAGCAATATACTTTTACAATGTGATCTGCCAAACTTATTACATTTAACGAATAAATTAGAACTAGCATTAAAAGAATCGAAAAGTCAACATGTCAGAAAAGTACAAAGATCTTTATAGTTTTATATCTAAGTATTGTACAGTTTATTTATCTAAGGTACTTTATATAATAGAGTTTTGCGAGCGCTTTAAAAGCGAATGGGACATGCAGCTAACTCCCCGCCAATACGTACCATAGACGGCTATAAGGGGGTACATGACATACTAAGCTGAAGGGATTATGTTGTAATTTTTGATGAAAATGTACAAAAAGGCGTCCAATGCGTTAAACGCGGCGACGCGTATCCGCTACGTTTCCGCTGCCAATGCGTGTCGTATTGGTGGTTTTAAAACGCGTTTTTTAAACGACTTTTTCGCTTTTAAAACGCTCGCAAACCGCTATTGTAATAATGCCTCATTTAGTTAATGTATTTTTAGCACGTAATTAATTTCCAGCTGTGTAATTATTTATGAGAATAATTATTATTTAATTCTAAATGTAATGGTAATAAAATGTTATACCTAACCATAAAGAGTGTTATATTTTTATGTTTAGTATATTTTATTGTATATACAAGGTGCCTATAAGCAATATTAATCGTTATTCTTACTTAGGTATACCTACTGAAAGTCATCTTTATTAAGTGAAACTTATTATATTAGTGAATAGTAAAATTATTATTCTAAACTTTGCGTAACTTTTTAATGTTAAAATGTTTCATTCATGCCAACGAATGGAGCGGAGTACCAATAATATAATGCATTGCGAAGAAATTGCCATTGGTCTTATTGAGATCCGCTTAGGTCATCTCCGCCTCAGTGGAATCGCACCCTTATAATTGTAGTAAGTAGGTAATTTGACATTGAGATAGTTGGGACCAGATCCGAGATTAAATTCAAACAAGGACAACTTTTATCCTACATATTATGCCATATCTTCCTAAAACGCAACGTGTCAACACATGGGAATCAATTCCACTAGTACATGCAGGCATTAGTATTCGGGAGTGGTCGAAAGTTGGAATTAATAAGGTTTCTCACACACCAAAGTTTTGACTGGTAACGGCGATCACAAATTGAGCCGTTCTAAATAACTTGTCGGCCGACACATGAGGCCTTATTGAAAACTTCAGGACAATTAACAATGATGATAAATGTTATCATTTTTATATTAATTTGTTCAGGGAACTTTGTAATTAATACGTTAATCATAGAAAGTACAGAGCAAACACAGTAATGATAGCTTCTATGATGTCATTTACTTATTAAGTAGGGGATGAGGGGTAATAAGACAAACTTTAAACATTACTCAATAATTTTAACTCTACGAGTAAACGATGAGTTGACAGATGAGTAGCGGTTTTAGCCGAGTCATGGTGATTTATTTTTAGAGTGAAGTGATTTGAGATTGGAAGCGCGTGGTATGGCAGCCGCCGCCGCGCGCCGTCGTGCCGGGCCGGCGGCGTATAATATAATACAAAGTGTGTGGCTCCCTCCTGACTTCAGCCCAGTACCTCGGCGACGCCGGAACCGTCCGCCTGCGTGCGTACTCGCGCCACACGTTTCAATAACAAAAAACAATCATTAAAACAGACACTTATTATGAAATTGTTTCATACAATTCTTACATAATTAACTCCCGAACCCCGCAGTGAAGTGTGATCCGCTAGCCTCCCAAGGGTTACTTAAAATATTTAACGCGAACGTGTTGTTTCTCAGCCAATATTTGTCGGAATAAAACAATACTGTTAGAATAGTTTTATGTGGAACCTAAGTAGTGGTTAGCGAGTAACATACGACACAAAGTTAAATATAGTCTCCAGTGAACGTCCGGTTTTATACTTATGAAGTTATTTAATTTTACGATCTCCTGAACTTTTTAGGGAGCCTTTGAAGTTGTAGTTTAGTGTTATAGAAAGAACCCAATATCTGTTCGAAGTGTTTATATCAAGTGTTTAAAAGATGGAATCGAAGGTTGAGTTGAAAGAAAAAAATCCGCATGATAAATCCAATATTTTATCTAAAATTTTCCTGACGTAAGTACCTACTCAGCATCAGTATCATATAAGCTTAACTTAAGTATTACCATAACCACATGATTATGCAGACTTTAGACTTTCCCTAAGGTTTAGCGCGCTCATAGTACTCGGTATAAACTTACGGCTCCGGTTCGATTCCCAGATCATACTTCACCTTTATCTAATCTAGTTATTTATATTATAAATATGAAATGACGATAAATAATGACATCAAATGGCAAACTTGTACATGCACATAAATTTAATTAAACCGAGAATATTTTTTTTCAATTACATATTTGTTTATTTAACTAAGATTTAAAATATCTACCTATATATGTTTTGATATGAAGCACACAGAAAAGCGCAGTAAATAATTATATTGTGTAATAAATCGTTAACTAACTCATCTAGCTGTATAAAATCAGCCTGTTATAAAATTATTATAATCGCCGCACACGAAGAGATCGCGAATCCATCTATGAATTACGATTCGTCTATAGAGAAGTTGGTCAATTAAAACAATTGAATGTTGACGATACGAAACGATAATTAACTACGATTACGAGTACTCGAAACAATTTCATATTAAACTTGGTCCGTAAATGAAAATATAATTTACCTAACTTTGCCTAAGCATCACTACACATAGTATAAAACAAAGTCGCTATTTTTGTCTGTTTGTTTGTCTTGTCTGTTTGTCTGTGTGCTTAAATCTTTAAAATTACGCAACGGATTTTGATGCGGTTTTTTGTAATAGGTAGAGTGAACCAAGAGGAAGGTTTTTATGTAAAAAAATTCCCGAAATTCCCACGGGAACGGGCACAACGCGGGTAAAACCGCGGGGCGCTGCTATTAATTAATAAAACAAGACAAGTGTTAGCCTGTAATGTCTCACTACTGGGCAAAGGCCTCTCACCGAAGATACAGTGAGGTGGATTACGAGTAATCACCACGCTTCCCTAATGCAGATTGGTGACCTCACTCAAACCCGAGCAATGTTTGACAAGTAGTAGGAAACATGTTTTCGCTCGACCCGGAAATTGAACCCGAGACTTCAGTCTTGGCACTCGTAAGCCTGAAATATCACTAGACCACCGAGGCGTTAATTATTAAGTATTTATTATATAAATTATAGGCATGGTCTAGCCTAGTCTATTGAAATAAACACTAGGTATCGGCGTAGCTATTATCAGAATTCATACTATACCTACCTTTACATAGTTACATAATTATAGTTGTACTACACTACTGAGCACGCTGAACTTAGCTATAAATAAATTGTAAATAAACAACGATGCTTAGACATCGCTGTGTTTCAAGATAGAGAGCTCCTTAGAAATTAGTAAAAGAACAGAACGATCAAAACCAGGGGTTGCAAACCAATGGAACGTTTACCAAAAGGCGGAAAAACGGCATATCAAAATAACTAATTTAATTTATTTACATACATGCATAAGACGTTAATGTTCGGACCACTGATGGGCAAAGGCTTCTCATTCCACTTCAGATTGAAGTAAAGAGAACGATAAGTCGTAATTACTAAGCTTGCCTCATGCGGGTTGATGACCCCAAACCCGAGCCATGCTTAAAAAGCAAAATCGGAAACACGATTCATTTGATCCGGGTATTGAACCCGGGACCTTGATCTTGGCAGCGAGTGCACATGCCACTACACCACCGAGGCGTTACATTGGGCCTATACGTAATAACTTAAAAAAGTTTTGTTCTGCCGTTGTTCAGCTAGTTATAAACCATGTTTAATTTTAGCAAATGTTTGGTTTTAAATGAGCATTTTATCTGAGTCGGAACTTCGGCGGCAAACATGTCGCCCAAAAATGTTCACAATCCCTTGTCTAAGTAATGGAAGCCTATAGATAGTCTAAGAATGAGGAAGAAACGCAATACTATGTTTGTTGCAGATGGAGTTTCAGTTTATTCAAAAGGGGATACAAACGTGCGCTTACTGTAGAAGATTTATGGCAAGCGCGCGACAGCGACAACTCCGGCGGTCTCGGGGACCGGTTGGAAGAGGCATGGGAGCACGAGCTGGAGATGGCCAAGCGAAAAGGCGGGAAACCAAGCCTTTCCAAAGCAATAGTCAGGTCCTTCTGGGTAGAGTACATGCTTTGTGGCCTACTCTGCGGTCTGATCTTCATTATTTTATGGTGCGTTGATTTCATTCTGGTCCACTAGAACTATGTTTGATATGATTGGTGGATTCCGCCATCGCCATGTTACGTTGCTATTCTAAAATGATTTGTGCATACCAAACGTAACACAACGTGGCTCTGCTGGATAGACAACCCTCAGATTATATATTTTTTACTAAGTACCTTACTTACTCAGTCCAAACTTTTTGTTCTAGGCCCCTAATTCCGTTTAGTTTAGGATTATTCATAAAGTATTTCTCCAGCGAAAAGACCCCCGAAGCTTACAGAAATGCGCATATTTACAACTTTGCTATGAACTTCCTGAGCATCGCCACGGCTCTGATGCTGAACCATTTGCAACTGAGCCAGGGCCGGGTCGGCATGAGGGTGCGGATAGCTTGCTGTTCACTGCTTTATAGAAAGGTAAACTTATTTAATTATACTCTTCTGTTTTTCATTGACATTTGCCCTATCTCTTGGTTGTTGAAACGGTTACATAAATTCATAACTTTTTCGACATTACGCTTGTTACATTGCCGCATACTGTCGTATTAACTTTGGCGTTGCGGACTGCATTGAATACAAGTAAAATTTAAAAACCCGTAGGTACGCAAAACTGGTTTGACCGAATTTTACGAAAGATAGTTAAGAAACACCACAAGGAAACTGGCTTTGAAATAAAATAAAAAAACAAACGCATTGATTGGGCACCCATTTAAATCTTATGGGGTCCCTAGACAATAATCCTAAATAGATCCGCCATTAACCACATTGCAAAGCGTTTTGCCAGTTGCGACTTTGACCATATTACCGTACGCGTAAGGATGTTTAAAGCACAACTGCAAAGTATACGAGGATTGGCCATTCACCTACTCGAACATACTTTCTTTTCTCATAAATAGATAAGTAGGTTAACCGAATCTGTATTTTCAGATCTTAAAGCTCGACCACTCCGGTTTGAACAAAACCGAGCCCGGTCAAGTGATAAACCTGATGTCCAACGACGTGAACCGATTCGACATGGTGGCCTTGTTCCTCAACTACATCTGGGTGATGCCGATTGTGGTACCGGTTGTGTCCTACCTGATTTGGCAGCATGTTGCCTGGGCCACTTTTGCTGCTTTGACTGTCATTTTCCTGCAAACAGTATTGGTTCAAGGTGGGCCATTTAAGAAAATTGAACACTACACTACCAACACACAGACTTACCTACCCAGTTCATAACGTTCGTTCAACAATTAATGTGGCTCGTTAGTCTTAATTGAAATAAATAAATGGTCTAGAAGCAAAACAATAAAATAATGTACATAGGTTTGAATGATAAAGTATCGAGTCATATTTTAAATTGTAAATAAAACTTCGAAATATTTTATTTTGATTTACTTACCTTAAAGTTTTATTTAATGCCTCTAGGTACTGGGTGGGAAACTGTTCTCGGTCGAGTGATTATTAAAGTAATTTACATACCATACATTATTTTTAGCGTATCTAAGTAACCGGCAAGGAGTGCTTAGAGGCAAAATTGCAAAGAGGACAGATGAGAGGGTCAAAGTAATGAGTGAACTTGTGAACGGAGTCCAAGTGATCAAAATGTATGCCTGGGAGAAACCTTTTGAAAAACTTGTGGATCATCTGAGAAAGTGAGTTGGTTGAAATATTTTTTCTTGAACTTAAATCCATTTAAAGACAGGGAACATACCTATATAACTATAAAGAACCCAAAAACTATCTATGAACCACTATTTATTTTTGTTTAAATTCCCATTGTAACATTCGTTTCTTTTCAATTCAAGGCTGGAAGTAAACTTTATAATGCGAACATCGATGATCAAAGGGTTCTCCACAGCCTTGAGTGTGTTTACCGAGAGATTCATTCTGTACGCGGCCGTGGTGGCCTTTGTGGTCATGGGCGGGCAAATCAGAGCCGAGATAACCTTCTCCCTGGTACAATATTTCAACTTGCTGCAACTGGCTTGCAACATATTCTTCCCGTTGGCGCTGGCGTTTTGGGCTGAGACCATGGTCTCTGTAAGGCGTATCGAGGTAACGACATTAAAGCTTAGATGTAAATAATATTTTTAATTGCATTCATCATTTGAGTTCTTCTAAGATTCCCTTGATAAAATTTAAACTCAACATGATCAAGTCTCCTCAATCCTGAACCGCCACTGTTTTCATTACCGCCATAAAGTCTGCACATTTTAATACTTATCTATTAATGGAATCTACGCCATTTTTTCCTTACTTAGCATACATAATTACCTTTTTGGGTTTATTTAGATAGCCCTACCTTTCTCTACTTTCTCTTTACAGTGTAAGAGTCGCCTTTCCTCATTAACATAAATTTTATTATTACTCGGAAGTCTAGGGATGAATGACCGTCTTCTGATAAATAGGTCGTTGTTATCATAACAAGATGCATTTCAATTTAGGTCTACCAGTCCATGGCCTACTTTAACAGACGTTCCTATCATAACATTAACTGTTATTGTGGACATTAAACTTATATTTTTTATGAGAAGTCATTTCAAACCATTTTATGGAATCAACAGTTTGTACACATCAATAAAAAATCCAAAATCCGCTTCAGTTTGAAAATATTTCACATGACATTATTAACTTCGAAAGCTTAGATATTACAGGACATAATTTTATTCTTTGGCCTATTATTTGTAGCTAATTAATAAATATTTGCATGTTAAACTGAGACAAAAACTATACTACGGATATATTTCAGGAATTCTTGCTGTTAGACGAATTGGAACCCCCTAAGAAGATCGATTACATTAGACCGAAAGCGCTGGTGGCAAACGGGAACGACAAGGAGGCCGTTAAAGAGAGGCCCAAGCCCACCGCGCTCGTGCTGTCGGGAGTGAACGCAAGGTGGCAGCCGGACCCCATAGTGGACACCTTGAGGAACATCACGCTGACTGTGCAGCCAGGAGAGTTCATCGGCATCGCTGGACTCGTAGGCTCGGGCAAGGTAAGAAATCAAACGAAATAAAAACTCAGATGCGGAAAGTTCTTGAGAGCTAAAGAGAATGTCTTGTAAAAAAAAATATGCAACCGAGACTCTCTTTTTAGGCTCTCGTTTGGCTTAAAAAAGATGTTGGTCTTCTCAAAGTCTATAGCTGGAACGGTGGCCAATTTTCCGAGCAACTAATAAATAAACTCAATAAAACTAGAATCAATATGAATCACTCCATTTACCAGCATTTACACTACTTTATAAAATGATTGACAATAACTTTTATGTAATTAATGGCCATTAAATGTACTTGACAACAGTATTGATTGTGTCTAGCGTGGACGTATGTATGTATTCGTTGTTATCTATTAAGTATTTATATAGTAGTACCAACTACTCTTTTAGTAGTTCCAATTACTTACGTGTACCTACCTACCTAAATACCAAAAAATATATCGCTACATAGTTATTTTGTAAAGCGTTTTACCAAACGAATTCATAATTTGCCAATGGAATTGTACTAAAAAATCCGAAACTTTGAATTCAAATATAAGGAGTAGATGAATTTAGATTTAGCATCCAACTAGCATCCAAGTATTTTGTCAATTCAATAGATACAATTTGAAATACAAATCGTTGTTTAGACCATGACGATTCTATGGAGGTATATTAACATAAAATTTATGTTAATGTAATGTCTGTGTCTCGTTTCCGATGCTAAATTCTGTGAATTTGGTACGGACAATAGGTGCGTAATTTAAGAAGGTTTCATTGAATAGTACCTATTCAGTGTATACCAGTTCTGGAAAGTAGCTGTATAACGTATGACGTATGTACAAGTAACCACTATTCAGCTATGGTATAAATTCATTCAACAAACCATATGATTTCTTGGAGATATGTCTGCGTTCTACAGCAAAAGTAAAAAAACAAAACACACGCATGACCACACGTCTTACGCATGTTTTTAAGGTAATTAAATATTTCATACTTTTTTGGGACAATTTCAACTTCGGTTATTCTGTAAGAACTGACTGATAAGACCATTAGTAGATACAGTCCCGAGCATTAATTTGGGACCCACCTAAGGTTGAATATCGTGTATAATTTGGGACCCACCTAAAGTTGAATATCGTGTAGCAAACTTACGCTATTTAGAGCTAATATTTTATGGTAATATCAATGTCATATTGTTTACCATCGATAACTTTACGTTTCTATCAAACTAAAGTTTCGACCTTATTGCATTATGAATGTTCTAACAACATTTGATGGAAATGGGTCCCAAATTAACGCTCGTGACTGTACATTGTCAAGTTATACTTGAAAGAGGAATACAACAAAATTGGGGGAAAATAAAAAATCTATAAAAGTTTGAGACCGTGTATAAGTAATATTATCTTTAAATACCGGTATTACCGATCAATAATTCATAAATGCATACGAATGATAAATGTGTTGTATGACCTAAGAACTGTAATTGAAGCATGTGGTACTACTTAGAAACAAAGACAAGACATTTTCCATTGTAATATGACCGTAGTCAATTAAACGGTTCACGCTTCTTTCATTGACTGATTGTGATTATATAATGCTAAGACGAAGTTTACGGTCGACTACTGAGGTATTAGGTAGGTACAATGTAATGCCGCTGTCATCAGTAGACAAAATAAAATTACTCATCTACCTATTGTCTGTCTAGTCCAGTTTTCTGTTATAAAAATGTTGTGACACACGACATGGTAATTTATCAAAATTGGCAATCTACTTATTACTTTTTGTTTCGTAGGCGATCGAGAACCTAATTTAGTTTTCGTACTCTCCAACTTTATGATTACGAGTTTGTGAGCATGTTTGGATGTAGGGCACCGTGTTATTAGCTACAGAACGGGTTTTAATGATTCACACAGAGATAGTTAGAGATGGGGAATCTGGAAAAACACATAAGCTACATTTCATCTCGGAAGTTCCCACAGGGAAGGGTTATCACGGTACTTTGTGGGTGAAATCAAGTCCAACAAATAACCTCTACTGCTAATACTACATAAGTTTTACTCACTATAACTCTGTATAACCTTTTTTCCCACAGTCTTCACTCCTACAACTCATTCTCGGGGAACTCCGTCCTTCTCAAGGGACAGTGTCGCTCGGAGGCTCCAGGATATCATACGCGAGTCAGGAGCCGTGGCTATTCGTAGCGTCCATCAGAAATAACATACTCTTCGGATTGCCTTATGACAAGAACAGATATAAGAAGGTAAGAAAAACTGAGTCACTATTAAAAAGGAAGGGTGGGATGTTTCAAATGGATGGTTATCTATCTAAATATATAAAATTCAAAGTCCTGACTGACTGACTGATAATCAACGCACAGCCTCAACCGCTACACCTATAAACATGAAATTTGGCAGGAAGGTTCTTCAAGTGACGTAAGTGCACACTAAGAAAGGATTTTCGAAAATTCCTACGGGAACGGGCTCAACGCGGGCAAAACCGCGGGGCGCTGCTAGTAGTAACATACGTTAAAAGTTAAACAGTCGTTTAAGTTAAAGTTTAACTCGTATGACTTGGGTAGGGATGCCTTTGCCCTGCAGTGGGACAAGTCGGGCTGAAAATGAATAATAAATAATGCCTTCAGCTATAGGCGAAGCATAGCGATACTGTAAAACCCATTTAAACGAAAACTATATCAACTTGAATTTGTTTTCTTATTTTATTTACCACTTGGTTAGGCGTATCTCCGTACATTATCATATAATAATTTCATCGTTCACATAATAGGTGTATTATTTATATTATATCGACTTATAACTCAAACAGTTTGTAGCTGATCCAACAATTTAAAATGTATTTTGCATTTAATGCATACTTATCTTTAATGCATACATATCTGAATTGTGACATTGGGTTATTTAAAGGAAACATTTGTATAGGTATTGAAAACGTGTTTGTACAGAGTGAAATGAGCTCTTAATTACTCATGAATTTATTTGCAAATTACACCTACTTTTGCCTCTAACTACTAATTTAGACACAAACAAATGTTTACATGTAAAACAATAAAATATTTCTTACGAATTGCCCTGACCATTCTTAACTAGTGTACTATTACCCAAGTATGTCACGTACTAGACTAGCATGTAATGAACACTTCAGGACAAATGTCTCTACGCTCACTGAAGATACATATAAATACATTTCCATTTATATTATTTCTCCTATTTAGAATTTTACGCTGAGAGGATAGCATAGGCGATGAGCAAGTATGACCCATAAGGCCACAAAAAAGGGTGTCCTATTATTTGTGATATAGCCACATGCCCAAGCAGACAGTGTCCGTCTGTCCGTATAAGCATTAAGCTGCACGACCTGTACTTATCTATTTATACTAAAATTAATGAAGCTGAGTTTGTTTTTTTGTTTGTTGTTACGCTAATTTCATAAACTACCAATCCAATTTCAATAATTATTTTTGTAATAGACAGCCAGACAGCCACATGCAACGGAAAGGTACAGGCTATTTTTCATCCCAAAATTCTTACGGGAACAGGCACAACCGAGGGGCGTTGCAGAATAGAGGCCAACCGTAGTTTTTTTTATTATCTCATGTTCTTTGTACTCAGGTGGTGACCGCATGTGCTCTGATCCGTGATTTCGAGCTTCTGCCTTCGGGAGACGCGACGCTCGTCGGTGAGCGAGGCATCAGTCTGAGTGGGGGACAACGCGCCAGGGTCGGGCTGGCCCGCGCCTGCTATAGAAAGGTATGATTACTACATAGGTCCTAGCTTATAGTATGTTTGTTTTACCCAGAGTTTTATTACCCAGATCCTAACATAATCAGGGTAAGATATAAAGCTGAAGAGTTTATTTTGTTTGAACGTGCTGATCTCAGGAACTACCGATCCGATTTGAGTTGAGGAAGAATATAATGGATATACATTTTTTATCCAAAAAAAAAAATCCCACGTGAACAGACACAATGGGGTTGAAACCGTGGGGCGTTGCTAGTTATATAATCAAATATTATAATGGAAACGTTTACTGTAATATTAACACCAGATTTACATACTAATTATAGTAAAAGCGACAACATCATCTGAATTTGCTTTTATACTCTTAATGCAATTGAAAATGTTGAAATAGTAGATAAGACATATATTATTTAATCATAGATACCTGTTATAAACACTGATAACGAGTGTTTACATTGTTGATATTGTTACAACATATGTACATACTTATATTATGTTTACTTGGTAGTATTTGCAGTCGTATTGTTGTTAAATTAAACATGCATATTTTTGTCTATAGCCTTTTATTGGCTTACTTAGTACTCAACGTCGTTATTGAGCTAATTTAGCAAATTATATAAAGAAAAGTAGAAAAGTATGAGCCTGTAATGTCCCACTGTTGGGCAAAGGCCTCTCATCTCATTGGAATATAATTTAATTAGTTTATAATCTAAGACCGACATTTATATTTTTTAGTATACCTAGAAGTGGTTATTTAATCTCCTACTGGTTTTTAAATATTGCCTCATAACATAACCAACATTATTGTAAATTTACTTACTAGAAAATTAGGCAATAACACATTGTTTGGTATCACTCCGCTTATAGTATGCTTGAGGTAATTGAATCAAAAACAAAACGCCAGTGCGCCATTTGAGTCAACAGTAAGGAAGACAAATGTTTGATAAATGGTTCAGATTCACACTGAGTTATAAATACATACCATTTACAGTACAAATAAACATAGAACGAGATCTGTTTGTCTACCTCTAAACGAACGTCTGTTTTCATGTATTTAACATCTGGTGCTTAATAATTTCCTTAGTGAGGTACTTATCTATCATCTTGTTAAGGGTCAACCCTTATGTCTAGAACTATTAGGTATGCTTTGTTATTGCCTACCTACGGTTTTTCTTGGTCATGGTTTGTTTTAAAATAAAAATTAAAAGTGGTCTCGACCCAAATAAAAACAATAGCATAAATTAATATTTTTAAATATTTTTAAGTTATTGAACGAAAAACAAACACCCAGACGCTTAGACAAAAACAATATTTTAAAATGTTAAGTATGTGTTCATAAGCCACGGCGCGTGGTGATTTCAATAGGTCCTAATATAAACATAGTTACCGGCTCACTTACCTGCGTGGACGACATAAGGGGCTTTGATTTATGCACCCTCTTATAAAGTCTTACATAAACCATTTAATGTAAATATATCGAGTAAGAAACGTACCTACCTCTAGTTAACGTATATTATTAAAAGTTACTCCTCAAATAAATGTCAATGGTTATCTAACGGCAATAGTTCAGATTGATAAATAGCTAATAATGATAACAAATATAAATTAATCAATTACGTAAGTAAGATGTCAAGATAAGAGGCAATCAAGTTTATTTATATGCGGCATTTGCATTTACTCAGTAGTTTATTTTTCTTATTACTTATGAGTATGACAATAAATCTAAAATAGCTTAAGTAACTGGTGCATACAATCTGACAGGACAGGACATGTAGCGAACATACCCTTGAGGTGTAAATAAATGGCCCGTAACGTAAATTAAAGGATGGGCATTCACTATTCTTAGTTGTACCGGCCCTCCTTTAAATCTAAGAAGATTACCTACACCTTAAGAAGTTAGTTGTTGAACTATTTAGGTAGTCACAAATAGATTAACCTAAAGTTATCGTCCCTACTTAACCGCAATCGCTCAAAGACTTGAGCTAACAATTAGGTGTAACTTGTAAGCATTAGGTGGACAACCTGTTGTCAGTCACAACAGGTTGTCAAGCAAGCTTAGGCTTCACCACAACTTGGGAACGAAATTCGGTGATCGAAGTCCATTGAAACAAAACTGACGACGTATTTACGCAAACATACTCGCAGTAGCGGCTTTACTAACATTCCCTAATCGGGCCGTTATACTTTATGGATTATCCTAGAGATTCTACCCTTTCAACATATCTTCTTCTATAGCTATTATAACCACCCACAGGCCGACATCTACCTCCTGGACGACCCTCTCTCCGCGGTAGACACGCACGTCGGCAAGCACCTCGTCAACGAGTGTGTCAACGGTCTGCTCCGGGAACACACCAGGATCCTGGTCACTCACCAACTGCACCACCTGAAGAGTGCCGACAGTGTGGTTATATTGAGGAATGTAAGTATCAGCTTATTTAAAACTTGTGACACACGTAAAGATAAATCATTGCATTAATATTTTTTCAAATCTAGATCGTAATGGGATTATCGCGTAGGTACAGTCGGCCAAGAAAGTGGTCTACCACTTTTGACAAAAGTTTCTGCGAGATGTAACGATCGCTAAGGTTGACTTTTCTATGCACAATTATGTTATGACGTTTTGTCTGTTATCTGAGATGCCTGACATTTGACATCATTGGGTGACTTAGTTGGACCTCTATTATTAAATGAAAATTGACCTTGTTGTTTCATAACGTTCAAATGAATCTCAACCGTAGGGTGGTAGACCACATTTTTGGCTGACTGTACCGCAAGGTTAAGGTTTTCATTCAAAAGCTCTTGTCGAGTAAACCCAGGCTAGGCCAGGCTAGATCTATGTTCGAAGTAACCCATCGATGTTGGCAAATATAGTAGCACTGGCCTAATCTCCAATTAATGAAAAATAAAATATTTTTTATCTCTATCAGCATAATGAAGCAAAGTGTAACCGAAAAAGAAGTTAAATCAATTTAATCACGCAATTAACTTAACTATAATATACACAACTTTACCAAAATTCTTTGGACTGGAGTTGAAGTTTGTAAATATTGATCGTTCATTATTGCGAGTAATCGCCATAAAGCTGAACACCCACGCCTTCCCATTCCACAACTCATACCATATTGGCACCACAGATAAGATGATAGTTACTACTTACTTAACCTACATCACTAATTCCAAAGCTACACAGATTATTGAGGAACATAAAAGCACACGGTCGACACATGAGTTTTTCTTGACATTTTCTATCTTAATTAATAACATTTCTGTGTTATCATAAGCTTGCCTACATAAAGCGACGTCATCGTGAAGCATGAAATACGCGGTACGCCCCAGTCATTATAAATATTTAACTGTAAAAACTAAAATATAATATAAAACATTGAAGGCCACCGCATTGTAAACAGCTTAAATTTATGCAAACCACTTGTACTACAAGTTACTTTACTCGTTATTAAGGACATACTTGCACATTTGTACACGATTTTAATTGAATTAGGTACTATATCATTTATATTACAATTGGTGGTTACCACTTATCACCGTGATTAGTATGTTACAAGTTTCTAAGAATGTAACGTATTTCATGATTGAATTATGACTTTAAACCGCAACTAAATTACTTCGAAATCCAGTGTAATACTTGGATAGCAATCATTTCAAACAAGTAACCTTTAAAAGCAATTAAAATCTGTTCATTTATCTTTAAAGACACATACCACCTTCGGGAAAAGACAAAATAAGTTAATTTTTTGCAAATAACCTAAAACCTCCTCACTGTACTGATATCTTCAGTGAGACGAGAGGCCTTTGCCCAGCAGTGGGACATTACAGGCTAATACTTTACTTTTACTTTTTTTGCAAATAAGATAAATTTAGCGTTGTCATCTTCGCAAAGTGCCTAACCAGCTGTGTTTGTTACGATATAATTACAATATCTTGTGCAATATTGGGTACTATAGTGATCCATGCACAATATCTATACAATACTGTTTGTTTGTATGTTCTATAATCTCGGGAATTCCCAGTCAGATTTGAATCATGTTTTTGTAGGTACTAGATAGCCACATTCAACGGGAAGGATATTGGCTATTTTCAATTCCGGAATTCCCACGGGACCGAGCTCAGCACGGGTAAAACCGCGGGACGTTGTTAGTTGTACTTATACTGACCAAGGAAGGCCAAGTGTACAGACTAAGATTGCCTTTCCACATGATGTAATTGGTGAATAACTTTGTCGCTATATTACGTTCTATGCTACGTTTGGCATTGGTATACGAAACATAGGACAGTATAATGTAGGATACCCTTAGGACATACCGAGTATAAAAAACGGGTTGGCTATCTGCTAACTAATGGTATAAGGTGCAATTAAATTAATTGATTAAAGATCTTATAATAGACTGAAGCGACTCTATCTTAAATAAGTTCGTATTGATTAGTGACCAACCCTGATGTCGGAGCCAATTGAACATGCCCTCCGAGGCACGTTAGCTCACATAGAAATTCCACTATCGGCCACCCATCCAAGTAGGGACCGAGCTGTACGTTGTTGTATCGTATAGATACTATAAGATACCTAGAGAAATCAAATATAGAGCCACTTCATAACACTTACCAATGTTTATTGGCTAGGCTAGCCTAGGTATCTATTGTAATTTATTTATTTACTCATGAATATTGCATCATACATTTACTCGTATGAATACACTTCGTTTTTTGTCCTTTTTATATGACGACGTTTCTGTTGCTTGTAATGGAACTTCTTCTTCTCTTCTTCTTCTTAATATTGGGATATTTTGCCGATTATTCAGGAAACTGTTCCACATAGGAACAATTAAGTTCTTTCTAAAACTAGCAAATAATAGGAAGGACCATGACAGTGTTTCGAACGAGTAAATTGATCTCTTGTATTCGAAAGACGTTAATTATTTCCGTTAGCACAAGTGTTATCCCATGAATATATTATAATAAGCTAGATGTCTGGTTTTATGATGTCAATGAATAATGGCGAAAAAAGGTCAAATGTTCTCAGCAGAACATAGAAACATATCAAAGAACATTATCAAAGAACGACTTTTAATTATTAATATCTTCAATCATCCATGTTATATAGGTTCCCTTTTATATGAAGGAAATTTGATCTCTGATCAATTACTACAGTTAATCAAACTGTCTAACTTTTAGGCAAGTATAAGACAAGGCTTTTTTAATTTAGACAAGGTTTTGTAGTACTATTTTACTCAAAAATTTAACCAATAATCTTTAAAGACTAACCCGGTTTACCAAACGCTACACAATAGACGCCGATTGCTCCTTTTTCACACTTGTTTAGAAATATGAACACACACACACAGTATGCCACTTTCACATAGAAAAACACATGTACACACATAAACCAGTCAACGGCTTTGAAAGAAGAATGTTTAAAACAAGGTATCATTTTAGGGTGAAATAGAAACCAAAGGCCCCTTCGATGAAGTGACGAAGTCTCCCCTGTTTGCTGAACTTTTAGAAGAAGAAGAAGACCCGGATGAGCCGTCCACCAAGCCACTGACTCAGAGGAAACGAGCGATGTCTACGCAGGTAATTTTTCTGAAGGATAAACTCAAGATATACTTTTCGTTGCGTTATCTCCGGAACTATCGGCGGTTTACAAAATATTATATTGTGTGTAATAATAGTTACCGCTCGAATATAAAAAAATGCTTGTAATCGCATAGTGACGTCACATGCCTCAAGTGGAAACGCTATCAAGTGATGACGTCACACATTACACGACCTTAAAATTTCACGGTTCAGTAATAACAAGTGAAAAAGATTATTTACAGGATTGGGTAGGTAAGGTAAGGTAAGGTAAGGTAGGTATCTACGCAATTCATTGTCTTTAAGTAGTCCAACTACGGTGCTCACTATATCATAAAACTGAAGCATTCGTTTTCTTCGCTTGAACGCGCTAATATGATACCTACATACACTGAAAAGGAATGTTATAGTTAGATTACTTTTATCCTGAATTCTCCACGGAAATGGTTACAACACGGATGAAACCGTATATGTTTATTTTTATATGTGTTTCATATCTAATAGACATGATAATAGGCAAATATCTACGAGTACTTTATCGATCAATACCTACTTTCCATAAATCGATGTGTTAGGTAAATTAAATGGTTAAAATGATCATCATGATTATCAAAACTTACGTCATTAAATACGATGACTAGATTTTTTCCGATGCGATGACAATTTAAAAAGATATTACAAAAATAGATGCACAGATAATCTATAATACTAAAAAATATAGATAACCAAAAAAGTAATATTATTGTAACAACAAATATTTTATGCATCCATTCCTAAGTTTCAATGGTATTTAAAATCTGTTGCAGTCATACATTAGTACAACGAGCACAGTCCACGAGGCGGAAAATGAAGAGGAAGGCCCCACGGAACAAGCTGAATTGACTGAATCAGGTTAAGAAAAGTATATTTTCCTTGAATATCCTTACTTTACTTCAACTTTACACAATTTTTATTGTGCAAGCTAATACATTGTGAAATAGAATGACAGAAATAATACAGACAGCGGAGTAATGTTATGAAGATTCTGTTATTTTCCTTTTGAAGTATAGAACCCTTAAAAGCCCCAATTCTCGTATTTCTTTACTATCGCTACTACAGCTCTACTATCTATCAAATCAGAATCAATCACATTTCTATTGACGATGATAAATAGCCGCTTCAAAGATATCTTAATTATTATGGAACAACATATCATTCATGACGTGACATGACCTTGTCTAGACTTAGATATACATATAAGAACATAGGTGATGCCATTGATAGTGTCAAATATCAATATAAGTATTATCATTTGGCAAGCAAATAGTTTAGTCAAGTCTCCTATTTTTCCTCTTTTTCTTCATACAGACCTCGGCAGGGTTAAGATGCACGCCAAAACAAGCTTTGATTATGAAAATATCCAAGGCACCATATCAGCCAAATACTAATTTCCCAAAAGTCGGACCTCTTTTGTTATTCAAAAACTCGTTTCCCTTAAACCTATACTAATATTATAAAGAGGTAAAATTTGTAAATTTGTTTGTTTGTTTTGATGTTCGAGGTAATCTCAGGAATTATCAGTCCGATTTGAATAATTATTTTTGTATTAGATAGCCACATTCAACGGGAAGGTTATGGGCTATTTTTCAAAGTATCCTCGTTTACCAAATTCTCTGTTCCTTAGGACGTGTGTCCATGTCGGTGTACTCGCAGTACTTCCGCGCGGGCGGCGGCTGGTTCCTGCTGTCTCTCACGGTGTTCTCTATAATCATTGCGCAAGTCGTCACCTCCATGAGCGACCTCTGGTTGACTAACTGGTAAGTGGAAACTAACTGTTTTATACATGTAAATGTTAATATAAAAACCTATGAAACCTTCAAATACCTATATATGGTAATTTAAGATGTTAATTCAATTCTTGAGAGATATTGAATTGGGAATCGTATTAAACTGGTGAATTGGTGATGGTCCATCACCAATTCACCAGTTTAATATACAAAGTCCATCGAGTGAAACTCCTTCTGAAGTCTCAAAGACTGGATTAAACTAGTACAAGTACATACACCATCAGTGATGGTTCAATTACAATTCAACGATTAAGTATAAAGATTCTGTGCATTTTTTAGTTTGTATGACTTCATTTGTTTACAATAAATATACCTACTCGTAATTAAAGTCGGTTTACTTTTCGAAATAAACTTATCATGGATAGCTAGAAAACGGATGTCATCAATTAAAATGACGTCATTCGTCAACTTGTTTGTCATATTCGCTGTATGATAACCGTGTTTTTTGTAAGCCTCTTGATGATTCAATTAATTAAGACGGTGCAATTTCGATTTTATCTTCATCCATATGTTAATACGTTTTCCGCATCCCATCCCTAACATTATACGATATTTTATTATTATATATTAATTTGAAATCCTCCTCACCGTGCTGATCTTCAGTGAAATGAGAGGACTTGCCCCAGCTAGACTGTGGGACATTATATGCTAATACATACTTTATTTTAATTCGAAATATACCTATATGAAAACTTTCAGTCCAATAAATTCATATTGCACGTAGGTTGTACAAAATGAATTTTATTTGCAAGTCGCACGCGGTATTATCACCAACTGTCTGGCCTGATAAAATAAGTATGTTGACAGTTAAAGTAAAGTTAACAAGATAAAGTTCAGTGCAGGATGGAGTACTTACCTATCTACCATGTGCGTCACGTTGAATGTCGTCTTCAAATATTAGGTATATCTTATTATATGGAACCTAAAGTCAAATGAAATGAAACAATGAAAAATTGCATGTCATGAAGTAGGACGGTAAACTGAACAGTAATATCTAGGTACTACTATAATAATTATTCTTAAGACGCTGTTGTAAAACATTAGTATGTAGTATGTAGCATTTGATTAGGTAACCCTTTATCAACTTAAAAAGTAGTAGCTTACTAACTTTAACAAGTACTTAAGTTCGTTTGTGTAAGTTAGCGCTCAACCCTGGTGTCGGAGTTTTGAGTCCAAAACAATAAGGGCTGTCAAAAATCTACTTTATTTTTGCTTGATTGATTGATTAGATTGTCTCAAGTGTAAAGTTTAACCATACATATCATCCAAGTCGAGTGTGAAGCTAACACTGCTGTACCAGTATTGCTTCAAATATATCTTTGGTTTTAGTTTGACATGATGGCCCATCAAATGTTGCACAATGTACATTTTAATCTCTCCTTTTCAGGATGAACGTAGTAGAAGATGCGCACATCGCTGCAGAGACTTTAGCTGACATCGGAAACCCTACAAGCTTGAACCTTACTAACGCTTTCAATGAAACCTCTTTGGACGACCTTTCGACTTCTACTACTGCGATTCCTCCAAACTCCACAATCATCGGCACTATGGTGAAGACTGTGATCGCGTTGCAGAACGTGACCAACTCCACCACAGTGGAGGAACAGCAACAAGTCAACAACCCGTACTATATCTACATTTGGACCGTTGGAATACTTTTGTGCATCATTTTGACTACTGGCAGGTTTGTGACCCATTTTTGATATCCTTAATGTGTATATCTTTGTGTGGCATTGCGAGAAAAATACTTAACTTATTAAATTAGATAATTAACTACCTACACTTATTTAGCATAGGAATGATGTTCTGTCAGTAAACGTCCAGTAACTAGCTAGTTAGTTACTGGGCAAATTGTAACATTAAAATCTTTATGAATGTGGTTTTAAGTATTTTATATGACTAAATATAAAAAGTAGTAAGTATATTAGCCTGTAGAAAGTGAAGATGAAACACGTTCTATTTCGTGGTATTAGGTATGCGTTATCACCACGCTTGTCGACAAATGATGGAATGTAATCAACAGTACGTCAACCCCCATGGTAAAATTATAGCTACATCCGTGTAACTTTGCACCCCTATTCCAGATCAATCCTGTTCCTGTGGGTGTGCATGCGAAGCTCCATCAAGCTGCACAACCAGATGTTCAGCAACATCTTGGCTGCGACGATGCGCTTCTTCGACACCAACCCGTCCGGACGTATTCTGAACAGGTTCTCCAAAGACATGGGGGTGGTCGATGAAATCCTGCCGAGAATGTACTTGGATAGTATTCAAGTAAGCATCGTGTTAGTTTACAAAGACCGTCAATATATTGAAAAGCAAAATCGAGTTAAAAATATTTGAAAAGAATCAGTCTTCCTAAATAAGTGAATTTTGTTTGTTATGGATAGGAAAATTACTTAGATACGTACTTATACCTGACCGTGTCTAAATAGGTATACTATTTTAATACTAGACTTTTAACCTATTTTAATAATATCGAGAGCATAAATGATGATACCGATATTAAAGATCCTTAAATAAAACAACCGACTATAAAACTGAAGCGTGTACTTTATAAAAACTTAAAGATGTCTCCCCTCACACAGATATTCATGGTGATGCTCGGTATCCTGGTGATGATCGCGATAGTCAACCCCTACATGGTGGTCACCACGGCGGTCTGCGGCATCGCCATGTACATGTGGACTGTCATCTACTTGAGCACGGCGCAGGCGGTCAAGAGGTTAGTTGTAACTAAGACTCATTGGAAATAATACTCTAAGCTTGTACCATTTAGATCAACCTATGAGCCCCAAGAATACTAATCTATATCTTATGTTTTGAGTCGTAAATGTTCACTAATAGGTATACTTGATTTTGTAAACTTAGGCAATTCCTTCTGTTGAGGAAAAACTTCAGTTTACCTTATCACGGAAACATTTTGCAACACTACATTAGGAGAGTATATTTATATTGATGGTAGCTCTTCCTTATGATCGTTTAATTTGATGTAAGTACTTGAGTATACAAGTTACGTCTGGGGAATGTGTAGCAGTCTAAATTAAGCATCTCTTTAAGGTCATGAATAATGATTATTTACTTTGGCTTGAATTTGCTTTTTATTTTATAAAATAAATACTAGTAATTAAACATAAATTGTAATGAATATAATAAATAAAGGTTATCGTTTGCGCAAATTATCCTAATTGACTCACGTCCTTGTATTTTTTTTGCATTTGTAAGTCAGCGCAGCCGTTCGGTAGTTATACTTTTATTACCGAGTCTTTGTATTTATTTAAATATCGTTTTTATGGTGAGAAATTATTCAAATTAAAATTTTTGCCAACAATGGAAGATTATTTGCAAAATTGTCTACTGAAATCTTTGAATACTCGCACACTTTCTTAAGTATTCAAATGTTACTAAGGTAGACATATTTATTACAATAAGACTAACTTTTTGATATTAGTTTCGTGGCATGTGTTGCATCTCCCACGGACTTATTCATATTTATGTACAGGCTCGGATTTTTCTTTAGGTAGCCATGCGTCCGAGGGGGGGGGGGGTGTCTCTTTATAATATTAGTATAGATTTTATCTCTTCATAATGAATTGTCTTCGGCTGGAAAACCGACCACATGAGTTTACATTTTAACTCTTATAAGAAATGCAGATAATTTAACTTTGGTAAAGGTGTGGTTCACTGATCTTATGTCCTAAAAATACAATCGTTACTTACGTAAGTAAAGTATATCTTGTTATTTAGTTTAAATCTTTGCATGAATCTTATCATATCGACTGTCGAAAAGTAGTCGATTCATCGTTGACGCACTTGAAATCTTTAAGCTTAATTTTCTACCATATTATATGCGAAATGATTATATGTCCAGTTATTTATGTTAAACTTCCATTGAAGTTTTTAAGCAAGAGATACTTAAAGAGGAAAGCTATTTTGAAGTAAATCACACACAACGTAGGTAATTACAATCAACGGAGGTAAATTATAATGTGATCTACACAGTAAACACAGAGATCACAATTATTCCGCTATCTTCTACATAAACATAAGTACAACATAAGTAACGTTGGCACAGTGGCAGTGAGAGTGCTTGCTTTGTCGGGCGGCCTTGCGGGTTCGATTCCCGCCCGGAGTCATCAATATGTGAAGACATAGATTGTTGGCGACGACGTCTGGGTGTCAATTATATATATTCTTATAAAGTATTTGTGTATGTATATGTAGAATACAAGCTTAGAGCTTAATTTAGGTCTAATTAACCGTGTGTGAATTTGTCCGGGTATATATTATATAAGTAAACCTCGTCCCTAGAGTGGAAGGCGTGTCCCGGAGCCCCGTGTTCTCGCACGTGTCCGCCAGCATGCTGGGCCTGCCCACCATCCGCGCCTGCGACGCACAGGAGATGCTCAAGACACAGTTTGACGACAAACAGGACATACACACTGCCGCATGGTAAGATTATTATAATCCTCACTTTCTGATTCGTAGCAAAGCCCTGTTTATACGAGCGGAGCGGCCTTATTAATGGTTCTGTTTACTTTTTATTTCTTCATAGCGAATCGATTATTTTCTCTCTTAAATGTGCCAAAATTTTGCCAGTTCGGTGGCGTTGTCGATCGCCTAAAATAGATATTCTTGCATTGCCTGAGTTTTTTGCCAGTTTGCAGTGTAAAATGGGCACTATAGAGTAAACGGTGTATACCTAAGCCTATAAGCAATCGCAAATCGTCAGAATAGCGTGAAAAGACGTATCCCCCTAACCTGTATTGTACCATAAATTCACATACACGGTTATATAGGTGTGAACGAACTTAAGTTATTACTTAAGTTTGTTCATTTATTTTATTTATTTAATCTACCGATAAAATCAAAACTGGGCCGGAAATTAATGAATCACGTAAGATATGATTATGTATAAGTATGAACGAAGTATCTTAGGTGTCAAGTTAACGGACAGAATCCGAAACACCGAACTACGTTCCAGCACCAAAATCGCCGACGTAGGTCCTAAAGCTGCTGAGCTCAAATGGAGCTGGGCAGGACATGTCTGCCGCAGGCCTGATGAGTCTTGGGCAAAAATTGCCACCATGTGGAACCCGGACTCTAGCAGAAGACGCCGCGGCAGACCAAAACGGAGATGGCGGGACGAGCTTGACATGTAGGTACTTGCCAAGTTGGTGTCAGGAGGCTCTTGACAGAGCTGAATGGAAGAAATGGGGGGAGGCCTTTGCCCAACAATGGGACACTTAGGGCTTTAATAATAATAATAAAAAAAATGTAATGAAGTTTAAGTTCATTGATACGAAATTATGTTTTCTTTTCAGAACTTAGGGTTCTAAATTGCATTTATACGAAGTATTCACAGAATCCCTATTTCAGGTATCTTACTTTGATCACCAACACGACCTTCGCGGTCTGGCTGTCCATGATCTCTGCGGTCTACGTCATAGTAGTCGCTTACACTTTCCTACTACGCGACAATGGTAAGCATACTTGTGTTATCAATGAGCTTTTCATGCAAATGCAAACAGGTAGTTTTGACGAAACGACGACTGTATAGAGAAAACGAATAATTTATATAAGTTATTCAAATACCAAGGTTAATTGCAACAACCACGCGACGTTTTCACTGATTACTTCCAAATATACCGAACAATTATTGAAATAAAAATATATAAACCGATCCACGGCGCTATGGCGTGATCACTCTACATTTGGCACGATATTGATCAAAGTACACCCAATATATCTCGTTACCGTTCCCGACATTCATTTAACCTGATTAGGTTATCAATTCCCTGTGAAACGTGTCCAATTTGAGCATGACGAACTAGTATTCAATATTTCGATAAGTAAAGCAATCAGTTAGCTAGAGTGGTCGTGATAATGGAAATGGCAGATGACTCTGATAAGAGAATTAGGTAATAATACTCCATGGATCAGATAAGAGCATCGTATATGATTTTCAACAGGTTCTACAAGGTCCGGAGATGTAGGGCTAGCGATTAGTCAAGGGCTCATTTTGGTTAACATGGTACAGTATGGCGTGAAGCAAGCCACGGAGGTAATATCTCAGATGACGAGTGTGGAAAGAGTCACGCAGTTTACTTCTCTCCCTCTGGAGAACACTGCAGGCCCGAGCCCGCCCGCTAGCTGGCCTCAACGAGCCCGCCTCATATTCAAGGACTTGTACCTCCGATACGACAAGGAAGCCGATCCGGTACTAAAGAAGTTGAACATTGTCATCGAAAGCGGTTGGAAGGTGAGCTATCCTCAATTCACCACTACAACGGATGATATAAACACCAAAATAACCTTTCTTTTTGCTGTTGTCGGGGAATATCAATTGGTTTTAACAATTTGTTCAAATAATACGCTCCGACGTCAGATTGTATGATTCATTCGTGTGTGTGAACTGTAACTATATACATATTATAACAATTACAATTGTTATCAGATGTATGGTAATCAGGTCACACAATACATTGGCGAATCTTTTGTTTGTCATTCAAATTTAGTCCCGTCAACGAAGTAGTTGTAGAATGCGTGAGAGGGTACCTAAGCGATTTCTACAGAAACGTATTCAGGGTGCTCAGGGGAAAAACATACTAAAAGTCCTGACGTCTGGGAGGTGCGCCGGAGGGAAGGGAGGGTGACAAAGGTCTCAGTTTTAGGTTATTCGCGAATATCTCAAAAACGGTGCAATGTAGCAAAAAAAAGTGTATGATAAAATGAAAGCTTATATAATTCACTATAACTTTAATTCTATCCACTTTTTCCATATTCCCAACCGTTATTGAACTACACGCTCCAGAAATGTCAAAATTAAGGAAATCGGGCAGGTAACTATGGAGCCTGCCCCAATGCTCAACAGTGACATGACTTATGTCATTTGAAAGGTCTTGAAGAGTTGTACAAGTTGCTCCTAGACAGTTATATCGAATTCGATGGCAAACTCGGTGTTTTCGACCACCGAAGCATTACCACTGGAGGTGCTGTGGAGCCTGGACGGAATGCTCAACAGTGACATGACTTACGCATTTGAAAGCTCTTACAAGTCACTTTTTAATAGTTATATCGAAATCGACGCCAAACTTGGTGTTTTCGACCACCGAAGAAAAAACACTAGGTGTATGTGCAGTTGACCCTGATCGTATTGCTCAACAGTGATATGACTAATGTCATTTGAAAGCTCTTACAAGTCACTCCTTGACAGTTATATCGAAATCGACGACCAACTCGGTGTTATCGACCACCGAAGTATCGACACTGATCGTATTGCTCAACAGTGACATGACACAATATCATTTGAAAGCTCACAAAGAGTTTTATAAGTCACTCTTTGATAGTTATATCGAAATCGCCGTCCAACTTAGTGTTTTCGACCACCGAAGAATGGAGTTGGGCTATGCCATACCGAAGTATCGACGCTGATCTTAATGCTCAACGGTGACATGACCTATGTCATTTGATAGCTCTTGAAGAGTCGTGCAAGTCACTCTTTGACAGTTATATCGAAATCGACCGCCAACGCGGTGTTTTCGACCACCGAAGAATGACACTGGGTTTATGTGCAGTTGACCCTGATGGTATTACTCAACAGTGACATAACTTATGTCATTTGAAAGCCCTTGAAGAGTTGTCCAAGTCACTCCTTGACATGTATATCGAAATCGACGGCCAACTTGGTGTTTTCGACCACAGAAGAATGCAATTTTCTCAAGGTCCTTTATTCAGCGTGTTTAAGCCCGCCCTTGCATCAGAATAGTATAAAAGTAGTGCGCAAAGGAACTCAATAGATGGCATTACGATTTAAAAAAATCTAAAACACGCGTAAGTTGTGTTCCCGGCCTGAAAGGGTGTATTTAGCAACCATGACATATTTGAGTTAACCTAAACATGTGCAGTGACAGTGAGTGATCGCTTATGTTGCCCTTCAAATACTCTATAACTATTTTATGAATTGAACTAATGTGTATATATATATATTTTTTGGTCAAAAACACCGAGTTAGCTGTTGATTTCGATATAAATATCAAGGAGTGACTTAGACAACTCTTCAAGGGCTTTCAAATGACATAAGCTATGCCACTGTTGAGCAATACCATCAGGGTCAACTGCACATAAACCCAGTGTCATTCTTCGGTGGTCGAAAACACCGCGTTGGCGGTCGATTTCGATATAACTGTCAAAGAATGACTTGTACGACTCTTCAAGAGCTTTCAAATGACATAGGTCATGTCACCGTTGAGTATTAGGATCAGCGTCGATACTTCGGTATGGCATAGCCCAACTCCATTCTTCGGTGGTCGAAAACACTAAGTTGGACGGGGATTTCGATATAACTATCAAGAGTCACTGTTGAGCAATACGATCAGTGTCGATACTTCGGTGGTCGATAACACCGAGTTGGTCGTCGATTTCAATATAACTGTCAAAGAGTGAATTGTAAGAGCTTTCAAATGACATTAGTCATGTCACTGTTAAGCAATACGATCAGGGTCAACTGCACATACACCTAGTGTTTTTTCTTCGGTGGTCGAAAACACCAAGTTTGGCGTCGATTTCGATATAACTATTAAAAAGTGACTTGTAAAAGCTTTCAAATGCGTAAGTCATGTCACTGTTGAGCATTCCGTCCAGGCTCCACAGCACCTCCAGTGGTAATGCATCGGTGGTCGAAAACACCGAGTTGGCCGTCGAATTCGATATAACTGTCTAGGAGCAACTTGTACAACTCTTCAAGACCTTTCAAATGACATAGGTCATGTCACTGTTGAGCATTGGGGCAGGCTCCATAGTTACCTGCCCGAGTTCCTTAATTTTGACATTTCTGGAGCGTGTAGTTCAATAACGGTTGGGAATATGGAAAAAGTGGATAGAATTAAAGTTATAGAGAATTATATAAGCTTTCATTTCATCATACACTTTTTTTTGCTACATTGCACCGTTTTTGAGATATTCGCGAATAACCTAAAACTGAGACCTTTGTCACCCTCCCTTCCCTCCGGCGCACCTCCTAGACGTCAGGACTTTTAGTATGTTTTTCCCCTGAGCACCCTGAATACGTTTCTGTAGAAATCGCTTAGGTACCCTCTCACGCACTCTACACCCTCCTTTGAGTTGTTCTTTAACGGGACTAATTATATTGTTATTTTTAAGAGTCTAGTGAAGATCGTTATGATCGATTAGTTAGCTAAACCAACTCGGTTTACCGACATAGTATCGTGCTTTGAGAAGCACGGTCGTAAGAGAAATGCCTCTAAGTTAATACACACATTATAACAGTTAACTACATATTGTGATAGTTAATCATCTCCCCATTATTTTATATTTATCAGGTGGGAGTAGTGGGCCGCACGGGCGCGGGGAAGTCCTCTCTGATATCGGCGCTGTTCCGCCTGGCCCCGATCGAAGGCAACGTCTACATCGATGACATAGACACCGGCGAAATCGCACTCAAGGTATACTCCTTATATAACTAAGAACACTGAGTTGTTTGTACTTACGTTAGTACATATAACTCGATGACTACGAACGTATAATCGTTAACCATTAATAGAATCGATTTTATGATCGGATATTTTTGGGTATTGCTGCCACATTTATGTAGCCTGAAAGCATTCCGAATACGACTTGGAACTCGAGTGAACAATATGTATGCGCCCAGACGATTATCGTTATAATAACATAGTTATGTACATTGCTTTTTTTTCAGGAACTAAGATCTAAAATATCGATCATTCCTCAAGAGCCCGTCCTGTTCTCCGCCAGTTTGAGATACAACATGGATCCCTTCGACAAGTACACTGACGCGGAAATATGGCAAGCCTTGGAACAGGTACGTTATCGTATTAATAAGGTACATAGTACATTACTTTTACAGTCAATTTTACAACTTTTTTTAAGAAGAATATAAATGTGAATAATGAATGTCTGACGCCTTCTAAATAATCAATTATCTTATTAATTTAATTACTAGGAACATTTTGGACCTTTTTACCTCCAGTCATTTATCATTTATGTTCACAGGTGGAATTGAAACACAGTGTGACGTCTCTTTCATCCCCGGTGGCGTCCGGAGGGTCCAACTTCAGCGCCGGACAGAGACAGCTGCTGTGCCTCGCTCGGGCCGCTCTCGCTCGCAACAGGCTGTTGGTGCTGGACGAAGCTACTGCCAACGTTGATCCTAAGTAAGATCATTTAACAATCTAACTAGATAGTTTACATAAATACTTAATATAAAAGAACCGTGCTTTATGATTTACCTCACTTAATTAACTTGACTCACGTAACTTTAAACTACTTTAATACACAGAATTCTTACGGTTTCGACGTATCAGAAGCGGATCCTGGATTTTACTTTGATGTAGATTAACGCTGGTGAGAGCAGATAATTTGTTTAGGGGTCGACTGGCGAGAGGATTTCTATGTGAAACATGTTGGAATGGATCTTTAGTTCCGCCATATAACTTCCTACAAGTAGATATTTAAATGACTCAAGTAGTAAAATTTAACCAGCTAACATCTTGTTCCAGCACCGACGCATTAATTCAGAAGTCCATCCGCAAGCACTTCGCGGACTGCACCGTCATCACGGTAGCGCACCGACTGCACACCGTCGCCGACTCGGACCGCGTCGTCGTAAGTATTTTATTTATTCGTTACCAGCAGCGCCCCGCGGTTTTACCCGCGATGTGCCCGTTCCCGTGGGAATTTCGGGAATTTTTTTACATAAAAACCTTCCTCTTGAATCACTTTACCGATTACAAAAAACCGCATCAAAATCCGTTGCGTAATTTTAAAGATTTAAGCATACAGACAAACAGACGCGACTTTGTTTTATACTATGTAGTGATGAAGCAAAATTAGCACTTCAATCCATCGCTATCGGCACCATTCAATGTTCCCGCTTATCTCCAACTTGTTTCTTTTTTGTTCAGGTGATGGAGGCCGGTGAAATAGTGGAGAGCGGTCACCCGCACGAACTGCTGCAAAACGAACAGGGACACTTCTCTAAGATGGTGCAGCAACTGGGCTCTTCTTCCGAGCAGAGTCTCAGAGAGATCGCGAGGCTCGCGCACGCAGAACACATCAAATACATTGACGCGGATAACAACCCTCAGGGTTAACGGTACTACCGGATTTACCGTTTAACCAGTCTAAGGGTTTAGTTAGGGGATTTATGCAACCCCAAGAATATCCACCCCTGTTAAGGAAACAAAGTGAATATATTAAGAAAACTTCTGCATCAAGGGTCAAGTTTTATCCCACTCTTAGAACTGCCCCTGGTTGTAGACTTAGTTACATCCTATTGCGTGTTGCATTATCTTGAATGTTTCCTTGTTGCAACATTGTGCAATAGAAATGCCTTATGGATAATATATTATGTAGTTGCTGGTTCTATGATCACCGAAACTTATTAATTACCTGGTAGTACGATTTAATTACCAGACTGCGATAGCCATAGGAGGGTTTTATAAAATTGATATAAATGTTCAACTAGGTAAATGTGCGCTTGTAATTCCTAAGTAATATTTATCAGCCACAAAATATGGCACAAATTGAATATTTAATATTATTGTACTTAGTGTCATTGCATTTGTAATGTTTGACTTCGAATCTCCGGAGTATGCTATTATAGTTATTAGATTTTTGTTTATATTTACAACATTGTGCTAATTACAATTTATACAGCATTTAACTGACCAACAGTTATTTCCGTCGATAAAAGTACTTATTTACGTAAAAGTGTACTTACTTCAATTTAAGTAAAACCTTACTTAATATTTATTAATTAATAAGTGTATTACTTAAATGTTTACTAAGTACTTAAAAAGTGTCTTGGGTGCTGGCCTACCAATAGCGTAAACAGACCAAAAATATTTGTACATAATAAATCATAGTCACAATTTCGATGTTTTATGTAATGTAAGTTTAATTATAAATTATACTACTTATTTTAGATACTTAATTTTGCTTTTAATGTATGTACTTATTTATAATATAATTATTTTTAAGCTTTATTTGCTATAAGGGAATCCTGAAAAACATGTTACAAATTACAGGTCATATACCAACTGTTACTGTAATATAATAGAATTTAAATATTGATCAATTTCATTCATGCTACTCAAATATTTTTATACCAAAAAAAAGTTATAACTGTCGTTTTTATTAATCTAAATGTCATACATTATTGAGAACATGTTTGCCTTAATTCATGTGATATGACAACAATAAGGTTGAAATTATATTATATTTTGAAACTGTATACAGACACTGGCTTTTTATTTAGACAAATCCTTTTAAGTATTATTTTAACACTCAACGAAATTTCAACCCTCAATGAAAAACAAGCAGGCTTGTGAGTATGTATCAGCTTGTCTGTTTGTGACTTGTTTGTGCACACAAATCAATTTGATTTAATTAATTAATTTAAATCCTTTATCCCTTTGCCCAGCAGTAGGACACAACAGGTTAAATAAAATAAAAAATCCTTTTTGGTCTTATGGTACATATATAATCAGTGAATGTCTTGTCATAGAGGCCTTAGAGCCATACAGAGCAATAATTCAGGTGTTTCAACCAATATTGCCTAGAGATTTATGTATTATCCCACTCTTTATTTATTTATTTTAATTCAAGCTATATTTACAATTACTTTTTTTGAATTATGAATAACATTAAGACTCTTTATACAAAACCTCTTTCAGGTTTTGACTAGACCTCTTTAGACATAACCTCTTTGAAGATTAGATAACATTTAGCCTCTTTAAACAAAACCTTTTTGAGGTTTAAATTACATTTAATCTGTTTATTCAAAACCTCTTTGCAGTTTAAATTAGATTCAACCTTTTTATACAAAACCTCTTTAAAGGTAACATTACATTGAGCCTCTTTATGAAAGACCTCTTTCAAATTTTGATTGGGTTCAACCTTTTTATTCAAAACCTCTTGGAAGTTGAGATGACATTGAGTTTCTTTAAACAAATCCTCTTTGATCAACCCTTTTAACATTTTTATTATATAATATGCAAGCTAAAAATAACTTGAGATTAGTATATACATACACCTGCATTTCTTTGGCGAAGGTTCAAAGAATAACTTTTTACACTACTTACTAATAATAACCACTTATGAAAAAACTTGAGCTGGATTTATTGATTTTATTTAAAAACAACTTAACATACTTACACTAGTTGAACTTTACCATTCTTGACCAGATCAGCAATTGGTTTGTATTGCAAAATGTGTTGGGAGCCATCTGAAACAATGATAAACCATTCATTCTGATGATATTGTTTTAATATCAGCTCTAACATGTTTGAGAGGGCAGGTTAAATTGTCAGTTATTTAAATTGGACAATGTTGTAGGCATTTCGCAGCGTAGAAACACTTATTAACAGCATATTAGCTATGAAATAGTTTGGACCTTTCCTAGATACCCTATTTTCCGAAGAGGCACAAGACATTTATGGATAGGCCAGTAAATACTCAGGTAGTGGACCTTATTCAACACATACCTTCTAGATCAATCTCTTCATCATCCCCGGTGAGATCTTCAAGGACTACGCCATTGACTGTTTCATTGGCTTTTAAAAATACATGACTTTGTAAGTTTGGGTACTCAGCCATCTTGTTCATTTCAAACACTTGCATGTTGCCCGGCATTTTGTCTAGCGCAACTGTCTTCAAATGATTTTCCATGTTTGCTAAGTAATCTAAAGCATATTTATATTCTGAAGGAGTTAGATAGTTGTCACCTCTTTCGATTCTTTGCTTCTCATCATTTACTATTGATATACAGTATTTTTCTATCTTTCCTAATCTTGTTTTAAGGTAGTTGCATATTAAAAATTTTATTCTGCTTAGTTCCATCCTGTGTATGGTCGCTCTGAGGTCGGTTTTGGGTAGCTTGTTGATGTTCCGTTCCATGTGCTGTATTTGTCCTAACATACACTCCACCATGTCATTTTTATGCGGAAGTATCTCTGGAGCTAGCCGCTCGTTCTGCCAAGCACTTTGTAGAGTCTTTAACACAGTTTCAGCAGTAATTTCTTCTTCTTCATCACTGAGCCCGAAGTCTTCCGTGGATTCCATAAGATATAAGACGATCTATCGGAGGTTATTAATATCTCGGAAAACTTTACGAGACAACTTCTGGGATCCCTCTGTAAGAGTTTTAAATATCCTTATATATTTTTGTTGTTATAGGAAACACAACAAAAGTATTTTTATCCTAAAAATAAATTCGGATTGGCGGTTTCACGTTTTGTTTATATTTTGTTTTGTTGACATTTCGGTTGATTGTCGAGTTGAAATGTCAATCGTTTGACAGTAACAGTGAGTGAAATAAAATGTTAATTTAACGCTCAATTGATTGTAGTTGATTTAAACTAACGCTCTTATTTAAATATTTGGGCCATGAATGTAGTAAATAGTTTAAAATCTCAACTTAGGCCCATCGCAGACGACAGACTATCCGTGACGCACTTTTTAGGCCCATCGCAGACGACAGACTATTTGTGCGATCGAGTCTGCGGCGCACAAAAAGTCTGCATGGCGCGCAAAAAGTCGGTCGCGGATTTTTCACACTCAACGCACACGACGCACATCTTTCACTTATTAACTATTTAGTAATCTGTGATTCTGTCGGCAGAGCTGTAGGGACGTAGATGCTATGGAAATCGTGCAGAGATCGCGAAGTATCATTATGTACATGAAGTACAGAAAAAAAAGAAGAAACAGAACATTTTGGGTACATCATATACCTTCGGAAAGATCATCAATTTTTTTCACACACTTTTTGCGCGGAGCGGCGCGGCGCGGCGCGGTGCGGTCTGCCCGAATTCACGGATTTTTTGTGCGCCGGACTTTTTGTGCGTCGTGTGCGTTACTGCATATAATTACATAGGTTCTATTTTCACAGACTAAAAAGTGCGTCACGGATAGTCTGTCGTCTGCGATGGGCCTTAGTCTGTGAAAATAGAACCTATGTAATTATATACAGTAACGCACACGACGCGCAAAAAGTCCGGCGCACAAAAAATCCGTGAATTCGGGCAGACCGCACCGCGCCGCGCCGCGCCGCTCCGCGCAAAAAGTGTGTGAAAAAAATTGATGATCTTTCCGAAGGTATATGATGTACCCAAAATGTTCTGTTTCTTCTTTTTTTTCTGTACTTCATGTACATAATGATACTTCGCGATCTCTGCACGATTTCCATAGCATCTACGTCCCTACAGCTCTGCCGACAGAATCACAGATTACTAAATAGTTACTACGTGAAAGATGTGCGTCGTGTGCGTTGAGTGTGAAAAATCCGCGACCGACTTTTTGCGCGCCATACAGACTTTTTGTGCGCCGCAGACTCGATCGCACAAATTGTCTGTCGTCTGCGATGGGCCTTACCCTCACCTCACGAAATGAACGAAAACTGCGCACTATATTTATTTAAGTAATCAAATAAATTTATACTTAATAGGAAATTCTAATTAGTATCAAAGTAAAAGTGTCTTCGGTTTACACGCCTAAATCCTTTCACCAATATGGGTTTTCACTTTTCAGTAGGTATAAAAGGAACCCTAGAGATAACCTTCTAAGACTAATCTTGGTGTCAATATTGCCCGTATAAAGTGGTAGTAGGTTAGTTAGGGGCTAACGACCAACCCTGTATTCGAAAGGACTGACATCTAACTGGACTGATCTAACGATTTAAACAAACTAAATATAGATTCGCAGGGCCATTTGTCGGTATAATAATGTCTAATTACCCTCCGGAGCACGATAGCGGTCCGATATGCAATTAACGAACACTCATCTAAGTTATAGCGCTGTAACAAATTACTTTTTTTACTAGTTTACTCACATCACATATTTAGCAATGTATACTGCAAGCCCTACAATAAGTGATAACCCCTGCGTAAAAGATCTTATAAAACTATCTAAATAGTACTAGCGGAATAGCCAAAATGACGACACTGCTTTATTTTCAGTCCTTGAAGTGACAATCGCAAGAAGTACCTAACTACCCGCAAGTTGGTGGTTCATCGAAACGAAATGAAATCACTTTTAAAAGCTTGTAATTATAAAGGCTGTCTAACTTGACGAAGCAGAAGCTAGACTGGTATGGTTTGCCTTTTCATTTCAAGCGTTTTATAGTATGGATATGGGTGTAGCTGGTTGTTCTAGGCGGAGTATTTATTGTATCTTATCTATTCGGACCTATGGACCTATAAGGTTATGAGGTGGATTAGACCAACGAAGAATGTACAATCCATCGAAAATGTTTGTTACACAATTAGGTATCAGAACACAACTACTTACCTACTCAAACTAATCATATATTCACGTTATTAGGTAGATATGCATAACACACATGTCTTACCCTAGCCAAGCAACATAATCCTGTTAGTGTAAAGTTTCTCCTACTTCTTAGTGACCTCATAACGATATTAGTCGAGTGGGCTGGTATAAGAAGTACAGAGACTAATTTGAATAACAAAAATGTTTCAGAAAAATCATAATACTTTATCAGTTTGGTATCTTACTCCAATTTAATTCAAATTCACAGCGTTCGTCTACGC
Organism: Cyclophora punctaria; assembly: GCA_951394245.1. NCBI lineage: Eukaryota > Metazoa > Arthropoda > Insecta > Lepidoptera > Geometridae > Cyclophora > Cyclophora punctaria. Next base: position 5,935,700 of record OX596171.1, read on the forward strand.
CGCGTAGGCCGCAGGGAGAATGCACTTTTCGAGGTTATGTCGCAACTTTCGTAGCAAGAACATATCCTATTAATATTAAGTAGGTATATATGCGAAAGATTGTAAGGATGGATATGGGATGGATGTATGTATGTTTGTTATCCTTTCACGAAAAAACCACTGGACGGATTAGGATGAAACTTTACAGTAATATAGGTTATTCATCACAATAACACATGGGGCATATGTTATCCAGAAATTCCCCGGAACGGGTACAACGTGGGTAACACCGCGGGGCGCGGCTATATTTCCGGGCTCTGGTTGCGGTCCGGGATCACATCGTCAGTACAAAGAACATAATAATGCCAATCCATAAGAAATGCTTAACGCAACTGGAACACATACTGGAAGGCGTAATGATTAATTAATTACTGATACATTACCATGCGACTTTTCTTACGTACCTTCAACACATTTGAAACTCAAAAAAGTTCCAAATACATCCCTGTAAAAAATGATCCACCTAAAGTCGATAATGTATTCACCTTCTTAGATACAAGCTGCTCGTATATCTAATTATGAATATCGATTTTCTTATGACGTTGTTTCTAATCCTCGTCGTTTTCTTATAAAAGCGGCGAGCAGCGCTGAAAACATCGAGTAGCCTCCACAGCCTCGGTACCCCAACGCATCACGGGATCGGTTATAAAGACTGGAGTAGTTCGTGCAGCGATTTTCTTCAGTACTTACGAATAACCATCTCGGAGCGGACTCCCTTATCCTGGAACTTTTTAGTAAGATAACTTTTCATGGATCATCAACATTTGAAGGAAAGAGTTTACATTAACGGTCTATTGTCCTCAGATTAAACCAATCCAACATGACGATCGTAAGTTTTGACGCCGGCCCAGGAGTTGCCGCTCTTCAAGCATGGAGCGGGCAGATGGCCGCCTACGGGTCTTCCAACCAGACCGTGGTGGACAAGGTCCCACCCGACATGCTGCACATGGTCGACCCCCACTGGTACCAGTTTCCACCCATGAACCCACTGTGGCACGCTCTGCTTGGGTTCACCATTGGGTGTCTCGGGTTCATTTCCATCACGGGCAACGGAATGGTCATCTACATCTTCATGACCACCAAGGTTCGAATAAGTACCTTTTAAATACCTGGTTGTCATCTCACAAAGAACTGCAGCGTTAAATGAAGTATTCGTTTTCAGAGTCTGAAAACTCCATCAAATCTTCTCGTCGTCAACCTTGCTTTCTCCGATTTCCTGATGATGTGTGCGATGTCTCCACCTATGGTTATTAATTGTTATAACGAAATGTGGATGTTCGGTAAGTGGAATATCTATTTAATTCCTTTAATCTCTCACCACATTATGTCCGACTATTTTTTTAATATATCCGTATTTTTAGGTCCTTTCGCTTGTGAGATTTACGCGTGCTGCGGTTCTCTATTCGGCTGTACTTCGATCTGGACTATGACAATGATAGCTTTCGACCGTTACAACGTCATTGTAAAGGGTATTGCTGCAAAGCCTATGACCAACAACGGCGCTCTGCTCCGTATCCTTGGTATCTGGCTCTTCTCTCTCGCTTGGACTCTGGCGCCTTTCTTCGGATGGAACAGGTAAAACCTTGGAAGACTATGTATCCACTTTCTTGTCTAATCGAATATTAGAAACAATATTTTATTTTACACTTCTCCTTTGAAAGGTATGTGCCTGAGGGAAACATGACCGCTTGCGGAACCGACTACCTCAGCAAGGAATGGCTGAGCCGCAGCTACATCCTGATCTACTCAGTCTTCGTCTACTTCTTGCCGCTTTTCCTCATCATCTACTCCTACTTCTTCATTATACAGGTAAGTTTCAAATTATAGATAACATATTATTCTATAAAAACTGCTTTATAATAATACCTTCTCTCAATTATTATCCAATTGTTCATCAAATCTGTACCTAAGTGCTAAATGTGTCTTCTGACAGGCTGTTTCAGCTCACGAAAAGGCAATGAGGGAACAGGCTAAGAAAATGAACGTAGCCTCCTTGAGGTCTTCTGAAGCGGCTAACACCAGTGCCGAATGCAAGCTAGCTAAGGTATGAAAAAAACAATTTCCTTTTTTATATGAGAAGGTAATGTGATTTAACATACATCTTTCATTTACCAGGTTGCACTTATGACTATTTCTCTGTGGTTCATGGCGTGGACTCCATATCTGGTGATCAACTACACTGGCGTGTTCGAGAGCGCTCCTATCAGCCCTCTCGCTACCATCTGGGGATCTCTATTCGCGAAGGCCAACGCTGTCTACAATCCTATTGTGTACGGTATCAGGTAAGACAGGAAACGAAATACCTACTTATTAAAAAATATTGTGATAAATAAAACATGGTAAGTTACCAAGTAAAATAATTGCCATATATTACAGCTGGAAAAGGGTTCTCATCTCACTAAAGATATCAGTGCGAAGGGACTCATCACTACATAGTATAAAACAAAGTCGCTTTCCGCTGTCTATCCGTCCCTATGAATGCTTAGATATTAAAAACTACGCAACGAATTTAGACGCAGTTTTTTTAAATAGAGAGTATTCAAGAGGAAGGTTTATAACTATGTATTAAAATTCCCAAAATTCCCACGGAAACGGGCAAAACCGCGCGTAAAACCGCGTGACGCTGCTATAAAAAATAACATTTATAAAACAACTTTCGTCCAATCTCGTCGCCCACAATGAATAATTTATTTTCTAACGTAGAGTTTCTATTTGATTTTTTTTAGTATCGATATGCGCCTACAACCATCTTACGCACATCACTATGCTGCTCCATAGGACCTACGAGTGCGAGCGAGAAAAGAATAGACAAATGATTTATGGCCTGACGACTCAGTTGTTAACGTCCGTAGTTAGATACGTAGCGCATAGACAAGGGATAAGTGATATGCCAAGAGGTTGAAGTTGTTTAATTAACTAAGTTGTTTTTCTTTGCAGTCACCCTAAATACCAGCAAGCTTTGTACGCGAGATTCCCGTCGCTGGCCTGCCAGTCGGCCCCCGACGAGAGCGCCTCCGTGGCCTCCGGTGCCACCGCCGTCTCCGAGGAGAAGCCCTCCGCCTAAGAGACACCAACCGACGGAGACCCCTTACTAACTCGACCACCGCGAAACTTCCCGGACACGACTCAGCCAAAGCGATGTTTTATTTTTATACGCAAATATTTACATTGTACAAAGTACCTATAACTTGAGCACAGAGCGTGTGCTGGTTGCAAAATATTCAGTCCCTACGAATACTTGTCAGTGTTTCGTTCTGCGTATTTTGAGTTCACGTTTTGTGTGTCGAGTTGAACACTGCACACTTTTCTTATACCTTGCTTGTAAAGTTTGGCCGACGTTACAAGAAAAATACAAAAAAATTGTCTTCAATGTACCGCCAGGCCTCCCCTTGCCCAAGAGACTGCTCCCGATAGATGTAAGTTGATAGATTCTTACGATGAACTTGCGATGTATTACGGACCAATAAATGATTACAAGCAAAGTGGTGGCTAACCACGTTAACAAATTGGTTTCACTACCTAGGTATATCCCCCTGTTACATTTAGGTACCCATTCTTACAACAAACATATACATTATTGTTGAAAACATTTTAACTTTTAGCAACCAATTTCAAGTACCATCTATACTATACTATAACAAATACAATATCTCTTCATACATTCGTATTGCGAACATGTTCCCTTATTTAAATCGGTTAGTACCAAACGCATCTTTTCAATCTTGGTAAAGTCCCAGATATGAATACCACACACACACAGCATGGACAACAAACAGCTTGTGGCGGATTTTCCCCGCACTACTTTTGATGTATCAATCGAGAGATTTAAGCGCATCACTAGCGGAGAGGCTCTAAGATGGACGATACCTACGCACGGACTTGGAAGGGAGGTGTGCTTTCATTAAATCATTAAATTTGGGTGAATAAACTATTAAAACCATTGTGCCGTGTGTTAACTTATCGTCGCCTTCACCCTATGCACACCATACCCCAAAAGCTTAAGGCCGGGATTCCTCTGTCGCTGACGTCGGTCGCGTACCGTCAGTCGCGTAGCGCGCTGACCATCAGCGCCAATGAAAACATCCATAGTGCGATACTGACCGCTCCACGGTACAGACGTCTCCAAGTGGATTTGTTGTGGATTTGTGAAGCGGAGTTTGAATTTGGGATATTATTATGAACCCGTTTATAAATTGTTTAGTTGCTGCAGCATACTTACGCAAGCGGAGACGGCGTCAATATAGAAAAAAAAGATATCACATTCACCCAATTGTTGCTGATAGGGTGACGAATGGTGAATTTTCTACTATATTTGAAAAGCTACGTCAGGACGAGGAAAAGTTTTTTAATTATTAATAACTTAATAATTAAAAATAAATAAAATACGGCGCGTAGCAACTCGCGCGCCGCTGATGTCAGCTTTACAGTGTGCTGCTTCATAGAACACAATGTATATTCGTACGCGCGACCGACATCAGCGACCGACATCAGCGACAGAGGAATCCGGGCCTAAATGCAAACTATGAGGAGAGGGGACTTGTTGTACTCTCGCAGTTGCCTAGCAACGAAAATACAAGCTTGTGACCTAGGTGACAGAACTATACAAACAAAAATAAATAGGTTAAGCATCAGGGTATTTAGTTTCTAGAACTATATTTTATAATAATTTGTGAAATGACTAAGGTTTTAATTTAGTGATAGAACATTTTAAGTTAGGAACATAGGTATTTAGATTTTTTTCTTTGAAAGCAGTATAAGAACAACGGCTAAATGTTGTTTATCTCAAAGGAATAATGTATCCAACTAACCCCATATAAAGCGAAATCAAACCAAGTTCTTACAAGACTGTGAAGTGATCTTGATAAAATGGCTTGTAAGACTTCATACGAGTTGCATCATCAATTTCCGCGGCTCGCTGAGGAGTCTGGCTTTACATTCAACACTCATCGACCTCGAGTTCACATCGACTGGAACAAAATAAGTAAGTAAATCTTCTATATAGCATGCTTGCTCTTATATATGCACTAAGTAAATAAAGAATCGAACCACGGTTTGGTCTTTAACTAGAGAACCTACCGCAACGAAACAATCATACACTCATACAAAGATACGCACACATTACCCTCTTTGGCATTCCGTAGTCGATTAAAAAATGGGTTTACCTAACACTTAAAAAAATAATATTTTATTCAAATTATATTTCTTTCCATATCTTAAAGCGAAGATAAGTTATCCTTGAGCCTCCACGGAGCAGGCCGTGGTTTATAGTGTGGACACCATTGTGAATCTTGAGTTTTTTTCTCGTATACCTATAATGTTAAGTAGGTACTTATTTAATTCTGTAATTTTTTTTTATATAGGTATTTAATATTTTTCTTAAATAAATTTCGTAAAAGTTACAGTACTGTTTGTGTACGTTTCAGAACTAATAGATATCGAAAGCCTTATTCGAGACCGCAAGTTTATACTCATCGAACATCATCTCAATGACGTAAGTTCCTTCCTTATACATATAAATTAATATAAGTAGATACTTATTTTAAAATCTATGTAAGTATTATCCACCGGGACTTTATGTTATGTGGCTCTGTATGTTACATTTTTATCTAGATTCTGGACTGCGTGTTTGAATCAGAGTTCGATATAAGAATACTAGATGAGGGTGTCATGAAGATGTTCCGCCTCGCCCAACTTGCTCTGGAGTATCAACAGTTTTGCAGACATTATCTAGATCGCAGTGTATTCGTGTTACGAGAAGAGATAACTTCAATAGCTCATGTAAGTTACCAAACCGGTATATTTATTAATTATCAGGAACAACTTAAATTATTATCATTTACTTCAGGAATTAGATATAACTAAGAATCAACTTCAAGAAAAAGAGGAGGAACTGCGAAAGTTACGAAAACGATCACGACATTCTTACAAATCTCCATTGCCGTACGGCAACGATAACATAGCAGCTCTGATATTAAAAACTTTATCAAACAAAGGAGATGTTTTCCCGTCGACCTCCAACGCAGACGTTCATCAATATAACAAGTGTACCTACTGCGAAAAAGTGTTCATGAATCAGCTTTACTTACAAAGTCATATTGCTAGACGTCATGCAGATGCTATGGAAACTCCACAAAAAGATAGATCACCCGAACCAAACCACGAAAACGAGAAACTGAGTGCGGAAATAATGGAGTTGAAATCGAAATTAAAAGCAATGGAAGTTGTTATTGAAAACACAAAAGTTGCAAATAACACTCCTTCCACGCCTGAGCCCGTAACGCCATCAAAGACATCGGTGGTAAACGTGATTGAAAAGAAAAATACGAAAGATGCAGAAGTATCAACCAATAATGAAGAATATTTGTTAAATAAGATCGAAGAATGGAAAAGTCAAGAAAATGAAAGATATAGCAAGGAAATAACCGCTCTGAAGGCTCAAATTATGGAGACGATTAATTCAATGAAGGAGCAACAAATAGCGGCTCCTAAGGATTCAAATGTAATAGAACAGTTACAGAGCACTATCATACAGCAAGGGGCTGAAATAACAGCTCTCAAACATGAGTTGCATAATTCTGTAAGTATCCATCGTTTCATAATACTTTTCTCCTACCTAGATAAGCTAACGGAATGTATCATAATATTATCTTAATGCAGAAACTTTCTAAAGAAAAAGAAAACATAAATAAAAATAAAGAAACGGAAGCTCAAATATTGTTTTGGTCTCAACGAGTTGAAGCACAAACTAAGCAACACGACGCTTTACTTCAAAAACTGAATGAAGTAGCGAAAGATGCCAAAGAGTCTCGAGACTTAGCTAAAGCGGAAAGGGAAAGGGCTGCGCAGTTGCAAATACTGTTACAAGAAAGTCTTAACAAAAAAGCAACTACTGTTGAAACTTCTACTGACGATCTTCGCGTGGTGGGCCCTGGACGGGTAAGGTGATCAATGTGTTAGTAGAAATATGAAACCAATAAAGCAATGTTTTAATTATTCTCTTTTTTTTAAGATCCAAGAAAGCAATGAGCATCATAAAGTTAAAGTAGATAGCCAGCCGAAAATGGAAAAAAAACTGACCAACAAAACCAAGCATTTGGCTGATCGGCAAACATTTGAACATTTGCACCGAAAAGCACAAGAATTGCTAAATGTAGCTTCTATTACTTCTTCTTCCACGGAATCTTCTAGCCCAGTATTTACTAAAAATGTTAAGACTGTAACAAAAAGAGTTAAAAAGCATAAAGATGTGTCGAACAATAGCAAAAAGACTGCAAAAAATGAAATAATTGCCAAGGAGAAGCAAGCCGCAGCCAACAAGAATGATATATTGAATAAGGTTACTAAGACTGATGTGGAAGAACGCAAGGAACCAGCAAAACACTCAATGAAAGCTCAAAAAGACGTAGCTCACGTTATGTCTGGAAGGTATTATGAGTACCCATAAATAGATAGTTATGTTTAAAAATTATAAATTATATTAAACATAATATTGCTTGAATATTTTAGCCCGATGCGTATAGTTAGAGCGAAAATAACAGAAGAAGTAAATAATCGCATCGTGTCCATTGGAGTTGACCCGTTGAAAAGTAGACTTCCTCAAGGCGTATTTCAGCAACAAAAGATGGAATTACAACGACTACATGAGATTAAATCGAAGGTAAATACATAAATAATAGTGTTAAATTTAATCATGATTTACAACGTAATGTATGTACAAACTGTTATAAAATCTTTAATTACAGAAAAATCCTATGTACGAGAAAGTAAAATACGGTATCATCACAAGCTTAGACTCCAACACAGAAGTGAATAAACATAATACTAAAAACTATGAATATGCTTCCCCCAATAAAGTGACAAGTTCTTTTCGGAATATTTCTTCAGTAATATCTAATGTTAAAGCAAAGGCAATGTCTTTAGTAAAGCTTAATGAAACGTCAAATAGAGATAAGCGTAAATTTACTAATGGTGATATCGCGAAGAAAGTGATGTCTCGTCTCCGGACACCGGCGGGATCAGCAAACGAGAGTCCTGCGAGAAGTGAAGAGACACGTCACGATGTTAAAGTTATGACTAACAACGAACATCAAAAATCAAAGGCTGACACACTGAAAGACAAACACGTGCCAAATGTTAAGACAAGAAAAGAAATAGTATCAAATGTTTCAAGCTCTGAATCGGAAGAGACGAGTCAAGAAGCCCAAAATTTTAAAATACCAATTAAAGAGAGTAATCAATTGAACAAGCAATCTATTGAAAATTTGATTAAATCTCCAGTTAGACGACCATGTTCAGCAGACATAAAGACAAGGGCTTCGACTCAAAAGTTTAATGCAGATAATGGGGATCTGTTTACACGATCACAATCAACTATGAACTTGACTGAAACTAAAGTAGAACTTGGCAATACCTTAAAGCCTGATTCCGAACATCGTTACAACAGCAGTGACGATGTTGAGTCTCTGCCTGATACTCCGACTCCACGAAAGGACAAACAACTCACTGAAAGTAACCAAACTCTGAAACAGACTAAAAGCGTTTTGAAACACGCTTCATCAACCTCATCTCTAAACAAGAAAAAGGTTTTATTTGATATGGATGCTATTCAGATGAAGTCCGTGAGCGCTTCTCCTTCACAGAGCATTACAGAAAAAAGTGATAATGGAAACGAACAGTTTGAATTAGGACTTGTTAATATAGAAGGTGAAGAGTGGGACATCTCCAGGTAATTTATATCGTAGTAATTGTTAGTATTCTATGTTCGCCATCAGTTTAAATTTTGGTTTTCTTAATTTTGCTTTTTTTACAGCATTGAAAACGAACCACTGAAGAATGACACAAAAATACAAGTGAATGCGCGCACAAGCCCTAAAATCGCAGAGTTGAAACATGTGATCGAGTCTCAGCTCGCTCGCAGAAGCGACATAACTTCCACAGCAATAGTAGGGGGAGTAGACATCCTAGCCGGTCCTGCAGCTAAGCTGGCCAGCATTGGAGGTAGTAACACGAGCCTAGGAAGTTCGATACTAGACGATTCAGAAGGCATAGACAATCGTAACGCTTTCGTAAAACCTCGCAAAGTCACAGAAAAAGAAGATAGTGAGCTAGATATATCTGAATTCAGCATGGAAGGTTTAACTAGCAATAGAAAGATAATAAATGATTTCTAAACAATACTTATCCATCACATATTTTCTTACAAATAAGTAAATATAATATATTAGAATTACTACAAATTCTTGGTGTATTAATTGAACTATGCCAATAAGATATTTACCTTTCTTTTATGATCACATCCATTTTTGTTTCCTAAGTCCTCGGTTCTTTTCTATTTTCTCTCTTGAAACACGTAGTTCAAAGGCCAATTAATTACGAATGTTTTCATATCAAATGTGTGAATATGTAAAATGTGTGAAAGATAATAAAATATCGGAAAAGTTACATAAACAATATCCATATATTTCTGATATACATAAGCTAATTCATGTTTACATATTTATGTTTTAACTTAGTTTACTATATAGTTTTACATATGTATGGTTAAAAAGAAAGCTATTTTACACTATGATACAGATGTTGTAGAAACATGTATAGTTGTTATCACCAGGAAAACTAAAGCCAATGAGACTACAGCTCAGCAAATAGCTCCAGCTCCAAACAGCAAGGTTCCAACAAATAACTTCAACTTAGTAACCAGAGGAGCAGTTAGGGATTTGATCGCCATGGGCCTGGCCAGATTGGCCATCCCCAACATAGCTTTCGTAACATATAAAATCCAGCCACCACATGCATGTCTTGCTTGTCTTAAGAGAAATCTGTCTCTGTTAGTAACCTTTCACATCAACTGTCGAGATCACATAATGCAAAAAGAGAAAACTATACTACAGATTATTATAAATACAAAATTAGATTATGTATATTTTGGTGGTATATCATGTTATGCTGATATGAAATTTAACAAAATGGATATGAGTTACAGAGTTGCTAGACAGTGTTTTTTGAATAATTTAGGTTGGAAAGTGAATATTATACTGAATATATAATAATATAATTTAACTTAAAATATCTAGTCTTCTTCACTTATATCATCTTCAGAATCAAATTCATCACCCAAGAAATCATCATCATCATCATCAAATGCCAATTTATCCATACTAGATATCATTTGTTCGACTTTATTCAACACTTCATTTGATATTTGATCATTCCCATCCTGAGTTTTGCTTATGTGCCTGTTTCAAACAAAAAATCAAATTAAAAATTGGAAAGGTAAAGAAAATGTTTATTAAATCATATATTTGGAGTATAGCTTTGTATGGATGTGAGACGTGGACGATGACTCAACGGGATAGAGAGAGGTTGGAAGCGTTTGAGATGTGGTGTTAGCGTAGGATGGAAAAGATTAGTTGGACGGAAAGGGTGACAAATGAAGAATAAGAATAGGTGAGAGAGAGTAGAACATTACTTGAGACAATGGAAAATAGGAGAGGGAAGATGATAGGACATCTCATACGACATGACAGATACATAAATAATATCATGGAAGGTAAAGTTGAAGGAAAGCGAGGTAGGGGAAGGCCTATTTATGATGATGATTGTAACATATAAGTACATTTATTATGTTTATTTTTATACTATTTTTCCTATTTGGATATATTTATTAACTACGTCTTTACCTTAATATCGTCCGACGTTTTCGTTCTGGAAGTTCTTTCAACATTTGTTTCAGAATAGCATTGTTATCACTTGGCTCGGATAACTTCTCGGTTTGTTCTTCACTCTAAGGAAGACAGATTAGCATTTGTTAAGACAAGTACAAGTTGGCATTATTAATTAATTAATTAATTACTATACAATACTTACTACACCGGACTTAACACATTTAGGACAAACTTTTTTTTCTTTTGAGCAATTACCGCACAACATGTGATATGCATATTTAACACACTTCTGTTCACATCCGATGCACTTGCGGGGAGCAGTAAGAGGTTTATACTTTTTATATTTAATTTTCCAGTCCAATATATCTTTGCATCGTTGACAAACCCCATTGATTTCCAGGGAATTCAGTAATTTTGTTTTGTGACTGGTATCATGTAAGTCATTTTTAAATGCTGTTCTATTCTGATGTTTTTGAGGGCGCTTCCTATTGGAACTACCACGAGCAGTACTCATGGTTATTAATTTTATATATTTTAATGACAGACAATAAGTATAAATTCTTACACAAATATTTATTTCGAATATTTTAGTATTTTAGGTTAAGTAGAAAATGTTGAAATTGTTGAACAACAACAAACCTCAATCAACCAACACGCATCGACATATCCATACGTCATATTTGACAGTGACAAAGAATGCTAAATGATAGTAATCGATTTTTTTTTATCTGTGGCTTTCTGTGGCTTATGACAGCACGCTTTAACGTCAATGTCAATAAAATTTAACTTGGCTTTGCCAAATGTCAATGTCATGTAAGTCAAGTTTGTATTGTAAGTCAAATCAAAGAAATGAGATGAGAATTTTTAAATTTTGTTCTAAATTATGTAGAAACCTGTGAAACTTACATATTTTTTTAACAATATTCTCGAGGGTATACAAATTGATTACCTACTCATAAAAATAATGCCGGTTGCTACGTCTACGCTTGTGAAAATAGCTGCATGGGGCGGTGTTATTGTTAGCACCACCGGCTTCTATTTACAATTCGCTCTAATAGATAGGGTTAGGGGGTTTGATTATTATAAAGAGGCTTTAAAGCAGCTGAGGGCACATTCTGGAGCTGTGTATTATCTTGGAGAACCAATTAAAGATCGGCGTTTTAAATTATCTGATAGTGAAAACAACAATAGTGACGGAGAAAACGCAAGGTTTACGATCCCAGTTGTTGGCCCTAAAGACCGAGGGACTTACTACTTCTGGGCTGAAAGAGCAGATAACGAGTGGAAAATCACAAAAGCTGAATTGGAAATAAAATCAAAACCTGATGCTAGATTGGTTATTGTAAAGGGAAAATAAAATCTAAGTTTGGTAATTCTCAGCTTCATATAGATATTTTATAAAATACATTCCTATTTATTAATTGTGGTAACTACTATTTCTTAATAGTTCTTAATCTATTCAATTTACCTGTTTCAGATAAAAATGAACATGTTTGTGGGCACATCGGCAGAAAAGTTTTTCTATCACAACACTTTACTCTGCTTGGTTAGAGCTCTGCAAGGCCAAAATACGACGGTTGATCTTAGAAATGATGCCTACATATGTGGTTGCATTAGTAGTGTAGATGGGTATGTTGCTCATACATTTTTATTAATATTTTGACAACAAACTAAAATCTCATTGGGTTATCATTTTCCTTAAAAATAAAATATTTGAGTTATCTATTATACTTAACTATGTAGGTAGTTGAACAATGTGTTTGTTCCTGTCCTGCATCTTGGCATTACTAGTACTTGCACTTCCCCCGTGTAACCTGAGTTTTCAATATCTTATATGAACATTTTTACATTAAATAATACTGAATTTAATGTTTCAGATATATGAATGTTTCTTTTAAAAATGCAGTTTACTGTAATCCACAAGGGGAAGAGTTTTCGTTTGATAATATATTCATCCAAGGGAGGAATATAAGATATGTGCATATCCCTGAACATGTGAGTTAAAACAGGCATTGTGTTTGGTTTATTTACCTTTAGACTTAGATTATTATTTTTATTAAGGACTTTTCTGTGATAGATGTATATAGCTACAATTTTTTTCTGTTCCAGTTATCAATAAAAACACTGATAAAGAATGAATTGAGATCATCAAAGAAACCCAAAGTGCCGAAACCGGTTCAAAAATCATTGAAAGTAAAAAAGGCTATGAAACAACATATGGAAACAGTTGCTTTATTAGACACCTAATCCAAGAAATTATGTGCATTGTTGTGTTAGGATATTCCTCATATTTTATTACAATATTGTTGATTATGGTATTCTAAGCATACTGATATTAGTTAGAAATATAGAATTTAACTGATATATATTGTTTACTTATTGTTATACTTTAATTTCTATACATTTTCTGAAACAGCTCATCAGACTTATAATTTTAACCGATTCAATGCGGAGGGCATTTTAGCAAACTTCTATGCCTGGAGGCTAACAAAATTTTCGTGGCTCCTCAGAGGCGCCCAACGCCAGGAACTATGATGGCACCTCTGGGGCGCCATCCGCCATGAAAACTACTTATCGTGTTTTCTTTTTATTTTTACGTGTTTGTAGTTCAGTTGCCATCCGAAATTGATCATAAGTGGTCGATTTATTGATTTTGTGTGATTAAAAGTAAAAGAAACGTGTATTAATCGATATGGAAGATATGTAACTTAGTTTTATCAGAAGTCATAAACATTTTGTGACAAACCTAAATTGACAACTGCGTCCCGCGTCCTCACCAACATAACTGGTCCTACTAAGACGTGATAAATAATTAATTGGTATTATTTTACATATCACTAGTAGGTACTCGTCTAAACCAAGCTTCTTTTTTCTAATTTAGATTTTACGACAACTCTACATATTGCCATAAAATACACAATCTCTTCTGTGTTGTTGTATGATGTTTACTGTAAGTAGCTAATTAATATTTCTCTTGAAAAGGTTTACTACCCCTGAAGTTAGCTATTACACGCAAAATTAACAAACGAACACTGTAGGCATACAGTATAAGCCGAAATAAGACACTTTTATTTAGGGAAAACGTCTGGAAAACAACATTTAAACCGAGTTGTAAAGGTATACATTTTGGCACCTGTCGGGTGCCACACGCCAGTAACTTATAACATTCAATGGCGCCTCTGCGGTGCCATCCGCACTGAATCGGTTAATTTGAATCAATTTAATAAAATTTAACAAATCTGTCGAGTGTTTCGAGTGCGATAAACATCACATCAAAGCTCAAAGGGTTACACCTATACTAATATTATAGAGGTAAAATTTGTACGTTTGTTTGTTTGTATGTTCGAGCTAATCTCAGAAATTACTAGCCCGATTTGAATAATTATTTTTGCAATGGACAGCCACATTCCACAACGGGAAGGTTATATATAAGCTATTTTTTATCCAGAAATTCTAACGGGTACGGGCACTACGCGGGTAAAACTACGGGGCGCTGCTAGTTATTCATTAAGTAATAGGCCGTGAATAACGTAAAAACAAATTTATATTTATTACCTACATATAATTATTTTCCATACCTTTGTCACATTTACACATAATATTCCAAATACTATTGAAAGGGGATTCATAGAACTTACAGCTACTTTGATTTAATATGATGTTAGGTTTACTTTGAGCAAATTTGCATACTGTTAATATAATAATTTTAAAAAAACAATCTACTGATCAGGTGGGTAAAAATTGAGTAATGAGATAAGTTACATTGGTACATCAGAGTAAGAAATCAAAGTAAATACATGGTTGTTCTATGTTTCTCCCATTTTATATAAATCTAGTGCAGCGATAATACTGCGGGGGCATTATCAATTCATTGGAGATCAATTAGGTAAATTCTAATAAAGTCCTGCCATATTCTGCTTTAAGCAGTCATATAATATAATAGGATGTATACATTCAACAATTACACTTCAGATATCTCTTAACTCACAGGATAGGCAGAAATTACATTTATTAATGTACTTGTTGATTTATACTAATATTACTTACATTTAGGCAGGGGTTTTACTTCTATTTGAGTAAAAAAATATCAGCGCTATTACAACTATACATGTATAAAAATATTTTCAATTTGGTTCATTGTTTTGGTCCTTCCTGCCGGTGTTATAGTTTCCTTCTGAATTTAAATTCAGTGGATGTAAAGTGTTATTTTCTGTTTTATCTTTAGCAGTTTCCCTCTTTTCCTCACAATTATATCTGAGAGGAGCAGGCACAAATATTTGCGGCGACTCGGTGCGCGCTTTAGATGTGGGTGTGCGTGCAGGGTACGCGGGCAAATAGAACTTCGGTTTCTCAAAATTAAAACTATTCATTTTACTCTCTTGGAACGCCTCATCTTGATTCGCCTGTTGGTTTGTATACAAGCTTTGAGAATTCACGAATGTTTGAATATAATTGTTGATCGCTAAATTCTTAAAGTCGTAATTGTCTTTGCCGGGCGGCGGCAGATTGCAAGGCGAATGAATTTTAAATGTGTCCAGTTGATCGTTCTGCGTGTAGTTTTCTTTCGGTCCTGTTTTGGAGACGTTACCTATAGAGACGTTTGTGTTCTGAGGTTGTTGCACGATGACTATCTCTTTGAACTGTGGCTGTTTGCTTTCAGATCTAGTTGAGTGGTTGTCGGGCCGTTGGAATATTTCCGTGTTTTCCTTGTAGGATATCACTTGAGGATTGGAGTTTGTCTGCGAGTCGGGCGTCTGGCTGCAGAGGTAGTTAGACTGGTTGATGCTCGTGATGATGGACGTGGGGCTCGGGGACGACTGCATCACACTGGGCCGCTGGACAGCGTTCGGATTGAGCGCACCTGGAGACAAACGAAACACTTACATATCAATGCAATTTTCCATAAATAAAACAACTCTGCTTTTGAATTGTCTGTCTCAGCAGGGCAAAGGGAAAGTCCCATGGCGTCATAAAAATAAAGTTAAGCTTTTTAAAAAAGTCACATACCTTGAGGTTTATACTTGGCTAGGAGGGCGTAGACTTGCTTGATACGTTCGATATTGACCTGCGATGCTTTCGTGTGGTCGACGATGGGCATCGGGTAGTCGCAGCCGATGATGCACCGAGCGGTCGTCTGCACTGACTCGGGCGCCACCCACGGCTCGTGGATGTAACGTGTCGGCATATTCTTCAACGCGGGAATGTATCGCCTGCTCGGAAGGGTTGAAATAAGTTAGCACACTGAGAGGACTGAGCGCACCAAAGATCCTATTAGCTAAAGAGCTTCTGGCTCTCTGGGCCCCAAATCATGGTACTGGTGTATATTCATATTAGTTATGCTTCCATTAAGGCAGCCAAAATAATATGTACAACTGTTATGTACAATCGACAAATCAAAATGAACTTTAGTATGTTGGTGTTACAGGATAAAATTTGACTTTTTTAGACTTGTTTAGAACTTTTTACAAAATTGTTACCTTATAAAATCTCCATTAGGATCAGTTTTTCGTCCGAATCTCACGGGGCAGTAACAATGGAAGAATTGTTGGAAGAATGACGAGCACGATAGCCACATCCACATGCCAGCGTTGACCGACCAATCAGCGTCGAGGAGTAGCTCGTCAAACACCTGCCGACAAGAGGAGAGTGTGGTGAGCAAAAGAGATGGTTAATTAGTACGATAGAGTTAGAGCATGCAGGTTAGCTTGAGGCTAATATACTTAATTGTACCTTTGCACCAGAGCCATTCATAGCGATGGTGAAAACGCATGGATAAGCTTCATTGTAAATAAAATAGGATAATAAACATAGCATAACTCTGGTGGAAAAGACATCCATATTATCTTTATTATTCGTTATCTATATATAATATAATATTCTAATATTCTACAAAAATATATAAAGATCGCAAATTGAATTCATCCACTCATATACCTCAAGCTATTGACTGAAAAGAGAAGACCATATTTTTTTAGCTGTGATGTTCCAATTAAATTAGTAAATACGACACTAAAATTGCCTGCCCCAATCGGCATCTAAACTAAACAAATAGTTTGGTAGGTACAATCAAATTAATGTAACATGTCCCTTGTGACAAATACCATTCCAATACAATTTTAGTCAAAATTAAAGTAAAAACGTATAAATTGTACTGAAATGATAGTTGTCTTCAGTGTTCTTTTGTTGAAGATATAGTGTACGACAGTCAAACCAAAAAAAATTACATTATAGTAAAAATGAGATAATATCTTCAATCTATTGAGTAAATTTACATACTTAATTAATAAGTTAATGTAAACTTAAATTAATAGCATCTAAAATACATAATTTAAGTTTACATTTCTAATGATATAATGGTATGGTGATGATGATGATAATGACCAACCTACAGAAGTCGACAGGCGGTTGCGACAGCGCTGAGTCGCAACCGTTGGTGTCAGACAATCAGCTGAGAGTCAACACGAAGCCAACATTAAGTCGAACATGTGCATTCCTTCACGTGCAGCTGTCCGTTGACATCCATTTAAACGTTTAATACACATAAAATTTTCCTTGCCTTCATTCCTTCTTCCCATGATATCCAGAGATCGCCTCTGGTCAGAAAACAAGCAACAGCGTGCCGTGCCAAGTGATGTATCCAACCTTCCTCTCTCAGTTGTATCATTATAGCATCGATCCACGGGTATCCTGTCTGACCCTGTAAAACATAAATGTCTATTATCTCACTCAAAAATTATTTATATGTCGGAGCGTGGCATCAGTGGCGCCACACCAGATAGCGGTTTATAACGTCACTACATTATTTTTAGTCTGTAGAAGTTTAAGAGTAGTTTGTAAATTCAGTTGACTGATGGAATCGGTAGTGTTGTTATTCCGTGACGTGAGTTCTATCTTCGTGGTGTAGTCTGTGGTATGAGAATAGACTATGTTAAGTCTGTGGTGTTACGCACTATGACAGTTGTTCGATAGAGGGCTGTGAGCTTGTTTGGTGGTCTGTGGCAGTGAGTGAGTGAGTCTATGATATGAAAAGATGAGACATTAGAGTTTTGGAGGGAAATGGGGACGGTTGGATGGTGATCGGATGGGAAACGTAGATTGGAAGGATGAGGTGTTGACGACATCACGATCGTATTGCGAATCGAGTATAGAATAGGGAAAAGATATTCTATGGCGTGGACAGGACGACTGATGGGGTGAAGGGAGGTCGTTTAGGTTCCATCAATTAATTGAATCTAGACGTATCCTAACTGTAATCTGTAATCCATGATGATCGTGTGTAAAATACAAGCAATGTCATTGTAATGAAGTCCTGTGAGTTATTATTTCAAGACCAAGACCTAGGAATCATAAGATATCTGATGTTGTATTGGCGGTATAATGCTCGTGCTTATCCTGATGTGACATGACCCCAATAGTGGGATAATTATCGCTGTTTCCCCGACATCAGAAGTGGGATTAAGATCGCTATTGCCCACCGAGCGTTCAGCAGAGAATGATAAAGATCGCTATTGCCCACCGAGCGTCCAGCAGAGAAGGATAAGGATCGCTATTGCCCACTGAGCTTCCAGCAGAGAAGGATAAAGATCGCTATTGCCCACCGAGCGTTCAGCAGAGAATGATAAAGATCGCTATTGCCCACCGAGCGTCCAGCAGAGAATGATAAGGATCGCTATTGCCCACTGAGCTTCCAGCAGAGAATGATAAATTTCACCATAGCAACTGAGAGATTGGTGCTGAATATCATATCGCCATGGTGTGGTATTTGGAATTTGGATGCTATATTCCCACGGGTGGACGAAACATAAACGATGTAGTCCACATAACTACGGCGTTGATGGAAAAATGGCTTCTTATGATTTGAGAAAGAAATTTAAGATTTGTTATTTGTTACTGGAATCGACGACGGCGACGACGACGACGGGATTGAAATTCATGTACCTTCCACTGGATTATGAAGCTCGTGGTATTCAGAGATATGTCTGAATCATCATCCCAACGACTATGGTGCTTTACGTAATGTTTATTTTGCAATTGGTTATAAAACTTGGAATGTTCTGTGAGTATAGTTAGTTAGTTTTCTACTCTATTGTGGAGTTAAGAAGGTAATTATGAGCTTCCGAAAGAGTCAAGTTTAATCTTGTACGTAATGTGATATGTTCTAATATGTTTTCTTATTTTCATGTTGGATCAATGCTGGTAATTATTGCGAGCGTTGATGAACCTCGTCTAGGGAGGAGCGTGGTTCTCTTCTCGGTCCTGTTACCTGAGGAATATGAGGGGTTGCGGCATTCCAAATTGTTCAAGAATCTATCACGACAAATTCACATTGGATGTTAAATTGGTGATGTATTGCGGTAATGATTGGTTTGTTGGGAAATATCCGGTGAGCTATTTTGTGATATTTGAGTCGGTTAACATTGAGAGTTTTGTAGTGAATCTTCGTACCACTTGATAAAGTAGAAAGCTTATTGAAAGTATTTTGGATGTTTATTCCGTTGTAAAATATGAGAGTATGAGTAAGGGTTTCATGTGAATATGTGACTTATTGAGTTCAATGTTCGAACTCGGCGATGGTCGTGGTCTGGATTGACCGTACTGTGGAGTGGTCTGCTGAGACCGTGTGTTGTTGAGCAATGTGATTGCTCGTCGGCTGGTTGCCGTGACTAGACGTGACTAGACAAGCTTACTGTTACTTACTCATGGCTCATATTGTAATGTGCATTTGAGATTAATAGTCTATTGAAGTTAAAGTTGAAAATGACGTGGTACCTAGTATTCATGTGTTACATAGCATTGAAGATTCCCGATTGATAATAATTGTAATTAACTTTTGATTGAAATCAAGAATTTAAGGAAGAACTAGCTTCTTAATAGTCAGGTTGACCGAGCGAGTGCAAATTACTGTGGCCGCGAGGTTTAGAGGAGAACGAGTACACAATATAGTGTCATTGACTGGTATAGGAAAATGCCTGAAGGGCAAGTACCCATTGTTAGTGATTCTGAGCCTTGTGAGGATGAACTGTAGTCACTTTTGACTGTGTGGTAACTAGTTGTGCGTGTCCTCTTGAGTCTGGGTGGTCACGGGGATGATCACGGGTGGTCACTGGGATGATCACAGGAGCGGCTGATCACAGGGATGATCAGGGCTATGGGTGATCACTGGGATGATCACGGGAGTGGCTGATCACAGGGATGATCAGGGCTATGGGTGATCACTGGGATGATCACGGGAGTGGCTGATCACAGGGATGATCAGGGCTATGGGTGATCACTGGGATGATCACGGGAGTGACTGATCACAGGGATGATCAGGGTCATGGGTGATCACTGGGATGATCACGGGAGTGACTGATCACAGGGATGATCAGGGTCAGGGGTGATCACTGGGATGATCACGAGAGTGACTGATCACAGGGATGATCAGGGTTATGGGTGATCACTGGGATGATCACGAGAGTGGCTGATCACAGGGATGATCAGGGTTATGGGTGATCACTGGGATGATCACAGCCAGTCACAGGGATGACTGCGTATTAGGGCTACGGGGATAGCCGGACAATAGAGACACACACACTTGACCTTTACTTTGATTTGAGATTAATTTGATTTTTAATGGGTACTTGTGCCTGACGATGTTCTAGTATTATGTTGAGATAAGCAATGTGAAAGTATTTTGTGGAAGTAGAGTTATTTAGGTCAGGAGTGAGCGAACGATGGTGATCGTTACACGTTGAAAAGCTTTGAACTCTAAACGTACTTACAAGTATGCACATGATCGTGTTAGGAAGATGCCTGTGGGGCGGGTAACAGCTGACTCAGACGAAGGTGGAGACAGTGAGGTTGATTAAGCTGTTGATTGTTACTGGGTTTTTATGTCGGTGGGTCAGTCTGAGACCGCACCAGGGTGCCGTAGCTGTAGCCCGTTAGAAGTCGGTGTCTACTACTTGTAGTAGTCCGTGGGTACGCAGTAGGCGGTAGCCCTGGGTAGTGTGGTCGGGTCTTGCCCGGTAGCGAAGACCGTAGAGTCATGGGACGACTCGGCATTCCGAAATGGAAGTGCATAAAGGGCAAATGCGTTTGCTAAATCTTGTGTTGTGACCACGAATAAGGGCTCAGTAGCAAATCAATTGTGATTAAATTGTTAATTGTGTGTGAATAATGAACCAGAGTCTGTCACTGTTGCTGGCCTCAGGGTTTTGGTAGATGAAACGTTATCATAATTTACTTTGTGATTTCTTACGCAAGATGCCAGTAGGTCATGTACCAGTCGAAGTTGATGTTAATAGTGATTCTGATGAGGATGAGTAAACTTGTTTTGGTGGAAACTCGAGTAAGGACTCTATCGGCCGTATTGTGTTCGACCGTACCAGTAGCTATTACGTAGTCGTAGCCCGGTAGAAATCGGTGTCTCTTGGGGTAACTCAAGCAGTCCGTGGGTGCGCGGTGCGCGTTTAGCTCTGGCGGAGGTCGGGGTCTGCAGAGGCATAGTGTGCAGTCACAGGGTGATGCACGTATGCGATCCACTTGATGGATATGCATAGTGTGAGAGCAATTGCGATTGCTGGTCGGCTGGAGAGCCGTGGCGATAGAGGGGCTTACTCTTGTGAAGTTTAGATTTGTGTGGTTAATTAAATTGTGTTAATTTGTTGTTACAAGCGACAGTGGTACATGGCTCTGGTTGATGTTTTTTTTATGGCTTTGGTTTTTATTCGAGTAATTTAAAAGAAAAAACTATACAGTTACGAAGTTTCTTTATTTGAGTTGTGTGTAGAAATATGATTGGTCAGAAGTGGCCGAGGCGAACAAATACTCTCGTTGGTTATTTCTGTGCAGGTTAGCCAACACACGAGGACGTGTGCTAGCAGGATGGCCGTGTCGGAGCGTGGCATCAGTGGCGCCACACCAGATAGCGGTTTATAACGTCACTACATTATTTTTAGTCTGTAGAAGTTTAAGAGTAGTTTGTAAATTCAGTTGACTGATGGAATCGGTAGTGTTGTTATTCCGTGACGTGAGTTCTATCTTCGTGGTGTAGTCTGTGGTATGAGAATAGACTATGTTAAGTCTGTGGTGTTACGCACTATGACAGTTGTTCGATAGAGGGCTGTGAGCTTGTTTGGTGGTCTGTGGCAGTGAGTGAGTGAGTCTATGATATGAAAAGATGAGACATTAGAGTTTTGGAGGGAAATGGGGACGGTTGGATGGTGATCGGATGGGAAACGTAGATTGGAAGGATGAGGTGTTGACGACATCACGATCGTATTGCGAATCGAGTATAGAATAGGGAAAAGATATTCTATGGCGTGGACAGGACGACTGATGGGGTGAAGGGAGGTCGTTTAGGTTCCATCAATTAATTGAATCTAGACGTATCCTAACTGTAATCTGTAATCCATGATGATCGTGTGTAAAATACAAGCAATGTCATTGTAATGAAGTCCTGTGAGTTATTATTTCAAGACCAAGACCTAGGAATCATAAGATATCTGATGTTGTATTGGCGGTATAATGCTCGTGCTTATCCTGATGTGACATGACCCCAATAGTGGGATAATTATCGCTGTTTCCCCGACATATATTTATTTATATCACAAAAATTAAATATAGATTACGTACATGCATTCTATAGATAAGTCAAATTGTTTTCGTAGTTGTTGCTATGTCAGAAGTCGGTACGTTTAATAAAAACTGATATGCGTCAGGGGGACTACCGGAGTATTTTGTTGAACAATGACGTAATGTGTTACTTTTAATAATGATACGTACACTTGCCCACTTGGCTAATGCTTCCTGGTTTCTTTCCCAAGGTATTTGCACACATATGGGGTTCCCTTCCATTCTGTCGAAGTTGGGGTTACGTGTGGCGGCGCAGTAGAAGAACTCGCGCCATAGTATCTGACCGTGCAGCGAGAGCGGCGGCCTCACGCGTTTCACTCGCTTGTACAGTTCGGTTAACTGGTAATAGAATAATCTCGTCGACAGGCAGCCGAACCTAAAACAAAATATTTAGATAAACAAAGAAGTCTCTTTGTTGAACTGATTCAAACATGAAGCACCATACTGAAAAGCTATTCAGTATGGTTTGTTTATTTTAGGTCCCAACATACTTTCCCATATGTGTTTGTGACACTGGTGTGCAAAGGTGTTGTTGTTGCTCGTTTTTCTGACTTAAATTCGCAGCGTGGTAGCTCACGGGCCACATGCCACAAACGTGCCGAGAAGCGTACAAAAGAAGCTGAAGCCATTAGGCTGCTACTTTCAATGAACTTTGTTTTTTGAACAAAGTTTTGTGTAGGCGTGTAATCAAGTGGCGTTTTGTAGCATGTGGTTAAAACGAAATTGTTGTTTCAAGGTATTACACAGGCATAACATTTTTAGACAGAGTTTATACCATTATCATTTATCAGCATGGATTGTGGCGCATCCTTGATTTGGGGGGAGGTGTTTCTATGATAAAATCTGACTTGTGAATCTGCCACTGACGATTACAATTAATTGTTTGGAACTAACTGACTAAAACTGACCTCAAATACGGCGACAGCCCCGTCTGGCTGGCCATGAGCGACTGGGGCGTCATCTTGGGCCGGCCGAAGGACGCCACCCAGGCCTTGCGCTCGAGGTGCCGCTCCAGGCGCGCCAGCGCCTCGCTCTCGCCGCCCACCCACACCGGGGGCTTCAAGTTGTCGATATCGAACCCTAAAACGATTAAATATAACATTCTTATTTTACATAGCATAGACCTTTTCTTTGGTTTACCGAAATTTTATAAGATTCTTATACGAATTGTGAACTTTTCTATAGAATTGCTCTGTCTGTATGTAAACAGACTAACGCGTCGCGCGCGCTTTTATCAAGAAGATTTGTTAGTGTGTATTAAAGAAAAACTTATTAGAATAGGATTAGGGGCTAATTTTAAACAAGCACAAGATTAAATATCCATATTTACAAAACCATTAACTGAATATTTTTAAAGAGGCGCATTGAATACCTAACATCACCTTTAGGGTAATTTTGAAGACTTGTAAATACGAATATGCCTCAAGACTTGTTGGACGTTGAATCTTCTAATAGATCTTCGTTTATCGCCCAGATATTTCTAAAACATAAGTAATTCGTAACATTTTGTTGCATATGTTATCTTATCACCAACAGACAAAAACGATGATGGTGAGAAATAAATGATTAAAATGATTGCTATTCCACTTGATAATTTCATCAATTACCGAAATTGAATATATAAATTTACTTCAAAATGTGGGTTCAATATAAATCAAGTAAGTACAGTAATAGTGGTAGACAGTTGAGTTAGTAGATTTGCTCTTGGAAAAGATAAAAACATATGTTTAGCATAACTAGGGTTGCTTAATATGTTGAAAAGGAACGAGCAATTCCAGCCATTTGCTTTCAATTGGAAGTGTCTGACTTTCCCTCCACTTAAAAATGATTTGCCAACTTGTACAACTACTGTAGTTAATCGATTAAACAATTTAAACATACCCTGCCACAGAGGCAGATCCAGGATTTCAATTGAGTGGGAAGGAGCTTGGCTCCGGTAAAGTGGAGGATTTTAGTTTGGTGAAGGTAAGGATTATGAAGGGGAATATTTTTTAATTAAAGAAGTCTAATAATTTAAAAGGAGTATTGAGCTCTGTAATCTAATCACCCTGGATCCACCACTGCCTGTCCTGCCTTCAACATAAATAGTTGTAACAACGAACCGAGTTCCTCGAGTGTGGGCACCCCGAACTTATCGTCGTGGTCGTCGGCGACCGGCGTGGTGGCGCCGTTGAGCGAGCTCGACGAGATGGCGGCCTCGGCCGGCGGCGGCGGCGGCATGCTCGCGATCAGCGCCTGGAACTGGTGGTACGTCAGCGGAGCCTTGCCGCCGTTGCGCTCGATGATCCTAGATAAAAAAAAAACTACTATTAGCACGAGCACGGTGGGGGCACGGGCGTGGCACGAACACGGACATAACCAGTGTTCAGAGATTACATACCTATTATTTTGCTAACGTTTATTCGTTAGGAATAGTGCATAGCACCACCCACATTATTACAACGCCTACAGGCTGCGACGCCCACGCAAAACCTTTTGATAAATAAATATCGTGTTGGTATATCTGATAACTTACTTATCCAATTTATATAAGGTGTGCGATACACGGGAGGTGACGGTAATGCCGACCTCCCGGCACTTGGACATGATGTTGTGGTCCCGGACGCGGCCATAAGGCTCGGGGTCCTCCTCGAACGTGAGCGCCGTTGTGCCCCATTCTTTAAATAACTTTGGCAGAGCATCAGCCGGCTGCCCGCGGACCACAAAGAGACGGGAATTGAGTTTCTTTAAACTACAATCTAAATCCTCCAGGCATTGCAAGAGGAATCTGCGAACAAACATCCAGATAAATCGTTAAGACAATCCGTGAAAAAAAATCGAAATCTGAAAACCTCATAATTTTTATAAATACTATATTAAATATCAGCACTTCGTGACGAAGGTGTAAGACCGTGACAGATAGAGGCTTGGAAGAAGCAAGTATTTAAGAAAGACGTTTCAGAAAGTGTTCACAGCAGAAAGATGCATTGAATAGAAGTCACAGTTGCGTAGTTACCTCCACTTATTAATCCCGACATTGGAGGAGCTGGCGAACCAGGGGTCTATGATGAAGACGCATCTGAAGGTGGTCGCGTTGGCGAGTCCTTCCCGCAGCGAAGGGTTGTCATGCAGACGCAGCCCCTTGCGGAACCAGTGCACGATGTGCTTGCCCGCCGCGGGCGTTGCCGCCGGCGAGGTCCTCGCCGTCGCCGGTTTAACAGCACTCGACATAATTATGTCGTCACCCACATTGTACTACCTACAAATTAATTATGAAGTTTGAGTTACCTAGTTACTGACCAATGCTGGTCTAACAAACAAAACATTACAACCTATCAAATAAAAATTAAGTAAACTAAATGTAGACTTGTTAAGCCATAATAATCATATTTACAATAAATATTCCAATTACTAACAGTTCCTGGAATAAATTACATTATGATTCTAATCCAAACAAAAAAGATTGTCGAAACAAGGCAAAATACGAATTGAGCAAGAAAGAATCCTTTGAGATGCAAACTTGAGTTCAACAACATAAATACAACCAAAATACGCTAAAAAAATCCGAACTTTACATTTCACAACCTTCAGTACAAACAATTCCAGTTTCTTGTCTAAATAAAGACTTGCAAGAAATGACTTGCGAAATTTAGGGTTTATAATCAGTTATAAAACTTTTTGTAATAAGTTAGTCATATTGGAAATTGCCCATGTTTAATAATTTGCAAGGACTAGAAAGTTTCATATGATTTGTTACTTTACCACACACAAATATAAAAAGGCAATTACTTTATAAAGGCAATTACTTAATATAAAAAACAAACTCTAAGCAAAAGGAAGCAAACTGACTGAGGAGAGATCTGTAATTTATAGTATTACGATTTTACAGTGTCAACCTGCCTAAATATAAAAAGGAGCAGAGAGATATTATTATAAAGAGAGGGTTGGTGATCTCAAACTCAAGCCATGTTGAAAAGTAGGAAACATGTTTCTGCTCGACGCTTAGGGACATTTTAGTCTAAAATTCTAGCAGAAAAGGGTAAACTGTGAGTGAAGCGACGAATTTACACATGGGCTAGGAAACAGTTGATTATATATAAATTGATCCAATCTAATAAACACACACCTGTATTTTTAGCAATAATATTAGTACTGACCTGACTGGTCACAATAATATTTGAAATCTTTACTATTATTATAAAGAAGAAGTAAATAACTTTGTTTGTTTGTAAGGGCTAATCTCAGAAACTACCACTCTGATTTCAAGAATTATTTTTTTAACAGACAGCCACTTTCAACGGGAAGGTTATAGGGTATTTTCAATCCCGAAATTCCCACGGGAATGGCAACAATGCAGGTAAAACTATGAAGTAAATTGTAAAAACAAGATAAGTTTCTTGGTCGTTGGGTCACATGTAGTATATGGTTAAGTGGTAATGAGAAAAAGATCACCTGTTTTATTCACATTTTTTACAATAAGTCCTGGAACAACCAAGTTGTGTTTTTGTGGTAGATAGAAGTATGTAATTATTTACCTAGTAAATAAAAATAGTTTACAGAGTCTGCGAAAATAAATAGAACATAATGGTTTATTGATGACCTATTGCCAGGTATTTTATTCTATAAAATAATTTGAATTAAATTAGGTACCTAATAATACCAGATATTATTACCATAAATCAAATAATATGTACAAGTTGCATTACATAGGAAACATGAGCACGCCAGAATCAATAAAGTATTCCATGTTATTGCATGTAATAGTATCTCAATCGGTTAATTAATAAAGTTATGTAATATAATAGTTTATATGTGTGAGTATGCTATTTACATTATGTTGTAAATGTCATGAGTCATTTGTTTACCCACAGTTTGCCCAACGTAGATAGAATGTTAATAATAATTATATTATTTTGGATACATAATGGTTTCTAAGGATTCATACTAAATGAAAAGACAATTACAAATAACAAACATAAATTACAAGGTCAAACAATATGTATGGCTCTTAGATTTGTGAAATTTTAATTGAATGCTTTGTTTGGGTAGCATCAATAGAGAAAGATAGTCTGTAAAACAAAACCAATACTTACCAATAAATGTAATTACTGAAATGCAGTGGGTTACTATAATGACTATTCAAATGCACTCAAGTAGTAACACACAATAGTATTCAAGGGTTATTAGGTAACAATAAACTGTGCCTAATTGACACCTTCACTAACAGCACAACACTACTTTTCTCGATCAATTTATTATCTCGTATCACCAAAAACTATTTACGAACACTACTGTATTATGAGCCTGAACCTTAGTTAACGTAAATTCATTCCTTCTAGAACGTTTAGAATAAATTACGTCGACACACTTAGTAAGGAAGCAATCTCAGAAGTGGCGTACAGGCGTACAAACTACTGAATTATGAGAAATATAGAAATGTCAGAACAGTCCACGCCGCATGCAACGTGACTACAACGTGACCTAATTGTTTTATAATAGGTAGGCTATAGGTAGGTATTTTGTTGATAATAGCATAAACAAGTACGGGGAAACTCAGTATTCGAAAGATTTTACACATTAACACCACTTTACAGAAAAGACGACGCTATCTTTAACATGTATACAATTATTAAGCTTCACGTCCACAGTTATTAGAAATAAATGTAAAATTATTTTGTTTTTAAAATCTTAAATCTTAGCAGAAATTAAGTCAAGGCAGACATGAATGAATTGACATATGTAACTATCACTACAGGCAGACAGTGACAATAAATGACATACTTCACGTTGACAGCAATGAGCGAAAGTTCTAACAGAAAGCTACTGACACACATGCTCATTACTAGCACATAAGCTGTGCACATAAGTAAGTGTGTCGAATCGAAACATTGCTATTAATGCGCATGCTTGTATGCTCGATAATCAAAAATTGTTGTTGATTTTCAAGCGCGCTACCTGAGTCTCGGATGGAGGGAGCGTACTCTTAGCACGTCTGAAGTTCAGACGTACTTGCTTAGCAAGCCTGCTCATATGAGCAGTATCTGTTCAGCATATCTGTTGAGACTCTGAATAGGTAATACCTTAAACAAATAACAGCAGGCTTGAGTGGATTCGATTCTAAGATTTTTGACATAAACGAGTCAATAACTCATGCTTATTGGTAGCATGTTTTCAATCTAAAAAACATGCTTATATCTTGCTTATTATGACCATCTTGTAGTAGCTTTATTCAATTATTCTATAGCCCGTGACTGTAGGTCATTTTAATTTGTAAGTACATACTAGAAAAATCGCACGTTTACTAAACTTTCCTTAAACTGAAGTGGAATTTCATAAATCGAAAACTTAAATCGTGTGAAACGACCAACGACCAAACGACCAAAAATTGACGTTAACTTTTGACAGTACTGACAATTATCACCATGTTTTCATTCATTCATTCATCTCAATCAAGATTGATTGATTTCACAGATTGAATTCTTTTGGTGTTGTGTCCGTCCGAGGTGTACGTAGATTTTTTTAAATGAAATTATATCTTGAATAATCTTTCTACAATTCATATATTTTGTATTGTTCTCTACTGGATTTGTATAATTAATTAGTTCGCTAGACATTTGTATTAAGATTTGTGCGTTTGGATTACAGTGACGGTCCGTAACCATGGGTCGAGTAATTCGTGCTCAGCGTAAAGGTGCCGGGTCAGTGTTCGTATCACACACGAAGAAAAGGAAAGGAGCACCTAAACTCCGCTCTTTGGATTACGCAGAACGTCATGGGTACATCAAGGGAGTTGTAAAAGTAGGTACATAAACCGAACATACCGAATATAATAACATAACCTATCATCAAATTTTAGAAATAGTAATAATTAAACTTTGATTTTCTTATTGTAGAATTCAGTTCTTTACCAAGACGAAATATAAATATTTAGACTTCCCAGTATATCATGAATGTTATTTTGAAGTTGTAGTAGATGAGATGTATGATAGATTTATTTTGTAGGACATCATCCACGACCCTGGCAGAGGTGCTCCCTTGGCTGTGGTGCACTTCCGTGACCCCTACAAGTTCAAGACACGCAAGGAGTTGTTCATTGCGCCCGAGGGTCTATACACTGGCCAGTTTGTTTACTGTGGAAAGAAAGCCACTCTTGAAGTTGGTAAGTGTAGTTATCTCCTGTTAATTTAGCTAGATAAGAAATATTCCATGTTATACATATTAATTTAGTTTTAAACTGTGCTTTCAGGAAATGTAATGCCTGTTGGAGCTATGCCTGAAGGTACCATTGTGTGTAATCTGGAAGAGAAGATGGGTGACCGAGGTCGGCTTGCCCGTGCTTCTGGCAACTTTGCCACAGTTATTGGACACAACCCAGACGCCAAGCGTACCAGGGTCAAGTTGCCATCTGGTGCCAAGAAAGTGCTGCCCTCAAGTAACAGAGGCATGGTTGGTAAGTAAATATTATACATTAATTCATAATTTTCAGTTTGGAAATGATACTACGATGGGAAGATTACTGAGAAAAATTCAACTCTAATTGTACATGATGACTTTCACTTACCTACTCTGATCTCTTATGATTACACAGAGGCTCTTTCTGAGGCTAATTACATAAAAGCAAAACGTTTTTAAAAAAATATCAGTATTTTAAGAAACCAACATATTCTAGGTATTGTTGCTGGTGGTGGTCGTATCGACAAGCCCATCCTGAAAGCTGGTCGTGCATACCACAAATACAAGGTTAAGCGTAACTGCTGGCCATATGTACGAGGTGTTGCCATGAACCCTGTGGAGCATCCTCACGGTGGTGGTAACCATCAACATATTGGTGAGTAAAACTTTTAGTACATACAACAATTTAAAAAAAATTAAGACTTTTGGACTTAAAAGGCCACTAAATTTGTAGAAGTGTAAAATCATGATTATCATATTGAATGAACTCGTCAACAACTCCCAACTTTTAGAAGTATTATTTCTTTTGAGAAGGAATCTATTTTGACTGTTTTCAAATTATATTTTGTATTCCAGGTAAGGCATCTACCGTCAAGCGAGGAACATCTGCTGGTCGCAAGGTCGGTCTCATTGCTGCGCGCAGAACCGGAAGAATTCGCGGAGGCAAGACAGACACGAAGAAGGAGGCGTAAACATATTTCTATTCCCAATAAAACAGAAAAGAACACAACTTACGTTTTATTTATCCTTGATATTATATCCTTATTCTTCAATGCCGCTATTAATTTCTGATAGGTCTCGGTCTACATTGAAAAAAAAAACGCGCGAGACGTGCTCACGGCATTGAAAATTATGAGGTTTTAGTACACTTTAACTCTACAACACCATAGATATAAAGGCTCCTACACACAGTGCCGGCGGCAGGGCCGCCGGGTAAGTCGCCGTGCACCCGGCGGCATACAAAGCCGCCGCGCCGGCTTTGCCGCACAAAGGAGCTGCCGAACCGGAATGATGCTTGACGGCTTGTGCCGGCCGGCAATGAACCCGGCGGCATTGCCACCGGCATGTGTGTAGTAGCCTTTAGAGAAACCGCATAAAGTGGGAAGTTTGAACCCTTTTTTACTCCGGCGCCTCTCCTACACGCGTATACGCTTGACCACTTTCTGAAGAAACTGCTTGGGTTTTTTAGACAGGGAAAAAGCTTGAACGTGCTTATCTCTGAAGTCGTGTTTAGGTATTTATTTTAATTGAGCATGTTCTCAAGTTCTTCCGTGTAAAAGCGAAGATAAATATATCCTAGGCGGAACTTACTGTTTAGTCGGTTTTTCCCCACGATAATTCCACATTGCCGTTAGTTTCAATAGGTAATGATAATAAAAGTCAATATAATTTTAGCATGGGTACTTACTATATTACCATAAATTAATTATTTTTAATGAATGTTAATGTTCTTATATTCAATATATAGTACAATAATTTATGAAACATAACATTTTAATTTAAGATACAGGTACTTTATGAACCAACTATAATTAATTAGATAAAGTGAATAACATGAAGTACATAATATAAATACTACACATGTATAATTCATTACATATACGATACGTGTTGCATCTTGTTCAAGCCAGTAGCTAATAACATTTAGAGAGTTGTGAAATATCCCGTATTCTAAAATAATCCCTCTTGAACCCTAAGTAACATTCAACTATTATAAACTAATCAGAGGTGAATCCAGGAGATGGTTCGAGGGGCTAGACCCTACTAGTGAGGGCAGGGGATTCTGATTTGGAAGCATTTGACCCTGGGGTAGATTTTATCAAAGGAAACGTGTTCTGAGAGGACTCTGTTGATATTGGGAGGATTTAGCCCCTTGGTCCCACCTTAGATTCCCCTCTGAAACTAACCATCTAACAAATATGTAATTGGAACGAATATCATGAATCTATTAAGCGTCCTCTTCGCTAGCGCCGATGATTGGTTCTCGTATGATCGCCTTTCGTTCGCCGTGAATATTGTGCACGGTGCAAGCATCCACACGTCACACGAATACCGATCACGGAGTAAGCCCTCCAGCGAGTAAGCCTCTACAGTCCACACGATAGGTGATCATGTGATATCGTCTAAATGCGATCGTTAAATGGAGCCATTCGATCAAAAGAGGATGTAACTAGTAGTTTATTGTAAGTATGACCTACTTAAGAGTAACAATAAGCTTACAAACATCTATAATTTAATGAAAAATCTACAACATGTACCATGGACGGTTGACTAAAACAAGGAAATCAATAATATGTTGGTGGAAAATGCTACTTTAATATTAGTGATGATCTAAATGTACTTCAATAACATTTTTTATTGGCATAACATATGCATTCATTATGCAAGTTTTATTACTTGTAAAAATCAATTGTGTATAAGTTTCGTGTATATTATGTCTGAACGTGATCACTCTTTACTAAACATTTAAAGGTTAATATTTATTTAATAAAGCACAATTCGTGCAAAAACACGTAAAATTTAAAGAATTACACCTTCATATAAAATGTCTACTTACTAATAATATTACTACAACATGTACATTGTATATTCACATCTACATAATTTTGTTTATTAAATAGATAACGTTCAGATAATCGTTTACTCATCCATAAAATCCTCTATATCTTGATATCATATAAGGCCCAGTTGCCGTAACTGAAAAAGGAAAAAACAGGTTAAGAAAATCTTACTCAACATTTTATTCAATTTGAAATATTTTTACAAACTAAACTTTATTTTCATATACATTTACAATCTGACGCATAGAAAGCGAAGAGTATCTCTTTCGCGGAATCTTACTAATAAAACCCATGGAGTAAATGAAAAATAACAGGTACTTACAAATCCTTGTCGTTCCTTTTCCTTCTGCAAAACAAGCTGAGTCTGTGAGTCATCAAACTTGACGATTGCTGACAACACCTTCGCCAGTGTAACGGAGTGTGAGCCCGAGCCCGTTAGATATTCATACAGAATATTACGAAGATATTCCAATTCGGTGTTTTCCTGTAGAGAATGCAGGTGTCGCAAGCTAACAAGTGCCTCGTCTAGCCTCCGCTCCAGTTTCTCATTAGAAAGTCTCAGCCTTTCATTCTTATCTTGTAACTGCATGACGTTACCATTCATAGACTTGTTCATTTGTTCTAAATCCGTGTTTCGCTGTTGTAGCTGATTCTGCATTTTGACCAAGTTATCGTATTTATCATTATTTGAGTCATTATTATTATCCCTTGTTGTTTGGGGTAAGTCTTTGGCTTTAGAATAGTTTTGTGGCTGTAACTGATCTTTTAACTCAAGGTTCTCTTCAATCAGTAACGAATTTTCTCTCATCAAGTCGTTCAGTTTTTCTTTAGTCAATTTCATTTCATTTCTCAACTCTTTAAACTCTGGTGGAGCGTCATCGGCGCAATGTTCGCTCGTAGCGATCACTTCTCTTAGTTTATCGTTCAAAGTGCTATTTTCCTTGGATATTTTTGTCAAATAAGACTGAAGCCCTTCAATATCAGATTGCAACCGCTTGTTTTCGTCCTTCAATTCGTCATAGCTTATTTTCAGTAAACTATATTTCTGGAAAGACTCATCCTGAACATTTTTGTTCAAATTAAGCGAAGCTGTATTGGTCATTGCCTGCTTGTTTTCCAAAACCCACTTGTTTTCAAACATGTCTGCATCTGGTTTTGGAAGGGCGTTATTTGAGTTTTCATCTGTTTGGGTGTTTTGAGAAACGGCATTGCTGTGTTTAGCTTTTTCATTTGCTTCCAGCTTCTCTATAATGTTGTTCAATCGATTTTTTTCCTTTTCAAGTTCTGCATGTGATTTTTGGATGTCGTCCAGTTCTGATTCTAGCTGGTTAATATCTCTAATGAATTTAGATGTTTCCGCTTTGAGTCGTGTATTTTCCTGTACTGCGCTCCGATTCTTTTCTTCTAATTCAGTTATTTGCAATAACTTCTCTCCAATTTCTTCCGATTGACTCTCAAGATCACAGCTCATCCTATAGATAGTTTCTTCGGAAACCCTCTGTAAATCTTTGAACCCATTCATTTCAGCCAATATGCGTTTACTTGAGTGTCTCATCTGATTGAGTTCATTTAATTGTTCACCTAATTCCTTATGTTTAGCTTTGAACTCACTGAATTGGCTCAACTCTGCAATTAATTCATCATTTTCATTTCTCAATTCATTTAGTTCACTCAAATCAGCAAGTAAATCTTCATTTTTCATTTTCAATTCTTCAAGTTCACTCAGTTGCTCATTTAATTCTTTATTTTTAATTTTTAGCTCATCAAATTCTTTTAATTTCTTTGTAAATTCATTCGTTTTATCTTCCAAGGCATGTAGTTCATTCAATTTGGCAGATAAATCATTGTTTTTATTTTTTAACTCCTTAATCTCAACTTCCAACACTTGTTTATCTTTATTTAACTGAGAAATTTTCTCATTATTTAAGGTGTACTGAGCGATTTTTTTCTCGAGAGACTCTTGGTTTGACTTGTACTTTTTGACTTCATTGGTTTTGGAAGTAATTTCAGTCAACAGTTCACTAACTTTGCCATTTAATTCAGTGTGCTCTTGTTTTAACTTACCGCATTCTTTTGTTAGTAGTACCTTTTCTTTTTCTAAGCTTTCTAATTTATCTTGCAGTTGTTTCTTTTCCAACTCTATTGATTTTAATTTTTCGAATGTTTCTGACCGCTCTTTATTCTCGTCCCGTAACGAAAGCTGTGTTTCTTGGGATGTGGCTTGGATTACTTTACAGTTTTCATTAAGCGCTACAATTTCCGCTTTAAGTAAATCGATTTCTTTAACGCCAGCTTCATGCTCTTCTGATATTTTCTTTAACTTATCTTGCGATGTTTCAACTTCCTTCGTTAATTTGATATTTTGTTCGCGGATTTTGTCAGACTCTCTTAATATGTCTAAATTCATGTTACAGATATTATCGTAATCAGTTTTTAATTTTTTGTGTTCTTTAGTCAGTTTATCAAATTTAGCATTTATAGTAGACGTGTTTTTCTCAATTTGTTGTATGCAATTAGTGACATACTCAGAAATATCTTGTCCAAAAGATCCGAAACTTGCTGCCATTAAAGTATGAACTTCTTGAGATGTGTCGGCTATCGAATTCCTCAACAATTTTATTTCAGTCATTACATTTTTGAAGTTTCCAACAATTTCTTTAAATGCATTAATTGCTTGAATGTTTGCATTATTTTCTGACGTCAAATTAGCAATAGTGACGCGGAACTCTGCGTTCTGTGTTTGAATCAATTCATGATTTGCTAAAAGCTTCTCAATTTCTTCTTGTAACTTGACAAGTTCTACTCTTTCTTCTTGTATCTCTGATTCCAACTTGCCACATTTTTCTTTCCAAACTCTGATTTCAGAGAGCATTTGATTTTTTTCTGCATCAGCTTCTTTGTTTTTATCAGTGGAATATTTTTTCAAATCATTTTCGAGGTTACCAATTTGGGAATTCTTCTTCGTAATATCCTCAGTGAGTTGTGAGTTCCTACTTTCTAAATAGGTGTTTCTATCAATCATGGCTAATTTTTCTGCAGTCTCTTGTTTCATTTGCAGTTCAAGACATTTGTATTCTTCATCTGCCTTTGTTTTCAGTTGTTCTAGAGCATGGCACTTCTTAGATAACTCTTGTAACTGTGCGTCCATTTCATTGAACTTAGTTTTGATTGTGCTAAGCTCAGCACAATCATTTTGTAATTTTGTTTTGTCTTCCTCCAAACTTGACACTTTTGTTTTATAGTCTGTTATAACAATATTGAGCGATTGAATTTCTTGTTTGCTGGCTGACAAATGATCTTTTAATGATTTTATTTCGGTTTCTTTGCTCTCCAACTCTTTGTGGATGCTCAGTTTGTTTTCTGCAAGTGATATGGCATATTCTTCCTCTCTTTTGTGGAATACATCGATATTTTTCTGTAAAGCTGCGATTTCTTCATTAGCTTTATTCAAATCCAACTCTAAGGTGGATAATTCTCTCGTTTTGTTAAAATCAAAAGTGTTCACTTGATTTTGAAGGGTTTCATTGTCATCATTCAATTTTTTAACTTGCTTCTTGGCTTCATTTAACTGGTCGCTTAATAATTTCAATTCTTCAATTTCTTTGTTTTTGCTTTCGAGCTCAAGGCTTACTTTTTGAAGTTCTGCTGTAATTTGGGAATTCTTTTCTTTGGTGGATTTTAATGACTCTTTGTATTTATACAACAGCATTTCCATTTTTTCAATTCTATTAGTCAGTGTGGTTAACTCTGCTGCAGAGTCTTCTGTTCGACTTTCCGATTCCAAATTAATTAGCTGTACTTCCTTTTCCTTTTCATTGACAATTTTTTCATCATTGTTTTTATTTTCACCATCATTTGATACACCGTCACTTTGTAATAATCGAATTTTTGTGTTTAGTGTGTCAATTTTAATGTTTTTTTCTTCGATTTCGAAACGCATGGCTTTTTCTAAGTGTGCCTTCGCACTTTGTTCGAGTGAACATTGTTCTTTTAATTCTGATATCCTCCTCAATGCTTTGTCTTGAGTTTCAACCAAAACACTCTGTGAATGAACAATAAGTAGCATGTTTTAATAAATCAATAACATAATTAAATTGTTATCTTCCTGTTATATTTCATAAGTCAACAGGCATACATCAATCAAAGACAAAGGGAAATTAGTAATGATCACATTCTATATGAATATCTCAGAATACAGAAAGTACCAGAACCCGTGAGCGCGCCTAATACTGTAGCTACCCAAACTAGCCTTAAATAGTGTAGTTTGATGCGCAACCGATCAGTCACTTTGTGACCGTCGGAACGCGCTAACGTGTTTTACCCGTGACCAATTTCACGAAACTATGCCGTCTTGTGTCGTTCCTACCTGTAAAAATGCAGTGGGTCTGAAAAAGAAACAGGATGGGATCACATTTCACGTGTAAATATCGCATTTAGGTATCGTCTTATTTAAATATTTAATTATTTTTTCAGATTTCAATTGTCATAGAGAGTGATGCGTCAATCTATGTTAGTGTTGCCAATATAAGAGTTTTGATTTACCCTTATTTTTATTACCTTTTGAGGGGCTTTAATTTGTTGTAGAATATTAATAAGTAATATTATAAAAATTAACCAACTTGAAAAAATAATGTATAAAGCGTAAGTGTGGCTCGTATGTACCTAACCTAACAATCCTATTAAATAGTAAGTATGTTAGTCTATAGGATTTCTAAACAAATTTTTGGTGTGCGTGTGGGAGAAGGGGAGAGGGGGGGCGGGTATTAAATTATGTTTCTATATTAGCCATCTTAAATTTTAGCTTCCCTGCTGATGAGGAAAGCGGTGTGGACAAAAATTATACAAAGAGCACGGCTGGAACAGTTCTGGAAACCATCGAAGCGAAGCGTAGTTTGCTTGATGCATTTTGACTTAAGTTATTATTCTTTTTTTATGTAACTCTTGTACCTAGCTGTAAGTTTTCCGAATACTTTAAAATAAAATAAAAATATATAATTTTTCCATCACCCCTTAAAAGTATGCAAACATCCACCTTATTCCGTGTTTTATTTAATATACATATCTATTTCTTGAGATAATCAGGTAGGTACATAGTTATATAGAAAAGGACAATTTTTATTCTATTATCATATTACCTCCGAAACTCCCAAAATTTACCCCAAAAATGGACAAATAATGCGAGAGCTAACAACACTACGCGAGGGACTTTGTTCTGTTTTTGGACACAGCGTGTAGCTTGTAAATACATTTGAATGCCGTTTCTGGTACTTTCTGTATTCTGAGATGAATATGTATGTTTAATCAAATCACACGCATGATGATTTTGAATGCTGAAAACGTTTAAGATACACCTCAGCTATGCCATTTGAACTTATAACAAAAAGACGTGGAAATGTTGGCAATATGTTTTGTAATGGGCGGATATCTGTAGAAATGCAGAGAGATAGTTCACACTTACCCTTGCTTTTGCATTTTCCCTCTCAAGCAACTTGTAATGTCTGGCCAAGTCGCTGTATTGGGTTCTGTATTTAGTGTAACGTTCTTGTGTTCGTTTATATGCTGAATACAGCTGTTCTTTAGTCACCCGGTCAAGAGTGGCTGGACCTCCAGAGAAGCCTCTCTCATCTGCTTCACTCGCCGAAACTTCTACATCAGACTGTCAAAAGTAATATAGTAACATTTGTAATAATTCTATAAAAAAGTAAGATTGCAGCTTTTGTGTCAATGGCTTTAAATAAAGTAGTTAAGTAGTATTTAATATTTAAGTAGTGATGAATATAGTCTGCACTAAACACAACTTGTATCCTCTACTTAAAGACTTTGGTTAAAGACTATATAATATAATAATGTTTATGGTACCTGTAAATGGTACATCGATGGAGTCTCGTAACTCGGTAGCCTGAAGGACACATCACTGGCAAATGAGCTGTTAGAAAGTCTTCTTTGTCTGGGTGGATCCTAAAAAATTTACATGAAGATAACACATTATAGAACCTAGATATGAATAAATAAGATATGAAGTAATAATGTGAAAAAAAAACCAAGGCAAAGCAAACACAATCAAACATAATATAATAAGTTTACCATTTCATTTGGGTAATCAAATGAATCTGACGTTGATTGCATTAAGTTAACGTCTTGGAATGTATTATGTGGTTTACTTGGTGACACCTGAGTCCTTGCTTGACTGTTTTGGGGATTATCTGTAAAAATGGTCAAATGATAATCTCAACAACATTTTTTAACA
This sequence comes from Cyclophora punctaria, assembly GCA_951394245.1. NCBI lineage: Eukaryota > Metazoa > Arthropoda > Insecta > Lepidoptera > Geometridae > Cyclophora > Cyclophora punctaria. The sequence goes on from OX596171.1 coordinate 5,974,255, forward strand.
TTTTTGTAACATTTGATAGCTATGTCAAAATACGTACCATTATCCCCAATGGAGAATAAATCACTATTTGTAATATCTGATATACTGCTAGATGCAGATGTTACAGCAGCCTGAAATTATGCATTCTGATACATCAACAAGAACTACATAGAGAACTCTTTGTCAACAATATCGATTGTTGACATACATAGGTAGAGGAAATGTAGGTACTTCATATTCAGGTAGTCTAAATGACTAACAAATTCGGTCAGGGTTTAGCCTACTTACTTGCGCTGCTTGGGCAAACTGTTGTATTCGTTGCGGCGATGATTTCACTTCTTCAGCTAGTTTATCTTTAAGCTTCTTGAACATTTTTGTAATATTCTTTTATCACTTGTCATATAGTTGTAGTACAAGACTGTAAATTGAAATCTAGACTGGATTTTGCAAAATATGTTTGTTTAGATTGAACGTTTCTCTATAAAATCGCGATGTATTTAGAAAAATTACTTCACATTATACAGTAACCTTGTATTTTTTTATATTAGCTGACTAATAAGATCACATAGTCTCCAAATATTTGCACATAAAAGTTTTATCTTCAATTCGACTTAGATTTGATTCCATTCCATGATTCCATCCAATCCATCCAATTTCCAAATTGCTCAACAACGAAATCATCAAACCAAGCAAACCTAAGAAGCAAACCAACCAACTCAACTCAAATTGCTTGCTTTGCTTGCTCGCTCATTCCAATGCGGATCGTATGTGGATCTGTGATGTGGATCGTATCGTATCTGTGATCGTATCCATCACAGACATCCATATCGAATCGAAATGCCACAGATCTTCTTCTTATCGAGTGGATGGTCAACTTGACCAATCCTGGTGTCAGAGTTATTGAGCCGCCAAAGGCCTCTGACATGGCTCAGTAACGACTACTATCCGCAGAAAGTAACCGGGACCGACGGCTTAACGTGCCCTCCGAAGCACGGAATCATCTTACTTTTCGGGCAATCAGGTGATTCAGCCTGCAATGCCCTAACCAAACTGAGGACAGTCTCACAAAGTGATTTTTGTGAGATATCCCCACCGGGAATCGAACCCGGAACCTCCGGATCGTGAGCCGAGCGCTCAAACCACTAGACCACGGAGGCTGTTACACATGTTCTGCCACAGATGACAGACACAATAATATAGACCCTTGAATTAGTAAGTACTGTTCCATGCTCTGACTTGCTCTGTTGCTCTGACTGATCTGTCACCTTGTCTGTTACCCATGGAATTAGTAAGTACTACGTCTGTTACCATCCCATCTGTCACTGACTGACTGATCTGCCACTTCTGCCAGCAGATTTTAATTATTTGGTTTGATTTGATTGATAAAATAATTTTATTTACTTATCTAGAATTCTGTTACAATTTGCAAAAGAGAGGACATACACACTACACAAACAAATAAAATATCATTAATATATTTGTAGGCTTTTGTACAATTAAGTAAATAAACAAATAAAATGAGTAGTTTTGATTACGATGGAGATGGTGGCAATTTGCCTGACTTCGCCGACGATGATTTGGATTTGGATGATAATAATGAATCCACGGGTGCCGCTCCCTTCGATGGGCCATCGGATGAACCAGGGCCACCGGGCCCAATGATGAACCGAATTCCACGTAAACATTTCAGGTATTTTCAGAACTAAAGTGTCTAGATATAGCTAGAAAATAAATTAAATAAATTCGTATGTGCTATACCTTATTATGTTCTTTATTGTTTTTATGAGCAAATGTAGGCAAACACCAGAAACTACAAAGTTTGTTCGTTTTTTTTTTCCAGGAATGATCGATACAATAATGCATTTGGTGATTACAGAGGGGGATATGGTCCCGGTGGAGGTTTTGGACCTCCAAGACCATTCTTCATGGGGCCACCTGGGCCACCGCCGATGTGGGGGCGAGGCTTCGGCCCGGGTGGTCCTCCCATGCGCAGAGGCCCTATGGATGATAGGGCTATTAAATATCTATTGCGTAAGCTTTTTGTTGCTATGTAAAATTAATTACTTTACAATGCCTCTTGAAATGTAAAAATGAATTTGTACTGCTTGAATTGAATATTAAGGGAGAAGAGTATGTACCTATAAGAATAAACTATTAAACCATAGCAGAGCATTAAATGCATATAATATTGAGTGAACATGTGAAGACATATTTGTTAGTGTCGATGTCTGGGTGTCAATTATATATTCTTACACAGTATTTGTGTGTATATATTATTGTAGTAGTATCAGTGAGTTAGATTTCATAACACAAGCTTAGAGCTTACTTCGGGTCTCTAATTAACCATGTGTGAATTTGTCCAGGTATATGATATTATATTATTATTATACAGGGTGGCTCATTCAAATCGGTCAGTATGGGAAAGTCTGAAACTATAAGACATACGAAGATTTGTTCTTAGGAACCATGTCACCGATTTTGATAAAAAGAAAAACTGCATTCATACATTTGAAAAAAAAAGTGTACCCAGCTGGGGAATGAACCCGGTTGTTTTGAAAAAAAAACTTAGAGTTTTTCTGTTTAAATAACGATTGTGTAGGTCTTAAGCAGCAAATGTCTCTATGAAACACGATGGCTAAAATGAATAAAATGCATTGTTTTTACATACTTTAATTTATCATAGTAGGTGTTCGAAGTGACCACCGTCTTACACCGCGGGCCCTATCAAATGGCCCGCGAGGTCGCCAGATTTAACTCCTCTAGACTATTTCTTGTGGGGTTACGTTACGGATGAAGTGTACAAAACAAGCTATGACACCGTTGAAGACCTAAAAGCAGCCATAGAGTCCATTTAAACGCAAATTCACCACATAAAGATACAAAATGCCATAGTAAGATTGTTACCTAAACATGTTGAATATTGTATTGAACACCTTTTTTTTCAAAACAACCGGGTTCGATTCCCCAGCTGGGTACACTTTTTTTTCAAATGTATGAATGCAGTTTTTCTTTTTATCAAAATCGGTGACATGGTTCTTATGAACAAATATTCATATGTCTTATAGTTTCAGACTTTCTCCTACTGACCGATTTGAATGAGCCACCCTGTATACTTTATATATTATAAACCTAAACCTTATATTAGATTGTAGTGAGGTATTAAACAATCTTTATTGTTTAGGTTGTGGGGTTGCCAAAGAACATCTGAGAAATCTCCCTCGAGATTTGCTGTCTATGATTGGGCCAGAATATTGTGGACTCTGTGCTATTGCCTTAGAGTCCTATGGAACATGTAAGTAGATGAATTTCATTCTTCTTTAACATATCACAGGTTAATAATATGAAGTTTTATTTTACCCTAATAATACAAACTCCTTTAATTTATTACTTATAGCAGGATCATAAATATTTGATTGTGATGAAAAAGATATTCTCCAAAGTTTTGTTTATTATCTGCTTTTTTACAGCCCGCTTGCATTATATCTCAAAAAATCATCTGAAGAACCAAAAGAAATGGTTAAACCAAAATTCTCAGGGACTGTTCCATCCTAACCGAGAGGTAATTAGATAATTTGACAATGCAATGTTTCCATAGGATTTTGGCGATCCCTATTGTTCACATAATGGTTTTTGGACTCTTTGGAAATGTCAATGTATGTCTGGGTTCTAAACTGATGGTATAGGAACTGGTTCTCCAACGCAGGCAATAAGTCGTAAGCCACTTATAATTTTAAGAGACAACCCTCACTTGTGTTGCAGTCCGTGGGATTACTACACCAAGAATTTTAAACAAATAAATACTTATATACAATTAGTGCATTCTGCTGACTGCATAAAACAAGTGAGATTTATGTGAACATTGTCCCCAAAATAGAAACTTGCATTGTAACAAATTGTCTTTCCTTGTGTTGTGAAGACATGAGGTTTTTGGTATTGGTTTTATTATGAATTAGTTATTTGTCCAGTACATTATTTTGTATGGGTATTTTCGTAATAATCTACAATTCTTCTCAGTATAAGAATAATATTTGATTTGTATTTATTTAGGATATCTGACTGAATTGGAATAAGTTACATTACATTTTAAACATAAGACTTAATTTAACTTATTTGAGTTCACAAATATTAGCAGATGCCCCTGAAGTCTCGTGACTTGTACTGCGAGCTGTGTGATGTTCATATAACATCCAAGGCCCATGCTGATACCCATTACGCTGGGAAACCGCATCGCTCGTAAGTATCACTTGTATTTAATGCACATTATAATAGTTTCTATGTCTACACTAAACTTACGATAATTTAATCATTTTCTTCCAGAATTGTGGAAGGGCGCAAGTATCCACGAAACCCTGTTTTGCTACAACGGGGGATGGAGCGCAGATTGTAAGTAGATGCTTTCTTTTTTAACCGACGTCAAAAAAGGAGGAAGGAGTTTCTCAATTCGACCGTATATACATATGCTTGTAGCATTCCGACGTTTTCGTCTACAGTAGATTAGTGCTTGTACTGTTCGGAGCTTCGTGGAAATTCGGCGGTTTGCAGATGTCGCCGGTTGCGGTCGTTTACTGCATTTCCCAGTGCCAGTCGCACAGTGGATTCGCCAGTCTTCAGGATCAGGATGCTGTCTTCATATGTCGTTTTTAACAGTTTAGATTTAATAACTTCTTATTGTGTTTATCAGGGACCAGTTGATTCGCCGTGAAAAGAAATTCTTAAAAGCTATTGATGAAGCTAAGGGAAGAGAGGCAGCACAGGAGGTCCCCGGGAAGGCAGTCCCGCCTGAATTATACTGTGATATTTGCAAGGTAACTAGAACTTAATAAAATAATGTGACTATTTGCATTTTCGCCATGAACTCGAAAACTACTCAACGGATTTGCATGCGGTTTTCACCCTCAGAAAGAGTAATTCATGGGAATGTTGAATGGTATACAAGAAGAAAAAATCTTGAATAAGCGTGAACCAAAGTAATTTATGTTCATTAATTGGTAGAATATTTAAGTTTTATTTATTTAAATCATGTTACGTCGCGTTGGTTCGAGTTGTCATGTTAGGGTGCGCTTAAAGAACCACTATAATCATTAATGTTCCGCATGACGACATAGTATGAAAGAACTTCGCACCTTTTGATATTTTATAATTTAGTTATTTTTATAGTTTTAACGCCTCGGTGGTCTAGTGGTATGTGCACTCGCCTGCCAAGACTGAGGTCCCGGGTTCAATTCCCAGGTCGAGCGAAAACATGTTTCCTACTTTTCAAACATGGCTCGGGTTTGAGATCACCAACTCGCATTAGGCAAGAGTGGTGATTACGCCTGAAACCTCCTCACTGTACTGATATCTTCAGTGAGACGAGAGGCCCAACAGTGGGACATTACAGGCTAAAACTTTTTTTATAGTTTTAACAGAAGTATTTTTATACCCGCATCTAGGGCGCGGGAGTGGTCCCTCATGCACTCTACTTACTAGGTACTAATACCTCGACTGGAGGAATAGCGAAGTTCAAATGTAAAACTCGTTCAATTCAATATTCCATGCTATTACTACGAAGTAATTATTTCAGCGACGGACTCGTGGTCACACCGTTTTGCTACACCAGTGTGACTACGAGTAATTTATTTTCCTCGTGGTCACACTACTCTGAAATTGACTGAATAGTAGGTATGTAGTGAAGTGCCCGATAGATAAATTAATTACGATAGACAACCGTAGGTTAACAGTAGGTTAGGTTAAGTTTTTTTTTTTTTGTGAATGTTTCATTAATTATTATATTTTAATTATATTTTCATTGCGGTGTGACCACGAGGAAAATAAATTACTCGTAGTCACACTGGTGTAACAAAACGGTGTGACCACGAGTCCGTCATCATTATTTCCTTCTAATGTGTATATTTATTTAAATTTAATAAAAAAATATTTTTTCAGACGTCAGTTACATGCACTGAGCAAATGACTATGCACATGAACGGGAAGAAGCATTTGTCACGGGAGAAGCAGCACATCTTGAAGATGATGAAAGGGGAAACTAACGAAGGTATTTAGTAACATAAAAATATCTAGAAACCGTTGTCAAGTTATGTCCTTATATAGATTTCACCTTCCCTAGAAGCTCGAATGTAACCAGAAATAAGTTCTATTACGTGTCCTCAGTGGTGTGCTTAAGACCTTACAATATTTTACTTTTTTCTCAAAAGAACAATGTCTTGTTACGGGTTGTTATGATGCGGTGGAATAAAATGAACTAATAGTATAAACATTAAACAAAGGACTATATTGCTAATAAACCACTTAAGACTATTACAACTTAACTTGATTTACGCTAAAACTTAACCTACGTAGAATATAAATTACTTAAATCTAGATTAGGGCGCCAGGAGGATCTTTGTGGAGGAATCCTGCCTAAACCTGCCTCGGCCAACTCGCCGGTGTTGTTTACTCGAGGGATTTCTCGAAGTACAATTGAAGGGCGTAGCCGTAAGCTACAAAAAAGTGTTAACGTTACTTTCCCGCATATTCATACCATTGTATTCTTAATTAAATAGTGCAACTTACCCCTTCTCTCGTTATCACACACTAAACACAACTATAATTCATCAAAAAATGAATTCTCACAATTCCTTAATATTATCACTTTTATTTCTGTAATGCCGGTGGTCATTGCAATCCCAACGGTCTTAGAAACGTCTAGCAACTCTGGCGACACGACCTTCAATGTCCTTCACCAACGCAGTTATTACCGGACTCCCGTATTTAAATTTTTTATTATTTCTATAAACAAAAAGCGGCCGGACCGCAGGACCGAACCTACCTCTAATTAATCCGCGTCTTAAACCACTCGACCACGGTGACTATTGGTAAATGCCTCAAAATTAATGTTACGTTTCTACCTAACATAATATTCCCCTAACCACACAAAGAAACAAAATGGTACCATTTTGTTTCTTTAAAAGTCTGCACATTATATCTATTAATTAATGCTCACTTATGACTGTTGTTATTAGTAAAGAGAGGTTTCAGGTCTTTAGCGTGCCACACCCCTATCGGTTTACCATGGGCATTATTCAATCGATAGACATTATTGGACAGTTTCTGTACAATGATTGCCTTATCAAATTTAGGCGCCAATTTGGCCATGAACTTTGTTTCCGCTCTAGAAAGATATTTTGTTCTTTTCCAGACAACGTCACCTTCCTGGAAATCTGCAATTCTATGCCTATCATTGTACAGTTTTAAACTATTTTCATGTGCTGATTTGATTTTATCTTCCACATGTTTGTATAGTTGATTTCTCAATTTCAGGAGTTCTAAATATTCCTCTGGGTCGCTTGTCAAGTCATTCTCTTCTACTGTATGCACCGTCTGCTTTTTCGGTATATTAGGTGGTATTGATGTTTCTCTGCCGAAAAATAATAGTGAGGGAGTGTACCCTGTAGTTTCATGTACCGATGTCCTTATGGCGTGTCCAAAGCTATGCAGATGTACGTCCCACTCATTGTGTTTCTTGCTGCTAATATAACTGGATATCATTGTACCGATTACCCTGTTTACGCGTTCGGTTGGATTACTTTGGGGATGATAATTCGGAGTATACCATATTTCGCTATTGTACTTTGATATCAGCTGTTTAAATAAGTGACTCTCAAATTGTCTCCCATTATCCGTTATTACTGCTTCTGGGACCCCAAAAAGTAAAAACTGGTTTTCCATAATGTCACAGATTTTATCAGCTTTTGCGGATCTTAACGGAAACAATAGTACAAACTTACTAAACAAGCATGTAATGACTAGGAGCATGGTATTACAACTTTTACTTTTGGGAAATGGTCCCATTAAATCCATTGCTATAACTTGCCATGGGCGTGTCATTTTCCTACTTTGTCCCATCTTACCGTATGGTAATTGTTGTTGCACTTTCATCTTCGCACATACCTCGCATTCACCTACATATCTTTTCACATCCGCTAAAATGTCCGGCCAATAATAATATTGTTTGATTCGGTATGTGGTTTTTCTAATCCCTAAATGTCCAGACGTTACACTATCGTGGCATTTCCTTAACACATTTCGTCGTAATGATTCTGGTACATACAACTTCCAGTCGTATGCATTGTCGGGATATTGCTTCAAACTAATTTTCTTATACAACGTGCCGTCTAGAACTTTCCAATTTGAATTAGAATGATCTGTTAGTATCTTTTCAACTTTATCTGTATACCAACTATCTTTATCTGCTTCTGATATTTTAATTGTTTGGGAACTTATAATGTTAATAGACCGTGATAATGCATCCGGAACCACGTTGCATTTGCCTGGTCTATGAATGATGTCGAAATTGAATTGCTGTAATTTCATCGCCCATCTCGCCAGTCTCCCATGCGGGTCTTTCATCTTATGCAACATTTTGAGCGCCGAGTGATCTGTTACTACTGTAAACTGTGTACCGTCGACATATGGTCTGAATTTTTCTACTGCATATACGATACTTAACAGTTCTCGTTCTGATGTTGAATATGCCTGTTCTCGGTCGCTTAATTTCCTACTGAGATAAGCCACCGGCTGTTCTACTCCGTCAATCTTTTGCGATAGAACCGCTCCGATCCCTTTGCTCGATGCGTCACACTGAATAGGCTTGTTTCCACTAAGAATGAATCGGATGGCTTTTAGTTTCTAATGATCAACCATGATAATTAGTAAATAAATAATCAACTTTGCTATTAAAATAATAAAAGATTAATAATATTTTTGGAAAATAAAATCGACAAAATGAGGCGTTTAATCACGTGACATTAAACACCAATCAGAGAAGCGTGACGTCACATTTCGGATAAAACTACGATGTATAGTAGATTTCTAATTTTTTGGCAATTCATGTTAACAAACCTTTGATTTTACGAAATTCACGTATTTATCTTAAACTACACACTCAATAGTTTGCCACACACTATACACTTTTTCCTAAGTTCTAAACACGGAATTCATGAATTTTATTAATTTTCAACATCATATTTTAACAAAAAGAAAAAAAGTGAGGTTGTGAAAATACAGATAGTAAAATGCTATTTTTTTGACTATGGCTATAGTGATGAGCAAAGCAAGCAAAAAAATATAACAGAGTATGAAATCAACTAAGTGATTGAACTTTTTCTACTCACAAAAAGGCAAATTAAAATAAATCATCGTATTCCTTTGAAAACTCACGACATTATTTTTAATTTAATATACTAGCAACGTACGTTAATATACTAGCGCTAAAGCGATTATATTTTTGTTGTATGTTCAGTTTTGAGATAATTAAGCGGTATTGCCACTGTCGGTTAACTAAGAACTGTCATTATGCTGGCAAGACAGGCCGATACCTAGTCAGCCGCCATGCTTCGTTCGTCATTCGTCTCGTTTGCTTGATGTCGTACGTTACGGGTGCTCCTCTATGTTCGATTTCCTTAACAACTTGGCTTTCCCTCTGGACTTCGATTTGTTTAGTGATTTGGTGTGTTATTTATTAGTAGGATAGGATGGGATAGGATAGTAGGATATTATACGACTGACAGCAATTCGCGGTTTTTTATCAGCGTTGTATCTGCGTGATTAAAAGAAAAACTTAAAAACCCAACTGATTAACTTAATTAATGTAGGTATAAACCCATGAACAGATACTATGTCAGCCATTAAGCAACTTCTGAATTAATATCAGTCATATTTTAATATAGAATATTAACTATCACTGCTATAAAAATAATTATGAACTCCTACCTCCGTGGCTAATGTATCAATCTTTACCTCTATATTATCTTTGTTCAGAAAATCGGCCATATTTATTTGTACATACGTCTCGCCAATGCGAAAGAAATCGACTATACATTGTGGAATTAGTTGATAATGACTTTCTTCGTATTTTTTTATTGTTTGGAACGTATATGAATAATTTGTCGTTGTACTTTTACATTGGGGCACTATACAGTATTAATAATATGAGATATTCATTATTTATTAAAAAACACAATTGACTTTCATACACAAACACGGCTGTTCTGCGGAATGTGACGTCATTCAAGACGGCATGACAGTCTTGGCCTTTTTCGCGGTCAATTTCAATTTCATTTCTTAAAACTCAAAATACTAACGTAAAAAAACTATTTTTCTTAAAATAATATATTTTTGGGGTGAAATAGATGCTAAGCTATAGTTTTAAACTAATTTCCAAATTTTGTCAACTAGCCTATTATAAACGGCTTACCAAAATCCGGACAAGATATTACTGGCGTAGATGTTAATAACGTTTTCAAGGTGACAAATGCTTTGTCAGCTTCATCAGTCCAAATAAACTTTCGTGTCCTTTTGCCCTTTGTTAAATTATGCAACGGAGCTGCGACTAGTGCAAAGTTTTTGACAAACCTTCGATACCAGCTTGCAATTCCTATAAATCTCTTCAATTCGGTTATGTTTTTAGGTCGCGCAAAGTTAATAATGGCCGATACTTTTTCTGGATCCGTGCGCAATCCATCCTTGTCTACGATGTACCCTAAAAAGCTCATACTCGCCCTAGCAAACTTGCATTTTTCAATATTAATGGATAAGCCCGCCTGTTTTAGTAACTGCGCAACTTGTCCTAAAATAGCCAGGTGTTCCTCAAATGACTCAGTACATACTACTATATCATCTTGATATGCCCATGCTTTTCCTTCTAATGCGTGAAATAGCTTGTCCATCAATCTCTGTAGCGTTTTTGACGCGTTAACAAGTCCAAACGGCATTACTTTAAAATGAAATAGCCCCCTACCCGGAATTGCAAAAGCCGTCTTTTCTTTACTTGCCTCCTCTAACCCAATCTGCCAAAATGCTGATTTAAGGTCAATTGTTGTTAAGTACCTGGCGTTGCGCAAGTTGTCTAGGACGACCGATACCCGCGGTAACGGATATGTATCTCCCTTTGTAACCTTGTTCAATTGCCTACTGTCCAGACATAATCTGTTAGTTCCATTCGGTTTTTTCACTAATACAATTGGAGAACACCACGAACTATGTGACGGCTCCACTACATCCTTTTCTAGCATATCGTTTAACTCTTGTTCTATTTGTTTCCTTATAACCGGTGAAAAGTTATATTGTTTTTGATATATCGGTTTGCTGTTACCAGTATCAATAGAATGTTTTATGATATGGGTTCTACCAAGCCCCCTACCTATTTGTTCTGTTATCCTTTCTATAACTTGTTCTAATTGACACTTTTGTGTTTCCGTTAAATTTTCCTGACCTACTAATGCCGACTTTATCTCTAATAATTCATTAATTTGCTCGTTATTACCCAAAAACTTAAATCGTATGTCAAACATGTCCAAAAAATCTTGACCTAAAATAAGTGGTTGTGATAAATTTGGCATTATGAGAAAAGGCACAACATGGAACTTATTGTTAAATCCGACTGGCGTATCTATTACTTCTTTAATAGAATGATTAGTTCCGTCTGCCGTAGAAATATCTATTGGCCTAAGAGTTTGAGCTTTCAGGCCTAATTTCTTAATAATTTTATAAAAGTCCAAATTTATAACTGAGCGTGTGGCACCTGAATCTAATAACCCCCCGTATGACCTACCTAAAATGTCTATATTTACATACAACCTATTGTCCAGCTGTTTTCGAAATGACAATGGCAGTACTTTATCTTTATTCATAAATTCCTTCACATACTTTAACCAATTTTGCCATTCTTCATTATCTGTAATCTGGGGAGAGTTCAATTGGTAGGATTTTGGCTCTCCCCTGCCCCGTTTCCCTTACAAGAACAGTCTTTTGACGTTACTCCAAACTTACCACATCTATAACAAAACAACCGCTGTTTTGGCGTCAAGCATGCCCGAAACAGATGTCCAGTCTGGCGGCAATTCCAGCACCTCATCTTTTGGCTATCGTTTGTGGTTTTGACTTCGTTAATAACTTCTGAATTTTGGTTGGTTGTACTCGGCTTATAAGCCAAATCTGGTTCAATTGAATTTACGCAGCACCTAGGTTCCTGGAATCTTTCACAGTTGATTTTCGTTCTTTCGACTATTCTAAGAACATTTATCAAATCAGCTGTTGAGGTGAACACATCTCTACACACCGCCCTCTGGTAGTATGGTTGTAAGTTCTTCGTTATGATCATGAGTTTTTCCTGCTCACCAATTTTATTAGGCAATCTGTTGAACAAATTCTGCATAACCGAAACAAATATAATCACCGACTCATCCTGACCTTGTGTTCTAGCCTTCGCCTCTGCCAAAAGCTCTTCTTGATAAAATGGTGATTGAAATGTACGTTTTAACAATATGACAAGTTCATTCCAATCACTGACAAATTCCCTATTAGCTCTAAACCAAATAAGAGCATCTCCTTTAAAAAAATCGATGGCGTATCTGAATAAATCGTCATCGGTGGCGTTACGAGCATGTTTTAGTTCGTCAACGCGCTCAATAAAAGCATTGACACTGTACTTACTATCCCCCGCAAATTGCACACCCCATTGGCTTATTGGCACTAATTTGAGTTTACTCGCCGCCCCTTGAAATTCTTGAATTGCCGTTGAATTGAACAGCTCGTGGTGTTTATCACGAAAAGCCTGTGTTTCTAGGTTTTCATTGGCGAAACTAACTCTCCTAGGTTCCTGGCTATGTCTTTCCCCGTTGTCATTATTTCCTACTCTGACCGACGAAGGACCGCCCTTGACTACCGCCTCGCTATCTATCTCTTCCAAGATTTTCTTCGCATCTTCCCCAATAGACCTATGTAACTCTTCTTTCATTTCTGGCGTAATGTTTCCGTTATCGTCGATGTCGTCTTTGGTTTCAAGATCATTTAATAAAATGATAGCTTTGTCGGTCAAGGCCTTTTGTTTCTCCCTATCTATTTCTTCGACAGCCACCAATAATCTTAACCGATTTACGACGTGCGATATTCTCGTTACCAACCGCTTATATAAGTTTTTATCTGGCTTTTCGTTCAACTCCGCAATGTATCTGAGTAATGTATCTATTTTTATTGAACATACCTCTAATTCTTGCCCCGGATTCTCCTTGCTGCCACTAGGTGACTTTATTTCATAAGATACTCGTTGTAACCCTTCAGCCTGCATCATCTTACTTAAAATAACCTTCAAAGCGGAAACTGGAGCCCCTGGCTGCCTGTAACCTCTACTCGCTAGTTCGAACTCAAGTTCATCTTTTAACAAAAAATAAGGATCCATGTTTACCTACTACACCACTGCTGCGGCTTCACTACTAAGCTTAATTAACTGTAAAAAGTAATGTAATTGTTTCAATACGATAACGTTAAAATCGGCTACTTAACCTTAGGAGCGCTATGACCACCGCATACGACAAAATGTGAATCTTAACGAAAACTATTATTGAATTATAACTCACTAGTATGCAACGTTATGACTGTAAGTACCTAAAACATTGAGGTATGAATTGAGCTTATATTATTATAACTATGACCCGAAACTTAACTTATTATGTATTTACCGCTAACTGCTAACATTCCTCACAAAATGACCTCTTATTAAATTTAAATACTTACTAAATATCTTATCTACTAACGAATAATTGTAAACAACAAACAAACCTTAAAATGACAGATCTGTTCTATATTATCCTTATTTGCAAAATATAACATAGATAAGTATTGTGTTGACCTGCCTACTATAATCACCATACAATAAATAGTCACACAATCTTAATCATAAAACTCAAACAGCAACTCAACAAAAAAAAACAAATAACACAATACACTTTTGTTAACCATCAAAACACAGTTCGTTAACCTCACTAAAATAATATTACTATTAATAACAAACCTCAAACTGCAATTCAACAAAAACACAGATAACACCACACAATACAATAGTTACAATAGTTCATATGCCATCAACTATGTATACAAAATATATAGTCCCTTAACTTCAAAAACATACTAAATGATTAAAAGTGCAATATCGTTACATAACAACTACCTACGTGTACAACAATTATTATTTCCACCTAAACCCGTGAGTTTTAACGTTGGGCGCTATTTGTTACGGGTTGTTATGATGCGGTGGAATAAAATGAACTAATAGTATAAACATTAAACAAAGGACTATATTGCTAATAAACCACTTAAGACTATTACAACTTAACTTGATTTACGCTAAAACTTAACCTACGTAGAATATAAATTACTTAAATCTAGATTAGGGCGCCAGGAGGATCTTTGTGGAGGAATCCTGCCTAAACCTGCCTCGGCCAACTCGCCGGTGTTGTTTACTCGAGGGATTTCTCGAAGTACAATTGAAGGGCGTAGCCGTAAGCTACAAAAAAGTGTTAACGTTACTTTCCCGCATATTCATACCATTGTATTCTTAATTAAATAGTGCAACTTACCCCTTCTCTCGTTATCACACACTAAACACAACTATAATTCATCAAAAAAATGAATTCTCACAATTCCTTAATATTATCACTTTTATTTCTGTAATGCCGGTGGTCATTGCAATCCCAACGGTCTTAGAAACGTCTAGCAACTCTGGCGACACGACCTTCAATGTCCTTCACCAACGCAGTTATTACCGGACTCCCGTATTTAAATTTTTTATTATTTCTATAAACAAAAAGCGGCCGGACCGCAGGACCGAACCTACCTCTAATTAATCCGCGTCTTAAACCACTCGACCACGGTGACTATTGGTAAATGCCTCAAAATTAATGTTACGTTTCTACCTAACATAATAGTCTTCAGAACTCTTCGTGTTATTTCGGCATATTTTATTGTATTTTACAGGTAAAGTAGAGGGGGCTGCTGAAGGAAATGGAGGTAATGAAGAAGGTAAATATCAAGAAAAAAAATTGTGCTTGCAACTTCCCGGTACCCAATTCAATTGTTTATTTCAATTGTTTGGGGCATTGTGGCGTCCTTCAGGCGCACAGCTAAGAGCCTGTTCCCACTTTCCGGTTCACAAGAGAGTGAGAGACAAATAAAAAATCTTAAATGTTGCGCGGGACGTCTCATTAAAATCCGCCACAACTCCAGCGCAAGGAGCATCGTAGAAATTTTATGTTACTCGTTGTTTTTGCAATGAGATGGCGCAATGTCTGTTCTGATCACGACCGTAGACCATATCAGGGTTATAACATTTCTGATTTTCTTTTTAAGGAGATAACCAAAATCAAGTTGAATCGGGAGAGCAAGACTTCGCTTGGGGACAAGGTGAGGAGAAATGGGATGCAGAAGATCAGTAAATAAAGGTAAGTTGATTTAAACAAAAACAAATATTCTTATTTTGAGTACTTACAAGAACCACAATCCTATAAGTAATAATTAAGAATAGAGTCTCTGAATTTAGCTAGAGTTTGGTTGATAACATGGTCTAGTTGTTTAGTCATTATTGAACCGGCACCGGCATGATACCGTGTCCTTCCCAATCATGGTTAATTCTGTCGTTCAATTAAATTGTAAGTGATAATAATTAATAAAATGTCTATTCTATTGGAGTTTCTGGAATTTTGACCCAACTATCTATATTTAAACTTTATATTTACTACTTTAGTTTTTCGATAGCTTATCAATTTTTATGAATGGTTGTTGATATATTTGTTGGGACAGCCGAGAAGAGAGAGAGAGAGAGAGAGAGAGAGAGAGAGAGAGAGTTGTTGTGATATTTATTTAAAAAAAAACATTTATTTACAGATAATATTTATTTCAGTTTCATAAGTTGTTATTCATGGGACATTAAATTAGTTATTATTTGTTTCAGCTGGCGAGGCAGTGTACCTGCTCTAGGACGTATGAGTACCTGCAATATGAGATAATAATTATAATAAAAATATGATTGATCCAGTAGATATTGGTTTAATTTGATAGCCGCCACCCATACCATGCTAAAGTTCAGATATAGTAGAAGGAATTGGGGAGAGCTTTAAAAAACTGAGTAGTTCTCAGGTTGAAAAAATGCACCTCGGGTGGAACCGCGAGGCACAGCTGGCTATGTAATGTAAGTAATGTAGAAGTGAAGTTCTAAAAATATAAAGCTGATGAGCTTACTCGGTGGTCAACGACGAATTCTGCATCCATAGCGACAGTTGTACCAGACTATTATTATAAGGGTGACCAGTAGGACGATCACAACCAATCCCTGTACCCTAGGATCTGGAAGTGAATCGACCAACTTAGGGCTCGGCCCCGTCTTGGGGGCCTTACTCTTCGCCATAGGCTATATTTGATAATCTTTGTAATTATCAGCAATGTCTTCCATTTCATTAATTTCCGATATGGTGTTTACGTTTTCCGAAGGATGTGAAGCTTTTATATCTTCAGTGTTTACTAGTTTTTTACACTTTTTCATTAACCACGAATTTATTTTGTTATATAACCTGGAATATTAGTATTATTTTTCAATAATTATAAAAATACACTTCGGAGATACTTTACGTCTGTTACCTTCCTACTTTATGGATCTAACATAGGTATTTTGTTATTGTGGTGATTAATGTGGTACGCTCTGGGTATAGCGCCAGTAGACCACCGTAGAAACGATGTTAATAGACCGGCCCCTTCCCTGTCCAAGTAACTTGCCATGTTGCAATTGTAGGTACCGTACTTATTTAGTAATAATATTTTCAACTTGCTTCGTATTAATATCAGGCACGTCATGGTCGTCTCTGCCGACGTGACACCTAGAATCCGGTATGAAATTTGTACCAGAGCATCCACGCTATGAAGAATAATAGAATTATTATAATGAGCTCCTGTATCGCAGGGTCCTGTACACGTGCTTCAAACACCTCGAAGCTACAGACGGCCTGTTAACTTCTCCTCTTCTTCGACTTGTTTGGGTTACTAGACTGCGATTTCAAGGGGTCGATTTGACCTGCTATTAGATGATCAAAGATTTCACTCATTCTGATGGTCTGTATGCCTAGATATTTGTCGGATGACTAGTAATTTTTATAAATCTACCTATGTTTAATATTGTTGCTCTTTTACACTGATGTTTACTAGCCATACCTAAATTTAATTTTGTATTATAATTACCCACCGACGTGATCGACTAGTTTTCACACAGATTGAATCACCCATGTGAAGTGTGCCGTACTGACATACTTTTACATAACTAAATCAAGCTTACCATATTCCAAAGGCCGATAGGTAGTGGTTTGTTCCAGGTATGGCTTGTAGTTACATACAAAAACCTTTAGGTACCTAGTATCAGTATCGAAGTACCTAAAATGACTATTTTTTTAAGACAAGTAAGTCAGTACGTAATGCCTATGCCTATACTTAGGTAACCATTTAATATTATATTTAATTTGTACATACGGATCCTCAACTTTTTGAGAGCCACGGAGATGAAGTACTCAGCACGATGTACGTGAAGGCCGTCTTCGGCGCACTCTGCATCCAACATGACAGTTATACCAAATCATTGCCGTTAATACGATTAGAAGAAAGATCACAACAAGTCCTTGAAAGCGTGGGTCTTTTATTTCCGAAACGATGTCAAAACCCTCGGTTTTACTAGCTTTCTTTCTATTGTTTGCTTGTGCCTTGCATGGGCTGTTCAGTGCATATTGGTCACAATTATTAGCTATTAGTTGGTCAGAAGTCTGTTCACTCATCTCTGCCCCCAATGTTTGTAGACTAGGTTTCGTTTTTATTTTTATTGTTCCCATTTTGTATGCATTTTATTTGGAATTATTGGCATGATAGTATTGTAATTTTCATTGTGGTTTCATTATGGTTTTAATGGCCGGTTTGGCTATTTACGAATTTAAATTTTTCTTCTATATCTACCTAGTTACTCTGTCAAAGAGAATGTATCAAACAAACTTATGTATGTACTCAAGGTTGTAAGGCTAACCGTAAAATAATATTTATTGTCAAAAATATAGTGAGTGTGGGGTCTATCTATATTGCGGTATTGTTCAACATTATATTATAATAAATATTATTTCAGGATTTCCAGAAAATATGATATTTGCACAACATTATGGGGGAGGACGGTAATATTGTAGTTAAGAAATATATTTCGAGGCCGAACGTAAGTTCATGCTCACGGGCGTGTAGTTACCTACTTATTATGGCACCGACACATTTTTTTTCCAAATTGGAAATAGATTGTTCTCGTACCTAATTTTTTTAAAGTTTTTTAGTAACATGATTTTAACTAGTAGGTATTAACTCAAAAAATAATTAAAAGCAGTGAGTGACTGAACACTCGATCATTTTCCCTTATTTTCCAACGATTAGATTTGTTGTCCAAAATGTTGATGAAACTTCGGAGTATAGGTAGTTATTCCTAACCCTACTCAATAAAAGCATAAATTTGTAAAATCGGATAACTGTAAAAAATATTAATGTTTAATAGATCGAACACAACAATATTAATGTCCCTAAGTATATAGGTACCTACGCGTTGAATTAAAATTGAAGGACGTTGACAGTACAATGTATAAAACGTACGGTCTACGAATCAGTTTACTGGGTAGCCGAGTCAGATTTTACCACAAAATATTGACAATATTGAATTCACAATATTATTGCATGTGTGTGGCTAGCCTAAAAGGCTGTCATTTATTTGATATGTTTTATATCATAGAAGACTTATAGATATTGGTGCTTATGTGCTTATAGATAATATGGGTATGAAAAGAGTATTATTTAAAGGCTTTGGAGAATAGAACTCATTTCTATCGTAAAGGCCTACCTATGCATTTCGTAAAGTCTACTCAAGTCTCAAGTCTATTGCATCAAAATCCAACACGTACCCCATTTACTTAATTAAGCGATTTAAACTCTCTAATAAAAGGCAAACCTGACTGACTGATTAACTAGACATTGGAAATTTGCTACAGGGGTTCCTTTTATGATGTAAGTGAGCACTAACAGGGGGTAGCCCTTTCATCCGAAGCGAAGTGAAGACAGCCGCTCTTCAGAGATAAAACGCAAAATTTTAATTACTAGAAAATAACTTACTGGTTATTATGCATGGTATTGTATCCACTGCAACTGCACCCACGGGCACGCTACGCACGAAATGACGTCATTAGTACACGCGTGGCTTGCTCGGATGTGGCACCCACGTAGCTCGATGCTATCCACGCTGTGCACGCGTCGCATGTTAGTTGTGTGGATATGGTGTGGATTGGTTTGTTTGCCAACTTGGGTCCATGTTTCCTCTGCGTGGGCCGCGGTGGGCAGCGCCAGACATATTTCAGTGGAGTGTCGTTAGATTTATACATAGGAACCCAAGCACTTACCATCGATGAAAAGAAAAAAAAATAGCGGAATATTATTTTTGTACTCCATGTAACAAAGTTTACCCAAAGAAATTCGTTGCTTATTATTTTTTTGCATTTTATATATGTATATTAAATACTAGCAGCGCCCCGCGGTTTTACCCGCATTGTGCCCGTTCCCGTAGGAATTTCGGGGGTGAAAAATAACCTATAACCTTCCCGTTTAATGTGGCTATCCATTACAAAAAAAATTATTCGAATCGGATTGGTAATTTCTGAGATGAGCGCGAGGATAAGAGCTCGAATGGGCATTTTCATCCGCTTTAAATTTATCGTCACTGCTCAGCTCCTGTTTGTCTTAGCGTTATGTTATATAGCCTATAAGCTGCCCAGGAGTATGAACTACAATCGTACCAAGTTTGTGGTTTGCCGAATCGTTTTGGTAAATGGTAAGTAAACGACATGTAAATATTACACCATACGGAAAACCGTTGGCGGTGGAACCCACGGAATAGAGAGGTGTTAATTCAAGTATGTGAAACGGCCAGATGCAACCAAGTGACGATGTTGACCACTATTGTTAAGTCTACCAGTGCGGGGGGCGTCTGAAAACTAGCGCTCTACCGAGACTTCGGCCTCGGTACAGCATTAGCTGAGACGCCTATTCCTAAATCTTTTTTTGTAATTTTGTACTTTGTGTTTTCGTACCTATTCTTGTAATTGTAGCAATAAATGATTATTTAATTTTATTTATTCAAGTGGCATCCTTCGAGGCATGTAGCCATATCGTCAAACTGACTCTCGAAATGTACATATGCATGGTAAAATAAATAATTAAAAACCGGCCAAGTGAGAGTTGGACTCGCGCACGGAGGGGTCGGCAGTCTAAAAAACGGCAATAAATCACGTTTGTTGTATGGGATTCCCCCTTGAATATTTGTTTTATTTTATTTTTAGTATTTGTTGCTATAGCGGCAATAGAAATACATCATAATTGTGAAATTTTCAACTGTCTAGCTAGGACGGACAGCGAAATTTCAGTAATAGGGTCCCGTTTTTACCCTTTGGGTAAGGAACCCTAAAAACATAAGAATTGTACTAAAGTGAAGCTAGGTGTACTTCACTGTTGTGAATGGGACTCATAATGTCTGCACCCGACGAGTGTGGTGATGATAAAAAAGTCCTCAAAAGCTGGCTTGATTGTAAGTGATTTCTAAATCAGGGATCACCTAAATACAGAGTGATTTAAGAGGAACTTTTGCGACAAATGTTCATGCCAAAATCCCCACAAGAGCACTCGAAAATTATAAGGAGTCGTACAAAAGTGTAATGCAATAATAACTACACAACTTATTTATAAAATTTTATTTTATTTAATACGGAATGCATACATTGGCCAGCAAAACATTGAAGTTACAAACTGTTAAGAAAATTGTTGCATTGCATTATTTTCAGTAACAAATTATGGCTGCAGTTTGGATGTAAAGCGCACATACATTTCAAACAGTGCAGGACAATGTTATTGAAATAATGCTGCAGTGCTGAAATAACTTATAGTAGGTAGTACATTATTAAAATAATAATTTTAAGTAGACTAAAGCCTAGATCAGTGGTTCTTAGCCTTTTCAGACATTTTTATCTTCATGGACCACTAATAACAGTATTAGTGGTTAATAGTTACTATTAATCCAAGTTCTTGGCCAGGGCAGGGGAAAATCATTAGTGTAGCATTTAAATTTTTTTTATTATTTTGGGTTAAAGTATTTTTCTCTGTTCACAAATAATTTAGTTATTTAAGAATTTGGTTTTTAGGGAGTGCGAAATGCGCAAATAGTATTTATTTTATTTTCATTTGTTATCTTAGGCATCAAATATTCGTTTTCTTCATTGTGAATTTACTGGGGAGTATTAATTTAAGTATTCGATTTTTTCTATGACGCGACATACAGCTGGCGTGCAGGGAAGCCTGGGTGTTTGCTTGCAGTCCGGATTTTTTCCATTATATTTCAATAAAATACAAAACTTATTCAAAAACTCTGTGGACCACTTTGAAAGCCCTTGCCAACTACTGGCTAAGAACCTCTGGTCTAGATTGTTTGAACATTGGTGGGTGCCATTAACAATTTTGTTTTAATATCTTTGTATGATGAACTTAAATTAGTTGTACTAGATAAGTAAAAATATAAGCTAGGTAAAAATTAAATGTAAAAGAAGCCCTTGCAGAATCTTTGCAATAATAATAGTTCACACATAATAATATCCATATTATAATTACATGTAAACTCATAATACCTGTTTTATTGTTTGTTCATAAAGTATTAAATGCATTTAGACTTCAAGATCAAGTTTAATTTGAAATTAATTGCTATCAAAAAAGGTAAATCATAAACTATCACGTGGACAGTTGGAGACCAACTAGATCCAGGGCTATCCATAAGTAAACCAAATTGTAATATGAACCAAGTATTCTATTGATACTTGGTATTAAAACCCCCAACACAGTCCACAAGTTGTAATATTACTTTTGTTCAGGCTCATCATCCTCATCTGAGCTGATCTCGTCTTTTGTATTGTCATCGCCCATAGAACCCATTTTATCAAGGAACATGTCATTCATATCACTCGACAGACCAAAGTCATCATTTAAGTCATCCACCTCAGCATCGTCTTCATCAAGCCAGCGGTTAAAATCAACTTTCAACCAATGACATTTCTTTTTGTCACTTGTAAGAGATGGCCAGAATGGTTCATCATTTTTTTCCTTTGTAAGAATAACTTCAATCAGTCTCCCTTTGTTGGTGAAAGTACTTTTATCAGGGTCTACTTCAGCGAAAAGCGGTATAGAGACCTCGTGCATTTTTTGTTCTGGACCACATATACCTTTGAATGTTAAAGTCTTTTTCTCTATTTTTATATCGGGCTTCTCACATTCCACGTTAAATGTTAGAAATACATTAGCGCGCCTTTGAGCCCAGGAAACTGAAGGAGGTGTTGATGTCATGTTTACTGGAAATATACAATTTTATCTTGGTTAAATGCAATGCTTGTTTCGGAACACTCGTAACGAAATATCATCTTACTGTTTAAAGTGGTAAGTATATTAATTAAATAAGTACTTACAGAATAAAACGATGTAACTATGGCTAATTGAGTTGCTAAATGAATTAGCTTTAGCGTAGGAATAGAATAGAAAGAAACCAAAATAGCACAATCACAAGCACACACGGTTTAATTCACTATGTAGATGTAGATTAATAAAAATTCGAATCATGTTTTGTCAAATTTTCATATTGTCACTGTCTTCAAAGTTGTTACCAAGTTGTCACTCAACATGACAATTGACAACTGACAGTTAATTTAGCACCACGGAATGGACATCGTTTTACACGTATCTATAATAAAAATGAATCGCTAAATGTGTTGCTAAGCGCATAATGAACGATTGCACCAATTTGAATGATTCTTTCTTTTATGTGTTCCTTATTGTTAGGACAAGTTTTTTATATAAGAAAATAAGTAATAAAAATCTCGAAATTCCAACGGGAACGGGGGCGCTGCGGGTGAAACCGCGGGGCGCAGCTAGTGTAATTAAATTAATGAACAGCCCAGCTAACACGACGATGTGAGCGGAGCTGTGCGGGGCTCAATTAACTAATCACAACGCATTACGATAGGTTTGGACGTTGTCAATGCGTTGTGATTGGTCGATTGAGCCCCGCGCAGCTCCGTCCCGCTTCAATGGAACTGGACTCTTATTCTAGCTAGATACACTATCACTCACTCACATATACATTCAAATTGAAAAATTGTCCCGTCGCTAAGCTGGATGTATAGTTAAAGTATTATTTTTGCTTTTTTACGGAGCACTTGGGCATGTTCTCTCGACAACGAACGAAGCGCTCCTGTGTAAGTGTAATAAGTATCTATAGTTTCAGCAAGACACATTCTAAGCGTTAGTAGGGTACCTATTCTAAATCAAAGTATCGCTGCGATATTTTAAGTAAGTCGGAACTGCAAGCAAGAGATACAAAGATCTTTTCTTACGAACTCTTACGAATTATTGTGGTGGCATTATCAAATGTAGGTAGTTACATAAAATAAAAATGTAGGTAGTTACATAAAATAACGAAGAACTAGTTTTAACGTTAGTACATATAACTCAATGGTTTTTAAAAAATTCGAAGGGCAAAGTTGCTGTTGATATTGTTCAATAGCGGCAAGCATTATCATACAAATCAGTCACTTCGTAGACCGTGCGTGACGAAAAGCCGGTCTAAAAACTCCGACACTAGATTTGGCTATTACTCTTTTCCAACTTTTCGTTGCGGATCACGCCGAAATCACTTTTACTTTAATCAAAGCTCTTGGAATAGCTTCGTTGTTTTGGAATTCTGCACTGTGAGACAATTGCGCTCAGCACCGCGCGGTAGGATAGCAGCTATAGGCAGTTAAAAACATGTAATTGAAAGATTGAATTAGGAAAATTGTTGATTTTCTTGGTGTTTCAGTGTCAGCCCTGGCGCGCTGTGTTATAGGATCACTTGTATGATGGTTGTGGACTAAAGTGACTTTAGAAATGAGAAGAACGGCAATAGTTTTAATACTTACATACAAAAGGAGGATTATAGGTATAGATCACCTCGTTACGACAGTGATTCTCAAACCCGAGCGTGACCCGCCATGTTTATTTGGAAACATGTTTGTCGGGAATTCAACCCCGGACTTCGATCCTGGCAGGGGGAGTGGGTGCACGTATCACATAGTAAAAATAATTTGAATTTTATAATTACATCTTAGCACTTTGTTTAATAAAATAAACATTAAAATTATTATTTATAAATATTGCAAGTATATTTACCTAATCAATCACTTAACTTTAGTTAGAAAATAAGAAATAAATTATACAAAGGTATTATTACGGAGTTACCACTAAGGGTCTCCCCAAATTTATCGACGCGGAATCGGCTAACACCGGTGAAAAAAGACTTTATCTCTACGAAATAAGGGTGTTACTTATACCATTCGCATCGGTTCGGCTCGGACGACACGGCGTGACGCCGGCAGACGGGGAAACGAGCTGTTTGACTGTTTGTCGATTAGCTGATCGCATCCGTCGCTGAATCTAGCGGAACGTTTCCGACTGCTGCCGAACAAGTCGGCTGCTGATCGGCGACAGGCCGAGTAGTGTGGTGATACGCACTCAGCTTGAGCCGATTTCGCGGCGATAAATGTAGGGGCACCCTAAAGGTTCGAGCACATTATGCCGGGCCGCAGCGGGGCGGAGCGGGCCGCAGCGCAGCGCAAAATGTTTACCTAGCACATTATTGACGGGCCGGGTCACAGTGCATTGACGGATTTTGAGCTCAGTGTACTGCCAACTACTGTTGACGGGGCGCAGCGGGGCGGGGCGGGCCGCATCGCACGGACGAGAATCCGCCTCGCATTAATGCGAGCCGCTGGGGCCCGGCACAGTGTGCGATAATTCTATACAAATTGTATTTTTTTTGAGCGATTTGAGCGGATTTTTGCGCTCCGCCCCGACACGCTGCGGCCCGGCATAATGTGCTCGAACCTTAATCGTACACATTTTTACTGATAAGAGAAACGAGTAAAGTCATAAGACATTTTTATAAATACGTATATTTTAACATTTACTGACTAATTTAATGAAATAATACATTATTAGTTCATTGAGGCACATTTTTATGATGATGCTAAAACTAACTACTTACTTCTATTCTAAATTATATAAATAAACTAAGATTCTAAGATTCTAATAGATTATTCGTAGATAAACGTCGACGAGTACGAGATATCTGTCCTAAAAAAATATTACCGCGTTAAATTCGATAACAAAATCAGATACACCTCACATGGTGGGCGTGGACTCAACACTACGACGCTGGATCATCATAGTTCATTACGCGGATCTTTTATGAGTGTATCACACGTGTATGGCCCGCATTAGTCATTCCAATGTGTTAGGAAACGGACTTTTGGCTCCGATGCGGGTGATGTCCACGCACATAACACTTTCTTCGCATGTATAGGCTTGTCCTAAAATAAAAACTGAAACTTTGACATTGATTACTAGATCTCTCCTTAAGGAACCCTTAGGAACCTATTCCTAACCTATCGTATCCTATAGGCATGTAGGTACTGGTATGATATCGCAAGCAAGACAAAATATGCTTACCTACTCATGAAATTATGGCATTATCAAAATCGTATACGCTTTTAAAATATGTATTACGCTTTTAAAGTATTAAGATTATAGACGTGTTTATGACAAAAGTGAAGAGTGGTAAATAACAATAGACTGCTGTTCTAAGTATTTTTAAATTAAGGACCATTTCAGTCTTAGGGAAGATGCCTTTTCTGGAATTATTAAACTTATGTAGCGCAATGATTATTATTTTTTTCACAATATGGTTCTCTGACATCATGCGAAGTCCCTATGTATGTAATGTACCTTCTTTTATATATAGATGCTTAAAAATAATTTTGGCATACCTAGGCCTATCTCTAAGACGTCTAAGTACCTACCTAGTTATCTAATACGTCAGAGCTAGAAAAGTTAAATAATAGGGATCCTATAGTAATTATGAGAGGCTGAGAACTTGCCAATGCATTTACTTAAATTAATCAATATAATTTAAACTTAATACAAAATGGTTTACATACGAATAATATTAAAGTAACTAAGCTTTAGGGTTACTGTTATTCTATAACGCCCCCATTGTTTAGGAATGTGTCTTTTGCTATTTGATGCAGTTGCGAGGACATTTTTTCACTGGTTTCTTTGACCATTTTGGAGAAGTATCCGTCTGCGTTGAGGAGCAGCTGGTAGGGGTGGTCGAACTCGACGAGCCGGCCCGAGTCCATCACCATGACGCGGTCCGAGTCCATGATGGTGTTCAGCCGGTGCGCCACCGTCAGCACGGTGCAGTCGGCGAACCGCGTTCTGATCGTTCTTTGGATGAATTCATCGGTTCTGACGACAAATACAATATTTAGTAGCGTTGGCATAAGAAACCCAAGTAACCTTAATTTATGCTGCATACGCTTACACCAAGGGTGAGCGAAGTTGTTTCACATTGTTTTTGCATGTCCCGTTTTTTCCTTTTTGGCTGATTCAGTTTTTGTATTTCCATTGGCAGGGATATAAAGTTTGAAAACAATAGTTTTATTTCGATTCACTTAATTCGTAGGTTTTATTCCAAATGTACCTATTTAAAGTACCTAATTGTTTATCCATCCGGCTGTGATAAGTAAGTTAATTTAACAGATTTTGCATAAATGGAACGCAATAAGAACTGATGTCGACGAGAGACGTGAA
Organism: Cyclophora punctaria; assembly: GCA_951394245.1. Taxonomy (NCBI): domain Eukaryota; kingdom Metazoa; phylum Arthropoda; class Insecta; order Lepidoptera; family Geometridae; genus Cyclophora; species Cyclophora punctaria. Next base: position 6,000,817 of record OX596171.1, read on the forward strand.
AACCAGAGCTCTAGGGAGGGGAAGAGGGGAATTGCTCCCAGTATCTTTGGATCCGCGCTCGCCTATTTATCACTACATAGTATAAAACAAAGTCGCTATTTTGTCTGTTTGTTTGTCTGTTTGTCTGTATGCTTAAATTTTTAAAATTACGCAACGGATTTTGATGCGGTTTTTTGTAATAGGTAGAGTGATTCAAGAGGAAGGTTTTTATGTAAAATCCCGAAATTCCCACGGGAACGGGCACAACGCGGGTAAAACCGCGGGGCGCTGCTAGTGTTTAATAAAATGATACTAACTTAGGATCTACGTTGGCCGTCGCTTCGTCGAGGACAAGAATGCGGTTGCCTCGCAGTATGGCTCGCGCTAGACACACCAATTGTCTCTGACCCAAAGAGAAGTTGGAACCTCCTTCCGACACTTTGTAGTCTAGGGAAGGCACTGCGGCTTTTAAATCGACCTAGAAGAAACGATAAGACAATAAAATTATAACGGTGGATGTTTCTTCCTCATTCCTTATTTAGCAACATCATCTATTTCTTTTGAATTGTTTTTTTAAAGATTTTTTTGTTTAAAGAATTCAAAAAAATTCTTTGTTACCGCTTCCAGAGCCCTCCAAAGTTGTTCATCATCGTAGTTGTTAAATGGGTCTAAATTGTATCGAACAGTCGCTGAGAACAAAACTGGCTCTTGAGGTATGATTGATATTTTTGAACGGAGTTCCTGCAACAAGACATTGTAGTTGGTTAATGGAAAGGAATAGCTTAATACTAAAACAAAGCATTCCGTGCAGCAATCAAACAATGTCAAAACCTAAAATAATGTTAACACAAGACATGCTAATCAAAAGAGCAGTGAAGTGAATTTATTAATAGAGATAACATAAGAAGTTAGGTCAGTAAATATGCATGGAGGTAGATTACCTGAAGAGCCAAATATCCCGTATCGATACCATCGATTAGCACTTCTCCTTCTACAATGGCGAGTCTGAACAGAGATGATATGAGGGATGACTTCCCTGCCCCTGTTCTCCCAACAATGCCCACCTGAAAGTTAAAATAAATATAGCAAAGTTGTTGTTAGGAAAAACTTTCGATCATTAGGCTAGTTACGTACTCTTAATCGTATATTAGTAGGTACTTTATCACGTTATCAAATTCGAAAATCGATATGTCGTTGTTAGCTGATGAAGAACTTTAAATATGACCAGGTGCTTAACATTTCCTAGGACAGACAGGACGATAGTACTCCTTGGTCAAAAAAATTGAACACCTACCTTCCATCCACTTTCAATGATCAGGTTCAAGTTTTTAAGCACCGGCAAATCTTCGGGTGTGTATTTCATGAAGCAGTTACGGAACTCGATGCAGCCTCGGGACGGCCAGCCTTTGGTAGTTTCACGCTCTGAAAGTATAGATAAAGGTTTTGGAGTTATGATTACATAAACTTTGAGTAATTCCAGATAGAGATATATTTGAATCAGTGATTATTTTAAACGGTGACATAATAGTATATATACGATAGTTAATACGATATCATTATTAAAGTATTGCCTCTTTTATCAATATGATGGACAATCGATATACCAATCTACCTAATAAATAGGCACTGCATATCCCCAAAAGTGATTACCTAGTACTCTTTATGAGTCGCCATATATTTTTTTATTTCCTACTCATTATATAGGAATGTATTTATTATTTCACTTCGCGTTCTTTCTAATAAATTATTACAAAGTACGTGGGTACTGAATCCACCTGGTAATTACGTTTGATTTGATACCTGTCGACCTACTTAGATATAATTTATTACTGAGATTCAAAATTGAACAAAATTTAATTTCAATAATGCTTAACCAATTAACTTATTTGTGGCATTTGAAATATGGAACTTTAACACTAAATATGATAGTAAGATTTCTCAAAATATGTTAAGAGTGCTTGAAATGATCCAATATTCGCAAAAGAGATATCGGTAGGTATATTCGCAATCCTTAATACCTAACCTGGCCACTTTAAGTCTTAATTATCTACTGTAAATAATATAGTGAGCCGTAATTGTAGGGTAATTAATGATCGATTCTAATTTAATATCTGTGATTTGTACACTATCTGTGGGCTTGTCTTGCTTGGTGTACTCATGACTCACGTCCTTTGTCCCACTGCGCCTCTCGTTCGATGTGCGTGTACTGGAGTATCCTCTCGACGCTGGTCATCTGGGAGATGACCTCCGCGGTCTGCCGCACGCCGAACTGCAGCATGCCGGTCAGGATCAATGTCTCCGATATCGCCAAGCCCACGTTGCCGGAGAATATTGTCTCTGTTTATTGAAAAAGTAAATAAAATAAATAACGAAATATTTACAGGACTGATTCATACTCTGTTAATTAGACCTAAACTAAGCTCTAAGATTTTAGGTATTATGGAATCTAACTAACTGATACTATTCCGCATTATAATTATAAACATAGATAAATACTTTATTTATATGAAAAGTATTTTTGTAAATGCGTTTATGTTTAGTTGTGTCTTAGTGTTGTGTGTATAGATCTATTTAATAAAAAAAAAAACATGCATTTTCATGGGTAATTGCTAGCAGTAACGTATAGCACTATTATGAATAAAATAGATATCGAGAGAAGAGATTTGGACAGATCTATGACACATGACTAGGAGAAAACGAAGTATTAAGTTTTTCACATGTTGTCAAGAGCAACTTACTGCTATCGATGACGAGGAAGGCAACAATGACGATGGTCAGATAAATAACGCAGATGAAGTCGAGCCAGAAGCCGAGCGTCACCCCGCTGGCAAGGTAGCTGCTCCACGTCGAAGTGTGGATGTCCTGAAAGTTGAATAAAATTAGTATCTTTGACCATCTCGGTTCAATCAAACACAGACGTATACTTTCGTAATCGACATTTCATCTAATATTTCCACTTTCTTTCTTTAACGCCCTCTCACGTGACGAACCCAAAAGGAATACATTAAAAACTGATAGATATGCAAACATATTCCTATTGTTTAATATGTTACTCTAATGGAAACCCTCGCAATAAAATAAATTAAAATTCATACAACGTTTTTGCCATATACATATGTAAATCGTGTGGGACTCACCTGAAATCTGTCGAATTGTTTTATTAGCCTTTGTTGTGCGCCTGACGATCTGATTGTGCTGATTCCGTTTAATGTTGCTGACATGTGGGAGAATACGGGACTTCTGGCTGAAATTATAAATTATTCATATCATAAAAAGGAACTTTCCAAAACGCCTTATTTAAATACAATTGTGGATAGCAACGCTGTATTCGTACGCTGTATTGGAATGTGAAATATTTAAAGTGAAGGTTGTACGAAATATAACACAGAAAATAGTGAGGTATTTGTAATTTTCAAATATTGCAGATATTTATGTGGGTACAAAATATAACTTACTTGTTCCTTCCAACCGCTTTATCGATTGTGCCGACTTCAAGTAGATTTGCAGAATAATATAGAACAGCAGTAGAATGATAGTTGTTGGTAGCAGTGTCCATATCAAGGCGGCGGCATTCAGAGCCAGAATACTGAACATGGTGAGGTAGATCTGGATACTTTCGAGAAGAAACCGTGGAAGAAGTTCATCTAACGCACCAATGTCTTTGGAGAATCTGTTCAGAATACGCCCTGGAAAATAAGCAAATGTTAGTATCACCCTATACTCACTTGAATCATTATGAAAAAATAACATTGCTCATAGAATCAGAAGAAGCATCACTTACAGTAAAATAAATTCACTTAAAAGTATCTAACTATTAGGTACTAACCAGAGGAGTTGTTATCGAAGAACCTCATGACTCCTCGTAACATGGAATGGAACATGTCATTGTGCAGGTTCCTGGATGCTGTCATGCAGACCTTGAAGAACATGAAGGCTCGTGCCGTGATGAAGAATATACAGCAGATTATAAGGGCCGTGTACACGTAGAGGTACTGAGCGGTATCGAGTGGTCCAATGTATGCGTGGATATTCAGATCTACAAGTTATAATGAACGATTAACATGACATAAGTAGTTACAGAAAAATCTAGAAAATATCCCTAAGGGTAGTTAGTTACCTGGCTTTATTTCCACTCCAGAGAAATAACTGGTTAAGTCATATGTTGTGTTTGTCGGTATCAAAATCCGGTCATATTCTTTTATCGTCCCATTGTTTTCTTTCTCTTTCATGCGGGTTACTTCGTTTGTCCTGGAAGCGTATATGAATAAGTTTTTGTATCATGCATTTATATATTTGTTATTCCTTAAGAATGTTTCTTACCAGAATGTAACCCAGTAATCGCAAAGTGTAGAAGATAGTTGTCCTACAAGGAGTAACAGGATCATGAAGATCAGTCTCGGGGGTTTGCCTCCAGCCTTCAGGAATGCTCTGTAGACCCTCCAGCTAATTGAGCCTGTTTCCCGTTCCTCTTCTTCCATTTCTTGAGCAGGAACCTCATACCCAGAAATGGAGTCAGTCAACGATGGCCGCCTTGTCGTTGAAAGCTATAAATTAAGATTGTTTTAAAATGTATGTCTCTGAAAATCAAGTTATTATGGAACCAACGAAATTACTTAAAGGACTTACACGTGAAGAAGTTCGCCTGGACATTGGCGGAGGTTTCTCTACTTCAGTCTTCTCATTATTTTCATCTTGGGATGCCGATAATAGTTTCGCGAAGTCTTTTCCAGACACTGACAGTTCTTCATAAGTTCCTTTGGCTTCGATAGAGCCCTACATACAAAGTAAAGTAATGTTAGTATGTAAACTATAGTAGTATATATCTAGTAACTTAAATTTGATACGATTGATTTTGCGATTGTAAATTAATATTATTACAATTAGATAACCATGAAAAAAGTTATTTAATAAGAATTTGTAGCACATTATTAGTTAAGGTCGTATTTAAGTGTGATGCGTACATTATTCATGATGACAATGTAATCGGCAGCCTTGAGGTAGTGGAGCTGATGCGTGACGAGGATCCTCGTAGTGTGCCGCAGGTACCCGCTGATACACTCGTCGAACAACTGACGGCCTACGTGGGCGTCCACTGCGGACAGCGGGTCGTCCAGGAGGTAGATGTCTGCCTGGAATATTATATTAAACATAATTGGAATAATACCCAAAACAAAATAGTCAATAATGCAAGAATGTTCATGCTTAGATTTCATAAGAATAGTGGTCGAGCTTTACTTGTCTATAGACAGCTCTGGCTAGATTGATGCGAGCCCGTTGTCCCCCTGATAAAGATGCTCCTCGTTCACCAACCAAGGTCTGATCACCGTGTGGGAACTGCTGGAAATCTTTCTGGAGAGCGCACACTCTGACAACCTGTAATCAAAAATCACGTAAATCAAATGCACTTTTGTAGGAATTTTGTAGGAATATAGCTTTGACTGAATTGGAAATATTCTCCTTTTTTGAAGTTGGTTTTAAGTTATTATTGAACAAAACAAGTCATACCTCCTTATATTTCTTCTGATTATAAGGTAAACCGAACAAAATATTTTGTCGTACAGTAGACACGAACAGCCACGGTTCTTGGCAGGCGTAGGCCAATGCACCTGACAGGTATATCCGACCACTTGATGGCCGCAACTCGTTTAGAAGCAGCTGCAGGATTGAGCTCTGAAAACGACCAGTTATTTAGGAGAACACTTTTACAATAAGTAGTTCTAATTGATTTTTGTAACTTCTATAGAGTGTCCTTACTTTTCCGGAGCCAACTGCTCCGATAATGGCACAAAGTTTTCCTTTGGGAACAGTTATGTTGACATTTCTAAGAGTAGTTTGTCCGTCGTCGGTCCAGTTAGCGTATACGTCTTGAAGTAAGACACCTGCATCTGCGTTCACGGGCAAATTGTAAAGCGCTTGGTTTATTAATCCTTTCTCACTGTAATCGAAACCTGAAAACGAAAATTAATGTAGATAATGCGATGATGTCATACTTATCATTATTATTATCTTGATCATTTTGACCAGAACTATCTTCACAAACCTGGGTTGTAAATGCCCTCTTCGTCAATTTTCTTGAACGTGTTAGGTCTAAGATCAATTTCGCTCAAGTTTTTCATTTTCTGTTTTTCAACACTTTGTACTAGTTTGGCGATATCAACGTCAGGCACACTGCGAAGGTCTTCCCTTTCATCTGTGGAGCGAATTTACACATTTATACATACGAGAGAGAGAGTGGTGCATTGTTATTTGATGCAAAGTTATGTAAATGGACAAGGCAGCTTACCGTTCCTTTTTTATTTCATTAGATCATTTATATTAAGGTTAGTGTTAAGTGCAGACAAGAGTTAGTCATAAGAGCTCAGCTGAAAAAGAGCGTAGCATTAGTAGAAAGTAGTGACCCAATTCCGCCAAATAACATAAAAATCTTGACCTCTATTCAACAAGTAAATACTTTATTATTATACTGATAAAGATATAAATATAAGATTAAGATTAGTCATCTTTAAATGAGTAGGTATTGAATGTTTATACCTAATTACAAAATAATATTTTATTAAATCCTTGTCTTTGCTTGCCAAATGGAAATACTCCACTCACACTCTCATTATTGATGGTATCGTACCCATTAAACAGAAAGTTTCAATTCGATGAATGGTAACGAGGCTCTCCACGGCTTGAGCGACACTTGTCGGCATCAAGAAGGCTAATGTCAATTGAAGAATGTTGAACATTTGGGCCGTCGGGAATGCCTGTAAAATGTTCGCCATATTTATGTGTTGTGGCACACATGAGCCAGTGAAATACCTTGCCTTCCCCAGAAAGTATTTGAAATGATCCTATAACCCTTTTAGAAATAACATGTTGGATGGGTTACATAAAAGTTCAAAAGAAAAGTGATAGATATAAAAGCTGTGTAAGTATTACAATGTTTATGCATGTTTTTATATGATAGGAAAGAGTTATAGAGAAGAAAATAGTTGTGCTGGTTATTAAGAACGTAGAAAGAAGAGAGGCATTGCATGCGTCCGTTACACCGTCTTGTGACGTCACATACCTAACAACATGAAAGCCTCAAGGCGCTGCACTGAGATCAGTGCTTCGGCCAAGAACGAGACCGCATTCGACATTATTATGGAGAGCGTTCCCTGTAGTGTGTTGTAGAATTGCGCCAAGGGGAATACCTGTAAATTGTGTCGGGGCTGCTGTGTTAAATTGAATTAATGTGTTACGGGCGGCGTTGGACGCTGTTGAATGTGTACTTCGTTGCCGATAGGTAATATATAGATTTAACTCCCGAAGCAAAGTTTGTTCTAAGATATCATGACGAATGTGTTGATTTTAAATTAAGTGTAAAATCAAGTGATTTTAAAGAATTTATTTTATATAACTACAAATATCTATATGGTGTACATGTAAGTACTTACATACGTACACCCATACACGTAGTCGATAGAAAAGGGAATAGAGATAAAGAAATCTATACTAATATTATAAAGCTGAAGAGTTTGTTTTGTTTGTTTGTTTGTTTGTTTAAACGCGCTAATCTCAGAAACTACTGAACCGATTTGAATAATTCTTTCACTGTTAGATAGTCTATTTATCGAGGAAGGCTATAGGCTACATTTTATCCCGAAATTCCCACGGGAACGGGCACAACGCGGGTAAAACCGCGGGGCGCTGCTAGTGCAAAGATAAACTTACAATATCAGCAGTGACTTGGTACCCGAACATCGAGTATGACAGCAGTGTGATGTACAGAGTGAGTCGCTCCGTGAACACCATGAAGGCAAGGTACACTCCTCGGAGGTAGGACGCGGACGTGATGCATTTGATCTCGTTCTTCCGCGCTAAGGCCACCACTTGTTCGAATGGCTTCTCCCATGCATACATTTTGATCACCTGTAAACATATTTGTTGTCAAAGCTTTACCTCTTTACGTTTATAAACTCGTACGGGATGTAGGTACCTACAACGGAGTAGTCTTAATGACGCCTTTATCCATCAGCTTCACTTTAAAACGGATCCATTAATGACTCCGTTTAACTTTCAATGAATGTTTATAGTTAAACTCAATTTGTTGCTGAGAAGTCTTAAGCGCAACTTCTAGACTAAGCATTCGGAAAAAATATATGTATTCTGCTCGCAGTGAAATAGGAGCTTAAACGCTACTAAATGAAAATGCTTCCCATTAAACTATCGTTCCGTAGTGAAGAATCCTGTTTGGTTCGTGTGAAAGCATTCGAGTCTAATTAAAGTTCTATAAAGTTTAATTCGATACTTCAGGGAGTATTTATAAAACAGCTTTAATTACTCGCTTCCGAAAGGATGCCGTAAAATATTTTATGCTAATAGATGTAAGTACTTTTATTTAATCGATATTGTAAAGGTCGATGCCATAATGAGAGTTAGATCCGGCGCCATTACGGAGGCTGAGTAATATAATGAGTGTAAACTACAGCAGGTATCACGGTTTTATTGCAAAATTGTCATAATCGTACGTACCTGCATACCGCTTATAATTTCGTCCATGATACGAACTCGCTCATCAGTTCTGCACGCTGTTTTCATTCGTAACCTTGCAGCCAATTTACTCATATAGGCTGTAACAAGAAAATCAGATTAACACGTATCTCTTTTGTTAGTCATTCATGTATTTAAATATAAAAAATATAATCATAATAATCGTTTTAACCACATTTAAAACAACAATTATCTCAAATCTAATCTAAATCTATCTATCTATCTATAAATATAAAAATCAATGCCACTTTTCGTTGTAATTTTATAAATCAAGAACGGGTTCACCTATCCAAACCAAATGTTTAGGCTTTGTTCGGACAATTTAGTAGATGGTTTATGTGAAGTTTGAACAAAATCGGTAAACAAAACCGCGGGGCGCAGCTAGTATGCTATTGATGCGAAAGTACGTTTGTCGATGTTTCACGCCAAAACATTGCATTGGATCGAAATATAGCGTCATTCCCTCAGTAACAAATACGTTGCGATGATTGAGGATAAAACCTCAGAGCACTGCTATCATAATGTTTAATATCATCATACTTATCAACGAATGCATATTTTATCAACATATCAACTTACATTGCACTGGTATGGTTTGTAAGACTATACCGATGACGCCAACGATGGCTGCGTATCCGATCTTCAGGTAAATGAGGTAGCACACGATGATCACTTGCAGAGGAAGCAGCCAGATGAAATGAGTGTAGATGAATGCGTAGTCGAATCTATTCACGTCATTTGACAATAAGTTAACCACTTGCCCCGCCGTAGTCTTTGCTAGAGCTCCCTGACTCATTCGCATTACCTGAGAAACAATCATACCGAAGTTCTTGTTAAAATGATCAAAGTGTCATACATTGATGATATTTATGTTTACGTTTATTTACCGGTTAAGCTTCCTTGTTATTTTTGCTTTATAAGGAAATCACCAAGGCTGGTAAGACTTCATTCAAGTAACTATGCCATGACATATGTAAGTAGCGGATTAAAGTCCGTACTTATTCGCATAATTTCATTACTATACCTACTTGTCCTGGGTCCCTAACAGAGACCAATGCAATGTTTTTACTCAAATATCAGCACAGTGAGAAAGATTACCACGCTTGCCTATATAATACATGGATCTATCCACTTATGTATCTCAAGATCGGTCGTAATCACCACGTTAGCCTACTGTGAGTTTTGATCCAATTGGTATTCCGATTAATCGAATAGAATGATCAAACCTTTCTGTAAATGAGAGAGCAGGCCGCTATGCGGACTTTCATGCCGAACTGCTGCGTGGAGTAGGTGCCGTGGTGGTTGAGGAAGGCGATGAGCAGCGACATGAGGATGACGGCGCAGGCACAGTACACCGCCTGCTCGTACGTCATGTTGGACCCGGGCTCCCAGTAGGACAGCATCATGCTCAACGCCACTGGTTGGAAAGGCCTGAGGAAAAGGGGAGAATTTTCTTCCTGGTCAATAAATGTGTCGGCACGATCCCACTTAAATCTGAGATTTTACGTCAGCTTTTACGTTGTTCTAACTTGCATGCTTGCACCATTTAAATACCGTCTATGTGAACTTGCAGTAATATCTAGTATGTCTACCTAAATCTTAGATATTGGATATTGGGCAACATCCCGAGAAAGTATCGATTCGAGTCTGATATAACCAAAATATCGAAAAATACTTTCTAAGCCATATCTCTTTTGTTTGTTATAAATAAAAGCTGTCACATTACGTAACTCTTTCTAAACAGTTGAAGGTATAGCCCTTGATAGCTTAGCATTACAATGGAGAAGAAGTGAAAATGATCACGTTTGGCTACATTAACACTTCTACTTTACTCGCATACGTAACATTATGTATTGGGTTATTGTTCAAGTGTACGCTGGTGGATGTTCTCAATAAAATTGAGATGACAATTGGAGTTCAAATGCAAACATCTGAGTATGTTATTGTATCGAGAAGTGCAGTGGAAAGAAACCGGTAGTTATTCCACATCCGCGTTGTGTTCGGTATGATAAATTAGCTGATGATGGGATTAATGGGAGTGTAGCGTGTTAGTCAATAAGGTAATTGCTCACTTCAATATGAGTGCTTGAATGAGGAACATGACTCCCGAAGGCGCGTAGCTCATCCAGAACGCCTTGGTCATGGCGCGCAGTAGGGACGGCTTCCGTCCTTGCTTGTTCGCCAACGATATCTCCTCGAGCCATTTCCTGAAATCAAACACACACATTTTATTCATTTAATGCTATTAAACACTGGTATCGTTACCTAGAAAGTTCGACATCAATATGTGCACAGTTAGATATGTTACTTATTTTTTTAGTGTGACAGGCATCACTATAATGCTATTAAATTGTACAAATTCATAGCATTGTCTAGGTAGGCCATAGACAAGACGTAACCATGAGGCTGACATGACCAACCAGGGTGGTCAAAGCCTTGTTAAAAATTAGAATAAAAAAAAATAAAAAAAAGACATCACTATTTTACATTCAGTTTTTATTTAACTCCTCTTATGTTCATTTGTAGAGTACATGAGTAGAATATTAAGCGGGCTTTATTTGCATGACAGACACACGATTGTATAATTGTTAATGCTACCTGTAGATGGCATAGTAAAGGTCTGGGATAAAATGTTTTTCATCAAAACAAAAACATGATTCATACACAACTTAAAAATTGTATGCTGTTCATCGCTCAAAAATCTCTAAAATAGCTTGACCTATTGCAAGGTTAAACGGCAGAAAACAGCGGATAGTTTTTATTATATCTATAGTTGTAATAGCTTTTATTAAATACTTTTCTAAACCCCTAGTTTATATACGCAATTATGATCGCGCTGCATTGCGAGCAGGTGTTGTTAAGTTACGTACACACGTAACAACCGGTACATGGACGGAGTCATTCGTGACATTGTATATACGAACCGCCAGTTTGTGCACCGATGTTTATGCTTAACTAATCAAAATGTACATAATACTGACACTTGCTGATACAATTAGAATATTGTTGCGAACAAATTACTTAGTTTATTACTCAATAACAAATATTTAAGCAAATTACTCAGATTAATCTTGTTAATGTTAAGCTTAATTGACAAGTGGGAGTTAAACGTTTGAGGGACCATGATGTGGGCACTAGTGAAGATGGTAGATCGGAATACGAGTAAGTTACATCTAATATGATACATTCTCCTCGTACACAATATCATGTTTACACTTTTTGTCGTATCAAAAGGAGTCCACAGTAACATGTACCATTTTTGTAACGAGACAGTAGATAAGTGAAAGCGCACTTGTATTAAAGCGACAACAAACCGGTATAATGTTCGGTTATCCCAAATCACGAGATGCGTAGTGTGTCGAATAGCTTACACGGTATAGTGGTATATGTATACTGGGAGTCACATGACGGTATTAGTCAAGCGACCTTCATAATATAAATACGAGGTTAAGAACACCACTTGCAAATAATTTAGCGCTTTTAAATATTTTGAAGCACCTACTACTACTTACTACTGTTTATCGGTTTGAACAAAGTTTTTGGATGACTGAATATTTTTCCTCAAACAATCTGAGGTGGACACGATTTGAATAATATGATTTTCGTCTCGTATTTTAAATAACTTATTTTTTTTTGTTTTTTTTTCGGATTTTTTTGTTAGGTCCTATTTGACATATTATTTGACCTAAGTAACTAGAGTGTTCGACACTTGAGTATACCTAGGTAGGTATAAAAATTAATTACATCTCTTTCATTTTTATTTGTAAATTATAATCATGTGTGTGAAACGATATTTAAACGTTCCCAGTTGAATAAATAACATAAATTAATGAGTGAGCCGATGAGATTGTTACAATGTATTATTAAGGAGCGCGATGTTTACCTTTGGCGACGAATAAACCTGTCTATATGTAAGTACAACGCGTTACAATAGTATTATTGCGGCTTTTTGGTTAAAATATAATTTTTTGATTAAATATAAATTTTAGAGAAACTTTGATGCCATAAAGCTTTAATGGTTAGACATAGTATTGTAAGCGCTCATGTAAACTTCTAAGATAAAGCGGGTTGTGGCAAAATAACAGTAAACTGTAACTCAGACAAGATCAAAAAAGACAAGATGTTTTATTAAAATACTCAAAGAAGATTATTAAAGTACTGTTTTTATATAATCCTCTGAAGGAAGGCGGAAGCCGTTAATGTTAAATTGAATCACTTCGTTGTTTAAAAACCAAATAAAAACTAGCATGTGAACTTTATTGTATAAAAACAAACAATATACCTACTCAATGGATACCAAATAAAGTTGTAATTTCAGGTAATATCATTAGCATGTAACCTACAGGTACATGAAGGTCAGATTCCAAGAACATTATTATCTAAAGTAACACCATTTATATTTAAGATATAATAAAACGTTTGTATAACATATCCGATTTCAACAAAACCTACGAGTTAAGTAAATAAATGTAATAATCAGATTCGTCAAATTGTAAAAATTTGCTTGGAAATCGAAATCGCAAATATGTTGTACTAATCACTTGTTTTTCATGTAGGTATGTTTCAAATACGTATCAAGATTTACAGATCCAAGAAATTACAAAAATTTAGATATAAGCGACAAGCAATACAATCAATTTAGCACCATGTTCTAGATATACATTTAATCAGGTGAATGATATTTAATCACATGTTATCGACAGAACATATTATATTGGTAAAAGTGGGGTGTGACGAAAATGGAGGCGTTTCGTAATTGAGTGGCCTCTCGACATTACCCTGCTTGTTCTAAATGTACGCATAATGTTGACATTGTCGTAATAAACAACGTAAATAATTTCTAATTAGGCAGCTGACGTATACAAATATAGGAGATATTTGTATATAGATGATATTTCTAGAGTGGTTAAGCTACGGCCGGTCCCAATAATTGATCTCGATAGGCATTTAAAGGTAGTAGTAAGCTTTGCTATCTCAGGCAGGTGGAACCATAGATATAAAGACCTCTTCGCTTGGGACTGACATGCTTAGTGGTCAAAGTCCGTAATGTAAAATAACAAACGCAGAATTCCAACTCTCTATCATAAAAACCAAGTATTACAAAGGTAGAGTAGTGGTAGACTAAGTTTACTAATTTACTTTACCACATAACTTTACTGATGAAAACTGGGTCTTCCATTCATTCATTAATAAGTCTGATTTCAATAAATTTTATGCCAGTACATTTCCAGTGACCTGGTTTTTTGTCATGACGATTTATATTGCAATACCGAGATGTTTCGCGAGTAAAATACGAAAACAAATCACGACTGAGTTGTTGAAAACAATAATGAAATAAATAAACTATTCTAATGATCAGACACTGACGAAATTCTTCCCGGAAGTTAGATATGCAGGAATGTACGTAACATACTTAGTTTTAATGGTAATTATTATTATTTTAGTACCTGTGACCTTTCAATACTGTGTCTATAAATTATTTTGAACACATGTTGGGTAGCTGAGATAAGTAAATGTATGGTGAAGTCGCGGTCAGTTAACGCCGACTGCGGTCGCAGCCTTCGACGGAACAAGTTCACCGGTTTATGTACATCCTTGTTTACCGGACCAGCTACAACTACACTCGATCGGACGCTCATTGGGAAATATTAACATTATATCTGTTTTTAAACCTCGTTGTCATTGAGCATGTTTGTAAGAGTCTGCGAGTGAGTTTAATAGAAAGCGCGCGTAAAGTATCTTTATTTTTCTTTATTCATCACTAATAAACACGCACAAGTATAACACACGTCTCTCAAAGTTAGTATATCTTACCGGATTTTGCCAGTTTGTAGTAGTATTTGCCGGATTGCAGTTTGTAAACGTCATCACTTTACACTATATTTTTAAATCAATTATTATTAAATGCAATCCAGTTAGATTAGTTAGTCACTGCAATAGGCATATTTTTGCTCTGTGCCCCTTGTAATCATAACCTGACTACAGCAAAGTTTTGCCGGCGAAACTAGCAACTAGTAGGTAAAGGTTAGTGAATAAATAAATGAGAATGAATAAATAAAAGAATAAATGCATAATAGCATTTAATATCTGAAATGTATAAGATAAGACAGTTAATAAATAAGTATCCACCGTACTTGTAAATGCTAATGTATGAATGTATTATAAGTTCAACGTACGACGTTGCTTTCACCGGATTCTGTGGTGACACTTGATTTCATTTAGTTCAGAAATGTTTAATATAACTTTATAGTCCCAGGTTCCACAGAAATTGAAATACACCAAGGTTATTCACAAAACAACAATTATGTGCTTAAAGGTAACTCAAAATAACATGCATTAAATTAAAATTACGATTCCAGTATAATAGTCGTAGGAGCATATTTCATTTGTTTAAAAAAACAACCCTAGATTGGTTAAGTTTTATAAGTTCATAATTCACATCATTCTATATCCGTTATTACTTTAATTTAAATTTATTATTATGCCCGAAGAAGTTGAAATTAATGTTAACCACACCCTGTAATAAAAACAATAATTTCGACTCGATAACTATTAGGAGGAAGACTTTACTCAAACAAATACTTATAATCTATGATAAATATAATAAAGTTATAATAAACTTAATAGATCTTTCAGTCCCACCCTCATTTGCTGAGGGTCATAGGCTAGCGTGCGCCCGCGCATGTATATTGTGTAAATAATGACTCGCGATCGCACCGTCGCGTCGTCTAACGTAAGGCCACAATGCCGCCACACAAATTACACAATAGCGTTGTATTGATGTTCCATTTCCATCGATACGTCGCGTCGCGTACTGGTATTGAGAGGACTGATGGACGGCTATGTACTGAATGTACTCGTTTGCGCTTATTGATATCGTCTCTAATATACTTTAAATGTATTTTAGCTTACAAAAATTATATGTTATCAAACATAAGACTGAAATTATTATTATTAAATGTGTTAGTTTATATTTTAATTTTAATATTTGCATGTCTTGTAGTTCAAAAACATCGAACCGACAATATCTAGTGACTAAATTAGAGTGGGACTACCCTTGGAATATCCCCTTCTGTACAAAAAAATAATCATCAAAATCGGTATATTATGTATAAACAACGAATTTATCCGAACCCACAAAAAAAGCATATATACGGTAGAATTGAGAAATCTCCTCCTTTTTTGAAGTTGCTTAAAATATTTTTACGCCAATAAATAAATTTGAATATTTTTGTAAATATAGCGCGCATGCTGTCAAAACAAAAAGACCCAGTGTCAAATAACACACACTAGTCTGTAACAGGTAGAGAGATCTTTTTGTTCTTTCATGTTTTAGCATTATCCAGATAAATCTAGAATTAGGTATTTTTAACTTCAATCTTAAATATTTTGCTTCGAAAATATATTTATCCTTCCCTAACACACACAGTTAATTGATTTTCTGTGCTCAACAACTCATAAACTATGTTCAGCATATTATTTTTACTTAATGGCTTATAAAATCAGTATATAGATACCAACCAATGTTATACATAAAGGACGCTGGAGGAATTTGTAGTTTGTCATGTCGTTGAGTCATGTTTACTTAATTAAAACGTATATAAATGTTCAATACATATGTATGAGCACGTGGATGGAGCGGAGTCTTATTTTTGACCGTTCGTTCATCGTATTCAGCTGTTGTCGATGTATGATTCAATGGCAACGCATGTACGAAATGGGGCTATTAAGGGAGCTCTTATTTATCGTGGTTTCCCTGTAAGAGAGGCATCCCTAAGTAGCTACGTTTTATATGATACCGCCTGCTAGTACTGTGGTGCCACTGCTGTGCAATGTTTGATGTGATTGGTGGGATACCAATTGCGAAATGGGTACATCTCATGAAATATTCAATCAAGAAAATATTGCGTTAAATAAAAGCACTCGTAGGTTACGTATTGTTCTTTTAAGTGTACGTTTAATTTTCTTTGATAACATACAATTATCATGTTAGAACAGTAGTCTGCCCTCTGTCTGACCGCCAGGGAATTTGTTTCCGCGTCACGTAAACAGCAACACGGATTTCGAAGTTGGTTTCACTATGTTAAGAGAAATTCCGATACAAATAAGACTACGATTCAAAAATGTTATACTGCGAAATATATAATAACTCCAAATCAACGCAAATTTCTGTTTTTATTCTATTTTATTTGCAAAGGTCCAAGTCGCAGGTAAGTGTTTTGTAGCAAAACAAACAAACAAACAAACAAACAAACTCTGCAGCTTTATAATATTAGTATAGATAGATTTAACGTCAGTCGCATCACTGGAAATGTATTACCTGAAATGGATTTACTTATCAAGGTATAGACTTCTGACACACGCTAGCTGGTACCTACAAACTTATCCAAAAAGAGGAAGTATTTAAGATATATTTTTGAAGAATTAGTAGATATTAATTTTGCAGCTATTGATAATCTGAACGATAATGATGATAAGAGATAATCATGTTGTGAATCAGCAGGGATTATTTTATAACACTACCAGCCGCACTCACAGAGAGATATTTTTTACATGTAAATGTAATATTACAACAATTAGTTAATTGTCGATTTAATTGACGTCTCCGTGTATAGCGGTAGCATATTGCATCTAGTTGAAGGGTTATTTTATTATTGTTAGTAGTTAACACAATTTTTATGTCACAAAGTGTTCATTGAAATCAATTAACGAGTCTGTAACGGCGGCTAACAGGCGAGTGCCGGGAGGTGATCCGATCAACTGCCGCGTTGATAAAAAGATTAGATTAGGACTGTTACCCCGAGAATGAGTAACTGGCTTGTGTTCGTCTCGAGACTTATGTCATCGCGCGTATTGGGTTTTTAGAAAGTAACGTAACAAAGTAACGCAAGTAAAATCAATGAAAAACTGTTAAAATAATATGTACTGTGTATGTATAACGAGTTATAATAGTGGACAGTTGATTAAAAAAGAGGTCCTAACTAACATTACGTGCTTTGGAAATTGTATCTTAAGTTTATGATAAGTTCTATACAAAAAACAAATCTACTGAGGTACAACCGCATTGAAGTCGCGACCATATTGAAGATATGAGGTCAACTAAAGATGTGTACACAATGAAACGTGTTAAGTAGTCACGTTGACTTGATTAGTACTTCCCATTGGCAGAGATTCTTGGGAATTGTCGTCCGTAGCTGTGACGCGTATGATTATGTATTTTGATAAGTTGTTTTAAGTCTATACAGGGTACAGTGTAAATGCCGCGTCTTACTAATATTATAAATGCGAACGTTTGTGAGGATGTGTATGGATTGTTTGTATGTTTGTTACTCTTTAACAAAAACTGACGGATTTAGATGAAACTTTACAGTAATATAGGTTATACATTAGAATAACACATGGGATTCATTTTACACCGAAATTCCCGCGGGAATGGGTACAACGCGTACACTGCAGGGCTAGTATTAGATGAAGTAAAAACTGAACAAAGGTATATTACTAGATATTGGTAGGTATTGATTTAAAAAACAGGATGAAGTATTTTATGATTGGTACTACAGTTTTCATTATTAGGCTCGTTAGAGTGCTAATTTTCATTGCCCTGTGCTATCAAAAGTTGATTTGTAGTTTAGTGGAAATGTTGGTAGGATCTTTAAATAATAATAGCACTCGTGTGTTTACGTAACGAATGATCAAAACATATCGTACTATATTTTGACAATGTGTAGTTATTTAATTGACGTAATTAAGAATAAATATTGATGACGTTGATTATAGCCGGGTCATTTTAAACATAAAAATAGTGATCAAATAAAGAAAATTCCGACAGAGCCAAATCTTCGTAGAGACCTTAGGTTTACCACAAGGAATAAAGTGTCAAAAGTCCCCATCAGTCCCATGTGAGCTTCGGGACTTATTCGGGGCCGAATGTCAAAATTTTAGGTTTTTTGGATTTTTCTCGAAAACGGTAAGTTTTATCGAAAAGGTACCTGAGAAAGTAAAAAAGCTTATAAAATTCTCTATAACTTTAATTCTATTCACTTTTTTCATATTCCCAACCGTTATTGAACTACACGCTCCAGAAATGTAAAAATTAAGGACCTCGGGCAGGTAACTATGGAGCCTGCCCCAATGCTCAACAGTGACATGACCTATGTCATTTGAAAGGTCTTGAAGAGTTGTACAAGTTATTCCTAGACAGTTATATCGAATTCGACGGCCAACTCGGTGTTTTCGACCACCGAAGAATTACCACTGGAGGTGCTGTGGAGCCTGGACGGAATGCTCAACAGTGACATGACTTACGCATTTGAAAGCTCTTACAAGTCACTTTTTGATAGTTATGTCGAAATCGACGCCAAACTCGGTGTTTTCGACCACCGAAGAAAAAACACTAGGTGTATGTGCAATAATGTGCAGTTGACCCTGATCGTATTGCTCAACAGTGACATGACTGATGTCATTTGAAAGCTTTTACAAGTCACTCCTTGACAGTTATATCGAAACCGACGGCCATCTCGGTGTTTTCGACCACCGAAGTATCGACACTGATCGTATTGCTCAACAGTGACATGACACATATCATTTGAAAGCTCATAAAGAGTTTTATAAGTCACTCTTTGATAGTTATATCGAAATCGCCGTCCAACTTAGTGTTTTCGACCACCGAAGAATGGAGTTGGGCTATGCTATACCGAAGTATCGGCGCTGATCCTAATGCTCAAAAGTGACATGACCTATGTCATTGAAAGCTCTTGAAGAGTTGTACAAGTCACTCTTTGACACTTATATCGAAATCGACCGCCAACGCGGTGTTTTCGACCATCGAAGAATCGACACTGGGTGTATGTGCAGTTGACCCTGATGGTATTGCTCAACAGTGACATAACTTAAGTCATTTGAAAGCCCTTGAAGAGTTGTACAAGTCACTCTTTGACACTTATATCAAAATCGACCGCCAACGCGGTGTTTTCGACCACCGAAGAATGGAATTTTCTCAAGGTCCTTTATTAACTAATGTGTACATATATTTTTTTATTTTTGGTCAAAAACACCGACTTAGCCGTCGATTTCGATATAAATGTCAAGGAGTGACTTGGACAACTCTTCAAGGGCTTTCAAATGACATAAGTTATGTCACTGTTGAGCAATACCATCAGGGTCAACTGCACATACACCCAGTGCCGATTCTTCGATGGTCGAAAACACCACGTTGGCGGTCGATTTCGATATAAGTGTCAAAGAGTGACTTGTACAACTCTTCAAGAGCTTTCAAATGACATAGGTCATGTCACTTTTGAGCATTAGGATCAGCGCCGATACTTCGGTATAGCATAGCCCAACTCCATTCTTCGGTGGTCGAAAACACTAAGTTGGACGGCGATTTCGATATAACTATCAAAGAGTGACTTATAAAACTTTTTATGAGCTTTCAAATGGTATGTCTCATGTCACTGTTGAGCAATACGATCAGTGTCGATACTTCGGTGGTCGAAAACACCGAGTTGGCCGTTCGATTTCGATATAACTGTCAAGGAGTGACTTGTAAGAGCTTTCAAATGACATCAGTCATGTCACTGTTGAGCAATACGATCAGGGTCAACTGCACATACACCTAGTGTTTATTCTTCGGTGGTCGAAAACACAGAGTTTGGCGTCGATTTCGATATAACTATCCAAAAGTGACTTGTAAGAGCTTTCAAATGACATAAGTCATGTCACTGTTGAGCATTCCGCCCAGGCTCCACAGCACCTCCAGTGGTAATTCTTCGGTGGTCGAAAACACCGAGTTGACCGTCGAATTCGATATAACTGTTTAGGAGTAACTTGTACAACTCTTCAAGACCTTTCAAATGACATAGGTCATGTCACTGTTGAGCATTGGGGCAGGCTCCATAGTTACCTGCCCGAAGTCCTTAATTTTTACATTTCTGGAGCGTGTAGTTCAATAACGGTTGGGAATATGGAAAAAGTGGATAGAATTAAAGTTATAGAGAATTTTATAAGCTTTTTTACTTTCTCAGGTACTTTTTCGATAAAACTTACCGTTTTCGAGAAAAATCCAAAAAACCTAAAATTTTGACATTCGGCCCCGAATAAGTCCCGAAGCTCACATGGGACTGATGGGGACTTTTGACACTTTATTCCTTGTGGTAAACCTAAGGTCTCTACGAAAATTTGGCTCTGTCGGAATTTTCTTTATTTCAATTGTTTAAAATGACCCGGCTATTAGCTCACTTTAATTTAAGTCAGATGTTTTCGTCATTTAATTAGCATAATGTAATTATTGTTTTATGTAAGTAAATATTGTTATCAATGTATAAGATACGGGTTTAAATAAAATATATATACCTATATCGAGCTATTACAGATTAAGGAAATGTTAAAATAGGAATTTTAGCAGCAACATTAGCGTAACTAACATCTGTTGTAACCTAAAGGTTTAGTTAAAGGGCTTACGATCTTTGAAGCGGTGAATTCTAGGGTCAAAGATAATAAGGAAAAGTTTGCGGTAATTTGTGTCGATTTCATTCAATTGAACTCACCGGCTACGACAAACATGACAAAACAAGTTTTCTTTAAAATTCGCCTCATTCAATCAACTAAACGAACGCTTAATAAGGATAAAAAATGATAAACATCTTTGTAACGAACAAAAAATTGTTTGTGTAAAGACTGGGTAACGGGATAGTGTTATTTGTATTGGTGTGCAAATACTCCTACGTTCGTTTATAAAACGTAATGTCACAGAAGTCAGAGGTAGGGGCGAGAGCAGTGTGTCAAGTGTGGTGACAATGAGCACGCACGACGACCTACAACACACAATACCTACTGCAAAATGTTTGATCATTCAACTACATCTTCATAGAAATGCTTGTCAACTTGCCTTGAAAGAATAAAGGTACTTAATATTTTAGCACTAACATAATGTTCAATTTACTTTGCAGGTTCACAAGTCGTGGAAACCGAAATTCCATTTGTATAGCACTCGTACATATACAATAGATATAGTAACTTTATACTTTACTAGCAGGGCCCCGCGGTTTTAACCACGTTGTGGGAATTTTGGCATGAAAAGCAGCTCTTGAATTACTCTGTATGTTAGTAATACAGCATGAAAATCCAGAAGTTTTTGGAAAATCAATTCCATACCTATAGTCAGCTTTTGGGCACTATGTTTTATAGTAAGTATAGGAGTCTATCTTGGACGTTATTTATTGCCATGCCGGAGGTGGTATTTGTTTCCCATTACCTAATGTCACCTACACTGTCCCCTCATCCTTTAGAAGCCTGGCCTGACCTTAACTGTATATAACAGAACGGTAATTTTCGCAAATTTATGTTGATTTTAAGTTAAATTTATAACAACGGCTTTAGTGCTTTAATTTTCGACCTCGTGTTAGACTTACAAACTTTCTTGCTAACTAGCCCCTTAATAATATAGTAAAGTAGTTAACAATCCAGTTCGCAGATGTGCTAATCTGATTCATAAGATGAGCAAATGTTACCAAGATAAATCTAGTTGAATGCAGGCACGCAACGACTGGCTAGTAGGTGGAGGGTAGTAGTAAACTATGAGTCATATTTAAAGTGTCGTTTACGATACGTTAGTGGATGTTTAAAACTAGTTGAGTAAGTATATAGTCCAAAGTCTTATTGTGTGGAATTGGTTAATGAGGGCCGAGTTCCTGTGTAGCATGGGACAGTTATCGAAGCCGCTGTCATTGCGGACATTAACCAATGAGATGGCGACTACGTAATACCAATTACCCGGATCGCCCGGTGAATTGGACGGGATGCGGTCTTCGCGCAAACTTTACGGTTAGTCTTATCTTTACTATTCTACAGATAAAGTAAAGTGTTAGCCTGTAATGCGCAGGCGCTAGCCAAAAACCTCTCATCTCATTTAAGATATCTGCACAGTGAGGAGGATTAAAGTGCTCTACCTACTTTTAAAAGAGACTTCACACATTAGCCGATATTTTAAAGACGTACTATATGCCGATTTGAGCTGGACTGACAATTTTTTTTATTAAAAATCGTTTTATATATTAGCGAGTTAGGGTAATGTTTGGTTTGTTAGACTCCTTTACTATCTCATATGTCACGGGTCGGAAGTAACTCGGTACAGTGATGAATGTGTTAACAATCAACTACTGACCGTTAGACCTAAGGTAAGGTGTGATTTGTTGCGTCATTTTTGTCCTCAACTAATGTTATCGGTTAGAATGATTAGCAGCAGGCCTCTGTGACAGACACTCAGTAGTATTCATTCAAATTAACGTAATCCTTATTATTCACGCCTCAAACTTACTGCAGGCAAAACAATTGAACACTTGAGATTCTTTTTCCAAGAAAAGATGACAAATTTAAAACGATACATACATTGGCAGGGACACAGAGTAAATAAATAATTGTATCATTTATTTTACCTATCTATTACCAATAATTTGTTAATTTATTGAAGGTAGTACAAATATGTGAAAAAAATATATTAGCGAGTATAAATTATTGCAAAATATGGAGTGTTGACAATATGGTTAGACGTCACAAATTTCGCATCGTTCAGCGAAATACAAAATGCGTAGAAAACTGGTATGATATAAATAAACCAGTAAGTTATTCAGGATGTGTGTAAAATGAGAACCTTCCGATTTTAACCTTATTGAGGAAGGTTAAAGCTCGAAATGAACTTCAAGACGCTACCTGTATTAAAAATAGCATTTACTACGAGAATCCGTTGTAATCCGTTGAGTTAACACTAGAGTGCGAGTTTAGTACTAACACGAGTAGATCGCCGATGCTTACGTAAACATAATAAATCCATTTTCGATCACAAGTACGTGTCAAATATGTGTTAATTCATGGTTTGAATGACACCGTTTCAACAATTTCCAGTTTACGATGGTTTCTCGTTTTGTTTACGTACTAATATGCATTGCGTAGACATGGTCACTATTGCTATTCGATCAAATGTTAATTTCTTTAAAAAATTAAAATGTACCAACCAGATATATTTGAAGCGTTCGACTCGTATTCATGGACTCACATCGTGTATTCTAGTTACATTAGTAAATAGGTATTCAGATTGTTATTTGGTACTAAGGTAGAGTATGTAAAATCAAATTTAGCTGTGCATTGTTATGTAGGTAGAGCAAGGAATATGTAGGGAAAGATAGATTACTTACTATAACTACTAACTAACTCTACCACTAATTTACTTATTTGGGCTTCACAAGTACCTATACAATCGAAAGACGTGTTTTAAAAAAAATATTTAACCTAACTATACCCGTTCCGAATGTTTAAAGAATGTAAAAAAAATGCCGACATGTATTACTTAGAATGTATTATTAGAAGTACAAACAATAAGTAGAGTTATGAATTTATTAACATTTCTGGGAATGTGATTGATTTCTATGTCGTGCGCGGAATTTAATGTGTTTACTTTTGAACTTATTTTGGTAGTGATGAAATATATACTTAGTAAGTACATTATGATTCTGCGTAGTTATACTTATCTTAGGAACATCTTGTCCATGTGTTGTAATTTAGCTAGTCTGTGTCTATGCACGGTTGATTGCCGTGGTCTATACTAATTAAATTCATGATGCTAATATATAAAACTGTAGACTTTGATTTTTGTTTGTTTGATGCTAATCTCAGAAACTACCAATCTGATTTGAATATTTTGTAATGGACAGCCACATTACAACGGGATGTATATCGAAATTCCCTCGGGAATGCGCAAAACGTGGGTAAAATCGCGGCGCGCTGCTAGTTTGTGATAGACTTGAAATGAAACCTCTAGTTTAGCACTAGACGATAGGACCAAGCGGGCACTACTATTTTGAACTTATATTCTTAAGGGGAAAAGCAAAATATGATTTAAAAAAATTACTCATTTAATGCATTTAAATCTTTTGTCGAATAAAAAAAATACAATGTAAGTCATACTTTATGAATTGGCTTGTGATGTTCTATTGCTTATCAAAGGCCTTTAATCTGAAGATACAAATACGGAGAGCACTGTGAAAAAAAATATGATGAAAATTTAAGTTTAGAAATTGTAGTTTAAATAACTCGGTGGCCCCTTTATCGGTTACTACCAATGTTAATACGAGTACGTAATCGAATGGGTTCGGTAACACTGTGCCTAGGACGAGTAATACAAGTTTACTCGTTTTCTTTTGCAAATAATAAAGAATTCAGACTACAGACACAGGTGTGTAATAGTTATATCTGCAGACGGTCGAAGTCTAGACAAAGGCGCAAGGGCTCATACATAATGCTGTGATAAGACGCTGCGACGTCAAGCAAATGGTATAAAATTAAGATATTTGGCAAACGCATCGCAAGAATTACGAACGTTTCGCACGATTACGGTCCGCATTCTGACCCACTTCATGAAAAAGTGACTCTTTGAGTCGGTCACCAAAAATATGTCCTTTCTAACCCGTTTTTCTACCAGTCAATTTAAAAAACGGTTCTTAAGGATACTTTCCATTAGGAAATGGATTCATACTGTAAAACATATACACCTAACCAAAAGAGATGCGTCGGTGTATGTTTTGTCTCGTCTCATCTCTTTTCCGCGTCTAGCATTGCAACATTATATTTGAGCCCTAAGCAGCAAGTGGGTAGGAAGCTAGACGGGGTGAAATTAATTATCTTATTTTTATCAAAAACTGTTTTGAGATACTACTGGTATACAACTACATATCTTTTCTTAGGCACTTAGGTTCAATTACTCATGGACTTGTATTATATTGGTTCCTATTCATACTCTTTATAAGTTAGTATGGTTGAAATATAAGCATATTAGGTAGGTATGTAGCCTAGAACAACAATAGGGAAGTAGTAAATAGGTAATACATGACTAACTATTTACACGACGAGTCGAAATAACATGATAAAACCATTTGATCATTGCCTGTGATCAAATGGTTGTTTATTTAAGTATAGCTGAGCTTACGTCCTTGTTGCAATGACCTTTAGTTAATATGTATTAAAATGCCTTTAGTCTGACAAGTCTAGGGTATAATTACATACCGCATGAATTCAAGAACGCTTTGTTCAAGAAGATATAAGTTTAAACCTATCATTTATATTGTCGACTAGCTGTGCCCCGCGGTTTCACCCGCAGCGCCCCCGTTCCCGTGGGAATTTTGAGATTTTTTGTCCCTATAAACCTGACGGAGCCCGAGACCTTTCCAACGAATGCAAAACCGTGGAAATCGGTTCGTGCGTTCTGGAGTTATAGCGTCAGGGAGGAAAACCCGACTTATCTTTATATAGTAGATTATCGATAACAGGCAATACGTTCGTAATCATTCTGTTTCTTTTTTGTGTATTTATAACTTTCATTGACATTTTTTTAATGAATACCAACGTTAATTCATTTAAAAATCGATATGTCTACTATAAATCAAATATCTTTATTGATTTCGTTGTACAAAATAAAGATTAATTACATGTTTATTTACCAACAAGTCAACCTCGATAGAATTAGACAGAATATGTTATATCATAACACTGTTCAATTTTGAAAGTGGTCCAATTAACAAGATTGCTTTGAAAATTATTTAGTTTTTAAATTTCAAATATACAATGACGAAATTAGAAATATCTTTTTAAATACTGTTTCTACGTACAAAAGTTATCATATTTCTGAGGGAGATTTCAAAACAGCGTTTTTTGCGCGTATACGGTTTTGGCTAAGCTTAGATACAGGGGTCTACATATCGCGCTTTAGATCTTCAAAGTATTGATTCAGACTTATTTGCGCGGACCCGTGGCAGAGGTAAACTCCTGGGGCTTAAAAGAGAAACGTTACATGCACTTCCTAAAACAGGTTTTACGCGTGTATAAATCGCTGATCTGAAACCGCCCTTTGTTATGCGCGCTACCTTCTTATGTATATAACTGCACGGATGCACGCCACCTACTAGCAGAACGGTAAAAATGCTTAAAACACGGAGTCCATACAGTTTGGGAGCAAAAGACTCACATTTACCGATATAAAAGAGGTTTAAAAGTTTTTAATAAAACTTGGTGCATTTCTACAATTTTGACCAAATTGATAAAAGCATAAAATTTTAAGGTGCGCAGTCATAACCACGGACTAGCTGAATTAATTAATAACGTATCAAACTTTGTTATTAAGCTTGAAGGATAGCTGCACTTGACTTTTATGATGCTTTTACTTGTTTAAATAAGTTTTACTACGATACCTGTGCGCGGAACAAGTTATTTTATAAATATAGTTTTTCTACAATACTGACGTAGCAAAAGCTTTTCAAGTCAACTATTCGTTGAATTTTATACTGTCGTCACAGTTTAATTGTACTTATTCTCAGAGGTACATAACTGAATTTATTATTAGCAATCATAACGATTTATTAATAATTGTTCTTTATGAGGTCATTAATAATACATAGGACATTCCAGTGTCTGAATTATAACTAGATATACTGATAATTGAAGGTGGAGGAAAAGTTTGTGCTGGGTGCCTAAGTATAGGGTGTACCTACCTAAAGTCTACCCATTAACATCACCGGCTATTTAATTGCAAAACGTGCAAAAGTTACATATATGTATATATTTCATACTATATAACTATACTGCTAAAAGACTCACACGACGACGAAGTTATAATTCCGAGAATCGGTAAAACAATTATATTAGCACATAAGAATGGGACGAACGAACAAACTTTGATTTTTAAAAAATACAGGTTGTCCGGTATGCAGAGCTCAATAATAACTATTCATGAAGTATGAACAAAGATAATCAAGTTAATCACGACAGCACTCATTTTATGTATAAAATCATTGCGCGTGATTTTAATGTATTATTAAAGTACTATTCTTATTGTTATTAATTAAACTTGACTTAATAATTTATTAAATAATGTATTAATGAATAGAAGTGACTACTATAAAATCTGAGATAATAATTAGATGGCTTCTTTAAATAGTTCAGTATGAGTAAGTCTGAAACAACAAAAAATAAACAACAATAAAAATGCAAAGTATTATATTTCCTCTACAATGTACCCGGATTAATTCCCGAGCGTAGCAAGGTTATTTTCAAAAATCCACGAATGCAGTTTTTATTGTCACTTATACTGCAGACAATGTTCTTAAGAAAAGTTCTTTGTTTCTCTTTTAGTTTCAGACTTGCCCAAACCAACTAGTATCCAACCCTGGTGTCGATGATTTTAGTCCGCCTAAAGACCTCCAACATGGTCTAATGATTGAAACATCCGAGACCGACTGCTTAACGTGCCCTGCGAAACACGGTATTGTCAGATAGAAATGCCACTATCCAACAGCGCTGAGTGAACCTATGAGTACGCCACGAGCGCTACCCTCCACTGATACGGAAAGGTTTGCTGAACGCGCTAACCAGTCGGTAGCTAGAATTATTAGTAGGGTTTGGATTAGTTTTTTGTATTTAATACGATGGCATTCATTTGATCCCGATGCCCACGAGGACGGGGGCACCACGATTAAAGCCGCGGGCCGCTGATAGCCCACAGTATAATCCGCCCTTGTCCACGGACTATTCCCATTGTAATAAAATAATGTACGTGATTTTGTTTCTCTTGCTCTATTCCCACGGGCCCGGACAGTGACCCATCTTCGCAGGTCTCCGTCAAGTTGATTTCCATTGTGGTTATTTGAATGTTATGTGAATGCAACAAGCAGGCGTCAGTAAGTACATTATGTATGAGTTGTTAATTCACATCGGTTGAACTGCAGTCTCGACAGTTTGGCTTGCAAATTACGTGTGGTAATGCGTTTTAAAGTTTCTGGGTAAAAAGTATTTGTTGTATTAATCTAATTATGCATGACCAGCAGCTTGAGTGGTGAATAAAATCAAAACAAAATAGACGTATTGCGTATATTATTGGTATTTTCCATTTATTTGTTGAGATAAACATTTTTTTTGTCCAGTGAGTTAGGTGTACTCTACATTGGATGGGTTGTAAAACCATTTATGAGTAAATGATTACCATATAGTTCACACACCATTCATGATACACAAGTGTCGGGTCTACGCACAGACGCACACACAAGCCTATTCTATTGACGAGTCTTGTGTAAACTTGGTGTCGTATTGTTATAAATAATTATTAACATCATTGTGTCTTCACGACTAAACTTCCACGACAGAATGTACTTGAATTCTATAATTGTTTCTTAAGACGATTCAGAAACATGTTAGAATAGAGTGAGTACTCGTCTCCACATATAATTTGAATATTTCGATGTCGGCTCTGGTCGAGCCATACTAACATGTCCCGACTGTTAAAAGCACCAAGCGACTGTTAAAAGCACTTATCGCAGGTAAACGAAGTTTGTTCTTCGTTTTTTTGCGGATTGCCTTGTAAAGATAAATGTCAACATTTGTAAACGATTTTTAGCATTGTTATTCATATATATATATATATATCAGAGAATCCGGGTTTATTTAAAGTACCCAAAAGACACTGTCAACCTTTCCTGATAAATTATTTCCGATGAAGCGTATGTTTGTAAGAGTTACTGTAAAAGTAAACAGTTGTTTATAGTTTATAGAGTGGTTCAGTACTCACGTTTCAAGGCGATCGCCCAGCTTGTCCGAGAGGTGGCTGTCTTTGGGCTTGGTGAGGTCCGCGTCGAAGAGCTCGCGCTTGTAGCCGCGCCAGAACGTGGGCATCATCCAGACGAACCATATTTTAGAGAAAAAGTTTGCTCTTTTATAATTATTAGTCTTCTTTTCACGATTTTTTGGTGGCACTTTTTTAGGGTCACTAACGTCTTTGTTGCCGCTGACCATTTTGAATGTGTATCAAAAAATGTATAAAAGTAGAAAAAATATAAAATGTAAAGTGTGGTTTGGTGGTGCGCGAACAGATATCGGCGTGTGCGCTAGTGCGAAGTGCGGGATGTCATGGTGCGGACGAGATGCGCGCGCGAGCTGCCGGCGCCGACCCGAGCCGAGTGACCTCCTCCTACTGGTCGGCGCGCGCGCACCCGCCCCGCTTTTATCAACTGCTGCTAGGTGGTGGCTGCGACCGCCGACCGGCGACCAGCGACGCCACCAGCCACCAGACGCTCCCACTCCTCGCCACCCGGCGCCAAACCACCGACACATTACATCTATTACTATACGCCATCGCTAAGCTTTTATTCTAAAAATATCCACGCGCGTACAGTAATTATATCCTGTGGGCATGTTGCTTATGTAAATGTGTACGCGTTCGCGCGAATTACCAGGGAATTCAGCTGGTTCGTTATCTAGTATCCAGTAGAGTCCATATAAGGACCACGTTTAGTTTATAGTTAAAAACACGGTAACTAGCGGAGAAGAGAGTTGTTAAAGGATTCTAGTTGTCACTAACCCGAATGTTGCATTTGATAACAATTACTAAATTCTTCGAGTAGCGTTGGAATGGAATAAACTGGGCATCCTTGAATGGTTGATTGCAAAACTTCCATCATCGTTGGCACTCCGCGGTTAGTACCGTAGTGCCTTGATGCATTATTACCTTGTAGGTATCACAAGTTATAGAACACCATAATAAGCATGCAATCGATATGCAAAAATAATGACGATGTCGACACTTAAGCCACGGATATGAAGCAATCCATTTAAATGATATTTCATCGAAAATGGAAAACTTTCTTATCTATTCCAAAATATTATTATAAACATAGCAAAATTCATATAAATAGCTCAAAAAGAAAATTAACTTTTACTATTATCTAAATACCTATTTACGAAACTTTCGATCGATGAGTCACTGTGTGTAATTCTACTGGTTTTATATATGAATATTTTAAAGCCAAGTTGTGTTATGTAAATAGAAAAGCAGTAAAGAGATAAGTGGTAGTTTAACCGGCGCTTTAACATTTAAGTTTCTTTAACATAATACATTATTTTATTGACAACTCTAATGCTGGGGCCACACTTACGCTCAATGTCAATGCCCATTGAATGCAATAATTTTCAATGCAATATAGTGGGTGGCTACACTTAAACTGTCAATGTCAATGTTCATATATTGGAAAAATTTGACATTGACAACGGCATTGAATTTACTTCAATTCAGGCAAGATGGACGTCGACAGAGCCTTTCATGAGTGTAAATTTATATTATTTGACTTTATTAAATCATTATCGAATAAAGAGACCATGTTTGCAGAATCTCAAGAAAAGTAATAATTTTGTTGTTACTCCACTCTGTCGCCATAGTACGTATAGACAAAAACGTGCGATTTTGAGGCAAATCCGTCGTAATAATCAAATACGTCCGAACCCGTTGCGCTCTCGACGCACAGTACGCACACTGACAATACGTAGTGTGGCCGCTTCATGCATTTAACTCTCGCATTAATCTCTTTGATGTACCGCCACTCGAGCTATCGCATACGCCAAATGGCATTGTCAATGCTATTGTCAAATTATGACGCATAGTCGTGGCTGCACCTACGGTTAATGTCATATTCTATGGCATATGGCATAGGTGTGGCCCCAGCATAATAAAATAACCTTGCATTGATGGTTTTATGGTTAATTAATGGTTACGAAATCTTGAATGGCGGGGTTTTATTTAATAATTACGTTTTGTAACTTGTTGAGTAGACGTTTGAGGAGGCAAATATCAAAACAAAAGACAAACGTAATTATAATCATAACTATAAGAAGTCGGATATTGAGTGCAAAGGGTTAAAACGCTTATTACTCGGTAATGTCAGTATAGTCGTATAATGCAGTTTATTAGGTAGTTAGTGGTTATGTTAAGGTCTGTCTGTTATACTTATTACGGAGAGGGGTCATCATACTGCGCACTGTCGCCAGCCGCGTGCGCAGGCGCAGGCTCGTAACGCGAGCTATACAGCTAGACTCTATCCAGATTATACGAATAGATACCAAGCAGACGATTTCACGGTAACACAGTGTTAGGCGATTTCACGGCAATATAATGTAAAGTCTCTAACACATTTACAAGGTACATATTTCTAGACTAATTTTGTAAGAGTTATTTGTGTTTAACAAAATTGGAATGTTCGAGTAATCTTATTAATTAGAAAGATTAATACAATGATAGGGCGTGGGCGTAAGGTAAACAAGTCAAAGTTGCCGAGAATGAGACCTTCAATATTTGTTTTGTCCACTTTTCTAATTCAGCTGATTGACTCGCATAGCGTCGCTTCAGGCACATACGTACCAGAAGTAGGTAGGAACCTCTATATGCCGTGTAGTTTTGTAATATATACGTATAAATATACAAATACATTCAATTGAACTGGAAAAAACCGAGACCTAGTATTGGTACTCGTTGTCCATTCACAAATAACGGATCTCCACATTGATTAATTTTGCCCTCAATTGTCAAGTTTAATCCAATCTGTGATGCAGAGTTGACGGCGCGTGATTTCATACATGATGACAAACCGACTCAGGCTGACCCGAGATTACTTATGATTAATAAGTACCTATGTTTAATTGGTTTGCATTATTCAGATAGATAACTATATAGATCTTGATCTAATGTCGATATGAAGTTAAATCACAATTTCTTTCTAAGCATTTATGCATATACTCACTATACTACAGGAATGTAAGATAAAAAATATCTACCAACTTACTTTTTATTTCGGTAGAGACACCATTATAAAGTAATGACTGAAGCCGAGGTACTTGATCCCCACATCCTCAGCCACACCACATCCTCTTTGTCTGCAACAAATAGCAAACATAAAAATAAACCAAGTACTTAAGCATTACATTTGTTTTTACTGCGGCTGTCGTTCAAAAAAGTTCCTTTGTTAATGTTCACGTCGTTAGCAATAGGATCGGGACATAAATAGATATAATGTAGTCGAATAGATAATGGGTTCAGGTATAGTGGTCGTGTTGTCTTCATCCATCCATGGCGAACCTGCGGCCATTGAACAGTATGCCTGGGTTAAAAATAGCGTCAATCAAGCAAGAGCTAATGTCGGTGTGTCGGCTATACTTGGAACTGTTGGAGGTTCGCACAGTTACGGGAACCGGCCCATGGCGCCGGCCGCGCCGCGCGCCCTCGCCCGGTATGTCGATCCTACTCTTGCGCTTTTTGCCTTCTCACCAACAACTAATAAAATATACCAGCTTTCCACTTCGGGCGCCCGGAGACGAATCATCAGCACTTAGCACGGCTCCGTAATCGCTATGCAGTTACCTTCGTAATCTTCGTATTCGTATGTAACTACTCTCGCATGCCACCATCTAATGGCTATTAAGGAATTCGTGTTATTTAGTGGTTATATAGCAGGAAAAAGAAGTGCGTTAACTTATCAATCTTAATGGTCTCGAAGGATCTAACGCAGCGCAGCGTTGAAAAGCTGCGTCATTAAATTGTTTGTTTGGTTTCCAGGTCTTTCATTAATTACCTTCTTAATATCTACCGCTACAAAGTTATAATCTTTAATTGTAAAAAACTTTACAGTGTACCTTTTCGTGATGAAACAAAATTAGTACTCCTGGTTTGGTGTTTTTTTTTCCAATTGCGTGTCATTATTCATTTTTCGTTAAACAATATTTGTGAATTCGGCGTATATGGTATAGTATCCTTCGTCGCGCCTTTACCACGGCCTTTACCCATCGTCTTCGGTCATCCCTCCGGGCCGATGTGAACAAGCCTATAAAATATACTAACTTTTTAAAATATCTTGTTTATGCTAGAATGTAAAATGGACGGATGCAATGACAAGTTAGTTTTGAAATAAATAATAAAAACAAATAGGTACATAAAATTAAATTTCTCTTGGATAAGTGCTGTATACAATTTAAATTATGCGATAAATTTTACGTGAAACGGTATTAAATCTATAAGTGATTTTTAAGATCCATAATGGACCAAAATTCAGGGCAAATGGAAAATACGCAATCGGTGAGATGTATCTCGTTTTTTTATTTGTACATACATTCGTGTTTTAGGTTTTTAACCTTTTCTAAATCCGAATCATATAGAAAATTGTTAATTACTTTAATTAGGTACTTACATATTGTCAACTTATGTTAAAATAATAAAATTCCTACTTAATTAGGTATATTTTATTTATTCTGGTGCAATGTTATTCATCTTTTCCCAACAGAATAATGAGAATGACAATGGAGCAAAAACAAAAAATACGGAACAAGTAGATGCATCGCTGACTCGACTAGTCGACTGGAATATAAGCAAGGCGCTGGAAAACAATCCCAATTTAGATTTGATGGTGATACGTCCTTTATTATATTATTCTAGATTAGATG
The DNA here is from genome assembly GCA_951394245.1 of Cyclophora punctaria. Lineage (NCBI taxonomy): Eukaryota > Metazoa > Arthropoda > Insecta > Lepidoptera > Geometridae > Cyclophora > Cyclophora punctaria. Next base: position 6,034,609 of record OX596171.1, read on the forward strand.
GCTCACTGGACTTATCAGTGAAAATCAAAACTTTTAAAACGAGATCCCACTGCAGAGTTTCTGCGTTCATCCAGATGTAGATGTGCTAAAAACCAATTTTTACGTATATTTATGATCAAGAGAATATATATCTACTAGGTTGCCTATCAAAATATGGCCGCAAGTATTTTTAATTAAATTATTTCTAATAGATTTTTGGGAAATAAAATCGTTCATTTGTTTTATCATTAAACTATCGCCCACTTCACAGCAATATAAAGACTCTGAAAAACTACGGGTCCCGTTGCGCACTTGGCCGCGTCTCTTCGCAGCCAGGTGTAATTTTGACACAAGTTTTCGTTCATTACGTACATTTTTTATTTATATATCAAATTAAAGCTATTTTCTTCTCATTATTATGATATAAGAGTGCCTAATTAAATCTGGCTGCAGACAAGGGTTGCTGGCTGTAAAAGATGGTAAATTTTGAAGAAAGCGTGAAAGAGAGCTACCGCGTAACATCACCAGTCAGACGAGTCAGCTGTACGACGTTTTATAGCCATTGCGCATGCGTCGGATGCTAGTGTTTCTACCACCGCTGCACCATGGCTGCACCGGTTCAAAAAGTAGTACAGACGACTTAATAAATACGCCAAAAGAAAAAAAATGTTTATTTTTTAGTAAAATCAGTTCGATATTGCGATAGTTGCTTGAGGTTACTTCATAGATAAATATTATTATGTTGAGGCAAGTTCACCGATTTCGCGTTACTCCGATAATAGAAGCTGACGTTATTTCAAGTTTCTTCTTATTAGTGTCACCAAATAAAGAAATCTAGGAATTTGTATGAACAAATACTAACCACTCGATGTTCGAATGGGAAGGATAAGTGATGATAAAATGTCATTTACTAATAATACTAAGCAATATTATTATTTCGTATTGTCTTACTATATTTTTGTGTTGGTGTGTAGCAAAAATGGTATACATTTCGATATCGAAATATAACAGTGCCTACTTCTGAGTTTTTAGCGAACTCAGCGGTACAGTGGCATTCTCACTCGCCTCGCCTCGCCTGCCAAAATGAACTCCTAGGTTTCTATCTAGGTGTTCTATTTGTTTCCTGAGTGTATTTTTTCTATTGTCAAATCTTTTAAGCCAGTTGGGACGGCTATCTACGTTTGTTCTGGTATGTTGTTGTGGTAATGTATTTGCTATTTAATTAATTTTGGATCCATTGCATGTAGCGGCAGTGTATCCTGCGCAGCAAATTATTGTTTGTCTTTCGATAAAGTCATTGTTTTCAGTGTTAATATATTTAGTTAATTATCGTATTTGTCTCGGCATAAAGGGTCTTTTGGTTGGGTGTGTGCTCCGGTATTTTTCATAAGTTTGTGTGAATGTCTTTACTATTTTATTGTGTAGCTCTTCATAACTTCTTCATTGTTAACATAATGTGTGTTGCTACTTTCCTGTGAGTCTTGAACCGTTATATTTTCGGCATCTATTGTATTGTTAATTAATTATTGTTCATAAGTAAATGCAATGTAATCTCTTGTCTAATTGAGTTTAATCTATCATCGGATAGTACATATTATTATTATACTGTTTCTCACGGGACAAGCCCGGTCTTTTTGAGATGCACATGCAACTTGTAGAGGCCCTTTGGAGATGTTTAATGTAATGGATTATTATTATTCCTGGTCCCCATGTTGTATATTTAAATTTTAAAAGAGATTTGGGTTTGAGTTCACGAATCCGCAGTAGGAAAGCGTAGTAGGCCTTATCCTCGACACTGTACAACTGAGTTCTTAAGTGGGTGAAGAGGCTTTTGTTCTGCAGTGGGGTATAATAATAATAATATACCCGAACAAATTCGCACCCGGTTAATTAGACTCAAAGTAAGCTCTAAGCTTGTTATGGAATCTAACACACTGATACTACTACATATACATACACAAATACTTTTTAAGAATACCTATATAATTGACACCCAGACGTCGTCGCCAACAACTATGTCTGCGAATATTGTTGACGGGCGGGAATCGAACCCGCAACCCCCGACACACTAAGCGCTCTCTCTGCCACTGTAGCGACGGGCTTGTCAATATGTCGGGTATAGCTACTTAATAAAAATACAAATAGCCTATTAATAACTGCTCGGCAAAACTTCTCAATAAAGGATACATAAAGTAATTTGACACAACCCTTTAATCAAGTAGATTTGATTCTTATTTTATATTCATACGAAATTGACCCAAAGAAATACTAGAGATGCCTGGCCATAACATGAGTGTGTCATGTTGGCAGAGTGCTATGCGCAGTGCGCAGGCGCGGCTGGAGTCGGACTCGTGCGAGGTGGTCGTGTCGCCGCAGGCGGGCGAGCGTCACGTGGCGTGCGCGCTGCTCGCCTGGCAACAACTCGGTCACTCCAGCGCCGAGAGCCTCCTCAAGTACGATCCACCAACTAACTGCTCTAACACTTTTGACAACACTTCCCGTCCCGTTCCAATAAAGTATCGCTAAAGGCGAATCTTTAGAATAACATACATACAACGAAAGAGATGCACAAAGCTGATGTGTATGAAAAGTTTACGATATGAGAGAATAATTTACAACAATTAATAACAATAATAAGTATCTATGGCGGAGTCAAAATGAAGAAAATAGTAATGATCTGTGTCAGAAAATTAATATAACGGAAAATATAATGTTATTGCTGGTAGATGTTCACACGAAGTTCCACCATACAATGGTAGACCACTTTCATTGCCCACTGTACACTTCACCCTTTTCCATTTCACAAGCTACCAGTAGCTAGGTGGCAACGCTCCAACCGGTTACATTCGACCGCAATCGACCGCATCGCCGCAGACAACGATTAGCGCCGAACGATACATACTTGCGCGTCTCTGGAATACTCAATACGGTCATTAATATACACCAAGTTACAGTTACTTATTAGACTAGACTGGTAATTAACGTTGTAATTACTTTGTCGAAGTACAGAAATATGGTTGAAAAGCAACGGTTGTGTATCGATAATTAATTTGTTTTCACAGATTCATGGAAGCCCGCAAATCTACAGCTGCACCTGCACCTGCGCCCACAATAATGCCCTCCAAAAAACCTTCACTCATAATGCCTATATCATGTTCAAGTTACGTCGATTCCAAAACCATTTTGGAGTCGTATTCGTGTGGTCCAGTCATCAGGCTTCCGTTGAAGAAGGAACCTCAAATTGTGATGCGAATGGATCAACCTTGTAGCTCTAGTCACTGTAATAAGAATAACAAAGATATAAAAGACAAAGAAATAATGAAAAAAATCGAGGCGGTAATACATTATTTGTTTTCGAAAGATAATTTTTTTATCGGCACCTAAATTATATTAAAATCACCAGTAAATGAGTAATTGTTCAGATAATAATAGGAATGAGATAATAATCTAGCTAATATATAATATAACATAGACAAATACGTTTACTATCTTCCATTTTACACATTTTACTTTCTGAAAAGCTTTCACAGTTGGGCGGATTTGTATGATACTACTAGCGACTTTACTTCGCTTCGGTTAATCAAGATTTCATGGGGAAATTCGGGATGAAAAAGTACATTCTAGTCCTACATATTAATATTGACAGTTACGTCTACTTGTCCATTTCGTGCGCCTGGCCCGCACAATATATACAGCCTGCCCGCGCCTGTCAATTTTTTTGTGTTCTTCACATCATATCTCCGAAACAAAATGGCCAATTTTAATAATTTAAAGAGGTGAGAATCTTAAAACCATTTATTTTGATAAAGCTTATTATCATCATATGAATATTATCATCTTGAAAATAGAGTTCTTTTTAAACAAACTAATTTTAATAAAAAGCGATTATTGTTCCTTAGCTATATGTAAACATATTATGCTCTCGCTGGACTCTTTGTAGGTAATAATAAGTACTTTAAATTTGTGAAACACAATTTTTAAGTATCATCAATAGTTTTTGCAGCGCAAGCCAATAACTGATTTATTTAGGCATTTTTTTCATACCTTGGGTTACATTTTTGCAAAGTGAGTACGGATCCCTAATTAAAAAAAATCATAGCATATGTCCTTATTTAAAGTGGCGAAAGAATTTTTGGAATCAGATAAATGGTTTGGGAGATTAGCACTTACGAACAAACAAACTACATAGGTTGGTTGTTTGTTTGTTTCTAACATTAGAAACTCGAACTTTTTATAATATCAGTATAAATTTGGTAGACTTGCGAAAGCAGATTTTGCCATATATCTGCACTAATATGCATATCGCCTAGAATTATTTTCATAATTGTTTGTATTAAGATGGAGCTTGTGAAACAAGGCTCCTAATTCCTTATCTTCCACAGGATACCTTGATTAACCGAGGTCCGATCGCAATTGTACTTTTTGTTACTCAATTGTAACTGAAAGCAGGTTAACTGATGTCCGATAGACGAATGGATGTCTGTTTAGGCGTGTTGTTTGAAGTCCGCTTGCGGTGAAAGGCTGGCGAAGGTGGAAGCGCAAACGATGGAGATCCGGGAGCGCGCGTCCACGCTGGCAAAGCGGGAGGCGAAGAGGGTCGAGCTGCTGCAGCGGGCCGAGGCCGCCTGGAAGGACCTGGAGCTGGGCTACGAGCGCCGGCTCGCGCTGGCGCAGGAGAAGGAGGACGACTTGACCAAACAGGTAACCTTCAGAGGTCGTTAGTTAGGTTAAGTACATAATGGTTCGCCTTCACTCTCTCAAGAACTCATTTAAGTTGAAATAGTGTGTACTTATTTACTTCCTAATTTTGCTCAGAAACTTGAGTTAGGCGTTAACCTCCGAACTTCTCTGTCCGGTGGTACTTATTGCCAATTGACAGATAAGTTGAATGGTGATATCTATACTGAGTTTTAGTTACACTGCCGTTAATTTTCTTTGTACAATCAATTTAACACAATGCTGCGTAACAATGTTACCTGATAATGCTTAAAAATATCCGGATCGGTAACAATCATACCATGTAGGATGAAAGGGCACAATTCGGACTTTATAACATTGACATCAGGGCTGATTATGATAACTTCCACTTTTTGAAATGACAATAAACAGTCTTACTATCATTGCAAATATTATTATTAACAAATGTTATTGCTCTTCATAGAGGATGAAGAGCAATAACATCAACGAAAAGTGGCATTCACTCTCAACTCACCTATCCAAACCAAATGTTTAGACTTTGGTCGATCTATTTAGTAGACGGTTTATAAGAAGTTTACACAAAATCGGTCGAGCGGTTCTTAAGTTCCCACGGGAACAGGCACAATCCGGGAAAAACCGCGGGGCGCATCTATTTTGGGTTTTTCTCCATATATTATTGAGGATGTCTACGGAAAAATGCGTATATAGATATAAATAAGAATGGCTACCTCTCCCAGAGCAGGGCTCAATTGCTCGAACAAAAAGATTCACTCTTACCAGCAATATCTTACAATACCAATACCAACTAACAACGGCTTGTTTACATTGTAAGCGTAGAGTCTCCTTTATTTACATCAATGTTAAGAACTAACAGCGCCCCGCGGTTTTGATGATAAAGAAGTATGTTCAGAACTGTTCAGGATGCTTAATTAAAAACGCAGCTTTATGGAGATTTAGATTTATAGTTTTAATGTCGGTTATCAATTTAAAATATCAATTTGTTATCAGTTACAAAAGAATTTGGAAGAGCGGAACGGATACAAGAACTTCTGCACTGCTTTGGCGGAAAAATTGAAGACACAGACTGAAACTGCTGAAATTGAACGGCAAAAATTGACTGAAATAGAACAGAAATTATACGATCTGGCTTGCACGAGAATGAAGCTCAGTGAAGAATGTACGCGATTGGATGGAACCCTGACCGACCATCAGTGCAGGGCTGCTCAGCTGGATCGAGATCTGAAGGTGAAATGTTTAAATAGTCAAAGTGCATTACATTTTAGTGTATAAAGATTCAAGTTTGCTCAAAAACAAATTTGAAAAGTTTTGTGAAATCTAGGAATATCTAAGAATAAAAGTCCATTAAGTTGGTGTATTTTATGGGGCGCATATGTATGATATACTTTCCGCTACCGATGATGATGCTTTAGATCATTCAGGCACATTCATTCGTTTTCATGTAATGATTCCTCATGGCATGAAAACAAGTGAATGCTTAGTGAGACCGCGGCTTACGAGGCTATACGATTATCTCTCTTATACTTGACTTCTCCACGTTTGAGGAATTTAATTATTTTTTCAACTTATTAGTTCCAAGAGCAGCAGACTCGTTGGAAGGTGTCCACCTATGAGAGCGAGCTGAACTCTGCGCAAGCGCTGACTAATGAGACGGAGCGGGCTCTGCGGGAAGAGCTCTCCGCGTTGCGTCAGCAAATCACTGCCGTCTCCGAACAGCTCATCGAGGAAGACCATAAGTGTGATGAAATAAAGAAACTTGTATGTTAAACATTATTTACTTAGCATATTATCAAAATCATAGTTTTATTATCAAAATCCTGGATGAGGCGATATTTACTATATACTGTTATATGAATAATACTGAACTGAATTCGGTGCATTTTTCATAAATCTGGTAATAAAACCAGCTGGTGTAAGACGAAGTTAAATTAGAACCATTTTATATAGGAGCCATCTGAACTATCTATGTACTAAAAAAATACGGATATTCCATATTTATCACAACTCCACGGTCATTTCGTTATTACTCACAAATTAAAGATAAGAATTAATTATCATGATAAGATACGCTCAATTTATATAATTTATTACCTCAATCATTATGAGTTTAATATTTTTTAATTTACTTTAAAGACGGCTGAACTGCGCATACAACGAGATGGTCTTATTGGGGATTTGGACCAATGCAAGGGAATGTGCGACGGACGCATGGAAGGGATGATAGATCAGCTAAAGAAGAAGCAGGAGAAACTGCTGATGTTGCAGAGCAAGGTGCTGGAGTGCCGCTGCCAGGTGCCGAGGGAGGTGGCCGTGGAGGCCAAGAGGACACCCTCGCTAGCGGCGCTCTGCCACTGCTCGCCCGAGGATAAAATATTGGTACACATATTATATCGAGAATCATATCGTATACTTATCTACTCCATAAAACTCTACTCGATTATGCGTATATGATAATTATGATAATACTGGTATAAAATGATTAAAACTGTTAAACATAGTCGATTCGTTAGTTACCTTACTAATTTTAATACAGACTTATGTAAACATTTCAGGACCAATGTTCTTGCACGTCTATTAGAGAAAGATTAATCACAAGCGTGCTGTCCGACTTGTTCAGCGGTTTACAAGATGATACTAGTTTTGCTGACAAAGACATGCCATGCCAACTACTCAAATGCTTGGAAGATAAACACAACTGGGACCGAGCTTCTATTGTTAAATCAAATTTGAAAAACTACTTTTCTAATCTGCTGGTCGGTGAACTGGATATAGCTATTGCAACTGCTATAGAGAATTATCATTGTAAAGTTAGTACATAACAGAGATTAGAAAATTAGTACATAAATAAGTTTTTGATGGGGAATTGTGCTATATTATGAGTTAATATTAATTTAACTTTAAATGAATTTCATAGTGGGTTGGACAAACGTGTGCCGATTCGCTGAAGCGTCTGCCGGAGTACTGCGATGACCCCAACTGGGCACGATGGCAACAGCGCGCCATCGAGCGTCGCGCCGAGGAGCTCGCGAACGACCTGGCCCAGCAGCTGTTGCAGGAGCAAACCGCGCAACTCAATGAAAAGGCTAAATCAGCAGCTAGTTGCGCACCACCGCCCTGCGAGTGTGAACCTAGTAAGACATGATTCTCTGGATCTTACTCGATAATTATTTATATCTGTGACTTGGAATTTCAACCCCATTGATTTAACCTTTTAAATTATCCCTTGACTTTAATCCAATATTTAAATACCAAAATTAGTAAAATATATCCAGCCGTTGTCAAGTTTTAGCAAAACTTGATTTTATGTTTTGGGATTCTTTTCCGGTCTTCATACAATGACAATTATTTTAGGTCATTTTCAAGGATACGAATAATTAGTAACGTAAGCTGTGGAAATAAAGAAATAATAATACATATTGTATTGTAAATAGGTAAGGTACAGCAAACGTTTCAATGTCATGTGCCGCAGCCTTGGAACAAGAAGAAAAACTCATCGATCTCTGCAGCGTCTAAGTCTCAAATAGGGAGCGCCTTGAAAAGTCCACCTTCAAAGAGCACAGACGCTTGGCGACAAGCATTAAACGATGTCACGATGTTACGCTCCCAAATAGAAGATCTGAAAAAGGTTAACAAACCAATTACTTTAATTTTAATTTTTCTAAAAAATAGCTTTTTTCAAAACAAATTAACACATATTAACAAATTTCCGCAAAACCCTAAAAGGAAATTTGGCGAGTATTAAAACGAAGTTTTTCAAATCAGCGTGTAAGATAATTGGAAATTTCAAACGTGGACTCGTGCATTATAAATATATTAAACTTACTATTTCAGGATACTATTAAAAAAGAAGATTTGATTATGATGCAGGAAAAATTAACAAAAATTATGCAACAAACTTCAGTACGTATGCTCGTTACACCTTGATAATATCTTCATATTCCAATATGTGTCAGGTAAGTTTTCACACATCGTTTGTCTTTTATAGAACCAAGATGGTGAAAATGAAGGAACTAACGATATCAATAACTATAACAAAGATCGAAAAACCTCAGTAAAGAAGAAAGTAAATATGAACACCCCGAAAAGATCTATTAATAGAATTCAGAACGTCACTAGTGTTCTGAAAACAAATAATAAAGTAAAGCCAATAAAAAGGTTTGGTCAGACATTTGCTGTCAATACTTGTCTTTGTACTCAAAAAGATCCATCAAAAATAAATAGATCAAGGGAAAATAAAAATGTTCCACATCAACCATCAGCTGAAAGAACAGATAATACGAAAAATATCCCTGATCATGATATTCATCCGATAATAATTCCATGTCCGAGCAATTCTATTTGTTTCCACAAACCTCCTTCGAACACCTCATTAGACAAATTGTTGGGGACTCTGAAGAAGTGGAAGGACGATTTAGATAAACACCAAGAAAATACCAGTAGTTTAGATAATAAATCAGATACTATTAGTAAAGTGTTATTCCAAGAAGATGATAGTCAATCAGAGAATATACAAGTTGAATTAGAACACAAAACCAAAAACCAAGATTCGGAAACAAATCTGGTATTTGTACCAGTAAAAAAAAAATCTTCTGTAAGTAATAAACCAAATCACTCGGTAATTCATAATACTTTTAAATTATCAAAAAATGAAATTATTATAGACGATTCACAGAAATTATTTAAAGGTGTTCCGCTAATTAATTCTATTAGTCACGATGACAAAAAATCATCTCATGACGCAACGCATGAAAATGTCTATAAAGACTCTTTAGAATGTTACAAGATAATTTGTCAACCTGAGAAATCTTACAATGGATGCCATGTAAGTAAAATATTACCAACTGAGAAACTGTCCGAGTATATAGCAACTGTTAATTTAGATAAGAGCAATGAAGACAATGGTAAAGATGATATTAAAAAATTAAAGTCTAAATCCAACCGTAACCTTAAAGGTAGCACTGTTATTCCATTAAATACATATAATACGAGCAACAATAAAAGTAAATGTGACAAGAAATTCGCAAATAAAAATTCTTCAAATGTGTGCTCAGTCCGTAAAGAAAAACGTGACAACAATGGATGTATTACAAACTCTGTAAAAGATGAAAAAGTTAAATTCACAAAAGATGATAAAGTTAACGTTGTTATCCAAAATAAGACTGCAGAGGAAAGTGTTTATGATAATAAGGCTCCAGGCGGTGAGAGCAATTATAATATACAGTTTTTGGGCGTTACTCTTACTGATCTATCATCCAATGCGCTAGAAGAGTCTCACTTATTGGACCGTAAAGAAATTTTAGAGTTAAATTGTAAAAAGTCTGAAGGCATTGAATTGTCCAAAGATAAGTCTTGTCAACGAATTTCCTTTCTAAATGTAAATAAATCGTTGGATGCTCCAAGCTTTGACGAAGCTAAAATTCACAAAGAGAGCTGCATATGCTGTAAAAGTTCAGACGAAACAAAAGATTTAGAAGAGAATACATTCCAATTATTGCAAGAACATTTGAAACAAAAGTTTGAGAATCTAAAAAATCAACAATCGTTTGACGGTGTTATACCACCGAATGACGAAGAGAAAATATTCTCGAAAATCTTAACAAAAGTTAGAAAAGTGATTTCAGAAAGCACCAAAAGTGTTTATTGTAATTGTAATAATCCAGAAGAAAGCTCCCAAGGAAGTTGGCATAGAGCATATGGCCTTCTTCAAGAATATTTGAAAATTAAAATTAAACGTGTGCAGTGTTATTGTTCCTCAGAAGAAGAAGATAAAAATGTAGTGTTACCGAATGTGCTAGAGAAAGTTTGTCAGTTAATAGAAAATGACTTTCAGCGTTTGCAGAAAATATATAAATCCAATAAAAAACAAAACGATGATGGCAATGGAGAGCCGTTTGAAACTCCAGTGAAAGACACTGATAAAATTTGTCCTAATACCCAAGCAAATGAAGCTGTACAAGTAGCACAACAAGCAAATACGAGTATATCCATACAACCATCACCCTTCAATATTAATATGATATCGCAGGCTTGTGATCCGATTGACCCAAATACCAAGAAAGTTCATATTGTTGATAATCCTACAGGTTCGTAGTAGTAGTGCCTAGTTTTAGCGATTGTGATTATCCATAAGAAGATTAAACGCCAATTTCCAATGTTCTTTTTAAGGGGTTCATAGGATCTGCACTTCTGCTAGCATTTTGCCAGCTAGGCTATGGCGTTGTTGGTGGCCAACGGCCAGTTTGTTAATATGTATTTTTTATTTAAGTCTAAATTTTAACAAGTTCACTTACTGAGTGGATAGATGATAGAGACCTTAATCATGCATTATTATCTTAAAGATTCTTCATCATCCAAATAAAATAACGAGCTTTTTACAATTGCAGTTGACGAACAAATAAGCATTCAAAAAATCGCAGAAATGTCTTCTAATAACAATGATTTCCTTAAACCAGGACTAGATCAAAGTACGTCTTATTCAAGCCAGTTGCAAAGACCAGTACCTCTTTTGCCATATATTGGCTTAACTTTGGATTGTTCTTGTGACAAATCAATAGGTCCTTGTGTATGTATTAAGTCTACATTGAAACCAAACGAGGAAATTAATGATTTATGGAATAAATCTAAAACTCAAGTTAGTCCTGACAAACTGACATACATGCTTAAAGGTAAATCCAATAATGAAGACAACTATGAAGTTTACGATGATCCTTTAGGAGATATCTTTATTAAAAATATTTTAAACCATGAATATAATAAACATCAAACTGTAAATGAAGCTGAAACAGAGACATACTCAATGAAAGACAACGTATTAAAAGATATTGAAACGGAAACGAGTTTAGGTGACAGTAATTTTATGCTGAATTTACCTGGAGACCAAAGGAAGTTAGTTAACAACATTATGATAGACACTCAAGATGAACACAGTTTGGATGCCAGTTTATCTAAAACTGAGGAAGACGCGGTGAAATGGTGCGATTGTTATTCTACCGTAAATACAGACATTAGTACGCATCTAAAGAATTCTATAAACTTTCCTGTACCACCAATTGACTATGAAGTTGCAAAAGTCCCTTCTGAAGCGGATCGTGAGACATTGAAAGCGCAGTGTGCATGTGAAATGGTACCTATTTGTCATGTTAAGTTGTTGGTTAAAGACATAGAGACCAATCTAGCGGACTCTAAATGCACTTGTGATGCAATGATACCGGAGGTGTGCCCCGTGCACTGCGCCAAATCATCAGCACACCTAGTCAACAATTAATACGAATTATAGACAGGACTGACATTATGTCGAGAGTTAATATTTTGAAGTCTCAAATATGTTTGTGACAAGGAACTAATAAATAATTTGTTAAAATTCTATGGCACTCGTATTATTTTTCCAAACTTTAACCTTCCATCATATTTATCTATTTAGTAAGTACTAAATTTGATTACCCACTCCAAAACGATGACTCCAAAATAACAATACTAGTATAGACTAGTATATAATTTATAATTATTACTACCTTAGTAGTACTCATATTATGATTATAGAGTTATTTTTTGCCATTTAGTTTTGAAGTCGGTTTTTTTAAACGTAGTTTTTTTAAATTTTACTTAATATAATACTTTCTTCAAACACTAGCTGAGCATAACACAACTAACTAATATTTGTAGAGTTAATTATCTAAACACATAAACGTATTTAAAAGTATGTAGTCGTGGTGAAGTGGGGTGTTTATTTATTATCACTATTATCTGATAATTTGTCATTTATTATTAGGCACTTACTTGCATATTTCTACCGTACTATTAATTAAATCCTTCTGTAACTCGATCAGTTTGTGATAAAGACGTAGCGAAGCGACACTCGTTCACTTATTACTTAAATAACAATGTTAATATAAAGAAATTCATATAGACGGCCACCTTTTGAATGTAGGTTATTAAATACAATTTTAAAGTGTGATAAAACAATTCAATTTAAAGTGTGATAGCTAGAGGTTTTAAAGAATATGAACGGAATGAAACCTGAAGAAAACGAAGAGAGGCCTCGGAAGCGGAATAATCCGAACATATTTTCGACACTGTTCTTCTGGTGGATGTGCCCTGTGTTCATCACGGGCAATAGGCGCGACGTGGAGGAGACCGATCTGATCTATCCTCCCAAGAAATACGATTCAGACAGCGTCGGTGGCTATTTGGAAGGGTGAGAATATTTTATTAATAATACAAGGTGCTATGTGATATATCCAAAATCTGTTATCAAATGATAACAGATTTTGGAACAGAAATCTGTTCCGATTTATAAACGAACCAGGACCAAATACTTTTATTCGCTTTTCTTTTTACAAGTGACATCAGGTTGATATTCAAGTTCTTCGCCCTCGGTAGAGTACTATTACACTACTACCAATATGTAATCCGACTTCTTAGTTTTACATTTCTTAAATTCATTAATCGTTTCTAAAACGTTACGTTATTAATTTAACTATGTTAACAGGACAGGTATTTAACATAAGATAAGAGCTCTGTCTTACAAATAATAATTATATTACTTTATTTCACTAAAGTTAACACAATTTTTAACAATATCGTCGTAATCGTGACACACTAGATCGTCAAATGTCATAATGCTTAAAACATGATGTGTATAACTATGATGTTGTAGAATGAAGGTTTCGCGTGAGTGATTGTAACGGGTGTACATTTTGTTCTTATAACAACGAAATCTTGTATGGCTATTAATAATGTAATCATGGGCGTAGCTTAGGTTTTAGTTCGGGGAGAGCAAATAAAACAACAAACATTGGCTAAATGTGTGTCGAGTCGGCCTTGATGGCCGAAAATGAATCTACTCCCTTCGCGCTTGGTTTTATATTAAGCTATATTTAACTTTTTTTATAAGGGCTAGAATTAGTATATTTTGCCTGAAGAGTCCCGGGCCCATACAAGCACAACGTACCCTAAAATAGGTACATATTAATTGGAAAGAGAAATGAGGAAAGAGAGCAGAGGCCTTTGCCCAACTGTGGGACAGACCAGACTAAGAATTATGATGATTACTTGAGCGAGCGCAGAGCGTGAGTGAAAATGTACAGTATTTTCTGGGACCATAAAGCCATTGTCCTCGTATGTCCGACTTCATTCAATTAAAATACATATTAGCTACCATTACTATTACCAGCCGCGGCCGGTTTTACTCAAGTTGTGCCGGTTCCCGTGGGAATTTCGGGATAAAAATATAACTTAGCTAATAGCCTTCCGCTTGAATGTAACTATCCAATATAACATTATTTTTTGGAATCAGACTGGGAGTTTAATCTGAGCGTGCAGCCAAAGTATTGGTTTTTGGAAGTTGGGTTTTGGAATTCTTTAGAAAATATAGGAGCGGAGACGATATCACAGTACTGGTTACTGGCCCTAGGGAGGCCATAAATCAACAGTTTTTTGTAACATCAGTTACATAATAATATTTGTACACAATTCAAATGGTTTATACATTTGAACCCACATTCAAAGAATGCTTTAAATATTATATTTGACTATATTTGTTTATCTACTGCGTGACAAATATTTTTAAGCTATTGCATAGCTTCTATCGCGGGCCTTGAGCGCGGGGACCGAATCCAGAAATTCCGTAACGAAAAAACCTCACGCAAAAAAACCTAACGCTCCCCACTAACGCCATCTAGTGATAGAAAAAATAACTATGCAATAGCTTTACCGCGGCCCAGTCCCCGAGTGCCACACTTCTTTTTAGGGTTCCGTAGCCAAATGGCAAAAACGGAACCCTTATAGATTCGTCATGTCTGTCTGTCTGTCTGTCCGTCCGTCTGTCTGTCTGTCTGTCCGTATGTCACAGCCTTTTTTCTCCGAAACTATAAGAGCTATGTTGTTGAAACTTAGTGTGTAGATGTATTCTGTGAACCGCATTAATATTTTCACACTAAAATAGAAAAAAAATAAAATTTTAGGGGGGTCTCCCATACTTAGAAATGAAAAAAATATTTTTTTTTTCATCAAACCCATACGTGTGGGGTATCTATGGATAGGTCTTCAAAAATGGTATTGAGGTTTCTAATATCATTTTTTTCTAAACTGAATAGTTTGCGCGAGAGACTCTTCCAAAGTGGTAAAATGTGTGTCCCCCCCCCCTGTAACTTCTAAAATAAGAGAATGATAAAACTAAAAAAAATATATGATGTACATAACAATGTAATCTAACACCGAAAATTGGTTTGAACGAGGTCTAGTTAGTAGTTTTTTTTTTACGACATAAATCGTAAACCGCAAAAAAATACTGATTATTCATTCAATAACTCAAATGTAAATAAAAAAACATTTATTTCAAGAACTTCTTTATTATGTTACTCGCTGCTACGGAACCCTTCATGGGCGAGTCCGACTCGCACTTGGCCGCTTTTTTTATTTTTTCTGATTATGCATGCATTACTCAAGCATATTCTTATCTATACTAATATTATAAAGCTGAAGAGTTTGTTTTGTTTGTTTGTTTGTTTGTTTGTTTGTTTGTTTGTTTGTTTGTTTAAACGCGCTAATCTCAGAAACTACTGAACCGATTTGAATAATTCTTTCACTGTTAGATAGTCTATTTATCGAGGAAGGCTATAGGCTACATTTTATCCCGAAATTCCCACAGGAACGGGCACAACGCGGGTAAAACCGCGGGGCACTGCTAGTCTACTATATAAAAATAAGTCGGGTTTTCCTCCCTGACGCTATAACTCCAGAACGCACGAACCGATTTCCACCATTTTGCATTCGTTGGAAAGGTCTCCGCCTCCGTGAGGTTTATAGCAAAGAAAATTCATGAAATTCCCACGGGAACGGGGGCGCTGCGGGTGAAACCGCGGGGCACAGCTAGTTACTATATAAAAATAAGTCGGGTTTTCCTCCCTGACGCTATCTATAACTCCAGAACGCACGAACCGATTTCCACGGTTTTGCATTCGTTGGAAAGGTCTCGGGCTCCGTGAGATTTATAGGGAATAAAATTCTCAAAATTCCCACGGGAACGGGGGCGCTGTGGGTGAAACCGCGGGGCACAGCTAGTACACTTATAAAATTAAATCTGATTAAAAAGATTTAAACGAATTTTAAGTCATAACAATGGGCCTGGCGTCTCGGATATTTACTATGAGTTATAGGAGTATGGAGAATCCTATATAATATGTTGTACATGAAATGCCAACGAAGATATATAGTTATAGACGTCATCCAACATAGCTGACATCAACTCCAACTCCAGTAGGGCTTAGTTAGATGCATGCAACACAAAGAGATAGGTTTTGACTTGGTTTTTCTCTTCTCTAAAGACACTTCTCTAGCTCTCTCTCTAACTCTATATGAAGAGAAGAGATAAAAAATAGATCAAATATTGTGTCTAGTGTACATTTTGACTCTACAGGGTTAATCTAAAACGATTTGTCTTGCTTACCCACAGATACTGGTTCGCTGAATACGAGAAGGCGACCAGAGAGAACAGAGAACCTAAACTATGGAAAGCGTTACTGAAAGCCTATTGGGTCTCGTACCTACCTGGTACGATATACATCGCTATTATATCTGGATTAAGGTACCTTTTTCATAAATATATAATAATCTATGCTACTTGATAACATTTCATGTGTTGTTGATTACTTTTATGCAGGTGCTACAATTTCGTAATTATTTCGACTTCACGAGTTTATGATAAAGATATCTACTATTTAATATACAAACAAATATCAAGCACTTTCTTGACATAACAGGTTTAGATAAAAGTCATTGGGCAAATAATGCACAAAACTATTAACTAAGTAATTTATTTTTACGATAAACTACAAATAAAGGTGTAGTAATGATAACGGGATGTATTAGGAACTTATAAACTTATATACTCAATAAAAATGTTTTCATTTCGAGTTTTTTATCGATAATAACAACGCAAAGATAAATTGTGATACCTATACCTATTTAAGTTTGCTTATTGGCCATTAGCGTGCCTTACCAAATTTCCACCAGGACCGTGACATGCAATGTTTAATAACGGTGATATGAAATCACCTATACCCAATGTAGCGAAACATCGTGGAAACGTAATCATCTACAAAGGCACTTTTACAGGATAGTACTAAAATGAATGATTTGTTATATTCTCAGATTATACCAACCGCAGATATTCGCCCAGCTACTCAGCTACTGGTCGATTGAGTCTAACATGGAACGGATAGACGCAATGTTCTACGCTCTCGCCATGTTGGGAATTAACTTCATAAACATGATGTGTCAACATCACAATTCATTGTTCGTAGGAAGATTTGGGTTGAAAGTTAAAGTTGCATGTTCTTCGTTACTGTATAGAAAGGTAATTTAGTAAATAATGGATTGTATTTATCGTGTACCACAGCCATTTTGATTTACACTTGTATTATATTGTTTTTTAAAATAACGGAACAACTCTGCACCTGTGGCAGATTTGTGGTTATATTTTCATCTGCCATTATATAAGTACCATGATGATTTCAGTTGCTACGCATCAGTCAAGTTTCGATAGGTGACCTCGCAGGGGGTAAGATGGTGAACCTGTTATCCAACGATATCGCCAGATTTGACTATGCGTTCATGTTTCTGCACTACTTGTGGGTAGTGCCGATACAACTCGCTATAGTATTGTACTTTTTATGGGAAGCAGCGGGATATGCACCATTCGTCGGAATTTTCAGTGTGCTCTTTTTAATTTTCCCGGTTCAATGTAAGTTTAATAACCTATGATGCTGATGTTAATGAATGAACTACAATATAGATCTTATCTTTTACATAAAATGGAATATGAACTACATAATAAATAATTAGTATGATCTGTTAAACAAAAATATCTTGCAGCTGGACTTACAAAACTAACTGCTTCCATCAGAAGAGAAACAGCTCAAAAGACAGACAGAAGAATCAAACTGATGACTGAAATTATTGATGGAATTCAGGTGAGTACTCCAAATGTTTTTGCATATTAATCTCATACTTTATGATAGATATTTTTGTATGTTTCATTACTATAATATACCTATAGTTAATATATGTAGTAATAGTCTTTATGTTAAATCTATAACATGAAACATTTTTTTTAGGTGATCAAAATGTACGCCTGGGAAAAACCTTTCCAAATAGTGGTGAAAGCAGTAAGAACTATTGAGTTATACGCTTTGAGGAAATCGCTTTACGTAAGAAGTATTTTTCTTGGATTCATGATGTTCACCGAGAGACTGATTATGTTCGTCACCTGTCTGATACTTCTGCTTTCTGGAAACATGATCACTGCCACTCTGGTGCGTCCTTTTCTATGCTTGTAAAACAAAATATATTTCAAGGCATTATTTGTAACTTGTTATAATACTTTTTAAACTTTCAGATTTATCCTATCCAACAATATTTTAGCATCATCCAAATGAACTTGACTTTAATTATACCATACGCTATTGCAAGTTTAAGTGAAATGTTGGTTTCCTTGGAAAGAATACAAAATGTTTTAGTTATGGGTGAGAATTCAATAATTAAAATTGTTTTTATTAATTATCTATTATATCGCAGGCTATTATTTATATTTTCATTTTATCTTAAATTTGCAGAGGAAAGACAAGATTTATGCATGCTACATGCATCTAAGGAAAACGTTAACCCTGATATGTTTAGCCACAGTAAAAAACATGATGAACCTACTTACATTATACCGAAGAAAATAATTCAGAAAGGCGAATACGCAAGAGGCATTGATGGAGGTGGGTTAATTAAAATCATTATGTTACTTATTGCACCTAATCATACTCATTGCACTGTTATCTTCAGTGAGATCACAGGCATTTGGCCAGCGGTGGGACATTACAGGTATCAAAGTACTTATTAGCAAATCAGACATTTAATACAATATAATTTAACACTAGTTTATGCAATCAATCATTGCTGTAAATTAGCAACAGCAGTGCAAACGACAAATGTAATACTTTCATTCTACATTATTACTTTACTTTCAGAGCTGGTAACCCGTCCGTTGGCAGTAAATGTCGAGTACCCGATAGATATCACCAATGCCAGCGCTTCGTGGTCTGATGTGAAAGGACCTGATGATCTGACCCTCAGAGACGTGACACTGAAGTTACGCCCCGGCACGCTGTGTGCAGTTATTGGTCCCGTAGGCTCTGGAAAGGTATTCACCAATTCAATTATATCAATAACATGTTAAGGAAAATCCTTATCCTCGTCTTTGTTATGAATTGTATAAGTTTGAAGATCTTATAATATTCATAAGAACATAAAATTTTTGAATTGAAAATGATACAAGAAACGTTTTTTCTAATGCCGTATTGTGTTTTCAGTCATCCTTCTTGCAACTGCTCCTAAGGGAGCTCCCGCCAACCCAGGGAACTGTGAGTGTCAATGGAAGAGTCTCATACGCATGCCAAGAATCATGGTTGTTTCCCGCTACAGTGAGAGACAACATTCTGTTTGGATTGCCTTACGATCCTCCGAAGTATAAAGAGGTAAGAGGGTAAACTTACTTTAATACTTACCTTATATGTTTATACCTTTAAACAACAATCATGATAGAAGAAGAATAACGCAGAGTAATATGTATATATGAATGTTTTAAGGTGTGTAAGGTGTGCTGCCTGCTGCCAGACTTCCAGCAATTCCCGTACGGAGACCAGTCTCTGGTCGGCGAGCGCGGGGTGTCTCTGTCGGGCGGACAGAAGGCTAGGATAAACCTGGCCCGAGCTATCTACAGAGACGTAAGTTATTGTTGTTTCAATTAAGACAACAATGTCACAGTCGTCATTTGTTTTATTTAACTACCTACATACTCTAACTAAATTCTACATTTCAGGCTGACATATATTTACTAGATGATCCTCTGTCTGCGGTAGATGCAAATGTGGGCAGAATGTTGTTCGAAGGCTGCATTACCGGATATCTTCGCGGACGCACCTGCGTGCTTGTCACTCATCAGATACATTACCTAAAATCAGCGGACATAATAGTAATCCTGAATGAGGTAATATTTAAAACGAAAAAAAATCACTACAGGAGCATTTTGGTGCTCATGTGTCAGCATTATTTGTATCATTCGTGTTTTAGGGATCAATTGAAAGTATAGGTAATTTTGAAGAGATAACTAAGACTGGGAAGGAATATTCTAAACTATTATTGCGACAAGAAAGTAAATCAACGGAGACTGATGGTGGACAGAAAAGGCCATCATTTAAACGCGGAGTTTCGAAAATATCTAACAATGATGATGATATCGACGCGGTAAAGAAACAGATCCAAGAAGCCGAAGAGAGAACTAAAGGCACATTGAAATTCCAAATTATTTTGAAGTATTTGAAAGCTGTCAAATCTATTCCTCTGCTGCTATTGACCATACTTGTTTTAACAATATGTCAACTATCTGCCACCCTTGCCGATTACTGGCTTAGTTACTGGTATGATATACATACAAATAATTACTGTCATTGTTAAATTTGTGGGTTTTCTTCACACTTATTATTTTTCGCAGGACCAATCAGGTTGATCGACACTTGCAAGAATTGCCCGAGGGCGAAGAAGTAGGTAAGGGCAAAGAATCGGATCCCTCTTAAGAACCTCTTACTAAATCACCTATCCATATCTATTCTATATTCATATTGTTCTATATGACTTACAGGCACGGAATGGGACCTGGAGATTGGAAACTACACGACAGCAATCTATTTAACGGTGTACGGCTGTTTGGTGCTGTCCGTCATTATATTTGCACAAGCCAGAATCATCGCCTTCGTATCATTGGCAATGCGTGCTTCATTGAATTTGCATCACAAGATTTATAGCAAACTTATTATTGCACTGATGAGGTTCTTTGATACTAATCCTTCAGGTAGATATAAGATTGTTTGTTATCACTTTGGCAATTAATGTAATTTAAAATAAGGGGATGTTCATTGGCACTACATATTTATATTTTTTTGTTAGGTCGTGTATTGAACAGATTTTCCAAAGACATGGGCGCTATTGACGAGTTCCTTCCAAGAAGTTTTCTCGAGTTATTGCAGACGTACCTCTCAACGGCCAGTATTTTGGTTCTAAACGGGCTGGCCTTACCCTGGACTCTAATTCCCAGTGTCATTTTATTAACGTTATTCGTTATTCTCCTCGTTTATTACATAAAATCAGCTCAAGCAGTGAAGAGGTTAGAGGGCACAAGTAAGTCAATTTCATTTTTATCCACGACTTGCAATAAAATATTGTTATTAGATTACATACACAAAGGTACTGTTGTTTCCACTATATGCAAGGTTTTTTATTCCAGCTAAGAGTCCAGTATTTGGAATGATTAACTCTACTATGTCTGGTTTATCAACAATTAGAAGTTCTAACTCTCAACAAAGGCTATTGACAGGGTTCGATAACGCACAGGTAGTCATTATTTACAGTTATTGACTTTGTTCTATAGTATTTTAAAATATAGTATAATGTAAAATATAGTTTGCTAATAATGTGAGCGTGATTGTTTCACGAGGCCCGAGAGGCACAGTTAATCTATTTGTATTAGTAAGTTGTGTAGAAGAACCTTACTTAATGTCCAACATCTTATTACAGAACTTACATACAAGCGCATTTTATACATACATCGGAGGAACGAATGCTTTCGGTCTTTATTTGGATGGACTATGTTTGCTATATCTGGCAGTGATTATGGGGCTGTTCCTTGGAATTGATTTTAGTAAGTATTCAAACATGGTAGCGCCCAAAAATTTGCCATTCAGATCAAAATTAGCAATGGTTTTAAGAGTCTCAAATTGATATCTTATGAAAACACAAATAATGGTACGAGTGTTCGATTTAACACATCAGGTACGTTTCGTCACTTTGCCATCTCTTAAAATACAAGTCATCAAGCGTAATGAAGATAGTACTGTATCTGTTCGATTTTACTAAGTCTATTTTGAACTGTTCAGCGTCAATAATCGAGGTGGGCAGCGTCGGGCTGGCCGTGAGTCAGTCGATGGTGCTGACCTTCATGCTGCAGATGGCGGCGCGGTTCACCGCCGATTTCCTGGGTCAGATGACTGCAGTCGAGAGGGTGCTGGAGTACACCAACCTACCCACTGAGGATAATATCAACACGGGCGGTAAGTAATGACTTCATTGAAGTACCTTCAAAATAGAAGGAGGTTTATGATCGACAGTTATATTTTTATCTGACATGTACCTGAAACTATTAACGTCGTATAAATATTTCCGCCAATTATGAAAGGATCAAATGTTATTTTTGTGTTGTTTTGCCCCATATTAATTAATTTAAATATTGATTGACCTAAACCACTTGGTACTTTGCAGTATATAAATTTAAATTCTGTTCTCAGCGATCAAACCATCTGAAGAGTGGCCTGCACAAGGAAACATTAAGTTTGAAAACGTCTACTTGAGGTACGGTCCCGAGGACCCGCCGGTGTTGAAGAACTTGTGCTTTGACTTAAAAGCCGGATGGAAGGTAAACACTTGACTTTACGATAATGTTTCAAGCAATCTAAGCAAGCAATGATAAATGAATAATCCAACTACTTGGTTACCGTACAGTTACTACTCATAGAAAATTATACCACTGAGCTAGTGAGGTATATCCATAGAAATTGATCTCTTTACGTTTGATATATGAACTGGCCCAGATATGTCATATGTATAAAATATTTCTTACAATTTTTCTTTTGCTACTTAAAAGGTTGGAGTGGTCGGTCGAACCGGTGCCGGTAAATCATCTTTAATATCAGCATTATTCCGATTGTACAACATTGAAGGGAACATCAAGATCGATGGAGTCAACACGCTGGATGTCGCTAAGACGGTAATAACACTTACTTGTATACTTGATATGACTATCATTAGTAATCTTTATCTCTATTTAAGTGCTGCACATTCGATAAAGAGATTCAAGTGATTGTTGTTTATACATGTTGCAATACAAAGTTTATTTACCTTCCAGGAACTGAGATCGAAAATATCTATCATTCCGCAAGAGCCGGTACTCTTTTCGGCAACCATTCGATACAACTTGGATCCGTTCGAGGCTTACAGCGACGAAGATATCTGGCGCGCCTTGGAACAGGTATGTTATCGTATGAAATATTCATCCACACGCCGAACATGTTATTGTGTTAACATTTCCATTAAAAATAATGTCCTCACATCACCTTAATCATCCTATATTAAAAGTTGTCACCCTGTGGTTATGTTTTAGCGTAATTGAACAAGCGCCACTTCGACACGTTCTAATGATAATAACACTTTTCATTAACAACAAGTTATTACAAAACTTTAAAAGTTTATTTTGGTATGGTACTTTAGGACGTACGTCTCATTGCGGATGCAGTATTTCTCTCGAAATTATTAAATTCTAGGGTTGACTCTCCTCAATTACTGGGTGAAATAGGCGTCAAAGCTCCGATTAATACCAGGAGAAAGTGCTCACTGCTGGTTCCTCACAGCGCAACCAATTTTAGGCAGAATTATTTTTTTGTAAGATGTCCTCAAGAGATGAATCGAGTGATGGTAGATCTACCTGATTTCGATCTTTTCGTTACGTCACCGGAAGCCTTGAGAAACATGTTGACGTTGGATGCGTTTCAATACTTGGGAGAAGTGAATTATTATTTTGTTGTTCTTTCCTTTTTTATATATATTTTCTTAGGTGTCTTTTTTAGGATAGTTACAAGTTTCTTTTAGTTTTTGCATGCGAAAACATAATTAATGGTGTTTTAGATTTATACTTTGTTTTTTCCTTAGTTTAAGTTACACTGTTTGTTTTCCAAATAAAAATAAAATAAATAAATAAATAAAATAAAGCTTAGCTTAGCAAAATTGGAATAAAAAACTAATATTATATTAATAATTTGATCAAATCGCAGGTAGAGTTGAAGGAGGTTATTCCCGCGCTGGACTTCAAGGTGTCCGAAGGCGGCAGCAACTTCTCGATGGGCCAGCGGCAGCTGGTGTGCCTGGCGCGCGCCATCCTGCGCTCCAACACTATCCTGGTGATGGACGAAGCCACGGCCAACGTGGACCCGCAGTGAGTACCGGCGTCGCGCTCCGCGCCGTATCGCGGCGGGCGGCGCTCACGTAGGCTCTGTGTGTTGCAGGACCGACGCGCTGATCCAGATGACGATTCGGCGCGAGTTCGCCTCGTGCACGGTGCTCACGATCGCCCACCGCCTCAACACCATCATGGACTCGGACCGCGTGCTCGTCATGGATAAGGGCATCGCCGCCGAGTTCGACCACCCGCACCTGCTGCTCTCGGACCGTTCTTCCATCTTCAGCTTCATGGTGCGCGAGACGGGCGAGTCCATGAGCCAGGCGCTGCACGAGATCGCCAAAACCACCTACGAAAACAACACCAAACTCAAACAATAAACTGGTTTATTTGCCGTATTGTTCCGAAAAACTCGTATGTTAATTTTTAATTTATTTTACCTGTTTAAGTTTCTAAAACAACCTTGTTGACATAATTTATTAAATAAAATAGTATTTTTCAATATTTTTAATTAATAGAACTTATTTTCTATAATATGTAGGTACCTACTCAGTTAACTTCTCTTAACCAACTTGTCAAATAAACAAAGTTGCGATATTGGCACTGACGTAGATGGATATTGGTTATTGAATCCAACTAAAAGTTTAGAGACCTCAAATAATGCTGCCTTAAAATTAGTTGACATGTTATATTGACATGTAATGTTTGAAAAATTACATCAATTAGTTAACTGTTGGTTAAACCCTTTGGCGTCTTTGAGTGCGGCTCTATGACCGCCATATTCGGCTCAATTTGATACCATAATTTACTTTTATTAGGTATCTGTCTTATGAATTCGTTCATTATTTGGAAGCAAAATTTTACCTTTACTACATACAAACAATGTTTAAACTGGATCTGCTGTCTCAGATAGCCGGGAAGGATATAGAGACATGTCCTACTACGAGTATTAAATAGCAGATCATTACTGTACAAACCGCAAATAATAAGTTTGGCATACGCTACGCCACCCGCAGTGGAGTTTCGAGGTTTGGAGATATTGAAGAATAATGTAGCTTTTATACCTACTATACTGTAAATAAGGTTGAAGTTATATAATATAGGTGCAAAGTCCAACCGATAGCCAAATAAATACCCATGGTAAAACAGTTTTCAGACCATATAAGTGCGAAGTAATTATTCTCTGCTTCGTGACATAGAGATTATCACGAACTTATAGGTAAAAGGAGATTACGGGCATTATGGGTAGACCAAAGATCATGGCCAAGGACTTCAAGCGGCCTTATTCATAAACGCTTATTAACAGCATTTTAGCTATCATAATTATAGTTTCCCTTTCTGACATACGCTATTTTTTAAAGAGCAAAAGAGACAGAACAGTGTTTTAGTTAAAGAGCGTTTATGAATAAAGTGGTAAATTTGTTTGTTTTTGGCAAGTTATTTGGTTTGTATAGTTAGTATATTAGGTCCATGCAAGGATAATATTCAAACGGTCCATGCCTTGATCTCGTATAAGATCCATGCATAGACCAGATAATAGGCGAAATATTAAATATCTTTCTTATTGTTCTTCTATTTACTACATTCGCGCCGCGAATCTGTACACTGTATACTGTCTCTGTATCTATGAACTGTACTTAGAACCTTGAGAGATTGAACTCAAAGAAGTTCTCGCCGAGAATGTCACCGAGATTATTGCCGGGAATATCGGCGAGCACCTCGCGTGAGTGTAGAGCGCCCTTTATAACACTGTTTTGTATTCTTATTGAATACTACTACCATGTATATAGTTACTAAATACTACTCTATGGCTTTAACTTGACACAACTCCAACTTAACTTTATCTTTTCAATTTCAACGAGACGTCTAGAAAAAGGTGGGCTATCTGCTTATCTGCTCTTTGAAATGTAAACAATAACATTACAATTCAAAACAAAAATTTAATTATGTTCAAAATACTGAGAAGAAAACTTGCACATAAGAAAAACAGTATACCAAATAATGTAACATGGAAAAGTGCCCAAGACCCTCGTGAACCAGAAGTCTCGGCACCCGCAACCAAAACCGCACACGCACCCGCACCCGCAACCCCAAACGCAACCGTAAACGCAACCCCAAACGCAACCCCAAACGCAACCGACGACACACACGCAACCGCGCCCACATACACATCCGCATTCATGGTTGGGAATTTAAAGGCAGATGGTGAAATTGATAGTAACTCGTCAGATCTATTAGACGGTATTATCATAATTAGTGTCCTGGCTATAGGCGCTATTGTTCTCTATATGATCTGGAAGCTTTACGACCGCCAAACTCGATTCAGAAGGTAACATAATTAACTTTTATTAGGCACTTGAGTTATGAATTCGTTCGCTATTTCGAAGCAAAACTCTACATTTACAAACCTAAAAGGTTTAAACTGTAATTACTGTCTCAGATAGTCGGGAGGCGAACTGCATTAAATAGCAGGTCACTAGTAGCCCAATGTTTCCAATATATTTATAAACCAGCGCCCCGCGGTTTTACCCGCGTAGTACCCGTTCCCGGAGGAATTACAACACGATCAATCCGCTCGCTGCTCTGCAGTCAAGTAAAGCGCGCGTGTAGCTAACCGCACGAACTTTGTCGCGACAAAACCCTTTGATGTGAGGTAATTTACCGACAGAGGCGCGAAGAGTATTCGTCTTCGCGAGGATAGTTCGCGATAGCACGAATTGTCTGGCCACACATGTCGCGACAAAGCAAATGTTCGCGTTATCGCGATAGTGTAGCCGTAGCATTAAATAATTATTCGAATCGGACTAGTAAATCCCAGCCCCTGTCAGGCGTCGAAGGCAAGACGAACTCAATAGTGAATATAAATCTATCTCTTTTTTTTGTTTAAAAATCCCGAGACACACGATTCAGGAGAAAGTGCATGGTAATTAGGCCCATAGCACACGGCGTATTTTATACGCGCAGGCGACGCGCAGATGACGCACGTATACGAGTTTCAAACACGCAACCTTGTAACCTAGGCACACGGGGCGATCATGAAACGTGCGTCTCCTGCGCGTATACGCGCTGTAGCCGCTCGTAGCTTTTGCGTTTTGACCAGAGACTCCTCCAATCTCCAGTTGTAAAATGGCGTCGGTTGAGACAACACTGCTCATTTGTACGCGTTCCTAATACGCGCGTCGCCTGGGCGTATAAAATACGCCGTGTGCTATGGGCCTTAGTGAGTGAAACATGCAAAAGTACTCACACAGACGACTAAGTGTATTTATTTTAATTGTATAGTATACGTCATCCATCTTGATTATTTCACTTCAATCAATCTGTTTTCCCGCACTTTGTCGAACGAAAAGACTTTACGTTTGCAAAAATTTCGAATTGGTCGGAAAGCTTTATTGTATTTTTGTTCAAAACAGTTGTAAACCGTATTCCAGTGTTTGATTCATGTATGTTTCAAGTAATATTGGTTCTAGAGGCTACAATTTCAATTTTAACTGTGTCCTATAAAATGCAATATTCAAGACAAAATAGAAGCACTTACTCGTAGTCATCGGAAATGCACCAAATGAAGGAAGTATTTGTAAGTACAATAACAATTACAATTTAGAAATTTTAGAAGGTTAATTACTTGTTGACAAGTCCCTTTTTCAGTATATTATGAATTCCATCATGATATCGTTTACTTTTTACTTTTAGGTTATATACAGAGTATAATAATATAAATAAAGCTTTAGTTGAAGCTGGCTACTAACATGAGTTACCTTCTATCCTTGAAATACAATAATGTGAACTTGTCAATAAATTGGCGAAAATACTTGTAGAATCTACAATAATCGATGCTACCTTTGATTGTTTAAAATTAATATTCCTTGTTTCATTTATAAAATAAATAACCAAATTGCTCAAGTCCATACTTGATGTTGTCGCAACATACTGGTCGTCCAAACTGTATGCGCTAATATTAAGAAAGTGAGGGTACCAAAATCTGATATAATACCCTCAATGTTAATGTTAACTTAACCAGTGTTATTGTATTATGTAATTAAACTATTTAGTGGTTTACTGATGTTTTTAAGTGATAATGATAATATACATTTTTGTAAAAGTAAAGGTGATAAAATAATTGTAATTTTTGTGTTCGTTTACTGTAACTAAATGTGACTATCATGTTTACAATGGAAGAAAACTATTGTCTAAGATACAGGCTCGGCCTAGTTTAGATAAATAGTGTTCAAGTAATCGTGTAAGTAACTAGATTTTATCAAAGTATGTATTGTATTTAATTTAAGTGCCATTAACAAATGGTTTTCAATAAACAAATCTTGTTTATTACTGCCATCATAATATGTATTACTTTTCTTTCAGTCACATTTACCAAGTTAGCTCTATTAGTTCACACTTCACAGTCACCAAGTCACCAATGACCCCCAGTGGGTAACAAATAACAATGCAACTACCAGCGGATCTCATGCAGTTGTATCTACCAAGCACCTCCAGCAAGCCCCTTCTCAAAAATATCAATGTGATGCCTATTCCCCTCTGTTCTTATGCTTGTAGAACACCAGAACATAATCAAATGTGCAAGAGATGAAACCTAATTACAATTTAGGAGACTGTAAATACAACCATTATGTTGTTGGTTGATTCCGTCAAGCAGAAAATAACCACAACAAAAGAAAGGAATTCGTCCATTGAAATCAAATTTTTTGGATAACTTTTTACACTTTTTTTTAAGTTAGACCGAACAAGTATATTGGCTTTTATAGAGAAAATTAAGTTATTGTTCACTCGGTGGAGTTGAGAATTGTTTTTATAGTTCACAGCTTATTGTCTGCATAACAACAGGCTATTTGAGTTGAGATAGAAGATTATTTTCTTGTTGTTTCTATCTTTGCCAGCGTGAAATAATTTAATCTGCTACCTGAGATTGTCAGTGGGACCGTCACTGTGATCTACCATTATTGAATAAACTAACAAAATGTACGCAAACTGTTAAATAATAATTTTAAAATTATTGTTAGTGTCAGCATTATTTTTTAGTTTAAAACTGCATTACCTGTTTGCTTGTGTGAGTGAGATTTGTTTGAGTATGTGGGTAAAATGAGACGGGTGACAGTCATATCCTTCTCGTCTATCTTTTTTTTTGTTTGAAAATGAAGTCATCTCCCTCAGCTACCGCCTAGCCAATAACCGCCTATCGTGTCACTTTGAATGTACGGACTTGGCGGTCTATCTCCTGTTTCTTGTAGTAAGTTTGTGGTAAGTCCCGAGATTACATCGCTCGTATATCCCCCGCGCGATAAAGTATCTAAACAACCCGTTCGCGATCGAACATTATTAGTATTTTGTATATTTCTCATCATAGCTCCGAAACAAATTGTCCGATTTTAATATTTTAAAGAGATATTTAAAGTAATATAATTACTCTTGATTGAAGAGTTATTTATTTCGATATAGATTAATACCATCATATGAATGAATACTATCAACTTAAAATTACACTCCTTTTTTAATTTTAACAATAAACGTTTATTGAGCCTGAACTATAATAGTTAGGTAAATGCCCTCGCGGGATTAATTGTAGGCAATAATAAGTAATTTAAATATATAGAACATTGGTTTTAAGTATCATCAATAGATTTAGCAGCGCACGCCAATAACTAATAATAATACATAGGTACCCTATATCCGAACCTAAAGTGTACTCTACCTATAGGCGAAATAATTCTTGAAATCGGATGAGTAACACATGGGCTGAAAAGTCCCGGGCCTAACAAAGAAAACACAGTTTTTTTGGTTTAAAATTAGCTCTAATCATCAACGAATTAATAGTTAATTAATAATTAATTAATAGTTCCGAAGATTAGCCCTTACAAACAAATAAAGTTATAAACTTTACCTCGTTATAATATTTATAATATACTAGCAGCGCCCCACAATTTTACTTGCGTTATGCCCGTTCCTGTGGGTATTTTCGCGATAAACAGTAGCCTATACCTTCCCGTGGAATGTGTCTATGCATTACAAAAAGAATTATTCGAATCGGATTAGTAGTTTCTGAGATAAGCGCGTTCAAACAAACAAACTCGCAGCTTTATAATATTAGTATAGATATGTAGATAAATCATTATCATTGAGTTTGAACGATAGTATATGTATATCAAGGTAAACCATGGAATTAAACGCAATTGATCTAGAGTTCGAATCATATTTATCTATGAAATTAAACATCAATCAATATTGTAATTATAAACATCACTGACCTCTACTATAACTATAGGTCAGTGATAAACATTCATTTTTATTGTAAATATGTAATAAATTTTTCGTTTACTTACTTAACCACCATCATTTCAAACTTCATGCCGTACAAGTGAATGCGATATGCCTATCGTTAAAAGTATGAACTGTGATAGTTGTTCCAACAGTTTAGAAATTTATATAGAAGAATATAAATATTATTTAATATTGATACTCATAGTACTGTTCTTTGCAATGTTCAAATGCAGAAGACGACAACTGAGTAGGTTATTTCGAGGCCGATAAGCGAGCATACGGTTCGTGTATTCACACTTCACACCGTTTTATTCTAATAGTGGCATAGTAGTAACAGCCTCCGTGGTCTTGTGGTTTGAGCGCCCAGCTCACGATCCGGAGGTTCCGGGTTCGATTCCCGGTGAGGATATCTCACAAAAATCTCTTTGTGAGACTGTCCTCAGTCTGGTTAGAGCATTACAGGCTGAATCACCTGATTGCCCGAAAAGTAAAATGATTCCGTGCACGTTAAGCCGTCGGTCCCGGTTACTTTCTACGGATAGTAGTCGTTACATGAGCCATGTCAGAGGCCTTTGGCGGCTGCATAACTTTAGACACCAGGATTGGTCAGATTGACCATCCACTCGATGAAGAAGAAGATTCTAATATAATAGTATATTTCACATCTACCTCCTGCTCATCTGCCGCTTTCGCAGTCCCTTCATCATTACCATTCCATGATATTTTACCAGATTATGAGGTTTTAGGCAAATCACTACTATTATATCAATTAAAGCTGCTGAGCATTGTTAAATTATACTTTTAAAATAAATAACAATTAAAATACATAAGTAAAAGCGTTTTATTTAAAAAACAGTATAAAATACTTAGGCGAAGCAATTATGACACATTTTAATGACTCATTACCCCTATTATCAACTACCATCTAATAACTTAGTTACAATAAATTAATTCTATATTTATTACAGATATGGCAACTCTCGCGCCCGCTGTCGTTAATCTAGGACCGGACACGGACCTCTAGTTTTTGTGAAAATGAAGCACAGCCTATGTCCGTACCTAAAGATATACACGATGTAGAATAGATGACTACGACTGGCCGAGTAGAACAAAACTCCAACATAGCAAGTCGTTTACTGTGAACTCGGCTTCAAGACATTCAAGTGAACTAGTGATTAGAATCTTTATTATGTAAGTGATATAATTAAGTAGGTATATACATTTTTAATATTATACATAGTTGTTGTTGATTGTTTCAGTACTTTTATAGCTGAGCGTGCTTATGAACTAATGACTCATTTAATTGATGCAAAAGTCGGTGAAGTGGCACGTCCACTCGCCTGCCAAGACCAAATACCGGGGCTAGTTCCCAGATTGAGAGCGTAGTTGAGTTCTCAAAAATGTTTCGGTTTTATGATAACTAATCAGCAATAGACAAGTGTAGTAATTGCACTTAATCAACCACACTGCACTGCCATCTTCGGTAAGCAAAAGGCCTTTGCTCTGCTGTGAGATCTTACAGGGTAACTTTTGTTTTTAAAATATCTATTGAGAATTATTTAGAAAGTATGACTCCTTGGCTATTTGGAACAGTTTGCGGGCGCTCTTTTCGCCCGTCTCGCGCACCATGGCCGAGAAGTGGCTATCGGGGTCCGACAGCAGGATGTAGGGGTGGTCGTACTCCGCCACCACGCCAAAGCTCATAACGAGCACGCGGTCCGAGTCCATTATAGTGTTCAGCCGGTGAGCTATCGTCAGCACTGTGCACTCGGCGAATTGACGTCGTATCGTCTCCTGGATGAAGTTGTCGGTCCTGAAAGAAACAGGCAAGTCCATGAGTATCACTCACATTCTGACTAAAGTATTTGTTAACAGTAGTTGAACTCACTGAGGGTCCACGTTAGCAGTCGCTTCGTCCATTATCAGTATCTTGTTGGAGCGCAGCACGGCGCGCGCCAGGCACATGAGCTGGCGCTGTCCAATAGAAAAGTTAGCCCCTCCCTCTGTCACATTGAAATCCAAAGAGGGCACCGCAGATTTCAAGTCCACCTAAGTATTTTTTAAAAATCAATAAAACTTGTAAAATACCACTTGATTTGATTTATTCGACTCGTTAGTCTCTGACCTGTTCGAGAGCTCTCCATAGTTCGTCATCGCTGTAAACATTAAATGGATCCAAATTGTATCTGATTGTTGCAGAGAAGAGCACGGGCTCTTGTGGAATAATTGATATCTTGGAACGCAAGCCCTGCGAAAATGAAAACCAATTAATATACTTACAAATTCCCAAAGGTAAATATGCCTCGATCTATAAATAATTTACAATGTAAATCCGTATACTGCCAAGCATTTAGTAAGTTACGTAACAAAGCAGCGAGCGTGCTGTAAATGTAGATAGAGTACCTATACGAGTACGCGTTTATTAACATTACTTGAGAATAATTAACCGAGTTACCTGTCGGGACACGAGCGAGGTATCGATGCCGTCGATTGTAATTAGTCCATCAATATATGCAAATCGGAACATTGCCGATATCAGCGAGGATTTTCCGGCTCCCGTTCGACCGACTATGCCTACCTGTAAAGTTCAATACTTTATTGAGTTACAGTTCTTATGTTATTTTTCATATCGATTGTCCGATACATACCTTCCACCCATTTTCAATTACAATATTAAGATTCTTGAGCACTGGCTTCTCTGCCGGCGCATACCTCAAATTAACATTTTGGAACACAATCCTGCCTTCTTGCGGCCATGTTGGCGGCAGAGCAACCTCTGTAAATAAAAAATAAGCAATAAAAAATGGCAACAAGAACATAAAAGAGATTAAATTTTTCAGTCGAGCGATGAATTGTTGAAAGAGCAATACGAGTCGTGACCGCTCCGATGCGCATACAGGATCACTTTTTTATTTTAGCATCGTTGCAAAATGGCCTCCTAATAAAAACCGCGTGTTAGATTTGCGAGTTAGTTTCTGTATGTATGGTTGTTCGTGTATATGGTCCGTACCTCCTTCGAAGAGGTTGGCCTCTGTCTCTATCTTGGTGTACTCGAGGACGCGCTCGACGCCGGTGAGCTGCGCCACGAACTCGACGAGCATCCTGGCGCCGTGCTGCAGCATCATCGTGAGCGTGTTGCTCTGCGTCACCGCCAGACCCACGAACCCCACAGGGAACGCGTCGCCTGTAACATACAACAACAATACTCTACAAATACCTGTTAATTAATACTCACATAACATATTACATTATCCAATATACCTTATCAGAGTCTGTTGCAAAGCGTTCCAAGCCGTAGTACTTTGTATCTATAGTTACTAATTTTATAAATATAGGTAACATTTGTAATTTTGTTTATTTGTAAGTTTGGGTTAATCTCAGGAATTACCTGTCTGATTCAACTAATTATTTTTGTATTAGGAAGCTATATTGAAGAGGAAGGTTATATATTATGTTGAAATTCTCACGGGAACGGGTACAACCACGAAGCTAAAACAAGGTACAACACAGGTAAAACCGCGGGGAGCAGGTAGTTTCATATGTGATAGCCACATTCAAGAGGAAGGTTCTAGGGGAGTTTCATCCTAGCGCCGTCGGGATATCGGGATGATAGTATGACGGGGTTGAAGCCGCGGGCGCTGTGTGATTACAATATTTTAAGTTGTCAACTTTTCTTTCGCGTTGCATAGTCATGAGATACCTGTGTTCTATACCCGAAACAAATAACACGGTTAATACTAATTCATTTCAGAGAAATTTTAATCTGCTAAACGAATTTATATAAAACGTCTATGATCATAATAATCACTTACCAAAGTCAAGGAATAAGAATATGAATATGACAGTTGTGAGGTACACGAGGCACAGGGAGTCTAGATAAAATCCAAACGTTGTTCCGCCGCACAGGTATCCGTTCCACGCAGAATTGTGTAAATCCTAAAAAACCAAAACCATCCAATGATCGTTAAATTAGTTTAAAACACTCAATAAAGTAAGTTCCAAAATATATGTCAGATAGCTAACCTGGTGCTGGTCGAATTGATTCACAAGTCGACGTTGGGCCCCGCTTGATCTAATGGTAGCCATGCCTTGTAATGTGGACGTTATCATTCCGAACACAGGACTTTTCGCTGGAAATTGTCATATTCATTTGTAATATGATAAAATACATAATAAGCATAATGAATTGAAACTACGTTTACCGATATACTTTTATGTTACATTTTAATCTGACGTTTCGGCATCTTCACAGGAACCATGGTCACAGAAGAATCCGTAAACGTAGTATAGAAACCAGTTAATAGTATAAAATACTAGCTGCGCCCCGCGGTTTCACCCGCGTTGTGCCGGTTCCCGTGGGAATTTAAGAACCGCTCGACCGATTTTGTGCAAACTTCACTTAAACCATCTACTAAATAATCCCAACAAAGCATAAACATTTAGTTTGGATTGGTGAGCCCGTTCTTGAGTTATAAAATTACAACAAAAAGTGGCATTGATTTTTATATATAGAGAGATGGCAATGCGCGTGTACTCACTTGTGCCTTCCAAACGTTTGATGCCTTGCGCAGTCTTTAAATATATATTTACTAAGGAGCCGAAGATTAACAGTAATACTGCAGATGGTAATAAAGTCCAATAAAGTGCTATTGCATTCAAAATCAATATAGCTACTAAAGTTCCATTGATTTGTACTACATCCAAAAGAGTTCTGGGAAGTATCTCATCGACACCTCCCATGTCTTTTGTAAAACGATTCAAAATACGACCTGAGGAAAGAAAAAACACATTTAATAGGAAACCCTAATGACAAATTAAACTTCGATTTTGTATTCTACATGATGAAAACACATTAGCGATTGAATTCAACAGTAGGTAAACACCAAAATAAAGGCTTTAATTCGGTCGTTCCAGCCTGGCCCGACCTCATGTTTGTACGTCCGGGAATAGCAATAATAAAAGAGAATATGTTTTTATAACCCTCGGATGTCAAATGTAATATTCGACCCAGATGTACCGACCAGTGGGCATTTGCTTTTTTGTTTTCGTTCTATCTCTTCCGTTCGTGTTTTCGTTTACGTGAATGGATAATTAAAAAGTATAACTGTTGGCAATAAATGTACGGCAGTTGTAATGAAAAACGTAATGACCGGAGGAGCTGGTGTCGAAGAATCTCATGATGCCCTTGATCATGGTGGAGAACATGTTGTTGTGGAGGTTCTTGGAGGCGGACACGCACATGGCAGTGAAGGGGAACACGCGGATGTTGGTCACCAGGATGCAGGTGGCCACGATGCACGCGTGGATGATGATGTACTGCAGCGTCGTGAACTGCCCAATCTGCGCGTCCAGGCTTGTGTCTACCACAACAAAACATTTCATCACTCGTATCGATTCCAATGCAGTTTAATAAAATTAATAAATCCATGAATCCGAAACGGAACTCTACTTTTATCTGGGACACCTACATTCGGCGAGATGAAATTAATACATAATATTTCTGAATTATATTAATATAACTAGCTGCGCCCCGCGGTTTCAACCGCGTTGTACCCGTTCCCGCGGGAATTTCGGGATGAAAAATAGATGTTGGCCGATTCTCAGACCTACTCAATATGCTCACAAAATTTCATGAGAATCGGTCAAGCCGTTTCGGAGGAGTATAGGAAAGAACACTGTGACACGAGAATTTTATATATAAGATGTAGTTTTTGAAAACATTTGTTGTTTCGGAAATATGAAAGAATGTTAAATAAATGAATATATGTATTACATTGATAAGGTGCAAGGTGCTCTACATTAGGACTACGTTATCTTATCATTATTCAATTTAGCTAGTGCTCACCTATATCAGCGCCGGCTAGTCCTTGTTCATGAAGAGCCATTTGATTAGACCTACACAACACAAATAAACTTATAAACAAACCATATTACTTATTTGCAAAAAATGTGGTCAACTAATCACCAAACATTAAGTGGTCGATTACTATATGAAATGTATTTACTTACATAAATTGTTGCAATATAAATAGTAAGCTAACAAACATAACCTAAGTGTTTTTATATAAATCCACTTACTAGGCTATTCAACTTTCTTTAAGTGGATCATTAGGTATTAAACCTTGTCTCTAGTAAACATATGTACATATAGGTATCGTTGCATTGTAGTCAGTCAACGAAGTACTTACAATTTGTAATTGTTACTGTAACCAGCTGTTCGTTGTTTTGTTACATAGTTCGATTCAGTAGTGGTAAATGCGTTTACCGCTATATTGTTGGATTGGGCCCAACTCAACCCAATGACTACTTTCACTACCTAATGATCAATTACGGTGAAATATTTATTTCGTAACATATTAATACATATGTGCGGACTGAGAGCCTGCCCACTAGTTACCTACCGAATTCAAATTTTAGTCAGGTGTCGGCACATATACATATAACAATTTCTTAAGTGCACGAACACAGAACACAGATTTCCAACAAGAATGAATGACTTAGTTTTAAAAAAATTGCCACTACTTCCGATTAAAACCCAAACCCAACAGCCAGGGATCGAGCTGTGAGACCGGAGAGTCAACAAGTAGAAGTCGTATATCTTACCAAATAATCCCTTAAAGTTTAAACAATGAATACTATTTACCAATAACTAATCCAGTAGTCGGCCGCTGCAGCCGACGTCGTGGCCAGGATCACCAGGGTGAACGTGAAGATGATCAAACAAGTACTGCCCGCGGACCCAAAGTACTGCGAGATCACCTCCCACTTGAGATGGCCGGACTGTCGCGTTTCTTCCTGCATCTTTTGAGCTTCGAACTGAGCGATCTCTTCGCCATCATTCATGCTGGACATTGATCGCAGTAACTGAGGCTTTTCACTCTCCCCTCCACTCTGTTAAATATTAATTAGGTTATCTATTTCTGTTACCATCACTATAACAATATTATAGACATGTAAATAAACTAGGGATAATGCAAATATTGATTTACAATCAAGCTGCAAAAGTGTTCACAATATTTACGTTTCATAAAGGTAATGCGTTTACAGTACACTTATCTACTTTATTTTGTAACGACTGTTTATTGTGGTTTATGTTATGACTTAATATAGGACAATACGGGTTAACAGTAACAGTAATGACTTTATATGAACGTTTTGCTCTTTCTTGAGATAGGCGCGTTCAAACAAACAAAAAAAAATATTCACGCTTACCAGCAGAAAATTAACATTGACAAAGGCATTACGACCATAAAACAAACAAAGATAAAATATTTGATTATCAGGAGTATCGATTAGGCCTTGGATAATCATATGGTGTCCACGGTTATGAACAAAATATTTTCGAGTCATTGATATTATTGCGAGTATAATTGATTATGGACTAAATTAGCGTCGTCAGCGCCGGGATTATTTGGTGATTACTTTATACGTTACTTATCTAATTTATTGCTCACTTAAGTGCGTGAAGTACAATATAACCTGAGTATGTTCTCAACTAACGAGTGTTACTCGTTACCATTGTGTTACCATTGCATAGATTACTAAATTCTGAACTCCGATTTCCGAATTACGGATGTTCTCAGAAACCTATCTGTATAAGCAGATAAAATGTTGACACACTTTTATGTAAATAAATTATCTGTAACGTAATACATTATCTGGGTCTGGCTAATAGAGAAAAAAATAATTTGCATTTTGTGGTGCGTTTTTCTATTAATTATTGTAAACAAACCGCGAAAATCAGTGAAGTTCCTCTAATATAGGTTCCTCTAATAAATGAAAGTATCCGAGTGGGCAACGAAGGAACATTTAAATTCTCTGGCTTATCAGTGGTTAAATAAATCACGGTTAAGCAAGACTGAGGCGGGCGAATACCAAAGTAATTGAATTACCTAGAAGTAGTCTTCACTGTAGAATACGAAACGATGTGCTGTAAGACCCTAAGTTTGTTTAATACTAGAGTATTGTGGTATCTATACTAATATTATAAAGCTGAAGAGTTTGTTTTGTTTGTTTGTTTGTTTGTGTGTTTGTTTAAACGCGCTAATCTCAGAAACTACTGAACCGATTTGAATAATTCTTTTTGTAATAGATAGCCACATTCAACGGGAAGGTTATAGGCTATTTTTCATCCCGAAATTCCTACGGGAACGGGTACAACGCGGGTAAAACCGCGGGGCGCTGCTAGTCACTAATAAATTAGTAAGTAAAAATCCTTTAAAATATAAGTTTGTATTAATGTCCTACAGCTAACGCATCCCACCCCAACGATCAGAAAATGTCTCCAAAATAAAATATATAACGTCTTAATAAACTATATTTCGCCGTGTACCCATTTCCGGCGGTCCCAATTTTAATC
Organism: Cyclophora punctaria; assembly: GCA_951394245.1. Lineage (NCBI taxonomy): Eukaryota > Metazoa > Arthropoda > Insecta > Lepidoptera > Geometridae > Cyclophora > Cyclophora punctaria. The sequence goes on from OX596171.1 coordinate 6,072,984, forward strand.
GGCTTAATGGTTTGTTAGACATAAATTGCGATACTGATATCAAAGTTTTATCCGATATTAGTGTAGTATGACATGAAAACATCTATTACCTTCACACTGGCGGAGTCGTCCTTAGTCTCCTGGCTGGTGAGCAACATAGCAAATGATTTCTCAGATGACGACAACTCGTCAAAAGTGCCCATACTTTCAATACCTCCCTGTAATACAAACATTTGATTACTAAAATATCAATATATTTTAATATTAAACGACAAAAACCTATTTTTTTCGAAAAAATCTAGGTTCTGTTAAAAAAAAGCCTTTCATCTCGTCATCTGTTTTTTTATTAAATGCTTATTTTGCTATTCTATGCACGCTATGGTCGCTTATATTTTAGTACATACAGGCCAAAAATGGAGACATCTCAATTGGTTGTCATTGACTGAATTAACTAAAAAATTGTTTTACAACTTTGTAAGACCCAGAAATACAAGAACTTAATGTGTGTTAAAACCTACTTCATTCAACACGATGATGTAGTCGGCTGCCTTCAGGAAGTGTATCTGATGGGTGACGAGGATCCTGGTGGAGCCGCGCAGGTACCCGTTGATGCAGCCGTCGAACAGCTGCCGGCCCACGTTAGCGTCCACCGCGGACAGTGGGTCGTCCAATAGGTAGATATCCGCCTAGGGTAAAGTCCATATTAGTCCGATACTACAGGTTTATACTGATCTCATTGAATACGTAGAAAAATTAACATAAAAAAAACTTATTTTTTGAGAAAATTTTGAGCCTAGTTTTAAGAAAATTTTAATCTATTTTTATTCCTAAAGAAGGTATAATATTCAACTCGAAACCAACATGACTAGATTTTGCATTCATAATACGATTGAGACATGTTTTCTTCTCCGAATGTATATTGAAAACACGAGTCTATTTCGGATCGATCAATACTACTCTATGTTTTAAAGATAAAGTAGCTTCACCTCGCTATTTCTTTAGTTACGCAAACATTATTAGATACCAATTAATTAAGTTGTCAGATACAGAAATCAACAGCGGAATAACTGTTTAACGACTTATATAAATAATTAACCGTTATTGTTCTCAATTCACAATAACTCTAACCCAAACATAAATTGTTTATTAAGAATTCCACAACAACAAGCTAAGAATAGTATTTACTTTAAGTTTAGCATTCAGGGCACGTCCACACAATCATGTAGCTTTCAACCTTGTGTCTGCACATACCCCAGAACACACAAACACACGGCGCGGCACAACTCCGAGTAGCTTCCCGCCCGCGACATCGTCTCTTGATTGAGCGCTAATTTCTATTGTAATAAGCACCCGAAAGATATATTGCAATATGACTTTTGGGTGCTTATTAACATACTCGATTGAATTGCAAATACGTTGCATCAATTCTGTTGTTTAGTATCCATAAATGAAGGGATGAGAATAACCAACTAACACGCAAGTTGAGTGCTCATGAAGATAAACAATTTTACAAGTATCTATAGGTAGGTATCTATGCTTTTAATTAGCGGTGAACCGCGGTTTCACTCATATTGAACCCGTTATCGTGGAAATTACAAAATAAAGAAATATTTTCTTTTAATATAGCTGATATACAAAAACAATATTTCATATCAAACTGGTAGTTACAGAGATAAGCGCGTTCACCCAAACAAATAAATAAACATAAGTTGCTGTTATCTTAATCACTTTCCTTTTGGCACTACAATTATCACTAAGCTAAGAAATGTCTGAAATCTTCCATTAGATACTTGAGTTCCAGCCGGCAAGGTTTTTATGTAAACACATTACACATAAAGTTAGAAAAACAGTTTACTTTCCGAGAAGGCAGTTTAAATTGTTGTAACTTTCGAGCGTTCAAAGTGAACTTATGTAAGTTTTATATTATCACATGTTAGAAGGAAGTTTTGTTATTCAAAAGGGTTGGTTACTCTACAATTTTTATTCTAAAATACTTTTCGTAAGCAGAATTTTTCAACGATAAAATTGCAAAGATATTTGTGGCTGTGTACTCGAGCCGAGTATTTTAATGAGCAGTGGTATTGAAATTCCGTTTCAATTTATTTATATAGCCCCATTCTCGGAATATGTTTTCCCTGAACTTTTCATCAAGAAAATCAGTTTTGGTCCACATTCGTAAAAGTAGGTATTCATATTAGTTTGACGTCGTAAATACCATTTAGTATTCAAGTTTTATAAGTTTCTTAATTCTGTCTGTCTGTATAAAGCAAGCAACAATCATCGGAACGATTAATAACATTAATAAGTAATGAAGCTGCAAACAATCAACGTGATGTTGCCTCCGGGGATATTGGGCAAGTTTGAATGAAGCAATAGACTCGTGTACCTCTCTGTAGACGGCTCGAGCCAAATTGATTCTGGCGCGTTGACCCCCGGAGAGAGACACCCCTCTCTCCCCCACTAGCGTCTGGTCTCCGAATGTGAATTGCTTGAAATCCTTCTTGAGAGCACACACTTCACACACCTGTAAAGTTTTCCAATTAAAGTTAACAATCAACCTCTTCTAACAACACGAGAAATGATTTAGATAAATAAGCACATTTAAGTAAGTACTCCCGTAGATCAGTTAAGTAAGCAATCGGAGGGATTTGATATGTTAATTCTTATTAGATTATTATTTCTTGAAAGCTACTTTCTCGAACAAAGTAGCAGAGATTTGCGAGCAGAAATATATTACATCATGGTGTCGTTAAGTTACCAAAGAAGTTAAGAACATTTTGCTTCGGCGAAGACCTTAAAAGTAAGGGTTGTCGTATCAAAAGTGAGGCGTACCGCAATTTAAATGCAAAGTGGTTTGTATTTACGTACCCGTTTATATTTTTCCGGATCATAAGGCAGGCCGAAGAGAATGTTCTCGCGGACGGTGCTCGGGAAGAGCCACGCCTCTTGGCAGGCGTACGAGATCCTCCCGTTTATTGAAAATGTGCCGCTCGCCGCCGGCAGTTCCTTCAGCAATAGTTGCAAAAGCGAAGACTGCCGACAAACATGATATAAACCTCAATATCACATTCTGTACCAGTTATTACTCCAACTTGCTTACAGTTTATATTTTAGAAACATTACTAAGTTACAAATATTAAATCGTTCCTGGAAGTTTACTATCTTCCAAAAGCGTAATCTAGCCGTAGACTATTTAATAGGTACTGAGCTGTATTTGGCTTTTGGTAAACTATAAAGTTTGCATACAATCATATCGATCATTTTTTGTTCATAAGAAAACCAGCAGCAATGTTACGTAATTATTGAAGGTTTTCTATTAGTATCATAACTTTTAAAAATAAATTTGGTATATAGCCCATTAAAAGTTTAATTAACTAAGCAATCGCAACATATATTTTATCTTTTACTCTCTCTTTTATCTTTACCTTTACCTCTTAATACTTGTATCCGCAAATATAACCGACATGTACCCGTACTTTGTAGGTATTCGACTATAGCTAGCGTACCTTCGTGAACTTCGAGTACAATTTCGACTGTGCGAAATTTTATTTAAATTCCCTTAAAGTCTATATTGTATAGAGTTCTATTAGACCGACCTTTCCGGAACCGACGGCGCCAACGATTGCGCATAGTTTCCCTCTACGCAGTCGGAGCGAAATGTTCTTAAGTGCCAAGAAATTTGGGTCAGCGGTCCAACTCGCAGACACATTATGAATCACTAGAGCAGAGTCTTCTTGGTGAGACAGACTCCTCCGCAATCTCGAGTTTCTGGCATCGAAATCTGTGAGCGAATGATACGGTACTAGACTAAAGGCAATTTACAAAACAACTCTTTTATTAAGTACCTCTTTATAAACCAACCGTTGATTTAGTACCTATCAAAACACAATTTTAATGTCTTTATTTCAGGACGAAATAAAGACATTAAAATTTTACATCATCAATTGACATCAAATAAAATTTACTCTGGGTAGCCACCCTGTTTGCCTGTTTACAATTTAATTCATAAGTACATATTAAATATTAAACTACGTTTATTTTCTATTCAGTTTTAATTAGTACGATGCTGGTTTTATGTGATAACAAGGTTATCTGAAGAGACAGCTACGTACAGCTTTAATGAACCCCGTCTGTTTGCATCTTCCGTGCACCTTAAATATTTAGGGCAGTTACTGATTAATTTTAATCTTTTATGAGAGGACTGAGAATTACTGATACAAATCAGTTAATGTTGTTTAAACAATAGCTTCGTTATAGCAGACCATACAATCTATTCAAAGAAAGTTTCCAATTTACCATAATTTAAAACAAAAACTTTGTTCACCCACTTGGAGAAGTTGATAAAACACGGTTTACTACGATGTTTTCACGTCGTAAACCGCACATTTCACTGTGTTTCAGGTGAGCCAGTGGTCACACAAACGTCATACGAACCTACATTACTATTTATAGCACAAGATTAGATACATACTTGAAGTTTGTGTTTATTTTGAGGCAAATTGACGACATGACACTTAACACCTGGATTAATACTACAAAGAATTTTCCAATCTATCAGCGAATGATGATGTTATATAAGTAGTATACATACAATAATTAATATATTATCGCATCTTTGTCATTGACTTCGATGGATATTTTGAAATGAAATGTAAAGATAAGATAAAATTAACAAAAGAGTAATAATGTTTGGTACTTACTCGATCGAGATATCGACTTCATATCATTAATTTCGTTGAATGTCTGAGAGAACGACACCGGTCTGACCGATTCCTCGTTATCTCTTTTGGATTTGGTCCTAAACAATGGCGACACGAACTCCGGAACCCCTTCCGCTAAGTCAGGTCGGTCGTCTAGAAATACGAAGAGGAGTCATTAGTGCGTCGTATCATTCAATCGATTAAAATCATCGGAATAAAGATAATATTTAAATTGAGGTCATTGAGATAATGTCGGTGCACACTTACCTAAGTTTAAGAAGTCGGTCACTCTCCTAAGCGTGACTATCAATTCGGCGGTGAAAGACAATATCATGGGCAATATCAATGTTATATTTATTTGAATAGCGCTCATAAACTGCTGCAGTGGGTATATCTAAAATTTTAAAGTGCGTGAAATAGTGCCGACTGCCAAGAAATAAAAATATAAGCGGCGCCCTGGCGGGCTCAGCATTCATGCTATACTTGTACAATATAACCTACATGCAAACATGGTATAACTTTATCGCAATGCAGAAAGACAATTATAACAGTGTCGCAATTTATTACAAGGGGAAGTGAAATATGGCCTTATAAATAACATATTTCAAAGCACTACGGTATATGTTTATTTTACCATAATAAAGGTATTATACGATCACCTATCACGGTTTTGAAACTCTCTCTTAGCACAGTAATTATGAATATACTTACCACTGTGGCTGACATTGCGTTTCCCAAAAGTACAAAAGTAAGTATGGTAATGAACATGGCTGTTCTCTCCGCGAACACCATGAAGCCAATGAATATTGTTCTCAAGATGGTGGCCATTCGCACCTGCTTCAGTTCATTGGCTCGCTTCTCGCCCACTACTTTTTGGAACGGTATCTCCCATGCGTACATTTTTATTACCTGAAAGCGATTTGAACATTACTCAAACATTGCCCTTTCTCCACATATGGTTGAAATGAGAAAAAAATATGAATAATATGTCCCACACTTACCTGTATACCATTTATAACTTCACTCATCACTTTGATTCGCTCATCAGTTTTCACAGCATTTTTGAACCTTATCTTGCCAATGAGCCGACCAAGTCCACCTGAAATTTTTCATAATATAAAAATGATAATGACTAGCATTTTTTTACTATCTATCACACGGATCTACCGTAACCTATATTTGACACCGATCGGCTACGAGCTACGACTACGGTTTCGTAGCTCTAATCTCGTAGCATCGTAGCATAATCAACATGTTATACTATTAAAAAAGCGGCCAAGTGCGAGTCGGACTCGCCCATGAAGGGTTCCGTAGCAGCGAGTAACATAATAAAGAAGTTCTTGAAATAAATGTTTTTTTATTTACATTTGAGTTATTGAATGAATAATCAGTATTTTTTTGCGGTTTACGATTTATGTCGTAAAAAAAAACTACTAACTAGACCTCGTTCAAACCAATTTTCGGTGTTAGATTACATTGTTATGTACATCATATATTTTTTTTAGTTTTATCATTCTCTTATTTTAGAAGTTACAGGGGGGGGGACACACATTTTACCACTTTGGAAGAGTCTCTCGCGCAAACTATTCAGTTTAGAAAAAAATGATATTAGAAACCTCAATACCATTTTTGAAGACCTACCCATAGATACCCCACACGTATGGGTTTGATGAAAAAAAAAATATTTTTTTCATTTCTATGTATGGGAGACCCCCCTAAAATTTTATTTTTTTTCTATTTTAGTGTGAAAATATTAATGCGGTTCACAGAATACATCTACACACTAAGTTTCAACAACATAGCTCTTATAGTTTCGGAGAAAAAAGGCTGTGACATACGGACAGACAGACGGACAGACGGACGGACAGACAGACAGACAGACATGACGAATCTATAAGGGTTCCGTTTTTGCCATTTGGCTACGGAACCCTAAAAATGGTCTTACCTTGAATAGGAAGTGCTAATAAAATCAAAGCAGCTAAACCAATAAACGCTGCGTACCCAGCTTGGTAATAGCCCAAATATGAAATAGCGACCAGCTGAATCGGGATTATCCAAACGTAATGCAAAAACAGAAATGACATATCAAATCTTTGCAAATCATTTGATAATAAATTGACCAGTTGTCCAGCCGTTGTCTGTCCTAAAGCTGCATTGCCCAGTCGCATAATCTACAAATAATTAACAATAATTAGCAAATAATTAACATTGTTGTACCAATCTGTTTATATTAAAGCTATGATTTTCGACTGACCTTTCTGAACATGAGGGTGCTGGTAGCTACTCGTAGCTTCATGCCGAACTGTTGGCAGTACAAGTTGCCGTGATGGTTGCAGAAGGCCCCCACCCAGTTGCAGCAGATCATGCTCACCGCGTAGTACACGGCGGTCTCTCGAGGCATCGTCGAGTCTACCGACCAGTACGAGAGCAATCGTCCGAATAATAACGGGGTTAGAGATCTGTAGAATATTTATTAAAAGATTATCAAACATCGTCACTAACTTAAGCCTCTTTACACAGTATAAAACAAAGCTTAATGAATTTCAGGCAGTTACCACCGACAGACAAAAAGAAGGATGTTGTTAGAGTCAGTACTCTGCCAGTGCAGTGCTTTGCCAAAGAAAATACACTTTGGCAATATAATAAGGTCCAACTGTCTGTACGAAACAAACTCTAATCTCTGACCTCTACTAATGTAAACCAGGCTTTATGCTTTCTCTTTTATTTGAATTTGAATTAGTATTTGAAGCCCGATAGTGTTCTTAATATTTAAATTTATCTTAGACACTAAATTCTTATATACTTATCACTTACCTGATAGTAACAAAAGCAATTTGAAAGAGTCCTCCAGGTATATAGGACCATCCAAATGTCTTTATAAGTACTTTAATGAAAGAAGCTTTCTTTCCTTTCGCTTTTGCCGCCGCTTCTGCAGCTAACCAATTCCTAAAAAAAACATTTTGTGTTAATAATCTATGTATACTTCAAGTATTCATCAATAATGTAATAAATCTAATCCTATCCTATCCTATCCTATTAATATTATAAATGCGAAAGTTTGTGAGGATGAGGATGTATGTATGTATGTTTATTACTCATTCACAAAAAACTAGGTACTGGACGGATTTGGATGAAACTTTGCAGTAATATAGGTTATACATCAGATTAACACATGGGATACATTTTGTCTGAAAATTCCCGCGGGAACGGGTACAATGCGGATAACACCGCGGAGCACGGCTATTATAAGCATTGAACGGATTGGATGAAACATAAGATATACATAATAATAGTTTAATTTTTTCTGTATTGCACTTTCCTTATGTGGCAATAAATTGATTTTTATTATTTATTTATTTATTATTACATAATAATATCACATGGGGTAAGTACATTTTTTTTCAAAATTCCCACCGAACGGGTACAACGCGCGTAACACCGCGGGCGATTGATAGCGCGAAATATGTCACTAGCGTAATTGATAATATAAGAATTTTTTGAGCGCTAACTGTATATACTTCGCAGCTCAATTTTAGTTGGATAAAAACGCCAGTCTTTTTTTGAAGTCGGCGACATATTTAGCCTGCCTGTAATCCGTCATTACTATAATATAATAATAAAATGTGGATCTTATCAGTTATCGTTCCACGGTTTGTAACATCGTATGATTATAAAGCATGTTTGATATAGGATATAATGATTGTCATAATGCTTGTATAGCAGATTGCATAATATGATGACATTCGTTTCTTTTTACATGATTTTGATTGGCTCCAAAATAATTGTAAAAAACACACGTGACAAATATTCGTAAAAGCACTCTTGATGTACCCTGATAAACATCTCAAAAGGAGGTGAGAATCTTCTCGAGGGCACTAGATGTCCTATCATTAACATCTTTGTAAAGAAGAAAAAAAAATATTTTTCACAAACTGTTTAGATCTTTGAATAAATGTTTTCCGCCTTAATTATATCGGGATCGGGTATCGGTTGTCGAGTGTCGGGTGTCGGATATCAGGTGTTGGGGGTCGGGTGTCGGATATCAGGTATCGGGTGTCGGGTGTCGGGGGTCGGGTGACGGATATCGGGTGTCGGATATCGGGTGTCGGGTGTCGGATGCAAAATAATCTCATAAATGCATCTACTAGAGAAATAGGTCAGATTGTGCTTTAACAAACGTGGTTTTGATCATTATCACTAGAAAGTTCTAGAAATCACAAGGAATACTGGTTGACACAATTTAACTTACACACACACAAGTAAAATAATATTAATATGCACGCCGATAAACTCAACGCTGTCATGAGACCTTTTATTTTGTTTCACCAATATTATATAACATATTATATTTTGTGTTTCTAAATAATACCTAAATAAAAAAAAAACATTTTAATTATAATGTGATGATTTTTAACACACATTTCCTTTAATGCTCATTCCCTAATCGAACCCTATTCAAAATATCACAATCACAATAAAATGCTTACAAATTGTTACACGTATTACAGCATCTCGTGATTTAACCCTTTCCCATGAGAGTTTCGAAATTAAAAGGCTAATCGGAAAGGTATGGTGATCATCCAGACCTGTCCAGTAGTTTTTGGGTGCAAGTGTAACAAACATCCATTCGTACATTTCGTATATGTATATCCATTTTCACGAACTAAACTTCGTAGGTAATACTCGTATAAGCAGGATTGGATTGGAATCCACGTCAGTTCTATGAACAGCAGAAGAAGGAGTCGAAGTCTATACTAATTTAAAGCGAAAGAGTATGTTTTGTTTGTTTATACGAACGAGCGAATCTCTAGGAAAAATATTGATTTTGAAATTAAAGTTCATTGGAATTTTACGAGATGTTAGAAACAGATATATATATAAAGACAATACATTTTATAACTTTCGTCTGCCGAAAATAAGCAATTTAAACACTATTAAAATTATACAACACTTGGGGCTCTCTTCATTCGGCATGATCATCAGATATTCTATCCCGTTATAATTATAGGATACATAAGTGTAACATTTATTTTTCATCACGTAAGTTATTGTTAGTTACAAACAAATCAATGACTATCTTGTATAGGTTATTAGTCAATCTTAATAACCCAATATTTACTATTGTTCAATGGATTATAGGACTCCAACACGATCTAAAAATTGAAGTTACTGGGACCGACAACTGCAGAAGAGGCATGGTAAAGCTCGGTGTCGACCCATCCAACCCATCCGCTGTCAGTGGCAGTCAGTGGCAGAGCTGCACGTTACTTAACATATACGATATTGATGGTTCCGGCGTTCAAACAAACAAAAAACTTTTCAGCTCAATTCTTATGTTTGTTATGCTTTCACATCTAAACATGTGAACCTATATTGATGTGTGTTATTATAGATGGGTGTCAATACCTCTTCAACATCGGTTCAGACGTACAAGAGACAATACTCAAATATAAAGACACTAAGTACAATGAAGGCTATCCTTTATCCTGAACTTCTTGCGGGAACAGAAACAACTAGTATAAACATAAAATTGTTTACCTTTCAAGTAGGTCGCCGGCAACTTTGGAGTCAAACTGTCTCTTGGTCGGCATCAGGTCATACTCCTCGAGGTCGCGCCGCGTCCCGTTGTAGAACACCGGGAACATCCACAAGAAGAACAGCCGGGAGAAGAAACTCGGCACTTTCTTCTCCGAAGGCAGCAGCTTCGGTTTCTCTTCTTTTCTAACACCATCCTTATTTTTTTTCAAACCCATGTCACCTGATTTCCTCCCATGAAAAATAAATGTAAGTTATCGCGAGGACGCTAGTGTACGCTCGCTTACGTGTTTGCCGACTGATAATGTTCAGTCGCGCTCAGCACTGCCGAAGTTGTATTATCATTTAAATGGGTAATTCGCTGAAACTATTTTTAACTATATCTTCTTTATATTTATTTGCATATATTCCTTAATTTCATGTGAAATGCGTGTAGTGCTTCAAACTATTTGAGTAATTTTACTATTAATTGGAACGTACGTTGATGTCATTATTATTTGTTCAAACATAATTAATATGTACCTATTTGGAAATACCTAAAATGTTGAATCACATTGGAAATTATGCAGGAAATATTTAAACAAGGATTGTCAGTACTTACTGGCCTTTGTTTTGGAATCCAAACGGTACAAGACAATAATATCCTAAAATTACGAAACATAAAATAATCTCTAAGAATAGACAGAGATAGAACATATGAAAAATAATGTTACAGAATTACGCAGGTATTATTTTATTGCTACAGGTATAAGTGTGATCTAACTCATATTTTAATCGTTAATCGTAATCATGACATGAATCAATGACATGACAAACAAATCGATTTGAGGTGGCCCAAACCGATAACTGCGGTAAGTACCTATTTTTTAAAGATTATACAAAATGAATACCATATATCTACAAATCCATTTGTGTGACACGTTCAGTCAAAAGAGGATTGATTATGAAGACATCTTGAATGAAAATGGTGACGCTAGAGCGATGTAATGATGAAAAATGATAAAGTTGTTCTTACGAATGCAAGTGCATAACTATCCGTGCTTAACCGACCAGCGAGATATACCCGTACATGACATAGACATAGGTACAGGTGCTACCTACTATTCAAGTTTTAAGATATTATAGACTATGACTAATTTCTAGAGGTATTCAACATTTTATAAAAAAATAAAGTTAATCGATATTAGTAAACTGATAATTTTATCAATTAGTACTTACTATCAGGCCAAAGTACAATTTAAATCTAATTTGATGACATTGGTAATTTAAAATTCGGAAATGAATTTTAAATTATAATTATAGTAGGATATAATGACGTATAGGAGGAAGGAAAGAAATGTCATCACAATAAACATGGCGAATATTGTATTGATCATTTAGTTACAGAATAAATAAACACACGTTTTAAGTACAAATCAAGTGCCTATCTTATTTCGTGCAGCTTTACCCCTACCTAACAGTAATAGATTAAATTTTAATAAAATACTTTTGTGTAGAAATCTAGGGAATATGATGTTGGATAATAATAAATATTAATACAACACCCTTTAAATTCAATAATACTTACTTAAACACCATTTCTTCAGCTTGTAATGTACCGATGATACTTACTTAAATTGCTTTATCAAAGTTTAATTAATTCCTTCACTTTTCTATCTGAAATTAAAGATAAACCAGTGTCACTACATTTTGGTTAAGTTCAGTATCACAACATTATTATTTTCTACATTATTCATATCTTGTTGTACATAAATAACAACTATTTTCACTGTTTTTATGTTGGGACTTTTCGGTACCTAATGTTAAGTTTGCTATTGAACTTTGTTTGATGAGAACTGGGTATACCTTAACTTTCTGCTAATAACTTGATGATGACGGGTCTTTTCAGATATTAATTTTATCAACTAAACACCCTCTTTATCGTATTTGTTAAATAAAACACAAATTATTCAAGAAAACAACAGATCAAATCCAACCGGTTTGGTCACTAAATTAAAGGTAACTAAATCTATATTTAACAATTTTCTCTGCAATGTTCATATTATATTCACAGGTATATACAAAATTGGATGGCGTTTATAAATGTTCGACCGTAAAATGGAACGGTCTCAACGAAATGTCACACAATCTACATTGCACAGAAAAAACAAGACCAAAAGCGGTTGACATTAAATTTTAATAACGTGTAATGCATCTACCAATAAAGATAATACTTAGTATAAAAATGTTTGCAAAGTACACTCAGTGCACGTTTTTGTTTGCTGTTAAAGGTTGCAGAGTATTCAAATATTGTCACTCCTATTTAATAAATTAATCAATAACAACACCTCTAGTCTTAGCCACCACTCAACGCCGAAAATTCGCGAGCACTAACCTCCATCCTAAAAGAATATATGTACATATATTTATTGTTATTGCGATGGTAATTAGTCTCATTTACATACGTTATAATTAGCTACAGTTTTGTATTATACTTATTGACTTAAACGTGGTTTGCTCCATTTTCATTTGGAATGAGGTAAGTAGCTACTTATGTAACTTATCTAACGTCGGGTGGAACCAGTTTGAGATTTATATCGAAACCTAAATAGCTATAACCCGCGGCAACGGCAGATATTTTCATCACTTAACGTATTCCCGATACATCTATCTCGGACTAACCCCATTTCGCGAGTTCAACGACTTGTACGTACAAAGTTACACTGTCGCATAACGATTACGTTATGGTGTCATTGTAGTAATAAGTATCAGAACACACGTAATTAGAAAAATAGGGTAATGTTTATTTAGCCAACTTGCTAAATACGTACCAAAAATATATCATAGATAGGTAAAACATGGCATTAAACCACTTTACGATCTTAGTATTTATAAAACACAACTACCGCTTATTTGGAAAAAAGGGATTAGTAGGTCTTATAAATCGCTGTCATATTTATCTGCTGACACAACAAAATCAGTATATTACGTCGACTGTCATTGACCTAATAAAAGTGGTGTAGTACATAATGGAGTAAAATAATATGTAGGCGAAGGTCGTGTGTCGATAATAAATGATGGCGGTGGTGTGCGCAGGTATGGTTTGGTGCGGTTGGTCGGTGATGGGTCCGGCGAGCGGGGCCGGGCGCGAGCGTGCAGCGCGCGGGTAGGTGGGCAGCATGCGGCGGCGGCACCTCGCGGCTCAGGGCGGATCGCGCCGCCCGCCGCAGTATGACGCGGCCGCCGAGTCGCCCGCCCGCGCGTCGCCGCCCTCCACACGCGTACTCCGCAATACCAAACACCACGCGCCTCAACACCATAACCCGACAACAATACTGACTCCTTACTCGACGAATTACACATTGAATCGTGCCTTTTTAATAAACGTTATTATCTATACGTGTTAATCATATCACTTAACGACCGTTATGCAGCTACTACCGTGAATTTCAGTGTTGAAAAGTTTTGAAGTTAGTGAATCAATTTATTAATGACTATTGTTACGGATGATGCCGTTAATTAAATGTTATTATTTATTGTAATATGAAAGTGATTTGAAGAACAAAGAAAATGTGTTTACATTGAAAAGTATCGTAGCAACCGATCGTTCATTGTTATTTATATGGGGATTTTTGTTAATTACATAACTCTGATTCACTTACCAATATAAAGCCCTATTTTCTAGACTTTTTTATTTTATTTCCAAACTTCGAAGCTTATTTCGTTGTTTTCTATTAGTTCACCTTTTAAACAAAAGAAAATTCTAATTTCATCCCAAGCATTTTCAGTGGCACAGAATAAGAGAGTTACTCCTTTTTTATCATAAGCTAAGTACTACTACTGTACTCACTAAAAAAGCTACCCTCATTATATTTTTGCCAGTACTACCTCCGTTCTGGGATCTAAAATAGAGAAAATTGTTAAACATTAATGTTGCTTTATTAGGCTTATGGTGACAGGTGAACTCAAATACATATAAGAAATAAAGGTAAATAATATCGTTTAAATTAAATGTGTTGAGCTATGCATATGACATTTGTGTGTATATAGTGGTAAATATATAAACAAACAACCCGACGATCAGTTGTGGTCATGGAAAACGGTGCCTTAAAATATGGGAGCAACAACAACAACAATGACACTATCGAGGAAAAAGTGGTAAGAATTCACTCTCAGACCACGATTACTACTTAAGTAAACCGTAGAACAGATCGACATTAGAGGCACCGTAATATTAACCCATTAACATCGCTCGAACGCACCCAAGTTAAACGTTAAACGGTTTCCATGTAGGATCTGAGTTGCTCGTTAGAATTAGTTACAATCATTTCGTCTGCACCTAGAAGCCTCATTCTAAGACACCTATTTTATTCCAATCTATAGACAAAGTTCCATGTTTCATTTTCTATCATAGATTTTATTACTTTTGATTCCTATTTAGTTATCTATTTCATACGGAATATTAAATGACACAAGATTCGAATGAAGAGCGTATCTGTGTCGAGACCGATCCATCATAAGAGACAGGACTATTATTGTTTTGGTAGACAGGGTGGCGGCCGGAGAGGGTGGCATTCGACATATGAGGAATGCTCGTTGATGACACTATCTCATGTGGAGGAAACCTTGTATAAGGCGAAGAGTAAAGGTACGAGTTGGATCAGCGACTGCTGCAGTCGACTGCAGACAGCAGACACAGCTTCACTACTAGTTTCTATGAAATTTCGAGCGCACGGTGACACTTCTGCTGCGGTTGACAGTCACCCTGTTGCCTGCTGTCTGCAGTCGACTGCAGCAGTCGCTGATCCAACTCGTACCTTAAAAGTGCGGATAGTGTCGCCATTTCTGTTTAAGACGCTCATCTATTATTATACTAAGGCCTTATACATAAATAATACATACTCTTGTGGTGTAACATCACCAGAATGAAATGTGCAATTAAAAAAATTAAAAGGTGAAAAGAACAAGTGCTTAGATATTGTGGTCCACCTAAATATTATCATATTATCAAAAACCTAAGACAACTACGATACTTTTAAACAAAATTCAAACCACCTTGTTGATTTCCCGAAAAACATACTGAAGAAGTAATATTCAAAATTTGGTTCATAAATATATGGCAAATATTTTTGATCTATGAACATTTAACATACATACAAAATCAAATGAACCTAGAAACCCTGCTTCTTTTTGAAGTCAATTAAAAAACCAGCAAATAACATTGAGATGCTGACGCTTATTGTGAACTGAATAACATTAAAATGTGAACAATAGAGTAGAGTAACAGTAGATCTGTTCGGCTGCAAACTGTATCGTTCATGATTTACATTCAGAATGCAAACTGTGTCATAATTTGTTATCTTTAGATCTTTTTCGATTGTCAAGTACAATAAGCAGCAAACAGCTTTTCTCCTCGACCTCTGGGAGATATTTGTAGTCTACAGAATCGAAACTATTCGACTTTTGGCACTTGCTACCTTGAGTAATATGAAAAAGCGGCCAAGTGGGAGTCGCGCAAACTATTCAGTTTAAAATATATCATATACATATTAGAAGCCTCAACATCATTTGACCTAAAAAATTTAGTTTCAGTTTTCAGTATGGGAACCGCCGAAATTTATAGTATTTGTTCTATTTTGGTGTGAAAACTTACCAAGTTTCAAAAGTATAGGTCTAATAGTTTCGGAAAAAGTGGCTGTGACATACGGACGAACAGACAGACAGACATGACGAATCTATAAGGGCTACGTTGTTTGCCATTTGGCTACAGAACCCTTTAAAGTATTATGTATATTAATCTTCTACATACATTAGCAAACCAGTTTCATCGGAAGGTTATAGAAGGTGAGGTTATGGAAGGTTATAGAAGGTGACATGATTAACAACTTATATCAGGTACATATATTTCAATTATTTGGTTCCCACTATCTTTTTAACGCACAATCCGTGCCGCAAGTTGCATAGTACTGTATTTTATTCCCATGTACAAGATTTTTAACAAAACAAATAAGATAGAAATGGTAATGATTATCAAATCCACATTAAACGCAGAAAACTTGCCACTGCAACAGAGTTTGTTTTAAAAATTGATGATAAAATCAAATATTAATGACATTAGAGTCAGACGGGTAAGAATGGCTCACCTTGAATGGTAGTGGTGCAGTATTGGCGTGAGCCGGGAGGCTAGGTGGCGCCGGCCGCGGGCCTAGTGAACGGCCGCGATTCCCGCGATTAGCACGCGATAGTTCAAGGGCTCCACCGGCTCATCCAACGAATAGACTCCTATAGATAAACCCCTTAATAACATTGCGTAACCACTCAGCGTCGCCGACCTTGCCGTACTAACAAACCTCTATAGATAGACACACGTGAAACCCTTATTTCTTCACGTTATTATGAGGTACTTAACAAAATTGCCTTGTCATATACACATCCTTAAAAGCTTTTTTGATATATTGTTAATACTCGTACGATATGTTACGACCTGTATGTTATGTGAATATTGTTCGAAGTAAAAGAAATATCGTCCAGAAGTTATAGCCGATCAATAGTAATTATTATTAGGAAGCCGAGCTCAAGATACCGAGGATGAGTAGTTTTGGATTGCTCGTAGAGTGTGTTCCGTACCACGTACGTGTTTTATTATACCTTATGAAGGTACTTGAGCCGCTGGGGTTGCGCTTTGCGAAACAAATCGAATCGCAATATTATTGAGTAGGATTTTCGTGACATGGCCATGACCCGGCGAGACCTTATGCAGAGCCTACCTCCACTAGCACAAAGTTTTACGTTCTGCCAAATACCTAGCCAGTTTGAGAACTGCCAATTTTTTTAGTTTTATTTGCATATTGAACTATTTATTCATTTACTATGTGAAGAGTTACATTATGAGTGAATAATCCAGCATAGGACATTCCTTTCCAAAGGGCCAATCAGAGAATATGAAATTTGATATTTTTTAATGTCTGAAAGTATTTTACGTATTGGAGTTGACTACTTGTACAAAATATGTTTTCAGAGGCATTTTTATTTCATCGAGTTAATTTCATTCGCTGCCAAGCTTTGTTTGTTCTAGATTAAAACTTGTTATTTGTTAAGCTATGTTGTGCTCTAAACGGATTGCAGAGGATTACGTCAATGCTATCGCTTTGTGGCATTTTTAGATAATTATTCCAGGGGATTAGTTTTCATTAAAGCCGCGCTTTGGAGGGTATGTTTGAGGCCGGATGCGATTGTTATCTCAAGACAGCGATTGTCCAACCATGTCGCAAGCTTTTGAGGCTTTGCGGTCACCGAGCCCGGGATTAGCTAATATCATATTTTTATTAGATTGTCATAACTGGAAGATTTTGACTTGAACAGAGGATTTCCTAAATGGCAACGAACATAAAATGAACTAAATGGCAACATAATGGAAATAAATTTAACGAACGACGAAGTTTTGCGATAAGCTTTGTTTTTGTGAATCGTTTGAGAAATAAATTTTTTGAATGCTTCGTTCTATAATGCTTTACTTTTGACGGTTTTCTTTAGCTAAGGTATTGTTATCCTAATGACATCTTCGGTTACGTTTCTACTGGCTTTAACGTTATACTTTTTTTTTAAAACTGTTATGCTAACAATTATATTACGATTGGAATAAACTTTAACTCAGACATTGTAATACTTACTCATTATATCAATGAAACAGCTTTACACAATAAACTGGTTCCATATAATAATATTTAATGTATGTTAATCTATACATATGAATATTTAAACTATACATATGATTTTTTTCAAATACCAAAAATAACTAAAATTTACGGTACATATTTAATTATTATTTTTCTTTAGATCTTTGATCCTTAGATCTGTTTGGGTTATGTAACACGATATAAACTTTATTGAAAATATCTATATTTTTCGTGAAACTAAAAATTTGTACCATATGTATGGTTTTAAAATAAATAAAATATAAATATTTAACAGAGTAAGGGGCTTAAATTGTTATGAGTATATATTTTTCTGTGAGCATTAGAAGGTCGTCTACTGTGCAATTAACGTGATCCTGCACTAATTTTCACTGCGACTTCTGAATTTTTAAAATGCAATGTCATTACTGCGAAAACATTTAGAGGTTTTAACAGACTAACAAACTAAAACTTAATGTACTTTTACAACATGCACCTACGAGATGAAAGTACTCGTCTAACCGTTGACCTTTTCAGTTTAAATATAATTAAATATATTCTGCACATTATGCACGTAGTCCACGTAGCAATATGTAGCCGGGCGTAGCACGCGTAGCAACGTAGCCATGACTACAAGATTAGATTTCCCGTGTGTTGTACTGTAAGTAATGTAACTATATATACCCTATATTAGATACGTGATCATTCTGATTATCCATGCTTCTAATAGCTGCTCATAGATAAAAAATACCCATACCATGAAGAGTTTATCATAAACTTGTTAGTGTAATGTGTTGGCTTTGATATTTCGTGAACATGTCAGCGATTTTGTGTTGTGTTAAGCCGCACTGTGGCTGGTGGCATGGATAGGCGACACCGTAGGTTTCTGGTGAAATGTTCGATGAGTGGAAGGGGAGGTTGTGCGAGGTCACGCCTGTGTTCGGGTGTCTCCGGAGCGGGTCGGGACGCGTCGGGCGCGCGCACCGCGCACAGCGACCTCTTGCGTGCGCCGCCACAGTGCCCCGACAAGTTTACGTCCGGCGATCACGCTGCGGACTCTACCGCTTCACACTGCCATCAAATTGTTATCTAAATATCGTTCCTAAGCATCCCGTTAAAGTGATTGAACACGCGAATATATACCGAAAATATCTGCACAAGTAACAACACCCCGTACACGACCCCCTATTCAGTCAAGTTGCCGCTGAGTATAAATGAGTAGGGCGGTTGATCGATCGACTGCATTAAAAGAAAAACTATTATTGTCGTCGTCAAGTCTATTTTACAGATTTTGTTGCGCTGTGATAAGATTTTTATAGTTTCACTTTATCGTTTTCCTAGCACAAAGTGAAAAGTTTGCTTGTGCGTGTTTAATATAATATTAAGTATCAAAATCTTGAAATAAAGAGTGGTGCCGTCCCGTGCTTAGTTCGTTCAGTGAACAGTGCGTCGATTGTCCAGCAGAGATTATCTGTTATCCTTCGTTTGCGAGCTTAGCCAATTTTCTCTTATTTGTTTCGGTTAATTTTTCGCTTTAATACTGTGGGAAAACGCGATCCATGCTTGGAGTTATGACAACCATGGTATGGTTCCTTTGTCTACATTGTTTATCTATTTAACGTTCTTAGATAACGATAGTAGATAGTAAAAGTTTTCATAGATCTTGAAAATAATCATCTTAGACAGGATTTTTGAATGACTATCATGGTTGCTATTGTTCATTTTTTATTCCTTTATTAAATGTAGAAGTTAGTGTTTTGTATCTAGCATATTTTAATACCTCATTGTAACAACTGATTGGCAAATGAAATTCTATGCTTAGAGCTTCAAATGGCAAAAAAATAAATGAGCTATCGTTTATATCATCAATTCATAACTGTTGCTATACCTGCAACATTTTCTTTGAGCATGCGACCCCTTCTTTGAAATCATATTGAACGAATTCTTTATATACCAAAGCTATGCCTCCAATTCCACATTACCAATAAATCCACAAACATAACATTGAAATTACCAACACATACCTACTTAATCGGTGAATGTATTTTACGTAACTACTTCATTCTCGGAAAACTTCAGATTCTTACTTACGGAATCAAAACTAACTCACCAGTTATGGACATGAAACAAAAAATGAAAAACAAATAAATACCTAAGTAATATACGCGAAAAATAGTATTCCTTTGTATCGATTCAAGTGTGGCGTTACTTGTCTGAGACGTTGACTCCGTCTGCCCGCAATATGCAAAACTGACACTCATTCCACAAACAGATAACGAGAACAATACGTTTTAACGTACATATATTTCAAAAGTATTTTTTCCAAAATAAACACTGTGAAATGTATTCGTTCCATTTAATCGGAATTATTTAATTTTTATTCACGATATTCGTATCGGTAATATTAATGCCTTTGTCTCCATATCTGCTGTTATACAATACACTTTTTATACTATATTGTTTATCGAACTACGATAGTATTATTTCAAATCGCAAGTCTTTCTTTTGTGTCTTAATACTGAGGGAAATGTCAATACTAAGGGAAATGTTTTATTAACAGTCATGCCAGTGGGTATTCTACATGATACACATAATCCACAATGAGCATCCCGCTCGTGTAGAGCGTGTTCATAAAAAGCTGAATAGAGCCGACCGCCTATTGACACAGTGTCTTGAATGAGCTCGGCCTCGTTCTCCGCTTTCAGGCGGCGACTCGAGCGCTCAGCTCGCCGCCCATTAGTCGCCTCCCTACTCACGGCCGACCGACTACTTGCCCGACATTACCGCACTACCGCACTACAGCGGTTGCTTTACATGTACCTGCAAATACTTGTAGGATACTTATTTACCTATTGCTATTAAACGTAAGCATCACTCGCAACAAAATATGTAAAACCATTATCATGTCAACATTTTGCTACCAATAGATACTTAGAGTGTGCGGCTTCAAAACCGCAAAATATTAACACGCAAATATACGATTATTAAAATAGAGTGTGGCTGAAAGTTGGGAGGAAGAGATATAATATAGAGCGCATCTATGCAAAATACGGCGATCGCACTTTTGGAGACGGCGACGGCGTACGAGCGGGAGGTGTTGGAATGTGAGGAGGAGTCGAGCGAGCGCGACGGGTTCCGGTGAGAACGTTGGCGCGGCAGCGGCATGGAGGAGCGCGGCCCGCCCGACGTGCCGCTGATCGTGACGCCGCCGGGCACGGGCTCGGGCGCGGCGCTCACCACCTCGCGGCGCGCCGCCTCCGCGCGCGGCTCGCGCGACGATCCGCCCTCCGCGTGGCGCTCCTCCGTGCGTGTGCGTGACACAGGTTTCCGCGGCTCTCGGAAGAGCGTCGTCCGACTCGAACCACCCTGTAATGGCCTCAACGGGCTGCCTGCCATCGGCAAGGAGGTAACACATTTATCTCTTTGTCAAAAGAATATATTTAGGCATTAGAGATACTTAACTTCGAACTATTTACTAATGTATTTCAGAATTTTGGAATCTTAAAACTTTCGTTAAAAATAAATAAACAGCAATTGTTGAAATTCTAGGCTCAGGCTGGTGGGTAGAACATGGTCTTTCCGTATCTCCAATGTTATAATAACATGTGAATGGTATCTCTCATCTGTCGGTGAAGTAACAAACCGTTATAATGAATAATATAGCGCAGGCAGTGCGAGGGAGTGAATGATTTATTTATTCACCTGAGTTGTGGGTAACCACTGCGTAAGAGCCCCCAGCGAGCCGCGCTCATGGAATCCAGGCCAATCCCGACTGACTAACTTATTACTAAACTTGATTACTTGCGGAAATCAGGTTAAATAATAAATACTTACAATTATAAGTGTAGCGTTTAGTAATTTTAGGGTTGATATGTGAAGTTTTCTGCAACATGGTATCGTAACGACATTCACTTGCTTGCCTACGGTTCATTGCAACATACTGCATGTTTTGATTTCTTGCTTGACGAAACTTTCTTGCCAACATAGTGTGCTGATGATTACACAACAGAATGTCACTCTCAAGCAAATAGAAACTATTCATTATAATATTTACAGTAATTCACTTTGACATACGTAATTAAATACAGTTAATACACGATTACATAAACATCACAACATTTAAACGTAAAATTTGATATACTCGTAATTATAACACGAAACAATAACAACTTAGTTTTAAACAAGTGAACACAATAACCAATAGGATTCATTCTAGAGGAGTGTGAGTGAAAGTTCATTCGGTGGTTGCCCGCAGGTACTGTCTCTGGGAGCGACAGGCGGTCACAAAGGGACCACGCAACCTTCCCACCCTTGCACGATCCTCCACCATTCAGCTTACAAGGTAAGTCAGCGTATCAAATAAAGTTTTACGTACAAATATAAAAAGTTTTTTTTTGTGTCTAGAATATTCAGGCTCAAATGAATATTACATTCAGATAAGAATTATGTATTCTAAAGTTAAATGACAAAATAAAGCGTATCGGTCATCAACAATCTTAAACAAGTTCAGAAAACGAGGCATCGATTTCTTTTTCATATGTAAAATGTATAGCCGAACCTAGTTTACGCATTGTAAGGTAATGGCACATTATATTTAAACTGTTTACCGCAATGACCTCGAGCTCGACACGCGAAAGAACAACACAAATGTGAACAAGTACGCGGCCCTCACGCCACGGCACATTATCTACAAAGGCCACTGTAACTCTACGAATATAACCTAACTGTATCAATATGTTAACCACACTGTCGATGTCTTGCAGGCCGCTTGGGATTGGTTGATCCTAATATTGGTCATCTACACCGCAATATTTACGCCCTACGTAGCCGCTTTTCAACTCAATGAACCTGACTTCGACAAAAGATCTCGAGGTTTTGGGGAGGATCCTATAGTTGTCATCGATATGATAGGTAAATGATCAAGTTTAAAAAATGTTAATAATAATTGGTGCATTGTTTGGGATATTAATGATGTTGTTCTGTTTGCAGTGGACGTAACCTTTATAGTAGATATACTAATAAACTTTCGGACGACGTATGTAAACGTGGCGGACGAGGTGGAGTCGGACCCCGCGAAGATCGCAATGCACTACCTTCGCGGCTGGTTCCTCATCGACCTGGTCGCAGCCATCCCCTTCGACCTGCTGCTCTTCGGCACCGACACCGACGAAGTGAGCTGACTCTCTATGTTCCTATCACTCATATCATATCATGTCACATGTTCAATAAACACACCAATACTTAACTACCTAGATATTAGAAAATAACGCAATTAGAAAATCACATCTAAAATTAAATGATACCAATTATACTGAATTGTAACAATTTGGACTAAATTAAAATAAACTCCTATACCCAGAGGGTCAATTGTCCGAACTAATGAAGTAAAAGTAAATGTACAAGTAACCACCAGGCACCAGCACGATGCATTCTGCATGAAGTGATAGCTTAAATAGGGCGTAAGAATGCAAACCGAACTAGGTCAAGTTAGGTCTAACTCGAACACTTTGAAAGCGTAAATTATTTATCTAACTATTTCATTCAAACTGTTTGTATACCTTCAGAATGCTTATTTCGGACAAATGAGGTTCTGGATATTCAAAATTATAAAATGTACTTTTACAATGATTACAATCACAATACTAACAAAGTCATTTAGGGTTTAAGTATCTAATATTAAATATTGATATGGAAGAGTAAAACTAAAAGCCTCCGATCATGTCACTCAGTTATATTTCTTTCCTACAATTTGTTTGGTTCATTGATTTGATTACGATGTTTATTTGTTCCACACTTTCCGTTCTATATTATGTCGAGATTGTTTTTTAACTTTAATTTGATATCCATTGTAGGTGTGCAAAATGCCCAAAGGTGGGTGCGTATTGAACTTGTAATACCATTTCTTGTTACAGCAGGGGCTGGAAAGTGATGAGGTATACCATCTTTGTGAACTATTTTTATGTTGCTGCCACTATTTATTACATTTTAGTTGACGTATTTTATTCATTAATTTCCACTTGCTATTTTGATTCCACAACGAGAATGCGTTAATGGAAGATGTGGACGCTTCCCATGAGCAAATGTTGATCATTTCCAATATACACCATAACCGACATCTGAGCTCACATGCTGTCATCACGAGCTTGGCTGCAGGTCGCCCCTAGCGGACCTAACGGACTCTGAACGCGACACAAAGACGTTCTATGTGCGTTCTCGTGTTCGTCATTACTCGAATATTAATTACTGTCATTAGAGAAGAAAGTATGGCACGTTGGTTCCACGGAGTCTCACGCTCCGATCATTACTTAGAACTTTGACCGTTATGGAAACGTGTAACGTTTTATTTACCTAATTAGACTAAGAAGAAATAAGTAGCTAATTATTCCTATTACCAATTCCTCTTATTGTAGGAATAGGAAATATAACCATAATGTAACGAAACTTTAGAAAATACTTTAAGTATTTCATAGTTTTAGCAGAATGTTATTGAAATACGATATTTGTTATTGGAATAGCTCGAGAAACTTCATTGGCTTATTAAATTAATTGCAAAAGTACCTTTGAATGGGTCACAAATGCACAGAGCTTGGTAGCAAATACGCTCACACTTCCCAGACTAACTTTTGTACAATTCAATATAACGCCTTTCGTCACAACAAAGAAGCACCGAGTTAAACGTTGACCCCGAACCTATACATACTTTATATATAGCACCCACCTTACATCAACTGAAGTCATCTTCAGCGACACTCTCAGCAATACACTGTGTATGCTGTTTTATAATATCGAGAGACAATCACTGTTTCGATGTATTATCACTATTATAATTTAAGTTTAGTACTTACAGACAAAACGACTGATTGGTTTAATATCGCATCTTCTTAGGTTATGTATTTGGATACGCTATGTAATATATTTTATTACCTACCTTTTATTTTAAATTAAATAAATTATTTTATTCGATATTTCTGTTTATTTTTGTTTTAAAATCTTTTCCTTTTTAGTAATAAATCAATTAAAAACAAATTCTAATATCAATGGGTATGTGCTTATCTATTTTACCCTATGAGAGTATCCAAAGCGTTTTTTGAAAAAATATATTTCAAAATTATATTAATCTTGTTCTAGGACGCCTATTTAAAATGCATGAAATTTTAAAAATCACGTTATGTTCATCAACATAAATAATATGAAAAAGGTTTAAATGGGTGCTCTTGTTACTGATAAGTCAAATCAGTCTGATTTATAAGAGAGTGGCCTATTTATTTTCAAATAAGCCTTCTTAAGGAAAAATGGATTAGTTATTACATAACTGAATTCATTATATTTGTAAGTATAATTCTATGATAGGGCACGTGAGGTAAAACAATTCTCATAAGCACTAGTAAGTTTTAGACTTTCCTAACTAAATTATTTCTAAAATTATGGTGAAAATAAGTTTGGTCTGGTTACTACTGGAATAATTATTGACAAATAATTGATACTATTGAAATTCCAAAAAATTAAATCCATAGTTAGCAGAAATGTAAGTACATGAATTACAATACATTGTGTGACTTGTTGTGTGTGACAATTTGAGCTTTAATATTACTTAAAGCAGTGATGAATTAATCTTGGAATGCACGATATCTGAATACAATATCACTCGTTCAACGCTGTAAATATTCTTACGATGCCAGATACAATACGTTATGAAGTTAATCCATAATATGAAACATTAATTTGCATACTTATAGGCAACTAACTATAAAATCACAACGTGCTAACTTTACAAATTATACTACTATCCGAACAGTTATTTGCACTGCATTCTTTATGAAGCCAGCTAATACCAATAGTTTAAAATAATCGCTTGTAACTCTGCAAACTATATACCTAAGTTTAGTTAAGTTCGAGAGCATATTTCATAGGCAACCTTTGCTTAGTTAGCGTGATTTCGCTGCGGAGCCTCGTTGATGCTAATTTAGTTCTGAGCGACCGTTTCGTACATAGCTTGAGTTGGGTTTGCGGCTACATAACATTCCCCCGTTAATATGTTTCCAGGTCTCTTATTTCATATTATGATTGCAGACGACGACGCTTATTGGATTACTGAAAACGGCTCGACTCCTCCGATTGGTCCGCGTAGCGCGCAAAATTGATAGATACTCCGAATACGGTACCGCCGTTCTGCTCCTGCTTATGGCCACCTTCGTCCTCATTGCGCACTGGTTGGCGTGCATATGGTAAGAACTTAGCTTTATGTATTAGTGCATTATATACTCGATCAGTATATAAACAGTAAGTATGTGGTGACAGGTACGCTATTGGCAGCTGGGAGCGTCCTCAGCTTCATGCCCCTATTGGATGGCTAGACGCTCTCGCCAATGACGTCCAAGCGACTTATGATAACTCAACCGGACCTTCTATGAGGTACGTCAATCGAAAACAACCTAATATTCAACCTTTCAAAAACTTTCTCGTAATCTAAACTCTAAACTGATATCTCTTTCAGATCACGCTACATCACCGCTCTTTACTTCACTTGTACTTCATTAACTAGTGTTGGTTTCGGTAACGTTGCGCCGAACACTGATATGGAGAAGGGGTTTACGATATTTGTTATGCTTGTAGGATGTGAGTACATACTTAATATAACACAATTACATTCATTAGTTTGTGTATTGACAATTGAATTTGTGTTGCAGCTCTTATGTACGCTAGCATTTTCGGTAACGTATCGGCAATTATTCAAAGACTGTATTCTGGTACTGCCCGTTATCACACACAAATATTAAGAGTTAGAGAGTTCATCCGTTTTCATCAGGTGAGTGTAATATTAACACTTGGTTTCTTGCATTATCCACTCTTTTTTGTTTGACAACACCAAACACTTCGCTACATTTAATCTACTTTATCTTTCAGATAAGCAACCCACTGCGTCAACGCCTGGAAGAATACTTCCAACACGCGTGGAGCTACACCAATGGCATTGATACGTCAAGCCTGCTCAAAGGATTCCCGGAGTGCCTGCAAGCCGACATCTGCTTGCATCTCAACAGGAACTTGCTCGCCAACTGTTCAGCTTTTTTAGGAGCCAGCCCGGGATGTTTACGGTAAATATAATATATTTATCCAAGGACGTAGATTATCTATAAGAGATATCTTAGTTTGTTGTTCAAATAGTTGGTTGTATTATATGCCCTTCGGTGGATGATTCATCCGCCTTCTCTTTATATTGTTTCTCCAGAGTAAATATCACATTCTTTCTGAGAAGGCAGAAAGTTAATTTCTTTTTACAAAAAAAGATAATGTAAACGGATATTGAATATTTAGTAGGAATTCGTTATTTCCCCAATACTGCTAAACTAAAGCTATTGCTAAGCTAAAAGAAAACACGTATAGATAGATACGATACATGTTATCTTATTGTTGCGTATATCAAGAATTATAACGAAGAATTATATCTTCATCATAATTGTATTTTGTATGTAAGTAAATACCTTCTGTTGTCCTCAGAGCCCTGTCCCTCCGGTTCAAGACGACGCACGCGCCCCCCGGGGAGACCCTCGTCCACCGGGGTGATGTCCTCACCTCTCTGTACTTCATTTCCAGAGGATCTATCGAAATTCTTAAAGATGACATCGTTATGGCCATACTCGGTACGAAACATTACTACAGTAAAGTCATTCGACATTTCTTTGTTCTAAGTCATTAGGAAGTACTTCGCATATTTTTTTGTAAGAGAACCCATTCTTGGGAACTCTTTAAAAAAATACTTTATTTTTCTCCAACTTGCTACTCTATCTAAACTATATCTACGTTTATATTGTGTACTGTCCACCTGCAGGTAAAGACGACATCTTCGGCGAGAACCCGTGCGTGTACTCGACGGTGGGGCGCAGCAACTGCCGCGTGCGCGCGCTCACCTACTGCGACCTGCACCGCGTGCACCGCGACGACCTGCTCGACGTGCTCGACTTCTACCCCGAGTTCCGCGCCTCCTTCGTCAACAACCTCGAGATAACTTACAATATGCGGGATGTAAGTCATATGTGCTTTTTGAAAATATTTCTAACGATATAAATTCTCAGATTTCATCCACATTTTTTAGGCGTAAAAACGGAACGGACAAAGCATTTATACTTTTATATTATATAGTAAAGATTTCTTAGTTCCCTAAATAAATATGAGAAACAGCAAATATTCAATAAAACATTAAAACTCATAGGAGGAACTAGGCGGTATCGAGCCCCGCCGTAGAATGCGCTACGAGAACCCGAACGAAGCACGGCTGCTACGCGAGGCCTACGCCCGTACTACGCGCCGTCCACACACCGAGACATTCGCGGAAAAAGTGGTACGTGCACACTTTTTACATATTTCATGGGATATGAAAATGTATTAATCAAACTCAATAAATACCATTACCATGACCACGGCCAAAATGTGGTCTTATTTCAGGATAAATAAATAGTAATCACTACATAGTATAAAATAAAGTCGTCTCTGTTTCGTGTCTGTTTGTCTGTATGCTTAAATCTTTAAAATTACGCAACGGATTTTGATGCGGTTTTTTGTAATAGGTAGAGTGATTTAAGAGGAAGGTTTTTATGTAAAAAAAATCCCGAAATTCCCACGGGAACGGGCACAACGCGGGTAAAACCGCGGGGCGCTGCTAGTAGTTGATATTAGTAAGAGCTCCAATAACGTGACACTTCTCTACTAAGATCAAGACGTATATCAGATCCTGTAATAATATTTCAGGATTCTCAATGTAGCGATGATGAAACCGAGTCTCCCCAAAGTCGGGGCATCCTCGAGTTTTCTGCCGACAAAGCGGGCCAGGACGTCACTCCACTCAACTTCAACTTTAGCAAACAACGATCTACTACGCTCAACTCAATAACAGGTAAATATGTCGTTCAATCTTCACGGAATGTTTTCAATCTATTCAGTTTCTACTTCACACACATGCGTCCATGTAAACGTGGTACTACGCTGTACTTTAGGGAACTCTCGGGTTCCTATAACATAGTGTAGGAGAACAATATAAATACACAAGCTCATGGACGGCATGTCGTGCTCTGTATCCTATCTATTTAGTCAGTAGTTGAGATGATACACAATAGCGATGAATGAAACAATCTGCATTCCCTTTGTCATCATTTTTAAGATAACTATTCGTATCCTAAAGTATTTTACACGATAAAACACAAACGAGCAATAATTCACTCCTGTGACGAAACCAACTCATAGTTTGTATTAGAGCTATCTTGAAATGTTACAACCTTTGTTCAGTATTGATTTGAATGTGACTGCTAACTAATGATTTGTAATAAAATGATTAATTGAAATGTAATATAAGTCATACTAACTAAAATGAAGGTATTTTAAGAGAGCGTTTAATGTAAAGCAGCATGTCGTTCGCTTGGTTTCCTTATTTATTTCGTCGTTGTGACGGGCGAGCGGAGGGAGCGGGGTGACGGTTACATATTCGAAGCGAGCGAGCGAGTGCTCGGCTCCGCGTGTACTCGTAGTGTCGTGCTCGACGATGTGTCCGTCCCACGGCCGCGCCCTCGCCCGGCCCGCTCTGAGCGCGGCCCTTGTGTGCAGGCATGCTAGCGCAACTTAAACGGAGCTTCCCAGACCTCTACCATCATAAAACACACCAGCCGCTGCACAACAAGTACTGTAAGTATACATACCTACTGGTTTATATATACTTATACCTGACCTAGTGCATGTCTTCATTATAGTAGCACAGAACACGGAATCGGAATGTTTTCCAGTCTCGTCTACTAGACTCGACCCTTCACGTGAAGACGTTAATTTCTTGCTCTGTGTCATTTTCAGTTTATTTTGTCATAATAATTAATATTCTTTTTGTATTGATCCCAAATTGTATATTGTATATAGAATATGACTGTATGGAAAATATCATTCTTGAATGAAATTGGTAAGTAGAAATTTGTATATTAAATCTATACTGTGAGGACATTTTAAAGCAAACGTGTGTACAGAATTAATGATCAGGCATAATATTACATAACATTTTTACAACACGATAAAATAGTTCTAAGCTTCGACATAACATTGAATATTTGATATCTTAGTGCATAACAGAATCAGATTCAGATTAGATGGTATGGTAATAGATGTGTTGTGTCATTGTGTCATGTGTGTTTGGTATAATATGAATACGTAATCGTTGTTCAGTGATCGTTTCCAAATCGTTATGTCGGCTGATGTTGCAGCTCAGTCGACGCCGCAGACGTACCGGAGCCGCGGCGTGGTTCGGCGGCAGTCGTCGGTGGGCCCGCTGCACGACACGTCGCCGCTGACGGGTGGCGGCGCGGGTGAGCCGGCGGTGAGCACGCCCGCGCACAGCGCCACGCTGCCCGTCTCCAGCCTCAGCACCAACCCGAGCTCGTACTACACGAACGCGACGCCGAGCCCGCCCGCGCCGCAGCACGTCTCCTGCGACGACATCCTGGCGCCACCCGCGCCGCCCGCGCCCGCGCGCACCCCCTCCTGCCGCTCCGCGCCTCACTCCGCCCTCAATCTGCACCAGACCGGCACCGGACGACCCGCCGCGCTGCCTTTCTCCACAGAAAAGAGCCAAAATGCAGCTATTCAAGTATACTAACATACAACAGCTCGTAATAGAATGGAATTAATTAAAAATAAATAATTACTTAATGCTCATGGGTGTCCTTTCAGGATAGCACTTCACCACAGTACCAGAATGTGGGATCAGCGGCTAGCGCCGCGTCGGTGGCCACGGTGCTCACGCGGCTGGAGGAGCTGAGCCGGCGCGTGGCGCTGCTCGAGTCCGGGCTCACGTCGGATGTGCGCCGCATCCTGCAGCTGCTGCAGCAGCGCGACCCGCCCGCGCACCACGGGGTGCCCGCCGTGCACACGCCCTCGCAGGTGCTGCCGAAAGCGTCGCTCTCGGTGCCGCAAACTAACGATGTAAGATTAGAAGCGTCGTGTGATGAAGCAATAGCTAATGATGTAATAGGTGTTTGTTGAATGATGATGATAATGTCGTTGCACCAGTGGGAATGGAACTGGAGCGGGGAGCGCGAGCGGGGCGGGAGCGGGGGCGGCGGCGCTGGCGGCGGGCGGGGCGGGCGCGGCGAGCGCACGCCGGGCGTGCAGCGGTCGGCGTCGGAGCCGCACGCGCCGCTGCCGCCGGCGCTGCCGCCGCCGCCGCACTCGCACTCGTTCTACAGGTAGTGTGAGGTCCCCTGGTCCCGGTCGACGCGCTCGCTCGCCTCCTCGTGCGGTTCGCCGGGGTGCGAGCCCGCGCCCGCGCCGCCGCCGCCGGCGCCGCGCGTGCGGTTCCACTTCTGCCGGCGGATCACGCGCTTCCGGCTCGACGACGCCCGGAGCTTCCTCTGAAGCGGCCCCGATCCGGTTACAAGGACCAATTTTGTAATTCCGTTAACGCCTAAACTGACGTCCTCGCGATCTCGCGAACGGGTGGTTCCGCCCGCGCCGAGTCCAATTGTATTAAAATATTTCATGAATATTATTGCTTTAATAATAATAATATTGTATCTAATGTCCAGCAACCTAATTCGGCGAAAAGACTCGATACCGTTTATGGTACACAAACGTTTTAATCATGTGGTCAGAAGCGCAATAAGTGGTGGATATACTGGGTGCTTTAATTTAATCGTTATGTAAAGGCTTGTTTGTGGAGTCATGTACTCGTAAGTACGCCGGACGCCGTACGCCGACCGCGACGTTGTTAGCTCGTGTGCGTTATGTACAATAGCACGACACTATCTGACATTGTTCTCTGACCTATTAATATTTATGTTATATTAATAATTAAATTATACCACTTACCTATCTTTTAACGAATATTAATTATTGTAAATAAATAACGCCAGCTAAATCAGAAAGAGGCTTATAAGACTGAAACGACTACGTAAATACCGAGAACTGTATTTCCAAGAGTACCTAAACGATAAACGCTTTCTACCCGTCCTTGCTCCTTGCCTTTACATAGTAGATAGGTGATAGCGAACTCTACTATGAGAGATAACGTGGAAATAACTAGTGGAAGTGCGTTTATGAACGTTTCACTTGTTGGTACGCGTACATTGGTATACCTCCAGTACCTCCTTCTTGTTAGAACCCTTTGTACCGAGGAAGCATCGAGCACTTAATATAACGACTATTGTATAACATCATTAACATTATATAAACGTTTATTTACATAAGTTGAAAATGTGGCTCAAAATTAACATTATGTTACGTAATGGGGTATAATAACGTAAACTTTCGCCAACAAATATATCATTGTAAGCAATAATAAATCCCACCATACTTTAAGATTAAATTATTCGTGGTAAGTTTATACACCCCACATGTGGTCACTTGCCTACTTAATATGCCTGTTACATGCTGGTAATGGGTGTACAGATAGTGCTTGTCTTAAATGTATTTCATTTTTGCACAAACTGATCTGAAAATATCACTAGCGAACCTAAAGTCGGTTGTTCCATTTTTGCAAGATTGTGAAGTCATTAAGACTTTCAGTATCAAGCCTATTTGTGTAATGGTTAATTTGTGAATATAATAAATTAAATGAACCTATTGTATGAAATATGGGTGATATTGTTTTGCATTGATAGATATTGTAAATACAACCCTTACTTAGTAATTTACTGCGTAGTTTAGGTTTGTAAAATGGTCAATTTCCTTACATTTATCTTCAATCTTCATAGTTAACAAGTCATAGCTTTGCTTTCAACTTACTACGTCATTCATGTATATGGTCAGCACTTTAGAATTACATTTAGAGGAAATATTGCTTTAGTAGATAGGATTTGAACTGCCTCTATGTTGAGAATAGAATGTATACTGTCGTTACAATTACCTTACGTACAAAATGTATTGAACGTACTTAGCGGCTGATTGAAAATTGATGTTACTTACAAGTTGAATAATAATAATACCTACATTAACACCTTCGTTATAGTCGGACGCTTGAAGCTGTATGAAAATATAACGTTTGTTACATTAACTTATTTGTTACTTCAAAGCGATCAATGTGGTCCCACTACATTGATAGTTTCAAATACGTAGTGGAACCCGGCCATCTCGTTACACCCAACAGATCTATGAACCAACACACCTACTTGAAATATATTTTGTTTGAGGCACGTTAAACACGCTAGATATAATTTAGTGGTTTGACTATTATATAGCGCTTAAGCACAGGGTGTATTTTGTTCATAAGTCATTAATAAAATAATTATTTAAGGTTCTAGTTATATCCATGTCTTGAACGTATAAATTATAACGCTTACCATCGATAACTAAATGTATTTGTAGTAGGTATGTCTTTAACTTATCTTGACTAACTGTAGATATCTTGTAGTCTTCTGAAAGCTTAGTATGTTGACCAGCACAAATGCACTGAATACATATTACACTTTCAAACAACTAAATTAATTTTACAGTTTTCTACAGTTACCAAAGGCACTGGCTTAATATAAAACAATTTCTTTTAACTTGAATCGGTCGTTTACCACCTAACTGCAATACTAAGATCGATAATACCTACGTGTTGGTTTATGTAACTGCCTGATAAGCAGATTAGTTGTAAGGAAATTAATTCTTATGAACTTTGAAGCGATATAGAATAAAATTATTAAAATGTAATTTAAAATGTATGGCAACTGCAATAACATTTTAATAATGTATTAAGTTCGCAATTCTCACTTTAAAAGTCTTTGTGATGTTTGAAAAGATTTAGATAAAACCTGTTTTCAATCGTGTGTACATACCTACCTAAGAAATCCTGAATGGTAGGTATGGAATTGCTCTGGCTGTTATTTACTAAAGGATGTATGTTTAATGATAGTTTCGAGTTGATATTTTCTCTCGTGCTTGTAATCAAACATGGCTTCCTGTCTCGCTCATTCACGTCATGAGTTTGGAATGATCTCGTGTCGCCATCTAATTAAATGTTTGTATTAGAGCCCTTTGAATAACATAACTAGAGTAAGCGTAGTCGGGTAAGATATGTCGCGAAGTTATGTTCGCTTTAATCATTTAACAAGTCGTTGCCTTGTAATATTTTAGTCACATAAAACTGGTTGTTTCAGCTTTGAATAAATCACAATTATTATATTATTAGAATATTGTAATAATATAAGTTAAGTATTTTATATTTCAACAATATAAGCGCAAAAGTTAACGCGTGCATTGTATTATGTAATTTTGTCTGTGATCGAAATTTTATATTGTTAAGCTGAAAATTTAAGCGCACTTACGATTATTGTTTGGAATGCTCGCTGTGTTATTGATACATTCTGTAGGCGATCGTTCCCGACCAATCCACTTAGAGCTCCCCGCACTGCTGCCTCCTCGAGGACACGGACGACCCTTGCTTCGGGGCACAACGTTTATTTAATAAAGTATTATATTATATCCTCACTCCTATTGACAATAATAATCCCTAGGTAGGTACATTTATAATAGTGGCTTCTAAATTCAGTGAAACTACACCTACCTTAGCCACGCACACGAACACTAACCGATACAGAATGTATGAATAGATTATGTAAATTTTCTAATGTGTAATATATAACTCTTGAAAATCCCGTTAAATATAATAATCGTTGCATTATTCACATTATTAATAAATACTATGGATTTTTTGTTTTTAAAACGTTTACGTTAAGTTATTACCAAAACATTGTCTTAAAGCATGTTGCGTGTTTAAGAAAACAATTGAAGACAACAATCGGAGTCACTCGACATGTTCTTGATGAACAGAGAGAGTGACGGTCAAGTACCGGCTGGGTATTGATATACATGACCTGCGGATACATTATGTTTGATCATCTCAAATTGTACTTAATATTTACTTATTCGATCTAGACACAAAGGCACGTTGGTATCGATTCTGAAGGATTCGGTGTAATGTAAAGTAACGGACGTTACTTCAACATGTTAGACGGTAGCAGTTAGAATCAACACCATTACCTGCTGTTTTCTGTGTGTTTTCTTCAGCTTCAATTAAATATTGTATCACGGCATCGGACAGAATTGTTACGAATTTATAGCTTTCATCAACTTTAAATACGTTCCATATAGACGATTTGATGTTTCATCACACATACCATGCTGAGGTCATAACAATCATGTATTTATGTAGAACATTATTGTAAAGGGGCACGTTAGTCACGATTACCTAGTTCAATTAATTGCATTCATTGAACAGCGCAAAATTCTCATGGAATAAGTTCAGAGAAATAAAATATCACGCACATGCGACATAGTGTTTTATTTACATATAATCGTTATCACCCATCGACTAACACAACGAATTCGACTGAAGGCGACAAGAAATGATAATGTGTGCTCATTGGTGGAATTTCAAATTCGAATCATACACCAATGAGAGCGCAGTATTTTATCCTATTATGTCTTATCGTATTGAGTCGCGTTATTGCGCTAGGAGAGGTTCGCGGTTCCAACTATTGGTATAAGAGGGCTTAGTCTGTAAACATTTTTTCAAATTATTTTTAAAGTCTACTGAAGTCAACCCTTGTAACGGCCGACAGCATTGCCTCGATTCAGTTGTAAGATTCGATAACTTTGATGGTCTCTTTGACGTTTTTGTTGATGAAGTCGATGCCGTCCTGGATGGCCGAGTTGATGGTGCTCTCGACCACCTTCATGACGATGGTGTCGATGATCCTCACGAACACGGAGATGACGGGGTTCACGAGCCAGTCGATGAGTATGTTGCCCGTCAGACGGACTCGCAGGCGCCTGGAAGGTTAATCATGACGTTAGGAATTTTATGAGCGATGAAAAGAGGGGTTGGTATTTTTGAGTGTCTCCTAATCTGGGTGAAACTACATTGATTTCGTTTTGTTTCTCCTCACTGTATTGATAGTGTCAGTGATATGAGTTTATTAATTTGAAAGGCCATTAAATTGTAATATATCGCTCTTAATTGAGTGTTCCAGTCAAAAAGACGTATCACATGCAACTGCAGTCGTTTGATTTTGTACCTGATAGATCTATTAGACTGTTCATAATAAGTAGTAAGTAGTTCGAGAACTTATAGTTAGATAGCCTTAACTTACCCGATATCAGTGAGCGAGAAGGTCTGCAGATGTATCTCGTCGTTGTTGAAGTCGAACAACAGGTCGATGTTGACGACGAAGCGCTCCAGCGAGCCGCGGATGCCGCCCGTCGGCCCGATGTTCATCACCTTCACCAGGTAGTCGTACACGAACTGGAATTTACGAGTTTAAATCAACTTTAATAACTTAATACATAAGGTACTAATTTACAATGTATTTAGGTGGATCAGCTCATCAAAGTATTATTAGTAGTTAGTAGTATTAATATAGTTAGAGGTTAGAATACATATATTAAAAGTTTTAATATGACAATATTCTAAGTGTACCCCACATTTAAAAAACCCTAGTATAAGTAGATATATATCTCATAAATCTTATTCGTATCAAGAGATCAAGAGAGGCCAGTCCTGGCGCCCGAAGATCATTTAAAAGCCTTCCGGCAAACAAAAATTAACACGCCTTCCGGTAGCACGGTAGCGGTTAGGTAAATATGCCTTTATCAACCACTTGATAATCTATCACCTATCTAAATAAGATAGGTATAATTGACGAAATTAATTGTTTTGGAGATAGGTAATTCTATTAATTTCCTATAATAATGCCTACGACCAAATTGTGAAGATGACAATCTTCTTAACACTAAATTAACTTCATCACACATCCCATAATGATGTACATAGTTTAGTTAAATTACCGCACCAGCGCTACACGTGTCTCTAAGCACACCTTAAAAATATATACCTACAATAGTTCAATGACTTGTTAACTCAAGCTTACTTCGATATTAGTGAACTGTAAATGTAGGCGCACGCGCAGCATTTTGGCGAAGTAGCTGACGGTCTGGTCGCCGGAGCGGCCGACGTTCACCAACCCCGTCATGTGACCGTTAGTTATACGAAGCCACGCGCTGTATGTGATCAGAACCACTCGCTGGAAACAAAGAAACACACAAAACGTTGTTAAAAGAATATAAGATATAAGTAATGACGAGAGGTATAGTTTTGTATGATGGAATGCAAAACGTTTAACCGCCCGGGCTCAGAGACGTCTCAAATACTTTATCTTAACGAATATTATAAAGAGGTAACATTTGTAAGTTCGTTTGTTTGTATGTTCGAGCTAATCTCGGGAATTATCTGTCCAATTTGAATAATCACTATACATAGTATAAAACAAAGTCGCTAATTTTTGTCTGTTTGTCTGTATGCTTAAATCTTTAAAATTACGCAACGGATTTTGATGCGGTTTTTAACACGCTTTTATTAGCTTGGCCTGTATGTACGTACGTACGAACGTATGTAATGGAATCTTTGAAAATCATTTTCACCAACTTCCAGAAGTCTGATTAATTTGAAGCTTTGCACACGTATCAAGGACCGATGACAATGCAATAATTTAATAACAGTTTCCCATTATCCTTAATTTGGCAGATTTACTAAAAAATAAAAAATAAAATTATAGTTTAAAAAAACTAAAAAACACGCTTTTATTGCAAATTGAACTAAAAACTAGAAAATAATTTTTCACCTCAAATCAAAATTATAATAAAATTTAAGTTATTAACACAATGATTCAATTCAGAGTAAAAAAGCGTGGGGTGCATTTTACTGTAGTTCATAACTATCCTCTCATAGATACCAATAATGATTGTAATATTTAAAAAAAAAATTAGGCACCCCACGCTTTTTACTCTGAATTGAATAATTGTGTTAATAACTTAAATTTTATTATAATTTTGATTTGAGGTGAAAAATTATTTTCTAGTTTTTAGTTCAATTTGCAATAAAAGCGTGTTTTTTAGTTTTTTTTAACTATAATTTTTTTGTAATAGGTAGAGTGATTCAAGAGGAAGGTTTTTATGTAAAAAAAATCCCGAAATTCCCACGGGAACGGGCACAACGCGGGTAAAACCGCGGGGCGCTGCTAGTTCTTTTTATAATAGATAGCCACATTCAACGGGAAGGTTA
Organism: Cyclophora punctaria; assembly: GCA_951394245.1. NCBI lineage: Eukaryota > Metazoa > Arthropoda > Insecta > Lepidoptera > Geometridae > Cyclophora > Cyclophora punctaria. The sequence continues at coordinate 6,110,921 of OX596171.1, forward strand.
TAGGCTATTATTCATCTCAAAATACCCATCGGAACGGGCACAACACGGGTAAAACCGCGGGGCGCTGCTAGTAAGAATATACGAGTATGTATAATTGAATTGTTTGACTTGTAAGTTCTGATAGCATATTTAGTTGACGTCTCTGAGTAAAGCTGAAGGAATAAACAGGTGGGCAGGATCGTATGCCGTGTCGTGCCGTAGGTATATATTATACCTACCTACTCTGATACGTCAATGAAGAACAATGAACTAATTGACATAGGTAATTATTAACTTTACAGTTACATATAGGTACATGTAAGTATAAATAACGTGTAATAGTTTGTCGATAGGTACGATTGATAGCTTTGTTATTGACGATGCAGGCAAATTCCCAAGGCCCCTATCTAATATCTCATCTGTGATACGAAGGTAGTAAGTCAGGTAAATAATCTTAATAAACAATTGATTAATCCATTATACATATCTAATCAGTAATCAACAAAATCAAAGTGTCTAGATACGTTTCTAAGCTGAATACCTAATCACATAGGTAGGTATTATCTCGCTTGATTTACCTAAACCTACCTTACCTGAAGATATATAGTTAGAATGTAAAACACCTAACGAATCTTACTAGTGTTATGAATCTATCTGACTTATATTATATACCTACTGGATTAGCACCTATACCTACTGACTGAGAGACTATTTAATACCTAAATCTAGACTTTATTTACCTACACTGTTTTAATTTCTCCAAAGTTTTAAGGGTGGGGATTACGCTACTTGGATATAACCAATACCAATCAATGGCTTCGACGGCCGGTGGCCCAAGGAGGGGCAAGGTGGCTTAATGGAATAGAAAGTAGTAATAGGGGAGTGGAAAAATGGAGGATTTGTTTGTAGGCCAGCTCTCTGTTGAACACAGCGACGCACTTCATATATTAATATTTTCACTAAACAAATAAACCAATACATCTTTACTTGTAGTACGAGTACTACTAATGCCGAGTCATTAAATACTATCTCCATCTCTTCTAGAGTACGAGTAGAAGAAGGTCCTATGTAGGTCCTTCGCAGTAGTAGTAGAATAAGCTTTGTTAGTATGTATTAAGGGCGTAACTCACCACTTCGAATCCCTCCTCGACATCCGGCAGCGGCATGGGGTCAAGTCCGTGAGTTTTAATGAAGGGTACGAGCATCCCGATGGTGTCGTCTACATAGTCGTTCACGCTCGCACTCACACCGAAACCGTCCCATCTCTCTCTAGAAATAAAGTAAGAGAAGGTTAGTGGCCAACCAGCAAACCTTGGAGGGATGTGATGCAGGCCAAAGAAAATATATATCTGCTTTCTTTTATCGCTTCTCTATAAATTAAAATAGAAAAAGAGTATTTATAGAAGAGAAAAACGAAAACAATGTTACGCATCCTAGCCTTGCCGGCATCGGGAGATTTAAACCGTCTAAAGACACTGGCATTTTACCATGGAAACAACCAGGAAAGTTTTTTACAGCATTTCGTTAACTCTTATAATTATAATAAAGATTAAATGTTTTACTATTTAGTACCTATTCAAACGGTGCAAAACGAGGGGCGGCGAACAAGCTAATGCATGAAATCGGTTAGGCCCAGAACACACGGTGAAACGAAACTGCAACGAAACTGCAAACCGGTTTGAAACGTTTCAGACTGGTCGCGTCATGTGTGGTCTCTCTACGGAATCTATGGCAGAAACTTAGATGCAACTTAAAAGTAACTGGATGTTGCAGTTTCGTTGCAGTTTCGTTTCACCGTGTGTTCTGGGCCTTAGAGTCAGAGACGTCAAATGCGACTTAGTAGATAGAGAGTTATTGAGAGATTATGAAATGTAATTGTATGAAAAATTACTTGAAATAATTAAGTCAGTATCAATTTAATTGAACGTCTCTAAGTGCGGTACAGTGTTTGTTTATTTATAAGTAGTACTTACTGTCCCTCCAGTCGGTTCGCGAGGAGAGTCTTCAAGTTGACACTGTTGGCCTCGGCGGCCGCCACCAACACCGCCAGGAACAACGCCGTGTACTTCTTACCCAACATGACTCTTATAACTCTGATCCAACTATAACGGCCCGCTTCCCATATAATTATTTTTATACATTTGACCAAGATAAAAACCATCAATAACAAATTATCGACCATTATCATAGTTAGCGTCAACCTATTACAAATCAAAGTTGATAGCTTGATCCGATTAAAATCTTAATTTGTTTTGCGCAAATAACCTCCCACTTTTCGAAAGATATTTACGTAGATAGTAAACATCTGTAGTACAACGTATTGGTTTGTGTTTACTCCGTGTTATTATTATTATCTATCTAAGGATATATTTATCTTATCAGTAAGTTTTAAGATGCGAAGCGCAATCGTCTTCTGCGGGTCAATGAGTCTTAACATTCGCAATGAGAAGTCTTTGGGTGTTCCATTTCTCTTCTATACTACCATTTAATCATACTAACCAAAATATAACTAGCCTCTAACACCGTGAAAGAAAAAAAATTGATTTATATTAAATATGTAATATCTTTATTCATGTCCCATATCCCACTCTTACATAAATATGTGTCAATAATAAATTAAATAAAAGCCATCTATACCCGTTAACCCCTAGAACTAATTCATAACTTAGAAACGATGTAAAAAAATAACTGAACAATATTCTACTTCGATAATTCTTACATTCGATAAGCGCGGAGATTACTAATCTCTTATTAGATAAACAGTCCAAGTAGTAATGTCAAATTTTACTACAGTTTAATCGAAACTAGTTACAACCATAAAATGTAATTGAAAAAATCACTCACTCGTATTAATAGCATTAATAGCACATTTTAAAGGCGTTAATTATATGGTTAATTCACAGATATGTAAATTATTTGAGTACTCATTTTTGCTTTGCGCGCAATTGAAGACTATGTTACTACACCAGAAGTGTTTCAGATTTTGACTGTGACTATGAGATACCTTATCTCATTCTCCATTAGATTACCCATGAAGAGATTACGAATAAGAAATATTTCAAGATGAATAAATTCTACATTCAATTAATGACTTTTCTTTGAATCTCTGCCGAGCATTTTCCTCCTTTGGGCGAGCATATGTCCGAAGAGGACTGGGAACAGTGGAATGTAGAGGAACATGTAGAAAATGAGGAAGTAGTAGTAGTTGAACACGTAGTTCCAGGCGTTGGGCATCGATACTGTGAGCAACTGCTTCTCCGCCACCTCGTCGAGTGAGTGGTACATGCAGAGGAGCTCGCCCGTGATACCGAGAGGGTACAGCACCAGGAACGTGGAGTATCTGCAACAGGCAAACTAATTTAAAGCGGTAGTTTGTGGAAGTGAATGGATCTGTGTTACGCAAAAACTTTTGATTTTTTTTAAGCTTATTCATTAGAATAACACATAGGCTACTATTTAAACCGTGTGGAGCTTAAAAGAATCAGACAGTCTAATGAAATATACAATACAATAATTAGGAATTGTTTCAACTTCCCCTTTCTGTAATCCAATAAAAAATAAGCATTTCCCCAAAAGAGCAAAAAGTGGAACTTCTAGTAAAACCATTCCACAAATCACATTCTTTGCATCAAAATCTATACTAATATTATAAAGCTGAAGAGTTTGTTTTGTTTGTTTGTTTGTTTGTTTGTTTGTTTGTTTAAACGCGCTAATCTCAGAAACTACTGAACCGATTTGAATAATTCTTTTTGTAATAGATAGCCACATTCAACGGGAAGGTTATAGGCTATTCTCACGGGAACGGGTACAACGCGGGTAAAACCGCGGGGCGCTGCTATGTCTTAATAAGTAAGTAAGTTAGTAAGTAGCAGTATAACATTGTACATATTACGTTGACTATTAACTAATTAATTATCGTCTCTTATATTAGTAAATAATTAAAAAATATAATCTAACCTGAAGAATAATAAAGTCTGAGGCACACTGTTTACAAGGTTGAGTGTGTAGTAGGCATATCTGATTATTTCTGTGATCGACCAAGCCAAGATGCACAGAGGCAGCCCCGGACTGACAGTGGCTCCAGTAGTCAGTAGCAAGGAACCACAGACAAGAAACACTCTGGAGTACACTTGCATCAGCACCAAGAATGCTCCAGATGGCACAAGGCCTATGGCAGCATGCACTACCTGAAAAAAAGGAAATTAGTCTATTACAAGCGACATGTACTGTTTTAGTTTATGATTATGTGATGATAAAAGGTTTTTATTCTCCAGCTAGACTTATAGGCATGTGTGTAGTTGAAAATGTACCTAAAGCTAACTTTACAACTACATTGCAGTCATTCATCTATACTAATATTATAAAGCTGAAGAGTTTGTTTTGTTTGTTTGTTTGTTTGTTTGTTTGTTTGTTTGTTTAAACGCGCTAATCTCAGAAACTACTGAACCGATTTGAATAATTCTTTCACTGTTAGATAGTCTATTTATCGAGGAAGGCTATAGGCTACATTTTATCCCGAAATTCCCACGGGAACGGGCACAACGCGGGTAAAACCGCGGGGCGCTGCTAGTTAACAATAATTACCAATTCTTGCTTCATCATTCAGTTTATTTTAAATTGTAAATACAGCTGTACTTTGTAACAATGGCTCGAGTAATTAACATTGACTTTGTACATGTTGTCAATTTTAAAATACTCTTTTTATTTTCGTACAATTTACATGTGTTATGATAAACAAAGTCTAATAAAATATGATTCACACATGATCAAAGGTATTTCATAAATGGGATTTGACAAAGTAGCTTATATTTAGTATGAAACTAATAAATACTTATAAACTACATTAAACATTCAATTAAAATCAGGTTGATATATTAAATGGAACTAATTAACTAACTAAGCTAAAGCAGCATACTTTGTCAAGTCGGAACCCATCAGTTTTTTTCCCAACCTTGCTGGTGATTGGTGCTGATTTTGGCTACCTGTGGGGGCTACCACCTCTGGCTGGTTCTGATAATCAAAGGTAGTTCAGTAAAGGCTCCCTGCTTGCTTTCTGAATGCATCTTTAGTAGGTGGATAAATCTTGTTGACTTACCTCAAGGATGGCAGCATTTTGAAAAATAACAACTGTCCATTTGATTTCTGGCCAAAATGTGTCTAATGTGCCTCTATTTAGGAAGTGTAGCATACTCGTCCATAGCATATAAGACCACCTGTAACAATTTGAAATTAATAAACAGTGTACTGGACTTAACACATATTTTTCCCAATATTCTCCTAAACATGGTACATACTATTCTATATTTAATACTTGGTATTATTTGCACTTTTAACTACATGTAAGGTGTTAATAAGTTTGGTTTATACATTGACATTGGTTCAATATCACCCTAGTAAAGTAAACGTGAATAAATTATTCACACAAGTGGAGTTCAAAGGTTGGCATTTGTTTATTAATGATATAAAACCAATAACACATTTATAATTTGAATAACTCAAAATAAAATAAACTGATAGACCTCAATCTTGTATTCATAAACTAATGACTCAGGAGAAAGTGGCAATTATAAAACTGGACAAGAATTTGCTCATTCTTTAGTAATATACCAAGTCACAAATGCAAAAATATCATGGTGATTTACAAAATAATAGGGGGTTTGAATCATTAAGGAATTTCGTTTTACTTATTTTCTGTATAATTTAATTGATTAAATTATTATTATATAGGTACATAGTTACTTACCCCAATGTTTGAATGCTGTTATAGAGTATTAAATAGATTTTTCCAATTGCCGAAGGTCCTGAAGACTTAGTCTTCTTCACAGACTTCTCAGCCATTTCTGTTGTTTAATTTATAGTTAATTGTATTAATAATTGTAGTATAAAATTTTATTAAATTAACGTAAGCAAACACGTAGTCAGCAACGGTTTCAAAGCACAACAAGAAAAATACGAAACGGAAACGAATCCAATCCAAGCAAGGTAAGGAGAGAGGAGTATTTCGTCACAACTTACTGTCATGTTAAGTCAACTTCATGTCAACGTCAACGGTAGCTCAAAGCTTGACACTAGCATTTATTGAGCAGCTTAAAGTTTGACAGTTGACAGCAATTGCAAAAAAGATGCCATAATTCATAACCTGTGGCCATAATATTTTGAAGCTGTGGTTTCTGCTACTATCTGTGGTCTTTACTAAATCAGTGTTTCCAGGTTATGAATTTTACCGTTTATAATACATAATTTTTTAACGCGTGTACTAATATATTTTAGGCCGCGAGTTTGGGATTAGCTAAGGATGATTCAAGATCATGAAACCTCTTATTTCTACGTCAGCTAAGCTAAACTAACTAAGCTTAGTACTTGGTTTGCAATCCGTATTAATTACTGGCAGGTAGCTAATCTGCATAGGAAGGAGTAACTTCAATGTTACTTTTATTTAAAAAAAATATAAATTCTCACGGGAACGGGCACAACGTGGGTAAGCCCGGGGGGACCTGCTAGTTTATAGTAAAGATTTTATCTGAATTCACAGAATTGTTAAACTCCTACTTTTTGAAGTTAGCCATACCATAAATTAGGGAGAAATCGTAGGATAGGTTGGCAATACACCACGTAAATTTTGTTCTTTTCGTTGAAGACCGCTTCCGCTTGAGGTGAATTATTTGTTGAGAATTAATATTTTCGATTACAATTTCATTAATTGTAGGATCTCTAACGATATCCGTTTTGTTTTTATAGTGCGCAGCATCTAAACATAATCACAATGGTGGCCGCCAAGAAACAGGTAAGAATCGACGCTTACACACGTGTTCACAATTTCACGTTGTAAGGACTGTGTTTTATGGATATTCTAGTATAGAATAACTTGATAACTGAAAGTCCTATAACAAATAATGCTTGATAGGCTTGCCAATTTCGTTAATAACTAGGTTAGTTGAAAAAGCATTACACAGATACACGTCATGTTTAAAAGTGAGGTTATTTCCTACCGACCGCCTTCCAAATGAACTACTAATTTACATATAAACTTTGTTTATTACAGAAAAAGACCATCGAGTCTATCAACTCCCGTCTCGCTCTGGTAATGAAGTCTGGCAAATACTGTCTTGGATACAAGCAGACTTTGAAGACTCTCCGTCAGGGCAAAGCTAAACTGGTCATCATTGCCAAGAATGCCCCTCCTCTAAGGTGAGACTACTGAGAAGTAGAGTTTCCCCATTTATAAATCAAGGGAATGGCATATGGAGTCTAAGGACTAAGAAGTATGGATTCTCTCACAACTTGTCATAAAATCAATTTCAATTCTATACATAATTATGAAATTTTAAAACATTGTATAGTATAAAATTATGTATAGTTGGTTGCTTTTGTGATCTTGGGAAACCTATGGAGTAGTCTTAGACCCATTTGCTGCGTTCTCATCTTGGAAGGTAAGATACTATGTTTACATCAGAATAATTGTTTACTGTATTTTTTTATACAGATAGATACCTATCTTGCTAATGCTAAATTAATCATGTTCACAAATGAATGGCATTACCTTTATTACTTTGAAAAATAATTGTGACCTGTATTCTCAGATGCTATCTTTTTGGTTAACAATTTCAGAGTGACCTGCAATACTGTATTTGTATTAACCAGTGCTTTGTATTGCAGGAAATCAGAGATTGAGTACTACGCTCTTCTGGCCAAGACCGGAGTCCACCACTACAGTGGAAACAACATTGAGTTGGGCACAGCTTGCGGAAAGTACTACCGAGTGTGCACACTGGCTATCACAGACCCCGGAGACTCTGACATCATCACCACTCTGCCAGAGGCGACAGCGTAGATTTATGAATAAATTATAAGCCAAAAATATTGTTGTTTTTATTTATTATTACAACTTATAATATTTATATTATACCTTATTAGATGCTAAACTACAATAATTTTAAAATATACTCCAATTTGAAAGGCTCATAGGAACCGAGTATGTAAATACATGACCTTTCATAAATTTGAATTGAAATTAAATGGAATAAGTCTGCTGCTCCCACCCGCACAGCACAAGTCAGAATTGCTAAAGTTAACACCTTCAAAGTCTTATTTTTATCCCTCGCACAAATGGAAGAGGTACTTGTGAAGCTAGGTGTGGGTGCGGAACTGTCAAGGAGTATGACAAATCTAGAGTGATACATTCACACAATAAACCTTCACTTCTTTACACATCTAACTATACCAATACAAACACTTCACTAAAGTAAACCACTACTAGATAATCCTTGAACTTCTTTTTGTGATAAAGGCACCAAATTGAATCCAGGCACTGGGGGTTGCATTTCGAGGTCTCTCAATTCATTAACTTTTACTTTTATATCCGATCGGAGTTTATTTATATCAATATTCAGTTGCTTTTGATCTTCTTCTAGCAAGTTTCTAGCCGACTCGGCATCATGTTTTACAAGAACCGATCCCACAGTCATCCAACACTTGTTCTGTGATGAATCCTTTAGATCTCTTAGAGCTTCCCGATTGAGATTTCGTCTCTTATCCAACATCATAATTTCATGTTTATCAGATAGAATTTCATCTGCTAGTCGCTCGACAGATTTTAAATACTTCAATACTTTTTGTTGATCTTTCATCTCAGTCATTTTTAACCGGCTGAAAAGTAATTGGGTTTATTAACTGATTGATTACAAATGATTGATAATTATATTTAATTTGGAGAAGGCGTATGTAACCTTTTTGAAATTTCTATTAGGAATATATTAAAATTAAATTAATGATTTATACATTTGTGAACTGAAAGTGTACGTACTGACTGTGTGTGTTTTTATTATTTATTTGCTTCGATCAATAAATCCAACAATACACAATTGTTGATCGAAGTTTATTTATTTTATTTGGATTTTTTGACAGCAATCAATATTTTTTGACAGTAACATTGCTACCAGCTCTTGAAAAAATTTACCCCTTTTTCATTTCTTTAAGTTTTTCGTAAGGTTACATTGTGGGTTACATTATCAAATAAAACCTTTGGTCAGGTCAATAATACACAACTAGACATTGGGTCGGCGCAAAAAATATGTCTTGGTGCGGACAGCATTTAGTTTTTTTACTATTCATTGAAATGTACGTTGATGTCATTCTTTTTTGTTCAAACTTGAACTTACGTACGACGGAAGTTACTGTTGAGTGTCCCTCAACACGTTTCGGTTACTAGCGGTGACCATCATAGGAGGTGGGTGAAGCGCTCGCGACAGCGTGTCTAACCAACTCTTTAGCGTCTCTAACAAGTACCTGTCAGCTACGTAGCTTCATCAAACGTTTCATCGGCCAATTATTTTTTCGTTCAACTAACCGTCGGAGTAGAGTGTTGTCAGAAAACCGTCCTTTCGGTGAGCGGTATTTCGGAATACCATATGTAGCTCAGTACCTGTGTTCCGTTTGAACCAATAATAGGATTTAGTTTTGATTTTGTACATGACCCGTTAACTAATTGTATAATGTTGATCGAATAGCAAAACTTACTTTTAAACTCACACGATTTGCACTCATTATGCAAAATGAAACAGGATTTTATTGTGTTAGATTATAAAAGTATTATTATATATTTATTAAAATACGTACCCGACGTTTCCAGTGGATTGCACCATTTGTGGCCACGATAGAGTCATCCCTATCTATCCCGTGATCACCGAATCCGCTTTAAATACTTATAAATACGTTATAATTATATTCTAACGCGACACACACCCCTTTTATTTAGTATAATGAATAAAACTGTTTGAAATTGATGTACGTACCTTTAAGTATGTACCTCAAAAATCATATATATTTCTCACCTCATCTAGACACGCGGCAGCGTGTCAAGCCAAGTTCAAGCAAAGGAACGGCTAGCCAGCGCCGAGTGTAATATTACACGAACCACTTGGTGCCACTTTTGACCCTTCTATAACTCAAAAACTATTTAACGTAAACACATGAAACTACGTGTGTTTAATTATATCCATTAGGACACCCAGAAGCCCAAATTTCATGAAGCTAGCTCAAACGGTTATAAAGATATGAACGTCAGAAAGTCGTAAATTTTAGTATTGACTGACTGACTGACATATAGTACCTAAACCTAACCTACTTCCAGATGACCTAGAAGGATGAAATTTGAAATCTAGCTCGGTAATTGTGTGTAAGCGTAAGAAAAAATCTAAAAATAAAAAAAAGTTAAAAAATAGGGGGGGTCCCCATACAAAAAAATATATTTTTTAATTGTAGCGTTGGAACCGTTACAAGCAGATATTTGAAACTCCCCCAATCTAAGTATTATCATATTTGCTATTTAACTGCAATATAAACGTAAAGTTATGTAAAAAAATAAGTGGTGCCCCCATACAAAAAAACTTGTAATTCGCGCTAAACAACCGGCCAACGGTGTGTCGTCGGGGGCGCGCGGTAGGTACTTATGACGCGGTCGGTCCACCGTCGCCCCAGCCAATCAGCGATATCAGTACCTAGTTTTCTTTACAAAAAGTAATGATATCCCACCAAAAACATAAATGTAAAAAAGGAGAGCCAAGTTCAATACAAAAATTATGCTTGGCTATGGGCTTCGCCGCAAAAAGAATGGAGATCTAAATGAGTGCCAAGATGTGGGCAAAATCTCAATATGTATTTATAGGAACAAAATAACATTATGAACAAGTATTAAACTCTATTTCTTCTCTTTATTGGATACCTATGCCAATTGCTGTTATTTAAAAATGTGAGATTTTAAAGTGGGTTAGATTTAACTTGGCCAGTTTTTACCAGAATAAAAAAAAATATACCTATTTTTTTAATAACGTTATAAAATGACTGATGTAATGAAAACTGGTCAAGTCAAATCTAAGCCACTTTAAAATCTCACATTTTTAAATAACAGCAATTGTCATAGGTATCCAATAAAGAGAAGAAATAGAGTTTAATACTTGTTCATAATGTTATTTTGTTCCTATAAATACATATTGAGATTTTGCCCACAACTTGGCACTCATTTAGATCTCCATTCTTTTTGCGGCGAAGCCCATAGCCAAGCATAATTTTTGTATTGAACTTGGCTCTCCTTTTTTACATTTATGTTTTTGGTGGGATACATCTCAACCCACTTATTTTCCCCTAAAACTTATGGAAAACTACTAAGCTGGTATACTTGCTTCACATGACAGGTATTGAATCTGTGCTACAATATCATTGGTGAATTGCCTTGACGATGACAGATGACAAAGAAATGGTCCTACGAGTCGGATGTCCGGTGTCCTAGTGGTGTCCTATGGGTATCTTAACACAAGTGATGTGATTAAACTGGCACGGGACGATTGTATCGTATTTGGTCACCTAAAAAGCTGACAGCGTTCCAATATTAATTCCGTTGAGTTCGGTTGCGGCACATTTCGCAACTTTAAAATGACATAACGATGATAAAAAACGTATTGTATTGCCAAAAAAGTTATTATGTTATTTTTTTGTCTTATTGTAGCGCTGTCAGCCACAGCTGTTCATTAAAAATTATTATATTTATAGCTAAAACAAATAGGCCCATCTTTACAGCCAAACCAAAATACTATTATTAATGATGTTTTAATAAATATAATTTACTAGCTTTTACCCGCGACTTCGTCCGCATTAGATTGTTACTTTGGACAGTAGTTTTATTTTTAACCTTTAGGGTCTAGACAGACGGACTGCAATTCAACTGCAATCCGACTGCCAAATGGCAGTTCAGATGCAGTTTGAATGCAGTTGGCTCGACTGCAATCAAACTGCACGTCGACGGGCAGTTGGCGTGCAGTTGGATTGCAGTCTGAGTGCAGTTAGTCGTTGTAACTGCACTCAGACTGCAATCCAACTGCACGTCAACTGCCCGTCGACGTGCAGTTTGATTGCAGTCGAGCCAACTGCATTTAAACTGCATCTGAACTGCTATTTGGCAGTCGGATTGCAGTTGAATTGCAGTCCGTCTGTCTAGACCCTTAGGATCTTACCAAAGTATGACTCAAGCTGCACACTCACCGGGACGGAACGTCTCGGGATTTATCATTTTTGCTTGTGAAAATTCGAACGTAGCTTCATAGAAATACAGCATAAATGGCTATGCATTCAAATGACGCCGCGGGATTGACAAATCCTTTTCGATGCCGTGGCGCTATTTTAAAGTAGGTATAGCATTTGTTTATATACGAATACGTTTGATTTTATATTAGCAAACCTTAAAATCCCTAGCCGTGCCGTCCCAGTGAGCGCGAAGCATCAAACAATTGCTTAGGTGAAAAATAGTAAACATAATATAGAAAAATAGTATCTTATCCGGAGGGAAATTCGGGATAAAAAGTATCCTATGTCCTTTCTCAAGGTCATATCTATGTCTATACCAAATTTCAGCAAAATCGGTTCGTAGTTTTGGCGTGAAAGCGTAACAGTATCTTATCCGGAGGGAAATTCGGGATAAAAAGTATCCTATGTCCTTTCTCAAGGTCATATCTATGTCTATACCAAATTTCAGCAAAATCGGTTCAGTAGTTTTGGCGTGTAAGCGTAACAGTATCTTATCCGGAGGGAAATTCGGGATAAAAAGTATCCTATGTCCTTTCTCAAGGTCATATCTATGTCTATACCAAATTTCAGCAAAATCGGTTCAGTAGTTTTGGCGTGAAAGCGTAACAGTATCTTATCCGGAGGGAAATTCGGGATAAAAAGTATCCTATGTCCTTTCTCAAGGTCATATCTATGTCTATACTAAATTTCAGCAAAATCGGTTCAGTAGTTTTGGCGTGAAAGCGTAACAGACAGACAGACAGACAGAGTTACTTTCGCATTTATAATATTATATAGTAAGTATGGATTAGTACTGTTGATTGAATTATGACTGTATTTTTTATATAATTATGTACTCTAAAATTCGGTATACACACAATAATGTGTACTATTTTAAGTAGTGAAGTCTATCCTTGGATTTCCATGTCCCTGATTCTATAATTGTATTTCTTAATCCATACTAATATTATAAATGCGAAAGTAACTCTGTCTGTCTGTCTGTCTGTTACGCTTACACGCCAAAACTACTGAACCGATTTTGCTGAAATTTGGTATAGACATAGATATGACCTTGAGAAAGGACATAGGATACTTTTTATCCCGAATTTCCCTCCGGATAAGATACTGTTACGCTTTCACGCCAAAACTACGAACCGATTTTGCTGAAATTTGGTATAGACATAGATATGACCTTGAGAAAGGACATAGGATACTTTTTATCCCGAATTTCCCTCCGGATAAGATACTATTTTTCTATATTATGTTTACTATTTTTCACCTAAGCAATTGTTTGATGCTTCGCGCTCACTGGGACGGCACGGCTAGGGATTTTAAGGTTTGCTAATATAAAATCAAACGTATTCGTATATAAACAAATGCTATACCTACTTTAAAATAGCGCCACGGCATCGAAAAGGATTTGTCAATCCCGCGGCGTCATTTGAATGCATATATTAGTTAACTAACTGCACTCAGACTGCAATCCAACTGCACGCCAACTGCCCGTCGACGTGCAGTTTGATTGCAGTCGAGCCAACTGCATTCAAACTGCATCTGAACTGCCATTTGGCAGTCGGATTGCAGTTGAATTGCAGTCCGTCTGTCTAGACCCTAAAGGTTAAAAATAAAACTACTGTCCAAAGTAACAATCTAATGCGGACGAAGTCGCGGGTAAAAGCTAGTCTATAATAAAAAATGAATCGCTGAATTTGTTGATAAGCGCATAACTTCAGAAGGACTGCACCAAATTACATGATTATTTTTTAATATACTAGCAGCGCCCCGCGGTTTTACCCGCGTTGTGCCCGTTCCCGTGGGAATTTCGGGATAAAATGTAGCCTATAGCCTTCCTCGATAAATAGACTATCTAACAGTGAAAGAATTATTCAAATCGGTTCAGTAGTTTCTGAGATTAGCGCGTTTAAACAAACAAACAAACAAACAAACAAACAAACAAACAAACAAAACAAACTCTTCAGCTTTATAATATTAGTATAGATTATGTTCCTTATTCGGACTCGATTCACTGAGAATTCTACTCGAGCCGATTTTTACTCGATTTATAAGTTATAACTTTAGTTTAGGCCACATCACTAGGTATCGCAATTTTTTACGAGGCCGGCCATTTTGTACGCCAAGCGGGCTGGCGCCGTAAAATAAAATAACCTAGATAACTATCTTTAGTTTAGTTCTAGGGTGTGATTTCGAAGAATAATATAATTTATTAAAACAGTGTTGTAGATCTGATAAGTTTTTCACGTAAGTTTGTTTACGATCAGTAAAAGAGTTAAACAAAAACTTAGCCCAAGAAAGAACATCCGCTTGGTTAGGTTCGTTTGCTTGCCCACCCAGAGCAGATCTTGTAGACACTTGTAGTAGATCCTTAAACTAATACGTTGCTATAAATTTTTTTGGTATAGGTAGGTATTCTACATTATAGACAAAATTAGCTATATTCAATTTACTTGTCATTGTCTCGTGTAGTCATCGGACAATTTTGTTCTAGTTTACGCCGATTGAGGTTATAATACCAAATCGGATCAATACAAATCATGGATGGACCGCCGAACCGCGGATTTCGAGGTGGACGAGGAGGACCGCCTGGTCTTAGGGGCCGCGGTGGGGGCTTCGATATGCGCGGACGGTGAGTTATAATGGTACTATGAAAAACGCGGGAACGCACCGCGTGTCTATTTATTTCAGCATGTTATGAATCTTCAAAATTTTAGTGGCGGACCTGGAATGAGGGGACGAGGTGGACCCCCAAGAGGTCCAATGCGAGGGGGGCCACGAGGCTTCCGCGGAGGCCCCATGCGCGGCGGCGGCGGCGAGCGCGGCGGCCGCTTCCCGCCCGGCCCGCAGGGGCCCGGCCCGCACCCCGTGCCCACCATCGAGTCCAGGGGAGCGCCTCCACCACGTAAGCATGATCACCAAATTCATTAATTAAAAGGTCTGAGGGCAACGACTTTCAACAGAGGTCAAATACCTAATCCAAGGTTATTGACTTGACTTCTTTTATGTTGATTGTGTGAATCTTTATCTAATGTTGTTATTTTTATATTTTAGACTTTGTGCTTCAGGGCTACCATATAAAACTATTGTTTTTTTCTTTTCAGGAGGGGTATTCAACAACAGAGGTGGACCTGGTGGAATGAGAGGTAGAGGAGGCCGAGGCCGAGGGGACTTCGGGCAAAGGGGAGACCGAGGTGGCGGCCGTGGAGGCATGCCCATGAGAGGTACATTAACAACATTATTATAGTTAATTCTAGGACAATGTTTGAAAATTTCTGTACACTATTAGCTTTAAAACTTGTTTGTTTGTCGAATTATTGAAGACTAGCAGCGCCCCGCGGTTTTGCCCACGTTGTACCAGTTCCCGTGGGAATTTCGGGATAAAAAATAGCCTATAACCTTCCCGTTGAATGTGGCTATCTATTACAAAAATAATTATTCAAATCCAACTGAGATTTAATTCCTGAGATTACCTCGAACATAAAAACAAACAAACTTAAAAAAACCTCTTGATAATATTAGTATAGATTACTAAGGGCTTTAGGTGGTCTATCTTTTCCACAGACCAAGGTGATATATCTACTCTAGAAGCTAGATGATGACGGTGTGAGTGAAATCGAGTATTTAACGCGTGTGTTCCGTGCAGGAGGGCGCGGCGGGCGCGGCGGGCCGGGCGGCGCGCCGCCGGGCGCGGGCGCGGCGCCGGCGCAGGGCCCGCCCTTCAAGCGCGGCGCCGGCCCGCCGCACGGGCCCCCGGGCGGCCCGCCCAAGAGGGGGAGGTAACATGATCAATATTAAATCTCCTTCTTTTCTTTTTATTGTATCATATACTGTATACAAGGATGTGATAAATGTAATGAACAGTTAATTAGTATTTAAATTGTGAACCATCATTTGTCTCTTTAATATTAACATACTTAACACTCTAGAATAATCTAGAGTACTTTTTGCGCTGAATGCATTGCTATTAGTTTTCTAAAAGGTATTTTAATTTTTCCATCCCAGGTTCGAAGGCCCTCGCGGCGGAGGCCGGCCGCCGCCACAGGGAGGCTACCAGCCTCCGCCGTCACACAACGCGCCGCCACAATCTAACGGGTATTCGTAAGTGTCTCACCATATTACTTTCATGATTTAGTTATCCAAGATATTAATTTTATCTATCATGATGAACCTAGAAAACGATAGGAATGTGCCGTCTGATACATATATGACGATTTTTTATTTCTGATAACATACATTTAAATATTTCATATGTATCTACTCTGTTCAACATATTTAATTAGATGTCTTATTACAGAAATTCTGGATATCAACAGTATGAGCCACCAGCAGCAGATCCATATGCGCAACCAGCTTACAACTCATCAGGGTATGTTAAACTTCATTGTACCTATCAGAGTTAGAAAAAATCTTATGATATTCAAAATTTACAGAATAATTTTAAAATATCACCAAACATTACATAACTTATAAAAATGATGATACATGAACTAGATAGGAATTGCCGTCTGACACATAGATGCAGATGTTTTAGTCTCTGATATCTTCCTAAACTCTGAGATGCAAATATAAATAACATGAATGGATTTTCAAGATGGTTTTTATAACAGGTCTTCATATCAAGGCGGGAACTACTCTGCTCCCGCCGCCGCTCAGCCAAACTCTGGGGGATATAACTCTGGAGGTTATGGAGGTGGCTCTGGCTATGGATACTCAACCAGTGGTCAGGGAGGCTACGAGAATGATTCCTATAGGTAAGTTATTATTTTAGTATTTAATTTGTCCCAGTACTAATGCAGAGTTTCTTTTGTAGCTTGTCAGTGGTATAAACTTCACATAGTGAGAAATAACACTATTAAAACCAATAGTAGCCAACCATCTGCCTCCCAAAGTTCCATCTTAATTTTGGAATAAAACTTCCACATGATGAACCGAGAAAACGATAGGAATGTGCCGTCTGATACATATCTGACGATTTTTTTATTTCTGATTTAGTAGCTCAAATATTACATATTTGATATTTGAGTGATGTTTGTTCTAACAGAACTGTATGTATATTTATAGCGGTGGCGGCGCGGGCGGCGTAGGCGACGCCGGGTACGGCGCGGCCGAGCCTGCGTACGGCGGCGCGGCGCCCTCGTACGACTCATACTCGCAACCCTCGTATAACTCGTACCAACAGCCGCAAGCACAGTACTCGAACAACTATGGTGAGTACTGAACTTCATCATACTACAGAGAAGACGCCACAACTAAACCAACGTATAAAAAATCGACTAACTTCAATGATAGACCATTACACATAGATCATTCTGGAATAAACCTCTAATTTTGAAAATCAGTCAATACTTCATGGCTTTATGTTATACTTCAAAATATGTTAATTAACATCTGAATTGAGATTCAAGAGGAACATTTGAAGTCGGTCAGGAAGGAATGTATGAATATTTTGACAGTGTTTGAAATGTATACCTTTAGGTGGTTGATCAGGTGTGATCAGGTTAATGAGTAAGCAATATCATTAGCAACTTCAAATTGATTAGATATAGTAAAATGGAATTAATACATGGTTATGAAATATCTGAATGTTTGTTCGATAAAAGGAAACAGTATTAAAATAATCTCATTATATTTATTTTACATTTAGTTCATCATGAGCAATAAGTTAAAATATTCTTAGTAATAGTTGAATGTCTAGTACTCATTCATTGAGTAGTATTAGACAGTAATAGTACTGAGATGATACTATATCTTGCAAACCACTTTAACCAACTGAACAAAACAATGTATAACATATTAATAAGATAAAACTATACGAGATGTATAATGGCAAATGAAAGTACATATTTAGAGATATTGGAATTAAGATGAAAAAGTAACACAGACAATAGAATGAAATGAAAAGATAGTATATAAGTAATATCAAGGAGCAATATAATGATGAATTGATCAGCATATCTTCTGAATGTTGTAATTGTTTGTCTTGCAGGCAGTTGGTGAGCTCTTTCATTATTAGAGTGTAATTTTACATCTAAAATTCACTCAAAACACTTTATTGGGAAAATGAAGCTATCTGGATTCTCATTATACAAGTTTCAATTGTGACATTCATTACATAAAATTAATTATTAATATCCAAATGACATAAATACAATACATGTATGAAAAGGTACTATTTATTTTATGACATTGCAAGGAGAAAATAAATTAATTCGGAACAAAATGTATTAATATTATAAGCCAGTGAAGACATGGCATTGACTACTTTATACATTATTATATTATGTTTCGACAAATGACTCACTTCACCTCTTGTATTATGTTTATGGTATCATAGGGAAGAATACCATGTTTTAGATTTTAAGTACCACAGAATAAAATTATGAATTAAACAATAACAGTGTATGCTTTATTTCCAGCTAACAATAGCAATTTGTACCTGATCATAATAATAAGAATATTTTTTTTGAAAGAGCCAGAATATAGTAATAATATATTTTAGATTCTTTGTCATTATAATTTATGTTTATATTGCAGAGTTATATATTGCTCTTATTAAATCTGCCTGCAAAGTATGGTTCAGAAGACAACATATTTTTATTTTCTTGTACTTCTAGTACAAGCAGAAGCTAATTGTGAGTTTAATAGAAAAATGTAGCATCAATGCCTAGATTAATGTAAAATTAATTATAATGAAAATACAAATATTACAAACAGAACCCATGTACTGTTACATTGATGATTAAAGTAACTTACTATTAAAGTAGGAAAAAAATGGTGATGTGGGCAGAACCGCAGAATTGCCAATATATGACAAGTTAATTCCTAGCGACAGGATATATTTAAGCATCTGTTGGAGAGACACTTAAAGACAGGTAATGTGAAATTATTTTCCGTAATTTATATTCTTTCCTATACACCTCAATGTGTACAAATTTTCTTAGATAGCCATAACTATTTCAAAATTAGCATTCCCAATAAAGTAAAAAACTTGTTTAGATTAAGAAGTACCTTCAAACAGATCTTGGTGAACTTTGATGTGTCGATTGTGTTTTGGTATCACTTTTACAAGACTTATTCGACAACACGTATTTCATATAAGTTTTTCTAAGGGGCATTCCGATTTCTGTAAATATTTTGGTGTAATCACCCCCTTGATTAGAAACTATTTATTTACTAGAAAGTGCTCATCAAATTACCATATTTCTTTTTTACCGAATCATACCACACTATTTTCACTTTATTAACATGGCATGTAGGTATTTGGTATATATCTTTATTAGATAAGATTTTTCAGTGAATTATTATTACTGTGTTTAATATTTTTGTACCATGACAGCAAATCAATACAAATAGCCTATTGAGGCTTACATCTGAAAGGAGATTTATAAATCAATAATAAGAACCATTAAATATCAGAAGGTAACAGTTGCAGGTAACACATAATTTTATATATATTTTAAAATCTGCATAATTTGATAATATCAATAAGTAAAGATGTGATCATGTGCAAGGGAACACTATGATTCAATCAAAACGATTGAATAACATACCAAGGTCTGTACATTATTATTTTAACAAAACTTTGTCTAGATGGTTTTATGAGCCAACAGAAACACAATAGTGGTGTTTTGTCTGTATGTTTGTAGTTGACTGCATAGAATTGAATTGAATGCAGTTATAATAACTAGACCGTACTATAATAACTAGATGCATATTAATATATAATATGGGTGGAATAATCACACTTACACTGATAAAATACAATTATAGTAGACATTTCGATTCTGAAAATATCCCTCTGGCCACGTGGTCCTACTGCCTTTGTCCTACCGATCGGACCACATGAACTTTTTTTTCCGGTTGGTTCGATTAACTAATCGGACTATTGAATCTATCATTTTCGTAGACCCCGTGGTCCTACCAATCGAACCACGTGAACTTTGAATTTCCTGTTGGTTCGATTAACTAATCGGACTATAGAAACTTGCGTTTTCTTAGACCACATGGTCCTACTAATCGGACCACGCTATTAAATTACTCTTTTGAAGTTCCAGTTTGTGCCATAATAGTGTCGACGGAGCTCCGCTGCGCGGAGCTCCTATTTCCGCCTTATTTTGGCCCTTCGGGCCTGATATAAACTTAACCTAACCTAACCTACGGTTGTCGATTGTTACATTAATGTCCATATGGGCTGAGTTGACCATGAAGACATATTGTCTTATGTAACATCTCATACTAATAAAGGATCCAATATCTGTACAATTGAAATATCTGTTAGTTAATTTATATCTTAAGAAAAAGAGTTCATGTGGTCCGATCGGTAGGACGAAGCGGAATTACAATTCCTTGTAATCCGATTAATCGAACTAATTGGAAAAAAAAATTCATGTAGTCCGATCGGTAGGACGAAGCGGAATTACAAATCCTTGTAATCCGATTAATCGAACCAACCGGAAAAAAAAGTTCATGTGGTCCGATCGGTAGGACAAAGGCAGTAGGACCACGTGGCCAGAGCTGAAAATATTGTTGAGTACACCTGAAATAGACGTGGCAGTTATGAAATGACATACTGAACAAGATAAAGGGTACCGATAATTAAAGTTCATAAGGTTACAAAAGAATAATTAAAGGATTATCTGATGTATTTTATTTGTATTATAAAAATACCTATATTTAGAGCATTAATAAATATAGTATTAAATCAATTTCAATGAAACTAAGTAATCATTGGACTGGTAACGAGATTTTAATAAGTAATTCCAACGTAATGATTACGAGGTTATGGTTAATATAATTTTACACAAGTACTATTAAATAATTTGTTAAGGGCCTATGAGTTCCTAAAACGGGCTACTTTAAACAATTTTTTAGCCAAAAGTCTTAACGTTACAAGAACAATTTTTGTTTGTTTTTAATCTTGATCATATGTTTAATGAGACTACTGTTTCCGAAACACGTTGACTATTAATTTCCTCGATAGAAAATAATCACAAAGTTGGGTCTTTTATACCTTACTTTGTGAATTTTAAACACTTAGTTTGTTAAACAATTTCAAACGCATATTTCTAAAATTAATTTGAGTGATGTAAAATAAACTATGACGCAGGACTGTTGGAGTAAAATTTTTGTTTCAATATTATATTTGTAATTAAAATAAATTTCCAACGAAAGGTGGTAGATTCTTGCGAATGAGTCGCCATTACAATTTCCGCGCCGTAGTGTTTCTCGCTCTTTTGTACCCAGAGTGACAGTATGCGCTGAGGCGCCGTGCTAGTCGGACGTGTGTCGCTTTTTTCATTCCAGTGCTACGAAACTTCATAGTGTTTTCTCATTGAGATCTTATTGTTTTTTTCTATATTTTAAGCTATTGCATAGCTTCTATCGCGGGCCTTGAGCGCGGGGACCGAATCCAGAAATTCCGTAACGAAAAAACCTCGCGCAAAAAACCTAAGGCTCCCCACTAACGCCATCTAATGATAGAAAAAAAAACCTATCGCTCCCCACTAACGCCATCTAGTGATAGAAAAAATAACTATGCAATAGCTTTACCGCGGCAGTCCCCGAGTGCCACACGTCTTTTTTTTCTATATTTTATTAAGGCGGCCCCTAAACGATCAATTATATTGAATATTGTGCAATATAATTGATCGTCTTGGGCTAATATTGAAGACTGCGCAATGATTGAACGAAAGTTTGAGAGAGTTTATTTTTTATTGCATCATATTTTTTATTGCTTCGTGTAGGGTCAGTATTGCGCAATATTTGATATGTTGCTCGTGATCAAACTATTCTTCGACTGAACAAGAAAACATTGCACGATTTTCTTATTGTGCAATATAATTGACCGTTTGGATCCAAACGCAATTCAATCTTATTGCACAATTAAATATATTGTACAATGTTATTGTAGGTCTAGGGGCCGCCTAAAATGTGATTATTGTGACATTATAATAAAAATAAACTTTTTTCAAAATAGGTTATTATAAAACACTAGCTTTTGCCCGCGGCTTCGCTCGCATGGAATTTAGTCTGCCACATTAAGTTTGGTGATATGTATATGGTTTAAAACATTTTTTTATTAAACCGAAGCAAAAAGAGGCGCCTTTTGCTTTCAAATGACATGGGTCATGTTACTGTTGAGCAACACGGTTATGGTCCATAACATAGCCCAACTCTATTCTTCGGTAGCCATAACACCGAGTTGGCCGTCGATTTCGATATGACCGTCAAAGAGTGACTTGTAAATAAGTCATGCCACTGTTGTGCATTGGGCCAGGGTCCATAGTATCCCAAGTTCCTTTAATTTACTATTCTATTTTAGTTACTACTTGCTCGCCCGCACGTACACGTCACTTGTGGCCGTCACTTGTGGCAATATAAAAATATCTTAAAGAAGTAAACATAGTAGGTAGAACCACCATTAGCAACAAACTATCATTTGGTCAACGACATTATGTGTCTAATATTCTTCACACTTCCGCCTCCACAACGTAGCGCAGTCCTACCTCCGCATCGTAGCTACCTCCGCGTCGTAGCACACTCCCACCTGCGTATTGTAGCACTCTCTTGGTTCCGCATATACCCCTATGTCACAAAAGCGGCCCGCCTTACTTTATTTGGCTACTTTGTGGCCCTTGCCTGTCAAAAGGTTGCCGACCACTGACTTAATGCGAAAGACAAACGAGTACATCATCTTTGTGTAACTCCAATAGTTTAGGCAGCGCACGCCAAGATAGCTCTTAGAGGGCAGATTTTTTTCCATCCATACATCCATCCTCACAAACATTCGCATTTATAATATTAGTAGGAAGTAGGAAGTAGGATTAGTAGGTTAGTAGGATAAAATTTTATAAGACGGTTTATTTCCAAAAGTAGTCAATAGATAAAGTGGTAAATTAATTAAACGAAAAATACCTATAATAGGTGTTTCGATTTTGATAATTTATTTTATACAGCATATTTTTTAAGATTTTTTCTAAAATATTAAGGTACTTTACACAACCTCAAATGAAAAAGAGTTTTGATAAACTAATGTGAGAAAATAAAAATGAATCGTAATGTTCGGATTCGAACCCGCGGCCTTCGAGATAAGCAAAATGATTCTTCCTGTACTTAGATTTCATTCACTAATTGCAATGTTATGCTATCGTAACGACACGTCACACGTTGAAATTAACGACTAAAATATAAGACATACGTATATCGGAACTACTCGGCGATGCTTCGTGCTCATACGGAGGCCGTCGCATGGCGACCATGTCACATGTGTCAAACCAGTACGGTGGTGATTTTTCTCCGACTTGCTTTACAAATACTTATTTATTACGACCAAAATTATACAAATTCATTATAAATTGTAGCTTATATAACCTGTTCAGTAGTTTTTGCGTGAAAGAGCAACAAACATACATACATCCATACATCCATCCATACATACATCCATCCTCACAAACTTTCGCATTTATAATATTAGTAGGAAGTAGGAAGTAGGATTAGTAGGTTAGTAGGATAAAATTTTATAAGACGGTTTATTTCCAAAAGTAGTCAATAGATAAAGTGGTAAATTAATTAAACGAAAAATACCTAGGTGTTTCGATTTTGTTAATTTATTTTATACAGCATATTTTTTAAGATTTTTTCTAAGATATTAAGGTACTTTACACAACCTCAAATGAAAAAGAGTTTTGATAAACTAATGTGAGAAAATAAAAATGAATCGTAATGTTCGGATTCGAACCCGCGGCCTTCGAGATAAGCAAAATTATTCTTCCTGTACTTAGGTTTCATTCACTAATTGCAATGTTATGCTATCGTAACGACACGTCACACGTTGAAATTAACGACTAAAATATAAGACATACGTATATCGGAACTACTCGGCTTCGTGCTCATACGGAGGCCGTCGCATGGCGACCATGTCACATGTGTCAAACCAGTACGGTGGTGATTTTTCTCCGACTTGCTTTACAAATACTTATTTATTAGGACCAAAATTACACAAATTCATTATAAATTGTAGCTTATATAACCTGTTCAGTAGTTTTTGCGTGAAAGAGCAACAAACATACATACATCCATACATCCATCCATACATACATCCATCCCCCCAAACTTTCGCATTTATAATATTAGTAGGATAGGATATGTACGTAATTTAGATAAATACAAAATGCGATAAAATGTTGATTGTTAGAATCTATTTTATCAATGTGATGACTATTCTACCCAATTCAATATCTACTACTGATTTTTATTATGTGAATTAGATAATTAAGCGCTTCGCAATCTTCTGTTACAAAACGACCGCACGCAGGCCCCGTATCTCATAGAGTGACGTCAGCGCCGCGCCGCCGCGACGGCCGCTGCGCGTACTATTCCTCCCCGGCTTCACCGCCTGCTTCACCCCCTCAAATGTCGAAATGGCTGGGGTATCCAAGCCTTAACATAAAGAAGGCCACTATTATATATTAGAAGTACTAGATATGTTTATATTGGTATTTACACATGCAGAAAATAGAAGAAACTAAATGTATAAAAGTAATATAAATACGAAAGGTCACTGACTCACTCATCACGAAATCTCGGAAAGTATTAGTCCTAAGATCCTCCAACCTTGCCTGGGGTTTCTTTTAGGGTGTAGGAGCTCGCTAAATTGCGAAATACAACCCCTAACATGGTGAAAGGGCCCATTTCAGCCGAGTCGAAAGCGAGGGCGGGACGCTAGTAAGATATAAAACCAAAATCAAATGTTTATAATTTAAGATAAATAAGAATTGAAATCGTATTGATAAGAACAAACTAATAATAAGGAAGAAATCTAAATTAAGACATACTTAAAATGTAATCGTAGCACGCTTTTAGATTTAAATCAAGAGGTTATAAGGGCGCCGAATTTATTTGAAGTAGGTAGGATAGGCTAATTACTACTGAAAAATTAGATGGTTATTGTAATAATAATTTGTGATTTCCAGGGTATCAATGAACATTATCATCCACACAATCAAAGTATGAACTGACAAGGACTATATTGAACAGATTCGTTGTGTGTATAGTCTCCACAACAGCCGCGATGCAGGAAATGGTATGAGATTCATATTTTTGCTTTATTTATCTTTAAATCACTTAATAAACTCCAATGGCAAAAAAAGGGGATACTACTGATTGTTTATATTATGTTAGCACATTTCTCGATATCTGGACCAAGTTAAAGAAAGATATAATTTCACCTACATAAGCATTTAAATTTATTTGTCAAAAAGAATATTGCTAATATCAATTATTATTGTTACAAAAAGACTAGACTAGACTATTAAAAGTTATAAAAGAAGATAAAAAACACTTTTTTTCTTGTATTGGGCTATTGAGTTTCTTACGTATTTTTTTTCATTGCAGGTACCTGCAAAAACAATTTAAATGATGGTGAAGTCTGGAGGATACACGATTTTTATTGTATATTCATTATTTTATGAATAAATATAAAATAATATCATATTTGATATTTTTATATAGGATTATCAACACCTTATATACTTACGTTTATGGATGATTGACATTAATCGGATAATATCAATGACCAATTGCAAAATACACATTAATCGTTTTCAATCACATCATGCCATAAAAATTTTTGTCGAGGTAAATTACCAATCTTGGCAATAAAAATTTCTTAAGACTTCGGTCGGTTCGTGTCTCCCCTGGGAGAGGCATCAGAAATCTTTGTCCTTGAATGAACACATTTGCACAATTATATGTATTTGTATATTAGTAGTACTTTAACTTTGAAAGAGCATCCTTGACTAGCAGCCTTTACCAACATAATAAGCAGAACCTACCGGTGGAGGCAATCAGGGTTATAATTTGTAACCTAATTAAAAAGGAATTAGGAATTGGTAGGAATTAAATAATATAAACATCTTTAGATATATTTTAAATGTTTATTATATTAGGCTAAGGTGTTTCAAATAAAAAAAATCAAATATATATTTTTCAATATGCACAGTTACACCTTTATACATGTAAATAATATAGTACATAACAAATAAATAATAAATAGTACCAATTTTTAGGATTTATCCATTATAAAATAATTGTAGAAGTTTGGTGTGATAATTATGATACAAGTGATTTGACTAAACGCCGATTTGGTGAATTCGAACTTACAAAGTAAAAGAGTTTTTACTTATAATCTACACAATATGTTTTACGAATGTATTATTATTTATTAATCTGTCAGGCATGGCATCAAACATAATAATGTACCAATTTATCTTCACCCAATAATCTTAACATCATAATCAATATAATATGGCATAATATGAATTAATAGGTAATGTAGTCATTTCAATTACATTTTCTTAAAGAAATAAACATTGCAACATAATAATATAAACTAAGCATATTAACTTACTTATGAATAATTGTCAATATCAAAACATTTATCCTAGAGGTTATTGCTTAAATAGGTTATATATAGGCCCGTCCTGGTGGTCTCGAGTGCAAGGTGGCGCCGGGCGGAGCTGCCCCAGTCGTCATGGGAATAAGATATACGTCGTAATGTCGCGGTCGGTTAATATAAAATCAGTGATTATTACGTCGCGTGGTTATGTCATGGCGCATCATTGCTACGTCCTGTACGATGATCTTGCAGACAAGCTCAAGCCGGGCCTGTATACGTATCGATTCTCAGTAGCTTGATTTCCTTGTATTGAAACTACAATCAGTACAAAATGCCACGATTACTATTAATTAATAAAAGGTTCTCAAATACTTGAATGTTATAATATTTTGTGGATTGTCTTTTGAGCATTATAATTATAATACAATCTGTCACTATCACAAGTCCCTGAATTACGAATGGCCAAAGCACATGTTTTGTATTGTATATTGACTAAATTACTGGCATTATCTTGTACAAAGTTAGTTGTACATGAGTAGAGGACGCCGTGTGTTCGATCACAGTTGCGTGGCGCGGCCGCCTGCCGCCGTCTACCAGTTGGCCATTCCGGGCTTGTTCAGAGTCATGAAGTAGATCTGGCATGAGGAGCCGCCTTTAGCCGATGAAAAGAATACTTTGTCATTACGTTCACATAAGAATTTGAGTCGTTGTGCTTTTTTGTGCATAAATACACCGTCAAGATGTCCGCTTTCGACGGATCGAATCTCTATAGCTTTGTTGCCCCAGCCCATAATTTGTCCGGTTCCTATGTAAGCTACGGAGGTAGGCATTTCTCCCCACTGAAAAGAAAAAATATTTTAGAATTGTATATATTTTAGAAAGGCTCGTATCGTAATTGACGGTATTACGTAAACTACTTACTTGAAGAACAATATTTTTACTGACGCGTCCGTAAGTGTTCACATATACGCCTTCATTGTCGTAACACAATAATAATTGTACACCATTAGAGTTAGGTAGCGGTACAATGCAATGTGGAACAATAGCCCCCTGTATCTGGAAAAATAATACATAATGAACCTCTTAAGAGAAAGTTTACTTCGACGCCGTGGAAGATGACTTTGTTAAAGATAACACAATGTTAAAACATGCAAGGTAAATATATAGATCTTATAAGTAGGTAAATAAATAACCCTCCGAATACTCAATCTCCATTCATATGAGGTACTTAATTTGAGTAGTGTAAGTTAAGTATTTGGGCATGTAATGTATATCACTGACACTCACGTGCTTTGGAATATAAATGTCGTATACAGTGGCAGTGTCGAGGTCCACTGCGTGGAATCCGTCAGCTGACCCATAAATCACTTTCAGTCTTGTGCCTTCTTCGATCGTTAAATCAACTAATAGTGGCCTGAAATACAACAACAAAATTGGTATAAAATCATCTTCAAGTAACAAATATTTGATGATCACGTCTGGCACGTCATTTGTACCTGTGTTGTAGTTCGCCAAAGTTTTTGAATGCCATGAATTTGTGATATGGTTTCGGAGCCCAAGCGTATATTTCAATGGAATCCTTCAGTGCGATGACAAGGAACTTTATTCGTTCATATTTCACGATGCGGAAGTGAACTGCTCCTTGTAATTCTCCAACATTTATCCATCCATTTCGTCGCTCTGCTTGCTGTAAAAAGTCAGTTTAACTGTTAATTTTGTTTACGTATACTTACTTTTCGACAGCTATATTACTTAAATTAACTGTTGGAAGCATTTAGAGTCAAAGTAAATTTCAAAGTTCTTACGTCACTAAGACCGTCGGTCCTCAAAATCTTAGACTTGAGCCAGGACAGATAGTAAACGCGGACTCGGTTCTTCTTGCCCGAGACCGTCACGAGAATGTTCTGTCCTTCTAACACTTCCATTTGCTGGAAGCGTCGTCGTGAGATCAATTGGTAAACTTTCCCCTGACCCGAACGGTCGAGTAGCATCAATCCATTTTCCGTGCCAATAAGCAAATTGACACCTGAAAAGGACAACATAGAAATTAGTCTCTATGGTAAGAGAGTTTGAGCTTATAAACACCACTATTATTTTTGTATAGAGGGGTCAAAATACATAGGAGTTATGTAGTAATTTACCCCATAATGCCGCGCAGAGTATCTCCGAGTTGAACCGCTTCTTGTACTTCCTGATCTCGGGCGTGTCGGAGGGCGCGTCGTGCCCGGTGGGCGTGACGTTGACGTTGACGTGGCTCTCGCGGCGCGACGCGTTGCCGCTGCCGGCCGTGCCGCCGCTGCCCGTGGAGCCGGCGCCGAAGCCGAACGTCAGGAACGAGCGCTGCTTCTGTTGTAACGGGAGGAACTGGTGTTGCGAGCCCACCGACGAGTTGGACGGGGACTGCTGCAGCGCGTGCCCCGCCACGAACGACTTGGACGGCGTCGAGTGCGCGGACGACGCGTGCACGTGACTGTGCGCGAGCCCGCCCGCGCCCGCCGCGTGCGCTTGCGACACGGGCGTGCCGCCGGCAATCGCTTGCCGGTACTGGAAACAAAACGATTCGCGTTACACACCCGTCTTGTCTACTAAATATTGCTGAGTACGATTCGATACATGGTGATTGGTTAGTCAAATCCATCTCCCAATTATTAGTCATTCCAAATACATTGGAAAGTTATTTGCTTGATGATGTCTATATTATTGACTATCGAGTGACTCGACACGTATATGATTGAGGCAATGATTACTGATTGATTATGTACAAGTACCTACTCCTTATTTAGAAATTACCATGTTCTATTTTTTTATCGTGTAAAAAACAATTTATGAATACAATAAAAACCAAAATACTCTAATATTTAGTATACACATAAAACATTGTCCTAGTATTATTAATGGCCCGCGTACATACAGTTATCCAGCAGCTGGTAATACCCACTAACCTATTATTGTTATTAAGCTGTTGTATAAACTTTTCTGCATTTAAGCTGATGAGCTATCCACTATTGATGATACCTCGCTAACATTAAATGAAAGCAGTCTAGAAATATGCATAAGAAGAAGACAAGGATCTATATTGATTAACAAACGAGAGCGTACTTGACAAGTATTACTTGATTTAGGAAGCATTGTGTTGGTTGCATCAGTTCGTTCGATACTTACGCATGGGAGACAGGGGTCGACCCGGCGGCGGGCGGCTCCAGGGTGTTTGCATGATTGACAACCATCATTACATTAATATGATATACCAAAAGCTTTATACCACAATAAGCCGTTACAGGAGTTTCCAACTTGCGATTCATATACATTCACAAATTAAAGTCAAGATATTTACACTATCATTGGCGTAATTTATTAAATTTAAAAATCGCCATCGTTGGAAACCCCTAACGTGATTGGATCGATGAGATTAAGGCGTGTTTTATGTAATATATCCCATGTAAGCACATGTTTGATGAATGCCACTAGACTTTCTATGAATTGTTTAGTACTCAAGTTGTACAACTTTATAAAATATGTACGTTTTACTATTGCCTGCTTCTTCAATTTGCGTAAAGCGATACATCAATTTTGATCTACTAAATATACAGTATTTATCTGTAAAGCACTGTAAATACGTATACTGTGTAGCAGACGCATTTATGTATTGGAAACAGATTAATTAACAGGGGGTTTTAATTAATGTAACAACTTTAAAGAAAAAAAGACAAGTCTCAATCTCAATTCATCTGATTCGAGACACAGTTTGTTTAAATTCATTCTTAGAGCGTGTAAATGCGTTCACTGTCACGCTAATATGCTAGTACGAGTACAAGTTGGTAGTGTATATGTCGAGTGTGGGTGTCGGGGTGTCGGGGTGTCGGGGTGTCGGGTCGTCGTACCTCCTCGCTGGTGGACTTGTCGAGGCGGGGCGGCGTGGTGGACTGGCCGGCCTGGCTGAGCAGGTCGGGCAGCACGGAGCTGGTGCGCGAGCCGCCGCCCTCGGCGCCGCCGCCGCGGTTCTGACAACACATTCTTCGAATCACATGCCTGTAGTAGTTGACAACATAATAGTCTAATTCTTCCAGCAAGGAAAGTTAGTGATCAAAATCGTTCCAACCGACTTAAGAACTACGCATGTATCAAGTGAAGTCTTTTCGGTAAATATGTATCATGGACCACGTATCTGATACAGCGGGCTATAAATCGGTTGAAAGGGCTATGCTTCTAGGACTTCTACTAAGTATCATAATAAAATTAGGATCACCCGACCCGCAATACCTTGCTGCGTGACGTCAACGCATTACGTAGATGGTGCGGGTAGGGTCAGATTGAGTGTGTTTAAAATTCTACAGGAAAACTTCGCCATGTAAATTTTTAGACTAAATTAAAATCACTGCTGTTGTGGAAATTGGTGGTTATTTCAGGCGAAATCGTTAGTGCTTTTAGAATTATAGCACTAATTACACGGTTCGTCGAGCGATTTTCGCCTGAAAAAGGTCAAAAGTCAACTTCCCCGACTGCAGTGTCATTTCATAAAACACTGTTATTCTTCAACACTAATTTACAGAATTACTTAATTAAAGATACATTATACTTAAATAAGTTTTAATGTAAGCCGATTGTCATTTTATTAGATGTCAAAAGTTAATTCATTAAAACAAAAAAATGTGACAAACGTGTAGCATTAATAACATATTGGAACATGGACAGCGCGACAAACACAAACGACAGCCAAATACATGCAAACACATTCACAATCAGATGGTCTCGGGCGCGGGCGGTCCGTGATGTGTCGTGAGGCGGCTCCCTAATGGTTAATGTTCAGGTATCTCGCTCGTCTCTCGAACATCTCTCATTTCTTGGCAGGAAGACGGTATTCGCACGAACAAAGTGAACGGTTAGTTACAATATGAACTCGATGATATATTAGGGCGAGTGTGGGATATATAAGCAGTTAGCACTATGATTGTTAATATGTAATTCATAATCAAATAAATATGATAATAATGATACCATAATCTATGCTCTGGAACCATAAAAACATGTAATTTGTTAATGGATGCATAATTTAGCGTTATATTGACCTATTGAATGATAAAATAAAAAAGATATAAAATTCAAATACCATACAAATCACGCCAAAACGTAAGACGTGTGAGCAACATACCTACTACTATAATGCGTTTACTAAAACCAATAATGAATAGATATCGTATCAACCATTACCACACATGTATTAATAATAAATATTTATCCAAAACCAGATACATAGCTATTAGATGTATTAATACCATTCCTTGACACCAAGCGTTGTATAAAACGTTAGTAGACTACCTATGTTAGGGTCCCTCATACCAGTAGTGAGTACATTCAAGTTAATCAAACTATCCTGCGCAGTCATTTACCTGATCCTGAGCGAGTACCGCTTCCTGCCCACTACTCGCCACTAGCTCAGTGTGTCGGTTATTCAGCAAGTTCCTTCGGAATACTATATCGGATTCAGTCTTTTCTCTTCGTGGTTTCATGATGACATTGTCGGGGGTTTCCTCTTGGTTGATGTCTATCGTGTTGGCCGTTAGGTCGGGAGTGCCTCCCTTTTCGAATGAAGCTCCGCTCGCGAAGCAAATGCTGGTGGAAGGCGAGTCGCTGTTGACGCTGCTCTGTCGGCTCGGCGGGTTGTTGCTCTCGCTGTCCTGCCGTAACAATGCCGCCACGTTCTTCAACGCGTCATTAGGACTGTTCGTTTGGGCCTTTCCGTTCAACACCTTCTTATCGCACTTCTTAATTTCCCCCTGAGCCGACATCTTCAGGCTGTCGTTCATCTTAATGAAATCCCTCAATATCGGCTCCCCGGAAGCCGGTGGCTTGATGATCTGCTTACGAGGATTATTGAAAATACCGCTCGATCTCATCTGCTTGTTGACCACTTGGCTGTCACGTTTCGGTATGTATATGGCCGAATGTCGTGTGCTAGGCAATGGGAACAGATCGGAGTTCTCTCGTCGGAAACCTCTGAAAAATCTATTTGGAGTGGATTCAGCTTCTTGTTCTTTTTTAAATTTGATCATGTCGGCGAGTTTTTCTTGAGCCGTTTTCTCGGGCTTTTGCGCCCTGTGCCTAGCGGGCGGCGTGGCGCTGGCCTTGTACCTGCCCCAGGCCTCGTCCGCCTCGACGCGCGACTGCCGCTGGGGCTGCGCTCGTTTCTGCTCAATCTCTTTGGCAGGACTCTGCTTCTCTCTCAGGTCCACGTTTTTCGGAGGGAAAAATCGGGCAAAGTCCCACTCCTTAAGCAACACGGCTTCATCGACATCGGCCTGGTTTTTATTTCTTTCTGAATTTTCTTTCTGGATTTCGAAACATGTCCCATACAAAAAGCACATATGAATAAGAAAAATAACAGGAGAAAACAAATCATATCGGAAAAGCGACCTTACAGTGCTCACTAATCTTACTTTGGCGTGACATTCCTACGGAGGGGTCAAGGCAATCGACATGTGATGGTTGATGGCACAAGAACTACTAAGAACTAACGGGGGTTTCTGACCGGACGAGGGTATCGTGGTTCCCGCAAACAGAAGTATCCTACCTGGACCAGTTATAATATCAAAACAAGTGAGTGCTGCCCAGGGGGATCGAGATACGTTCGTCCGGCCGGTCAGGCGGGGCAGACATAGTTAGCACATAACGTGTAGGTGTGGGTGGCGAGGAGTGAATATTTACCCGCTTCATGACGAGCGTGCGGTCGGGGTGCGGCTCGTCGTCGTCGGGCGTGGGCGGCAGCGGGCGCGTGGGCGCCGCGCCGCCCGCCTCCGGCCCCGCGCCCAGCCCGCCCCTGTAGCAGAACTCGGGCCTAGGACCGGCAACGGGAAGGGGCAACCAAACGGGACCGACACAACGCAACAATAACAACGGAAGGGGGAAAAGTGGAACTGATTAGTTATCACATACGATACTAGTTAATAACGCAACGGATTGTACTATCCAATTAAACGTTCTGTAAATTCTATCGATCCCATGGAAATCGAAATCAATCCACAGCTCACTGTTCTGAGAACTATGACACTATATAGAAACAGACACACACAGTACACACGAATGCAATAGATTCCATTGGGTCGAGGTGACTTGGTCCGGGCCAAAACTCATGATAATGAAACACCCAACGCTTCTGCGTCGATGGTTCAGAATGATTATATCTACATGCGTGTGACACGAGTGAATGATGTAGGTATAACGAGTGTGTGTGTGTGGGGTGTACGCACAGCGGCTTGGGCGGGTCGCTGGCGAGCAGCGTGCCGTCGTTGCGCGCGCGGCCGTTGCTCTCCTCCGCGTCCGAGTCGCTGTCGGACTCCTCGAACGGCTCGGGCGGGTTGCGCTCCACCGGCGGGCCTGCGGACACGGGCCGGCACTTAACACTCACCGTTAGAGTTTCTCAATACATACAGCTATATGTACTTTTAAACATTTTAGGACTAAGATGCACGCCAAAGACAATATTCCTTCTATCTTTTATCTTTTCTACAAGTACTAGTGATCAGGTGAACATGTTGTAATAAGTATCTCTGTAAACTTTCAATCAATCACCTAACTTAACCTATTACTACTATACCTTGTCCGTTGGTCGGCGCGCGAGGTGGTCTGTTAGGCGGTTCGTTCCCTGAAACTACTCCTAGCTCGTTCAGTTGAGCGGCTAATTTGTCCAAGTCCTGAAATAACATCCAATCATTATTTACCATATTACTTCTGCAAAGGAATAGTAATCAATCACTAAGATATTCGGGTGTCTATACAAACCTCTGGCCTTCTTGGTGGAACCTGCAGTATCAGGTGTGCAAATAAAGTTAACAGCGTGACATGAAAATAAAAAAATAAAAAGCTGATATAATTACTTTAAAAAATAAAAAACAAAAATAATCAATAGATAGGACTAATCAATTGTACTTATTAAGTAAGTATAAGCTAGGACTCAACGAATATTTTAAAGTTATCTTGAAGAACAGCCTCACTAAGAGATTTTTACGAGCATTTGTAAATGAGCAATCAACATTCATAAATTAAATCAATTAAGGTTGGTGTCATTGTCCGAACTACTCGAATATTTTATACTCATTATACGCGCATTCTCTTAGTGAAAACAATCATATATAGCAAATTACTGTAAAACTCTAAGGGGACACCATTTTATTGTGTATTTAAACATTACTTACTAAGGTACAAATGAATTCAATCTCAGTGAATTAGGAAGTTTCGTAATTTTTTAAAATTACCATATCAGTGTAGAGATACATAAAGTGAATACAATCTGATGTAAAATAGCAAGGTGCTACAAGTTGAATACAATATTGGTGAAAATAATTATAGTACAATCTATACTACTGTAATGAAATGAAGAATTTTTTTTTTGTTTGAAAATTTTAAACCTTTGTAACTACCAGTCGGATTTGAAAAAATATTTCTGTACAAGATAGCCACATTTGCAAAGTTTGGCTTTACATCGCAATATTCCAACGAGGACACGAGGAGGAGGGTACAACACGGGGCAAAATGCGATAATTTATTGAAGAAGAAGTATAGTCCAACATATAATATGACGCACCATTGGTATGAAGACGTTGTTGAGGTGCGAGCCGCGCTGCGGCGGCTGCGGGCCGCTGGCGGGCGGCGTGCCGTTGTTGGAGCCCGAGCTGTTCGACGAGCCCGACGACTTCGGCGTCGGGGGCAGAGGCCTGCGAACGTAAGAGGTTAAACCACGCTCGAATCTCAAGCTTTCCAACATTGCCACATGTATAAAGGATGAAATACAAGCATACATAAAATAGCTCATAATTAACTCTCCTTAATTAAACTTCACAATACGTATAGCATAGGACCGGTTGTTTTGTCCCAAGGTCTACAAAAAATCTGCTCGATTTTACACAAACCGAATACAGGACTCTGTATTTTAAGGAAATGGGCATTATCAAGTAATATCAAGTTTAATTAGGAAAAAAAACAACCTTCCTTTCAGAACAAAAGTGAGTAATGACTTACCTATATCTATTGTGAGGTTGCGCCTGTGGGTCTGGCACAACAATCAGTCTTTGAGGAATCGAAGGCCTGGTCGGAGGACCCGGTTCTGTGGAAAACATATTACTTTCACACATTGTTCCCATTAACTACAAGTATAAGTTTATAACTAGTTATTTCACCTGGAATCTCCTCCCGTTCTTCGCGCTTGCTGTTGCGTTTAGGCGGCGGCTGAGGCTGCGCTTCTGCTTGTCTGTAATATAAAAAAGTAATTAATATTATGGCATGTGCAAACGTTTGTATGGATGTATGTATGATTGTAACTGCGAACTATTTTAATGACAAATGTTTGATTGAATGAGAATGAGACATTGGCGGCTTTTTGTTAATGTGAAGTGCCTAGGATCCTTGAAAGATTAAATCCGGTGCACGCGTGGCTCGGTGCAGTGAGCATGCGTACCGCGGGCCCTCCTGTATCTGCTGGAAGTTGCGGCGCAGCGTGTCGCCGGGCCCGGGCGCGTGCGCGATGGAGCTGGGCTCGCCCGCCACCGCGTGCTCCTCGTCCTCGCCCTCGCTGCCCGAGTACTTGTACTCCTCGCGCACCGAGTTGTCCTGCTTCCGCTTCTTGCAGCGGTCGATGTGGTCCTTCAGCTGTATCCGGACCTGCCGCTCGGTCGGTTGATCCCTGAACAGATTATACGTTTATGTCAATCGATAGAGTGAGTTCCAAGATATATCAAATCTCCTACTTCAATAGAGTAAGGTCAGTATTGTCAAATGTTTTAGTATAATAAGACGTCAAAGGATTGCCTTTGTCTAGTAATGAGACTTAATGGGCAACATGTTTAATATGACAAGTTACCTTATAAATGGATGTTTGAGAAGTTGTTCAGTGTAGGGCCTCTGATGGTAGTCCTTCACGAGAACAGTTTCAATGAAACTGTGGAACTTCTTAGCCCACTTCTTGGACTTTAGACGAGGTGGAGGATTCCTGGAGAAAATAAAAAAGTATTTAGGTTATGAGGGTATAAAGTTTCTAGTTTTAAGTACCATTTAATTGTCAAACTCACCGTGGAATCAAAAACAGAGCTCTCATAGGATGTAGATCACATAGAGGTGGTTGACTCTCTGCCATCTCTAGAGCAGTGATGCCGAGGGACCAAAGGTCAGACCGATTGTCATAGGTTGCATCAGGGTTCTCATCACAAGCAATAACTTCAGGGGCCATCCAGTAAGGAGTACCAATGAAGGTATTCCTTCTACCAATGGTTCTGTCTAATTGAGCTGATACTCCAAAGTCAACTGAAATAGGGAGAGAAATGATTAGAATAGAATTTAGTACAAGAATGTACATTATAGTTTTATTATCACAGAACAAATAACATAGTTTGGTAAGTCAGCAGCCACCCACATTACAAACTTTTTTATCATGAATAGTCCTCATTAACGAAATATTCTCATTTTAGTCATAACTGATTAGCTGTTTACTACGAAAATCCTTATCTGTCAAAATAATAAATAACAAATACCTACCGAGTTTAACTTCAGCATTGTCCGTAAGCAAGACATTTTGTCCCTTAATATCCCGATGTATGACTTTGTTTGAGTGCAAGTAACTAAGTCCCCTAAGGATTTCCCTGCAAATGTA
This sequence comes from Cyclophora punctaria, assembly GCA_951394245.1. Taxonomy (NCBI): domain Eukaryota; kingdom Metazoa; phylum Arthropoda; class Insecta; order Lepidoptera; family Geometridae; genus Cyclophora; species Cyclophora punctaria. Next base: position 6,148,000 of record OX596171.1, read on the forward strand.
TGAAATCCATTCCTCTTTCAATGATTGACCTTTAGTAGATTTTACTAAATCAGTCACAGATCCTGGAATGAAACAGCATTATGAGAATAAATATGTGGAAATAGGATATCAATAGATAATTTTGGTAGTTGTATTAGTATTTCTGAGAGGCGACAAACAATCTGCAGTTGATAGTCAGTCATGCACATAAGGTATAAATCATAACACACACCAGCACCACAATACTCCATAACCAACCAAAGTTGATCATCTTTCCCAGGAGGGCTCTTCTTGATGAAAGCACCATAGTATGTAGCAATGTTACGATGATTGGAATACTTCTTCAAAACATTGATTTCAAGCTTTATCTCTTCTTCCTCATCTTGTGTGACATCCATAACTTTGATGGCAGCAAGCTGACCTGTTTTTGTGTGACGACCCTACAAAAATCATTACAAAGTTTATTTATAATTTATTTAATTCTGGACTTATCAGACGCTGCCCTCTCTCTTGTGAATTACTGGTCCGGGAAAATATAAATACTGAAAATTATTTTGCGCCATTGACTCGAAAGAAGAAGAATTTAATTAATTAAATATTTGCGAGTCTTTGTAATTATTGTGCAAGTGTGTCAAGGTGTTATTATTAGGAAAATAACAACATTCTAAAAATATTCACAATGGCTTAGATGTATGAAATAATAACTTGCAACCATCTAACATTTTATAGAACTGTGGAGTTCTACTTAACAAATATACTAACTAATAAGTTTTAGATTCTCATTAAACCTTATTTCATAACTATGTTTATGTGTTTTTGAAATAGATGTTCAGTAGTTATGTATTAGCATGAATAGTTGTAATACAGATAAGTACCTAGGTATTTGAGTAACAACACATAATACCTACATATTATAAATAATGTTCATTAAATCTGATTTTTATCTCATGAAGGTAATGTTTGTAATTGAGTTGAAAGTACAACATTAATCTATGAAAGTGGTGGGAGTACAGAACAAAAACATAGCTCTAATTAGTAATATGTCAGAACTTTACTAAACATTGTATCAAAATGATAATTAAAAGAAAGAGGGTGACTGTACTTTGGGAATATACATCAATACAATCATTGATAGAATTATAGCACATACCTTGTAAACCTGTCCATAAGTACCATTTCCAACTACTTCTATTAGTTCAAATATGCCAGCGGGATCCTGAAAGATGTTTATAATTGTTGTAAGTAGAGTATCTAGGAAATTATTACCAATCTACCTATCATTTAGCCAACCAAAATGAACCTTCACTTATGATTCACGCCCTGTGAGATCATTGCCCTTTCTTAATTTTTGTATCTTACTAAATGAGGCCACGTCTCCCAATAGATACAATTGTTCCAGGATAAATATAGTTTACATTAGAAGATTACCTTTAGAGCGCTGAGGTCAATGTCGTCTAATGAACAATTTACAGACGGTGCTAGTTGATGCGCCATTTTGAGTATTGTCACACACGAAGACAAAGCACGAGAACCTCACATCAATATAAAAAGCTTAAAAAACTACTTATTTACACCATCAGTATAGAGATATATTATTGTTCAAAAATTAATTGTTTTATATTTAAAAAAAACATTGTTTACACTTAAAAATGAGTAAATTACAAACACTAATCTTGTACGTAGCTAACACACCCGGCAGTGCTGCCAGATTTACGAATGAGTAAAAAATCAAGACATTTTCCTCTGTGCGCACAGATTCTTAAATCGTTTAAAATTGTTTGAAAAAATAAATGTATTTTTAATTAAAAAAAAATAATAGCACTGATATGAGCTTATTTTTTTATTTATAAATTATTTTGATTAAATCATTAATAAATTATTGTGAGTTTAAATAAATTCAGTAGTTCAATGAGCGCCATCTATGTTTTTTGTAGAGAAACTACTTGTTCCCATTATTGTATTTTGTATTATAATGTCGTTTTTACATCACAATAGATGGAGGTATTATCAGTAGAATGATACAGGGTGTTAATTAATAATTGTTTTAAGATTGTCTTCACCAAACTACCTTAAACAGCAATTTAAACTATTTGCACGGATAGTCACAAGACAAGCTGAAAAAATGTGGATAAAAGCGTCAGCTAGGGTGTCAGTCAGGGATGTGTCTACTTTGGTGAGGACTTTCAACCTTAAGACTAGATACTCGCTTGGGAAAGGTGAAAAGGCTGATTGGTAGGGCGATAATACTTAGAGGCAATCTAAGGATTCTGGAAAAAAGATATACCTGCATATATATGTACATATATTTCATTCGTTTAACTGGGTGTGTGTTCACATAATGGGTAAGATTTTTATTTTTTTTATATTAGATGAAATGTGCTAATGTTAATATATACCTACCAAAATATAAATAAGGGGGTCGCCGAAAGCTTCCTGAATTTAACTAACCTTATTGTTAGGCTTATTATTATTATTTTGATAAGTTTAAAGACTAGGGGATAGATATTTATACCATGGAAGACATACCTATTAAATTAGTAGCTCTCGTACTGATCTCGTAGTTATTAGTTAATTATATTAGTGATATGTGGCCACATACACTGCTATCCAAGTGCAAATACATATATTTGTAGGTACAATTAATGTAAAGTTAGGCTCAAGTTGTCCTCTTAATAGAAAGAGTGCTCCCATAACTACCTATTTCCCTGATAAAACGAACTCTCACCAGATTCAAGACCCAACCAAACCAGGATACGATACTGTCAAAATATGTAACTAACTGTAAAAAAAGGTATAAGTAAGTACATATTTTTTTAGTAAGTATAAAACTACTGACCTACGTATAAGATAGCAGGTGATAATCATGAACATAAGATAAAGCTTATTAAATCTAAATATAGCCCTAACAAGATCTAGCTAAAGCATTCCTCTATTTTCTTCTATACTCTACCTACTGTCCAAAGTGTATTAAACACCAAGATTCCTAAAGCTTTGAGTGGAACAGTAAGGATTTTAAGAAGATACCGAGATAAATGAAGTAAGTGAGTACTTAGGTATTACCAAAGTGAAGATACAGTTTACGACAGTATCTATCTACTTTGTACCGGTTTCTAGCCTAGATAGTTCGCTCGGCACGACGCGACGTGTGTTGTTGCACAAACCCAAACGAAAATTATTGAGTAGATATTATTATAGAAGTAAGATATAGGCACAGTGGTACGTGCGGTCGCGCGGCCGTGCATACCGAATCGTAAGATCAAAGCACGCATAGCATAGGTAGTTACTTTACCTACTCCAACACCCACACTCGCAACGCCGCGGTATGCGAGTTGTCTGTGTGTCGATGTGGAGTCACACAGGCGAGCTCTCCACGCAACACCAATAAAACTATAATAAATGTTAGCAAGACATAAGCGCAGCGTACGGTACTATCTGTACGGGAGGGAGGTTCGAGGCACTCATACAAGCGAGGGAGAGGCTGTGTTGGCGATGGCAGCCAGTTTACCGTTGCGAGGCGCGTAGTGCGGACTGCGGCCGGACGCTGATCGCTCCCCGCGCGCCGCCCGGCACCACTTCACCAGCCTCGCTCAGCCTGCACCGCCCACCACCTGGACTGCTCCCTCACTCACACACTCTATCAACAACATATCACCCTGTGGATTATCAACTACCGACTGTCAAACAAAGACTAATCTTTATACTCAGAGACAAAGTGTTCGTGCTTATTTCACTGCAGTGTTAATCCGATTTCTGACTTTTTATTGGATCGCTTCATCGGCCACAGAGGTAAGAATACAGTTATTTCTTAGATTTAGAAATATTTTGTTTGACCAATACGCTTCAGTTTACTGTATTTAAATGCTGTTACCGTACCTACACAGTTGCAGGTTTTACTAGTTATTGCCCAATAAAAAACCAAACCTATCCAAGTTAATCAAGCTTTACTCACTAACAACACTAAAATCCGTTTCGTAGTTCCACTTTGTTAATACTTTGGGAAACGTTTCGTTGTTATTTAGTACTTATAATAATAACCTACGTATAAGTCCTAAACTAACATACAATAAGAAACTAACTAATAATACCTGGTAGCTATATTACATTACAAGTCTCCAAATTGCTCCACAGATATTAATTACATTATTCTAACTGAATTCTTAATCGGGTTTTAATCTGATTGTATCTGTATGATCTACGTACTAAGGTTTAAAATCGTAAGCGTTCTTACACGTGCACGATTAAAAAGCATGTCATTATTTTTTCGCAATTGAAAAGTCTAGATACGTCGAACTTTTGACTGAATGATTGTTGGCGCATATTCATTGACACAGTTAATGTATCAACTGGATTTTTAAGTTTGATGCAGTAGATAGTTCTTAGAATCAGTAAATAATCATGAACTTTACATACCGCGTTAGGTATACTGTATTAAAATGTGGTGTTACTTTGTTTTTTATTTAAAGTTAAAAATAGCACCGATGACGTAAAAACCTTTAATGTCAAAGCTTTACAAGTTTAAAATTTACACAATTTTGACCTTCCTAATAGGCACTTTTAATTGCCAAGAATGTTAATTAGATTCCTATTAGATACTGGTTTCATTTTAAAGTGTCATATTTTACAATAGTAAATAATCCCGCCAATTTATTACAAGTTTTTTAAATTACAAGAACAGTCGGAAGAATACGATGACGTAGCAATTGAATCTAGTTTAATAATAAGTTTGGTCTAATATCCGGTGGCGATATAATTTGGACATAACTACTGTTAAATTGTTTTATTGACCAGTTTGCTTCAGTCCAGTTTGCTATTTCCAGTAACTTGTGTGTAAAAACATGTTAATGGTTAATTGAGTTTGGATGACTTCATGTTTTTTTTTTAACTTTGAAGAGGTGGTTCTTCAATTTGGACCACTTCATTGAGGGTGCCGGGCGACTCTATATTTACTTTAAAGTAAAAAAAAAATACAAAATAAACTTAGTTTTCCACATAGAGAAGTGTATTTTGAAATAAATCCTGAGTACTTAAGAAAGCAACAAGACGGGTTAACTCCTCCTATAATTCTTACTTCAACTTACAAACTCCCCTCAAGCTAAGATTAAACTATTGAGAATAGGCATGTACTTACTTACTTATTGTGAGCGATTCAAATGAAATGTTACGTTTTGTTCTTCGATTTCAACCTAGTTTTACCTTGAATCGAAATGAGCCTAACAAATAACAAAGGATGAGAAACAGCGAAAATTCACCTTTAGCCTATACAATGATGATGCATGATCACGATGTACAATAAAGTTAGCTAAATGGTGGTGTAGTGGGTCTAGCGAGGCGGCCGGGGCGTCGCGCATTGTTCTATCAAATAAGACATTGTGTGAAACATTGTTGCGCACCACATATGTTACTTGAATTGATATACTACTGAAAACTATATGGTAGATGGACCTTGAATTTACTGTATTATGTCTGTAAAACCAGTTTAGGTAAATACAATGTTGATATAGTACCTTAAAGTAACTAATGATACAAAAAATAAATATTTTTTACGTCTAGTTTATAGAGTCAACAACCACAATTTAATTATAAAAATGTAGAGTAAGCAGAGTAAACATGACTTTCTTAAATTGTAGCAGCAATCAGCATATTGCCCGTATAGTGTTCTCGAGGATGTATGTACAGTGGGAATTTCGAGGTGATCCGCCGGTAGTTCAAAGATTAGTACCTATACTCTTTTTTTTATTGTCCCAAAATGCGCATAAATGTCGTCAACTTTCCAGCCGAAGACGACTGTTCCTGAAGAGGAAAAAGGTTAAGTGATTTTATTTCATTCTTACCCTATCCGTTAACCTTTTTCCTCTTCGGGAGTAGTCGTCTTCAACTGGAAAATTGACAACATTGGTCCACATTTTAGGACAATAAAACAAAATAGAGTATACAAACAAATATTCAAACTCTTCAGCTTCTTTGTATTATTAAGATTTAACATTCGTATTTTGTTGTACTCGTGGCGAAGTTTGAGTACGCGATGTTAACTTATTGTGATTGTTAATCAACGTGCTAGCCCACTACTTGGACAGGCGGTCAATAAGCATTATGGCACTATGCAACCGTGTTTCTGAGCGTACGTTAATCTGTAGGTTCCGGTGACCAGTGCCGTAGGTTCCTTAGACCCTAAGATCATGTCTAAAACTCCGACTACAGGGTTGGCCCCTTACTCACTCGACCTGGCTTGTTTATAATAATACCCGAGGTTGTTGTTGTGTCGTATGCTTGTGCTGCGTCGCGCCGTGATCTGTCATTACGCAAGTCAAGTATTCCGCACTATACGTTGCCATCACTGTGCAATATTCTCCGCTCCGCTATGAAATTCGTCACGATTTGTCCTTTTTAATTGTGTTCCAATTCCACACGTCAGATCATATCCATCTCATTTCGACAGTATTAACGACTATTGTTGTGTTTTATAAAAGCATTGATCATGGAAATATTTCCTTGCCTATAGATATAAAAAATAGCTAGGACCAGTTTGGTAATGGATATAAACGGATAGGTTAGGTTATATTAAATATACTTCTTATTGTTAACTATAGAATATTAAATTTCTGTTACTCACTTATGTAGCCATGAGTTAATTTTATATGACGATCCTAAATATTGATACCAAAAACCTTCACTTGTTATAAATGTTATTGGTCGCCGCATGGACACTCGTGGTACGTAGAAGTATTGTTCGGAGCGCAGACTACGCGTCGCTGGCTCGCGGACGTGGCAGCGCGCGTTGATGTCTTTTGTTCGCGCCCGGCTGTGCGCCACACCGCAATGCAATTGTTAAGTAATCTCTTAATCATATGGACTCAGTCTTTTCACATATCGTACTTTTCCTATTTTATATTAAAGCAGTAGGTTTTATAATTCATTTAAATTGCACTTTTTTGTAATAGACAGGCATATATTAATAAATAGCTACTTGTTTAGTCAGAGTTTAATCGTGGAAATTGCCGTAATAAAACCTAACTCAGACTAATAAAAATGCAAAGTTGTTACTATTGTACCTATTTAAATCAACATCTATAAATATACGACTGAACTTGGAGCAGTTGCAGTAAGAACACAATAGCGCAATAAGCATACAATTGTTGCTTTTTGCGGGAACAAATATCGTCTCATTATAGAGTAATTACGGCAGGTGTTTTAGGTGGACAAATAAATTGGTTCGGAGCGGGCATCGGCGCCTTGACCCGTCGCGTGACGCGGCGCGGCCGCCGCCGCCGCTATGCGGAAGGCCCGCGCGCGCTCGACCGCGACGCACTCCTGCGCAGAAAGTGCCTGTCCTTGCTACAATACCACCGATAACCTTTGCCCTTGACAGTAAAAAAAGTATAATTAATGACGTTTTTGCATTGCTTAGTTACTATGTTTGACCGCAAAAAACACAATAGAAAAAGTATTTAAATTGAAAAGAGATATAGACTCTATCAGAATAATAATATACCTTCATTCATCGGATCATTGAAGTCTATTATTTCATTCATTGATTTCTTTTCTTTATTTTGTTATTGTAAGATTATCTTTGCGATAATACGTTTTCGCATTTATTAATATGTTATTAGCGATCGTCTCCTACATATAACATCAATAATGGCTCTCTGTATCAAAGCTGCAGTACAAGCGTGACGTATTCGATTTAAGTTGGCGAAGTGAGACTAATCCCACATTACGCTATGCTGAATATGGTGAAAATCTCTCACAGTAAACAACGGCGGGCCGGCGTCCGGGCGGGTGCATCCGATCCGACCACATATCAACATCAGACGGTGGTTTTTGTCGAATATTAGAGTCGAAGAAACCGCTGAATACCGCTAGCAGCGCCGGCGGTTATTGCTCTCGGATTCCGCAACAAATTAACATGTATTCGGTACGACTACATTTTTATGCCCAGTAATTTTATTTTACATAAATTTCTATTATATTTTCCTATAGAGATTATTTTTAGAACGGAACTAAGTCCTGAGTCATTATAAATTTTAAGCAAAAATAAGATTAACTATCTGAAAACAATTAAAGTAGCCGCATTTCGCATTGATGAATATTTATGTAAAGTCCAATAACATCGAGGTTTCTTTCTGAGAGAATCTGTAAATTATCACTCCGACATTATCATATGTTTAATAAAATATTGTTAGTTTATCTATGTCGTTAAATAAATTAATTTGGCGATACGTAAATAAGTTCAAAGCATTATTAATACATCTAACTAGTCTCAAAAGTAAGAACTGGTTTGTAATATTCGATGATGGAGTGCAAGTGAAAGTCATGATCGACGTGTATATAAACAGTTCCGGTTTATCTTAGTTTTCAACGTTAATTAGTTATTTTGTTACATAAAGTAAATTAAATTATGATCGGATTGTTGTTATCTCTGAGTCCCATACGATTTCTATTCCTCGTACTGAGTGCACTATTGAATGCGCACCGCGTCTATTGACGGTTTTAATGAACTCAAGTACATATAAAGTATCCGACGTTTCAAGTCCCATCAAGTACTTGAATAGAGCATTTAAGTATTTTATAGTTACTTAAAAAGCATTATGAAAGCTTAAAGTTAGTACTCATTTCAATTCTATCTAACTTTTATAGGCTTTTAATAGAAAATGTTACTATAGTAATTTCTGAAAATTCTTCTTAAACTAAAAGAAAGGGAAAGCTAGGGTTTGTGTCGATGGAGTTGTCTTCATTTATTTGCCCAAAAACAATACTTAAATAAATATAATAATTAATAAAATGATTATTAGGAAATACATTTATTAAGAGAACAATGAGTATAGATAAATTACTCAAAACCAAATTGTATAAAAACTGGTCATTATGTTAAAAAGTCCTTCATCCAATATCGACGCGGAAATTAAAAGTAAAATTAACTACTTCTGTAACTAAACTGTATCACGAACGCTATTATCAATAAGCGTCTTATAGTTAATTGAACGAGTTTTAAAGGAATATTTTAAAACTCAAGTAATTAACATTTGGTGCATTAATTTTTTTCAAAACTTCGTTCGCTTTAAAAAGTGTCTCTTTTGTTGTTCCTCAATTTAAATTCAATTATAAACTCAATATCTATTCCATGTAGTTCTGTCGCATCATACTGAATGATCCAAGTTCTATTTTAGTGTAATTCTTTGAGTTGTCATTTGTTTCGGTAGCCTAAGCTTCTAACGTGATTTGAATCTGATTATGATTATAACATTTGGTATTATTATGCGGTGTGAGTATTCAGGGGTCCTTGAGGCTTCTCTAGTCTGACCATAATCATAACAACTGGTTTAAGACGTGATAAATATCAGTTTTTAAATTGAGTAGTCTTCTTCATTAAGATAATTTAGATGATTTCATTATCAGGGGTACAAAATATTTTTCATTACATTTTTTATCATGTCGGCAACCAATACATAATTCTCAGTTTATCCTACATTAATTAAGGTTGGATAAGCCTTATAGACGTATAAACATACAATCCTATCCAGTGAGAAATAATGAAAAAAGTTTTGGTTTAAGAATCGCGTCTGGCATTTAGTGCTACATGTGAAACATTAAATTAAATTAATAAAGAAGAAATCACTTCTACATTGTTTTATAGTTATTTTATCTTTTGCAAAGAATGTATTATTAGTTATGGTCATAATAACCTTCCAAATCGGCCCAGATGAATCTGCAAAATGAATAAAACCGCAACAGTGGTATCCAATTAAGTAGATTGCTAATAAAAGTGAAATCGAAGCGAGTGCAGTGGCCGCGCTGCGGGGCTCCGCGGCACCGCGCGCCGCCGTCGCCGCCGCCACCGCCGCGGCTCTACACATCGTCGCTCGGTATTCCCATTGTCTCCAATAATTACACACTACTTAAATATCACAGCTACTCGACTCTACCTTCAGATAACTCAAACATTATCAGCTAATATTGTTATTATGTTATATCAACCAACATACGTAGGCCTATTATAAAATAGGTATATGTAACAATATAGCAATGCTAAATTGACTTCAAAACGGCCTTGGCATCAAAATATTTTTCGATTTCTCAAAATTTATTGGTATTATTCCAAAATAACAATAATAATTCGTCATTTCATAGAATTTGTCAGTCAATTGTATGTTTAAAGTCGGTCGGGCTGATTCAACCAAAACACCGTTTATCCAATTGTGTTAGAAAATAGGCTAAGTGAGCATGATGATGTCTGCGCGTGAGTAGACTGCGAGGGGATCCGCGCGGGGCGGGCGCGGGCGCGGGGGGCGGGGGTCGCCCCATGATTTATTTCAAGCTTTAGATCCGGTTCGCGCAGGCTCCGCGCCGCGGTTGCGCCCACGCTTTATTTTGCACTATTATCGTGCTAAAATAATCACTTGACATACTGTACCATTTTGATATATTTTATTATCATTGGTCGGCATTTTAGATCACGACCGCAGGTATAAAGGCGTAGAGATCAAAAGCAAAACTTATTGTTGGTAACGTGACAGCAATTATGAATGCATTTACATAAAGAAAGCTAGATGTAATATCTGTTTATAATAGTCGCACGTGTACCTCTGTATATATTATTTTAAAACTGCAAAAAATAAGTGTAATGTTCTCATCTACCAAGTATGATTTAGATTCATTGTTTGTATTGGTATAGGTGGACGTACAGTCTCTTTGTGTTTTGCATGTGTTTGGGAAGCTAACCTGCTAAGTATCTTCATAGATAATGTGTGGATACATTGAGTGAGGCCGATCGAAAGTAGGTGGGTCACACTTCTATAGAGCCACTCTTATTGTTATGTGTGGTTTGTTTTGACGCGGTTTTTGTTATATTGTCACTATTCGTTTGGCGGTATTTACAGTTGTCTTGCAAGTGAAACTGAAAATAATATCTCTATTTTATGGTCCTGTTTTAAGACCCCTCTTCACAGTCATATCATTGAGGTACCACTAATTATATTAATACAAATTCAATAATAAAGCGTCCATTAAATGTAATTACATGTGCAAAACAAAATACCACTTAAAGAAAGTTAATGCTCCAAACTAAGTTAATGGCTCATTAAAATAAAATTGAGTTATATTTTTGGTAGTTGTAGTTACAATTATGTTTCCGTAAATTAAAGTGTTCTATGTTGAAGAAGTTTACGGATACCAAAGGCAGCGCACAGTCATCCGCCCATTAGATAGATACTTGATTTTATGCAAAAAACATCACATGTTTACGCTACGCTTTCCAACCTGCAAGCATAACATCGCCTACGCAGAGACGGCCGCCACTTTTACGGGATTATTAGTTTATTTATCCTGTCACTGCTCTGACGAAACATTTTCAAGTCATTTCGATATTTAATGCTTGTTGGATTCCGATGGTAGTAATGACTCACTTAGCGTTAGGGATGGCGTGCACTGCAATTGCTCGGGTATTCAACAATTCACACACAGAGCCACGCATGTGTGTCTGTATGTACACATACTCGCGCATTATGTACAACATCGCGTTACTGAATGCTTGCATCACACGCGTTTGGATGGACGATGACGCCCCGATAAACACGACAGAGAAAACTTATGACGAAAACCACTACAAAGTAATCATCGCACCAACATTCCACAATTCGATGAAGATTCACATGTTTGTTTTAAAACTTGACATTGCGTTCTAATGTTAATGTGAAAACATTGAGGCAGTTTAATATAAACATTTTATAACTGCAAGCACAATTCAAAAGAAAATAGTAACATTGAAGGACCCGGCGCTACTTAACTATTCTGAATTTGCGACACTCACACATTTGGCTAACGATAACGTAATATACGCAATTAAGTAAGGTTCTAGTGGTAATAAGATAATGGCATCGTCTGTTGGCTACTAATTATCCCCAGTTTTGTAGTAACAGAGTGCGGCGCGGCGCGCGGGCGGAGCGGTGCGCTCGTGGAAGGAGGTCGACTCGGTATTGGCATCACTTGTATCTAACCTACACTTAAATTACCTCGCCGAAAAGAAAAAGTGTACCAATTGAGCTGTGTAAGAGCTAGACGTAAATCAAATTGAAGATGCCCGATAAAGTGGATAATAATTAGTGGAAGACGTGAAAGCGGTGGGAGAAAAATTCGTGAGAGTTTGTGTTAGTGTGATTGTGCATTCGGTTTGGAACATCCGGTTGGAGGCTGTCGGCGCGGCTGCCGCGCTGCGACTCGGCGCCGACCGACGGACGTACGCATTTTGATTAGATTTGTCTACTTCTAAATATGTTTAATTAATCGCGACCACAAGGCGGTGAGCAGGCCAACTAAAAGGCTTTAATGAAATCCCAATAACGGTGTTACGGACAATTAAGGAGATGCGCTCATTACGATGCACTAACTTGTAATGATGCATTTGGTTGCTTCCAAAATGGACATACCACGTAATTGAGCTTGATTTGCTTTTTGCGAATAAATTCATGAATATTGAGATTGATCATTATGTTGTACAAAACTTGTACAAAACTGGCTCATTTTAACAAAAAATAAAGGATTAATTGATATTCAGGTTATTTATAGGAATAGGAATTTATAAAAATAGGAAAGCTTTTTTAAACATTATCAGTATTTTCGAAAAGATAGAACGTCGTAGGGTGAATAAGTATTAGGATTTGAATTTTCTTAAATGTCCATAGTTTTTGGACCTACTACGAATATTATTAAAAATACCACAACATGACAAATATTTTCTTCGTTAATGTCGTAATGAGTCACGTCATAGTCAAGTCACTTCCTTTAAAAGTCTAGCAAAGCAACTCAGAAAAGGTCACAAATCAAAATTGAATTGATCTATACTAATACTAATATACTAATAATATTATATAGTTGTTTGGTTGTAAGGGCTAATCTACGAAACTATCAATCGGATTTGAATAATTCTTTTTTTAATGGTCACATTCAACGGAAACGGCCACAACGCGGGTAAAACTGCGGCAAGCTACTAGTAATGGATAAAAGCCATTGTGCCTAAAAATATGGCAAATGTTCTTGTTACGTTTTACCCGACAAAAACCATGTAACACTAAAACAACCGCAAATATGTAGTTGAAGGACTTACACATATCATAATAAAAATACTCAGAAGCAAAAGTAAGATCCAACTAATGTCGAAAACAAGTAAGTGTTTTAGATGTCAGGTGTCAGTATGTATGTTATTTAGGTGAATAATAAGTCATTACTTTTCTTAGTTTACTTATATGGTCACACAAACTAATATATAATGAAACCAACATAGTTTGTATCTACTCTCACTTGCAATGGAATTTACCACGGGCGGATACCACATCGATATGCAAAGAAACAAGTTAGCCGAGTAGGCGCCCACATGTCATTCGTTTGTTTTGCTGCTTGTGTTATATTTATCTTAGGAAAGCTTCTACATTATAATAACAAGTTACTTCTACTGCGCTTCTACTCTACTTTTGAAGCAATGGAAACTATTTTTAACCGACCTCAAACACCGAAGGCGGAGGTTCTCAATTCGGCCGGTATATATATATATTTTTTGTTTGTTTTATGTATGTACACCGATTACTCTAAGGTTTCTCATCCGATTTCCGTGATTCTGTTTTTGTTCGATACTGTAAACATTCCCATTGGTCCCGTTTAAAGTTTAATCCCAAAATTCCTTCGGAAACCTAACTAAAATTGAAATAATGTAACGCAGGGTATAGAAAAAACACTCATCGGCGTGCTTCTATGGCGTGCGCTGCGAAAACTATAGATGATACATAAAAACAATGTTCTACAAGTTTAAAGTACATTCTCATTATTTTGCACAATAAAACCCGCGACGGTATATGCCTACCTATCTATTATAGTTTACGTACAATTATCACTTCTAGTTAAATTTCTTTAATTTAGAAACTTCTGCAACAGTTAGCTTGTGATATTCGCGTGATGATATCAATATAATATCAAAATAAATACATCTACAATCAAGTTCAGTAAAGTGACTTTACTGGCTGTCACCGGCTCCAAAAATAACAATATTATAGTCTAAAATTAATTCATATTATGATTATAGTTATTTTTTGCTTTTTAGTTTTGAAGTCGGTGTTTTAAACGTAGTACTTTATGTAGCAATGGAATGGTCCTAAACTATTTTAAGTTTATGTTTTATTAGTTGGCACTAAACCGAAAGGTAACAGTGGCCAATCTGGTGGTTTTAAAGCTACTCTAAAGGTCTTTAGGCTGTTAAACGCTCATAAATATTACCAACGAACAACAGGTAGGACTTCGCCGTCGCGGGCGCTCCATTTTGCGCTCTCTTGACCTTTTAATGGCAGTATAATTATTATTTAATCCGCGGTTGCGCCTAGGCGACCGCTGCTATGCGTCGCCGGGGCTGCGTAACGGCTGCGCTTTGTGGCAACTAACTGCATCCACTAACGAGTGATTATGCAAGAAGCCGGACACAATGTTAAGTGCATTATATTTACAAGCAGGTACCACAGCGCCGCTTCGTGACTAGACCTATTCTAGGATCGACCACCGCTTTGTTTGGGATTGGTCAGGTATTTATAGGGTACTTATATTGAAGGTACTAACCTATATAGTTTGAAAGTATATTGAATTTTTCAGTGGTATTCTGAGAAAAACTTTAAATATCACAGTTTTAAAGGTAAGGCGCCGGCAAGGTATATTCCCTACGTCTCAATTCAAAACTCGGTAAAACCGCTACAAAAAGTAAATCCGGTTCGGTTTTATTTTATAATGTGGCGTGCGGTCTATTTACGTGTCCTTGTAAAGATCCTTGTTCGAATGTGAATTCCTGGAAAATCCAACACGGAACTACGCATAACTGTACCGTATTGATACACGATATGCTTTTCACACTTAGGCTTTTTCGACGGAAGCGCTAAACGTTTGTTCTACTTACACCATTAATTGTGTCAAAATAACAAACGCTACGAATTTTTAATAGCATTTTACACTTAACTATCTTTATATTGTAACTGCTATATATTGTGATGATAAATGAAATAAAGAATAGTGCTTATTGAATAAAATAAGCAAGTTTTCTGCTGTCAAGTTTAACCTTACACAAATGAAATTCAATTCGTTGAAAAGTTTGACGTGTTAATCTTTTTCCTGAATCAAATTGACATACGGGTGTTGTATTTTTTATAAGATTTCACTGTAGATATTTCTTATTAACTCTGGCTGAATGTGCCTACGAACAATTATTACAAAAACACAAAAGTAAGTTTGTAGGTCACGTCAATTACCAAATCAATGTGTCCAATAATAATTTATGTGATTTTATTGCAATTAATAAGTTAATTTGCTTACTACTTGACTGTAAACCTAATTAGCACAAATGTGCTCAATGTCGAAATACATTTTAGTATCCATTACGAGTATGTTCACTGGAATCGTTACGAGTAAATCATTAAATTAATCCCAAGATTAAAAGTTAGAAAGGACACAATTGTGAAAGGCGATGTCTCTTTCTGATTTTCGTTAATTTCGCGCGTGTAATTGACGTAAAGTGCTCTGGAAATATCAGTCACGCTGCACCGCCATTAAGCCTGCTAATGAAGAACTGCTCGCGAGAAAATGCTTAAATAATAATGACAGAGACTGAAGTCGTTTACACCGCGCACCGCTGCGGTAACCAGGGCACTTGTCCGTACCAAATAAACGTTCAGTTTTTGCAACCGATATAAATGTGTTTTCGATTAAATTCGTATCACGCTCGCACATTTTTAATAGTTTATATTTAGTCTGAGACGGCGGAATGTCGTGCATAGTAATATTGACATAGTACGCGCGTGCAGATAACGTGAGTTGCGACTATGATTATACTCGTAGCTGCATTATATTGTGCGCTTAATGCAACGATAAACTGCGTAATGTACAGACAATGGCTCACTTCTTACGGCGAAATACTCCTAATAATGCGGAAAAGAAATTTATCTTTCTTTTGAAAAGGGACTTTGTCAATTGTTCTCTATTTCCTGTGGGTAGTTTGGCATAATGTGGTATTTTGTTAGTGAGTATGTCAATCTTAGTGTGCGATGATTACAATAGATTTGATATGGTCCATGTGGTTACCAATCGAAAGTAAACGTTTGCGCGTTGGCGGGCGGCGGTAGCGGCGTGTTGCGGAGAGGCTGTGACGGCCGCAGCGCGCGTGTGAGGCTATTGCGGTCGGTTTCTCCTCGCATGTATCTCGCCATCTCTTCGCAGGGGCGTTTCGCGCCTTTTTTGGTGTAACTCGAGCAAATTTCGTCGAAAACTTTATTTCGCTGCGCGCGAGTTGCACTCGAAAATCTGATTTTTATTTTAATGAGCCCGTTCCGTAGCAGCGTCTCGCTCGCACCCGTCGATGCACTGAATAAATAAATGACTTGCTCTACTTTCTATGAAAGCGTTTTTTCAACTACCTAAAGGTATTACTCTGCATGTCTGAGCTCCCGTTTGCTCTCATGATATATTGCCAGGGAGATGGTGTCACGATACTTACATAAACGTATAGATTGCTTCGAAAACAGATGTTCAGATTGAAAGTTTTAAATAATTAAGTAAAAAGAAAAAATCATCGATGGTGGTGGTATAATGATACCAATTTTCATAATAAATTGAGGTTCATTAACTTAAATTGTCACTGTACGATAATTGTTGAGAAATTTGAAAATATTTTATTCACAATTCCGTGCATAATAATATGATTGAACATTTTGACATAAACATTTATACCTATTAGATAAATGACAATGTTTGTTATTAGTATTTTCTATAGATTACAAAAGGAAATGTAAAGTGGGTTAAGTAGGTTGATGGATGTTGTAGTTGCCTACCGGACATGAGAGAGCATGTTATTAGTGCAATGCACTTGCATGCGTCAGTACGCGAAGGACACGCTTTGTCTGGATCAGGTGGCAGGGGGGCGGCGCAGGCCGCTGCGGGCGGGCGCGGCGGGGCGCGGGGCGCGGGGGGACCCGAGGCCGCTTCCTGTCGCACGACTGGTTTGCGGTTTGAACCACTTTGTTTTGCACCAGTTTTAAAGCATGCAAAACTATAAGCTTTTCAACTTAATGCACTCATTAAAACATTTAATATAAATAAGTTTTAAATTGCAATTCCTGCTTCTGTTTTGAGACTTGTTACGTAGCGGAAATCCCACAGTAGTGCGGTGCTACTGTTTACAACACTGGTAGTTGACATTTTTGTTTCATTTGGAGATGTTACATTCTCAAATACGAAAATCGGTAGCACTATAATAAAATCTTGTTCACTTGAAACGATGATTATTTTTATACTTTTTATATCTTTAACCTTCGTCGTCTACAATATGTTTAAGAAACAAAATTAATTAAATATTTGTAATAAAAATAACAATATGCAAATTAAATATGGGTATCTGGCAAAAAAATAATAATCTTTATTGTTTTGTTTCAGATTACCAAAACATCTGGATTGTCGTCGACATTTTTGGCGTAATTGGTTGAGGTAAGTGATCTCGGTTTTTCATAGTTTCCATTTGCACGTAGAATAGTGGAATCTTCTATTATGCAGTTGGTTCACACAGAATGACGCGAGCGTTGTATGATTTTGCGTCGAAGGTGAAAGTCACTGCGTCAACTCATCTCGTCTGTATGCACCCTTTGCTTCCGATACAACCTGTTCGATGAAAACGACAAATTGAATTAATAAATAGAATGAATGGTTGTCAACGCCTCCGACAGACGGTAGCTCTCTACATAATTCGAGGCGAATTCAGAATGTTGGTTGTACACGTAACTACAGATGCTGGTATGGCTTCGCGGTTTTCAATTCAATGAGTTTTACACAATATTTACTCCTATGTATTGCTTAACTTTTTTTCTTAAATAATTGCATAAAATATTTTGATTTATTTACTCATATTTGATTACACCAAGTGTCATATATCTCGACCGTCTTGTGTCTGCTCTGGTTTTACGCGTGGTTTGGCTAAAAGACGTCCCTTGTCAAGTTGGTTAACCCAATGTTTATGCCTGAAAAGCTTGTAAAATATTGTAACGGCATTGATACGATTTCACTACTTTTTCTTCTTGAAACTTTACTTGATCTACATACGCATATAAAAGACATCAACGAGCTTCGTCGATTTAATATTTAACTTATATTTTTCAATAAAACCGTAAAACCTATTCCGTGATAATTGCAATAAATGTTGATGTTTTCAATGAACATGAACTAAATTGGTTATAAAAAATAATTTTTATAATAAAATCTATAACAACTCTTCGTATCTATAACAACTCTTCGTATAAAATAATATAGTCATTTTATATGTACGTTATCTGTTGAGCAATAAAAAGTTAATTGAGGAACTTTTGTGAGTTCACGTTATCATACTGAGTGAGTCCAGACCAGCGCGCGGCGTCTCTAGAGCTAACTATAGAACTTCAATGTTCTTCATAACACTTTTGCTCTTTTGCATATTCGGCTTTCGCTCTGAAACTTTCTTCTCGCAAACATTTGATTACATTTTGAGCTATTTATTACCTATAAATCTTTTGTTAGCAACGAGATGCATCTTTATTTTTTCTAACACAAGATTAATGAAATCACTGAAGTTGTACCATATTTGAGGCTCTTTGAGAGCTAACACGTTCTACACGTGTTTAAAGAACGAGTTATTATTATAGTTTCTATTTGTTATACGAAATAACTATAAATTATTATTTATTTATTTATTTATTTATTTATTTATTTATTTAGTGTTAGGAGGTCCAACAGCTTGACCACTTATTCTAAAAAAGTACAGCATATCTTAACAGAAAGCCAATTATAGGTCCTCACGGATAGAAAACAGTTCTAGAAGAACAATACAAGAGCTTGAACATTAAATTACAAAACTACGTTAAACATATACATTAAACTGGTGATCAACGACAATACACTATTGAGAAAAGAAAAAAGAAGAAATTGTTTTTAATCTTAATCAACAAAGAAAGCTTTGCTGAGCATCCGTCTTGCAGTGGGTACACTAGTGTTGTACAAATCTAATGCTTCATATTCCCTACTAAGTTTATTAAAATTCCTGGTTGCTCGCTCGAGAAAAGAGTTACGCCTGTAGTTAGTGCTCGCAGCGCATACACTAATGGGTGGGTTATGTCTAAACATCTTGGGAGGGACAGACAGACTAATTTTGCTAATAAGGTCCGGGCTGTCAATCTGGTTGGTCGTTATTTTTAGAAGATAAGACGTATCAGCTATATCCCGACGCATTGACAATGGGAGTAAATGGAACTGTCTGCAAAGTTTAATATAGTTTTCCGATCTATACGGAATCCCTAATCGGAAGCAAAGAAATTTGATAAATTTCATTTGTATTCGCTCAATTCGTATGATGTATTTATGATAACACGGGTTCCAGACTTCAGATCCGTACTCCAATATACTCCTGACATAGGTGCAATAGAGTATTTTTAATGTTTTAGCGTTCTTAAATTCTGTAGAGTTGCGCATCAAAAATCCCAGCATTCTGTAGGCCTTACATACTATGTGATTCACATGCTCTTCAAAAAGCAACTTAGAGTCATGAATCACTCCAAGGTCACGGACAACATTAACTTTTTGAAGATGATGAGATTTAAGGGTGTAAACAGATGGAATGGGAACTGGCTTACGTGTGAATGTCGTAACAGAGCACTTTGAGGGGTTGAGGTCCAGTTTATTAGTAAGGCAATATTCATCTAGACGTTGCAGATCCTGTTGCATTAATTGAATATCTAAGTCGGACATAATTTTCAAAAATATCTTCATATCGTCCGCGTAAAATAAGACTTTGGTATGCATGAAGCACTTTATAATATCGTTGATAAATATTATGAATAGTAAGGGTCCCAGGAGGGATCCTTGAGGTACACCGCTCGGTATGTGTACCCAGCTAGAAATATAATTATTTAACGCAACTGCCTGAGAACGTAATAATAAATAGGATGTGAACCACCGAAGTAAGTCCCCTCTTATGCCCGCACACTGAAGTTTATAGATGAGGATTGCGTGGGCTATCCTGTCAAAGCACTTACTGTAGTCCGTGTAAGCAACGTCCACCTGCGAGCCCTTACCCATGGCACTAGTAAGGTATTCATTAAACATGATGAGATTTGATATAGTAGACCTACCTTTGAGAAACCCATGTTGATACGGTGAAAAAGAATCTTTTAGTGCAGAGTACACCTGATTATAAACTACTTTTTCAAATATTTTAGAAATAATGCACAACTTAGAAATAGGCCTGTAATTCGAGACGTCCGTTTTCGAGCCCTTTTTGTGGACCGGCGTGATGTACGCCATTTTCCACATATGGGGGAATGTACATTCAGACAGGGATTTTTTAAATAAAATTACTAAAGGTACTACTAGAGTTTCCGCACAGTTTTTTAAGACAATTGGATGAATTTTGTCTGGACCTGCTGATTTAGATGTATCTAATTTCTTTAAAATGTTGAGTATTTCGGATTCATCTATACGAACACTACTTATGTCAGAGGTTGTGTCCGAAGGATTCCAGTCATAGTTAATGTCATATAAATTAGCATTGCTATCACTGTTTTGGGAAAGAAATGTAGATAAAAAGTACGAAGAGAATGCCTCACATATTGCTTCACCCCCTGTCACCGTGACATCGTTGTAATTCATATTCCCAGGTATACCTTTAGATTTAGAACGGCTTTTAATATACGACCAAAAATGTTTGGGGTCCTTCACGACCGAGCCCTCAACTGACGCTATGTACTGTTGGTAATAGGTGTTTTCGAGTTTCTTAGATTTATCCCGCAAGTAATTAAATGATTCCAGGTGAGACCGGTTTTTATATATGTTATACTTGGAAAGGTATTTATATTTTTCTTTAATAACTTTTTTGAGTGCTGGCGTGTACCAATTAGGGTAACTCAGATCTCCCACCTGCCTTGTGGGAATATGTTTGTTTAAAATTTCATGAAGATTATTATAAAAATAAGTAACGGCATCCTCTATATTCATATTAGACAGTTTCTTCTTCCAATCTATGCTTTTAATATCATTATTTATTTTTTCATAATTACCTTTGTTATATGCAAATTTAGAATATGTTAGAGTTTTCAAATATGGGAGAATGGCAAAATGTACAGTAATTGTCAGAGGATTATGGTAAGGGTCAGCAGGTACTAAAGGATCGCTACAGTCAGAGACAGATATAAAGTCATTTGATAAAACCAAGTCTAATATTTTTCCAAATTTGTTTGTAACACCATTATATTGTCTTAGGTTATTCACATATAAATTATCAATAAATGAGGTTTCGTCAATGTTGTGTGCATTTGAAGATGTCATATATTTTTCGGCAGAGTGATACGACCACGTGATATTGCTCATGTTAAAGTCACCCAATATGAGAAACTTATCGTGAGGGTGGTGAAGAATAATATCATCCTGTTTTTCTAAAAAGTTACTTAATTGTTGAGAAAAATTATTTCCAAGATTTTGTTTGCATAAGTATAGAATACACATATGTATTTTCATAGGTGTGTGAGAGTTCAAAGGCTTAATCATTAGTGTGAGCCAAAGGTCCTCAGCTGTAGAGTGATATTCAGACCTTGACTTGACATATATATCTCTACGGATTGCGATAAGGACACCACCGCCACGTGTCTGGTCCCTAATATCGTAATTTCTGTCTCGTCTCCACACAGTATACCTAGAATCAAACAATTCTGAGTCCGAGATTCCGTCTAGTAGCCATGTTTCGGTCAGTGCAACTACATCATACGAATTAAGGCAAATATTTCGATAGAAAATACTCGTTTTTGAACGGAGTCCTCGCACATTCTGATAATAGACATTTAGTTTGAGACTTTTGTCATCCATCAGTATGTATATGGGTATTTTGCGATAGAGTGAAGAACAGTGTGATGAACATAGAGCACCAAAACAATTTTAATGCCAGTAGAACAGTTATAGGAAAAGATGCCAAAGATTAGTGTAACCAAGGTACGGATGCTCAGCTTAGTAGGTAAAGTGTAAAAAGTGACGACAGTTGAGACATGGTGCTTATATCTAATTAAAACATAGCAACGAAATCGATAAATACAGGATGAGACACATATTAGATAACTTTGTTTAAATGCTGTTCACTCATGATAATTCGAGCCATGGAGGTATCATTTTTTCTCACGTGAATCTTCCCATACTTCACCCAGACGTAGCTGTAGTTCTTATCCTTCGCTAATTTCTTTACTTTTGTGAGAAGATTTTTCTGCTCTGCATTTAAATGGTCATTAACGTAAATTCTAGATGTTACGTCGCGGTAACCCAAGTCTGCCGCGGCAATTTTCGAGGTTCGCGCGGCCGCCGCAAAGTCTTCCTTCACGTATCTATTTATGAAGCTTACAATAATGGCCTTTTCCTTTGAGTTGTGAAGAGGTACTCGGTATATGTAGTTTATCTGAGTTTTTGGAACAGAAAAATTAATCTTCTCACCGACAGTGTCCAATATGCGAAAGAGATTCTCATCTTTTTTAAAGGGAATGCCCTTGATCTCGATGTTGTTGAGGCGGGACCTTTGATCACTCGAGGATATATCACTGGAGAGACGTTTCACATCACTTTGCAATGCACCCACAGTAGCTTCAAGGTTCTCAAATTCCTTCATCTTGGTCTCCAAGTAGTTGAGTCTACTGGAGTATTCATCTAGTTTGTTGCATAAGAATTCATTGGATGTTTTAAGTTCTGAGACCTCTTCTCTGAGGCTCTTAACATCAGACATAAGAGATGGTAGGCCCCTCAATTGCATTTTCACATCCCTTAGCTCGTTCAGAATAATGTCCAGCGAGGCAGGTTCAGGGCTGATTGCTGTTTGAGGGGGACGGGGGGACAGGGTTTTGCATGAGGGGCACCTCCAGGTCGCTCGACGCTCAGTGCCCAGCTTCCTCCAGCCTGACTCCGTGATCCCGGCACATCCAAAGTCCAGGTGCCCTTTACAGGAGGCACATTGCACACCGTCATTGAACATTGCTCCACACTTAACACAATTCATTGTATTACAATAATAAATACTAGCTTCTTGGTAGCACTAGATGGTATATTTTGGTAGAAATTATGCTTTAAATAATGGCAACACTTTCCGGTGATAGGTTGCAATTACATCAAAGTCAAATACTGCAAACTTGTCAGATGTCTCCTTGAGTTTGACAGATGTCAATGGTAAAAACATTAACCAATTGAGGGTAGCACTTTATCTCGACGAGTGTCAAATAGACGTATTTTACAGTGTTTTCAGTGTTAATTCAGGGATTATACTTTACACCAACTTAAGCACAACACTATTAAGTATTAATACACACTATTTACACAAGTTCAACAAGGTGGGGGCACTATTTCCAGAGTTATTATTGTTAATTTCAAGCACAGTATTGCTCGTATCCGAGGAATTGACATTACCCATAATCTATAACATTACCCATTATTAAGAGTACACTTGTCATTTATTATCAGGATGTGGCCAAACACGTTTCTGACTAAAAAATGTTCTATATAGTAATCTGTGTATATGAAATATGTTTACAGATTAGTATCAAATCATGTGTCTCATCTCCATTATACTATGTAGTTTCAAAAATACATAGTTTAAATACAGCGGCATAATAAATAAATAAATATACCCGGACAAATTCACACACAGTTAATTAGATCCAAACTAAGCTTGTAATATGGATTCTAACTAACTGATACTACTAAATATACTTACAAATACTAAATAGTAAAAAAAATATATAATTGACATCCAGACGTCGTCGCCAAGAACTATGTCTTCTCGTATTGTTGACTCCGACTGGGAATCGAACCCGCAACCCCCGATTCAGTACTCTGACTACTCCTGTGCCAACGGGCTTGTTAAAACAACGATTAATAACAATATTTGCCTGACATAATTTTGTTATTTATATCTATAATCAAAATCTTGTTATTTATATCTAGCCCATAAAGGTCGTCAAATACATCACTAAAATATTGAAATTAACTATTGAAGACTACAATAAAGGTCTAGATTTTTGTCGTTAAGTAATACTAATAGTGTTATTAATTTTAATAGTGTCTTCCTTATTATCATAAATTAACTTTATCATTGGGAATTTATTTTATTGGGTTTTTAATCACGACTCAAATCGAGGTACCATTTGCATGGAATTTATGAATACGTATCAAACAAGTATTTCATGTTGAGTTTGGTAGTATTTACCCAACGTTCATGGATTTATGGAGTATTTTTGTACTTTTTCGTTACTTTTATTAGTTACCTAAAATCATTTCATAAATAACCTTAAAAATAATACCTACCTTAAAACTGAAAAAATGCATGTTGACATTTTGGACTGCATTTTGGTTGTATCATTACAACGTAATACAAAGTGATAAAACGGACAGAAAAATACATAAATGTGTGAATGCAAGTGACATGAGCGCGCGTTGATGTCTTTTGTATCGAATATAAAAGATAGCTATTATAATGTTTGACATTTGCCTTGAAACTTTGTTCGGTTATTTAAATAATATTATAACTGAATGCAATGTGTTTCAATGTTTTATGAACATAGTTTTATACTATATATAATCTTGCTCTATTCATAGGTTAACTCTTGTTTATTAGTTTACAATAGAATTATGGAACATGCATACTTTTAAAATATTGGTCCGATAGTCTAGTATTACATTGTAGTTCAATGATTACTATGATAGTAATGAATAACTCCAATAATAATAACAACGAAACATTCATATCCGTGTCAGTTTATTTGTATCGCCATATAACAAACTCGTCTCGAGTAAACTATAAAAAATAAGGACACTTACCTATAAAAACTTTACTCGGAAACTCCATTGGAACAATAATAATATAGTGTCAGTGGTAAAGTGGAACAAGGAACTCTCGTAGTGGTGACTGGTACGTTGAACCTCACCCGCGGGTGTGTGAGTGAGCCCCCACACACACACAGCGGCACGCACACCGCCGCACGCGTACCGCACGCTGTGCGCACACGCCGCTACACGTGTGTTGGTTCCACTAATAAACGTGTATTCTTACATTAATCTGAATCATGGTGTGATAGTACGTGAGGTATGTTCCATCGAACTCGCGCAACTACTCAGCGCATTGTAGACACATTCATGAACTTATTTGTTCATGCTTGTTATGTAAATAATTGGAATCTAACGCGGTGTATTACTGATGATGAGTATTCTCGCGGTAGTCGTAGGAGTTGGCTTATCTAAACATAAAAACGTCACTAAACTATTCATATACATAATACACCGTTTTGTTCAAACAGATTTCCACAAAAAATGACAAAATAATAATCTATGTTTAACGAACAGTCGATGTTGGTGTGATTGATAAGCTGTTAAAAATGGTTGTGTCGGAGTATGTGGTCAAAGCTCGCGGGCGCGCAGGCTGTTGCCGCAATCGGCCGCGTCGTGCCGCGCCGCGGCGGCCGCGCGTCCTTGCGCGCAGCCGGCTTGCTCAACGCACATACCGCTATATTAGCCTCATCGCATTAAAAGCTTTTTACTGTGCATATAAAAATAAAAACAAAATGCAATTAAATACACTGATAATTGGTAATGGTGCGAGGGCTCTATCACTGATCGCTGACCTTTATCGATACCATTTCGAAATTGATTGTAACAGTTAACGAGTTCGTGGAAGTTTTCGGTTTCGTATGTTCGCCAATTACAAAACGTTAATTATAATAATGTGCGCTCCAGATATTGTCCTTTACACTCGAATATATGCGCCGCTCTTCATTGTTGTTAAGTAATAATTATGTATTAGTGTTATAGACTAAACGCCAAACGTAAGCAGCACACTTTTAAAATCGCGATTTCTCCTAAACTACGGACATTAGAATTTGAACTAAAAAGCTGTTTATAAACAATTTCAATATCTTTATTTTAAACTATTGTTTTAAATACCTTTTAAAAGTGTGCTACTTACTTTTGGCGTTCAGTATATTTTATCTTGTGAGAAAAAATACTTAAAAAACGTTATAGCCCCAAGTTTGGATTAAATATTTATTTGACTATCAGCTTACATTTCTACAATGTTGATCAAGTTTTGGACCAAGTAGTTATATAAATACATATTATCATTGTTATCTAAAATAACAATATATTTGAGTAGCATTACCTTGACTAATAATAATTGTCTTTTAGTGGTACAGTACATACAATATTGAACAAGTAATAATGAATGTCATTGTTCAACTTATAATATTGCGCAAGGTCACAAACCCAATTTATAGATAAATGTTACGATTGACGTAACAAAAGCACGATTATAATTCGATTATTTAATCAGTTTATTCAATAACTTGTTTCCAATATAATTCCAATTGACTAATGATTTTCATGGTATCCAATTGTGAACCAAGTTTTATTAATAAATATGATTTATAAAAAATATTTTAAGAAGCAATATGAAGCTTCTGTTTTAACTAAGATAAATGTGCTTAGAGAATAGATAAAAAAATAATGATGAATTTATTGGTATAAATGATTAATGAAACAACTTGATATAACTTTCGGTATATATTGTACGAGTATTCTTAGAAAGTCTAGGTAGTGTGACATTTTGTCATATTCAACTCTTACGTTTATAATGTAGAGTTGTTTTAAAGTAATGTTTCTCAAGATCATGTTCCGTCAACAAGTTGTAATTCTACCAGCAACTTGAATTTAAGTAATCTATCTAAATTCTGTAATATCCGTTAGGACTAATCCGTCGAACACATGTGTAGTGCGCACACTGGCGTGCAGTAGGCAGTGGGCGTTAGTGAGTGATGCACACATAGAAAAATGAAGTACTAATAGCAGGGAGCACACGTGCGCAGAGCGAGTGCGGAACGAGTTCGAGCGACCTGTTGCGCCCGCGCAAGAAAGAACTCAGCCAAGGACGCCGGCGTAACGGTGTCCGCGCGTCGGCCGGTCCCGCTACGCGCCGGGACCGGGACCCGCGCCCGGGACCTGCGCTCGCACCTGCCCGCGCACATCGCACATGGGGCACATCTCATAATATTATTGTTGACCATTCCATGCATTTTGCACTTCATTCAATACATATGTATCTGTGAGCGACGATCATTATTTCAAATATATCATTTGTTAACGTTACCATGAGTTAAACTCTAACAGCCTTATTACAAAAAACTAAATAGACCTTGGTTTAAACCTGTACTATCAAGTCCAGGCTTATCTGCAGAACCATGGTCTAAATTTGTTCGTATTACAAAACTTTATAAAACCGTGGTCTTCTTAGTACCGTCATTTGAACCATTGTTTAGCTAATAACCACAGATTAATACAAGTATCATTCTTCATCATGATGTCATTCTATTGCAACGTTCCGTATCCCCAGAAAACAAAAAGTTTTGATAATACGCTAATGATTATGGAGTACTATAAATATTGAGACCTGCTTATTTTACATGGATATAAACATTATTTAGTTATTTCGTCGATTGCAGTTTTGTTTAGGTTTAAAAGCATATTTCTTAGTGTCGTATCATTTCTCAAAATATATCTAAGTACGTGTATCGAAACGTTACATTTTCGCGCGCGTTATTTGAAACCATAGTAACACAAAACCATTGCTAGGTAAACAAAGCACAAAAGTCATAAAATTGCCTATACTCGGAATTTTTATTAGATTCCAGATTTGACATTAGCTACTGTCATTTTGTCAAATAATGATACCACATATAATAGTGTAGTGTAGTGATACGAATATCTTATTTCATTGCGAATCGATATTTTGTATCCGAGATGTATCCGATGTATTTTCTCATTGTTTTTTACTTATTATTAAACTAGATTATATCAGATTTTTTTTGACACCAATATATAATTACTTGGAATGAACAGTCTAGCACATTAACCAAAACATACAACGTTTTTTTTCTGTTATATTTGTCATGTTCCTTCATGATCACATTTTTTTATTTATTTCACACACAATTATAAAAGAAAAGTCTCAGATCGTTAATTAATCGTCAAAACTAAATTATCGGTTCAGAAATATTTAATTTCCTGATATACTTAGTTTACGAGAGTAAAATTATAAACGAGAAGAATCGATCCGGAAATATTCCATTTCCATATCGAATAATTTCGCAACGTCACTATTTAGTATTTGTCATAATGTTGCAACACTGAAATTGTCAAATCTGGAATCTAATTAAAATTTTTAGTATAGCTCTTCGTTTTATTAATTGTTTAATTGGTACTTGGTTTATTAATTTGAATAATTTGTGATGGACCAACAAAAAAGAAAACGATCTGAGAATTGGACTGCCGAGGAAAGTGGAGCACCAGTTTAATATTAGAATTGCCGAATTAAAAATTAAAAAACTAGAACTATAAATAAAATTATTACAAAAAAAGGATTTAGATTAATTTATTAGAATAATTTAATATTACATTTTTTTAATTTAAGGTTTAAAATATATTATTTTAATTAAAAGTGTCTTTCAATGAATTGCCGTCTGAATGAATCTTCTTATATTTCCACGTACATTGTTTTCCACTGGTAAAACTACTGCTGCAGGTGTTTGTGTGTTGGCTTCATTGTTATCAAACCCACTATGAAACACACTTTCCTTCATATCTATGGCAATATTGTGCAATACAGCACATGCTACAATTGTTGTTTTTGCAGTTTCAATGTAGCGCATCTTAATAAACAGCGGAACTTCTGCTTCCACAGCCCAAACCATCTTTCCACTGTATTTCTGGTGCTAATGTGAGCATTGTTGTACCGCTCCTCTTGAGGTGTTGCAGTATGTAGTAATGAAGCCCAGCTTCGTAATGCGCAACACACTTGTATTTCGGGAGACACAGAGCATCCTCGAGCATCTCTAGTTAAATCTTCTCTTACTAAGGCCACTATTTTCATTGCATAACGTTTATTAAACCTATACTTTTGCCTGAAATCTTCACCGGATAATTTGATGATGGGATTGACTCAAACACGATTTCTGTTGTGTCGGCGTGGCACTTCCAACAACTCAGCAGCTTCAATATCCTCAATATCAATTAAATCGATCATGTTAATATCCATTTTCAAGTTAAAACAACACAACACAATGAAAAAGATGATTTGATTTATACTAAAAGAGAACTTTGACAACACCTTTGACAATTTTGACATAGGTATCCGATTTAGACCATCGCTAAACTAGGGGTCGCCGAGGTTTAGCGTTAAACCATAATTTAGTCAATGGTTTATCGCAAAACCATGATTTGTAATACCATTTTTGTTTAGACCATGGTTTAAAGAAGTTTAAACCAGGGTTTTTAGATAAACCGCTTTTTGTAATAAGGCTGTAAGTATTTAAATCACTTGTTTCGTTGCCAGAAATTAAATAGGTACATAACAAATGCAGTTCTTAATTATCTTTAAATTAAAATATTTAAACATAATGAAACATGACACTGTAAGATTCACATTGCACTTGTTTGTTTAAACCCGTGTTTGACTGGCCTAAATTAAATATAATATTCTTAAGAAAATTTGGATTTAAGTTCCTTCATTCGGCCATCGACCCTATAAACCTTGATTTTGTTTCTCATTCACGCTCCTTCGATTTAGGTAGTTTCGTCTCACAGTCACGAAAACCGCTGTTCTGTCTTTATTATGTTCCATTACGACCAAGAACAATAAGTATTCGACGACAGGAGCCGATTCCTATATCTATTTTCTTCATGCTAGCTCAGCGCGGCCTGCATCAGAGCGAGACAACTAGAGTTTGGAGCAGCCGATCGAAAATAAATGTTTCGGATTCCTATTGGGCCGTTCGTGCCGAGAGCTTAAAGATGGCCACTCGAAGACTGTTTTCTCGTTACGATAACCTAATTTTGTTCCATTACGTCGGTAGTTGTTCTGCTTAAATTTCAATAAAGCAACTCCATTAAGTTCGAATGTCAGGAGGTAAAGCGAGTAAAAAGACACCGACCTCGCAAGCGCATGTTCGCACGCCGCGGCCCTCCCCTCCCGCCCCGCGACGCGTCACCCCTCCCCCCGCCCTCTAGTCCACTGCGCGGGTGATTCAACTTAGTTTGTTCGGAAATATTGAAGGTTTGCCGGACGTCTACTGACACGGAACTACCTTCGATTCATGCGTATTTCCAGGTATTATTTTAATGAATACAGATACTGTTACATATGTAGAGCAATAAATAGATACTTAACAACTCTACTTGTTTTTGTTATAAGAAGTTTGAAATTGTTTTTCTATTTCATTCTACACATTATATATTCTTATTAACCAATTCATTTGCTGTTGTACCAACAAAGACGATTGCACATTCCATAAACTCGTCGTTCGGCGAACATTGATACAAAAGACATCAACGCGCGACATTGCGCTCTGCGCTGCCGTTACCAACATATTAATATATAATACACTTATTTCTTACTTTTATGGGTTATAAAAATACAAATAATAAATGAGGATTGTAAAACAGAATAATTAAATATGTAAATATAAATGTGAACACAATAAAAGTTAATAAAATATTATAATCCTTAACAGCTAAAGTCACTTTCTCTTAGCATAAAGTATGCGAATCATGTGATTCCGTGTTTATGATGAGAATTTTTGTGTTCAAAACAAAGTAAAAATACCTTTAAAGAAAGCATTGCTAAAGAGTAAATTAAACAGTTGGATTAACCAAACAAAACAACTAAAAACATCAATGAAACATAGTAAAGAAACTCTAACACTCTCTCACTCAAGTAGAAACTACACATGACCAAGATAAAGAGGCGATGAAAGAATTAAGAGTGTTATTCAGGAAATGCGGTGTTTATTTTTTTTATCAAAGTGCTACTAGACATTTGAGAAAGGTTT
Source organism: Cyclophora punctaria (assembly GCA_951394245.1). Classification (NCBI taxonomy): domain Eukaryota; kingdom Metazoa; phylum Arthropoda; class Insecta; order Lepidoptera; family Geometridae; genus Cyclophora; species Cyclophora punctaria. The sequence goes on from OX596171.1 coordinate 6,178,902, forward strand.
CCTAAGTTCAATCGCCAGGTCAGATGAATCACGTGTTTTCTAATCATGGATTAAAAGTGACTTCTACTGGTTTAAGGCACTTGCGTATCTTTGTACATATATTTCTCGTAGCAAAAAATATAAACCTGTAATATAAATAGACTAATAATGCCCGTTTCCATAAGTATTTCGGAATAAAAACTGTATGTTTTTCCAGACGTTAATCTATCTTTGTATCAATTTTCATTATGTAGTTTTTGTATGAAGCATACATTCCAACATCCATCCATCCATCTACCTATCCATATTTTCACTAACTTTCGCATTAATTTCAATAATATGTGATACATGTTCAAACAATGTTTATGGATAATTTGAAATTGATTGATTGGACTAAGAAAGTTTCAGGTATCTACGATCAGCGTTTTATAGCTTTTTTTAGCGTATCTACGGGCTTTGTGTTAATCCATCAGTCATAGGACGCAGTCTATCACATTAAAAAAAAAATTCGTAATACTATGAATAATATGGATTAATATTTATTTTAAATATTACATAAATCTTTGAATTTGTGCCGGTATCAAATGAGTACTACCATGTCTAAAAGCTAATTGAAGCTTCCATTAAACATGAATAATTTGGAAACAACAGCAAGTTCATTATTCAGTGGTAGTCATCGCATATAATTTCATTAAATAACATGTCGCGCAAATGTTGTTTGTGTTAGCAAAACTAGTTGCATTAACTATGCAAGAGCTCATAACATTTAATTTAAAATGTTTCCTAATATTAATAACGCACCGTTCACACATAAATAATACTTTATGTTACGACGTTATGTTTCTCAAAAAAAATATTTGCGATCTTGTTCTGATAAGTGGAAAGTGTCAGACAAAAGATTAATAGTTGTGTTTGAATTTAGAGCGAAGCTGGTGCTGCGTTCAATCTTTAGTCATTGTTCAACAAATTAATCACCAGTGAAACTGTGTTATTATTAATGAAAATACAACTTTATGGCTTGTTACTTTTTGTATAACGTTCAATTGAGATACTAAAGTTTTTTTTGAATTATTCTTTACAGAAAAAATCATTTTGTAATATCGTGTTTTGTTTTATATGAATTTTTGCTAGTTTCTATTAGTAAAACCAATAAAAGTTACAATGCACATTAAATCTTTAATGTTTGTCAGTTAATTAAGATTAGTTAATATTTATTACTGAACACATAAACCTAGTGCCTTTTGTAGTAATCCAATTTTGTAAACGTACTCGTATTATTTCGATTTGTTAACATAAGTGCAGCATGCACGTACTCGGAATATCCATATTGTAAATAGGTACCGATATTATTTGTAAATGTCAGCTATTAGGTCTCAGCGAGATGAACGCAGTTTTATGTGGCCGTATCTTTAGAGCACATTTTGTTAAGTGTAATCCATTAACGATTTACTGGGAATTGGTTGAGTTTCGCAAACATGATTGCTTCGAGCTCGAACATTATATCTCGAGCGGCCGTGTCTAATTTATCACAGAACGTACATCAAATTCGGTACTAAACTTTGAAACCTACTGCAGGTTGGAAGTCAACCTCGACGCATAAATAACATGTTCTCACTTCCCGAGATTGAGTACTTCGCACACTAGAGATTTGATATCATGATCGTCTGCTTGAATAACAAGACATGACAAGTAATAAGCCAAGTTAATAAAGAACTTGGTTTTTATATCTCAATAAATAACTGCACGTTATGTGATCACTATTTTAATCACTTTCTAATTAAGCTTTCATTTAAAGCAATAAAATGATGTCTTTGTTCAGAAATAAAGGCTTTTGTTTCTTTACGAAACATTTTGTTAAATCAACGTTGTAACAGAAATAGCCTCAAATGATGGCCGCAAGTTAATAGATGAAAACGTGAGGTTTTAAGATTACATTGTGCAGGTATTAAAAATTGTAATGATAATGCTAATGATTTGTTTAACTCTGGTCATCCGTGTTATTGCAAAATATTATAGGATTATTTATGTTAGTTACCAGATCAAATATGTCAATGTTAATATTGTAAGTGCCTGGGTGTATGTTTGATATTATGAATGGTGCATAACGTTACGTGCACATTAGCCCGATGTGATCGGTGGCCGCCCGACCCGGCACGACTCGCATCGCATATCGATTACGATTGCCGGTTAAGTGAGAGTGCACATTATGGCAAATCGCTCGATCATCTCCACACACCAACTGCCTACGTTATTTACATAAACGTGTGACTTTTACATTCATTTATATTATACCTATAACGAGTTAAAATATTTGTTGATACATTTCTTTGTTAATTAACTTGCTATTACCGTTTTAATGTGTAAAATATAAATATAATTTTCTTTTAACTTAGTTATTCATTAAACTTATTAAAAACCTTAAATGTATTAATGAATGAAATAAATATCGCGATAAAATTATTTTTGTTAATTTTAAAAACGCGTTATAGTTAAATCAAGGTTGGAGTATGCGGTTTCTGATCGTTTAAATGTCAATATATGGAGCACTTTAAAGGAAAGTTATAAAACAAAAATTGTTTTCACTTAAAACCCGACTCAAATTACCTTGATAAACGGCACCAAGGAATGAACCCTTCAATTAAAATTTACAATTCCGGTTTATCCACAAGTGGAGACAAGTTCTTGTTTTTTCGTATAAATTATAATTTGGCTACTCCGGTATATGTATTAAAATTGCAGTTCGTATTAATATCACGCATTGCAATTAAATAGGTATTGGTTTCTTATTTTATAAGAATTAACCCAATCTAAAATAGAAATTCTAAATAAGGAAGTAGATTATTCCTTCAAACAGTTTTCCAATCTCAAATTGAACTATAAAATAAAGGTACTCAGTGATAATACATTAATAATGGTCTTTGTAAGTTTGTACGAAAGTATTTTACGGTAAATACGTATTGCACAAAGTTGTTAAAAGTACATAAAATGTTACAATATATTGAAACCTATTAACTGCCGATAATTTCATTACTTTCACTTCGATTCCCGACATAACAAGTGTGATTTTGATGGGTTTGTTAGATATCTATATTTCAAGAAAGAAACGCTTGGTTCCAATTAAATGGAGGCAATCGTCTGAATAACGATCTCGAATATATATTTAAATTGCAAAGCAGCTCGTCGCTCACATCCCCGCGCGGCCGGATTCAGCTCCTCGTCACTTGACGACTCTTAATTGGCGAGAATGTCCGGTGTTTTTCGAGGCAGCAGAGCCATGGGACCGACTTAACATTTGCTCTCTCGAATACACCAAATGATTCACAATAGAATAGGTGCATGTTATAAACGTCAGTGTTGAAGGCGCACTAAATCTCGTGGAACAGATCTATGTTAATCGATAGAACATTAACAACGGTGCGTCGGTAATGGTCAGTCCTGACGGAGCTCAAGGCTGCGCGGTGAAAGGATTCCTCGAGAATCTGGATCATCCTAGGATCCGCAACCGTCGCCTCGACGACCATATAAATAACGATATTACTCCTCATAAATATCATTCTCTGTAAATTCTATTGCAATATCTATTCAAACTTTTGTTGGTTCGTCACGTACCGAACACCGTTTTATTGGACAGTTATCATGAATCGCAGAGACTTTAATACTTCCTATTTGCTAAATAACAACAAAGTAGATACCTAGTCATTACATGTACCGATAAAATATATCGTAAAATTACATCTCGCGTAACTTTCGCAATGTTAGTTTATTGAATAAAGATAGGTGTTCTCCCACGCAGTCGCAGAAAACGTATTTGCCCAGAAGTGATTCCTGTGAATTATAATTATAGGGCGATCGTCGGTTGTAGAACACGGCATCGCATCGACAGCGGGTGCGCGGTGCGCTCACCGCGGACTATGCAAATGATGTTAAACTGCAGCGTTACGACACCGCACTCGGCCGATACACGAGATAATACCTATAAATAAGGACAAACTATTAACGGTAAACTAAATTGATGTGAGATCACGACTTGAAAATTATTAACCTGAAGTCATTTGCACTGCGAAAACAACTAAAATATATAAAGTAACTACAGGTACCTATCGTATTCTTAGTTATTGATTTTGATGTGATGAATCATTCCGATGTACAAGTCGGATGATAAAACTTCAATAACCTGATGTGAAAAAATTATATAGTAGACAAGTTTACAAGTAGACATTATGTACAGAGGTATTCCAAGCATCAAGTTCATGTCCAAGTTTTCCTTACATGATTCCACACATTTTCTTTTCTAGTTGTAATTTATAAAATCTCGATATTGGACTAAGCATTGAAGTATGTTAATCGTTCTATAAATGACTTATCGACTTATTAGTCGTGAGTAATGTAAATATGTAATATGTGAATGTTTATAAATAGGATCTAGTATGTTTTATTAGCTTACTACGGTACGGTACTAATTACATGATACTGATTTACGACTATATACGCCAAAGGTTATGCTATCTCCTTATGAAAGTTCAGTACATTAAGTATGACTATTTGTAGAACACATATGTATGTGGTTCTAATAAATATGTGTGGAAATAATATTGTTGTAATGTTTACTAATCTATACACCTAAAATCTATGAAAAATATGTATTATTTAATAAATAAATATACAAACAAGTGGTATATTAATGGTGATTTTAAGCTATTTTTAAATTCACTTAAATTCGCTTAGAACTGTATATTATACTCATGTAAGCCTACACTCTCAGTATACCTACATATCATAGTTTATCACTGATGTATGAATTGTAACCAAATATTTTCCTTGGAATTTAGTCCAAGCCAACTTTATGATATTGTTTTATCACATTATCCGTATAAAGATACAGTAATATCCTAAAACAGCGACTCTACTTCCACAATTGGCAAAAGCTAGATTATCTTTATTCGTGCACGTAGCGAACATAATCCTTAACATGTTTTGTAATACTTTGAATTTGTAAATAACACTTGAAATATCGGCATCATAAGCTCTGTGATTCATTCCGGCATGTTTTATGTTTTTAACAGACTTCATTAATTAGCAGCGGTATCTCTGTATAATTACTGGTTTTGTTCTCTTATATTGTTGTGTAGATATTGCGGTATAATAACTTTATTATACCTAATACATATTCTTACAATAACCTATGAATTCGTAGAAATATATCTTCTAATGTTTAAGTATTTATGTAGCAACTCTATAGTTTAACTTTCCTACAGTAACTTACATGGTCGCCGGAATAACAATTTTATTTATGATTTCTAGATTTTCTATGACCTAAGTAATGTTCGTCTAAATAATGTCTCTGACTTTTATGTCGCTTTTTGTTTTATGTTCCTATTGATTTGTAATTAGTGCGTCTCGAAGTTAACTTTATTATTGACCGACATTAATTTGCTGTTGAGTACATAATTCAGTAATAAAAATTTTCAACATCGAATAATTACACTTTTAATGTTTAAATTGTGGTTTACGTCGGATATTGAATGTTGACACTTTATGAAGTACCTATATTGTACGTTACTTATGATAATTGCAGATGTTCGTACGTACATATTTTGTGTAGAATGTTCATTCTATTCAATTTCAAATAAATTCTTTGTCTGTAGACAAGAAGTCTTCAATCGTAGCGTTGACCTCCATTGTCTCAAACAATCACACTCGTTCATTCCTCAAAGGTTCCAATGAAGTAGGTATTTTTCAGGCAATTTATACTGAATGGGTGAAAATCTCGGTTATAAATTTCGGCCACATAATTACCCAGCATTGTTTGCAGCAAAACGTTACTTTAATTGGTAATAACACCAACTCCATGTAAGTAAATAATTTTGCTACAGTATTTACATGATTATATTAAACAGTTTTTTGTTGGATTGAGTAATCAAGAGGAGTTTAATGGGCGGGGTTGTGATACTGGGAACTGTGCTCAGAGCTCGCGGCTCGTTTCTGGTTTTAAAATAAACTGATACAGTTTTTTCACCCACGATTCTTATTGAGTTTATACGTACACCTTAAAATAACAGTGATTAAACACCATAAGAGTGAAGGTACGAAGTTCGCACGAAACGAGAGCGAACCGGATCCAAATCAAGGGAGCGTTTTCTGTAACTGGAGCAGGCGGCCGGCTCGAATATCGCCCCTTATGTCGATAATAAGATTTTCTTTTGAACACCGTAGCGTTGCAGTTTCTCTTTTTTGTAAATGCACCTAATGTAGGGCAATCTTGGCATTTCGAAACATTGTGATTGACGCATATCGGGCATTTACATGTCTAGTACACGAGTACACGATATCGGACTTTCATATTTACATACATTTCGGTATTTGGCTTGCGTACGTGATCATCTCCCATCGATTTTTCATAAGTTGTATTTCCTTCAATGTGGGTTTAACAAGTACCCAATTAAGGAATGATTAATATATCCTCTGTTCGTTATATTTCATTAAAAGAATCAAAATGCAAATCTTAAAATGTAGTTTATTTAAATACTAGTTCAGGAATGTTTTATAATATTTGCATTAATTCTAGCTTTTGACACCTATGAAATACATAAAAAATCCATTAAATGCAGTGCCTCTTGTCGTACCATATAGGTAGAGGTATTTTTAAATAGGTCGAAGCGGTCACAGTTGTATTAATTTGGTGTATATTATAGTAAACCTGCGGAACTGGAATTGTACGTGCCACACCCGTTAGTGCTGCGATCAGCTATTTATATACCTAACGTTTAAAAAATAATATTATGAATTCCGCATCTAGTGTGTCTGTGCTTACATACTCTACACACATTATTATTCTGTTTATATTTACGTTATAATAAATATTATCTCTGAACATTAAGTAAGTTTATCGCTTTCAACATCATGTATTATACGTTTGCTATGACCAGGTATTAGACAATTTTCTATATAAAAGTCAAATGTATGTAAATCACGTCACGTTTTACTCCTGAAGCAGGTAACAGTGGCCGGTAGAAAATTATTAAAATTCAGTTACGTCAAGTAAATCATTCAGACATGGATACATTTGCACGGAGAATTGTGTGTAACAAATGGAGGCACTAGAATAAAGCTCCATTTCGTGGGAAATTCGTGTCGCTAACAACCACCAGTCGGTGTTATAAACAAGCGGTGTTGTGAGCGCGCGCGCATACCGCGTGCAGCGCGTAATCCGCGCCGCTCTGTCACGAGAAGATTGTGCATCCTTGCGTAGGCAAAGTCTCCAAGTGCCATAAATCGGGCTGTAAACCACAATTGACCTGCATCACTATTTATAATGGCCGCGTGTTCGGCTGCACTACCAACATGTTTATTAGGATCTATCTCACTAAATTGAATGGACTAGTTTTAAACATAATTACAGTAAACTATAATTAAATTGCAAATGTGATTGCATTTTATTAGATTCATACGTTAGATTATATCTTTAATGATGATCCGAGATTTTGTGTTAATTATATCTGACATTGATTTAAATATTTTAACTTGTGATATTATTGATAGATTCTTCTAAGATTTGTATGAGTAATTAAATCACCTGTATCTGGGTCGCGATGATATAGGTATTTTACATTAATCGCTAATAGACAAATTATATTTGAAAGTTCATTGGAATATTCAAACATTTATAATGATGGCAATTTCTCTAAGCTTTTTCTCATCAAGCCCTTTAATTGCATTAACCGCAATTAACCGCATGTCATTCGAATTATTCGAGAGATCCAAGATGCGAGAGAGGTGTAAACTATTACAAGTTATTATAATTTTCACTTTTACTATCTTGGATAATGTAAATCTGGTATAAAATTGCAACAGGTGCATGGTTTGCGAGATCAAAGGCTGATCGAAGCGAGCGGTCATCTTCAGTGAAATGTCAGAGGTAGCCTCGACTCCGCGCCGCACTCGGCGCCTGGTATGCGCGACTCCGCGCCGTATATGGCGCTCACAAGATTCCAACCGCTATGAAATAGATCACCGACTCATTTACATGTGTCATGGAAAGCTTACGGCATTACATTTACATATAATATAAATCTTGTAACTAATCCCGAATTTATTCAAGATATTCGAAACACAGGTTTCGTACCAGCTTCTAAAGATTCTGTTACCTTCAATTGGCTTTGATTGTCCAGTTATTTGGATGTAAATAAATACAGCGCAATTTGTAGACATCATTCGATGGCTCTCAAAGATAAAGTCGAGCATTGTAGTTGCGATATTGAGGCCGTTTACTTCACGTTAATTAAAGATAACGAGTTAAATCTGTACTGAGTTCCGATACAGTTAAGTATTATGTTTGTCGGGAGATCTCGAGCGATAATTTTTTCAATTTTTTTTGCAATAACTTTTTTGTTTTTCAATCGATGTCATTTTAAAATGTGATGTTGTCATTTTAAAATGTGATGTTGTCATTTTTTAGTGATTGTTGAGAAATGATTGTTGGTGAGTAACAATGAGTGGTATAATGAGTGGATACAAAGTAATAGCGATCATGACACAGTCGTGATCCAATTGGCGAGTCGTCGCGGCGGGAGCGCAGCGCGCGGTGCGCGGCCCGTCCGCTCGTGGCGCAACCGCTCGTTAACCCACATGCGCCCGCGCTGCGACCGCCGCACTGCACCACACACTAGTCACTAGACTGTATTCTTCACACCGCACCAAACCGCACCACAACGCACCACACAGCACCACACCGCACCGCACCGCACCACACTGCAGCACACTGCACCACACAGCACTGCACTGCAATACAACGTCTGTACCAGCCAGAATACATCTGCAACTCCGTACCAATCATCTTTTCATACGTTACTTCAGTTATACATATTATTAAAATTAAATCCCTTCCTATTTTGTCAATCAATGACAATCTAATTTTGAGTCTTGAACAAAAATAAAATTAGAAACCAAAAGTAAATGTAATCGTCATGAAATATAAAAAGTTTTGCGGTTAGATTTGAGCTTAGATCAAATCAATCACTGTAATAGTGGATTTTATGAAGTAACGAATGTAAAGCAATTATTGACTGAGAAATACTTGCCACTGCAGTAATTGCAAATTGCAAGCACCTTCCAATAATACACGTATTTACTTTAGAATCGTAATACACTAAATCATTTTTTTAATAAACAAAATATGCTTTAATATATAGGGAGGTAGTTTGAACGCTCTAATATGTGAAGCCCTCTATTAAAGAAAGATCATATATTATGTGACTTTTATAGAACATTTTCCAAGGGAAGGAGTAAAACGCGCTTCAAACCGGGGAGAACATTGCTAGTGTATTTACTTACCATATACTTTACTAATACCACGTTAAGTTACACAACAAATTCAATCATATGTCTGATTAGATTTAATATTTTACGATCATCTAAAACGAATTCCTGGTAAATTATTTACTTGAACGGAACTAGCGCTCTGTTTAATAAATACTAGCCATGCCCCGCGGTTTTACCCACGTTGTGCCCGTTTCCATGGGAATTTCGGGATGAAAAATAGCCTATAACCTTCCGATTGAATGTGTCCTATCTATTAAAAAAATATTTAAGTCGGACTGATAATTCCAGTGATTAGCTCGAACATACATACATACAAACAAATAAACTTACTTCGTTGTAATATAAGTATAGTTAAATTGGTGTAGGTATTTAACTACAAACTTTTCCTGATGTTTTCTAGTTGTAGAGTAGTAGTATAGGTTGTAATAGTTTGACAATTTTATATCGTTTACATAGCTAGACAATACAAATAATTACCTAGCCTCGGTATCTTAGGTGTAATTCGCACAAATTGTCAGACAGAAAAACTAAAAACATATCGTTGCAACCTCCCACTACAGACTGTATATATTAAAGTCATAGTTACCACCTCTCTCGCTACAACTTGGTGGTTGCTGTCTAAAGGTCAAGTAACTTTTAATGAACCTACCGGAATGGTTTAAATATAGTTTGAATATGAGTTTAATCGTATATTTATTTGTGATTACACGAGCGCGAAGCGGCTTTCTCCAACTGTTTAGTTATTTGCATGTGTAAAAACGCTAATGAAAGTTTACTCTGCGGTTAAGCCCTCGATATTAGCCAAAAATATTATGGTCCGTATCGTGTACTCGCCAATATGAAGTAAATATTATTTGGTCAAGTATCAACCCGTTGCCATTGTATCAGCTGTCAGGTGTAGGTAACCCAATACAAGTGTTTCGGTTCCTCGCGCTTGCTCCAATTCATCGTGTCGTTTGACAGACCTTTCTCATTTTACGTTTAGGTATACCGTGTACGTAACAACATGGAAATAAACTCGTAACATATACATTATAATTATATACGTTACTAAAGTCTTTAATACTTAAATTATAGTATCTTAATGTAGAAAGTGACTAATATAAGCACTAGAATTTATAACCCGTGTGATGATCTCGGCTCTGCTTTCATCTCAATATGAAATGTTTTAATTTGGTTGAATTGAAGTCGGCGTGGAGTCGGTGCGGCGGCGGGCCGGGCGCGGGCGCAGGCCGTGATGTCTGATAGCCGCGACGCGTGACTCGCTCGCCCTGCTTTTGTTCAGGATCTAAAGACACGAACCGACTAAACTTATTAATTAAACATTCAGATACAGATAAATGTTGTTGTTACACGTTCACGATTCAAAAAGCTCGCTGTTTCAATAGAAACCATTAAGTTACCTATACATTTACGAAGTTTGATAAATGAGATATTTTCTATGTTGAGGAACTAACGAATTGTTTTTCTATCTTTACAGATTGAGCAGTAAACAAGAAGTCATCTTCCAAATCATGGCAATATGTCCCAAGATCATAAGTGAAACTAGACCGCTGACCGTCTGAGTCCTCGACGAGCCAGTTATAGGGTTGGGGTGAATAATGGGAAAAAGGAACGTTCGGATCAAGTTTGCACATTCGATTGGTCCGCCGCGAGACTCGAGCCCTGCGCGCGTCTCCGAGTAGCGCCCCAGCCCGCGCCCAAAGCGCCTTCATATCAGTTACCGACGCTCTAGCGACTGCCAATATAGTACAAGTCATATCGGGTTATTCATATTTAAAATTAAGAATTTTATTGTAGTACAAAGAATAACATTTCATACGCCGAGCTTGATGTAGCAAACTTGACGCGTGAATTGACCGAGTAGTCGTCCTCGGTTGAAATTGAAACGGTAGTCATGACGGCCACTGCCCCAGAACTGTCAAAGTCGGATTTCTTTGATTTCGTTACGTCGAATGAGGTTACCGATGCTCAGTATAAACAACAGATGCGTTCAGTCAACGTATTTATGGAATCTCCCGATTCGAGGTCGAACCCGTTGTTGTCCGAAGAGCCCAAGGAGCAGAACAACAACAGCCTGCTGAGTGTGGCGGGCGCGCCGCCCCCCGCCGCCGCCATGGCCGCCGCCACCACCTCTACCGCGCTCGAGAGCTTCGACTCCATCTGGAACGTGGACCGCGACCGCGACCGCATGGACTCCGGCATGCTGGAGGACCTCAACAAATACTACTGGAACCAAGATAGCGAAATCAGCGGCGCGCACCCGTGCACGGACACTGCCATCTCTAACAAACTTATCAATAACACTGACGGACAAATATACACTCTAACGGTTCTAAACCATGACATTAGTGAGACGAGTTCTAATCGCTACTGGGGGAAGGAGGAAGACGTGTCCATTTCCAGTCCGACAGATATAGAACAGCAATCATCCCTAGACTTGGAATCTATATTGAATATGAACGGCTTCCCGAACGACTTCAGCCAAGATTTACCAAAAGTCGAAGGATTCAACTACGACGATACTGAATCAGATACTCAAAACACAGACTTGAGTTCAAGCAATATAATTAAAGTAGAACCTTACAATTATGATGACGGTGAGTTTTCTAGTGATGCTAAAGCTGATCCCCACAGTCCATCAATAATAAGTACACCAACACTATTAGAAAACCAAGTCGAATTCAACAATAACAATAATGATTGGAAAATTACAGACCAAAATACTGAATCGGATGAATCATTATTGAGAAGTGCGTTACAAGGGAAGGCATTCATAAGATATAGTACTATACAAAAAACTAAAATAGACCCTACCGCGGCACTAAAACGAGTAATTATTAATAATAACAACAAGTCGGATGTCCCCTCTATGTACCAAGATGGTAAAGAAGAACAAGACTTGTTAATGACAATATCTCCGCAAAACGGCAACGTCAACATATCCATCTTGTTAGACAATCAAAATGCGACCGTTATTGCGAATGGAGAAAACCCGTCATCGACTCAGAGCGTAGATGAGATACTTTCGAACTACCCGGATGACTATGAGAAGTTAAAACGGATAGCTTCGGAGCTGGGGGAGTCGATCCAGCCGTACTGCACGGTGGAGCCTCTGGATCCTACGCGCAGCGTGTACAACATCCACCACGTGAACGGGGAGCTGGTCACCATGATCCCCGCGGGAGAGGTGCAGCTGCCGCAGCACCTGCAGATCGTGACCGCCTCCCCGGCTGTCACCAGCACCAAAACCAACAATAAAAAATGTAAAAGACTTCCCAACAAGAACTCGCCGCCCTCCAGCCAGGCGCAGTCGGGGACGAACATTCAGGCGGCCACCTCTACGTCGAACGGCGTTCGAAAAGAGCGATCCCTCCACTACTGTTCGATTTGTTCGAAAGGGTTCAAGGATAAGTACTCTGTGAACGTGCACGTGAGGACGCACACGGGGGAGAAGCCGTTCGCGTGCTCGCTCTGCGGGAAGAGTTTCCGGCAGAAGGCGCACCTCGCCAAGCACTACCAGACGCACATCGCGCAGAAGAGCGCCGCCGCCAACGGCGCCGTCAAGACCACCAAGCAGAGGTAACCGGCGCCCGCCAGCCTCGCCCCGTCCGATATCATAGTCAAATAATCTTGGTCATGGTGATAAGTTTCATGATAAGGCTGAAATATCACAGATGAATATGGTAAGGTGCTAATTTAATACAGTGGTAATTAGAAATGTAAGAACGTCTTAGGTAAAGAAAGATGTGAAGGTTCTCGGCCGTACATAATATTAAACTTGTTATTTTTTTCTATAATTCCACCCGTTACCGTACTTTTACTAGTACTTTTACATAAGCTGATAAGAAATATGCTTTTAAATATTAGTACAATACTCCACATTATATTATTTTATGTTAATGTAAGATCGATATATTTGTAAATATGACAGATTAATGTTGCATTTTTGTACCTGTTTGAGGGTATATTTTGTTCCTGGACCGACTACAAGTTATTAAAGATATACCTAGCCTTTGTATAAAGGTACTCAAAACAAAACTAAATTATAATGATTACTTATTATGAATGTTAGGTAGGTAGTTACTGTGAATTCTTATGAGAATTAAATTCCATTACTAACTCATATTTCAATAGTAAAACGGAACATCAGATTAAATAGCCAACAATGATGAGCAGCGCTGGGGATTACTTCTCGCCGCTGTAATTTCTCCCGCAATGAGACCGACTAAACTTTCTAAAAATAAAATAAAAAACAGAGTAAAAGAACGAGCATTCAGAATTCACCATCTTTCACCGCTCAGCCGTCGGACCTGTGTCTTCCACTTAGTTTGTAAGCCGTCGATGTCTATTTGGAGTAATTTAAAATCAATGCATTCGTACTTCCACATCTTACTGTCCATAAATATTAAATAGAAGCACTCTGTTTAAAGCAATTTAAAAATACAACATCCATTATGTTTGGTTACAAGAAATTTCAGGGTAATAACTTGTTTGTAACGAGCGAGTCCGTTATTAGAGCATCCATATTGAACTACACAGTGAACGGTTCTCATTCCCGATACCATTACATCTCTCGCCTGATATAGGGAGAGGCCTGATTGCACACAGATTGCTATAAATTATAAATACGACTAGTGTTCCGATGGCTATGTCTTTAAAATTGTGCTCCCTTTCTAGTCTAACAAATTGGCCTTTCTTTGTTCAATCCAAGTGTTTATATCTCGATGCCTCAACCGATCATTATTTAAAATGAATCTCCGTTTCAAGATAATACAATATGAAAGGGTACACGTGTTTTCTATAAACTTGTCGTAAGTTTCTATATACACCACCGAGTACCTACTTCAGGAGAGACGGGCATCTATGACTAATTGTTAAGAAAGAAAGGTACCTAGTTGTTGATTATTATATTTAGTAAATGAATCGAAAGGTGCTCATAATGTGTAACCGCAAGATTTGATGCTGTGATCTCAAATTATTAACAGGAAAAATTTATTACAAAAATTCAACAGTATTTTTTATCGTGACTAAGCAGAATGTTTGAATTCGTTCACTTTTGGCACGTACTCTCGTATACATGCTTAGAATAGGCTCCGTGAACATCTAATGCTTTTAGCGGACGTATGATGACATGCATGCATATGATATTGGTTATTTTTAAGATTATTAAAATGAAAGAAGCTAAAACATTACACATTTTTTTCATACATTTAGGTGCTTTCGACATTGTTTTACTTAGCAATGTGTTATATAACTTTATCGTACTACTAGTATGCAAACAATTTTACAGAATAATTGCAACTTATCGCGATATAAAAACACGAAATCAGCTTTAGTTGAACTGGGTCCTATTGTAATGAAAAGCACCGAGTGTATCAAGGTCAAATACCTGATAATGTTTGGCCTCCGCACGTCACAATTGGTGTTGGTCTTGTCTCTCCTTTAATAATGGCCTTTTAAAACACAATAACATTTTACATTTGTGGGTTATTTGATATCAGACATATTCGTACACTTGTACATTGATAATTAGGTACCTACACATAATTCACGTAAGAACAAGGTGGGTAACCTTAATTGTATGCGTGCTACCATTGCTACCTACGTAACACTAACTTCTTTCACCACTGCCGACTGTACTTGTCTTGCCAGAACCTTATAGCCGAAATATTTAAGTTTAACCCTAAGCTTACCTAACTATAAGCTTTGTAAACCGTACCCACTTGGGTACTTTCACATGTTACTCGGAACTCAATGGCACCGCCTCATCTAAACGATATTTCAGAACAACTTTAATAACACGAATCAATCTATACAATGAATGCTAATCGAACGCTCTTTACTATATATTTGTATAGATAGTTTTAAAGTCTGAGGATTTAAAATAACAATACTCATTATTTTGTAAATATTGTGTCTATGACAGATGTATGAGACAAAAAGATATTTAAAATTTTATACTCTACCACTTGAATCTCATTAGATGGTATTTTAT
Source organism: Cyclophora punctaria (assembly GCA_951394245.1). NCBI lineage: Eukaryota > Metazoa > Arthropoda > Insecta > Lepidoptera > Geometridae > Cyclophora > Cyclophora punctaria. The sequence goes on from OX596171.1 coordinate 6,194,197, forward strand.
TTAAATGTTAGCGAATTTATAGAAGTTTAAGAATACAGTAAGAGTCTTTGAGAGATTTTACCAGTTTACGATATAAGATATAAATGGCTACCTTATATATATAAGTTATTGTGAGTACATAAAAAGGTTGTTAATATATTCATGAAATATATTTAGATGTATTGGTCATCATGATCAATATGTTGACAAAAATATTTTATTACTCAAAAAGTTATTTAGTTTATTGAACGATTTATAATGCATTTGTTCCTGAGTTTATTTTTAGATTTTATCGATAAAATTGTCTTGTTTTTAAGAATTACAAGTTAAAGTAATCAAATCGATTGTAATTTAACTATTTTATAAAATTGGTAGAAAATAAGTTTGGGGTGGACGACGACATCTTGTCAAATATATTTATAGAGGAAAACAAATGAACGAAACTTCAACGTAAAGGCATACTTATATTTTTTATTATTGTCAACTAATATGCTTCTCCACTAATATGATTCCATTGAATTTTATTCAAAAATAAATTAAACATATATTCCTTCCCCTATTTTAGTTTTGACTTGTACATGTTTCGTCCACTTCATCCTTGCTACTCTATCGACTTGTACAATAAGTACATATTTCATTATTTATTATAGAAATTTAACATTAAGACGACGATGAAAACAAAAATATTTTATATTGATTAGCCGGAGCTGTGATTTTCCTTTCTGATAAACTGTAACAGTGCCACGTAAGAATGTATTTCATCGATACAACTTTATTGTGACACTAGAGTGCTAAAATTCATCTGAGTTGAGTTGGAAATATTTATTTCATTTTCTTACCAATCTGCTAATTAGAAGACCTATTTTTCCATTTCGTACTACACACAATGTACGAGCACAATGTATGTACATTGTGCTCGTATACTGCTTAATTGAAAAGTTTCAAAAGTACCAACTCGTTTACCTTGTTCAGATATCTCGAATATGTATTTTCGAACTAAACCTCAGATGGAAGAGACTTTGAAAATACACCGAAGGTTTTAAATTTTAATAAAATCGTTTTGCTACAATATTTTTGTAACGGTGTTATAGACATTTCATTATAAATGATTAAAACACTTCCTATACAGTTAATAGTTTTGCGCAACACTTGGTTATATTCGTATCGTAATAAATATTGCTGTAATTCATATTGTTCAAAGCTTTTAAGAGGCATTTAGAAGTGTTGCGCACCCTTCCATTACATCCATGGTATTCATTTGTACCTCTCGTCATAGTCTCAGCTCTCGCCCCATCACAAACAGATCTGTCTGATCATCTGGTCACTATACATCGGTATCCAATCAAAAGGCATAATATGTAACATAAGTTATACCTATAGCTACCATAGTTTTATGAATATTTACAATTTTGTAATGAATTTCTTAAATTTTTACTTTCCTATGTTAGTTTGCTAATAAAATGTTTTGAATATAATAATTGATTTTATTTCTAATCCTTCTTTCCTGATTAGAAAAAAGGTATAGTTTAACTCCTCCTCAATGCCCCAATGATCTCTAATATTAAGATTACTGACACCGATAGAATACCAGAGGGGGGCACCCCAGGGTTGAAATAGAAAGACGTAGCAATATTAGCAAAACCAATTGTAACCTCCATATTAGGGTGCCAGAGTCATCTTGCCTTCACCGAGCCTCCGTGGAAGTCAACTTTTCAAACCGTCCGAAAATTTAAAGCGGTATTTAAATATCCAATTTAGAACTGGCCAGATATAAAACTGTATTGTTACGATACGTTCATATTTTAAGCTCTCATAAGCACAGAAGTAATTATGCAAATAACAGCTGAACAAAGGCACAATGTTAGGTGAAGCACGCGCTGTCCGGGTGTCCGGCGGCGTCCACGGGGTGGTGTCTTGTGGCCATTGTCCGGCGGCGGCGATTCCGGCCGCGCCGGTCGAAGCCGCTAATTAAACTCTATTGTACACCGCACACCGCTGATCCTATCGCGACACCACGTATACTTCCGACGAACCTCCCTACCTGCTTTCCACTCATTGTTTGAACACACCATGTATTGATAGCTCTTTGTGTAATTGACTGCCCAAATCAACCTACGATCTAGGGCAGAATTAAAGATTACTTGTAATATTCATCGAATTATTGTAAGATTTAAATGTTATGCTGTGTATGCCGGATTTATAAAGCGGAAACTGACCTACCTAGAGCAACCGGAAAGTAAGAGAGTTCCTTAAATAGCTTTATCGTGCCTAAGGAAGTTTTAAGAAAAACTAAGTTGTTTTTATCTATTTCTGAAACTTAAAAATACATCTTGGATTTAAAAAATGAATGTATGATAGAAATATTATGTCTGATACGAATAAACAACAACGATTTGATATTCAGATCTCACGTCATGATCTCAAGAAAGCGTGCATATTTAACGGAAGTATTGCTGTACCGGGTGACCTTCCTTCATTATTGCAATCCATAAGAATATATTTAGCCTACAACGGCTAATAAAAACTTTGATTCCACATAAGTTCATGATTGTACGTCAAACTCGATTGGTTGATATAAAAAGAAAACATACAAGTTCTTGTAGCATGCTTAATGTAAACAGACATGTGAATATTGTGAAGCACTTTAACTTTCTCCCAGTGATGGGCCGTCAATCATCATAAATTAGAGACGATTTTCCAGTTATCACTTTGCTACATACATCACAAACATCTCACTTTATAGATACATGTGTATACGTGCCTTCGCTAGACCTCTATTCAGAGAACCCTGTAGCCGTGCCTTTAGTTACCAATTTAATTGGCATATACTAGCAGCGTCATCTACTTCAGCCAGTTAAAGACGATACACAAACTCATTATTCAACCAAAGCAACTTTGAATACTATTAATGTATCAATCTGTGGTATCAATGCAATAAAATGCCTATTTACAAAACAATTCGTAGTTATTATTCAAACGAAGATGTATATTTATAATGTTCGCTAAATGGTGTTTACATATTTGGTTACGAATGGAAAATTTCTCTAAAAATTCGAAGCTGGAATGTAAATTCGTTTATTGCCTCAAGAAGCGAATATTTAAAATATGATAAATGATAGTTGAAGTGAAAACAACAGTCCAACGGCGATGTACCAAACATCATTAGCTACAGGAAATAGTACATTATGAGTGAAAACTAGGCATTCAGCGTCTCCGGATGAATGGCGAGGTGAGGATACTCATGTCAAATCGTTTTAAACAATACATTAGCTGCGCTGACGGCTCGCGGCCGCCGGGTCACCGCCGTCATTACTCAGACACTCTGAGCTTCAAACGCACCTCACCTAGGTCTAATGGAAATACTAAGACGTTTACTAAACTGGCTTAAAGATAACTACTAGATACTAAATCCGTCTAGACGAGTTTAATTTCTAGCCCTGTTTATATAGGAAACTAGCTGCGCCCCGCGGTTTCACCCGCAGCGCCCCCGTTCCCGTGGGAATTTTGAGATTTTTATTCCCTATAAACCTCACGGAGCCCGAGACCTTTCCAAGGAATGCAAAACCGTGGAAATCGGTTCGTGCGTTCTGGAGTTATAGCGTCAGGGAGGAAAACCCGACTTATTTTTATATAGTAAGATGAAGATAAGTCAGTAAAGGTACCTACATCCTTCACAGACATTAAACTTCTATCATTTAATATCATAATAATCAAAATTATTGACGTCTAGCTTAAAAAAATACTTGCCTTAATGCGAAGGAGACAAACTTCCGCATTATTCATATAAGCATGTATCTATGATTCATCAACCAACAACTTGGACAGTGTGCAAATTCGGAAAAGGTCATATTTTTCCTGATCTTATTAGCTGTTTTTATTTTTTTATTAAAATTAGGTTAACTAATTTCTGTTGCTTCTGTACGGATTGACGTAAAGTGGCTCAAAACGGGGCTGGAGTCCTCTAAGTGGGGTCATTGCGTTAGGTTTATTAAGTTCGTTAGTAGGACAGTTTAGTTAATCACCTTTATTTGACAGTAGTGATTGATGATAGTTTAACGCTAATTCAACGATTATGATTTAAGATAGTGTTAATAAATCAATCTAAACATATATTTTGAGCTTTTCCTCAGGTTTCACTAACACTTTCTTAACTGTTATTTTCAAAGATTTATTAGCACTAGCTTTAAACCATTATGTTGAATCCTCATCAAACAAGTTACATAATAGTAGTAGATAGTCTTTTATTGCTGAAGTTAAAGGGGACTTAATAAATAATTAACATTTAATAAAGTACTAAGTACATAAACTACTTAATTACGACCCCCGTGCCGTTCAAGGTATATATACTTAATTACGTCCATTGAATACACACAATACCTAACCTATGATAACTTGTTATTGCTAGTGTTGTCTAATTCAACTACAATTTTAGTTTAAATACAACGTTGTAGGGTTTTGTACCGATTTATTAAGGGGTTTTATCTATTAAGCAGCGCCCCGCGGTTTTACCCGCGTTGTGCCCATTCCCGTGGGAATTTCGGATTTTTTTTTACATAAAAACCTTTCTCTTGAATCACTCTACCTATTACAAAAAACCGCATCAAAATCCGTTGCGTAATTTTAAAGATTTAAGCATACAGACAAACAGACAAACAGAAGACAAACAGACGCGACTTTGTTTTATACTATGTAGTGAAGGGTTGCTCAGTTAGGTACAGTTACCAGTATAGCTGTGACTGCTGATGACACTTACATTAATGTAGGTATATGAATATCTATCCCTATGTAACTACTTACATCCCTACCTAATTACAACCAGTATTAAATTAAGTAAATACTTATGTTTCCTATGACTTACAACTCTTACAAGTATATCTATGATTTTCTTCGGTACTATGAAAATATACTTAGTGAGCGGTATAGAAAAAACTAGTGTTAAGAATAGGAAATAAAGTCACAAAAATAAATTAAAATCTATTTTATTGTAATAAAAACTATATTCTAGGTTTGCCTAAATCTAAATGTAAACATTATAGAAAACAAATAAATAATTGTAATTAGAAATACATTCAACAAAAATGCATGTAACTGTGTAGTGTCATGTTGTCAAGTTAATTTTCGTCATTTGTTTTTGTTACGAGTTGTTAAACTATAGAGAATATTTGTTTCGTTCAGACGTAGTTTACGTTAGGAAATAGAGCGGTAAGGAATGGTAGAGTTTACTCTACCTAATAACTCTATAACTCTTCGCAGTGCTGTATGAAACGGATTGCAGTTGTCTTCTTTGTAGCTACTCTTTCAATAGTGACTTCACTTGTGATTAATCACAGGTATGTTATACCGCGTAGAAGCAGGCGCCTGCCACTGTACCGCAATGTGTGTGGGTTAAACATTTTATATGATTTTGCTATTTCACATTAGCAGGTGAGGTGAAAAAGTAGCAAATATAATTTTTCACACATACTACTATGCCACTTATTATTTATTATACACTTAATTTGAAAATACAATAACAGGTACTGAGATTACGTATCACCCGTACCACACTGCAAAACAAAGAGCACAAAACTACTCTAACGTAAACTAGCCTTTACTGCAAGCAATTGTGACATATTCTTTTCTGAGTCCTGTGAAGTTACATGGTGATTAGACCTGCATTTACTTCTTAGGGTCTCTGTAGACTCCCATGAAGAGCACAGAGTTGGTCGGGCGCTCGTAGATGATGTACACGAAGGGGAAGTTGGCGATGAATCGAGTCGGTTCCGCGGGCCGCGACGAGCGGAAACCGAAGATAGCTGTGGCGGCGGCTGCGACTGTTCCTGTAGGACAGAGGATGTTCGGTAAGTTGGGAGACCGAATTTGATGGTACCTTAAAAATGAATTGGTTTTTCGCTAAAAATCTCGAACAAGAACTCAGAACGGCAGAGCCGATTTTACCAAATTAGCTCGGTTAAATATATTTTTACCAAAATATTTTTTGTAAGTTTAGGTAAGTTCTAAATATGTTCAACTAATGTATAACATCATTACAAAATTGTAACATATAGTTTCAGGATCTCTTACAGAGCTCTTAAATCTTCTATTTAGTCAAACTGTCTGGCCTTTCATGTACGAAAAGTCTACATATAATAAGTTATAATATTATAACTGCGAATGATTGTGAGGATGTATGTATGTTTGTTGCTCTTTCAAGCAAAAAATACTTAACGTATTTGGATGAAACTTTACAGTAATGTAAGTTAAACATTAAAATAAGACATGAAATACATTTTATACCGAAATTACCGCGGGAACAGGTACCACGCGGGCAAGACCGCGAGGTGGTACTAGTACTACATAGTTACTGTTATGTCTAGTTGTAAGCTCCACATACCATCTTCATCGATCTGGATCTTGGCCTTGTGCACAGCGTCGTCGAACTGCACGCCGGGCTGTGCCGTCAGCGTGCTGAAGTCAGCTGACGCGTTGAACAGGTCGCCCACGTTCAGGCGCTCCAACACCTGCACACAAATCATTAGTTTAAGTATAAATAAATACACCCTAGCTCTAAGCTTTAACCTTCTATTATGGAATCCAACTAACTGATACTAATATAATGCATACACAAATACTTTACATGAATACCTACATAATATACATAATTGACACGCAAACTTCGTCTCACTATTTTTTTCATTACTTTATCTAATTGCAGCTTCTTTCTATAAACACTAATATATAATAGATCTTATTGAAGATATCAGTGTAGTAAGGAGGATCACGCGTGTTCACGAAGATGCATGTCCATTGAGGTAGGTTATAGGGAAACTTTTGTAAAAATCTATTAATTAATGTATCTACTATTTCTTTAAAGTTGAGCAAAAAGTTCACTTGTAATAAAATTGTTAAGGTATATATTATTGGTTACGAGTGTGGTTAATTTATTAGTAAGATTCCATAACACAAACTCAAAGCTTAGTTCGTGTCTGTGTTTATAGTCTTGCATTTTTTATTTATTTAATGTAGGTTTCAATATATAATGGTGACAGGTACAAAACTTACACTCTTTAGAGGCAGTGACCGCTCGATGGTGAACTTGGGTATCTCGACGACCACCTCGCGGCCCATGTAGTCTTCCTCGACGACCGCGGCCAGACGTTCCGGAGTCAACCGCGCGATGATGTTCGATACTCCTACATATTACACAGATTTTAGTACTCTGGTACATTACAAAGATTCAATTTGCTATATAATGGGCTGAGTGAACTTGGTTGTTCTTAGATAGATTTTAATGTTGAGAGGGTTATGGTTACAAATAAAGTGTTAACCCATTGATCGATCTTCAAGTAGGTTGGTGGCCAACCCTGGTAACAAAGTACTTCTGAGCATCTACAGAGCTTTGACATATTTTACCGATTAAAACAATCGGAACAGGCAGTTCGTTCTTCTATGTTGAGACATAATGGATATTGGAAGTGAAACACAAGTGGGTACAGTCATGCAGAATTTACATAAGTAACTAACAAGTCGCCAATGTGTATCAATGTATTTTCATAGCTATTCAGCGACAAAGATTAATAGACAGTATAATAGTCATAATTTGATATGAAATAATAAACCAACAACGGCTATAAGGTTGGTTTAAGTTATAACCGTAACTAATATAACAGGCACTTAATCTTAAATCTACAAAGACAAAAACAGGTAAGTTCAGTGCTTGAAATATTATAAGCATTTGTAAGATATGGAATACGGCTTCGCCTACGCTGAGACCAGTATGGTTGGGTGATAAAATCGGTCGAAATACATTATATCTTACCTTCCTTCATGGAGTATGGCGGCAGAAGGATATACATGCTGATGTCATTGCCCTTGTATGGCAGCTGCAAGATCTGAGCGCCCAGCTCGTCACTCACCACTGTGGACGGAAGTAAAGCATTCAATAACGTTTTAATGACAGGGAAATGTATGTTTTACCACTGAAACACATATTGGAGGTACTGTTGCTACTGACCTATATATTACAAATCATTTGAGGTAAAATAAAACACCCACCTAAAGTAACGAGATCCTAAGACATAGATATAAACTTATGCTGAAATAGATTTCAGTTGGTTCTATACTTAAGTAGGTATTCATACAAGTATTAAGATTTAAATAGGTACACCATGCATTTTCGCTATTTCTTGATAAACGACTTACTTATAAGACACACATTTGAATTCAATTTTGGCGATGGAGAGATTTCTCCTCAATTAACGTGCCGTTTAGGAAGATCTGTTACATACTCGTAGTTTGTCGAAAATTGCAAATTTTGCCGTCCACACTTTATGTGGTCAGTTTTATGTAAAGAAATATATTATATAGGTACCTACCTAGTTAAAGTTAGGATTTGAGTTAAGTTATATTTTTTTTAAAGTTACTTAAAATATGGGAGGGTAGTTAGATGGTAGTTTGTAGCAATAATTTGGATGTTCAAAAATTGGAAAATGTTAGTAGACTGATTAAAGATGTCGACTTCGAACTGTTTCGACTTATGATTAATAATAAATACAAGTAAAACAATGTAGAGTAGTCCTCAAATAACACAAAAATAACAAACGCTTACTGTAATGGAAAGTTCCCTTCTGCTTCATGAAAGGCACCAGAGTCTGTCGTGTCTCCGAAACGAAGAAGGGTTCCTTCTTCGTTCTTTCAGCGAGGAACTTGGACGCCCAAACGCCCTTGAAGTACGCGGCGTTAGCGAGCACTACCTTCGAGTTCACAGTCACTCCATCTTCAGGGAGAAGGTTGTTGATGTTGTTCTTGGTAATTTTCGACACCCAATTGTTTATATACTCCCGAGCAGCCTCAGGATTTCCACGGAAATTCTGGAAACAATGCAAGGAAAACTTAAATAAAACTATTGTCATACGTAAGCATGTGACGGAAACAAATTGACTTGGAATTGTTGTTACAATTGCATTGTGTGACCAATCATTAATTTTATTACCTAAGTATTATTTTCCCGTGAAATAGATAGATGATGGGTTTTCAGAAACAAACAACACAACAAAACTATCATTTGTTATGTTAACCTTTGTGTGTTACTTTTATTACTGTAAATGATTGTAAAAAATAAATGGTTCTTAATCATTTTAATAATTTCAAATTGCTACGTGTTTATGGGACGGTGAAGTGTTTCCTTGTATATAAAAACTAAAGGTATACGTAGTATCTGTTCAGTGTTTAGGTAAACAATAAAGCAGATACATATCGATGGCCGTAGGTTCAATTGGTGTAACTGACAAAAGTCGTGAAATGACTTGAGTATATAGGTTTTCTTAGTTTTTTCCGCTCTTTCGAATGGTATAGTCAAAATAAATCTAGCTTTAAAAAAAATACAGATACATCACATTTTTTGGGTGTGCACTTTTCAAATTTTCTACAAAGTTATGGTGCAAGTGACATGTTACTTATATATACAAATCAAATTGGTGTAAAGTTAGAGTAAAACTCGAAAAAAATTAACCTACACTTACACCAAAATGACTTATCCATACAATCATAGGGCATTTCTCTCTAAATAACAGCGATGAATAATGCCCACAATGCTCTTTACATCAGAATGAATTAGTTAATTTTATTTTTTAACGTCTGCCGCATGCCAGAAGAGCTGTGGGCCAGAACAGCCACTGAGTGGCAGCCAGATCCGGCGAGCAGGCGACGCGGCAGACCGAGGCGCAGGTGGCGGGACGATCTCGACGCATACCAGACCAACTGGAGAGAAGTGACCCAGAACAGGGATACTTGGAAGGAATGGGGAGAGGCCTTTGCCCAGCATTGGGACACAAACGGCTGATAATAATAATATTTTTTAACAAGTCTTACACCACTTTGACTATTTATTTCTTTTAAAAATGTTCATCAAATTGATGTAACCAACAACCAAATAAACTAAGGTAAAATAGGTGGGTGTAACAAACAAGAGGACAGAAACACATTGGTGTTACTGACATTAATTTATAAAAATATGGTATATAGCGTCTTTATTCTTATATAAGCCGAAAGCCCGCAGAATTCTAAGCATTTTTGTCAAACCAGATCATAAAAAAGATTCATACATCAAAAGTTATGTAAGATTTAGTACTAAAAAAAACTTTAAATGCTTCTCCTGAACAATCGTTAATTGTCAATTACACCAATTGAACCTACGGCCATCGATATATGTATGTTCTACTAAGTAGGAAGGTAGGTATAGATATAACTTAAGGCATCGTGCAGAACAACATCGCGGATACAATTCTGCCTCGACCTCGATAAGAGGCTGATGTTTGTTTGATTATGCTGCCACTTAAGCCAATTATTGTCAATAATAAGTTAAGGAGTTTTATTTTATTATTTGTCTGTACACGCTAAAATCGTGGTGTGCTTCTAGTAACTACGAGTATATACAACACTAGCAGCGACCCGCGACCCGTAGTTTTTTCGAGATGTAAAAAGGCCATTCTATGACTATCCATTATAAAAATAATTATTCAAATCGGATTGATAGTTTCTGAGATAAGTCCTTACAAACAAACAAAGTTATAAATGTTACTCCTTATGATATTAGTATAACAGCCTCCGTGGTCTAGTGGTTTGAGCGCTCGGCTCACGATCCGGAGGTTCCGGGTTCGATTCCCGGTGGGGATATCTCACAAAAATCACTTTGTGAGACTGTCCTCAGTTTGGTTAGGGCATTGCAGGCTGAATCACCTGATTGCCCGAAAAGTAAGATGATTCCGTGCTTCGGAGGGCACGTTAAGCCGTCGGTCCCGGTTACTTTCTACGGATAGTAGTCGTTACATGAGCCATGTCAGAGGCCTTTGGCGGCTCTATAACTCTGACACCAGGATTGGTCAAGTTGACCATCCACTCGATAAGAAGAAGAAGTATAGATTGGTATAGATGGTAGATATAGATACCGAACGTACCACAGCCTCGATCTCCTCCCCGAATATGTCGAGGATGCACTGTCGGACCTGCAGCTCGTTGGCCACGAACATCTTGTTGGCGCTCGTGAACTCGTAGCTGTCGCTGTTGTTGTTCATCAGGCGGGAGCGCTTGTCCACCTTGTAGGCCGTCATCAGGTTTATTTTGTCCTGGAGATGAAACATCACTTATGTACTTTCATTGAACTTCGATTGATACTTCAAGATCTTACATACAAGCGTTATCTTTGTAAGTTTGTGTGGGAATATTGATTTATATAGTTGTAGTAATATATGTATAGTTTGTCTCTAAATGTTATTCGAAACTATTATGTCATTTGTTTCGTTTTTTGTATATACGTCATACATATTCATAGATACAAAATAACAAATAAAGTAAAAGTAAAAATATTAGCCTGTAATCCTCCCACTGCTGGGAAAAGGCCTCTCATCTGAAAATTAAAGGACAGTGAGGGGATTAGGCATGGACACCACGCGAATCAAAGTTAATTAAAAATAAAGGCCAAAGTAAAATTTCCACATAAAAAACTGTAAATGTTTCTTTCTCTTTCTATTTTTAGACCTATAGGTCTTAAAATAGAATACTTATAAGTATAGTTGTACATGCTCCTTAACTTACCATAGTCTCAGCAATTTGCAAAGACTTCCTCAATGCGGTTTCAGTTTGCTCTCCGCTGCCGAAGTACGCTAAGAGCAGCGTGTGGTACACCGAGAAGGGCGAGAAGAAGATGTTGTCATCAGGCACGACGGTGTTGATTGAGTTGAAGAGGTTGAGGGTGAACTCCAGCTGGCCTTTGTACAGGCTCGCCCGGGCCTCGGGGTTCAGCTTCAACGCGGCGTCGTCCTTGTAGAAACATTGACTGTTCACCGTCGACAACACCACCAGGATACCTCCTATTAACTTCAACATGGTGTCTTCTGGAAAGACCATTTATAATTAATAGAAGAGAGTGTATGATGAATGACAAGGCACTTATTATGTTTTATTATAAACTTCAATTCTATTTATGATTATATACGTCACTTAAAATATAAGAAGTAGAACACAGTAAAAAAACATTTTTATATAAAAATGTTGTAAAATCATTTCAATTTTATGACAAGTAAATATTTATAGACGCGCAGCAAAAAATAATAATTGCAGACGGTTTGCGGTCAGTGTATACCTACTCGTACCGACCAACATTTCATCTAACTATTACTTTCTCTGCAGACACGAAAAATGATAAATAGATACATTATTCAGGCACTTTCTTTAATACTATTATTCTGGTAACCTGAATAGCTAACGACCTGGGTATATCAGAACAGACACTATAATAAATATAAGCATGCGCTGCGATGAAAATAACCGAAACGGGCCTGAAGATCGCGTTAAGTTTAGATTAGAAAACTGGGATTTACACCACATTTACGCCATAATGCCATGAATAATTAAAGAAATAAAACTTGTTATTATTTTCACAGTTCTTTCAAGTATTTGTGACTAGAATTTCGAAAATAAGTTCCTTTATAAACTAAATAAATATAACACTTGGATACGATTTGGTCGCACAGTTATCTACGTAACTCTCTGTCATAGAAATCCACTTTGTGATTTCGATACGAATTTACTCTCAATTCGCAATCTGACAGTCAATCGATTATGTTCCGTTGTAAAGATTGTAATACTTTTAATGAGATGTGATGTGGTGACTAATTGGGTTCCGCACTCCGTTGACCTCCCTACAAACAACGTCAATTGAGCGCTGCCGAGGCTGATTAAAATAACGACGGGAGATTACATGGAAAACCCCACACAGCATCACCAAGGTTTGATAGTCTTATATGGATCATTAGGTACCTACAGCTTATGTAAGCAAACATTAGCACATTATCTTGTAAAGTACGTCAGGTAGGTATTTATGAATAAACATAACCATTAACTTGTCAAGGTAATCTCTATAACAAATGCATTTGTGCAAGTCGTTATATCAAACTAGTGATTTTGAGCTCATAAGCTTCTTTGAGCAATTAAGAAATTGCAAACTAAAACATGTGTTTAGTTATCTACCGCTTTACTTAGGTCACTAATATCATAAGATCAAACTCAGATAACTTAATAACTAAAACTGATGGTATGCACGTATCAAAGTATTTAAAATAAACTTTTCAAAGTCAATATCCTTAGGTAGATCATTCTTGTCACCAACCTACTTATATTTAAGTATACTTAGATCGTTTTTTAGTGGTGTCGGTCGCTAGATAAGTAGGTAACTTCTTGTCCAGTAGAAGTCTTTTAAGATATAACGTTTGGTTCTTTACATACCCTTTAAATACGTTTAAGAGTATTGATAAAACTGATATGAGATTTAAAACAAAATATTGGAGTAAATATATAATATTGTTTGTAAATATTTTAGGAGATAACAAGAGAATTTGACGTGCGTCATAGGAATTCCCTAACGTCTTGAGACCGGTCGTGGTGTGATATTTACAGCGTGAGTGGGTTGTTCTCGGATTTCCCTTGAACCGCGAGCTACGTGGGGAGCACTCGCCTCGACATCGGCAGCGAAAGTCGAGACCAACGTCATCCTCGACACATTTGTTACACAACAACCGGACCACTTAACCGTGTCAATAACGATGAATCGCATTATTTACAAAACATTCCCGGGGAATATTATGATTACGTTTAACAAATAAATACTGCGAGTAAAAATGATTACTTGAAACCACTAACATACATTATCGATGTAAATCCTGTTAAACAACATATTGTGCATCAGATAAATTCACATCTGTCAAGGTCTGAGTGCGGACTCAGAACCGGATACTGCAAGCCCCAGTGTCAGTGGGCCTTACAAAACGTTCAAGCGATAACGGTTTCTTTTATTAAAAATACCAACTTTGGTTAATGTACGGTTACTGAAGAGGTTATCTCGCAAGTTTACTCATAATGAGGCATTACTTAAACACTGCATATATTTTAAAAGTTCTTTATTGATTTGACCGTATTTCTGTTGGCCTCGGTGCAACTGTTGTCCATTTTTCAGAAGCATCGAGGCCTCATACAGTGGGTACCTGCGTAATGTTTGCATAACAACTCCGTTGAGGAATACCTTAACTGAATACCAAATTACCAGCCGTAAATAAACGAAGACGCTATTCAAGCAGACACAAAAAAGGTTCAGGTAAAGGTATATGTTTTTAGCTTTAATATTAACTATACAAAACTTTACATTCTAAAGATACGTTTTAATGCAAGCATTCAGATTATGACATGTGTTAATGACATGAGATACCATTAAGTTTTTAAAACGTGGTATGTGGTTGATGGAATGGACGTTTTCCTTATAGTTAAATATTGGTTTAAAGATGTCAAACATACAGTATAACCTGTATAATAATAATTTACAAAAGGTTAAGGACTGGTTGCTGCAGCTAACGCTCTCGCGTCAGTAAACGTTAACAAAGAATGTCAATCTCAAAAGACGTAAGAAAATGAAAAATCGTCGCTTTCTACTGACTAACCTAATCATTTAAACAGACTGTCATATAAGTTGTGAAACAACTCTTTGACAACAGACAACAGACATTTAACAGCGTGTAACATCGTATTTTTTTAACGTTCGTATGTTACGATAACCAACCACTGAAACAACCCACCCTAAGTATACTTAACCTATAATATATCTGCCTTAGATAAACATAATATGCAAATTATCAGCTAAAGACTTGATGAGGACTGTGTTAGGTACTGAACATAGGATAGGTAACTAGGTATAGGTAATTATTTGTAAATAGCTACTTACTTCTAAGTGTTCCATCACTAAATGCCTTTTTCCTTATGATAAAGATCTGCGGTTTAGTTGTACATAAACATAAGGGTGTAGTGTAGTTATCTATAATGTAAGTAATCATTCTTATAATTGTAAGTACCTATTTCTATCGTTCATCCTTCTTCTTTGTACTAACGTAGTTCTCCTAAATGTGTGAAATGTGGTGTGATTTTGTTATATAGGTCCCAATGAATACATACACAATAGGTATCTGAGTAAGTATATGTATTAAATTTTGTTGATATATCTATTTCACTTTAGACAACTAGATATAATAATGAATGCAATTAATATAATGATACCCATATATGCACCGTATGCATATAATATTCACCTAGCTAGCTACTTAGTATAATAACTGTGATAATAATTTAGCTACCTAGGTGCCTATCTACGTAATGTGACCGTATTTCAACACCAAACGAAGAGGTCAAACTTGAACTTTATGTTAAATTTAAAAATTATATACAACTAGGTAAGTACCTTAGATAACATATCCCGAAGGCCTCCAAACAATGAATGTTGTCAAGTGAATAGGTAGAGCATAACTGATTAAAATAATGTAACGTTGCTTTAATATTTGGAAATCCCTAGCTGACATAATTTGTATTGTGCGTATCTGTAGCATATCGAGTGCAGCGAATCAAATCAAACCAACATCGACACGGTTGTTTACGTGTACTCATATTGGAACTAGTGGAAATACTTAATAGTTGCGAAAATTCGTCATAGTAAATTAGAAAGCGTGCGTCTGTACGCAAGCAGTGACGGATTCATCATTCACTGCATGTTATTCAACACTGAACTCACAACACAAATGACTCAGTTTTTTACAAAACCGTCTCTCGGGCTCTTTGTATCTAAGAACTGTTTGAAGACAGAAAGTGTCGCATAGAGGTCGCAGAGAACGTAGAGAAACCTCCCGTACAACGAGTTTAATAACTTATTTTTTATTAAACAAAAAGTTGCTTAAACTCGCTCCTAATATTTTAAAACTGCGGCTCATTTCATTACATAAAGTGTGTTACGTTAAGTTGCAATCTGATGGAACATTAATGTTAAATCTAAAAGCTTATTAAAATTCAACTTACCGCTTTGTATTCAAAAACAGTTTTTAAATAAATTATGTATTCTTCTTGTGTATTTATCACGATATTTTTGAGGTAAATCACAGTTGTAGGTGGTGAGTGTGAGCAGCGCTGCGCTGCGTGGTCTGTCGCAGACTGACTGACTGACGGCCGGTCGCTATCCTCTTTATGTTAGTATTGTAAACTGGTATGCGTTTGCGCACAACCGATGCGATGCCGCGATGACACCGAGAGGTAAAATAAAGAACCCAACTTTCAATACTAATAACTAGCTATTCAATGATACTCCCCATACAAACCATGTTTGATTCGTATCAACATGCTTTCGACGTGTACTATTGTCATGTTTAACCGGTAAACCTATATTTTTTATGTGTTGAAATACCTAACTGTACTTTATTGTAGGTAGTTACT
Organism: Cyclophora punctaria; assembly: GCA_951394245.1. NCBI lineage: Eukaryota > Metazoa > Arthropoda > Insecta > Lepidoptera > Geometridae > Cyclophora > Cyclophora punctaria. The sequence goes on from OX596171.1 coordinate 6,210,451, forward strand.
TCATAAGAAAACGATGTACCTATGTAGCTATCTACTTACCAACCTGGGTTATAGGTCACCGACATCATAAGATAATAAATATTTTATAAACTAACTAGCTGCGCCCCGCGGTTTCACCCGCGTTGTACCCGTTCCCGCGGGAATTTCGGGATGAAAAATAGATGTTGGCCGATTCTCAGACCTACTCAATATGCTCACAAAATTTCATGAGAATCGGTCAAGCCGTTTCGGAGGAGTACGCGAACGAACACTGTGACACGAGAATTTTATATATAAGATAATAAAGAATACGGAGAAAATTCCCAGTTATCAATAATAACTTAATAGTTTTACTTTAAATAATCTCAATAACATTTTTATAGTAAACATCCTCCTTTTTGCTTTCATACAGAGAGCGATCAAGTAAGTAGGTACCGATTATAAGGCTCTGTTTAAACCGTAATAATATTTGTTACCTTAATGACGTATCTTAAATAACGCGGAACGTAAATTATTTTATTCAAAAACCCCCGCTCACGTAATTTTCCCATCAATCATTACAACTCCCGCATCGTTGTACTAACTCTCTACTTTGTACAGTCAAGGACAAAATAATAAGCACCTTATCTCATTGAAATATGGTAGAAAATGTTAGACAAAGCTGCAAGCACCTTTGCGTTCGACTGTGCGAGGTAATTACGTACTTTAAGTGAAAAATGTCATTTATACTTACATAGTAAATAACGCGTGAGAACTATTGTCTTTAAGGCCATTCATTTACTAGATTGAAAGTAGACTGTGGGTCTATGGGATTACCAATTACGTGTAGCATGTGAATTTATATGGAAAATAGGGTAGCAGCTACGAAAATGTTTGCATTATTAACAGCGAGTTTACTTCAAGCGTGTGTGTTACACTCATATTACTTAAAAGGTAACTTTGGTAGGAATTTGACATTGCACTATGATATATATTAAGACAATGTGCACGTATTATTAATTACTTACACAACTATGACTCCCGGGCACTCGTGAGATAAACCTACAATGTTCAAAAAGGAACTTAAAAGATTAGTTATTGAAATTAGTCTAGGTTAAGATAGTAGAGTAAGAAGAACTCTACTCTACCTACTAACTCTGTAGTCACAATAATAGTAAGTGGTAACCTTGCTACTAGAATATACTCTACCGAAAACTAACTTAGAGATGCGTAAAATTTATCTGTAACTAGCAGCGCCCCGCGGTTTTACCCGCGCTGTACCCGATCCCGTAGGAATTTCGGGATGAAAAATAGCCTATAACCTTCCCGTTGAATGTGGCTTTCTATTACAAAAAGAATTATTCAAATCGGTTCAGTAGTTTCTGAGATTAGCGCGTTTAAACAAACAAACAAACAAACAAACAAACAAAACAAACTCTTCAGCTTTATAATATTAGTATAGATGTGCACGTATTATTAATTACTTACACAACTATGACTCCCGGGCACTCGAGAGATAAACCTACAATGTTCAAAAAGGAACTTAAAAGATTAGTTATTGAAATTAGTCTAGGTTAAGATAGTAGAGTAAGAAGAACTCTACTCTACCTACTAACTCTGTAGTCACAATAATAGTAAGTGGTAACCTTGCTACTAGAATATACTCTACCGAAAACTAACTTAGAGATGCGTAAAATTTATTTGTAATTAATTAGTAATCATCTATTAATAACTACAAAATAAATATATCTATGCCATCTACATATATACTCGTAGAAACTAGAGTTTGATTTTTGTTTGTTTGACGGGTTATCTCAGAAACTACCAATCCGATTTTAATGTTTTTGAAATGGACACTCCTACTCTACGGAAAGGTCATAGGCTATATTTTATCCTGAAATTACGATAACAAACACAACGCGAGTAAAACCGTGGAGTGCTACTAGCGAGTTAAAAGAATTGCCTTTTAGAGTAAATTTCTTTCAATGTGCTTGTTGTTGTCGACATAAGTATAGTTGATATATTTAGTTTCCAATTTACCTTTTGTTCAACTCTGCGCTAGTATGAATTAATATATAATCGGGTATTAAAACTAAGATCTAAAACGTAGTCAAGAGAACGAAATATGAACATGAAGTATGGTATAATATGTATTGCAGAATTAAGGAAATCGGTAAACAGTAAGGGAGAGAAAGTAAATACAATAAAACTAAGCTTTGTGCTAATAATAAAATAATACATTTATTATGCGAAATAAAACAACTTCCAATGCCTAATACAAAGTCTAATAAATCCAAAACACAATACTTTTCCAAATACTATTAATATTAAATACATTTCAAATATATCATAAGAGCCACAACATAATATTGTTCATTGAACATTCAGTAAACCTTTACTCTGTACATATTATATCAACAATACGTGTGAAACAATGATATAAGGCACAATTAATTATTTATTATGTTCGATATTATGCACATTGTACTTAAATTATATAAAACAACTTAAAGGAATGTCGTTAAATAAACTGACCCTTTAATGATAAGAAATGGTTCTCTATCGCATTTATTTGTCATACTTCATTTTCTTGGGCAGCTTTCCAACTTCGTGCAGGTAAGCCGCGAACAACTTGGTCTGTAAATAAAATTGAGTAAATAAGTACAGGCTTTGTTATGTTCTGTAAGATTCTGACTCTTAAGGCTTTGCCACACTGGATGCGTTCTGCGTTCTGCGGTCGGCGGTCAGGTCAACGTGAACGCTGCCCGCATCTATATTAGTGATGTAACGGATAATCGCATTCGCATTCGCATTCGCGAATATCCGCATATTTTTCAATATTCGCATTCGCATTCGCATTCGCGAAAATTATGCGAATGTTTAGCGAATGTTTTTAATAATCAAAAAGGAAATTATTATATGCATTGCATGCATATGAAATAAATGATGATATGAAATACAATAGATAACACTTAGATATTATTATTAAATCATACTTCTACATTCTAAATTAAAGTCTCATTTATGAAAAAAAGAACTTCAGAGATCTTATCAAGTCTAACATTAATCAGCCTTGTTCTATCTAGGTTTGTATTTATTTAGTAGTATATTATTACTTTACAACCATTTTAAATAACGTTTACAATTTATATTTACTAAAAAACTAAACAATTACTTAAAACAAAATTATTAAACTTTATATATCTAATGTATTAAGTACTAGCAGCGCCCCGCGGTTTTACCCGCGTTGTGCCCGTTCCCGTGGGAATTTCGGGATAAAATGTAGCCTATAGCCTTCCTCGATAAATAGACTATCTAACAGTGAAAGAATTATTCAAATCGGTTCAGTAGTTTCTGAGATTAGCGCGTTTAAACAAACAAACAAACAAACAAACAAAACAAACTCTTCAGCTTTATAATATTAGTATAGATTAATAACCTTTGGCTTTAAAAGTACCTATATTTTTTCATTGCACTTTATGTATCTGAGAAATGAAATATAAACTTAAAAAACAAAACAACGAATACTTAACTATTTGTAATAAACCTTTTTCAAAAACTAAAATTATAATTATTTTTATTTTAAACTAAAGTTTCTAATACTTGTTATGTTAACATTTGGTTTCAATTGCAAGTTATTTATTTATATATAAAAATAATGATATATAAGTAAGTAAGAATGTGTGTGATTTACTCATGTTTTTATGCCACTTTGTCCCTTAAATATCAGTTAAATTTGAAAAATAACATAAAACTAAAAATAACCTCAAAACAAAACAAAACTTTTAGAATGAATTTTCTGTGATTATATTCATTCAATTAACCAATATCAGCTCGGCTATGTTCAAAATATATATGGCCGACACGAAACGTCAAACCTGTCAAACATTTTACGCGCGCTTTTTTGAAATTTTAAAATATTCGCATTCGCATTCGCATTCGCGAATGTTGAAGATAAATATTCGCATTCGCATTCGCATTCGCGAATGTGAAAAATACAACATTCGTTACATCACTAATCTATATATATAAAAATTATAGTTTAAAAAACTAAAAAACACGCTTTTATTGCAAATTGAACTAAAAAGTAGAAAATAATTTTTCACCTCAAATCAAAATTATAATAAAATTTAAGTTATTAACACAATGATTCAATTCAGAGTAAAAAGCGTGGGGTGCTTAATATTTTTTTTAAATATTACAATCATCATTGGTATCTATGAGAGGATACTTATGAACTACAGTAAAATGCACCCCACGCTTTTTTACTCTGAATTGAATCATTGTGTTAATAACTTAAATTTTATTATAATTTTGATTTGAGGTGAAAAATTATTTTCTACTTTTTAGTTCAATTTGCAATAAAAGCGTGTTTTTTAGTTTTTTAAACTATAATTTTATTTTTTATTTTTTAGTAAATCTGGCAAATCCATTACGGATAATGGGAAACTGTTATTAAATTATTGCATTGTCATCGGTCCTTGATACGTATGCAAAGTTTCAAATTAATCAGACTTCTGGAAGTTGGTGAAAATGATGTTCAAAGATTCCATTACATACGTTCGTACGTTCGTACGTACATACAGGCCAAGCTTATAAAAGCGTGTTAATAATGGGAAACTGTTATTAAATTATTGCATTGTCATCGGTCCTTGATACGTATGCAAAGTTTCAAATTAATCAGACTTCTGGAAGTTGGTGAAAATGATGTTCAAAGATTTTATTACATACGTACAGGCCAAGCTAATAAAAGCGTGTTAAAAATGAAACCCGTTTTCCTTGGTCAAGGCATCACGCGTGAATGGCTGGACCGATTTCCACGGTTTTGCATTCGTTGGAAAGGTCTCGGGCTCCGTGAGGTTTATGGGGAATACAAATCTTAAAATTCCCACGGGAACGGGGGCGCTGCGGGTGAAACCGCGGGGCACAGCTAGTTATCTATGAATAACATTCTTCATCGTAATGATGTTTCTAATATTCCTACTTTTTGACGATGTGAAAACAGTGCACAGGCTTAACGATCCTTCTGTACTTCTTCGCCTCAAATGAGTGAAGACTTTTTATAAGGAATGATTATTAACCAACAGCCCCGAAATAACCATCGTCTGAAGTACACGAGCTGCAACGAGTGAGATATGCTGTCATTACATCCTTCAGGTAAACAAGGACGACCTATGTATTCTATGAGCGAAATAAATCATTCGCTATCAGCACCTGATTACTATGTAGTCACATTATTTTCGGTATTGTCTTTCCGAAATATAATAGTCATAATAACAGCATGCGAACATGTCTAAGTGATTTGAATATAAATTACATCATGACAAAAATGTGTAAGGAAAAACATCTACTTAATGTGTGTGTAAAAACCAGTAGGTCTCAGATTGAGGAGCACTGACCAATATAACTAACTACGTAAACTTCTCAAGAAAATCAACAGGAAAATTTGAATACGGGTGACCGACATTATTTGCAATATCATGTGAGGTTTTAGTGGATGGTTAATCCCAGACATGAACATTGGAGGAAATCAGTGCTATGATAACCTTTGAGTTCACAATTAAGGTCACGTAGCACAAGAATAACAGAAATACAGAATAGGTAACTACGCAGCTTCGACGAGGCAAGGCGTGAATCAAATTATATGAATATGTACCCTATCAACGTTGATCACTTCATATAGTGAAGGGTACAATTTATAAAAGGTACCCTTATAAATGGTACATTGAATCACTTGCTCATGAATTTACTACATCATGAGTGGTTCGTTTTATGAATGGTACCCGTCTGTACAATATTTCTGAATGGTTGGTGGGTAGTGTTAGCGGATGGTACGGGTGTACTGACCCCCTCGATGTAGTTGCGCAGGTTGATCTTCTCGTTCTGCGAGTGCGCCATGTCGTCGCCGGCGCCCATGGGCAACAGCAGCACGTTGCGGCGCGACGCCTCCTGCAGCGTGATGGTCACCGGGATCGACCCGCCCTCGCGCGTCATGTCGGGCTCCGTCTGCTCACCCACCAGGTATGTTATAAGAATAGCTTTGTAAAACGGTCACTATGGACAAGTCTAAAACTACAAGATACTTTTTCCGGGTGGTTGATGGTGTGAGATGGTCGCTAAGAAAAGATCTTCGTATTTTTTATAGTTTCAGACTTGCCCGTACTGATCGTTTTAATAATGTAAGCCAATTTTTTCCAGTGATTATTAAACGATAGCTGCACATAAAATCGATTACGGTCTCATTTTGAAGAGATGATCTCATTTTTTATATTCGTCATACTTGTTTCTTAAGTTTAAGCTAAAACTTCTAATTTTGAATTGAAACTACGTTTACGGATACACTTCGCCTTTATTTTACATTTTTATCTGACGTTTCGGCCCCTTTACAGGAACCGTGGGCACAGTGAAAGCGAAGTGTATTCGGAAACGTAGTTGAAATTGAAAATGTATGATGTTGCAGTAGGAGGGTGGGTACTGACGTGGTAGACCATCTTGGTGGCGCGCGCGGCGGCCTGGTAGTGCGGGTGGTCGGGCGTCTCCGTCCAGCTGCGCCCGCTCTGCGCGCTGATCTTCATCACGTTACTAGACCCGCGCTCCGCCCACTGGAATACAAAACAACAACATATCACAATATCATGCCAAAATAGTACAACGAAAAATTAAACGACACGTTGTCATACAGCGATGAGTTCCATATGCATCAAAATTATAGATTAAAAGTAAAAAATGTATGGAAACAAGTATAATTTTAAATGTTAAAAAAGTGGTTTGGTCATAATCGGTCCAGCCGTTTGAAGTCCCTGACATAAAAACGGCAAAACCGATAAAATCTAGCTAACAACCACCGCAAGGTAAATGGCCTTCATCGGAAATCGGTTCATCCATTTAAGTTACGGTGCCACATACAGACTAAAGATCGACGCTAACTTATAACACCTCTCTTTTGGGTCGGGGGTTAAAAAAGTTCCATTAAAATTGAGGTGACGTTGAGTATTTCGGAATTAAGTAGTCTGAATATTCAAGACATAGCATCATAAGAAATATCTATACTAATACAGGTAATTTTTTTAAGTTTGTTTGTATGTTCGAGCTAATCTCGGGAATTATTTGAATAATTATTTTTGTAATAGATATTATGCTATTTTTGCTATTTTTCATTACGAAATTCCCATGGGAACGGGCACAACGCGGGTAACACCGCGGGGCGCGGCTAGTAATAAAAAAATGAGCAATTAATACAAAAAATGTTGTTTTGCATTAAATCCAGATGACCACGTTATCAAAGTGCAATCCACGCACGAATTAACAACTCGCTCGCCTCACATTACAACAGTTATGAAATCAATCTAATCATTGTGTTTCGTAAACAGTTCGTAATTTCATTCGTTTCGTTTGAGTAGGCGATATTATTGTTTATTGTTATTTTATTTTAAATGGAACGGAATTATTTGACTAACTAACAAGCCGTAAAGCCGCGTTTTTTTTTAGTATTTTGGTCAAATTTAACATATTCTTTCTGTTATACCGATGTTTGTTATAAAATTTCGGAAAAAAATTACAAATTCTTCAGCTTTATTACATTCAACGTTATCACAAAAAAAGAGCTAGACTATTACTGTGGAACCAGCACAGAGAGAATAATATATAGGGTTGCTTTTATAAATCGGTCAGTATGAGTTCCTAAGGAAAGATCTTCGTATCCATTGTAGTTTCAAACATGCCGATACCGACCGATTAAAAAAGCCTATAAGAAATATACACTTATAAAAGTACCTTCTTATTGACGTGCTTGAAGACGAGTTGCTCGACCTCCCCGGGCTCCTGGTTCGGCACGAGTCGGATCGAGAACTTACCGACTACTTTACCCGGAATCACTGTTTTCGCGCCCGGCTGGAACGCCGCGCCTGGAAATTAACAATTTAGATTTACTTATGAGACGCTTCGGTGATCTAGTGGCTTGTGCATTCGCCTGCCTTGACTGAGGTCCCGGGTTCAATCCCTAGTTTTCAAACACAGCTCGGGTTTGAGATCACCAACCCACTAGGCAAGCGTGGTGATTACGCCTAATCCTCCTCACTGTACTGATATCTTCAGTGAGAGGAGACCCTTGCACAGCAGTGGGACATTACAGGCTATTACTACATGGTAAAAACCGTTTTGTACCTGTTTGTATACGCATACTAGGATGAAACGTAGCCTATAAGTTCCTCTTGAATTCAGATATCACATATATTAAAGGAATTTTACAAATCCAAAACAAACGCTAGTTCCAAACATGCATGCATGCATGTTATATTAGATATCTAACTATTTCTAAGTGTTTTTCTTACAGAGTACATTTTTCCCATATTACGACATCATACAGAATCTTATTATGGAAAGCGTCGACACATTTTCCAATCAAACATTCCATCTCAGTTCAACATTACTGTAAAATATCTAATGTTTCAAAAGTAACGTACCAAAAATAAAGATTGCTTTAACAGATTGAAGAATACCAGAGCTAAATTGATGACAATTACATCAATTACAAACCGCCGGCAATAAATTAAAGTGCGTCATACACTCCGAAAGTTATTAAAGTAACGTATAAAAAGTCCCTATTATGTATGCGCACGTGATACCAAACAGTTTCAACAAAAACACCTTATCTGATGATACATCCAAAGAAACACATAAAAAGGTACACAAACAACCCCGTTATTACGTAAAGTAAACGTATTCACCTTTATTGTCTCACAGCTGGGCAAAAGTCTCTCATATCACGGTAGATATCAGTATAGAGAAGAGGGTTAGGTTAGGTTAGTGTTTTTGCTATTATATAGTTAAAAATACCTGCTATTACATAGTAAAATTTGTAAGTTTGTATGTTCGAGCTAATTTCGGGAATTACCCGATTTGAATAACTCTTTTTGCAATGGATAGCCACATTCAACGGGAACGTTATAGGCTATTTTTCACCCCGCAATTCCCACGGGAACGGGAACAATGCGGGTAAAACCGCGGGGCGCTGCTAGTATTATATATGGTTCAATTTTATGTTAGGTTGGCCTCTTTTTTTCTGACGCGGTGAAGTTTTTGATATAAATGTTAATTAATAATATTAAGTAAAAAGATTCAGGGCATGACTGGAATGCCTTGCTTGGGGAATTCTCTAAATAATTTTAGATTAAAAAATGTATATTTTAATATACTAGCTGTTCCGCTGTTCCGTGATGCAAAATAGGGTGCTAGTATTCATAGATTTAGTGGAGTCGCGCCCGTACATTCAGTTCGGCAGGGAAATTCTTCCTCGTTATTAAAATAAGATTACGCAGGAATGGCTAGAAAGTTAAGAAACAATATATTTTAAACTCACCTTCAATTCCGTGAATAGAGAGCGACGGGTACCTCCAGCGGTGCATGAGGATCTGTTCCTTGTTGCCGTTGTGAGCTAGCTTGGTTGCTCCAATAGTGGCCCTGGAAATGTAAGCCAAAGCAATGTTACATTACTAACTCAACAGAATCCACGAGCAACCAAAAAGTCAAACAAACGAATGCAACTTTGACCTCAGATCATAAGTTACGAAGCGTAGATCGCGATGCGCGATTAACAAATAACGTAATTCCAATCGAATGTGCATTGTACTTGTAATTATGTATATTGAAACAATAGATCACAAAATGACCATTCATAGAGATTGAGATCGGGCACTCGAAGCCTTCAAAAACATACAACCTTCACTCAGATACAAATAATCAAATTGTTTCCGTAAATATTGCACATAAATTTCACAAAAATTATGTAAATTAAATCACCTGTACGATTCAGTACAAAAGTCTATAGTTGGGTAGAATTTCTTTTCAGTTTCAGTAAGAGGCGCCACAGACTTGTAGATATCTGCTATCAATATCTTGCCGTCTTTGTCCACCAGTGTATCTAACAGGTAAATCAAGTCGGACATGGCTGAAAAGAAAGAATAACCATTTTACTATTCGTAGAAACGTACGTTATCGACATTATTATTAAATAAAAGTCGTTCCATAAATTGTAAATTTTAAGAAAAAACAAGCATTGCCCCGCGGTTTTACCCGCGTTGTACCCGTTCCCGTGGGAATTGACCTTCCTCTTGAATGTGGGTATCCATTACAAAATTAATGTTTCATATCGAATTTCATATAGGTTTGGTAGTTTCTTAGATACATCAAACTCTTCACCTTTATTATCTATACTAATATTATAAAGCTGAAGAGTTTGTTTTGTTTGTTTGTTTGTTTGTTTGTTTGTTTGTTTAAACGCGCTAATCTCAGAAACTACTGAACCGATTTGAATAATTCTTTTTGTAATGGATAACTACATTCAACGGGAAGGTTATAGGCTATTTTTTTATCCCGAAATTCCCACGGGAACGGGCACAGCGCGGGTAAAACCGCGGGGCGCCGCTAGTATTGGTATAAATGGGTGTCATCAGGAAGATACAGGAATGGCAGCGGCTCCCTTCAGAGAATCTAGTCTCTTTGTTTATCATTCACACTTTTCACTCTCTCGATCTACTTGTTAGCATGTTCGGTAAAGTATATATAGTAATGTCCTTGTAACATACATTTTTCAAATAAGTGCATATGTAAAGGTATTTTAAATTACAAAATGCGCTCAAGGTTATTTTTATTATTACCCATTAACTAAACCTTACAATTTTCATCAATTAATTATAGTTTAAAATCGTCATTGAACAAAAAATATTTAAGATAATATTTGATCTGTAAAATCACCAATGATAAAATGTTATTATGATAACAAGAAATGCTGCAAAAGGTGAAGATTTTGTCAAATAGAATTGTTATAAATTAAATATCGACTTTTTAATCTATTCCCAGGCTTAAAATAATACTGATTGTAGATACTATAGGAGTGCAAAGTTATCCATCTAACACATTAATATTGATTAGATTATATGCTTACAAAGAAATCCTTTGTTTATGCTAATTCGAAATACTCACACACAAACATATAATCAAGTATATTCGTTTATTCATATGTTTTGTTTGCAAACAATTGTTGATTCATAATGTTAAATTATTATTACTCATGCTGATGGCACAAAGGTTAAACTTATCTGCTTTTGTTTCTTATCATTTGTATACTCTATTTATATTATGTCAAACTAGCTTGGCTTGTTTATTATTATGTGTATTATGTATGACGCATTCCCCTATTCCTCTATTCCCTCTTAGTGCAGTCCATCTAAGGCTAGCAATGCCTTGTGCCAATCTCTATCTATTATGTCTACAACTACAATATAAAAAAATATATTTAAAACAACATTAATGAACAAGTCAAATGAAACATAAAACAATAATTCAACAAACTAAATCTAGAAAGTTGTTTTCGCGAAGTACTCTTATCTCCCATTTATTTTTGTTACAAAAATACGCAATCTGATATTAATTATAATCATTTCATTCAGGTGCCTACATTTTCTTATAAAGTGAGGTGCTTCCACAACAATTTTAGAATAACTTTGTAGTATGTGTGTTATTTATTTTTATTATTCTTATCAAGTCAATATGATTTTCATTTATTTATTTCATAATAAGTTATAAAAAGTTATCACTATGCATTGAGCTTAAGAAAATGTACTGCTATAGTAAATCAGTAAAACAAAGGAACATTAAAACAATGTTTATTATCAATCTATTTATGGTCTTTAGCAGTGTTAATAACCACATAATGTAGTAGTCAGCCTTTCAATTACTTTGCACAGACTTGTAGTTTTCACTGTACTGTGTTGTGTTATTGAATACACTTTATCTTACTAATATTATAAAAGCGAAACTTTGTAACGATGTATGTATGTATATTTGTTACTCTTTCACGAAAAAACTACTGGATGGATTTGGATGAAACTTTATAGTAATATAGGTTATAGGTATCAGAATAACAAATGGGATACATTTTATCCCGAAATTCCCGCGGAAACTGGTACAACGCGGGTAACACCGCAGATAGTAGATAGGGTGCAGATAGTACTTGATAATAACAAATACATATAAAATTCTATAACAAAGCAATTTGTAGCACATTTATAACATCACTAGCAGTGCCCCGCGGCTTTGCCCGCGTTGAGCCCATTCCCATAGGAATTTTCGAAAATCCTTTCTTAGTGTGCACTTACGTCACTTGAAGAACCTTCCTGCCAAATTTCATGTTTCTAGGTGTAGATTTGTTGAGGCTGTGCATTGATTATCAGTCAGTCAGTCAGGACTTTGAATTTTATATAAATAGATTTACATATTCATGGAAAACATTGGTAGGCAACAAACTTATATAAGTACCTTATCTGATATGTTTGATTAAACAAGATTATTACAATATTTATCAGTTCATTTATCAAAGAAATTTAATAAAATCTTACCTTCATGTACTGTGCCTCCGTATACTCCACTGTGGAGGTCCATCTTTGCACATTCAACCTCCAAGAAGTAGTAGCTGATACCTCTGAGCCCATAAGTAATGCAGGGTTTAGTGGTGCCAAGCCAGTAGTTGTCAGAGATGCACACATAATCCACATCATTGAAGAAACCTTCAGGTTTCAATTTCTCCATAAGAAGCTCGTCTAATCCTTCTGATCCAGACTCTTCCATACATTCAAACACAAATTTCAAATTTACAGGCAGCTAGAAATAATACAAACTACCCTTTAAAAAATAATCAAACTGAGATGATGATGATGGAAAATAGGGAGTCTATGCCCAGCATGATATGAAAGCTAATAATACAATTTTTTTGAAGAAACAATGATTTCTTACCTCAGCACCTACTCCCTTAAACGCATTGATTGCATTGACCCAGCCAATGACCGGTCCCTTATCATCCGTAGACCCTCTGCCAAACAATTTGTTATCTCTCTCGACCAGCTCCCAGGGATCGGTAAGCCAGCCATCAGACTTCAGAGCAGGCTGAACATCTAAGTGGCCATATATACAAATAGTATTCTTCTTAGGATCCTATGACAGAAAAATACGTACAATATTTAGAGGACAGTATTATTATTGTAAGCTGTAAAAATGTGCTTGGAACGTACATTTCCTAAATTTCCGACCAACACGGGGGGTAGCTTGACTTCTTGTCCATCGATATTTTGAAATCCAACATCCCTCAGTTCTGTCGTGGTTCCAACTTCCTTCAATTTTTCTTGCATCCATTTTACCATACGAACGCAGTCCTCCCGATATTTAATATCGCTAGATACAGAGGGAATCGCGACGGCTTCTTTTAATAATTCCTTATATGTTTTAACATTTTGATCAACATACTTGAAAACTTCTGGTAAGGTTGCCATTTTATGTTTTATTTCTGGAGTGACTGTGTAATTTCGATAAAATGACTGGTGAACCTGTTTGTATACTTCACTGGTTGCTGCAGTTGAAGAAACAATTATCCTCGGAGCATTCCAATTTATACAACGAATGGCACCGGTTATCAATGGCAATGACCGATTCATTTTAATGAATGAAGTGAGTTGAGTGAACTGTGAAGAATATCTCCTGTCGTCTATCATTGTCATCGAATGACAACCACAGCACAGAACCACAGATGACAAACTTGCCAAATGCTACAAATATGTCGTCACCATCACAGACCAGGAAACTAAAGTCACCATGACCACCACAGATGACCAGCGTGGAACGTGCACTCATTTTAATGGCATGGCGTTTAAAGCTAGGTCCACATTTGTATTATTCTAAAGCCGATACACACACTGACATAATACAGCATTTGATAAGTATGGACACGTTTTTTACCAAATACGCCATAATGATACGACATGGACAAAATGAGCGTCCATATTTATGATACAAATACTCGATACCTCAGAATACAGAAAGTACCAGAAACGGCATTCAAATGTATTTACAAGCTACACGCTGTGTCCAAAAACAGAACAAAGTCCCTCGCGTAGTGTTGTTAGCTCTCGCATTATTTGCCCATTTTTGGGGTAAATTTTGGGAGTTTCGGAGGTAATATGATAATAGAATAAAAATTGTCCTTTTCTATATAACTATGTAGTTACCTACCTGATTATCTCAAGAAATAGATAAAACATATATATAACATATTAAATAAAACACGGTGTTACGGTGGATGTTTGCACACTTTTAAGTGGTGATGGAAAAAAATATATATTTTTATTTTATTTTATTTTATTTTAAAGTATTCGGAAAACTTACAGCTAGGTACAAGAGTTACATAAAAAAAGAATAATAAATTAAGTCAAAATGCATCGAGCAAACTACGCTTCGCTTCGATGGTTTCCAGAACTGTTTCAGCCGTGCTCTTTCTATAATTTTTGTCCACACCGCTTTCATCAGCAGGGAAGCTAAAATTTAAGTTGGCTAATATAGAAACATAATTTAATACCCGCTCCCCCTCTCCCCTTCTCCCACAGGCACACCAAAAATTTGTTTAGAAATCCTATAGACTAACATACTTACTATTTAATAGGATTGTTAGGTTAGGTACATACGAGCCACACTTACGCTTTATACTTTCTTTTTTCAAGTTGGTTGATTTTTATTATATTACTTATTAATATTCTACAACGAATTAAAGCCCTCAAAAGGTAATAAAAAGAAGGGTAAATCAAAACTCTTATATTGGCAACACTAACATAAATTGACGCATCACTCTCTATGACAATTGAAATCTGAGAAAATAATTAAATATTTAAATAAGACGATACCTAAATGCGATACTTACACGTGAAATGTGATCCCATCCTGTTTCTTTTTCAGACCCACTGCATTTTTACAGGTAGGAACGACACAAGACGGCATAGTTTCGTGAAATTGGTCACGGGTAAAACACGTTAGCGCGTTCCGACGGTCACAAAGTGACTGATCGGTTGCGCGTCAAACTACACTATTTAAGGCTAGTTTGAGTACCTTCAGTATTAGGCGCGCTCACGGGTTCTGGTACTTTCTGTATTCTGAGCTCGATAGTCGATACGATACGACTGATCGGGATACGTCAAGATGCTACAAATGTGGACCTAGCTTAATAACTTTAATGAGCAGCTGATTGAAAATGGCAACAAAGCTACAATTTAAATCTAGAATGTCACTCGCTGTCAAACTGTCAATTGTCACATTAATGAATGAATATGGTCTGTGATACAAACAAACAGCTGATCAAAGGAAGGAAAAAGAAATTAATTATATTGAAGATTTTTTTTTACCGATTACAATTAATTAATATTAAATAAAAATGACTCTCGCAGACTATGTCGCTTCTTTATCTCAAAACCCATATTTTGGTGCTGGGTTCGGGTTATTTGGTGTTGGCGCTGGAGCAGCAATTTTGAGAAAAGGAGTTCAAACATCTGGAATGTTATTCAGAAGGCATTGCATGATTACTTTAGAAGTTCCTTGTCGGGATAAGTCTTATCAGTGGCTTCTTCAATGGATCACGAATAAGGGAGCTAGGCACACGCAACACTTAAGTGTAGAAACATCATTTCTACAAAAAGACACAGGTCAAATCAAAACTAAGTATGATTTTATACCTAGTGTCGGGCAGCATTTTTTCAGGTTATTCGATAATTTTACTACGATTAGTCATGAAAATATTATTCTTTATGTATCTAATGATGTAAAGACATTATTATTATTCAACAGATATGAGGGAACATGGATAAAAGTAGACAGAACAAGGGAACAGCATACATTGGACTTGCATATGGGAGTTCCTTGGGAAACTGTTACACTAACAGCTATTGGACGCGATAAAAACCTCTATTATGGCATACTTGAAGAAGGTAAGAAACTAGTCGACCTTTTATGAAGTTAACAATAAAGTTGCCTGTAAGTTTAATGGAAGCTAAACTTTTACAAAACTGTAAAATTTCAAATGTTATTATTACATAATAAATTCACTGATTGCAATGAAGTTGAAGTCACTTAATTGAACAGTGTCAGTAACATTCTATTTAATTTCAGCCAGGACAATGGCACTAAAGCAACATGAAGGTATGACAATAATGTACACAGCAATGGGTTCGGAATGGAGACCTTTTGGACATCCACGGAAAAGACGACCATTGAAGAGTGTTGTCTTAAGTTCTGGCTTAGGAGAAAAAATACTGAACGATTGCCTCGATTTTATAAACAGCCCACAGTGGTACATTGAAAGAGGAATTCCATATAGAAGAGGTACAAATAATGTATACTGCACACTGACAAAGAAAAATATATCAGGGACTAAATGATTTTAACCAAATTGTAATTAATGTGTGAATTTCAGGACGCAATGTAGCCTCCCAACTTAATGTACATACCTTACTCTTGAATACCAAACAGTTTTCACAATTGAACTGGTTGTTCCAGAGATTAGCACTATTCATTATCAAAAATATCTGACCTGAGATTTAATGCAATCCTATTGGTTTATATTTGTCCGTTTCTCCGCTCCGCAGCCTCACTCCGCATCAATGGACAGGCACCCTTACTCATCAGCTTTATTATATTATAGATAGTGGGCAATTGCAATTTTTTTTAAATTTCAGGATATTTGTTATATGGCCCACCTGGATGTGGCAAATCATCTTACATCATGGCATTAGCTGGAGAATTAGAATACAATATTTGTGTTCTTAATTTATCTGAAAGAGGTCTAACAGATGACAGGCTCAACCATTTACTTAGGTAGGTATGATATTGGGATTAATAATAAGCCTTCATATTTCATCATATATACCCTAGATTTAGATTAAGACCACAAAGCTACAACCATAACATGGTGATTTCTCCGAATACTCTGTACCATAATGGTTATGTTCAATGAATGATAAGGCATTCAGTGAGATTGATCCCCTAATCTAACTGTTATGATTTTAATGAAACTTTTCTATAATTCCAGTGTAGCTCCGCAACAATCGATAATACTGCTAGAAGATATTGACGCCGCCTTTGTATCAAGAGCAGACACGCCAACACAGAAAGCTGCCTATGATGGACTGAACAGGGTTACATTCAGTGGACTTTTGAATTGCTTAGACGGTGTGGCGTCTACTGAGGCTCGCATTGTGTTCATGACTACTAACTATCTCGAAAGGTATCATATATCCACACAATATGTTTATCAAAGATCTCCCAAAAACATAGGGTTAACAACTTCACAATTTTAACATAGGTATACTCATGTATAAGTATATGTTAATGTTTTTATGTATAATGTTTGCATATAATGGTTTTAGCATACCATGATGATAAACAGCATGTAGAAAATTAAAATCTTCCAGTCTTTAAAAATAAATATGTAATACTATGTTCTTTCAGATTAGACCCAGCTTTAATAAGACCAGGCAGAGTTGACATGAAAGAGTTTGTTGGTCACTGTGATAGAGAACAAATTGAACTAATGTTTTTGAGATTCTACAAGGGTGAAGAAGCAGCACAACTGGCTCAATCATTTGCTAACAAGTAAGTGAATGAATCAAGATTACTAAGATGAAGCTGTTACGTTTTATTATCCATTCATTATATAACAAGATTATGTGCGAGTTTAGTTTGAGGGTTTTGTGTTCGCACTCCAATGTACAGATCCTTTCCCATTCATCTCGAAAATATTTTGAACAATTTTGACATGGTTTTATTTGTGTCCGATACATTGATGGTGGTTTAAACGACTAGTAATTGCTTGCCAAGGGGCGCCACAATATGTATTGAATGTCATGCTTATTTTCTAACTAGGTACCTATAGTTTAATTCATTTACTTGTATATAATTTATTTTATTATATTTTTAGGGTTTTGCAAAAGGATAAACAAGTGAGCCCTGCACAAATTCAGGGTTACTTTATGTTCCACAAGCATTCGCCGCCAAAAGATGTGTTATTGGATGTAGAAACAATATGGACTCTTGGTTAAATAAAATGATTTATTAACTTATTAAACAATCAATACTTTGTCATTACATATTGTTTGTTTTTATTATCTACTTGTTTTTTTTATACACCACATCACTACATATTATAAAACAAAGTCCCCGGCCGCGTCTGTTTGTCTGTCTGTTCGCGATAAATTCTACTACTGCACGGATTTTGTTGCGGTTTTTTAAATAGATTGATTCCAGGGGAAGGTGGGGAAGCACAACGTGGGTAAAACCGCGGGGCACAGTTAGTATTATATTAAAGTTTTAATTGAAAACTCGATATTTACAAAGATAAAGGCAATAAACTTTAATATATAACATACAAAATTTGGGTTACACTAACAATACCTACTTTGATGGATGGAAGTACTTAAAAAGCTAGTACAATGCGATTAAAATAAGAATAGGACCGGCCTAGCGCCATGTTGTGACGTCACAACGGGAACTTGGTATAGTGTGCAAAAAAAGCAATGTTAAAAAATATTGGCTTGTTTTATATTGTAATAGCACGTACTTTTTTTGCACACTATACCAAGTTCCCGTTGTGACGTCACAACATGGCGCTAGGCCGGTCCTATTCTTATTTTAATCGCATTTTACAACAAATATCTAACATGTATCTTTCATTATTTACACCAGACCTTTGATATGCTACATTACCACCAATCATATCAAACATAATATAGTAATTATATTAGTCTTAAAGCACTAAGCATAGCTTTGTTGCTATTGTTGGAAAGGTATAGGAGGGCAAGCTGTCCAATCAATGGGTTGGGTACCCATAAGTTATCAACATTACAAAACATGGAGCGCTAGAAACAGTGATATTGAAGTAAGTTGTTTGGTATTGAAAAATAACAGTTCTCCTTTAATGTCTTGTCGCCTTCTGCCATGTTCATTGTGCTAAGCAGATAGGTTGAGATTTTTTAAATCTAATGTTGGGACATTATTTCAAGATACCAACCGGATACCAACTTGAATAACTTTTATTGAGGCCTTGATTTCCTTACATTTGAACAAAATGAGACAAATTCGCGCAAGAACCCGGTTCCTTCCAGGGAAGAGCCCATTGACTGCACAGTTTCGCTTTGTCAACAAATCTCTTTCACTGGCTTCACCAACTTAACAGACTTGTACAAATTAATAAACTTAAGAGTATATGATGCAACTTCAGAACTGACCTTTTGAGCATTTTGTAACAACTTATTGACCACATCTTCTTTAAATAGTTTCAGAATCTCCCATTGCCAATTGGCGGATATTTTTGACACATCAATATCTTGGTTCTGATCCGTAATTTTTATGCAGAATACTTTGCCAAAACAATGCAATGAAATATTCAGTTTTACAGGGTTATCTTTTGTATCTTGCTTAAATAGTACTTGAAACCTAATGAGACATGTAAAGTCCTTAGATAAATATACATGGGTATCTAGTAGAACAAGACCATGCATGTGTAAAAGTGTCTTAAAATAATCATAAGGAGAACTTGTTTTTCTGTTTGGTAAATCTAGAGAGTCTAATATTATATATTCCTTGTTTTTATTACTATTATCACTCTTGGTCACATTTGATGGAGTTGCTGGTATAGGTATTTTATTTATCACGAGTGAATTTGATGAAGCCTGTGTATTAGATATGGCCTGATTATTATTACTATTAGCCAAAACAGATGATTTAGGTGGCATATTCATACGTGTTAATGATTCTTTTGACATAAGCTCAGCAAGTGGTTTAATTTTAATTCTAGGAGTTGCTTTTTGTTCAATAGTCTCATTGGCATTGATGACTGCTAAAGAAGTAGTAGAAGTGATAATAGGCATGCCCACATTATTATCCTCTTTAGGCTGCAAAAACACACCAGGCCCATATTCCGCCACAATAAACTGTGTTTTGATTTGGTCTTTGTTTTTAGTTACTATCTTCAAATTGTGGTTTGTGTTAAGTTTTTCAATTTTCTTGGGAAGCTGTTTAGGGTTAGCAACTGGGTTTGCATTGAGTATTTTTTTTGAGTCACTGGCTGATATACTGTACAGTACAGCTCTATCTGTTATCTGGGTTAATTGTATATTTTCCCTATCACTTACATTACCCATCTCATCTGCTGGTGTATAGTCCTTATTAACCAGAGGTTGTGTATCACTATCAACTGCAGGACAATAGTCTACCCATCCCACATCTTTATCATCATTGTCAGTATTTTTCATTCTGGTTAGTATTTTAACAAAATTCGAGTCTATATTAGCTGTCAATTCTGATTTCGGCAGCCAAACCATACCTAGATTTTTGTATTTAAGAAATCTCAAAAATGCAGTGCTGTTGAACCCTTTTCTATTTATTATTTTTCGGCCAACACTTAAAATTTTTCGTCGTAATTGATTTTCTTTGCCTTCATATTTATTTCCACAGTTATTGATAATTTTCATTATAGCACTGTCGGGAATGGCGTATTTATGAGAAGTAAAACACACTGGAATAACATTATCTAGGTCATCCTGTGAATTGTCCAATTCAGTTGGTTCTTCTTCAGACTTATCGTCGGTTGGAGTTTCCTTGGACTCCTTGCTGCGACCCTTGTTGTCTAATAAGACTGTATCAGTAGAACTACAAGAAATAATTCTTCTTCGTTTAGTTTTATTTCTCATCATTACACTGTCATCTGAATCGGAACTGCTGGACTGATTGTTGTTGCTTGATGTTTTGTAATATGTTATAATATAATCAGCATTACAATATTCTATTATTTTATCGGGGGATATTACAACATGTTTGTAAGACCCAGTTAAATTATGTTCTTCTCCTACTCTTGGAAGGTTTACTCTACATTGTTTCCATTCTTTACCATATTTCATTTTAAAAGTATTGTGTTTTCGTAGGTTGTGAAATTTGAAAGATATTTTAGTCTTAAAAACTCCAGCACATAGAGTGCAATTTAATTTCTTACTGTAGTTTTTCTTCCATTTTTCGGAAACTGATCTTGTAAGCCGTTGTTCGTTAGCTGTTGTGTCCACTTGACTAGAAGAAGATGTCACTAGACATTTATCATTTTCTCTACTTGACTCACTATATAGCCGTGCATTTGGTATTGTAATTCGATCAGAATTCTCTATGGATGTCTGAAAAAAAATAAAAATATGAATCCTAATTTAATTTTATAAAACAAACTAGCAACTCCCCGCGGTTTTGTCCGCATTGTGCCCGCTCCTGTCCTCAGTTTCCTGTTGATGAAATCGGATTGGTAGTTTACGGGATTAGGGCATTCAAACAAACAAAAAATCAAACTCTTCAGCATTATTTTATATTAGTACAGGTTAATAATTTCTATATTAAGTTGCCCATATTAATGGATAAGTTACATGGAGTAAATTAATTTTTTTTTCCCAAAGTTAAAATATATTCATATCCTCATATACAAATAATTTTTATATTTAATCCTAATTCACTTTTTAAATCAAAACTTACTTTGATTCCTAGAGTTTTAAGTTTTAAAATTTTCTGCTGGTCAATAAACTTTTGTTTGACTTCAGCATAGTTGCATAGTACTGCATCACAGCTTTTACATATTAACTGAGATAGACCATCAAAGGGTTCAACCTGAAAGGAAATAATAACTTTCATACATACACCCAACACAAACATGAAGCTTATTAAAGTCCTGAATGCCAAATACTTTAAAAAATTAAATATATCCATTAATAAAACAAACAACTTACAGAGATACCAAAACAAAATTGTATTTTTTCCTGAACATTTGGCACTATCTGATAAGTGCCTGTGTCTTCTAAACATAGCCTACAAATGACGAACAACTTCGGATCAACCTGGATTTTGGTCATGTTGCACTGCATCTAGAAAAATTGATATTGATATATGAGTTTCACTAAAAACAATTATTTAATTCTTAAAATGTACTTATAGATTGTAATACCTACAATACATTTCACATTTCCCTCCAAATGATATGTCTCCAGTCACTGTTTGGCTGTCTGTCACGTAGCAAAAAAACAAGTAGTGTGAAAAAGTATTTTGGTGGGCATTCACATCACAATAACAACCTAAATTAATTATGGGATAACAAGTGTCAACGTCTCATCGTTTAATACAAACTTTGTAAATATCATAACAAATACATATCGTATTTTGAAAAACAACAAGAGGAACCAGTATTTTCACAGAGGGTCACAAGATCCTGTGATAAATGAAATTGAAAGTTGAAACCACAGTTAAAACTTAAAAAATCCCGCACAACACTACTCCACGAATTGATCAAACCCGCCAATACAATAAGCAAATTAAGATAAAAATTAAATTTTCCTCTGGATACATGGAACAAGGAATCAATTCAATTTCAATGAATCAAACTAAAAGTCAAAAGAAATACTGTAAAGAGTAAAACTGTTTTTCATAAAGTAAATAAGCGCCATCTAGTATAGAGTAGTGGAACATTTCATTTTGCGCGCCATCTTCACCACAATTTATAAAACATCCGTCAACCACGGGCGTAACAGTTTTGCCAAAGGGTTTGATGGGGCCTGTCGTCGCACACGGGACACTGGCCACAGCCACAAAAAGCGGCCACCGGCTTCTTTCCTGTATCGTGTGGCGTTTAGCGTGTGGTAGCCACCGGTGCACCGTGAGCGGTGAGTCCATATAGAAAGTATGAAAACTATAGTAAATATGCCTGTGGCGGCGTTTTGTGGTTGGGGCTGGTGGCCCGTGTGCGGAAGCCCTAAGCGGAGGAGGGGAGGGTCCAGAAGTGTTTCAAAAACTACAACTACAATGTTTCCAATGCTAAGGGGGGTTCTAACCCCCTCCTCATCTCCTCCCTCCTCCTCCCCCATAAATACGCAAATTAATCTTTCGTTAAAGGGTCTATTTACAATAATATGTTTCTACGACAGGTAGGAATAACGGCTGAGTGGCTAAATAACGCCATTGGGCTTAGGCTGAAAAAAAAAAAATCTCTCTCACCCCACCCGCCTCCTCTCTCTCACCCCTCCCGCCTCCTCTCTCTCTCACCCCTCCCAACTCCTCTCTCTCTCACCCCTCCCGCCTCTTCTCTCCCCTCCCGCCTCCTCTCTCACCGCTCCCGCCTCTTCTCTCTCACCGCTCCCGCCTCTTCTCTCTCACCCCTACCGCCTCCTCTCCCTCTCTCACCCCTCCCGCCTCCTCTCTCTCTCTCACCCCTCCAGCCTGCTCTCTCTCTCTCTCTCACCCCCTCTCTCACCCCTCTCTCTCACCCCTCTCTCTCACCCCTCTCTCTCAACCCCTCTCTCACCCCTCTCTCTCACCCCTCTCTCTCACCCCTCTCTCTCACCCCTCTCCCTCATCCCCCTCTCTCACCCACCTCTCTCACCCCCCGTCTCATCTCTCTCATCCCTCCCTCTCACCCCTCTCTCTCACCCCCCTCTCTCATCTCTCTCTCTCACCCCCAACGCACAATCGCACACAACGCCGTGTCGCAGACTGCCGAACTGAAACGACGTTAGACGATGCACGGCCTTCAAGCCACACCTCCTTGCCCGTCGGAGTGGGGAGCGTGAGGTTTTTTCGTTACGGAATTTTTGGATTCGGTCCCCGCGCTCAAGGCCCGCGATAGAAGCTATGCAATAGCTTAGCAGCATCCCGCGGTTTTACGCGCTTTGTGCCCGTTCCCGTGTGATTTTTTAAACATATTATAAACCTTCCTCTTGAATCACTCTGTCTATTTAAAAAACCGCGTCAAAATCCGTTGCGTAGTTTTTAAGATCTAAGACATAGGGACAGACAGTGAGACAGACAGCGAAAAGCGACTTTGTTTTATATTAGGTAGTGATGATAGTGAATATACCAGCGCCATCTTTTGTGAATGTTATTAAACCACAGAAAATTGGCTTGATCGTTAAAGAACTATTATTCAGATTTATACAAAGTATCCATTTAAAAAAAAACTTTCGATGAAATAATACTTTTATAATTTAATAATTAAAATAATTCATAACAGTCATTAAATTGAAACAAATTAATATACCGGAAATTAAATAAATGGTTCTAGAATTTTCTGATGTCGATGTTGTGTCTGGTAGCAGAACTAAGTGTAAAGATTCGTTAAACATAGTATATATGGCTGCTAGTAGATGGCGGTATAAAAAACTCATTATTATAAAAAGTCTTTTCATAATACCAGTAGATGGCGCTGTTCGCATACGGGAAGGTAAGGTTTACTTCTTCTTCATCGAGTCAATGAGTCTTCATTTATTAGGGGTCCACCCAAAGGGTAAAAACGGGACCCTATTACTGAGACTTCGCTGTGCGTCCGTCAGTCCGTCCGACTGTCACCAGGCTGTATCTCAAGAACGGTGATATCTGGATGATTGA
This sequence comes from Cyclophora punctaria, assembly GCA_951394245.1. Classification (NCBI taxonomy): domain Eukaryota; kingdom Metazoa; phylum Arthropoda; class Insecta; order Lepidoptera; family Geometridae; genus Cyclophora; species Cyclophora punctaria. Next base: position 6,234,676 of record OX596171.1, read on the forward strand.
AATGTACACAGATGATGTATTTCTATTGCTGCTATAAAAACAAGTACTAAAAATAAGATAAAACAAATATTCAAGGGGGCTACTACATACAACAAACGTGTTTTTTTTGCCGTTTTTTAAAGTACGGAACCCTCCGTGCACGAGTCCGACTCGCACTTGGCCGTTTTTTTGTCTAAATATGGTTGAAAAAGAAAGAGTCCAATCAAATTGCCCTGCTTGTAGCAGCCTGCAAGAGCTAGGGCGAACAAGTCTACAGACAGCCCGCACAGGCCAGCAAGGTGGACTGAGGGCTGTCCGAGACGTTGCAGAGGTCAGAGTTTATCTCCGGTGGTAGAAGAAATTCCCACTTCACTCGATTCGATCTGCTACGTCCCACCTGAGCGCGAAGTCTGTTTGGGGCATATAGGCCATGGTAAGTTATGGCCTGGGGGGGGGTGTTCGGATGGAGGAAGACGATAGTCCGAAGCTGGAGAAGAGTCTTCTGTGACCACGGTTCCTGTAAAGGGGCCGAAACGTCTGATAAAAATGTAAAATAAAGGCGAAGTGTATCCGTAAACGTAGTTTCAATTCAAAATGAGTAGTGTTCGCTTAACCTTTAAGTATACGCGCTATTTAGGGTAGCATTCCGTCACGCGTGGGGTCCAGAAGTATCCCCAGTATAAATTAACTTAAATATTGATAATTATTTAATATTTTTAAATAGCCGTTTTAGATTATAAGAAAAGACATTATAATATTTATGAAAAGTATTTATTAATCATAAAACAATCAGTCTTTAGACATTTAGGAACATTTTTATCAAATTAACAATCTCGTACATAGAATTTTTTAGGTACATGTTTAATGTACTAAAATTTAACGAAAAAGTCAACTTATGACTAACTTACTATTTTTTTCTTAAATAAAATAATAATAAAAAAACGGAATTATAAGAAAAAATAACAATAAACATTATAGAAAAAAAATGACAACTCTTGAAACGTACTGCCCTAAACTGTCCAATACGAGATGGATGTGGTGGAGTTTTGCTCCATTTGAACCGGTTTTTACCGTAAAAACTGTTGCTGGTTGTATCCTCTGCGGACTCAGTGGCGGAAGAGTCATCACCCACGTCTTCCAAAATGTTCTCTTGAGCTATATCTCCTATGCCTTCGATTTCAGAGTCACTAGACTCGTAAATAATTTGTGCAATATGATTTTCAGTAAGTCGGCGACTCATATTTCTATTTATACAACACCAGTTCTGAAAAAGAAACAAATAAAAACATAACCAAAGTGAAAAAAGTAACTACGTTAAATCACGGGTGGGGTCTGCAGGTATCCCCACGTAAGCAAAAATGTAACTTACCTTAGCAGAAAAGCGACGAACGTCTACTCGCCGAAAGGTCTCGCGTCGCACTGAGATTAGCCGAAAACGCACGATCGTAACTTGTCAATTTCAAAAAATACCCTTAAAAAACAGCGCGTGGGGTCTGCTGAGACCCCGCCCGTGACGTTAAAGGTTAAACTTTAGAAACCAGTAATAGATGGCACCTCAAAATAAATATTATTCTATTACCAGACGGTAGATGGCGTTGATTAAATACACCCATACCATACCACCAGTATTCCAACTCGGCTGTGCCCTTGAGTTAGATACCTAATACAGCAACACGGTACCTACGTAGGCATGCGCTAGGGCTGCCACCTTCCAGCATTTTAATTATATTTGCCTACTTTGTGTTTCCATTTAATTTTTTGCTTGTAAATATATTTTTTTATGTAAGTATTCAATTAAAAACAAGTACTTAAAATTGAATAGGAAGTTTTCAATAAAAATGCGTGATGATTTGTGAATGGTAAATTTAATTAAAGAACATACGAAACGCTGAGACGTACCTACGAAACGCTATAATATAAAATTTTAAGGTATAAAAAATCCGCATTCTAAGAGGTTAATAATTGTTTTGGGAAACATGGAGAAAAAGGAATATCTTTTACTTGGTTAAGTATAGATATATTTTATAATTTAAAAAAAAGTTATAGATATACAGTAGAGCGTCGATTATCCAAACTAATTGGGGGACATGGGTGTTCGGAAAACCGGTATTTTCGGATAATCGAACTATATGTAACTATTGTTTTTTTGTGTACATAAATAACGTTTACGTTTAGGCATTTTAAAAAAAAGAGTTTAATTTCACGCGGCAAAATTTAGTTTATCCTAGCGGTTACTAAGAAGTGACACACGAGTACAATAAGTGCCCTTACGCACCAGCGGTTGGCCACTAGGCGGTTTGTTTGAGCGGTCCAACCGCTTAATGCGGTTTCTTCGCGGTTAGCCGCCATAGCGGTCAGCCGCGATGAAACCGCGTTGAAACCGCGTTCAGCGGTTGGACCGCTCGAAGGCGCGTGGCCCATAAACAAAATGGACGCCGTCGAGATAGATAAACACGTGCATACCTCACTGGCGGCTCGCCGCTAACTGACCGCCAGTGCGTATACACAAGATGGCGGCTAGTCGCGAAGCGGGCCGCGGCCCTCCATTCAACCGCCGCGGTTGAAATTTTGTGGCGGTTTAGTGCGTACAATCATAAGCGGTTGCATATTAAAATGGAAAAGCGGCTAACCGCGCGGTTAGCCGCCCCCGCGGTTAACCGCTAGTGCGTAAGGGCACTAACAAGTGAACGAGTCGCGACAAGTGGGCGAAAACTGAAGCGCGGGCGGCGCGCGCGAAACCCGCGTGGTGGGAGGTGGGGGCATTGACCCGCGCGTTACTACGTTCGGATAAGCGGTCGTTCGGTTGAGCGACGTTCGGATAATCGACGCTCCACTGTAATTAAGAAAAAGTCATAAAAACTACTGAAGGGATTTTAACCAAACTTGGTACTTACGATTGTAGTCCATAGTCCTGGGCAGGTTAGGCTATATAACATAACGCTAAGACACATAGGAGCAGAGCAGTGACGATAGATTTGAAGCAAGTCGGATGAAAATATGCACTTTCAAGCTCTTATCCTCGCATACGTTGATCATACACCAAAAGTATGTACTTACCTATCTATTACAAAGATGATGGTCATCAAAAGATCCACAAAAATTCCTCAATAGTATATATCTATCCCGGAATTCCCGCGGAAAGCCAAGTTCAATACAAAAATTATGCTTGGCTTCGCCGCAAAAAGAATGGAGATCTAAATGAGTGCCAAGTTCTAGGCAAAATCCCAATATGTATTTATAGGAAGAAAATAACATTATGAACAAGTATTAAACTCTATTTCTTCTCCTTATTGGATACCTATAACAATTGCTGTTATTTAAAAATTTGAGACTTGACCAGGAAGTAGATGTTTAGGTAGGTACCTACTATAAAATATCAGTCAGTTAGTCAATACTAAAATTTACGACGTTCTGACCTTCATATCTTTACATCCGTTTGAGCTAGCTTCATGAAATTTTGGCTTCTAGATATCCTAATGGATATAATTGAACACACGTAGTTAGTTTAATTGAGTTATAGAAGAGTCAAAAGTGGCACCAAGTGGTTTGTGTAATATTACATTCGGCGCTGGCAAGTAGTTCCTTTGCTTGACACGCTGCCGTGTGTCTAGATCCATTCATTAAATAATTTTCTAAGCTATTATAACTACCTAGGGTAGGTATCAAGGTATATTGTAATGCTATGGAGTAAAATCTTCGTGTGTCGTGATGTCATCTGTATCAAAATAATTTTAGGTCATAGTGATAATCCCATTCCCATGATGAGCCACTTCGTTTTTTACCGACTTTAAAAAAGGAGGAGGTTTCTCAATTCAACCGTTATAATATGGGCCTTAATCATATACGCTTTTAAACAACATTTTTACTATCAAATGGTTTATCCCTTTGCGACACACGCTACCTATTTCCCAAAGAGACAAAACACTTTTATAACAGTGTTTTAGTTATAGAGCTTTTAATAACAATTATATGTTTTTTTAAGTTCAAAGATAGGGATCATAGGGATGATGTCATCACTAATGATGTAAGTTATGTTGCGTTGCATTTATACTTTGAACGTTTGAATTTTTGCGTTTCCCGCTTATGAGGAGGTTTTGAAAGTGAGGTGTGAAAACTCACGATTCGACTTTCTTCCTTCCCTTGAACGGTGTATTGATTCCTGGATTCTTTAGCGGAAGGATGCTATTACAGCATTTCTGTATCCACGCCGCCCGGTGCTTTCTTTGGTAGGGTATTCTCGTTTCCTTTTGACACACTCCGTCTGTGGCCCCAAAATATATAATTCGTCCAGTTGATAGGAACGTTGAGGTATGCATAAAAATGTTTTATTCGCGATTAAGTCCCGTCTAGTTTAGTATTTACAATGTGTTCATATCGTGATAGTTTAAATAGTGTACGAACCAGTTCGCGGCGCACGGCGTACTGAATGTCATTTTCTCAATTCGATATCTGCACTTTCAGTAAAATCGATATCAAACATGCGCAGGAGATGATATATTACTTAGGGCTGTAGGAACAAGGCTAACTTAAATATGCAATCGAGAACCTCAAGGATAGTTCAGTTATTTGAGTGGATTAATCCCGATTATTCTAGGTCATTATCATTGGAATGGAATACAAAGTCATCCATTCAAATGTGACCTGCGAAGTTGATTTATTTCTTTACTTGTTTGCTAGACCAGTAGGGCTGGCTACTAACCTACAAGCACTTTAGTACCAAAATCATTTTCATGGATAAAAATTGAATGGAGTGAATTCTAGATATTCTATTCTATTCTAGTCTTGATCTATAATCCAACGGAGGTCACATTGAAACGAACAGTTGCATTTAAATTGTATTTATTAATTACATAATGCCATAGTCATCTTCTATAAAGAAGTTAACAGATAATTAACTTACATAATAAAGCAAATAGATCTACAACAGAGTTCACGATTACAATAAAACAAGCATTTGATAACATTAGTCAATTTCGTCTAGTGAAATGCATGTCATAATATTTGTATTAAACTTAACAAATACAAGTAGTATATTTATTTAACTAATGTTAAATCACATGTCGTCGGGTTTGTTTGTAATATTGTATACTTATGTTGTAGGTACATATTAATTAGTCACACATTGCAGAATTTTGAATTGTAAACTATCACAGTCACAGCATTTCAATTAATTCAGGTATATGTCAAAAGACACTTAGTTAAGATCATTAATATATTTGTCTTATCAGAATTACAACCCAGATTAATTAATTTTTTTAATATAATAATTACTCCAACTAGAGCAGTCAATATAATACATTAAACACTAATTTAAATGATAACAGCATCCAATTATAAAACTTAAAAATTGTAATTATTATTACTAGTCAAGATGATTCAATTATTATTACCTATAGTAATTCGATTATCTACGTTGGCGGCGTTTCTTTTTATTGCGAGGGGCGTCACCATTGACATTGGGGTAGGAGCCGCTGGCCGGCGGCGAGGGCGGGAGCGCGGGCGACGGTGGCGACGCCTCGCCCGGCGACTCGCGCCGCGCGCTCGCTGGCACTCCACTGTCCCCCCGGTTATAAGGTGTACTAAGAGGAGAGTGGATCCTTCTGTTTGTATTTCTATTATGTACATTGTGTATAGAGGACATTGTGTGGCTATTTGAATTGTTTTGCATATTGTTTGAATTTTGAGAACTATCTCTTGTACTAGTTCTCGACGAGCTCATATCTGTCGAGCCGTCGTCTCTAAAAGAGCCCGTCGCTTCTCTGAAAGCGTCGCGTAACCGTTGTCTCATTCGTCTGCGGGCGTTCCGCGAGAGCTGCGATCGGTCGGTGGAGTCAACTAGCCCGTTTTGTACCGGGGGCGAGGGCGACCTGTCCTCCTCCGGCGGCGTGGGCGCCGCGGGTAGCGGGGTGCCGGTGCCGGTGCCGGGTCGGCTGCTCGTGTTCTCGAGTCGCGCTCGCAGCTCCGCTTCCGAGCGCACCAAAGCGTCGGCTTCGCGGCCGAGCGTCGCGAATGCACGGGAGAGTCTCGCTACATCGTTTTGTAAATCTTGTAGAACAGGTTCGAGGTCGTGCACGACTTCGGGCGCGGAGTCGCGCACGTTGCTGCGGTTGGCGACGCGCAGCACGGCGCGCGGCTGCGTGAAGGTGGGCAGCAGCTCGGGCGGGGTGCGCCGCACCGACAGCTTGGCGCTCATGGAGCTGGGCGCAAGCAGCGCGCGCGCGTCGCCGCCGCTCACCGACAGGCAGCGCCCGCGCTTCCGGAGCGACCCCTCGCACGATCTCACCGACCATACCTTAATACGACAAATATTACATCAACAACTATCCAGTACTAGCCGCGCCCCGCGGTGTTACCCGCTTTGTATCGGTTCCCGCGGGAATTTCGGGATAAAATGTGTTATTCTGATGTACTATATTACTGTGAAGTTTCATCCCAATCCGTCCAGTAGTTTTTACGTGAAATCGCAAAAAACATACATACATCCATTCATTTAAAACTTACGATAACTTAGTAATTTTTGTAATTTTGAATATAACTCAACTTACACAGTCGGAAAATATAGCTTCACGGTCATTCCCCGACAATGTAAATGTATATGAAAACTCATGTGCTACCCAAGGGGAGGCTGCCATCGACAGCCATGCGTGTACAGATTCATCTGCAAATGTCAATAAAATTTATATAAGTAATTGGAGCAATCAATTTGTTGAGATATTATACATTTATGATAGTTTCTTACTTGTGACCTCTATAATGAGGAAGAATATGCCCATATCAGTGATGCGAACAGCTGTTACTAGTCTCCCAGGAGTTGTGGAAAACTGCCAGGCTTGAAGGTATTCTCCATTTTCAGATCGACCCTAGAAAAAACAATAGTAAATTGAATTCCCAATTTACATACTTTTACTACATGATGGTAACAGAGCCTATTAAAATACTTTAGAGACTAACTAACATAATAATGAACATAAACTAGGTCACACTGCGAGTCATGTAAATGTAAGTTCATTGTTTTAAAATAATATTACCTACTTTTATTTTCAGTTTTTATCAAGATTTGTTAGCTGGGTTCTCTACATAGGTCTAAAATTTTAATTATTAGTTCAAATCGTGGGGAATGTTGAAAATCGAAACAAATAAATTCAATTATATCTAATATCCATTTACCTCAATCAAGTAAGGTGAATGATAATATCTAAGATGATTGAGGAGACGAGCTGACGGTAATCTCTCTGGGTTGTCTTTACAGCAGAGACAGCGGAACAAACCCTTGCAGGCTTTAGGGACCTGGACTGATGCTCGCTGAAAACAATACAAACAATTAAAATACAAATAAATACAACAATCAACAAAAGTTAATGTATGGTATGTTAAATTTTTATAATTCTTTGGATTTCTCTGAATTATTATTTTTAACATATAAAATTAGTAATGAACAAGTGGAGACCAGTTTCAATACATACACTTGAGGTGTCATCTTCTTCCACTTCCTCCTCCTCATTATCAGCCGATTCATTTTCATCTGAAGTAGATTGTCTTGTTTCTACAGTGTTGTCGGGAAGTGTGCCTGTCGTTATTTTACCTCCTAATTTCTAAAATTCACAAACAATACATTTTATTTGTATACATAATGCAGAATAATTTAAGCTCAAAACAATGATTTATTGTTGTTGATATACAACACGATTTTTATTGATGTCTCTTATCAAATTATTGTATTCAACAATGTAACATAGACTACAAAGAATGAAACAATAGCTATTTAGTATGTAGATAAGAATAAACAATGATTTTATTTTAAAGTTTATGGTTAAAATATATTATCTGACTTACAAAAGCTCTTAACTTCCGAACATTAGCAATGAGTTCTTCCATTGCATAATTCCTTGTTCCAAAAAAGAATGCCCGGCACACTGGACACACGTCGAGGCGCATTTTACATCTGCCACACACATGGTGCCCTTCATTGCATTGGAAAATTTGTCCAGTTGGTATTTCATAGCATACAGGACATTGAAGCAAGTCATCTAGATCTGGCAAAGTTTCTCCCTGAAAGGTAAAATATTACATAGATAACATTTTGCTATCCCTTGGCTGGGCATAGGTCTCCTCTAATGTTAATGAATATGATATAATATATATATTATATTTGTTAAAACATACATAGTTAATACTGAATCCTAATATAGAACAGTCTTTTAAGATTTAAACACTTTTCACATAAAAACTACTACATTTGACAACTTAAAGCCCAAATGGATGTTTGTTTTAATATTTAAATAACAATAACAAAAGTGGCATAAAAATATAATTTCTTATTTTGTAATAAACAATTGCAACAAAAATAGCAGTCAGAACAAGTCTGCACATTGCATGTGAGTGTAGACTGCAGAATGAGGGTAGTTGCAACTGTAAAATTTCTCAGGATATCGAAGTTGTTAAAGTAACTCAATATATTATGGATATTTTATAAGTAACATATGCTTGAGAATAAGAACAAAGAATATTGGGATGATTTTGTTAAGGTAACCAGCATATTATAATGTTTCTCAACACTTTTGACATGTTTAAAAATATAGTGAACATTAACACGTGTGCTAAACCGACTGAGAAATAGTTTCGAAGCAATATTTCACAATCAGCTGATTTGTACTTCAATACTGTTTTCGAAATTTCGTTTAGGATTCAACAGTTGTACGACATTGAGGATTGTCCTAGAAAACTTGATATCATGCGTACATTTAAAATGGTAGCGAATTACACAAACTGAGATGAATTTTGTTGCATAAAAACCGTTTGGCACTCTACCTTCAAGTAAAGATGTGAACAGTGATAAAATGGTGGTCTTGCGACATTCCTTCTCTCCCTACGGCCCTGACAGCTTTAAACGAATTACAGCAACAGTTGAGGGACAAACAAATGATATTTCAAAATATAGTAAGGTATAACGCCAAATAATAACAAAATAATTATCGTGTCGATTGTACCAAAACTGTAGTAAAGAACAATGCAAAGATAGACGTAGTCTGGTTTTTTACGTAGTTACGGGACTTATTAAAAAAAAATACAAAGTACTAACCTTGACATCAACTTTTTCTGTCATAATTAAATATGTATATTTTAAGTAGATTTCTAATTATTCTAGTTTTATTTTGAACACAGTTAATGGTATAGCACACACAGCTGGAGTTAAAACAAAAATGGCGTCGTTCACTGTTCAGCAATCAGCAGCCAGCCAGCAAACAACGACATTCATTCGACCAAAATATCACCTCAACCAATGGGATTCGTTAATGTATGCACACGCCACAGGTAATAAATACTTGCACAGACTAGTGAGTGTTAGTAGAGTTTCATGATTATTAGTATCATCAATATTGTATGCAATACGAGTGACCTTAAATGCAAATTTCCCAGCCACAAGGACCCGGACAGTCATAAAGTGTAACATAAATGTTTTGGAAATTAAGGTAAATTAGGGATGTATATTCCGACCTTTATCCGTATTGGAAGTCACTGGACTAGAGTACATAATTCTTCCATGGCTGAAGGTCCCAAAGTGAAAATAAGCTGTCATTATTTCTTATATTGTTACTGCCAATAGTTCAACGTCACTGTCAATATTTCTAATACTCTCAATGTCATTTGTTTGTGTTGTATGTCTGTCTTGTCAACTGTGCTTGTCAATCTGTGTAGTCTTGCTTGTCATTTGTCAATTGTCATCATTGTCATATTGTCATGCAATGCATCACAATGCATCACCGCTGTAGAATTTGTTTAGTAGTTTTTGATAACTAATTTTGGTGTTCATTGAGGATATAATTTTAATGGCTTTCTTCTGTTTTAATTTCTTTTGTTATCTATCGTAAACATGTTAGTTGCACTATAAAATCTGTACAAGATAGACAATTTAGCCTCAAGTGAAGTGATCTTCCGCTTCGGAATAAATTTTCTGTAACACTAATGTTTACACTGGAAGTTAGTTGGTCAAGTGTAAAATAATCATGAAAATGGTTTCAGCATCATTTATTTTAGTTTTAGTTGGATTAACATGTAAGTATTGTAGTATATTATCCAAAGAGTTAATAAAAATAATCATTAAGATTCCTGCGTGATTCATCGTTTCATAAATATATTATGTATTGCTTGTTCACAGCAATAAAATGTGAAAGGCTAAATGAGCAGATTTATTCGCCAATAGAAGGAGGAGCAGCATGCTTTAGGCGATTAAATGCAACACATCAAGTAGGATGTTCATGTGAGTGTTTATTTATATACTTCAGAATTTAAAACATATGTAGGGATCTTAGTAATACATAAGTGTTAGCCAGGTGTTCTAGAATTCAACTTTTCTAAACTCTTTCTCAGCAATAGAAATGTTGAGAAATCTGTGTTAGGCAATCAAAATTAAATGGCTAATTAATCTAAACAAGTAGTCACATATAATTCTTTGATGCAGCTTCACTCGATGGGGCTGTGGGAGTGGTCCAAATGATCTCTAATGTGTCGGATGCTGAATGGATTGTTACCAATGCTACTGGCGGGCCGTACATAGCTGTAGTCAGTACATCAATGTTCAACAATGTTATAGAGTTGTTTATGAATAAACCTGATCGTGTTGGCGGTGTTGTGGTTTATGAGAATGCTACAGAACTGTAAGTGGTGATTGTGTTTTGTGCTTTTACAATAATTATGCTTTTGACAGTATTATTTCTTAACTTGTCAACAATAAGAAAGGATAAAAGTTTGTTGAATACATTTTGATTTTAAATTTGCTATTGTAAATAGAGAGACCCAAACCCTTCATAGTTTAATGTACTAATTAAAGTATACAAGACTACTCATCTTGGTGAAGATAACAGTACAGTGAGGGAGATAGAAATAAAAATTTAAATCTATACTAATATTATAAAGAGGTAAAATTTGTAAGTTTGTTTGTTTCTTTGTATGTTCGGGGTAATCTCAGGAATTATCAGTCCGATTTGAATAATTCTTTTTGTGATAGATAGCCACATTCAACGGGAAGGTTATAGGCTATTTTCCATCCCATAATTCCCACGGGCACGGGTACAACGCGGGTAAAACCGCGGGGCGCTGCTAGTGATTTAATACAATAGTATCTTATGCTTTACTAAAAATTTACAAGTAACGACATGAAATCCTCTTTGTAGCCACAATTTAATATATAATCTTATTGTATTACAGCACAAAATCCTTCAGTCATGATTCAAGATGTCCAAATGAGTACTCATCAGGCCCCGGTAGTCAGTGCTCTTCAGAGAGTAGTGGGGGTATTGTGTGGAATCAATTTGGAACGGGACTTTTACAAAGACATATCCCGTTTCCCATGTTCTACCTGCCAGCTTCAAGGTCTGAGGAGATTGAAAAGATTGATAAGTGTTATCAGAGGTAATTTTTTTAATGTATCACTACACTACATAGTATAAAACAAAGTCACTTTCTGCTGTCTGTCGGTCCCTATGTATGCTTAGATATTTAAAACTACACAACGGATTTTGACACGGTTTTTTAAATAGATAGAGTGATTCAAGAGAAAGGTTTATATGTATAAAAATTCTCGAAATTCCCACGGCAACGGGCACAACGCGCACAACGCGCGTAAAACCGGGGTGCTGCTGCTATAAAAATATACATTACATTTTCTGGTTACCTGTTGTCATCCATCAATACTCATGGTAAAATGTTTTCTTAAATTATTCAAACACATTTTGATGACAATGAGTTTGGTTGTTTGATGTAAAAATGGTGCAAATAAATACACTTTCTTATTAATTAGTTTCGGATAGTGGAATAACAAATAACATAATAATAAAATAAATTGAATTACAATTGCTGGGGCCAAAGTTACCTGAGCTAGAGTTAAAACGCATTATTTCATTTTCCAGGTACAATTTAGACAAAAACAGTCAGGACTGGAGGCCACTCTGTTCTGTTCAGTTAAACTCTTTTATGTACGCTGCCATTAATACTGAAGTGTGTATGAGAAGGTGAGTAGACACTTAAAAAACGCATATATGTCGAATATAGGATATTTTTTAAAATTTGCTTACTTGTAAAAGTAGATATGAAGTTAAAATAAATGAGTTTTTAATACTTGCAGATCAGCGAGTTCGGCTCTCATGACCTCAACCAAAGTATGTGATCCATTGGGAGATAACAATGTCTACTATTCTCTGTTCCCGCGAACTGCAGTAAGAAAATTATATTATTATATAAGCCTTAAGTGTCCCATTATTGGGCAAAGGCCTTCCCCCATTTTTTACATAGAAAGAAAATCCTTTACACAAAATTAAACATTTCAGTATTTTATTATTTAAATATGGGTTATATTCATATGGCCCAAGTTATGACAATACTCGAACTTACTTAATAATATACCATTGTTATTATAGGAAGCAGGAAAGACCGAGTCTATCACTTTGGTCACTGCCCGGATTGATTCAGCTTCTCTGTTCGATGGTAAGTGTAAATAACAAAGTTGTAAACAAGAATACGAGACTCACGTTGAAATTTAAGGGTATAAAACAGCCAAGAAGGATCCTCTTGAGTGGTGATAACCCCATGAAAATCGTTTCAGTAGTTTTGAGACTAGCGCGAATGTACTGAAAGACGCGGCGTTGGTCTTCATTATTTACTATGTAAAGATATAACAATAAACTACACGCTTTTGATTACTTTCAGGCGTATCCCCCGGAGTAGCTAGTTCAGCCATTGGGATGATCGCGTTACTGACGTCTGCTGTTACTCTGTCCAAAATGATACCCATTACAGATGCCAAGTTGTACAGTAAGTTTACTTCACATTTATAATATTATATATTTAGTATATATTAATTACTAGCAGCGCACCGCGGTGTTACCCGCGTTGTGCCAGTGTGTGTTGTGGTATTTCGGGATGAAAAACAACCTTTCTGCTGACTGTGGCTATTACAAAAATAATTATTCTAATCGCATTGGTAATTTCTGAGATTTACCCTTAAAAACATAGTTAGAAACTTTGCCTCTTTATAATAATATACAATATTAATTATAAGTATAGTTAGACTGCACGCCAAAGACAATAGTTCCTCTATATAGAATTGCATTTATAGACCATCTAGTCTATAAAGTTGCCCACTTTACTTTACAGAGAACAACATTCTCTTCACGCTATTCAACGGCGAATCGTTTGACTACATTGGATCGCAGCGCGTAGCTTACGATCTGTCCCGAGGTCTGTGGCCGTCGGTGCCTCTCTCACCAGCGGACATTGACTTACACGTTGAGGTCGGGCAAGTGGGAGGGGCCCTGGCTAAGCACGGGAACGATACAGCGTGGCCCTTGTATACGTACGCGCCGTATGATGTGATTGTTACTGAAGTGAGTACAATGATAGTTTAAGAACGGTTTAATAACCTTTAATAATAGAAAAGTATGTATATCTCACTGTTTGGCAAAGACCTCTCAACTCACGAAAGATCTCAATACAGTGAGGAGCATTAGACAGACCTGTCAAGATAAAGTTAAAGTTTTAACACAAGAGAAAGTTTTGACAAAAATGTCAGAAATTTATCAACTATCTGAGAAGACACCCCGGTAGTTATAGGTTATGGAAACCGACCTTTAGTTTAATCTTAATAGTAAAGTTATTTTGAATGGAAACTACGTTTACGGATACTCTCTCTTTCTGGCCATGTGTCCCACTACGTTTACGGATACACTACGGATACACTACACCACTACGTTTACGGATTTTATTTTACATTTTTATCTGACCATTTTTTTCTGACGTTTGTAGTCTACCCCATTAGTAAACCCCATTAGTAGTAGTAGGAGTAAGTTGAAATACTGTAAATATACCGACGTTGCTAATTGAACTTTTCAGGTAACAGAGTTCATAAACGAAATGACCACAAACGCCAACGAATACAACATGACACTTACACCAAAAATGACTACGAACATACCGCCTTCATCTATCCACTCGTTCAGACGGATATTGAAAAACTGGACGGAGACGAACGAGCTGCCTGAAGTACTGATCACGGACCACGAGGAAACATTCACCAATATGTACTACAATTCGGCGTTAGACGAGGACAAAAACATTGGATATGTGTACCATAACATTAGTATCGATAGCAACGGCACATGTAAGTTCTTTTATATTCATTACCTACTTGGTTTTATTTACTTGGGTCTTCTGTTATAAATTGACTGAGTGAATTTTATTATTTAAAGATGTTAAAGCTATCTAGGAGGTTAGCTATTAAGCTATACTGCATTTGATATGGGAGGATAGTTTGATGTCAAATGTATATAAACATATTTTAGTATATATAGACGAAAACACTCTAATTGTAATAGTAATCCGAGGTCATAGCAACCAGAGGTTTCCTATTCGCAGAAGGATTAGGTAAAGAGTAGGTGAAACCGCATGGCGTTGCGACCATAAGTAACTACCTAGCCTTTGTTTTAAAAGGAAATGTTTTCTAATTTTTATTGTTACATGTGGTAGTACTAAATAAAGTATATATTTTGTTATTTCAGTTATAACAACAGAAGATTTGTTAAAGAATGGTACCATGAATGAGACTGAAGTGCAAGTTAAAATAGCTCGACTGGCCACTTCACTGGCGAAGACTTTGTATCAAAGAGTAGTGGGGGACAAGTACGTTGGAGATATCACCGCTTCGGCCCATATGGTAAGCATTAACTATTATCATCTACACTAATATTATAAAGAGGAAAACTTTGTTTGTTTGGTTGTAATAAATAGGCTCAAAAACTACAGGACCGTTTTTAAAAATTCTTTCACCGTTCGAAAGCTACATTATCCACGAGTAACATAGGCTATTTTTCATCCCGAAATTCCCACAGGAATGGACACAACGCGGGTGAAACCGCGGGGCGCTTCTAGTTGTATATAAAGTAAGTAAGTTAGTAAGTTCGAGGAGGTTAGTGGCCAACCCTGGTGTCGAAGCTTTTAGACCGCCTAAAGGCCTCCGACGATTGAAACAACCGCGACCGACAATTTAACGTGCCCTCCGAAGCACGGTAGCGCTCAGATAGAAATAACAATATCGGTTACCCATCCAAATAGGGATCGAGTTGCACGTTGCTTAACAATCGCAATGAACTAATATCGCTTAGTCTAACTACGCCATGAGCGCAATGTGATATATCTTTCTATTATATCTTTGTATATTATAGCTAAGCATAGTAATTTAATTTTTTTTGTCTAATAGATCGTCTGTGTTCTAGATAAATTATTGATCTACTAGCAGCGCCCCGCGGTTTTACCCGCGTTGTGCCCGTTCCCGTGGGAATTTCGGGATTTTTTTACATAAAAACCTTCCTCTTGAATCACTCTACCTATTACAAACAACTGCATCAAAATCCATTGCGTAATTTTAAAGATTTAAGCATACGGACAAACAGACAAACAAACAAACAGACAAATAGCGACTTTGTTTTATACTATGTAGTGATGGTCAAATTTCGACTATTGGAGCGTAGAGGTCGCCCCTCTTAATTATATGAATCTTTCCATGATTTGATTTAATCAACAACTTTTTTAACATGTTCCATTTGGTTCCAGGTCGACGAAATGTTATATTGCTTCATCCGGAGTCAGTCTTGCCGTCTGCTCCTCGCCGCCGATTACGAACAGGGAGCCGACGATAAGGTAAATCTAATATTCATTAAACTATACTAGATATAATACTAGATAACTAAGTTTATAGTCTTGGATTTAATCCTATTTTTTCAAACCACCCTAATCGTCGTTACTGTACCTCCGATCCTACAATAGGATGTTATATTTAAAAATAAATTATATTCATGTTAGTTACATACAAGCGGCGTATTTACTTATGATCTCATCTTATATTGCGTGTTGTCCAGTAAAGTTTCGTCGGCATCTGTATAGGATCTTAGAGATAAGCATGTTTAAATAAAATAGACAGTAGTTTATCGATACCGAGAAAATATGTAACACTAGCCGTGCCCCATGGTTTCACCCGTGTTGTACCCGTTTCCGCGGGAATATCGGGATAAAATGTATGCCATGTGTTATTCTGTTGTATAACCTATATTACTGTAAAGTTTCATCCAAATCTGTTCAGCAGTTTTTGCGTGAAAGAGTAACAAACATACATACATACATACATACACGCATCCTCACAAACTTTCGCATATATGTATAATATGAGTAGGGTAGGATATAAGTATGTTTGTGTCCAGCAAAGCGTGTCGGCTCGGCCGGCGCCGCTGTACGTGGGCGTGGCGACGTGGGCCGGCACGGCGGCCGTGTTCGCGGGCCACCTGCTGGCGCTGCTGGCCGGCGCGCGCGCGCCCGCCCCCCGCGCGCGCTGCGCCGCGCTCGCTGAACCGGTTAGTCACACTTGTCCGGACATTCTAAGGCTTTGAACGACCCTTTCTTGAACCATCCGTGTAGTATCACCATAAATGAACATATTCAAGGTATTACCAACTAAATATCTTGGTTTGGTCTTCCCATTTAGTATTACTAACTAATTAGTGATAGAACCCGAGAAGATTTCCTTTTATTCATTCTTCTCTGCTGATGGTCTTCCGAATGGATGGTAAATTAAAAAGAGCCTCTTTGGGGCCAAAACTGAATAAAAATATTTGAATTTGATCTTATATATAGGCTAAACTTGTTGCTGGTTTTTTAGCTACTTTGACATGTAGGAAAATTCTTCAACATTATGATTGCTTCTTTCCAGGGATTCTCCTACTATTGGCTCAAGGGATGGAACCACACCGGGGAATGTATTCAAACCACTATGAATTTCAGTCAGGCTGTGAGCCCCGCGTTTATTAACAATGGTGAGTTTTCATGTCATGAATTGGGTTTCTTATTCCATAATGTTCCCAGGTTATGACCTACACTGCATAATTTATATCCGAATAAAAACAATGTCCGGGTTCTATTCTCGAACAAAGGACGATGCAATATAATAGTTTAAAATATAAGAATATACTTTTTGTGACTAAACTCATGCATTGTTCCGGAGGCGGAGGCTATCCAACGGGATAGCCTCCGGAACAATGCATGAGTTTTTTTTTTTTAGCTAAGTCGTTACTTAGCTTTAATTTCATCTTAGAACTGGCTGTTACTGATGACTATGTTGAACTGTATGGGAATCTGAAAAAGGAACGATATGTTCTGTTTAGGTGCTCGATGATGAAGGGAACGATGCATGAGTCATTTTATAATACATTTTTTATTAATGAAAAAAAAACGATATTGTTATTGGAACGAAGTTCCTTATCGCGGGTTGCGAAAGGGGGCTAGACGGAAAATGGTAACGACATTTTTTAGGCCAGAAAAGGACAGACAGAGAAACTTGCTCACGCCAGAGAGAGACAAACAGAGATAATAAATAAACTTCGCTCCATCCGGGTGTCCCTTGACACCTCTCAAGTTTTATTTTAAAATATGAGTTGTCCCCGCAGAGTACTCGGTGTGGTCGCGCGGGTACTCGTCGTGGACGGAGTCGGTATGGCAGGCGCCGTGGGCGCGCGTGTTCGTGCG
This sequence comes from Cyclophora punctaria, assembly GCA_951394245.1. Classification (NCBI taxonomy): domain Eukaryota; kingdom Metazoa; phylum Arthropoda; class Insecta; order Lepidoptera; family Geometridae; genus Cyclophora; species Cyclophora punctaria. The sequence goes on from OX596171.1 coordinate 6,252,217, forward strand.
CGCGGGCGGCGCGGGCGCGCGCGCCGCCGCCGCCGCGGGCGCCTGGGCCACGCTGCTGGCCGCGCTGCTCACCTACTGGGCGCGCAAGCACCACCGCCAGATATTCAACCAGCCCGCCGCCGCCACGCACACCGCCGATGAAGCAGCTTCAGGGTATGTATACACTACTACACTCTACTTTATGTTAAAGGGATTCAAAATGTAGACCCATTGGTCCATCGATGGTGGAAATTTTCTTCTGAAAAGGGAGGTCTAGTGATTTAATTCCATTCTTACCCCATCATTGAACCCTTCTCCTTAATGGAAGTAGTTGTCTTTAGTTGAAATATCAACTTTTAACTCTCGTAAGGAAAAATAGAGTGTAGGATAATGCACTAGGTACTTGTAGCCATACTTACTGTATTGTTAATTTAAGCATGTATTGTCCCATTCATTGTTGGACAAAGGCCTCTCCATACTTACTATATAGAGGGATTTAAAATTATACTCTTACTCGTTACATATAGTTCTAATAACTTTATAGTCCGATAAATAAATTGTCGTTTACAATTCTTACTATAACTGAAATGTATTGGAAGTTGACGTCGGAAAATGATAGTGAGCGTCGACCAATCGGTGGTTCGATCCGTCATCGGTCGACACTCTAAATTGATCAACGGGAGTTGTACCTAAGATATGTGATATGATCTATAAGTACACTTGATTATATACAAATACATCGGTTTCACGGTCGTCGACATCCACTTAGGTGCGTTTCCATTGAAACGAAACGAAGTGGTGCGGAGCCAAATTGACCAATCATAACGCATTACGAAGATATTCACAATTTCAATCCGTTGTGATTAGTCAATTAGGCAGTGCTCTCACCGCCGGCGATGAACGAGAAGCGAGTAGAACTAGAAACTATAAACGAGTTGGCGATCAGCGGGAAGCGAGTGTAGTTTCGATAGCAATGTCGCCGGGCTATAAGCGAGTGTGCATCTCTATTTTTTACACAGAATACACATTCATTGTGCGTTTCTTGAGAGAGAAAATCGTCTATAGGTACTCATTTTGTCGCCGGGCGGTGAGACCGCTGCCTTATGCTACGGACCGCTCCGCGCTGCTTCAATGGAAACGCACCTTTATGCATAGTACCATTAATATAAGGCCTCGAGCGACGATCGTTCGATTGGTGTGGCAACACCCTTATACCCCAGTTTAAATAGATTATGTTTTTTTACTATTCATTGATTTTGATGAGATTGAGATTGATGAGATTTTATTTTCTTTCAGGATCCTGAGAACGGTCAACTGCTAGTGAAATAAAGCAAGACTTAGTGCCCTTTATAATTCTCAAAATTAAAAATGCCCTTTATAATTCTCAAAATTAGAAACATTCCAACTATTTGTAACCCGATCCATAGCAATGAAATTAATTCTCCATGTTAAGTTGTTATTTCATAGTTAAGCCTTAACTAATTAATTTAATAATTGCTTAAAATGTAAGATACCTAGTAATTAATTTATTAAAATAAAACTATTATTAACAAACGTCAGTGTTCATTTATTGGTTATATTAATGGAACGGTGGCGCTAAACAAGGTGTGTACTATACTTTGCCCGATGTCGTTGACAAATGATACGCATAAATTTTCAAAACTCAACTCGTCCCAACACTCACAGAGGTTATCTAAAACATCTACCGTCGTTAAATCGAATAACTCCTCATTAATGACATCATCTAATACTTTGTACATGTTCTTGTTAAGAAATTTTACGTTATTTTTCGCTCTGTGTAGTTGTTTGAGGAACCAAGGTTGTTCTTCTAGAAGTTCTTCGTTTTTTAGATCTTCAATGAAATTCCTTAGGTTCATGTCGCCGCAATCTTTTCTTACTAGCATGTAATAGCTGGTGATGTTGTTTACCGAGGGGGTGACGTTGCTGAAGGTTTCCTTAACGCTTGCGACGCTGGAACAGGAGTAGTAGTCGAAATACTCGCTGGAGTCCGTGTAGGAGAGCGAGAGGCTGCCCTCGCTCACCGAGTCTTTAACCAGCTTCACGGTTGACAAGCTGGTTCCCTCACACCACTGAGTAGACTCACTACAACAAACACTCTTAACACTCTCTATTATTCTTAAATCTTGACGTATGAAACCCATAACGCTTTCTTTTTTCAAATTACATTCATTTATAAATACTACCCGAGTATTTGTTCTAAGCAAAACCTTCCTGTGTTCTTCATTAAAAAATATCAATTTGAACGGCTTTCTGTAAATCTCAGCGTCTGCCCGAAGTATTACATTTGACAATTTAAAATAAAAATGTATCGTCACATTTGGCGTGAATGTTGTTGTGATGACAAAATATGAGTTGCTTATTACACTCAGGAGGGCCACGGAGTTAGTCTTTAAATATAAAGATAGTAAGCAGCCGTGAGATAAGTTCTTTGTGCACCAATCTCTGTTGAATAAACATGGGACCTGCTTCGTTTTCATCACATAAATAATATCGTAAAGATTACAAAGTATCGTGTTCCATAAATATTTAATTCCTTCGATATATTTATTGTTAATAACACTACAAGTTTCCTGTGTGTCAATGTTTTCACCTCCCTCAGTTATCAAAAGTGGGTCAAAGTCCTGTTCATAGTAAAGACAATCTATGTCTTTATCGAAAATATCTTTAATAGCACTCAAATCTATTCTAGAGACCTGATTTTGATTAAAGAGTCCACGATTGGATTTATTATTGTGGTCATAAAGCACTAATTCCATCGACTGAGTTATGGCAATACTTTCCAATCCGTTCGAGGGAAGGCCAGTCGAGGATTTCCGCGAAGATTTGTTACAAGGTGCCTTCGTTTGCTTTTGAATACTTTGCGGATTAGTAGGACATACTTTGATTTTATTACAACGTTGTTGACTCACTTTGGAGAGATTTAATGATTTTATTTTTCGGGTGCTTTCCTGACTTGACGTACGGGACGACATAATTTTGATAGAACACGTAGAAGAAGTCTTTAAATTGCAGTACTCGATTTGGTGAGGCTTTTGTAAAGCGTCTGTTATGACTATTTGTTTGTTAATCTTTACTAAAATATTCAGTCCCTCCGAGGAAACCTGTTTACTGCTCGTTTCAATTCTGCTTCTCTCGTAAAGTGGTCCTTTTATTTTTTGCGGTATGCGTTTATATAATTCTGCCTTTCTGCATTTTTGTCGTTTCTCGTTAACATTGTTCGGTGGGTTTATATTTTCCATTTTTTTTATCTGATATATTATATAACCTATAATCCGGTCAATTTAAAAATAAAAATAGTTGTCAAATAACAAAAATTGCCGGGGAGCCAAATTTGGGTGGAGGCTGGGGGCAGGGGGTTTCCGTTTTCCCAAATAACTTTTTAGCACACATGGGATCGGTGGGTATTGTTAAAAATTTATTTGTAATGGTAAACCCCAGCTCTCCACCAATATATGGCTCCCCGGCAATTTTTGTTATTTAAAATGTCTATTTCGAACGGGGTAGGAATTAATAATAACCATAGGATAATAACCATGGGCTATTTTAATAGAAATAGTCCTTGATTAAAAGTAAATAAACGCCGTCATGGAACACTGAAAGAAGAAAACAAGTGTTTAGTTACAAGCAATACCCACTTCCTATATAGCCCTACTATAAGCATGTCCAGAGCACGTATAGCCCTACTATAAGCATGTCCAGACATTATGTGCTGTACACAGTTCTCAGCATAAATTAATTTGAAGATATCCTCGAGTCCACTACCAGACATGATATATCCAATCGCACCTATGAACGACATGAGCAAATGGAACCCACCTAATCGAACTACGACCTTCGATAGATCGGTATTAGGTTCAGCAGCAGCTGTAATGTCCCTTATGTCTTTTATTTTTACTTTTCGAATTTCTGAACATTTTCGATTATAACTTTTTTATTTATAGCTCTACGACAAAAAGTTACTGAACCAAAGTTGTAGAGAATTTAATTTGCAACAAAAATGCTAACAATTTTTTTATATAAAATTAATAGTTTAAGAGATATATCGTAAAAACCATTTCAACCCCTATTTTCAAGATGGCAGCCGTGGGACAGGGGTGGCGACCCCACAAACTTGTTTTTAGCTTTACACTGACCCCCCCTACACATCAAAAAAATAAAATTGCGTCCTCTAAAAAACGCAACCCCAAATGTAACTTTTCGATGGACTATATAGCTATCACCGTTCTTGAGATACAGCCTGGTGCCAGACGGACGCACGGACAGCGAAGTCTCAAGAATAGAGTCCCGTTTTTACCCTTTATGTAAGGAATCCTAAAAGAGATATGTAGTTATAAAAACCAAATATCCTGAAAGGTAGCTCTGTCCAGCACACATAAGTCTGTAGGCGCATTGTAGTAATTAATTACTTTAATATAAATGTTATCATGGTGCCATTCAGATTTGAGCTGCTGAACGCAACCGTAGAACATTTATGAATCGCGATTTTAAGTTCTGCGGTCACCACACTGCACGGTTGCTGTTTCCATTCCAGATCAAGGTTCGGCTTCATCTAGCTAGAGTGTAGGTACCTAACTAAATTGATAGTCACAACAGCTAAAACATTAAAAATATATAACAAAAAAAAGCGCAGACCAAAAAGGAGATAGCGAGATGAACTCGACGGATTTTTGCCTGGTTGGCGTCGTGAAGCTCTAAATAGAGAGAAGTGGAAACGATGGGGGGAGACCTTTGCCCAACAATGGGACACCCAAGGCTAATATAATAATAATAATAAAATACCTAAGTACATACTTACAGGAAGCTATATTTCACATCCTAAAAAGGGAGCCTCCAGGCGTAGTAAATATTAAAATACCCACGATTTAGGTATATGTTTCATTATAAACAAACACTGACATTAACTGGCAAAGACAACAAAAACAGTTGATAAAGGACGAGAAATTAAAAAGAATATTATTCATTTTTATTTTTATATTACTCTGTGTTATCTGAAAATATTCTCGTGTTTGTAATTTGGTTCATCCTCGTATGGTACAAGTATATTAAATTTACCCGTTTGCGTGTAACTGAATATTTCTTCATATTAGTCTTTGAGTTATATGTATTGTACGTTAGTATGTACATATAACTCAATGATAATAGGTCGTCATTTTTTACTATCTACTAAGTTCTTGAACGAGTAGAGTGGGTTTTGTTTTGACCCATCGAAATTGAACTGAGTATCTAGATACCGGTTTCATAAAAAAGTATAATGTGATTGCAGCGCGCTGCGGGTCACGCGACCCCTATCGTTAGCTACCCTACGCCGACTTCAATATCATATTCAGCATCTCAAACATACATTACGCACACGAACATTTTATATTATTGCTAAATTTCCTAATGTTTGGGAGTGTTTAATAATATTTTTAGCAGCGTGGACAATTTGTGATAAAGTAAGTTGTAGGTAGCTACCAGTCCAAAGATTGTCCAATGTCTATTCGTTAATCTTACCTTATCTAAATTCGTTGAGATGTAACTATCAGTCTTCGATCAACAATACACAACATTGTTGATCGAAGCTATCAGTAGACTTAAGGTATTATGTTTAGTTTTGATTACTTAGTACTAAAGTATATATATTTAGGAATTAGGCTCGAAATTTATTAAAAAAAATACAACACAATAACAAATGAAATTACAATCAGTTTTATTATAATGATTAATACAAAAGTTTAATTTAAGGAACAAAATAATCACTTACAAAACTAAGAACTATCAAAAATTAAACGAAAGAAAACTTACAGAGTATCCGCCTTACAACTACCTACTTAACACTTAATGTCCTTGAGCGATGTTACCTCGACGACCGACAACCGACAAATGAGCCTGTAGCTGGGCTGCACTGCACTTTTATAACCTTTTGTGTTGGGGTTTTAGGGTTTCCCTTACTCGGCCTCTCCTGACTCTGGTTCGTCCTCGACCATACTCCCAGGAAGTCTTCCTGAAGAAGTCCCACTTGCCTGGCCACCTTCCTGACCTTCGTCCTCAAGTATTGGCATAGATGGTCCAGCCATAGCGCTCTCGTCGTTGTTTTGTTGGTTTTCTGGTAACACATCACCATCATTGTCATCTGAAATTTGGCATTAGTTTAGACGTTTGAAATATTAAATCACAGAGTCGAAGCAACGAAAGCAAGACATACACAACAAAAACTGTGAAAACGAAAGTAAAGATGTAAAATCGTCAGCGTCCCAACCATTTCACATCTCTACCGTATATTACCACTGCTGGGCGACTAACGCCTTTGAGGGGCGACTAACGCCTTTGTGGGGCGACTAACGCCTTTGTGGGGCGACTAACGCCTTTGAGGGGCGACTAACGCCTTTGTGGGGCGACTAACGCCTTTGTGGGGCGACTAACGCCGGTGCGACTTACGCAATTGACGACAAACGTCAGTGGCGACTAACGCCAGTGCGACTAACGCAATTGACGACAAATGTCAGTGGCGACTAACGCCAGTGCGACCAACGCAATTGACGACAAACGTCAGTGGCGACTAACGCCAGTGCGACTAACGCAATTGACGACAAACGTCAGTGGTGAGGGTCAATGGTGTATCCAGAGCACCCACGGAGTAGTCGACCAACGAGGCGTCACCTGCGTCTCGGTGAGTGACGTGGGCCGTCACTTGTCGCTACTTTTTCTGCAAACAATCACCACAACAGCAAGGTAAAGCAATTAAACAATATAAGAACCTTACCATCGAAGAATATGGCACAAGTCTCAGGGCACCATTCGCCTTTCCACGGCACCATGTGTTGGGCAGCCGCTTGAGTGGATTTCCCTTTGCTACCACTGAGTAACTTTAGTTCATAGCGCCCGTTCGGCAGAACCTTTGTGACTCGATACGGCCCTCGCATTCCTGGATCTAGTTTGCCTGTCGATTGGGAATATTTTATGACAAAGGCTAGATCGTTCACAGAGTATGTCCGTGGCTGATGTCTCGATCGATTTACTGAAGAGTCTTGGTTCTCTTGATTCCTTCGAAGGAGTTCTGCGGCACGGTCCCTATTGACCTCTCTCAGGGCTTCTCGGTTGTTCATCGGGCTACTAACAGCAACGTCTCGTATCAGGGAGCGTATAATTGGAGTCGTGGCTTCAGTACCTATCATTAAGCTGATTGGGGAGGTTTGTGTGGTCTTTTGTTTGGTAATGTTCAGGACCAACTGCAGCTTCCAGAGAGTTTCAGACCAGGAGGCATTTCGGTAGCCTACCTCAACTCGTAGCATATTCAGGACCGTTCTTACATACCTTTCCACTTGCCCGTTTGAGTTGTGCATTTCGGGGGTAATGTAGTGCAGATCTGACCCCAGCTCGGACACCCATTGGACAAAACTTCTGGCTTCAAACATTCGGCCTCGGTCGGTAACTAGCAGCTTTGGAACACCAAACAGTGAGATAGCCTGTGTTATTACCTTTTTGAGTTCACCGGCATCCTGATGATACATCGGGTATAGTAAACAGAACTTGGTGAATGAATCTACTAGTACCAGTACAAATTTGTAGCCCTCAGATGCTGGTAATGGTCCAAGCGCGTCCACGTGTACGGTGTCGAATGGAGTGCTCGGCTTTGGCCACGACGATATGTTTTGAAGTGGAGCCCTTGGTACTCGCTTCTTCGATATGCAGACCAAGCAGTGTGAAACGTATTTCCTAACAAATTGGCGAAGACTAGGGAACCAGAAATGTTTCAAAATAAGGTGTAAAGTTTTATCGAAACTAATATGCTGATGTTCATCGTGAAAGATGCGCAATAAGCTTAGACGATGACCCTTCGGTATGTAACAAAGAAGACGTGGTTCTTCGCCAACAGGTGTGTATTTGTAATACAGTAGTTCGTTTCGTATGACGTACCGGTCTGAGTCCAACTGACCCTCCGATAACTTTTGCATCAAGTCCCTAGTTTCGTTATCAGCCGCTTGTGCAATTTGTGCCCAATTACGCGGATTAGATATCTGGTTAATTGAGACTACTGGGTTCCTGCTAAGGTAGTCGGCATGTTGCAGCATGACTCCTTTGCGATACTCCATGGTAAAGTGGAAATCCTGGAGGTATATCCACCAGCGAGCCACACGAGGGAGAAGGTCTTTTTTGGTTTGAGTAGATTTGAGGGCATTGCAGTCTGTTATGACCTTAAACTGAATACCTACTAGGTAGTGGCGAAAGTGTTGCAATGCCCTTACCACCGCTAACGTTTCTAATTCGTAGCTGTGGTATTTACTTTCAGCTCCCTGTGTGACCTTACTGAAGTATGCTACCACATGTCTACCACCATCAGGATGTGTTTGCATTAGTACGGCCCCATAGCCTACACTGCTCGCGTCTGTGTGAACTTCAGTTGGGAGTTCGGATCTAAAGATAGTGAGAATAGGTTCACTTGTCAAGCATGTTATCAAGTCTTGGCGAACCCGTTCCTGTTCAAGGCCCCATTTAAACTGAACCCCCTTTCTAGTCAACAGAGCAATGCACGCTGTCCTAGTGGCATAACCAGATATGTACCTACGAAAATAGCCCGCTAGCCCAAGGAACTGTCGAACTTGTTTCACGTTCTTAGGTGCAGCAGAGTTTCTCAGAGCCTCAACCTTTCTAGGGCTCGGTCGTACCTGACCACCACTCACTAGCCTACCTAAGTACTCAACCTCAGTGGTTAAGAAGGAGCATTTCTTAATGTTTATCGAAAACCCGGAATCCGTTAGTTTTTGAAGAACCCTTTTGAGCAACAAAATGCCCTCTTTCACCGAGTTGCTCAGAAGGAGCACGTCATCAATATAGACCACTAGGTCACCGGAATCAATGAATTGCCGCAAGGTATCACTGATAATCCGCTGGAAGACAGTTGGTGGGTTCGTCAACCCGTACGGCATCTTTAAATATTCGTAGTGCCCTTCCGGCGTGACGAACCCCGTGTAGTGAATACAGTTGTCTGTTATTCTTATCTGGTGGAAACCAGTGGCCATATCCAGACTGGTGAAGAACGTGTATCGCCCAAGGTGATCAATTTGATCATCGATGAGGGGAAGCGGATACCTCTCCCTCACTGTGACCCGATTTAGTGCTCGAAAATCGACGCACATTCGGTCAGTGCCATCTTTTTTCTTCACCAGAATTATGGGGCTGGCGTACTGAGATCGGGACTCCCTGATGATGCCTTTATCCAGAAGATCCCTTATTATCTCACGAACTTTTAGTTTCTCCCCATAGGACAATTTATACGGGCGGTACGTTATGGGGACAGAACTGGTAAGTTTGATTTCCATCTCACCAGTAGTGACGGTGGTGGTAGCAGTACCGGAAATAAGGAAACTCGAGAAAGGGGTCAACGCGTGCATTAACGATTCTAGATCACTACCTAGCAGCGGAGTTTTTATCGTTGCGTTTTCGATAGTGAGTACTCGATTAATCCGACCAGTGGTCCCTTCAACGTGTGTGATGTACTGTCGGTCTTTTGTGCGTACATACGTAACCCCGTCACGGTTTAGAATATCTGTCCCTATTATTATTGAGGTGTTCATGCAAGCCGATGGCACTACAACTAGGTCGGCTTCTAACGAAATATTACTTAACTCTATAGTAACAGTGACATATGAGGTGGCAACAATTTCGTGTTCACTAATGCCTTTTAATGTACACCTTGTGTACTTAGGTTGGCACGACAGAAACTTAAGAACGTCAGAAGAAATCAGCGATATGTTATGAGCACCACTATCAATAAGTACGTCCATCGGTATGCCTTGGACAACTGCAGGGACTGCATCAATGTTGGTGACAACTTTCGGTGCGCACAGGTTTACATTTCGCTGGTTCCTTGGACCCGACCTGTTCTTCACAAAACAATCGTCTTCAGCGTGTCCAGTCTTTTTACAAAAGGTACATGATACCACGGACTTGGCAGTGGGAGCATTACTCGTATTTGGGTTGTTATGGGTGTTAGTTCGTTTGTTTTTAACGCAGTAACGCCCCGAATGTCCGCGTTGACCACAGATATAGCATTTTATTCCCGACCGCGAAGCTGTATGAGGCTTAACCTGAGTGTTATTAGTTTTAACTCGACTTGGTTTAGTATAAATTGATAAAAACGAGACTAAATCTCCGGCTGCCAAGTTCGCGTTTGCTGCGGCGGCTCTTATCTGAGGATTATCAATTCCTCGTATGACTATAAGAGTCCTAAGGTCTTCGGATAAGCCCTTAACTACTCGCAAACGCAACAACGTACGTCTCGCATACTCGGCGTATGTCGTGTATTTGTCGGATGTCGTGTTCATACATTCAAATAAGATGTTAGCGTAGTCCAACTTCCGAGGGCAGAGAGGCTTGAACTCGACTTTAAAATTCGACCAAGTACGGTCACATGTGACCCATTCATTTAGCCATATTTTGGCGTCGCCTTTTAGACACAATGCCACACGTGAGAGACACTCCTGATCCCCCCAGCCGTTCGCAACCATCGCACGGTCCACCTCTGAACACCACACGTCGATGTCGTGTATGGAAGGATCAAAGATGGACACGTAGTAATCACGTGACTTAATTGGTCTTAAAGACTTAATGGCTTCTGCCAGAACGGTAATAGAAGAAGATGACGCGGTATCGGGATTGCGAACTGCGGGGTCTTGATCATGAGCGGATGGTAAGCCCTCGGAATTGTCCACGCACGTCTGAGGAACATCGCTCAAGCTAACTAAACTATCGGCGCATGTAGCCGCGTTGCTATTATTAACTATGTGGTCGTTAACTACAGGTACCTTTTTTGTGGAGGTACTACCCGGTTCGACAATGTTATCAGGGGTTGGCGTCACAGCGCTTTTGCTAGACTGTTCGATAGCGTTTAGTCTACCTAAAATGTTATTCAAAGTATTCTGCAACGGGTCGTCATCAACCGGACGTGATACGGGTGAGCGTCGAGGAGGCGTCCTACGTAAGCTCCTCGGTTTGTATCTTGATCTACGATACGGAGCATGACCAGAGTCGTGACGCCCAGGCGCACTATCCCCCGAATCACTCCGGCTACGAGAGTGACGGACCGATCCTAACCGTCTCCGTGATCTATCGCGTGACTCGTCACGTTCCCTACGAGACCTACGTAAACTAGGTGTCAGTCTATCACTCGCATGGCGCGACCTACTTCTCATTCTAGCTCGATAACGATCCGTTTCTTTAGACATGATTAACAATAAATCAAAATAGAGGGTAGTCCCACAAAATAATGTAAAAGGTTTAAACAGAGATAATTATCTTGTTCCTTGATGACTAGGATAAAGGAGATCTTTATCCCACTTCTGAATTTAGGAATTAGGCTCGAAATTTATTAAAAAAAATACAACACAATAACAAATGAAATTACAATCAGTTTTATTATAATGATTAATACAAAAGTTTAATTTAAGGAACAAAATAATCACTTACAAAACTAAGAACTATCAAAAATTAAACGAAAGAAAACTTACAGAGTATCCGCCTTACAACTACCTACTTAACACTTAATGTCCTTGAGCGATGTTACCTCGACGACCGACAACCGACAAATGAGCCTGTAGCTGGGCTGCACTGCACTTTTATAACCTTTTGTGTTGGGGTTTTAGGGTTTCCCTTACTATATAGACTTCTTAGTACACAAATCTTGACTACTTACTACCAATGGGTCCCTAAAATATAAATCCGCCTCATGACCACATAGATTTCGTTTGAAGTTCTCACTATGCACATTATAACAAATGGTTTACAATGAAACATCTGTTTCTCCTGGCACTATGTTTGTGGCACTCGGTGCTCAGTCTTCGCCACAACTTAGTGTACCAGATGGATATCTCCGAGCATTGCCGCCGGCGCGTGATGCCCTCGATATTTCTCGCTGGAAACGTGGTTGATGCCTACGCCTATATCTTGCACTTTTCCCAGACAGAACTTCCGTATACATGCTATATTAGCGTCAGGTTTGTGTATAGTTTGATACTTCACCTTTAGCTTCTTGCATAATGGAAGGCTTTTTCTTTCCTGCCTGGAATCCAGAATGACTGCTTGTCTAAAAGTCTTAACAGTAGGCAATCTTACTCAATTTTTGAGGCATTTAGTACTTAACTGACTATGTCAAGCGAGATATTAATCGTCAGTACGGAAAGCTCCTCTAAATTCAAACAGTTCCCAAGTAGAGCTTTTAATTATCAGATCAGAATCTGGAAGTAACCTCATCATGGTTACCAAAATTTACGGAGATTCTGGTATCGCGGAATCGTGCAAGAACAACAATCCTGAGTTGTTGGTGTATGAGATGGGTGAGACGTTCGGCGGCTACTGGGGCCCGCTGTCTGACAGTATGTTCAACCAGCCAACTAAGAAATTCAAATATTACACCCTGAGGACGACGGAGAAAACCACGCTGGAGACCAGGTAGGAATGTTTTGTACTAAGTAGGTACATATATCTAGATTCCATACTTGTTGCAAAAAAAAAGAGAGCAGGTTAGGAAGTAGGTATCTACCTAAACATCCCCCGAATACTGGTATACTTAATTAAAGCTTAGTTATCTAGATTGATTTGTTTTTTATACTTGTATATTTTTTAGGAATACCTTCGTCTAAAAGTCTTAACAGTCTTAACAGAATTTTTATAATTATCTTTATTTTATATAGCTATAATATAGACCCATTAATGGATCTAGAAAGATTTCTTAACTTAAATGTTCCTAATGCTAAACGGGTAGGTTCCTTACATACAGTTTCTTGGGCATTAAGTACTTCAAACAATATCTATGGACATGGCACGGTTGACTGATGCTCAGGCCACCTACCGTTTCTAGAACCGTGTCGCCGTATGTGTGTACTCTTTAATTTAACTTTATTCCATTTATCAGTACAAAAACGAAGAAGACGCGTCCTCAAACGACAGAGAAGAAAACCACAAAGACGTTGTATGAAGAGACGAAGCACTATGTGCAGGTGGAGGTGCCTCTCGTGGACGTTTCCGGAGTCTTGGTGCCGACCAATACCTCCGTCGCCCCCAATCAAGATGCATTATTCGATTTATACCACGACGTCACACCTGTGTAATCTTTATTATTCCTAGCTGTTCCTCGCTTATCGTATGTCGCACTTACGTTGTTTAGATATCAATGTAAAATTATTGAAAATGTGGTTTGTGACCACATTTTCAATAATTTTACGATGAGTAAATTCAATAGAACTTATGTTGTATGAACTTTCTGAATCGGGTACGTCCCACATATCTTTCTTTATCTTTATAATTCCTTTACTAGCGGCTGATAAACAATCAATCTAACTAAAGTTTAAACTAAACGAATGCCTTACAATTTTTTCTGATTATTAGGCCTAATGTGAAGTATGACACCAAAATTATACCAATAGTTCAGTTTTCGATATACAACGGTGGTCTCCGGCAAAGGGCGGACAATGAGACCGGCGACAGTCTATTTAATCTGGATGTGGTGGAACCATATACTGCTGATTGGAGGTAAGAGTCTAGACGCTCTTACTAGATGGAGTGATGTAAACAACTTTGTGTGCCTGTATGTATCTAAGTTCAAACAGCGAACGAAAATGTTAAACACGTAGTAAGAACTCGGTCTGTTCCAACTACAAATCATACAATGTGATAATTCTGATTAACATGTTGATAGGTAATAGTTGATAGGTAATAGTTGATAGGATGTTGATAGGTTGATAGGTAGGTTAAGTTTGCTTACTTATAACATTCTGTTGGTTCGTTTCGTACGATCTTAAATATTTTCTAAATTGGATTATATATAACTAGCAGCGCCCCTCGGTTTTACCCGCGTAGTGCCCGTACCCGTAAGAATTTCGGGATAAAAAATAGCCCGTCCCTATAACCTTCCCGTTGAATGTGGCTATCCATTGCAAAAAGAATTATTCAAATCGGGCCGGTAATTTCTGAGATTAGTCCGAACATACAAACAAACAAACTTAAAAATGTTACCTCTTTATAATATTAGTATAGATAAATAGGATACTTACCTTCAGGTTAACGTGGCCACAATCCGGAAGAAGAACTATGAAGTATAGAAATCGTTTCCCGCTCAGAAAGCGCCCTAAACAACGTCCTTTCTTCAATAAGAACAGAAGTCCAAAAGGGTAACAATAAACACTAATCATATTAAAATGTAAATAGCTTGAACGGATTGCGTTATAAATCTACATGTTTGTTGCTCGAACCACATGGTTTGGTAGTAAAACAGTGTGTGCTTTGCACTTTTAGTCCAGGATCCACTGTACATTTTTGCACTTTAGCACTATCAAACAAATTTTCCATAAGTAACTTCATTTTGATAAGACGCCTAAACAATTTCATTAATTTGTCCTATTTATACTTTATATGTTGTTTTTTTTCTTCAGAAAAATAGCTCAACGTGTTTTGAACAAATCAAGTAAAACTACAAAATATGAATTCCCTACAACTAAAGCTTTATCGAAAAAGCCCGTTTCTGAAAGTAAAACACATTACTCATGGGAATTCATCGAAGAACTTATGAACAAAATTAATTCAACAGAAAAAAAGGAAGACAAGCCAAAGAAATCGGACAGTTTAAAGTTTTTGGAGAAGATTTCTAAAACAAAACAAAATACTAGTTGTAAATGTTTATTTATTTCTCATTCATTTCATTATGTACAAATGTGTCACAATTCATTCTTAAACTTACTGCCTAAAGACAGCTACATTAATGCCCATACCCTCATGCCCTTCTATAGTTCCTAGAAATTAAGTAATTTTAGTTTTATTTTCTTGTTACGTAAAAAACTACGAAGTTTTAAGATCTTAAACTACATTACGCACTACGAGTTTATACTGAGTTGTTGTTAAAGTAAAGTAACATTTAGTTCATTGTATTGTATATACTTAATGTACCCATTACATGTTTACAGTGTATTTGATACCTAATCTTACGAGTTACAACAATGTCCCTTCGCAAAAATTTACATCACAAACAACGAAGAAACACAACGTTAAGACTACGAAGAAATTATTTCAGACGACAGTTCGGTAAGTAGGTACCTTTATAAGAAGACAATAAAGGAAATGTAAACAGAGTACTTAAGTAAAGGGACAGTTAAAAGGAACAATGGTTCCTATGATATATTTTTTAGGTTTTCTGAACTTAATATAAGGTATTATTTATTTTGTAAGATTTTATAATTAGTGATTACCATAGTAGAAAATCCATAAACATAACAAATAAAAAACAGTTTTGATGTTGCAATAGGACTGATAAATTGATACACTTATGATGTCATTACTCAGGCCTATTTTTAATTCATGTAAATGATTGTATTACAAAATAATCATCAATTATACAGGACCTTACAATCTTTTGAAGAAACTTCGACAACTCTATCACCAACCACAGTGGTAACTAAGAATACATTGAATGATATTTCGACAAGCACAAAAACTATAACCACTGGACATACAACAAAATCTAATCGCATGAATAGAAAAGGAATGCTTTTTAACTCATATTATACCAACATCCATAGTAGTACAACCGAGATGACTGGTTAGTCTTTTTTAAGCTTCCACATACTATAACATATTCAGATTAGTAATTAATTATCTATTTTAAACTATGCCATAATACCTACTATTCATATCTTTCGGGGTAAAACAGTGAATAAAGAAATCGATTCGAAACACCGGGAAAAAAAATCAAGTGGTTTACTTGCTTATTAACTGTTTGTCGCAAAAAATACGATGATAATAGGTACATTAATGGTTAATATAGTAATTATGCTTAAAATAAATCAGAGCTTACGTTTGAAACTAACTTTTTAAAAAGTTTATTAGAGTCGGTATTCACACATCATAATGGTTGATTCAAACTGAGCAAAAATAACTTTAATTAAAAAGAAGTACCTACGTAGATACTGTACAATTTACCAAATATTTCGATTTAAATTAGATTACAAGGCCGACGAAATTACAAGGGCTGTGACCGAAAGAGAGAAAAGAAAAGCTGTCACTGACAGGTAAGTGACTCATTATACAAATTATACATTTTAAAATGGTCATTGGCATAAGTGTAAAATATATAGGACATTACATTATATTAGAAAAAATACATATATATTTGAAGTTCCCGGTATGCTCAACATTTTTACAAACCGACCTATATCCCTAAGTTTATCCCATTCTGAATAAAACGGAGATGCAAGCGATGACATTACAAATGCTAAATGACACACACCATAAAGGCAGCAGTGAGTAATATAAATGGATCTTAAACAAGGTTTTTACGACTTCTAATGATACATGCACTCATGGTACCCGATATTATGACGTGTCGTCTCCTGCTGGGTTTGGGAAAATATTTGCTTTAAAAGGACTTGGTAAAGGAGTTTTATTTTCTGTATGAAACGTTCAAAAGATCCTGCGTCTAGAAAAAGTTAATAACCTGAACAACATTCATCAACAACAGACGAAATTATGGATCTTGTTAAGATATGACCGAATTGAAGCTACGTTAAAAGATTATATTTCGCTTATTTACGAATTGTATATATCCATAGTCGTGAGACCTTTTCCCAGTGGTGGGACATTGCAGGCTAATACTTTTTTATATGTTGGTCACAGAAGACCAAAATGCGAAATAAATCTGTCCATATACATATATACTTACTAGCAGCGCCCCGCGGTTCTACCCGCGTTGTGCCCGTTCCGATGGGAATTTCGGGATGAAAAATAGCCTATAGCCTTCCTCGATTAGTGTACTATCCAACACTGAAAGAATGTTTCTAATCAGACCAGTAGTTCCTGAGATTAGCGCGTTCAAGCAAACAAACTAACTCTACAGCTTTATAATATTAGTATAGATTAACAACGTCTATTCTTTAGATTTCGGATAAGAAAACGAGAAGTACACGCAATAGAAATAGCCGACGCAAGACCTCACAACATTACCACTATGAAAGAAACGGACCGGACCCAGCTGTCTTTCGGAATCTCCGACATGCAGGAGTTTGGAGAGCTTGTGGAACTACAGGACGATGACGTAAGATATATGAATACATTTATAATCTATCTAGATATACTCATATTGTAAAATGGTACTGTTTCTAACTTTGTTTCTTCGATTTTAAGGGCTAATCTCAGAAACTAACACTCCGATTTGAATAATTATTTTTGTTATGGATAGCCACATTCAACGGGAAGGTTATAGGCTATTTTGTCATCCCGAAATTCTCAACGGAACGGGCACAACGCGGGAAAAACCGCAGGGCGCTTCTAGTGCCTAAATAAAACAAAAGAGTTTGTAGATATTATTTATATGTTTGATCCAATACGCTAATCTCTGAGTAAATTACCTGGCGGCGTTCCAGAGATAATTCGTTCAAACTGGTACAATGGAAGTAAAATCTGTGGATACCAGTCGTTTCTACATAAAGACAATAAAAAAAACCTTAGCATATTAACTGTTCAATATAATTTTGCCCATAAAATATAAAAAAACGGGCGCAGTCTCGGGGCGATGCTAGATCAAATTATTAATTTAGGTATGGATAAATAAGTATTTAGATTTTAAAATTATTTCTTACTTTACTTGTTATTATTAGGTTTAACTTAACATAGGTGCTAGAAACTTTAAATCGTAGCACATTTCGTAGATGTACGGGCATGTAACGCTACGCTACCTACGGAAGTACGTAGGCCCTGTGTTCTACAACATCTGTTCTAGCAACATCAACGCGAAGGGACAACAAGTACAACTCTTTAACTCCTCCAGGATCATTGTGGCAATCAACAACTTTACGGTATGTACAGTACGAAGTTCCTATTTGAATGTTAATCAAATGAAACAGAGAAATACATACTTGATACGTATGAGTTTTACTACAAATAGGGTATTATTACTATTTTATTTTCATAGGGTTGTCCACTAACCTACACGCGACTTACTTACTACAAATCCGCATAAAATTTAATTTTAAACGTTTGACTCAGGTACACGGTACACTTATTACTTGTTATATGGCAATGAGACCTTCATAGGTAGACTTAACTATAAAAAATACTGTATTTATGCCTGCTTAGAAGCCACCTTTTAAAGAGTAGAGACAAGTTTGTGTTACAACTGGAACTTTCCACTAAAATCACCTGTAACGTCCCAACAACCGTGAAAGAGTAAATTAGTTTTGATCAACGTTATTTCATTTTAGAGAATTAATCGTATGAAAATAGTGCTGACTTCAGCCAAGACATTGCTGTCCGCGGATCTGCGGTGTCCGGGCAAAGAGATCGAATGTCAGGTGTCGGGCACGCGGGTCTGTATCGACGCCATGGCGGCCTGCGACGGCGTGCCTAACTGCGGCTCTTATGGTTGTATAGATATCTCATTTATAATTTTCTAGCCGCGCTCCGCTGTGTTATCCACATTGTAGCCGTTCCCGCGGGAATTTCGGGATAAAATATATCCCATGTGTTATTCTGATGTATAACTTATATTACTTTAAAGTTTCATCAAAATCCGTCAAATAGTTTTTTCGTGAAAGAGTAACTAACATACGAGTATATACATCCATCCTCACAAACTTTCGCATTTATAATACTAGTAGGAAGTATCAGTATTTATTAAAGGTTTGCTTTGGTTTGGCTATCAAATTGTTTGCCCCCTTCTGACATACGCTATTTTCCACAGAGCAAAACAGACAAAACACTTTATAACAGTGTTTTAGCTAAAGAGCGTTTTATCAATAAGGCGTCAAGTGGATACTTAGGTAAAAACAATATTTCGCGGTTTTAATCCGTTTCCGTGAGAATATCGGAATGTAACAAACATATACATATGAAAACATGTACTCCTGATAAATTATGTAATGATATCAAATCTCCGAATCTGTCTGAAATTGTATACATTTTTCCAGAGATATACGACGAAGACCGGCTAAAATGCGGAGCGTCGCAAGGTCTAGAACATAATGTTTACGTCGCCGCTTTCACCTTCATCGCAGTGTTGCTGACCGCCCTGTACGCGGTACATTACTGGCTCAAACGATGCGTGCCCAAAGTCGCGGAGGCTTTCTTTGTTTACACCGACGGGGCAGACAATGTGTTGGTTACGATTATGTATTCTAAGATTTTTTATTCTAGTGATATATAGATTTTTGCTTGTCTGCAGCATGTTTTAGATAACTTTTTTTTCCCGATGCCTATAAAGTGGTTGATCTTGCTTGAATGCTGTTAATTATGCTAAAATTGATTTGTTATAGTTTATACTTGGAACCAATTATGCGGTCGCCTCATGATGATGTCGGAATGGGAGGCTTATTCTATACTCCTCATATGTTCGATGACCTTTTGGGGGAACCTTACGAAGAGAAAGAAAAAAAAACCCTTTGGAAAAAGTTCACCAGCATTATATTATGCTGTAGAATTTTCAAGAAAAAGGAAACGAAAACTTTACAATTGGAAGACGAATTTGAGATAGATAAAACTTTGAAGAAGAGATATTCATTTGCAGAATTTGAAATTAATAAAATGAACGATACAAATTTTACTGATATGTCCGTGCAGACGGGAAGTAGCTTGGAAATGGCTAATATGGATACAAGACCCAGGAACCACTTGGAGATAACCAGGAATAATATGGAGAAAAGAACCGCTTATCCGCCTCATAGCGTATCCTCTTCCATATCGTCCACCATGCTCCATGCCCCCTTGTATAAACACGATTCAATCCTCTCTCTAGAAGAGCCTTTCCCTGAAGACCATGCCGACGAGCTCAGCCTCTTGAAGTTTTTAAACGAAAACCGGAGATCTTCGGTTGACTCTACAATAAATATGAACTTACTAAGAAGCGTAAAAGAAATTGACAAAAATTTGAGTAGTGGTGACCGGGATCATGATGAAATGGAGTTAAATAATTATACGTTTGAATCTCGGCTGGCTAATCCTGGGCCTTCTGGTATGAGAGGACAGATGAAAGATCTTTCGCGAAGAATAAGGTTTGATGAGAACGCTACGACCATCCCGGCGATGGGTGGGCAGGAGCCGGAGCGGCGGAACAGCGGGCCCCGGCGCAGCGTCTACATGGACGCGGTGAAGGGCACCATCAAGAAGTTCCTAGACACCATCGATGAAGACGTCGAGCCCACTACTGCCACTTCTG
Source organism: Cyclophora punctaria (assembly GCA_951394245.1). NCBI lineage: Eukaryota > Metazoa > Arthropoda > Insecta > Lepidoptera > Geometridae > Cyclophora > Cyclophora punctaria. The sequence goes on from OX596171.1 coordinate 6,272,387, forward strand.
CGCCTTACAAAGAAAACCCCGGTACTAACAAAGACCATAAAAGTTTCTGGGGCAGGACAAAGGGAAATGATAACAAGAAGACCAAAAAGAATACACATGTTACTTTAAAATAACGGTCATAAACTATAATTGAGTTACATCTTTGTAGAGAATTATGGAAAATATGCGTGATTCCGATCTAAATGAGTGTGTGGCAACAGGTCCCCGCCCGCCCGCCATTTCCTAATTAAGCTCAATTGTGCACCGGATAGGACACGTGCCAAAATGTGTTGTTTCTTTTTACAGTCATACCGTCATTGTGTACTGTTTCAATCAAAACCAATTGCTTCGGTTAACTAATTGAATATGTGCTCGAAAGGTAATAATCCCGCAAATAGGTATACCTTGGCAATAAATTATAATACTCTTTGCTTTGTTACACATTGGAGTTTTTAGTGACTGTTTATTTTCGTTATATCGCATGTTTTGGCACCGAGACCGTTTGTCCACCGCCGCCGGCACCGGACCGTCACCGGGAACGAGATTATTTCGGCCCGAGTTTATTATGACGTGACGGATGTGCGGTGGACACGCGGCTAAAGCAAAACGCTCTAAATGTATCTACCGCTACTTCGGCGCCGTCATCTCTTTCCCGGTGACATGACGGTCCGGTGCCGGCGGCGGTGGACAAAGGTGAATTAGGTATAAAACGTAGATAATGCCCCAGATGCATAAACTACGATGTGCAATAAATAGAGCTTTATTTTTGTAGACGTAGGCAGATGCGCCTAGCACTTAGGTACATAATACGCCCCTTCCTAGACCATACCGTTAAAGTTTTTTCCACAATTGAACATGACATCATTAAATAGTTTTGTTGGTGAACAATAAATTCAACAATTCCTCATATCTAGTCGAGACTATACAAACGGTGGGTTGTTTTATTGGGAGCAATGATATTTATCTTGGTTTTATGTCAGCTCCCAAAAAGATAGATGTAAAAGTGTCAGGCTAGGAGCGGGGCATGGGCCGGTGCGCGAGGTCGTTTCAATTGAATTCAATTAAAGGCAATTGAGTTCAATTGAGCGGGCGGCAGATTCTGCGTCGCTGGTCGTCGCCAGAGAGATTTTATGTGAAGCGCCTACGCTAGCTGTCACATGACTCACTATGTATACTATGTATGTACGGTGCCTAACAGACGTAGGTAGGTATCATATTCTGCACTCTTCCTTGTATCTTATTTATTAGTTACTAGCAGCGACCTGCAGTTTTGCTCGGGTCAAAACCGATTTAATTTTCGAGTTTGACACAGGTAGGTCGAGCCCCTTGGGCGTGAAATAATATAAAGCGAATATGCATTCATCCCTTCTTACGGCTGCTGGACCGATTTTGATGAAATTTGGAATTTATTTGGTAGTTATAAATCGAGATCACACATAGTTCGTGTAAACCGTGTGCTAGCAATTACATAAAATAAGGATTTTATATGATTTATGTAAATGGTCAGGGTTGTTCAGGGATGGCCACTGAACTACTCGAAGTAACTAATTTATGTAAATGGTAAATAATTAGAAATACTTACAATAAAATTTCTTAACACTGCATTATGCTATTTTATTTATTAGTCGACTATAAAAAAACCAAAGTAGGTTTACAATACGTGTGAATGTTTTTTGATATAGATATCACTGTACTGATATCTTCAGTGAGATGAGGCCTTTGCCCAGCAGTGGGACATTACAGGCAAATTACTTTTACTTTAACATATTGTTATGTCGTTTTTGGAACTAATAAAAAAATCTGTGGGCTTACAGAAGATATGCTTACAGAAAGGACTCTTAGGAACTCATAGAAACTTAGTTTGAACTTTGTAGTCGATTTATCGCTTAACATTTTATTTTTCACGATTTATATTAATCATCTGTAATCCCAAGGGGCCCACTATAATGATTGGAGAGTTCCATGTGAGCCTACAGGCTAAATTATATTAGTATTGCTTGTAATAAGCACGGGAGCCAATGGCGAAGAAAGAGGGGTATTATATAACTACTAAGTATCAACTCTATACCATATTATATTTAGGGATACACCAGTAGGAACTTTTTCCCTTTTATTAGATCTAAAGTTACGTGTAGAAGCAACCAAAGATATAACTAGAAAATCATGTTTTATGAATTGGGGAGACATTTTCTCAGCTGTGAGACACACCAGGTTAAATAAAAAAGCGGCCAAGTGCGAGTCGGACTCGCCCATGAAGGGTTCCGTAGCAGCGAGTAACATAATAAAGAAGTTCTTGAAATAAATGTTTTTTTATTTACATTTGAGTTATTGAATGAATAATCAGTATTTTTTTGCGGTTTACGATTTATGTCGTAAAAAAAAAACTACTAACTAGACCTCGTTCAAACCAATTTTCGGTGTTAGATTACATTGTTATGTACATCATATATTTTTTTTAGTTTTATCATTCTCTTATTTTAGAAGTTACAGGGGGGGGGACACACATTTTACCACTTTGGAAGAGTCTCTCGCGCAAACTATTCAGTTTAGAAAAAAATGATATTAGAAACCTCAATACCATTTTTGAAGACCTACCCATAGATACCCCACACGTATGGGTTTGATGAAAAAAAAAATATTTTTTTCATTTCTATGTATGGGAGACCCCCCTAAAATTTTATTTTTTTTCTATTTTAGTGTGAAAATATTAATGCGGTTCACAGAATACATCTACACACTAAGTTTCAACAACATAGCTCTTATAGTTTCGGAGAAAAAAGGCTGTGACATACGGACAGACAGACGGACAGACGGACGGACAGACAGACAGACAGACAGACATGACGAATCTATAAGGGTTCCGTTTTTGCGATTTGGCTACGGAACCCTAAAAAAGACGTGTGGCACTCGGGGACTGCCGCGGTAAAGCTATTGCATAGTTATTTTTTCTATCACTAGATGGCGTTAGTGGGGAGCGTTAGGTTTTTTCATTACGGAATTTCTGGATTCGGTCCCCGCGCTCAAGGCCCGCGATAGAAGCTATGCAATAGCTTAAAAAAAATGTTTTATTTTATTTTACATACCAATACTTTTAACTTCAGACGGTTTTACTTTTAACTTTAGGCGGTCTAAACGCCGGGGTTAGCGACCCACTCCAACTTACTTACTTTACTTTTAACTTTATCTACAACTAGCGGCGCCCCGCGGTTTTACCCGCGCTGTGCCCGTTCCCGTGGGAATTTCGGGATAAAAAAATAGCCTATAACCTTCCCGTTGAATGTAGTTATCCATTACAAAAAGAATTATTCAAATCGGTTCAGTAGTTTCTGAGATTAGCGCGTTTAAACAAACAAACAAACAAACAAACAAAACAAACTCTTCAGCTTTATAATATTAGTATAGACTAGCCGCGCCGCGCGGTGTTACCCGCGTTGTGCCCTTTCTTTCCCGTACGAATTTCGGGATGAAAAATAGCCTATCCTATCTATATAACCTTCCCGTTGAATGTGGCAATCTATATAACAAAAAGAATTATCCAAATTGGAATAGTAATTTCAATATACAAACAAATAAACAAACTTACAAATTTTACTTCTTTATAATGTGAGTATAGATTGGGCGTGAAGATTCGTAGACATATTTACACTCCATTTTTTTCTTGAGAGTAAAACTTAATTATCCTGACTGATTTTTGAATCACAACTTCTTCCATTAAGGAAAAGATTCAGTGGTAGGTTAACAATGGAATGAAATCACTAAAACTTTTTCCTCTTCAGAAGGAATCGTCTTTGGCTGACCACATCAGTCCAGATTTTAACTTTTACATGTAAAAATAGAGTGTAAATATCAGAGATCAATCATAATCAGCATTCATGGTCATCATGTTAGGCCGTGACTTATGTTTGTGGCCTCTGAAGTCGGGGTTTAAGACAGCCTTTATGGCTCAGACTAAAAGATACGTGAAGATACCATCAGTAGTAACATTAGTTAATCTTACCTTTATTTTTTTCTAACACATTATTGATATCGTTTAATAAAAACCTAGACACAGTAATAAAATGTGATTATCAAATAGCATCCTGACTAAAACTTATTTATACAACTTTTTGCGGACTTTACAGTATTTCTAACGATATCTTAGCCAATCTACTTTTCCTTTGAGTCGAGAATAATGTAAACCATATATATAATAATAACGATATTGTAAATTTAATAAAACGATACTCTAAGAAAGAAATATGTGCTTAGTTAAATACATGGGCAATTACATTATTTTCTTAAGCTCAATATTTCATTAATATTGACCGATAGGTATAAAGTTTAAGAGCTAGTGTTACATGTTGTGGTATTGGTAGGTACCTACGAGTTTGTGAGAAGCTCGCTAGAAGTTGCCGCGGCGCGACGCCGGTCTCAGTCGGCAGTCACCACACACCCACGGAGCACAGAACTAAACACTACATTTTACGATCACTGCCACCACCTGCAACCGGCCACTATTACATAAATTACTGCACATTGCCACTTTAATCACTTGAACACAATCCCAACGGTCTCTCCAAGCGCAACCCACTAGTTGACCCACTAGCGCAAACATAAACTGCAAATGCGACTAAAAGTGCATCAACGAGTGCAATTCGTGCTGTCTGAAAGTCACCAATAAGCCCAATGAAGTAGAGATCCCACTGGCGACCGCCAGCACCAACCTAAATAGACTCTGATCATCTAAATTGACTTCAATTAAATAACAACCGAAATTGTTGAAATGCGCCATTACTCCCTCGACGCTAATCTAAGTGCCAATAGTCAGGGCGAATGTTTTATTAATAATCCCCAGCAATAACAGTTAATTAATAATTAAGCGATCGCGGCGGTGATCGACAGCATCCAGTGCGCGAGCGCGCGGCGGAGCACGAGCTGCCCGGAGCGGCGCCCGGGGGCGCGGAGTGCGGCGTCTTACTACTAGTGCAAGGTGCAATTACAAGAGATTTCAGGATTTTTTTGGTTGTGGGCCAGTTGCTTAGCGTCCTGGATACGGTTAATATTTAAAATCATAAAAGATAATATTGTGCATCCTTCCAATAAATGTGTTTAGCTCTTGCGAGGGCATGCAAGGTGAGCCTTTGAAGTATTTGGGGTGCTTTAAATGATGATGGTTTAAAAATCTTTCCACGAGTGCAAAATCAATTCCCACGACTATAAATCATGAACGAGACATATGAGTGGTGTTGATACGGATTTACAATAACGCGTTATGGACTTTCACAATAATGATGTGGGCGTTCGGGGACTACAATACCATCGAAACAAACAAATATCGGGAGAGTCTGTGGGAATCCCGCATGGTGGTGCTCGCGCGCGGAGCGGCGGCGCCCTAGCGAGCGCGCGGGTGCCGGGCGGAGCCGCGCTGCGCTCGCCATTGGCTGCGCCACTCGCGGACGGAAACGTCACAACCGACACGCCGCACGCCTCGGATACCTCCCCTCCGCTCTGCCACTAGAGACCAAAGTACCACGCGCTCGCGCGACGCCAGCACTCCACTGCGCCTCATTCATTGGTCCAAAGTATCAGTCGACAGTCGTATTATGGTAATATAAATTGACCAACCGTAGCGCAAATACTGTTAGTTCGTTAAAGTTGATTAAAGCCATTTAACCGGGACGGACACGAGGATACAAACGGGCGCGAACGTTCGTCGATCCCGGGCTCGGTTAAATGAAGTTAAATCGTCGTTATAAGTGGTTAAATCGGTGGTGAGCCGAGTTGTCGGAGGTGGTGGTCGGAGTGGCCAGCGTCGCGACGGAGCCGAGCGAGACGGGCGCGGAGGTAGCGGGCTCGCACCCGCCGCCCGGCGACTACATGTACGTGTGCGGCGAGCCCGCGGCGCCCGGCGCCGGCGCGCGCTACGACTGCGCTTTCGAGCCGCCGCCGCCGCCCATGGAGCACCCGCCTTTCGAGGACCATATGTTCGGCGAGTTCGCCAAGGAGCGGCACGTGCAGGTGGTGGTCGGCGAGCTGCCCTATCGCGACGAGCTGTTCGACAAGCGCAAGGACGAACCGCTGCTGCTGCAGCCGGTGGACGCGCCGCAGCACGCGCCCGCTCCGCCGCCCGCGCCCACCACCACCAAGAAGAGCGACAAGAAAAAGAGCGACAACAACGGCATCAAGAAGAAAAAGACCAGGTCAGTCAAAATCATTATTTCACTATATAGAAGCATGGCTAAAACTTAAAGAAACAAAAAACTCTCAAATTGTTGCACCACTGAAATGAGAAATACGCTACGAAATGGCTTAAAACTACACAAAGTGCTACGAGTTGCTACGAAGACATACGTAGCTATATAGTATCATCTTGTCTGCGTAGCACTTTCTTCGTAGCGTTCCGTAGCGAGTGTTGAAAGTGGTAGCCTCAGCTTTTGTGTGATTTTAGTTGTCTAAAAACCTATAACGCAATGTTAAAAAACAATATTTACCCAATTAATAATAACTGCTTATTAAGTTTAAAAAAGTACTCATTATGGTAGGTGTGTAAAATAATTGGAATTGTATATAAGGACGAGGGGAAATTCCTGTTCTGAATTTATAAAATCTTACCAATTTAATAATAGTGTTAAACGAATACAAGTATACAATTACTTTTATTGGCACGTGTCAGCACTAGAGCTATGTCGACTGCACAGGTGTGTGGTGAATAAAATAGGGGCGCGCACCCCTGTGATCATCTATCGGCATTCGTAGCACTCAATGCACCCCTCATTCATATTTTGCATAACTAATACGATGATATTTTATAACAACATATGCATTCAAATGGTTTGTTTGTATGATGACGGGTTTATTTTTTAACTTAATAGAGTAGAAGTTAATGCATATTGTTTTTTAGTAATTAATGACACCGCAGAACTTGTAGTTCTTTTAATTACTGGACTTTGTAAAAAATACTGAAAGTGTAAACGATTGGCATTTGTTTGCATTGCATAAGTATGAATGATAATGAAAGATTAGGAACCAAAGGGGTAAAAATTTAGAAGCTACGCCTCTTTAGGAAACGGTTATAATTGTAGATACAACTTAACTATCAAGTTAAGGAATCTAATCTGTTTCCTTAATCTAAAGTTTGAAACTAACCGTTACTGATAGCAATCTTACAATCCAACAAAACCCGTCAGGAAGTCTTTGCTAATTTACAAAGGGTACTTGATGCAGGCTCTTTGTAACTATACACATTATATGCGGCGTTACGAAGAAGGATTCAGGATTAATTACCCGTATGACTGTGGGGAGTCAATTGGTTATCGTCGCATCTTTGCGTGAGTCGACCAGTGACCGGGAGCCAGGCGCCGTCGGGCCAAGGGTCAATTGTTCCAGTTCTGTTGCTGGTGCATTATTAATTGTTATTATATTGAACATGTTGGTAGTTTTTTAACATGATTTATAAAGTTTTTTATGGGCAGCTTTTATGTAACAGTAGTAGTGGTAGTCCTCCTCACTGTACTGATATCTTCAGTGAGATGGGAGGCCTTTGCCCGGCCGTGGGACACTATTGGGGACTATGTGGGACTATGTGGGGAGCAATACTTTACTTTACTAGTAATACCTTAGCTGCAAGAATGAGGTCTTAAGACTATGCCAAAAAAAAATCTTAACAATTGAAAGCTTAAAGCATTTTAAAATTTTAAAATATCCCTACTACACTGGTTAGTACAAATAACAATCTAATTTTTACACGACAAAATATAAAACACCTAATAAATGATCGCAGTGAAACAATTAAACGAAATGCCGGCACTCGACTTGATTGGCAGGCAATTAGAGGTGGCTCTCTCCGGGGGTGAATTTAGTTTCACGCTCAATCAATTTCTGCGCGTGCGCCCGCAGCCATATTGCACGCGTCAGATGGCGCTGCGTGTGCGCATCTGATAACAATGTGTTTTATTTTATTGCTATGTTTGTTTAACTTTGCATGCGAAATGAATACAATAATCGTATCACTAAGTTCAATGAGGTTAGTATAAACACCCTAGTGTAAAGATTCTTAATTTAATTGTATATCAAAGTTACACTGAACTTCTTTGCTTGATTTTTTGTCAATTTATGTTATATAGCGTCTTGATTTGAATTATTTTTAAAGTGAATTGTTCTTTGTTACAGGACCACGTTCACAGCTTATCAGCTGGAGGAGTTGGAACGAGCGTTCGAACGAGCGCCGTATCCAGACGTATTCGCGAGGGAGGAACTAGCTCTGAAGCTTAATTTATCAGAATCACGAGTTCAAGTGAGTTGTATTACTGTCACTAAGAAGTATAACTTTAGTCTATGATTCTTCTTACAGTTAATAATAATGTTTTTTTTACCTTAGGTGTGGTTTCAAAACAGAAGAGCGAAATGGCGGAAGCGCGAACCACCGCGAAAGACTGGATACATAGGATCTAGCTCTCCCAGCTCAACCACTTTAGGCGGCGGGTTCTCTGGCATCGGCGGGAATCTCCCAGCGTTCCCGCAGAACGGGCTGCCCGCCCCCGCCGACTCCTGGTCGTACCAACACTCTTACGAACTGTCCTCGCACCATCTGCTGTCATCCAGCAGTGCCGGCGGCTACCCGACCTTCAACACGCAGCCCGCCTACTCGTACACGACAGTACTCAACGGGCACGACGGCCAGATGTTCGCTCCGAGACATTCATACGAATACGGCGAGAACAGCCCGCCTCCGCTAGGAGTGCGCGACTACCCGATGATGGCGGCACATTCCCCGCAGATGGAAGCTCACTCGCACGAAGAGAAGATCGAGTATAGATCTCATGATCACGAGGATAAGTATTCGGCGTGTGCGCTGCAGGAGGAGCCGCCGCGGTACTCCGCCCCGGCCGAGGAGTACGACAAGTGCGGCATGGTGCCCCACGAGAAGCACTACGAGCTGGAGCGCCACGATGTCGCGCAGCCCGTCGTCGTCAAGATGGAGCCCTCCGGCGGACAAGCGTACACCACTTTGCCTCCTTTTTTGAATTGAAATACTCCTTTTCGAAATTACCATAGCAGCACCCTTAATGGGTAATTTCGAAAAGGAGTATTAAGTGTTAGAGAATGAACATTCTTTATCGAACTACGCTGGGCATTCTCATGAGTTTTGTATGATCTCGCGGCGGTATTTAATGGACACGATTTTTGTACAAGATTAATGAGAATAGGCGCGGGTTTAAAATATTTTATTTTATAGAAAATGTTTGCAATAATGTGTAAATAATGATAAAGTTTACTTATATTTTAGATACTTACAATAAAGTTTGATAATTTTGCATTTTTATAATAAAATAATATTAAGATTCATAGATATTTAAAATGTATGTTGTATTTAAATATTAGATATAAAATACGTATTTTTAGATTTTAAATTATTATGAATCATCTAGCTTCTCGTGCATTCCTTGTGCCTTATTCACTCGTAGTGTAAATTAGTGGTATGTACTAAGTAATTGGTATTGATGTAGCACCGTACCAGAATGAAACAGCTAACAACCAAAGACTAGGTTTTAAGAATAAGTTTAGCCTGTTGAGATAGCCTTACTATGGCAGCTATTAGCCTTAACTTGTTTATTAGAATAAATGTATTTATTAAGTGTACGCGTGCCCTTAGTGTAGGCCAAAAGGCGAAGTTGTGTAAGTTGTATTTTGTAACAAGTGCAATTTTTCTTGCTGAGGAAAATGCTATTTGACAAAGATATTCCGTAGATTTTACTTAATGGAATTTGAAAACACGAATATATCCATTAGTTAGTGTAGTTCAAAAGAACAATAGTTTTGAAACTCTTTCTCTCTAAAGAAATTAGATATCAAATGCAGAATCTCAACGTTGTTGATTCTTAATGTTCGTAGATTCTGAATGTCTATTCTTAATGTATGTCGTTTCTTCTTAGTAGTATAACCTTTCACGTGGTATTTTTCCTTTGTTTCTTGTTAGGTGGATGGTGATCGGTGGATGGCTGCGTGCGTGCTTGTTTTATTATGTATGGATGGATGGTATGAACCACAGATAAATGATTCGATTCGAGTGAGTGACAGACCTGAGTGATTGGTGAATGGCGTGACAGATGACAGATAGGTGCTTGATACGGTGAATGAATGAATGACGATTGTAAGGTTTAAATGTTTAGTTTACATTGTATATTTATAAATACTATTTATGTATGTATGTATATGTGACGGGATTAATTTGGGGTATTTGTATGTAGTATATTGATGTATTTATTATTATGTATTTATATGTAGGTATATTTATTGATTTTAATAGTGGCGTGCCTCTGGGAGTCTAGGCCTCGTCTGAAAATCAGCGCTGCCAGGGTCACACGATCTTGGCGGCAGTACGCTGAGACGAGGCCTATTCAGACCTCACACAGTAGTTCTGTCCGTGTAATTGTTTTATATGTAATATCTGTTGTTCTCTTTCTGTCTTTGCTTTGTTTTTTCGTTTCTTGTTGTGTGATCGTCTGAATAAATGTTTTTCTTCTTCTTTCTTCTTCTTCTATATCAAAGAACCAATTCATTATGAATGAAGCCAAATAACTAGTGCCTACATAACTACATTAATGAAAATTTGTATTTTTGTCTAATTTATAAGTGTGTAATATTTTGAGTACGTGAATACTTTGTGCCAAAACTATTTTGATACATTATTATATCGGCCAATCACAAGGCAATAAATTGTAGGTTAAAATATTTTTAATTTACATGTTTGATATGCATTGTGTGTGCTTAATAAGAATACATACAAAGTCTAAAAATCTTCTATTGTTGACGCTCGGTCGCGTGCGTCGGTTGCGTAGCCCTAACGTAGCGTAGCGTAGAATAAAAACATTCGTAGCAAGATACTACGCGCTGCCAATATCAAACGTCACAGTGTGCTATCATATAAAACGCAGCGTATTTGTACGCGCACCCGACGTGCGCGAGCGATGTCAACAAAGAATTCAGCATTTAGTTTTAATTATGTGGCAAATTAATTTAGGATATTAGTAGAAATAAATTGTAATATTTAATTATTTACTTAATATTAAGATGTTTGCTTGCATTTCAAATCGATTTGAATTTAGAAAGTCGGTAAGTTACAACGATTTCCAAGACCAGTATTTAACAATATTAACTTTTCGGGATCGACAACGAATTTAGTTATAACTTTTCGTGTGATAAGTAAACAACAACACTACGTCTTCTATATTTTATAATAAATTAATTTTATTCAGAAAAGGGGCATTTGCCAGTCAAACTAACACTGTTGATAAAGTTACCTTTTATAAATAACATCGATTTTTTTTCCGTCGAATTGGATTCATCGTGTCTTTCTGTCGGGACTATACTATGCTGTGCACATGTGACATGATTGGTTGATGCCAAAAGGGTAGTTAATATCTAAGGCACCCTAACTTTTAATGAATCCTCCAATTATTTATAAGCTTTTGTAACGAAACGGTATCGTTACTAATATTTCCTTCGCAAACAATACTTTCGTGATCACGTCTGCTTGACCAATGTTTGTATAATTTAGTTTTTTTTACTATTTTTATTGCACTTTTATGTTTAGTGTTTAGTTATGTTAAGTTTTGAAGCAATAATCAGGTGTCAAAGAATGAAAAATTAAATAGAATGTGCTTAAATATACATTGTTTATTTGTTTACATTTTTCCTTACAAAACATGTCGAATTTTTTGTTATATCTTAGCGGTTTACATTTGTTTGAGGGACTTGTATCTATCTTCCACGAGTATTCCTACAACTAAGTCGTATCTACGTTTCCGGAGAAGAAATGATGGTTCCTTATTAGCATTTTGTTCTAACCGTAGGTACAGTCACGAGCGTTAATTTGGGACCCATTTCCATCAAATGTTGTTAGAACATTCATAATGCAATAAGATCGAAACTTTAGTTTGATAGAAACGTAAAGTTATCGATGGTAAACAATATGACATTGATATTACGATAAAATATTAGCTCTAAATAGCGTAAGTTTGCTACACGATATTCAACCTTAGGTGGGTCCCAAATTATACACGATATGCAACCTTAGGTGGGTCCCAAATTAATGCTCGTGACTGTACAACAAGTAATATTACAATATTGTATCAAATACCTTCATTTGAACCCTTATTGTATGGTAATAGCTTGTGTTCATGTTCTTAACTTAAAAAATACTAAATTACCTTCATCTAGCTAGACAGTGCATCAGTTTTATTAGTTTCCTGCCTCGCCCATATCCCATCACCCGTGAAATGATATTTCTTCTCTATTTCGTAGAGCGTAAGGCTCAATATCTCATCGTCGGTAAATTGGTCGTTTCTGACGTTGTGGTATGTGATGTCTAGATGACTGTCTGAATGGTTCTGAGCTCTGGACTCGAGTAGCATGTCCAAATAATGTTTGATTTCGAATCTGTAAAAAAACATCTTGTGAGACAAGTTAAGTTACTTTCTTTATATCTTTTCTATTTTATAATTACTCCTACTCATTTTTTGTAAGTGCATTCATTTATAGGTTTACAATAACGGCGTGATAGTATTTTTGTAGATATATTTTTTTTTACCTCTTTTTAGTAAGCTTTACATATTTTATTAAGTAAACCTTAGATACTTACAATGGATATAGCAGTATATGACAATTGTTGAATATGACATCATCATCGAAATGTTCCTTCAAGTACCGAATATTATCATCAATACAGTTTATTGAGGCATGGAGCCAATACTTGTGTTTCTTCAATTCCTTCAGTAACTTTTGTTTGACATTTTGTCCATTTCTTGGGGTTATATTTAGTGAAGATAATATTAAGATGGTGATGTCTCGACCGCAGGTTTTGCTGCCGAAGCTGCTGATATAACTAAAATACAAAATAAAGGGTTTATTTAAAATTTTGAGATGTTTATAACTCATTTGGCGTGAAAAGGATTGCTTTACTGCAACATGTATAAAGTAGTGATTTTATACTCTTTGCACAAATGTTCGGGCAGCACTGTCGGTTCGGATGAATGACTAAGCACAACCCTCAGATTTATATTTTGTAATCTGAGGTTGTTTCAATGTCAGACCATGTCGGAGGCCTTTAGGCGGTCATAAAACTCTGGGGTAGACCACTAACCTTCTCGAAATGGATTGATGGATCTGAGACTGAACCGAAGCATAGAGTTCAGTTGCACCAAACTGAACACTCAGCTCGGTCGGGTGACTCACTGCCCGGCTAGGCCCCGAATATGTTTGTAGCAAGCCTAATCGTGATTTGTGTAATGTTCAGCTTGGACATTACAAATCACTACAGGAATCGATAGCTGACGGTATTAGTTCTATTCATAGATGGAGCTGTTCATCATATCATATTTGGATGGAGTTACGTTCTTTTATAACTTGAAGTCATTTTTAAAAAGTCTCGTACTTACTTATTAAAAACCTTCCTAGCTGAAACCAGGTGATTGAAACTGTAACACTGTTTCTTAGCTGCTTGGATTTTCTCGAGACGATTCTCGAATTTATTTTTATGTACCACTAATGCTAACATCTGAAACAACGAGACCATGTAAATAACTTATTACTTCCAGAAGTCAAAGATCTTGTATGATATAAAAGAAAGTCCTCAAGAGCTGTCTGTATTTAATTGATTTTTTCAAAGACTACTGAACAGATTTTCATGCCATTTTCACCAACATACAACATAACATATTAACTGTTACTGTTAACTCGTATCATCACATCGCAAAGTATCCTGATTCTCATCTCTCTTCTCAATTTGACGGCTTCAATAGTCAGTCCCTTTAAAGAGGCGTCGTGTTGGTAGCATTAACGCGGTTGACCGCAAACTGTCAATATAAGGCGATGATTAGTTAATCAAATAAATTTAATACTTACTCTAGGATTGCTAGAGAGTATCGAATACTCCTTGAACCCCCGGAGCTCTTCAAGACGACTTCTCACCGTCTCTGACTTCATACAATATACTTTCAGGCATTTTCTTTGGAATTCATTGGGTATTCTGTATTCCTGTAATGAGATTTATTAAAAAAGGTAATACAAGCTATATGAAAGAAAATATTTTGATTTTATTATCACTATCCAATATCTTTAAAAATAATTACATTTATATACATTTATAGAAAGAAACTTTTACATAGTAATTAATATTTTTAGTATTCCTCACCTCCAATATATCTCTAATTTTCATCAAAGCTACATAATTATTCTTTAAAATAGCTGGCTCTACTTTTATCACATCTCTTATGTCTAAACCGGCTATAGTATTTACATTATCAATGATTAGTTTAGTGTTCAACGGGTCTTGTGATATCAAGAAGCCGTTCCTTCTAATTGTGTCATCGTCGAACTTTATTTCGTTCTGGGCTAGGTCTAATGATTCCTGTATATCTGTCATCGGTTTGTGACGGAGTGGTAAATAGTTCCTGCAGTATTTTACAAAATCTTCACTAGATATTGACAGCCGCCATTTTAAATATCTTTCTAGTACGCTGGTTCTGATTGCAACTGGAAATAAAAGTTATGTAAGTTACAATATATAGCATATTATGTAGTTTATATATTGCCTATGATATATATATAGTGTTGGTATGGGCTTTATTAACTATCAATGAAAAAGAGTTGGTGACAAATCAAAATGCCGTTGTGTAGAAAGAAACTTCAACAATTTTATTAAGTACTTTTGTTTTTATTTGTGAAATCTTTAACAACACATTTTATGGTTACAGACAATTAAATAAGAAAAGATTTTTTGAAACTTACTCAACGGTGTACTGGACTCAGGAAAGCCAATTGTAACTTTACTCTTAGCTGGCCATTCTTTAAACTTATCTAACAATGATTGTTCCACTTCAAATTCCTCAGGCATAAGACCTTCATTCTTGAGACTACTTACTGATTTTCTTTTCACAGTAGTATGATATCTGGAAGGGAGATTTCAACTTACTTGTTCTATTTCTGAAGTATAAAGACAATTTACACTTTCTTATAACAATACTTACTTAATTATATGGCTTGCGGTTACAGTAATAAACCCACATTCTCTAAATATTTCTCCATAATTATCTAATGTGATAGGGTTCATACTAAACACATGCATATTCTTACATGCTTCAAATGGTGTGATCCCGAACTTGTTCAGAATCTGAACAATACATTGTATATCGTCGTTTGATAGTTTCGCTATGTTAGGATGCTTCTTTTTTAGCGTTGGAACTGTGCGTTCAGGAATTTCTTCCCCTACAAATCGAATAAGACATAGGTTTTGGTTATGATTTAATTTAACCATATGAATATGATACTTTAAGTTCGCATTATTGCAGGGGTTTTAATAATGCATTTAAGTAGTGGGTCATTTAAACAAATGTTTGTGATTATTATTAAATATTCCCGAATTCGTCAATTTGGATACTTACCAGTTATTGTCTGATAAAATTCAAATATTGGAGCGCGAAGACTATAGTATGCCTTGCAAGTGACCCAAAATGGAACCTTAGTACCATTAAGAGTATTAAATCGTGTAAGGGTTTTTATTAATGTACTCATTTTAATAAATTATTAGGTATTTCATTTTTATTTGGATTAGAATATTTGTAAACAAATAAATCTTTGGTTAGTTTCAACAGCTGATTTATGACATTGATAGATACTTGTTATTGACATTTACAGTTACTTGCCATTGACATTGACATTCTCAATTCCAAAATACAATTGACAAATGACGGAAAATTTATTGACACTGATGTACCTATATTTGCACTTTTGTGACACGGTCAGCTATCCGTCAGTGTCACACTCATAATTTGACAGAAAACAAATTATACAAAACTATAAATGTCAATGTCATTCCGTGGATTTTGGAAATTTTGGTTTTGGTTGATTGAAGAACAATACGGTACGGCTTTTTATGAAATGCTTTTAATCAACAAATAAACAATAATTCATCGCAATTACATGTCTCAGTTCATAAGAGACACATTCTAGTACTTAAATTAATCAAGAGGACATAAGAGATACATTGTAGTACTTAAATTAATCCTTAATTACTGTACCTATGCCATAAAACGAACATTTTAGTAATTCACTGTAAGTACCTTTTCTATAACGAAAATTTGTTTTGATACCCTTTACAGTTGTACGGCAAATTAATTTCCTACCGCTATTAATTTATTCCTTACAGATGGATTGGCTTTCAGTGAAGAATCAGTTCAAACAAACATGGCTTACTACTGTTATGAGCATGATTCTGTTTTCTGGAGTCACTTATTTTCTTGTTTGGGCTGAGGTAAGAAGTATAAGATACATGCTGTCAAAATGGTATTGAAAACATTCATATTATAATAACTAAGCTTTGACTTGTATCTGCCTAATGCAATTAATTTAAATGTTGTGTAAAACAGCATTCTGAGAGAAAAGAGTTCTCAAAGGTCTTTAACTCTTTAACATTTAACTTATAGGGTAAAACAATTCAAAGTAATCTTATGCTTGAAGAACTGGTATCAGCTGCAGAAAGTATTGATGTTCACATAGGAGACGAGGCAGCGAGGTATGAAGGCAGGATAGTGCATATTGTTGGACCTCTGAGGATCCTGGAGCCGATATCAGAGCCCGACTACAACATACATGTGCAAGCAGTCAAGTTGAGGAAGAGAGTGCAAATGTACCAGTGGATCGAGGAGACTACGTAAGAATTATTGAACTTTGGGCTTTGTTTATAAGTAGTTAAGCATTTTGGAACATTTACATTTTTTTAGATTTGTGTGCTTTAATAGTTAATTTAGGATTTGCTTGATTTTAGCAGAACACATATTTTGAATAATGAATTGAATAACCAAAAATAATTGAATACCCAAACAAGTTTAATAATTTTTTAATTTTCATTTAATTATTTGAGATGTGAATTGAACAGGTATATATACTAAAGTTCTTAATGCAATGTGGTCATTTTGCATAGACTTTGTATGAAACTGAATACCTGCTTAAATTCCGTGACTCAATTCAACTAATTACTCTTAGGCATCACCCTTATTCTATAAAGATAACACTAATCTTTTTTATCAAAAAATCTTCAACAACAGGGAACAGGACAACTTCCTGAGTGAGCCGGCGGAAGAATCCCAGAAGACGTATTGGTACCACAAAGACTGGAGAGATTACATTGTAGATTCGGGTCACTTCTATGTGAGACCAGGACACCACAACCCAACATCAATGCCGATGTTCAGTGAGACGCATATCGCAGACAATGTCAAGATTGGATGGCTTTATTTAGGTAAAAAATAATTAATATTCTGCATGTACATAAAAACAATTATAATATAAAAGTAACACACATATAACATGCTTTATTTAGGAGTAGCTTAATGTACCATACCATAAGCTATTCTGGGTTCGATAGTAGACTGTAACCCTGCGGCTGCAAGCGGCAACTACTATAGACTATTATACTATCAATGTTTGCTATGTAACAACTATGTTCAATGGGCGCAAACTGCCTTTGCTTGCGAATTGCGGCTGAATCAAAGCAATACATTTAAGCGAAGTTCTTTATTCAAAATATCCACCGCACGAAAAATACAGGCAACTTTGCTTAGCAATTTTGGAACTACTCTCATACATCCTTATATATGTATATACAAACAAACAAATATATTCAAAACAAATTTCATATATTCCTTTCAGGTCTAGATGTTAAGCGTAAAGTGAACGACTACTACGAGATATGGTCGGACTCAAGGCCCGAGCGAGGCGACATCAAGCTGCACTCCGGCTTCTACTTCCACGGCGACAGCGCGCTGCAGCATGAGATCGGAGACTTGAGGATACACTTCTCGTATGCTGGGAGGGAAGATGATATTGTAAGTTTGAAAAAGTAATAAATAAAAGTTCCATGGCTTGGCAAAACCTTTACCTTTTACTCTCTGAAATGTATTTTAATATAGTAAAGTATTAAAGTAGCACTTATATTACTGGGCTGGATATCATATTATCATAGCATTATATAACTGCTATGTAATAGCAGCGCCCCGCAGTTTTACTGGCGTTTGTGCCTGTTCCCGTGGAAATTTCGGGAATTTTTTTACATATAAACCTTCCTCTTGAATCACACTATCTATTTAAAAAAAAATCGCGTCAAAATCTGTTGCGTAGTTTTAAAGATCTAAGCATACATAGGGACAGACAGACAGACAGACAGCGGAAAGCGACTTTTTTTTATACTATGCAGTGAAGGTAAACAGTTTAATAAGTAACCATATCCAGTCTAGCTATATCTAAACATGTCTGTCTGTATGTAATAATTTTTCTCAAAAACTACTTTTCTGACTTTTCATTCCAAAACTCCCACAGGGACGGGTACAAAGCAGGTAAACCCGCGGGGCACTTCTAGTCTTAACTAAAACATTTGTTTCAGTACACAGCGGTAGGTATAGTTGAGAGTGGAACTCTCCAACCGTACAGCCCTGAAAAGTTTCCTACAGCAGATCCTTTGTCATTGTTCCGGAAAGGGTCCTACAGTTTGAAGCAACTATATGACTTGGAGAAGAGAGACGCAAACGTTCACACTTGGAAATACAGGCTGCTTGGGTTCATACAAGTGTTCGCGTCGGCCATGACTCTGCATCCTGATTGGGTGACCATCTGTAAGTTACTTACTGAAACATTAGAGAAACCATAAATATTCTGAACTAATTCGTATTATTGTGATTGTGACCTAATGGTAATTCTGATTTTTAGATCAGTTTATGTTACAATCCCTAAATTATTATTTAAACCCTTTCAATTTTATTTAACAACCAAGTACTCCCCGAAGCCCGGTTAAAGTTTACATATATATTATACTAAATTAAACGGGTCTGTATCGCGTTAGATAATTTAACGTATCAGTTCTCCCGTGACCACGACCAGTGTAATCCGCTCGAAACGTCGGGTACGTATTTTAGTAAAATACGCTAAATTATCTAACGCGATACAGACCCGTTTCAGAGTGCAAATCGTGTGAGTTTAAAAAGTATGTTAGATAGATATATCCCATTTTAATGAGCCAACCATGAATATCAGTTGTAATATTGTAAAGTTGATTCCTTTTGTTTCAGTCTTAACAAGCTCGTGGTTGTCACACAGCTTCCGGAGATGCACAAGATTTTGGGTGATCTCAGTGCTCGCATTTTCATACACAGTTTTCGTTGTATCTCTACCGTGGTAAGTTTTCTTTTATAATCTAAATATATATAAACCAAAGACGGGTTTGTTACAACACTTATAACTCGAGATCGGCTGGATCATTTTTCATGGTTTTTGTTTCGTTGGATTTGTCTCCGCCCTGAATAGCAGAATACATTTTAAAAACAATGAAAACTTGGAATAAAAATCTCAAAATTCCCACGGGAACGGGGGCGCTGCAGGTGAGACCGCGGGGCACAGCTAGTTTGTATTAAAGATAACATGTTTATTATGCAGTTCAAATACGTATAGTTAAAAAAATAATGCTGATACTGGGAGACGTCCAATGCTTTGTAAGTAGATTTTAATAAGCGATTTTGACATGTAATGTACGAAAAATTGTGTCAAGTTAAGTGTTTATGGACGACTCTAAGTGCGGTAGTAAAAGTATGAGCTCATAATGGCCCAATGGTGGGCATAGTCCTTTATAATTTACAAGTAGTTACTAATATTAATAATTGCTATCTCCGTTTTGCCCTAGGTTACTCTACAAGCCATCATACGGTGCTCTAGTCGCAGGTATTGCCATTCTCCCGCTTCTACATTATTCTACACTTTTGACTCGACGGGAAATCGCACCGGAAGCGCCGCCATACCCGCGATGGAACGATAGAGGGCGCTGAGAGAAGGCTCCGACCATGGAGGTTACTGTATCCCTTGAAAGGTCATGAAACTTCTTGGTTAGAAATCAGCTGATAGCTAGCTACCTCGGCGGTGTATAAAAACTTTTTTGTTTGAGTGAATGTGTATTTGTGTGTTTACTAGTCTTCCGGCATGTCATGATATTCATGATAGCCTGTTGAAAAATCAGAATAAGCCTGATGTTTTAAATGATGTTTGATGGAACTATTTCAAAATTGGAAGGGAACTTTAGAAGATTATTTTCTACACGGCAGTAAAAAGTGAAAACATTGTTACGTATATTAATGGATAAATTACCTTCTATTTTGAGAAATACGTCTGCAAGAGGCATTCCGAAAACTTCTATGTTATATCCTATATATTAATCTAAAAGGCTACTTATATTGTAATTTATTAATGTATTTCTATAAAAATATGTATCGAATATCCTTCCTACAGCCCCTACAGGTTTATAAAATGGGTATTTACGTGACAAATTCAAGTGTACACGATTGACGCACTTGGAATGACAAGATAAAAGATAATTTATGGAAAACCCACGCCTAGATTTTAAATCTGTTGTACGTTTAATATTGAAGAGTAATTAAAGTGATTTATAATCTTACGATACTTAGGTAGGTTTGCGGTTAACCATGTTGCAGTTGATAGCATGTAAAAGTGCATCTTTCCAGTATGTTGTCGCACAATTTCATTTAAGGTTTCGTTCAGACAGTCCGGCTCGGATCACAAAGCTCTAATTTATATAATACTAGCTGCGCCCCGCGGTTTTACCTGCGTTGTGCCGGTTCCCGTGAGAATTTAATAACCGCTCGACCGATTTTGTGCAAACTTCACATAAACCATCTACTAAATAGTTCGAACAAACCCTAAACATTTGGTTTGGATAGGTGAGTCCGTTTGTGAGTTATAAAATTACAACGGAAAGTGGCATTGATTTTTATATATAGAGATAAAAATATCTTCAATTAAATACAGTTGATTTTGTACAAACGTAAAGATTCTCATTTTAAAAAGAATCATAAAAACCTTTGTTCGATGAACCAAGACTGTTTTAAAACTTGTGAAATATTTGCTCAGAGATCTTACGATCCGAGATGATCTGTCGGAAAGGAGTCTAAATATCATCAATCCTCCTTGGACAGATTATGAACTAACGAAAAAATATGCGTTATTGTAAATGGTTTGTACAGCTCACAATCTATCTACAGGCCAAAAGATGTTTATAATATTACGGTCACATATATAATGTACCAGCCGCGCCCCGCGGCTTCACCCGAGTTGTACCCGTTCCCGTGGGAGTGTCGTGATAAAAAGTATGTCCTATGTCCTTTCTCAGGCTCTGATCTAACTGTGTACCAAATTTCATTCAAATCGGTACAGTAGTCTTGGCGTGAAAGCGTAACAGACAGACAGAGTTACTTTAGCATTTATAATATTAGTTAGGATTTAAATGTCGTTATTGTAGACAAGTTTGACCAAATAGTTTGTTAGCTGTAGTAAGTTATTTAAAGAATAAAACATATGAAAATACTAGCAGCATCCCTTAGTTTCACCTGCATTTGTTCTGTTCCCGTGGAAATTACAGGATATAGATAAAAAGATCCTGAAGATAAAACAACCATCTTTATTCAAATCTGTAAAGTCGTTTGGCGAAGAAGAGTACAAAATCAACATCCATCCATCGTATAACCATCGTGACAAACTTTCGCATTTACAATACATTAAGAATAGGGTAGGGTGAAGTAACTAGTCATGTTATAATAATGGATTATACTTGCAAGTATTTTAAATTATTAAACTACGAATTAATATAATAATTTAACCATAAACTTATTGGACCTTCTTCATAAACCCTTATTAACAGAATTATAGCTATTAAATGGTTTGTCCCTTTCCCACATACGCTATTGGCCAAAGAGTAAAAGAGACAAAACACTTTAAAGCAGTGTTTTAGTAGTGTTTATGAATAAGGCGGATTATCTTTAAACTATAAACGAGTAAAAGTTTAAACGTAATTTTAAGTATGAAGTGTTATTTAAATTGGCAATATGATAATAAAATTAACTACATACCTATACAATAATATAATCAATTCTCATATCTAATTAATCCTATAACCATTTTTAGTATATAAGTATAATTTGATACTTTTAGTACCCCTGGTTGTGAACTTCCTCAATTTAGAACATCTGCTCTAAAAGATTTTGAAATAAACTTTATTATATTCGAATACTGTCGTTGTTGTTATTGTTTTCCTTACTGCGTTCCAAATGAAATACAAGAAGGCTGGGACACGTTCGTCTTACTAATAATAAAAGTAAGTAAAGTATCTTTTTCGGTTTATAAGGAGTACCAACATATTGGTTCATGGTAGAACTAAAATAAGCTTTAGGTAAGTAGTCGTGGTCACAATCAATAGCGTTTGATACGACCAAAAGTAAAATATAATACCTATTCCAAGGCTTCGTCGCAGTCCGGTAAAAATCAAATTACTCTAAAGATAATATAATAAGTATACCTAAATTACTCTAAAGATTCGTGATCATTGTGTATCTAATAATTCGAGACGAATATTTTCCTCAATTGTACTGAGGGAGGGAATCGTTGCAGTGCAGCATCCTCGCGCATGCGCAACGCGATGTTGTTTCAGCTGATCTCATAACGCCCTACATAGTCGCCTTCGTGTTTTCATAGCGGTTGTGATTATTAAAAGTGATAAACCAGCGTTGACCTCAACGCTGAATAGTTTTCTAATAAGAGGGTTCAAGTGACGCTTTAGATATGAAAGCTGCCGCAATGTCCGTGTGGGTTTTCATTAACCTCTTGTGTTTCGGCATGTGCGGCTACTTGTACTTGATATGGTCGCAGTACTGGATGTACATTGAGAAACAGAGGCTGTTCAACAAACCGACTGAAGCGCCGCACAAATCAGCTTTAACTATCTACGATAAGTATTCGAGGCATCCGCTCAATAGTTCAATTTATGTACAAAAGAATCGGAGGTCGGCCGTAGGAGCTATTTGGAGTGGAAGCCTTTTAAGCCACGATAGCAAGAACTTAGGGTCCCACGAAGTTCCGTCCACTAACATTATATCGAGGAAGAGTCAGGGCAGGCCGCGTTTCCCCAACATCCATAAACCTCTACTCGAATTTGACAGCGAAAAATATGTTTGCTACGATCCTATGCCATCAGATGTTTGCCAAGCTAAGACGAAAGAGTTCAAGGAATTGTTACTGAAAGAGTTCCACAGGGTTTTGATGGGCGACAGCAAGGTGTTCCGATCAGGGTTAGATTCTCATAACATTTACAATGTCAAGTACGTCGGGAGCAGTTCAAAGGAGGGATCTCGGCAGGAAATTATGTGTGCATTGAAAAATGTTGCTTTCAAGACGGTGACGTCTAAAGATGAGCCTTTTGGAATGATGGGGTTTAGAATACCTGAAGAACCACTTCAGGAATCACGCAAGTTCAATACCTGTGCAGTGGTCACTAGTGCAGGCGCCTTGCTGGGATCACGGTTGGGACTTTTTATAGGTGAGTAGGTTTTATTGGGACTCATTTTTCGATGTCTCATACTAACGTAGGTAGTACCTATTTACCTGTACCGGATATCTGCATATAGGTAAGCCGAATACCTCACCACAGTTACGGTCATATGATGATGTTGAAGTGGGCGAAAACAAACCCAAATCCACGATAGTGATTCCATTGATGAGTCACTAAAGGTGAGTACAAGAGCGCGAACAAGAAATTATTAAATGTTTTTTCAATCGTGTAACATCAACCTACATCGTTCACTTGTCAATTTACAGTTATCGTCCTAAATGTGCATATGGTTACTAAGCTTTAGTTTTAAACGTATAGTTTTGTGGCATAGTCACCGGCCAACAACCCGCATTGAGTGCGATAGCGACACACTTCTGAAACCCAGTCAGAGGACGTGGGCGAAAGTAGTCTTTAGTCTTAACTTTACAATTAGTGTTGAGCGACCTCGACCGCATCTAATTTGTTTATGAGTAAAAAACTGTCGATACCTGTCGTCACTTTGAACTGAGCAAATTGAACTGTGACTTAGACAAATATTAGTCGGTCAACACTCAGTATCGATAAAGATCCAATCGATGAAGTAACGAGAGAAGTCATTGGCCAGTAGTCGCGGCGTGGCCAGTGGTCAGTGGATGTCGGGTGATCGACCGAGTATTGTGCAACTTATCGCATCGGATCTCTGCTTTGTGGGCCGCATTGACATGCAGGAGCAGCCCTCTTCGGCGAACGGCCCAAATAGTATGCGAATTATACGATTTGTTGTGGCATTGCAAGGATTTAACTGGTCTGACTTCTAGTTTACTGCGTGATAACAAGCTATACCTAACAGCGGACTATTCTTGGTTATCAAGAGTTTATATACTAATTTAATGTTCATTCTGAGCATGTCGGTTTGATTTATTCATGTGCGAGTGAATAAAGCTCAATTTACACAGAAATGTCTTGATATGGAGATATGGGCGGTGGCTATAAGTCCGATGGCGCCGCGCCGAGCCCCGGCCGCGGCGCCTCGGGCTGCGCGCTGTGCTCGTCTGTAAACGATGCGCGTGCGCTCTGCTTGTACTTACTCCATTTATTTATGATTACAGTCCTAACATCTTAAGTCTTATTTTTCCCACACTTAGTTTAGTTGCAAAATACGTATTTTATTTCTGCTTAAATGTGCAATGTACACCTACTGGTAAATATTATGGCTAGGCTAGGTAATAGTGCTTAAACCTATATGTCTAGTTTCCTTTCATTTTGGGCATTTTGGGGTATTTTTTGTTCTGTATTCCGTCCGCATCTTGTACATCATATTTTCGGAAATGTATAATTGATTGATTATGAATAACAACGGCCAAATAATAGGCACACGTCTAAATTAGACGTGTGCCTATAATTTGGCCAATTTTGACAGGACGCATTAAGGTAAAACTTTTACCCATTCTCGGAACGTTCTCAGCGCGTGGCGCTTCCAGTACAACATATTATATTTATGTTATTCCTACTTACCTAACAGTAATCACTAATCAGGTTATGATTCACAATGGATTTTACACATCGAACTATTTTATTCGTATTAGGAATTAACATATTATTCGGTTCTATATGAAGTAAACCTATATATGGCATGTGTTTATTAGTCATTTTACCGCAGGACATGCCTTTGTCCTTTCTCGAAAGTTATGTTTTTATAGTCCCGACGTGAAACATAATGAATGACACATGCTTCCGACTGTTAGTACATGCAATTTTAATAAGTTAAATTTTCTTTTGTTTACAGTTAGTAATTAACTACTAACTTGGTTAGTGTTAACCTTATTTTTATCAGTTTAGGTTTCACACAATCAGATTGCCATTTTATATTTATTTAATAGTAGAACTTTGAAACTTTACTGTTTTGAATTGTAGCATGGTTCTACTGATGAGTCATGTTTTAACATACCTTAATATCTAGGGGACCGCTAAGTATTCACTTAGCAGCTTCAACTTAGAAGTTAGATAAACAACAGCATTTGAAGAAATATACGCATCATTTATAACGCTATTTTTATGTAAAGTTGCATTTTGTTGCGTAACTTTGTAAACAAAGTACCGTAAATACGTAAGTTATCTAAGAAATGTTAATCTTAAAACAAGTTTTTGTGATCTCATAATCAGAAAGCGGCAAATTCTTTTTATAATTCGCACTAATCGACAGTCTTTCTGATATATCATTTAGTTGTAGGAATAGTGTTCGTAATTTTGAACCTAACAATTTCTAGCAATAGATACCTAGGCTTATTGTTTCTTAGTATCAGTAAACTGCGACGGAATAACTTTATAGAGTAGTTGCCTACCTTAAATAAGTTAGTACGTATTCGTTTTGTATCTAAACTATATTCTAAGGATCAAAGTATTATGTGGAAACCAAGGTATTTTGTAGAAAAAAGTACTTTGTCTTCAAGACTCTTGTCGATGGAGTTTTTCCCATTTTTTTCTATCTTCTGCTATTCTCTGTAACTGTTCGGACAAAGTATCAAAGCATTTTCTGAGGATCAAAGTATTCTAAGGAGCTATTACCAAAGCATTTTGTAGAGACAAAGTAGGTACTTTCTTCTGCCATCCTCTTTAGCTGTTCGGACAAAGTACTAATATGAATATATTTAAACAGATGCTATTTGAAGGAAGGCAGGGAGCGTATTGTTCGTCGCGCAGGCTGCGAACTGCCAGTGTCAACAACCGGCTTCTAAGGGCCCGTGCATAATTCATGCGCCATTGTGCGTATTCGGACGATCGCTACAATGCACGCTCCACCTGAACGTGCCGACCAAATATTTGTATGGCTACTCACACCACGAGTACAATCCACAAATTGTAAATACGTTTTGTCGCGCATTTTTTTGTAAACACCTCATAAACAAACGAATTGGAACCTTTGGCCTTTTTGCTGTAGTAAGTAAATTCGAGTAGGTTGACTGGTGACGGAGTATATAGACCGCCTCAAGGCCTCCGACATGGCCTAAAGATTGAAACACCCGGGACCGACAATTTAGCGTGCCCGCTGAAGTACGCTTATCCAATATATTTTTTCGATATCGGTTAATTATGATTATGTATTTGATTTAGGAAGCGTTATTGGACTGCAGTATATCTTACTACGTACCTTGTTGCTAGTACCTACCTACCCCTAACTATAAAGTATTTCTTTATAAAATTAATGTTTCACGAAGGGACGTCTAATGCTAAGTAGCACCTCTTTCTACTTTATATATATAGTAGTTTGTTGGTTAATATTCTATATTATATCTCCAGTACCTAAGCTGTAACTCAAGTCGAGACATCTCGGGCATTTACATACATTATTGAACAGTTTTGCTTAGCATTATAAAATGCTTCTGTATTTTCTTTGACGCTAATATCTGCAGCCGTGAGATGCATTTTCTTATAAGTGTCCATTGTTGAAGAGTGTCCTTTGTAGGTAGTTTGAGTAGAAAACTTATTAAAACGAAAAAAAGGCTATAAAAATACATGTCACAATCGTAAGGTAAATTGCGAACTGTCATAAATCGGAAAATGTAAAAAGTGAACGTTTTACTTCATAAATAACTAGCATAGATAAGAATACATCAGGCAATAAGAATGATCGTAATTAACAAGCCTTTTATCTGTAATCAAGTTGTTTACTTCCATTGTTCCGCGGCTTTCTTAGTTAGTTGGCAGTCGTGCGGAAGATTACTCGAGCCCTTTTCTTTACGTCTTAATTATACGAACGGCGGCATGTGATTAATTTCCGTTATTAGATTAACACCTGATTAGTATCCTCTGTAGAGATCACGTTTATTTGTTTTATGTCGAATGGAAACCTGCATATTAAGTGAAGCTAAATAATTTACTTTTCATAAAACACTTCCTTCCTGAAGTGTCTATATCGTTCTGTTTTTAAATGTATGATTGTGTACCCATTTTGAAGATTGAATCAACAAAAATACAATGAGAAGATAATGGTTTATTTTCATTTCATAAACTGTTAAAAGCTATCATGGAATTTATACATTTGAAATTAAATCGCTATGTAACTAATGTTACACAATGGTCAAATACTCCACACTCACGTATTATTTGCAAGCAAAGCAGTTTACAATGGTTTACCTACAGACAAGATAGAGTAACGGCGTGAACTTCTACTATTTTCTTTCTAAATTAATGAAATGGAGCGGAAACAAAGTATTGAAGGCCAAATCAGTTTATTGAATTACAAAACTGTGTAGCGGCTCATTGTCCGCTCTGGACTCAAGGGCTTTGAGTACGAATTATGATAAATGTTATAACAATTACGATTTATTTGGAGTTTTTTAACAAATATTTTATTGATCTATCTACACTATAAGTAGTCAAAGTTTCAGGAAGATCAAAGTCCGGGTCTGCCTGAATAACAAACATAGTACCCATGATCGTACTTAGATACATTTATAGACAGATAGACGTTTTAAGTCAATTAGATTTGAATCTTTGTTCTAATGAATGAATGAAGGATGAACCAAAACTGAATGTAAAATAAGTCTTACTTTGAATGTTAATTTAATTAATCGTAACGGCAATCAAAGAATAAGACAGCATTATGTACATTTGCTCGGTCCAATCTGATATAGACGACGACATCCTCAAAACGTGGCTTCTATAAAAAGAAATAGTGTCTACTATTGTTTGTAGGTACTCTAGGTACCCTAATTCCAAAACCAAGAATAAAGTTTCTCATTCTTGGTTATCTATTAGTCACACTGAAAAAAATGACAATAGATAACCTCGTTTTTTGGAGTAGGTAAAGTGGATAGTAGGATTATTAATAATCTTTTTATTTCGTCAACACTAAACCAAACTAAACTCAATTGTTTTTCCTACAGATTCTCACGACATGGTGCTAAGATTCAATAACGCGCCAACTGAAAATTTTACCGAAGATGTCGGCTCGAAAACAAGTTTTAGAATTCTTAATTCACAGGTAATAAACATCTTACGAGTAACCTATGACCTCCATATACACACGAGACAAAAAATAAATCGTTTTCCACCAGAAATAGATGTAATAGTACCTACATGAGATTCATCGTTGAGATGTTTTTGTTTTCGCATGTTTTTGTCGTAGATTCCTATTGTACTTGACACTTCAAAGTTCAATAAAAAAATGACAATATGAGGCCTTGATTCATTGTTGTTACACTGAAAGTCGAAAGCTAGAACTGTAAAAGGTTAAAGAAGTTATTTAACTTTATAAATCAATGTTTATGTTTTTCAGGTTGTGACGAAACCCGAATATAAGTTTCTAGACGATCCTCTGTACAAAGGCGTCTCCGTATTAATATGGGATCCAGCGAACTATTCATCGACCTTAGAAAGTTGGTACCATCATCCAGATTACCCATTATTCCCTGTTTATAAAAGGTTTGTACAACTAAGTGTCTATATCAAAAATGTTGATACTTAATTATACACTTTCAGGCCGATCCAGAGCTAAAAAAAAAAAGCTTTGGACTTCCTCTCCCCAAATCATGTGATAAAAACATATTTTCCTTGATACCAGCCAGGGTTCAAATTTCCTAAACTAAAATTCGTCTTTGCAAACTTGCATACATATTTGTCATGCGCACATTTGTATACTTAATCTAAATGTAGCTTCCTTTATTTTCTTTCCATCTTATTTGCCCAGGTTATTGGACCAACATCCCACAACAGACACGCATCTCCTCAACCCACAAGTGCTGTGGGAACTGTGGTCGGTACTTCAGGACACGTCACCGTATCGACTGCGGAAGAATCCACCGTCTTCTGGTTTCATTGGTAAGACTTTTAACTTATTTGATTGGCAAGAGACTGAATAGTTTCGAACATCAGCACTTGTAAACCATAATCATTCATACATACTTACACCTTCTTGGTATACCTTATCCCCTTAATTTCATGTCACTCGACATTTCCACAGGGCTGTGGTTCGCATTACACCGCTGTCAACGGGTCAACGTGATAGAGTACGTGCCGTCGACACGGGCCAGTCGCCGCTGTCACTACTACGTGCCGCGGAACGACACGGCGTGCACGTTCGGGGCGTGGCACCCCCTAGCTCAGGAGAAGGCTTTAGCGGAAAGACTTCGTGACAACCCTGACGTCGACGTCTTCCAAAGAGGATTCATTCAAATACCAGGATTTGATAACGTTCGTTGTTGAAATTTGAAAAGAGAACTAGGCTCACTGGCTGTATAATCATTGTATTTTTGTCCATAAATGATAAAAACAAAAGACATTCAATATAATGTTATCTTGTGTTTCTCGAAAACAAAATTGTGAAATGACAGAATATTTGTATTTCGAACAAAATAAAGTTGGTACCACCTGAATTGAATTTAACTAGGTAGCTACGTTACGCAAGTGGGTCTTAAAGAATGAAGCAACCATAAATAATGACTGGCTTCCATTTCTCTATGGTTCTTACCATCGCTTATTATGATCAATATCTACTATTGATTAATTTTTTCATACTGATCTATTGGTTGTAACGCGATTATTGTTAACTATTGCATTTTAAAAGGCTGTTAATTAACCAACGCTTGTTTAGTTAATGTTAAGTTTAATATTTGTAAATTAAGTTTATTATTAATTTTATAAATATTGGTAAAGAGATGATGAGGTTAACTCAATAAGTATTTAAATGAACTAAATTTAATTTTATTTCTATGTATGAATAAGAGTGGAAAGTTATTCGCATTACCTACCATCTTTGTATGCATCGGTTGAATGTCTTCCATATAGTTATGATAAGAAAGTAAGAATGGTATTTCAATAAATCATTAAAGTACTTAGTTTTACTCAACATATTTTCAGACGCTTGTACTTTGAAATATTTGCATAACAACATAATCATAGATATTCAAAGTAAGTACTTAAACTTTTAGAACTATTAAAAATAGTTCTATTTTAACTATTACATAATAGTTTATTATATACATATAATTAATTATGGATGAGCCATATTAGTGTGATTTTCCTTGAAAGTAAAATAAACTTGTTTACCCCGGGGTGGTATGGATGAATGTTGGGAACACCCAATGTTATAACATAAATGATATGTGACATAATATATAATAACAACTCTATGGTCAAATAGGTTTAATCGAATAAATTATACTTATAACGTTTTTACGACAATTATAGACTAAATACAATTTTTCAGGAAGTAACATTTAGGTAATAATTTGAAGTGTCCAGGTAAGGTCATGTTGATCATAAAGTGCCCTTGTGTTCTGTATTTTTAGCTTTTTGCTTGTTTATAGAGGCGAGTGTCATCGGAATACTGATGGTAAACGTGTCGCTGTACGATTAACTATTCAGTGCGAGTGCGCGGAATTAGCGTGCCGAGATGCTGCGTAGAGTCTACTGTAGAGACATACCTGCAACATATGTACTGCAATGTACCGAAAATGTGGACATCAAGTACCGTTACTGCATTATGAGTGAAACTGTGAAACGCTCACTCCTGAACACGCTGCAAGTGCGTTGACTCACTATACCGCTCTCACCACACTGGCCATCTCAACTTTTTATATGCCACACGTGTCCACCATCAATCGTTTCCTGCTTCTTTGTACATCTCAGTCTCAGGTATTCGTGAATTCAAAGGTTACCAGTAGATATTTACATCACGTTTTGTTGCAAATCGCCGCTGAATTTGACTATTCGTTCCACCCGGTATTTAGGCGGCTAATTAAAATTATGTTGACGCGAGCGGAACTGGTTTCCTCGTGGACTTTGTTGTTTTAGCAATCTGAGCCGTCGAGTTCAATGGCTTGGGAGATTCGCGGAATAGTGCGATGCGCGTGCACTTTGAGGTTGATAGTAACTGTACCGAGCTTGTACCGAGTACCAAGTCGCCGGTATTCTGTAGACACGTGAAGGTTGACTAGAATACAGCGAGTGTACTAGGAAACGCTGGATTGATGCCTAGTCCATCCCTGGCGCGGTTCCAGCGATGGTAATCAGATACACTGACAACATATCCATATAACTCTTGCGTCGATTTCTGTAACATCCTTTTATTAAGTTTCCTTCCTCTATAAGATATAAATAATGATAACTTATAGTTTTATAATGTTGGGTAAAAGGAATATCTCACTTGAGCGGTCTTTTGAAAGTAGTTGAACTAAAACAAGAATGCCTATTACCTACAGACATTTACGTAACAGGTCCTTACAAAATTTTAGGAGAATGTGATAAAAGAATCTTTAAGGTACCTAATTTACATACAAAACGTACTAACCAAGATGTTTACTTATAGATGTATAATATTAGATTATTTTGTTTGATCAAATAAGTAAAAAAAAAGGCACTTAAGAACAAATAACAAACAGTCCAAATAACGTTTATTACACTCGATCTACATTTAAATTGAAAACTTACATAAAAGTGTCTTTGAATGAGCACATTAAAGTTTTTATCTGATGTTCGTGGAAACGTGTGTATATGATTTTATGGTCACTTATTAGTAATCGGTTGCAACTGTTGATGCATCGAGTGAGTACGGAAATTACATTAATTATAATAAGGTAAGTATGAGGTTGAGCCTCATCCAACACTGTGCCCTTGGCAGGTGGCGAAGGTCCCAGAAGCATCGCATTATAATCAAACAATCAACTTATGTGTGATTTAACAATGTGTCATACAAATTAAAATCTCTTAAAATGGAAATCAGTGATTTGATGAGAAGGTATGTATGGCTGAACAAAGATAATATCGTAATGTACCTGTCTTTTCAAAGGAAACATTAAATCCAACAGGTGTATTAATTAATTATATGTAGCTATTATCTTCCAATACAACAGCATTATCACACAGTTTTACTCAAATCGAATAGGTACACTAGGTTTGACTGAGCGATGTAAATTAATTGCGATTGTAAAGCAACATGCAAGTCTGCACCAACTGGGAGTGATGGCCGATAGTGGCGTTCCTTTCTGATCACTACCGGCGCGGCGTTCGGAGGGGCACGTTAAACAGTCGGTCCTGATTGTTTCAATCGTTAGATTATGTCGGCTGTACTGAACTCCGACACCAGGGTTAGTCAATGACCTATTACAAAATGAATGATGATAGATACAATCAGCTTATAGATCTTTTTCGATACTGTTTAAGTCTTCGAAAAAAACTATATAAATCGACTAGCAGCGCCCCGCGGTTTTACCCGCGTTGTGCCCGTTCCCGTGGGAATTTCGGGATAAAATGTAGCCTATAGCCTTCCTCGATAAATAGACTATCTAACAGTGAAAGAATTATTCAAATCGGTTCAGTAGTTTCTGAGATTAGCGCGTTTAAACAAACAAACAAACAAACAAACAAACAAACAAAACAAACTCTTCAGCTTTATAATATTAGTATAGATCTATACTAATATTATAAAGCTGAAGAGTTTCTTTTTGTAATAGATAGCCACATTCAACGGGAAGGTTATAGGCTATTTTTCATCCCGAAATTCCTACGGGAACGGGTACAACGCGGGTAAAACCGCGGGGCGCTGCTAGTTAAGAATAAAAGTATAGATGAATAAAATTACTTTCACATTTAACCAAGTACCTACCTAGGTATAAGGAATTAATTATTAAAATAAACATAATGTCACTATCATTATTCCAGTACTAATGACTAGCGTTTAGGTTAGCAATATGATTCACAAGTACAAAAAATATATATGAATCATTCAATAAAAGCACTTTTTAATTATGTGATTGACGCAAATACTCTACTACCTTACCTACTCATTTAATATTTATTTACAACCATGTGGATATATCTGACCTAGTGAGCGGACGCACTCACTATTCATGTGAACAGAAAACCACAAGTAAACCAATTAATTTTGTGACTGCAACATTATTTAGGAACCTTCCTTATACATGGGTATATTTCCATAGTTATTATGAATGATTTTAATAAATATACTTAATTTTGATACATTTTGTTAAAATTTTGTGGGAAGGTTTTATTCGCGATTAAGTCCCGTCTAGATTAGTGTTTACAAAAAAAATATACCCACCGAATTGAGAACCTCCTTCGGTTTTTGAAGTCGGTTAAAAAGAGAAGGTGCTCTTATAAAAATGTTATATTTTACTGAACAGTATCTTTTTAAAGTGTAATTAAAAAATGTCTAACTGTGTTAGGGAAAAAAACAACATAAGTAGAAAAAGGTACTCAGGTACATACATTGTATTTTCAAAACCTACACTTATGTTAATTCTGGTTTACAATCTATCTATCTACGAGTAGCCCGTAATACGCGTACTTACTTGTCTTTGCATTCTATTGATTAGTTTTCTACTGACCATAGCCTATCGTTATCACGTGGTATTCCCAAACAACATATATTTATATATTTTTTCATGCAGATTTTTCCTGTTAAAGTGAAGTACTTACACACTAAACCTGAAAATAACGTAAGCGCGATCCTCAAAAGAAACAGCTAATATGGTGATTAAAACGAATAGTAGAAGTATGGATAGATGATAGATGAAACTACGTGTGAAATATTCCCCAAAACACAAGCACTTATTCTTATCAATTGGAGTAAGATCATCTAAATTGGAGCTCCAGGAACAGGCAGTTAGATGAATCTTACTTCCCCAGATACGGAGTGAGTCATCGCAGTTACGAATGACTGTACAGCACACAAGAAAATAAAGAAATTGGAATGAATTACAATTATCTTACAGCCGTTATGGTTGATGATAATATTTTCGGTAATTAGCTAATTAAATACATTAAACAAATGTAAATGAGTTATTATTAGTATATAGGTATTTTATATAACACTCATTTTTCTTTAATGATTTTAATATCTTCATTAAATTTAATTAAAGCGAGGGGAATTATTTCGAGGGGTTCTCGTTAGGATTGACAGAGTTTACAAGATGTGTGAGATATTTTAACACATTTTGAAGAAAATAATCCGAATCATATGACACCAGAAGCATAAAAGAGATATATATTTATATACTGCATATATCTTATCTACATAAAGGAATAGGATGCCAATTGCCAGACGTTTACGACGTGCATATTTTTGCACACATTATATTAAACAAAGATTTTCCTTAACTTTTTCTTCGAATAATCACTTTTAAGGAAAAACAAAAAGCTAGGGTGTAAGCAAAACTTATGGTAAAAATATTGTGACGTACAATGCACAATGAAATTACGTCTTGCCGATGTAGTTTTCTTATTTCCTAGAAAACTACAAATTAGAGCAACAGTACCTAATACGTAGGTGGTAATAGTTCATAGTCGGTAGACTCAAGGCAAAGGGTAAAGGTAGGTACAATGCAAAGGAAAACCCTATTCTTTGGAATATCCTATTTCAATATTTTACTCCCCTCGCACGTCATTGAAATTTGCAGACACAGCGTCGTCTCGGAAAATCCATTAAACGAAGTTCCTGTTTACATATGTACGGTGCAGGTTCATCAAAAGTAGTAGCCAAATCAAGGTAAAGTAGATGAGAGTCCTTTGCCTAGCATTGGGATATAACAGAGGTTATTTTTCCCTTTTTCCGTAATTGGCCATTAATTAGGTAATGAATAGAAATGGTCAGTCCCGGTTGTTTCAATCTATAGACCAAATTCCGACATGGGTGGCCACTAATCTAAGTACACGAACTTATTACAGTGTAGGATCCTTCAAGACATATTATATTTGTGAGAACTTCAAATCGAATCAAACGACCCAATTAAATATGTTAATACTCGTAGTAGTAACCACCAGTAGTAGATAATCCTTCTCTTCCTCATAAATCGAATAAGAACAATGATTTTCCTGCACTGAGCTCTTAAGTACATTACTCTGACGTCTTGTATAGTGGTTATTTATCAAAATTACTGCTAAATAGATGAACATATGGAAAAAAGTTCAAACTACATACCTAAGTACGTTTGAGTTGAAGTTCTTTCATAAAGGTCAAGTAACTACAACTCTACCTAGCTCGATTATACCTACTTATACTTACTAGCCAGAGCAATAATTTCAATCTGTTTTTTTTGCTTCTAAAGAAACAGGTACCTGTTTACGCATACTAAGAACCTTGTTATACTCAAAATCCTACAATAACTTAGTACTAACATATTAATGAACCGTCTCGAATTTATAATTTGGCAAGTACTTAGTGCATACATTTGGATTCGCCGATACAAACCTAAGATACAAATCATTAAAGTTAAAGTCACCTACAGGTGAACTGTTTAGGAGAAATAAAACTTTTGTTAAACCAAACTCACTTTGTGTTCAGTAGTAACAGTGGCTATTGATTCTTACTAATTGGAAGGTCAGGCTTGGGTTGTAAACTTTACTATTACGAGTACAACATTTGATTGCTTTCTGTTTGTATAGGAAATAAGTGAAATGTTTTGTACACTTACGTTAATTTTTTTTTTTTCTTAACCTATATCGTCCCACTGCTGGGCAAAGGTCTCCCCCAAACTCTTCCATCTTTCATAAGGGGCGTAAGGGGCGTCAAATAACATCTCACGACGCCCAAGTCAACCTCACCTGCACGTGGTGCGCCCTGCTAATCAACCGACGAGGCTCTGACGAAACACCCACCAACCCGCACTGGACCAGCGTGGTGGGTCATGGCCCAATCCCCCCAAACATGAACAACTACGTTATTAGATATATCTATAAATTTTATTGTAATAAGGTTCTAAACTTTATTAACAATTACTTCATAGATCTTTTTCAGATTCTACCGTCTTTAAGCTTAACAATAGAACCGTTCAAGAATCTGCAAGGCTTTTTTTAAACAAATATTTTTTATTAAACCATTAATAGACAGTTTTAAAATATACCTACGCGAATTGAAACCCAGTAATTATTTTTGAAATTTCATAATTAATAAGTAGATAGATTATATATAATTATATATTAGATATTACTTAGACATAATTATTTTTAAGTAAACATGTTATCTATGAAATAATTGCGCAACAGTCGCTCGCTAAACGGACGATAAATGGAAAAGTTTACATCATTTTTCACCCATTACAGGTGACAATCGTGTTGTTATTGTATTTCAGTTAATTATTAACACAATTAAGATAATAAACTGCGAAGGAGTTAGAAGAAGTTTATAATTAATGACCGAAGGATATGTTGGATTCTTCACATTTGACACGCTATTTCTCACTGCGGTTTTTTTAAATAAATAATTTATAGATACATATAGCAAAAACCACGTTACGTATAATTACGTCATTAAAAACATTTTTTATTACCCTTTATGTAATGCTATCTACGGTTATAAAATCATTTTTTACTCAAAAATACTTGAAATACTAAGTCGTAGTAACAAACATAAAATGGGCTCTAGTAACATCTGATATGAACATCAGGCACGTGTCAAACAAAAAAAAAATTATATTGGAATCAGACACATAGTATCTTTTTTGTCTGGGATCAAAAGTTTTCAATGTCACTGAATTGCTAGTGACCTTCTTCTCTTCAAGCTAGTGACCTGTTAATCTTTCATTCACAAACAGGCCGAGGACGTTAGGGGTATTTCATAAATGCGCGTACCTAATGTTTTTCTGTAAACATAGGTAGGTCTTAACAGAGTGTGTGAGTTATAAACGTATTAGGAGGCTGATTGAGAACCTTCTGCTGATGTTATACACGTTTTAAACTATCAAGACAGTTCAAGAAACAGTCATACATTCCATTATCTTGATTCCACTATGGATTAAACATCAACGCGCGCCTAACCACGGGTTACGTGCATTACTTAAATGCTGTAGTATGATTCAATGGGTATAATGTTCAGTGGAATGAGGGCGGTTAGTAAGCGAGGGTGAATCTGAATCACCGTCCTTCACCCACAGAGGGCGGGTCGATTCCTTCCCCGAACCTCGATGGAAAATCAGAAAAACGTCTCATTTCACCTGTTTATTGTATTATGATTATTACTCACAGTATTTGAATGCTCAGTTTCTTTGAAACTGATAACCATCGATCATATTGGTTACTGGAATTTCAGTCGTATGCGTGAGTTAAACAATTATTGGGCGCTAAGGAAGAAGTTTTGGAGCCTGTTTCACAACTTATTCATTAATGACTACCATGTTACGATACACAGAAACTATATTTTTTAAAAGTATCACTAACACAGCTTTCTAGTTTTACCCACTACATAGAGAAGTTTCATCGTTCTTCCTTGGTTTCACCTGACTGGACTGAAGCCTAGTCTTAATTCAGGATGTGTTCCAAATATCAACCGACTACCAATTCAGTATCAACAACATACATCCAGCTATTGTCACAAACTTTTATATGATAGTTAGAAATATACTTATAAACCTTATTTAAATAAGCACTATCTTTAGTATTAACTTCTTATCTATCTACGTAGGTATTAGTACATTCTTTACTATCTCCACGTCTTTTTTCGAAGCAATATGCTCAAGATCTTATAACGTCACTATGCTACGTACATTTATCGTATATGTATCGTTCAATGCATATCGTACCCACGTGTTTTGTTGATTTATTACCAATGGAGTATTTAACACATGAAAAAAAGGGGAAAAATTAAGCGGCTACAGTAAGTTGGCATGCCTTCAAGTAGGTGTAATGTTTGCCGAAGGGCAGACGAGTCATCAGCATAATACAAACTTGACCTCGACCTGCGGTGACCTCACTGCGGACCCACCACCACCCTGGCGTTGCTTTACTCACACACAATGGCTTTGTCACCCATGCTTCTACGAACATTGTCGCATTGTCAAACGCAGACCACACTGTAAAAAGTACCTACTCAAATTACTTGTTAACTTATGTGATTGGCGCCCGATTACAAGGAAACAATAATTTTGGAAAAAACAATTGACAAAACTTTTACTGGAATGCTTCCAGCTTGAGTAATGCAAAAATATTAGGCTATGTTTGTTTGAACGCACTAATATTTGGAACTACCAATCGGTTTTTTAAAATATGTATTATATATCCAAATTCAAGGGGAAAATTAAATGATTCTTCACGAAAGCCCAACGGAAACAAGAATAATGCGATGCGCTGCTAGTTTAGAGATATACTAATTCATAAATATAATAAAGTCCTAAGTGTGTTGATTTATATTCATTAAATTTACATCAAATGGAAAAATATATTGTATGCATATTTGACGCAATTAAATGATTAATATAATCAAAGCAGTCATTTTTATTTATTATTGAAATTGAAACAGGAAACAATATTACCTACAGTAAATACCTCTATAATTGTATGTACCACGAAGAAGCAATTGCTTTGGATTTCCACGTGGTTCACATACATACATACATACATACATACATACATACATACATACATACTACGCACGATACGATATGTTGCATGTGGTAGGTAGATAAACAATGCATCGGCTGAGATCTTATTAAATAATTCTATCATAATAACCAATTTTAAGAAACATATTACGCTGATTTATGTACCAATTAAGCCTTTAAGTTTTCCATACTGCAAAGTTCTATGAATTTCAAATTATCAAGATTTTCCGCAACGACACAAATAATGACTTAATATTAAACAATTGTTTTGTTCTATTATAAAAATCCTTTACCAAAATCAATTTGTGAAGATTGATTTTGGATCTTACATTTATTTATTGCTCTAATAAAAAAGTTACTTAAGTGATATGTAAAATCGGTTATCGATAACATCAGCGTACAAACAAATGAGTGTTGTGGTAATATTTCGTAGTGATGTAGTGTAGTAGGGCGGGCGGCTGTGGTCGGCGGGCGGCGCGGCGCTCGGGCGGGCGGCCGGGTGGGGGGGCGCGTGTTTAAAGCGCGGCTCGGCGGCGCGCTGCACACTCGATCAAACCCGCGAAGTGCGATAGGTCGCGCCACCCGGGGGCGCCACGATCGCAGCACGTCCCGACCCGAAACAAACACATTTTCTTTGAAATTTCGTGCAATTGCAAAGAATAGTGATCGCGGGACAAACGGTGACTTAAATGTGACTCTGTGATTATTTCTATACACATTGCACTCTATTTTTTATCGTTTCCTAAACATATTCGATAGTAATAGAGCATCGCCGTGTTCGCACTAGT
Source organism: Cyclophora punctaria (assembly GCA_951394245.1). Taxonomy (NCBI): domain Eukaryota; kingdom Metazoa; phylum Arthropoda; class Insecta; order Lepidoptera; family Geometridae; genus Cyclophora; species Cyclophora punctaria. The sequence goes on from OX596171.1 coordinate 6,311,878, forward strand.
GAGACGAAAACTTCAGCGTTTCAAGTAGTGAGGATTGCGTCAACTGCCTGTTGGAACAAACAAACGGTAAGTTCGTCCTGAAATCATTAAAGTCTAATAAAAAGTTCTAACAAGCATAATATAAAGTCCTAAAACCCTTTATGCAAATGTCACATCACGTTTGGTTTGATACTTATTATAAAAACTACTGAAGTACTTCCACAAGGTTATAATTATAGAGTAGTCATATATGTATCTAAGTACAACTAATAATACATTTTATGCGTACCTAGACAAACCATATATTCTATAATTACTAATTCTAAATTAAGAGCACACTGTTAGTAGTAACTAATATCTAATTAAACATTTACAATATATTTCCATGCCTGTGTTAGTCTACACTAGTTACATTGTAAATGTAAACAATTTACTAATTCCAATCTGTCCACAGTGAGTACTATTGCAAAAAAATATCAGAGAAAATTAGCCAAAATAAAGTTGAAATCTGTGCAATAAATCGAAATCTGTGAGGTTCAATTATTGCCAGTCCGTGTCACGGTCATAACTATTCTGACATTGTCGTAACTCGATACGGTACACTAATTCTACTATTCAAATACAAATACAATTTGCTGCATTATTAAGTATTCAGTATTATAAAAGAAAGAATTTCAACGGCAAGTACCAACAGTTATCATTATCAGATAAAGACGTAGGATAACGCGACAAACATTATCATGCTGATAACGACGATCTAAATGAACTCATTCTTTGTAATTTTTCATATCAACGCCCGTTGTTCTTATATTTGGAACATTTAAAAATGTAGAAAAAACCTCTTTAGTGATAATAATTAAACAAAAAACTAGTCACACAGATTTTTTAAATTCACTATCCTCTATCAAGTAAAAGTCTTAGAAAAGTGCGTATATTTCATTCAATTTGTCGATAGAATTTCCAAATTACATCCGTATAAATCCTTTTCGTAAATAAACAATCGGCTGAAGTGTAAACAAAGTGATTTGACCACAAGTATGAATCACGCGAGTGGACTCCACTAGGTAAGTAGTTATATCAATAAAACATTTTATGGTGACAAACTGAGTTGAGGACGACATTGGAACATTGTATTTGAATACCGTAATGATAAAACTTCGTGCCTCGATATTTTGTGTCGATAGGCAATTCGTTTCAAAGGTTTTAGTTGTAATACTCGTATATACGGAGTCGCTTTGATTGAGTAAGCTGTGGGTTCACCAGAAAACGAGCTTTCACGTGTTAAATTACTCGCTCACTCTCTCGCCTTTTATTGAACTCGCTGACTAGAAGCTAACTCGCTAAAACTAGGTTTCGTATCAACTTATAATCTCCCATTTCAGGCAGATCCATCCTAACAGTAGAATTAAAAGCGTCATCAATATCATTAACAAAAGAAATAACTTCTAAGTTAATTAAAGATAGTTCACGACCCTAAGGAAAACAAACGTCACGGCAGCCCTGCAGTTAAAACATCATCATCGATATATTTGTGCAGAACGCAGATAGCAGATAGAATTAATAGATGTCAGGATAAAGTAGTGGACGTCGCGACGATGGTGATGCTAAGTTGATAATTGTTAGTTATTAGTATTGCTCGCGGAGATCCGGAAGCAGGAAGGTTTCCCAGGGTCGCGCGGTACACTGCGAAACAGTCGGCACACGTAACTCTCGCGAGAGCAGACGCTCATTGAGATGCAGGCCGGGCCCTCTGCTCTCATGCTGAGAACACTACCATACTCTACAATAGGTATATGATGTCAGACAAGTTTAAGGGCACTGTACACTCAGCCTTATTTGCGGTTGAGCACTTTTAACTAACTTTACAACGCTGATCCATTAAATATATGCTTGCATACTTATTGTCATGAGAAAATTTAATACCTACTATTCGTTTCCAAATAGTAAGCAACTATTGCTTAATTGTAGTAAACTGCCAGCGTTGCCATCTGTACCTCATAAAACAAACACAGCCTTTTTATTTCTTTTGTTAAAAAACCTGTTGCTTTACTTTTAAGTCACTTAATTCACGTAGTTTAAAAGTAACGCAGCTTCTGGTGCCAACTGAGTGTGTTAAGAATACAAATTTGTATTAATAGCTATTGTTTGATTTTGTTTCCAAAGTACCTCAGTCTAACCATCCGTAACTTTAATCAAATTATCTTAATATAATTCATTATGTTTTGCAAAAGCTGCTTAATTATTTGATTTCATTGAATTTAACGCATGTCAAGGTCGATTAAGGAAATTATTGATAGTAATTGATTTTATAAAAGACATTACGAGACACCGCTCCGCCCTGCGGTTTGCCCATAGCGCTTCCAATTAATTGCTGACCTTTGACTTTAGAAAGTTGTGTATGAGTAATTTATTTACTATTTACGTACTTAGTGCATAAAGGCAATAAATAGATCAAGAACTTAAGTCTACTAAACATCGTCAGAGGATTTTGTTTTTGATAGTCTACGGGGAGACTGCGTATGGTGTATCTCGACTTATTTTACTGGAAAATCTTTTTTATATAAAATTGGAGCGTTTAGAACATACAATTTTAAATTAAATTTTCAATAGAAATCCTGAAAAGTCTTATCCTGCGTATTCATTCAGATTTCAAAACAGAGTAGGTGCAATATTTAGCAACCACTTAACTCGCTTCTTTTTATTCCGATAAATCTTTCATTTGTTCAAGTTAAATTCCTGCCTATATATATATATAAATTCCTTATATTTAAAGGTTTTGTTTACGTTGTATGTTTGTGGAACTGCGGGGTTAACAAAGCGGCACAATCCAAACAAGCGAAGAGCAACGTTGCGCTCGTCGATGCGTGTCATCGCTCGGCGTAGCATTCCGGCTCCATGTAAATATGCAAGTGAATTGAGTAAAGTTACCTGTCAACTGTTTTTAGGTAAAGTGAATAATGATCGCGGTTAACCACTTGAAACTTTGGGTAACTGAAATATCTATGGACAACCGCCGTTTGCTTTTAGTTTAAACACCGAAGGAGGAGGTCTCATTTATTTTAATAACAGGAGTAGCTTATTAGGTCCTATAGTTACCTAATTTCTTTCAATTCCAGATTAGGCTGTTATTTTTAAATAGAAGCAATAATAACTCTTGTATGTGGTTATGATATATATGTAACCCAAATACGCCTCAGTTCAAATGATTGGGTCGACTGGTTAGATCATGTGCGAGGGATTAAGATGGTCAAATCTCCGATACAAATGCTGACAATTGAAGTATGATCAAATCATTATAGATGGCTAGTGGCCCCGTAATAAAAATTCGAATTACATTTAAAAAATAAATAAATACGGAATTACATTTAATCTTCATTAAAAAAGTAACTAATATTAATTAATGTTTTTTTTAAACATAATAAAACGTGAATAAAATCGAATGCGACAGTGCATGTGGACGTTAATAGGCACGTGCTTTATCAGCCAGCACCTACATTTGTTTAGTGTTTGAAACAATTTATCACTTGAAATGATAATATCGTAGAGTCGCCGGTCACTTAATACGTACACTATTTAGGTCAGCAGTCGCTTACTGAATAGGTAGCTGTAGAATACAGGCATTTTTACATCCATTTTATTATAACATTTTATCCCGAAAGATTTCAAAAGAAATATCCTATTAAGTTACTCTGATATTCTTACGAAACCACAATCATATTTTATAGATAACTTAAATAAACAATATTTTTGAAGATATAACATTCTTTATATACACACCTATAAATATGCTACAGAGGTGTGTTTGTAATTAGCATACGAATATATCTCCTGAGCTATCTACCAAAGCTTAATGATTCTAACAGACGATAACCGAATGAATCATCAAAACAAATTATATCGCGGATATACTGACTCGTAATCACCTTTGACATTTATAAAAATAATTATCTTTATTACCTACTTACAATAATAAACTAACGTTGATTTCACTGTGTATGACTGTCATATGAGAAGTATCAATGTGGTATCAACTATGTTCGTTATATATGTAATGTTATGTAGGTATGTACTGAAATTTTAATTCCAAATATTTAATTAATATATCAAATCTTGACAATCTTTTTACATCGTTGACGTCATGTGCACATAGTTTTTATTTGAATAAATTACGTAATAAGTACATACCTATTCTTAGTTTCTTTTTTATTATTATTGTTGTTTAAATGTGACGTTCCCACTGCACTTGATGAAAAATAGTAGTTTTTCACCAAAGCTTGAGACGGTTAAAACCGTAATAACATAAACAGTAGCTTAGTAGTATAATTAAGTTAATTAATTACACACTCAGAGACGTTAAATTAATCGAAGTAATTTTTCATACATTGCATGTCAAAATCGCTCATTAAATCTCTAGGAAGCTTTTTATGTCTCTGAGTACGGGTGTAAGTAATAGTGTCTAATAATTAAAAAAAATGTTTTTGTTTCAGATATCATCGCGGGTCGTACTCGAATATATCAACGAAATCAATGAGCATATCAATGCATAGAATATCATTATAACCTTGCATTTTATACTTACATTAGCAATAATTAATTAGTACAATAATAGTGTAAATGTAACGCGTGCCTTGAGATATTTTTGATATAAATATTTAGGGACGAGTCGATTCAATATGTCGGTAGTCAATAGGAGTATGTTGAGGGTACTGTGGACGGCGTGTGCGGCCCTGGTGGTCCTCAGCCGGAGCAGCGCCGCGCCGGCCTTCGGAGAAACTGATAAAGCCATGGTGAGTCCCCTGTCCTTTGTTTTATCAACAACTAACATTTACACGAGAATTCTGCACGATATTAAAAGGGTTTGCCCGTTATCCATGAAAGTAGGTGTTGGTCACACAGTACGGAAATGATGCATATTCATAAGTACACAGAAGGTTTGCTCAGTTCGAGTCACCCTTCGTCCTTCTAAAGTTAAACAAAAAGAATGAAAGAACCTGTTTCATACACGATAGAAGGCATTTAGTATAAATCGGTATCAGATGACTAGATGTGTGTCCACATGACTCAGTATTACATGGAATCGTTGGATCATGTAACACAAATTGATTTGTCCAATTGGTGCGCATCCGTAGTAAGATAGTAAAGGTGGTCGCACCCGTATTCATTCATGAACACACTTTTATCCAACCGAGATAAGTGGCAATGTTTTCGCAACACCACTAGAACATTTTGTTTGCGATCACACATTGTTTGCGTAACATGACTCACTTTAATGAACATACGTGTTAAGTAAAGTAGCTATTGGTCATTAATATCGCTCAATGGGAATTACGTCAGTTTTGTAGTATTTGTAAAAATTACGAGCGGAACTATTCATTCATGAATCACAGCTAGTTTGAAAATACAATGTAGATGGAGGTAGATTGTTGATAAAAAATTGATTGTACATACTTTGGGGGAAAACATTTTAGAGATTAAAGGAAAACTAGATAAGAATAATCAATAAATTCAGGTACTCTATCTATATTTGTTCAAAATATAATAGCCATTAAGAATCACAGGTAGGTATCATACTCGTATCCGAACGTTTTTACTATTTACGTGAGAAAATCGCGATGAGTCACGGTTGATATTCCGCGCTCATATGAATTGTCTCCGAGGGGTTTCGAGAGGAAGCGAAGGCAATAAATGAGCAAGTTTCTCAGAATCCGTCGGTGATTCATAAAACCAGTTGTTTAGGTCGCCCGCCGCCTCACCAAGTTCTAGGTCATAGAGCAGTGCTCTCACTCATAGAGCTAGAGTTACAATATACACTCTAATTGAATGTAAATGGTTTTAATTGATCCGTGACTGATGGATAGTAATTAATAGGATATCTAGAATCATCTGCACATAGCCTACGATGACATAATACATAAAAAGTTTAGACTAATAAAAATTAGATTGTAAGTAGAATATAGTTATGACAAAGCAGCGCCCCGCGGTTTTACTCGCGTTGTTCCCGTCCCCGTGGGAATTTGAGGGATGAACATAGCCTATATCAAATTGAATTTGCAGTTTCTGAGATTAGCCCTTACAAACAAAGTAAGAAACTTTACCACTTTATAATATTAGTATAGATAGGTAATTTATGTGTAAATTAAAATAGTCTACTTGTATTTTGATAAATTGTTATCATTGATGGCATAAGTTGGAGTACAAATAAACAGGCAGGATTTTTTCTTTTGGTGTAACACTGTGATACTTTTACTGGCACGTCACACGCGCATATAACTTGATTTAAACGGACCGTTATAACTGGATCTGTATGATGAATAAGTGTTGTTGGGCGAAACATTGTTTATCGATCGAGCGCCGTTATTGATTTTATTTTTTTATTTTGAAGAGCCTCAAAAATTCTGAGAACAGAATTTTTTAAATATAAGTATTTTATTATTTATTAACCTATGGTTAATTGAACCGTCGATTCTACAAGAAAATGTTATTTTTGTAATAATTCGTGTATTTTCAACTACCAAAAATATTATGTAGGTAACTTACTCTATGTCCTTAGGATCTAGTAAGACTAACATGTGATGTTATGGTTTAACGGATTGGGACCGAAAAAAGCAAGGTAGCGTTCAAATTAAAAATAAAATATTCTTGTTAGAAATAGTAGAAACATCGTTCAGTCAAAACAAAACACTAGCGCAACAATAACTTAGCAAGGATTATAGCTTGAATTCCCCATTTGCGTTTTCATAAAGGTACGTCTGTAATACTTATTTTTAATAAAAGGTCCAATAAAAACGAGATGCCGAAGGGAAATACCGAAGAGCAGACCGGTCGGCAAACGTGTGATGAGAAAAAACAATCTCGTTTGAAATAATAACATGTAATCTGTTTGACACACATTTATATAAACCGGTAGATATAGACCATCACGCGCAATCATTGATAAGATAGATGCAATAATTAAAACAATTGACGATCGTTTTAATGATAAACATATTTATCACAACGTAAAAGAGGCGACGAAATACATTTTTATGCGAGATAAATTACCCAACACACCAATGTATTATTAAATCTTAACCAGTTTTCGTACATTTATTATTTAACAGGTTTTAATGAATATATTAAAAATGATTTCATCACGTGAATATCCGTAGAGAATCTATAACGAAAAAAAGACAGGATAAGTTAAATACATACCGAAAAACTATATTACAAGATACAATTTAATTTAAATCTAAAAATCCCGACGTCAAAACTGTTAGACCGATTTCTACAAAACATAGCTAAGAAAAATCGCAAGGAAATTGGTTTCCAAATGACAAAAACCGCATCGAAAGCGGTGCATCCGTTTGAGAACTATAACTTTGCAGATGCCGATGAGAACACAGACAAACAGACACACAGCCATCGCCACCAATCTTAAAACACCCCTCTTTCGCGGGGGTTAAAAATGCAAATTACACGAGTTATTGGGTGCTTCAAGTACGTTCACGACTGAGTATTGAAATGCTGAAACGGTTGCTAGGTTACGGTTGGGTTCAGACGAATGTCGTGCGTGCCGCGGCGGCTGCGGTCACGATATCAAACATTTACCAGCAAACATTACAGCGGATATGCACCCCGGTGAATAACTTAATAAACACTGCGCTGAAGCGTTTAATTATAAATAAAATAAGGACATTATAAAGTGCTTAATTTATTATCAAGTAAAATGACTGTTAAGTATAGTACCAAGCTACATGTAATCATATGTCAGCTTGATTTTGATAAGATAATGAAAGTTTCAGTTGTGTTTCGATGAACTCCAATCAGTAGCATGTTCTAAAAGGTCGGTGTCAAACTTTCCATCTTTATTTAAAAACAGAAAACAAAAGAGTGCCGAAATGTTTATTGAATTGATTCGATCAATTTGAAACGTTTGTTCGATTTATTTGCAATAAATATTTGCAGTGGGTCGTTGGACTTTTAAATCACGTGCCGCCTGTCATGGGGCAAGCATTTCCTGCATTTTAAACACTCACTACTACTTACGATGTAATGTGCCCTTATTTGGGGGGTCATTCTCCTCGCAAATATTCGTTTGAAACAATAGCCATGCATCGTGGTTCGTAGGCTTTGTTTCCATCAATCTCGCTGGCTCGATAATACGATATAAACATTCCGGTCATGTCCCATGCCTCGTGTGGACATCTCTCGTAAAATTTCCTCCGTCTGTTTGGGAAACAATGAACTCGGTGTTCCTAAGGGTATTCAACTTTTATTATAAGCGTAAAAAAGCCTATGTCAATGTTTATAAACACTTCTTAGAATTTTCTTATTTTATAAAGTATGAAAACATTCCGTTTGCCAGTTCGTTCCATTTTTTATACATCTTTCCGAAAAGTAAGCTGGTGAAAAATGTTGTGTGATAAATAGGTATGATATCTGATGAATCATACTGTCATCTGAGGTCGGGGAGATGTACGTGATGAAAAACAAAATATTCTGAAGCACAATGCCACCGCCCATGTCTCTACCCAGTCACGATAAAATCCCGCTAAAAGCTCATCCTTTAGTGGTTGCGTTCCCAGAAACTTAGCGGAGTTTTATCGTCGGATGTATGGTACTCATTGGAATGTGCGCAGATTTTATGTTTACGGATTTAAGGTTAATTTATAGTTTACGATTTGTAATTTTCATATGTTATGTGATATAGTAGGTATATTTAGGTGCTTTGTTGTTGTATACTAAGTACACATACTTATAGTACACTTATACATTAGTGGTGTGAATCACGGTAACCGGAAGACGAAGAACTATCACCCTTAATGTGACTTCTTGGCACAGTACTACTGAACACTTGATGTGTCAAACAAACGAACCAATCTATGATTGATTGATTGTCACACTAACACAGTAATGTCCATATGAGTGATTTAGGCACTGGCATTCACAGAAAACCCGTCACTAATACCATAATTTACTACCCATGGTGTGGATGTGGTATGGTGGCGCGAGTGGTCGAGTGGTCAGTTGTGCGCATGCGCGTCACGCACGCAGGAAGCGCGCGGCGACCTTCACCAAGCGCGCCACGGCCAACCGGCGATGATCGCCACTGGTCATTGTTCACCGTCATCACATCTCGTTGGTTCAGTACTATTGATAATATTACCCATTAAATGTACACGCGAATGTAGGCATAATGAATGAGTTAAAATGCTAACCTTTTGAGAATAAAGATTCAAGCACTTTTTTTACTTTAAAATGATACTATAACAACTATTTAATGCACAATCAACACCGTTTTATCTCATAAATTGATCGAGTAAACAAAATGATCGATGACTATTTAGTTTTATTACGATCTAGATAAATATCAATAATGGAGAGTGATTAAGCTCCACTGGCGAGTCCACGTGCTAGATCCATAGATGATTGGCAGTAATCAGTCGGGCGAGTCGATTGTACCTGAAAGTTGAAACAATGTGTCCGGAGACACGTGACAAACGTGAGGATGCGGACAAAGAACGACCGCAGACGCGGCAAAAAACCATTTTCTACATTCTACCCGCGGAAAAGTGGGGTTTCACACGCGATTATTCTATTTTAATCTTTTGACAATCACAACGCCATTCAAACTAATTAGAGACAATTATCCCCGACGGATTGATGAGTAATGGATAATTTATGATTGTGGTTGGCGGCTTTACTCTACCTACTGACTTTTTGTGTATGCATGTCATTCAGGGGCAATTTCTTTCACACCAGAAAAAAAATGTGATGTGTCTAACGCCCCAACAACGCTCAGGGCGGATTGCACGAGTGCTTTATTATATGCTACAGGTACGAATAGCTTACCCGACAGCGCATTACTTTAATTCACACGATAAAGATTTAATGTTTATTTATTTATTTATTTATTTTATTTATTTATTGATCACCAACACAATGTACACTAAAACAAGATAGAGAATACATTTAAATAGACACAGAGGTTAGTTACATTGCAATTATAGGTGACGACTGCATGCATAGTCAACAATTAAGCTTAATTTAATTTGGTAAATAACAGACTATCGACAAAATAACATGATTTACAAAATTTTACAAAATCATACATAAAAAAAAGATAAAAGAGACATATCATAGGTTTTAAAACTAAACATACAACTTAACAAAACATAAAAAATAATATTAATAATACATACAAAAAAAAAATACATGAACCCTCTACGTATGCTTATGAAATGTAATAATGTTAAAATTAACATAAAAAGATGGCATAGTTCATAGACAAACATGTTGTTATCATATAAAACAGACGCCAGAACCGATTAGCGATTCATATAGAGTCCAAGTTTATTGTGGCATCTGTAATTTATTTTTATAACGAAATTGCATTAATGATTGTTTACGTTATAACATCGCATTCCTGAAACGGCTCACGTTCTGAGTAATTAATTGGAGTTATTAGCATGGCGACGTCTTGCTGAGCTTTGCCTATTACCGCTCATACATAACGCAAGGATCCTTTACACGTGTGATACATTACGAAAAAACATAGTTAATCCATACTATAAACGCCGATTGTAGTGTAAAGCTATTATAAATAATTACTGTAAAAACAAGAGATTATTCATCAACATTATGTTATGTAATTTAGCTACAGATACATCGTAATATATTAATTATAAAACGTACAAGTGTCAACGAAAAAACTGATCTCTACCTACAGAACCACCACGTTCCATGAATATTAATATTCTAATTAGAGTTTTCATACGCAGTAAAGAGCACGATTTCTTCACAACAAATGATACAAATAGGGTAATAAATAAATAGCTAATGGATACGTATGATCTAATTAACAGGTGTAGTGCGCTGGTTAAATTATAATCTAGACCACGAGTTGTGAGAGCTATGGCGCAGCGGCGAAATGGAACGTAGGAGTCACCCTTTAAAATTATACACCTGCGTATTAATATACTACTAATCTAACTTACTATTTATTCTATGCAACTGCGTGATAAATAAACTTGAAGGTATTGTTAACTTTCATTAAGAGTCATGATTGGACTGAAAGTGATAGGAATGGAAATGCTCTAATACTTAGAGCATTACTACGAACGTTACTACGGTAATGATGTTTCATAAAAAGTTTGGATAAGAATATGATTTTTAATAGTTATAGATATGTAAGTTTATAAAAGTCAAGATAGTTAAAGTTACATACTAGGTAACTAGGTACTACTATTTTCAATACATATTAGTTAAGTTCTTACAACCTATAGGTTTACGAAAATCATTATGGTAATACATCCTACTATTTAGTGTAACTTTACCAAAACATCTTTCCACACAATTAGGTAGTCCTATAATTAGAGGGTGATTCTTATAGTTATTCTAATCAAGCCTGCCTGCTAATCGGAACTGGCCCAATGTTTGGCATATTTGCACGTGATCCCACGTTCCGAGTACCTTATATCTGATCGAGACGAACAGATGCACTTCCTAGAAGGCCCTTGCGTGACTCCAAACTAATCATATTTACTACAACTCCTATTATGTGTGCAGATGCCCGATAGCTACAACCTTCAATGATAATCTTTGACGTGCATAATGCGACAAAAAAGTAGGTGTCCGCGTCATACGTGCGTTTTTTAGTTCGATTTGGTTTTTTAATATTTTATTTGAGAGATTGGTTCCTAAGATATACCAATATCCAGTTTTATTATAGTTGTACATTTTAAATGTTGGAAAATACCACCTTCATATTCGATTAAAATACTCAATCGACTACTTAGTTTTTATACTTGACCCATTAGTATCAAATAAAAAACCCGATCAAATATACTCGTATATATTATTTCTGTTTAATGTAAAAAAACCTGTAATGTCCCACAGCTGGGCAAATGGCTCTCATCTCACTGAAGATATCAGTACAGTGAGAATAATTAAACAAAATCACCACACTTGCTTAATGCAGATTGGTGATCACAAATAATTCTGTTTACGTTGCGCGCGTTGTAAAATACAAAGTAGAACCCGCTGATGCAACTTATATTATACTGTAGTGTACTGTATAATAGCCCACATGGCATGCATTACATATAATGCCATAAGTATTGATAATAGTCCCATCAGGCCATCGCACACATGTGAACTTATTGCGTATTTTTTGTTACGCGTGGATAAACACAAATAGCGAACATTATAAGATGAAGGTTACATGGTCGTTACGTAACTCAATTATTGTGCTATGCAAATTGTATATCATGATACGTCATTGCTTTAAGAATTATACTTTATTGTTGTCCATTTAAAATATGATCAACCTTTTGACATTGTTACTGAGGAGGCTTCCTTTTTCAGGCCGGACACTCGGCACTCATTGTATTTTTGATTTTGGAATATGTATGACTGTGTGTATGTATTCCTTTCGACAATTCTCACATAAACAACGAGCTTTATTTGTTTGTGTCTGGAATATTCAATACATTTTAATTCCAAGAAATATGGTTCTAGTAAATTAAGTACTAAATGGATGATTCAAGTTATTTGGCCCTGAAAAAACAATGGATAAGTCATTGACATGAGCCCTAACGGTTACTACGACGTGATAAGTGCAGACAGAAATTGATTCAGCGCTTACGCACTTTACAAACAAAGCGAGGCTTTGCGGCAATAACACCTCGTTTCTTTAGAAAAAGGTATGACTTAGGTACAACCTTCTTGTAGTGTATTTGATTAACCTAATTCGGAGATTATTAATCACTGCGAGATCATGGCCATTTTTGAAAGATGAGCATTTTTGAATACCGATTTTTTTTTATTTAGAAAAACGATTCGTATTCAAAGTAAGCTTGGAAAGTGAGCCAGTTACCTTGACAATACCTTCGTTTTATTTTAATCTATTTTGGATATTTCGAAACAAAATAACTATATATATTTATTTAAATAATTTTCGAAATGATTAGGTAAAAAGTAAGGTCGTTCACACCCATCGATACCTTCGCGAGGTTGCGTCCAGTCCCAGCTATCGGTGTGTCAACACGTACCTCGCTGTACCGAGCCGTGACTCATTGTCGAGTGACACCACGTGTGTTTTGACCATAAATAATTACTTATTTATCTTTACTATCCAATCCTTTGTTTACCAGTTTTACGCTACAAAAATGATTGTTTTACATAAATAATTGGCCGGTACGCTTTTCATCGTAAGCTTCATTTGCATACGGAGGAACTCTCTAAAACACTTTCGATTTTGTTTGTCAAGGATTGTCGGAGTTATAAATTGTTCCAAGGAAAGTGTAAAGCAATTACCTTTGTTAGTTAGCAATGGGCCGTGATGGAGCCGCTGTCCCCCGCGGCGCTGTGATTTGCATGAGACAAGTGGGTCTGTGGAGCGTCATCCGCCGCTCCGACAGCCGCCCGTTACTCACCAACACACTGACCCCGATACGCTCATTCAAAATTATCACTTATCGCCCACTATAGTTTAACAATTCACTTTCTTTCACCTCGCAAATCTGTTGAACATCTCAAAGAACATACTTGACAAACAACTGGCCTATTAGTGATTGTCAGTTTACCTTTACATTTCGCGAGTACCCAGTGACAGTGTATTCGGAGAAACGAGTACCGGCTGCTAACGAGGTTCTTGTTGCCGCCAGAAGGAAATAGATATACAACAATATGATGATATTTATTTAAAAATTTTACACCTTTCAAACCAGCTTCTACTGTGTGTTCTCTTAATTAAAGTAGTGACCAAATACCTACCATAATTGAATTTTATTATTAAAGCTGTAGTGTGACACTTGCACATTGGTCATTAAAGTTTAAGGTTCCTTTTTAATAGTGCTACAACTACAACGAACGAACAATGGTTTCCTAGAGTCATTCATCGCCTAAACAGAACTAATCTTCGTTTATTTTAGACAAACTTTTTTCAACTCCCTTGTGATTAGTCACTGAGGTTGTTTATTTAAATTGTCTTTTTTTCCGCGTTTTAATGATAAATGATGTAACGGAAACTGCTACAACTAGATACACATAGGTAGGTAGTTACCGAGTCGAGTTTGCAGAGGCCTCAAGTAATAAATGATAAAATCGTAGAGTTTACTATAAACGACGACAGGTAATATACAACTATTATATACCTACGTCTGCAATAAAACGTTTGCAGTAAGAAATATAAATGATAAATATTATGTTTTAGTATTCACTTTGCATTGAGACAATAGCGAACGAAGAGTCTATGCTTTTGGGGATATAGTATGGGACAATGGTCGGTGTAAAATGATTCCCTGAGCGGGTGTCGGGACAAAGGCTAGTGCGATGGTGTCGTTTCGGTGCCAGCCGGAGATCTGCGCCTGCGCATAGTTAATGCCGAGCACGCAAGCCGCCTGCTACCGCCCAAGGCCGCTTATGTCTTGTCGGCTACAATGAACTTCCATACTTATTTAACGGTAGCACCACATGACGTGAACTGATTTACAAAACATTTTTTGCCAAAAGATTACTATCAAATCACATTTTTGAGTTTCGTATGCCTTTGTCATTATAGATCTATTCGTCCCTGGCAATAGCAGGTGCTAATGTATCATGTATGAGTTAGTATGATGGTATTAGCAAATAACCACACCCCAGTTTAATTACGATAAGATTTTATGTCCGATGATACTGTCTTAGTTATCCTTATCATGGTTTGACAATAAACAATGGACGGGCAACCTTGTGTGAGGCGAGATAATGTGTAACCACCGTCTTAGATGAGATAAACTGAAGGCACACACGCACGCTAATCCAATGGAACGTAATGAAGGGTCTACTAGTACTACTCCTAATATAAGTGATACTAATAATATAGTAGGTTCTAATACTAATATAGCAGGTTCTATCATAATAGACGCCTCGGTGGTCTAGCGGTATGTGCACTCGCCTGCCAAGACTGAGGTCCCGGGTTGAATTCCCAGGTCGAGCGAAAACATGTTTCCTACTTTTCAAACATGGCTCGGGTTTGTGATCACCAACCGGCATTAGGCAAGCGTGGTGATTACGCCTGAAACCTCCTCACTGTACTGATATCTTCAGTGAGACGAGAGGCCTTTGCCCAACAAGTGGAACATTACAGGCTAATACTTACTACTTTTACTACTATCATAATATAGTAGTGCGATACTAATACAGTACGTACGAACTGGTAAGGTGAACCAATTAACCCATTTGAAGCGGCTTGTTCGTGAAATATGATGATAAGGAGTTAGGTTAGTTGATAATGTCTAAAAATTCCTATAGATATTGTGGAATTTAGGTAGGAATATGACAAAGCATGTTAGCGTTCTTCTGACCATTGACATGATAAGAATAAGTAGAACTTAATTATAAATACACGTCGACCTGTTTTTCGTATACTTTTTGCTTTGTCTTATTACTAATGTCATTTGTATATCGTGCAGAATATCTCAATATACCTACTTGGAAGTAGAAAACATAATTAACTAACCACAAAAATATGTTGAAAGTATTTGCACAGAGACTATCAATAATTATTTTAATTAGTTCTTTAATGACGAGATGACTTAACAGTTGCGGGAAGATAATTGATTACTAGTAGAGGAAAACACTATTACTTAAGTAGTTGCAATTCTTTGGTTTTGGTCACATAATTACTATTAAGTAAACTGTGGTTTTGGAGATATGGTAACTACTAAGTAAACTATGGTTTTGGATGTCTAGTTACTATGAAGTAATCTCTGGTTTTGGTAAAGTAACTACGAGTATATTGTAATCTGTGGTTTGTTGCAATACTTTCACCATATGACAAGAGCCCAATCCTATTGGATACGGCAGGCTGATAACATCGATCACTTCCAGGTGTACTTAGCGCAGTACGGCTACATCAGCCCGTCTGTACGGAACCCCTCCAGTGGCCATATCATAGACGAGGGGTCGTGGAAACGTGCCATCGCTGATTTCCAGAGCTTCGCCGGACTGAATGCTACCGGTAAGATACCATCTTCATATAAATTACTTAATTAAAAAAAGTATAAGCCTATAATGTCCCACTGTTGGGCAATGGGCAATCATCACACTGAAAATATCAGTACGTGAGGAGGTTTAGGCATAATCACCACGCTTGTGGGGGTCCCAAACTTAATAAAAATACCTTAATCACTGAATTAAATAATAATAATAATTTATTTATTTTCGTTCACAAAAATAGCTTAATACTAAAATGGCGTTCTAATTTCAAACAATGTTTGCGATCAACTAATAAGGTTTTGTTTTTGTTATTCTCCAACAGGAACCTAAAAAAATTGAATGTATTTTCTTGTGGTCTCTTATCCAATAGAAAGAAGTAAGGATAAAATCTGGTAACAATAATATGGCTTCAACAAGGCACAGCAATTGTATCTATATAATCTAAATACGTGCTTATTTTCCACCAGCTCTTACTTCCAGCTCACAACAAATTTTATAAGAAAACCATAGATTCATTATTTGTGGTCATTGAAACTTATATAACGTATTTCTTAACCAATACCGGTTTCGTAAAACGCAATCCCGATTTCATATATGGATTAAATGTTTTATAAGGTAAATTATTAACTATTGTATGTTAATCGTTTATCAATTGCCTTCTTATATGGATAATATAATTATTATGTGTTTATTTACAACTAGCCGCGCCTCGCGGTTTTACGCGGAATTTCGGGATTTTTTTAGGCATATAATCCTTCCACTTGAATCCCTCCATCTATTAAAAAAAAACACATTAAAATCCGTTGCGAGGTTTTAAAGATCTAAGCATTCATAGGGACAGACAGACAGACAGACAGCGGAAAGCGACTTTGTTTTATACTATGTAGTGATGTAAGTGTAGGTGGTACTTTTGATACGTGTCAACTATAAAATTACCTTTACATGTGTTTAGAAAATGATGGTGCATTTCTAGAATTACAAGGGCTGACGTAATTAATATTACGTTTGATACATCCGGTCATATGCTTATTTACCTAACCTTGTTCTATATATTGTAGATTACCTGATACTAAGTACTGTATGACTAACATAATTTTATTACTATAGACTTAAGGTACATTTTTAATTGTTATTGGTTTTTGAATGGCATAGCATACGACAGCAATAGGCTGCGGAAGGAATACGTTTGTGAATTCCTGAAAATTTTAATATTGCCAGCCTCTACATGAGAAATAATAGTTAATACTTTCAGCGTTATTATTATTGTGTAGAAAACGGAAATAAGAATGAATTTATATTACGATAAGATAATAGTGAAATGATTTATCGATTTTATTTATCTTTGTATCCGGTTTTTGTGCTGACAATATCTATGAGCTAATAACTCTGGCTATAGATTATGAGTCAGTATTTTCCTCCTGCTTCCAACGAGTAGTACGCACAAGAGCTGCAATTCAATAACCTTGAATAGTTCTTATGGCGGCTATAATGAATACCACATCAGACAATTTGTATGAAGGTATAATCTGCGGTTACTAGCGATTCAAACTCCGTAAGATTAGTGGGTTGGTTCTTTGTACTCGAGTCAGTACGTGTTCAGACGCAAGAAGTAGTTTATTGGACTCTGGTATGATTGAAGCCTGGTTGTTATGTAAGCAAATAACGCAGCGGTGATCCATTATTCATTGGCGGTCGCTGCCCGAGCTAGAGTCCTCAGCCATCATCTTACGGTTCAATCGAGACATTAATGATGACATTAACAATACTTACATTTTTCTCACGTATTTCGCAGTCTGCACTTTAGCTACAGATAAAATGGAAAAGTTTATCGCAACGTTTGTGCTTCAGAAACAATACTTCCCATTTTCCTCTTTGTTATTTATTTGTAACGTGTTTTTATGTTTGTTTCTCTGAATATAAATGTGATTTTGATCTATGATGACTGAATTTAAAACGGCAGAAGATCAGTCAAAATATCAATGATTTAAAATAGCCGTTGTTCCTGCTTATTCAATGTTTTCCGTGTGCGGTTTTGGTCGATGGGACTGAGTAATTACTTCCTCGTCATCAATTGACGAATACAAAAAATGTTCGTGTCCCTTGAATTTCAATTGTTTCTATAGAATCACTTAAGTTATTTGTTACTGAAACGACGAACGAGGCATTATAAACATGAATCTATTTATATTTCAGGTGAATTAGACGATGAGACGACGAAAGTAATGTCACTGCCAAGATGTGGTGTTCGGGATAAAGTAGGATTTGGAGAAAGCCGTGCCAAAAGATACGCTTTACAGGGTAAGTTTTAAATATATATTTAACTTTGCAATTTCTTACACTAACAGCTTCACTTAGAGACGTACATTAAATGTCAAAATCACTGATTAGGAAGCATTCGATGTCTCAGAACGACAGTTTATAGAACTTAGTGCAATGTCACCATGCAAACAAACTATTTCATTTATTTAAGGTTACACTTAGAGTAACCATTAATTCGTGTGACATACTCGTATGAGCTAAAGATTCCGTGCTGGACTTGGCGCGGGACTTATAAATAAAGGTTTATTAAATACTTCTTCGCACGCTAACCATTTTGCACCAATTTATTACTGTCTGCATTATAAACTAGAGTGGTTAATAACGCATTATAAGAGAGAGACTAAACAATTGACCACTTTATAACCAACGCAGTAGAGACTCAGGCCTGCAGTGCCTATAGTGTATTATACTTATGTTTTTGATGTTCAGGATCTAGATGGCGTGTCAAGAACCTTACGTACAAGATTTCAAAGTACCCTTCCAAGTTGAACCGCGCTGAAGTCGACGCTGAACTAGCCAAAGCCTTCTCCGTGTGGTCTGACTACACCGACCTCACATTCACTCAGAAAAGATCTGGACAAGTCCACATTGAGATCAGGTAAAAACTGAATTACGTAATATAGCTAACTAAGAGAATGCATTGGACGATAAGAAGTAAATGCGATTCCAAGTGCCTGATAGATAGTAATAGATAGTTGTTCCCGTTTAAAATACGAATTCAATAGGTTGTCATTTACCTTTTGTGTTCGGCCTAAAATATATATTTCATGTGCATAAATACAACTGCAATTCCAGTTAGGTATTGGGTACATAATTCGTGAGAACATAACGACAAAATATGTTAACTGATAAAGGAGCATATTTGGCATGTAATTTAACAAAAGATTAACGATAACATTTGTATATAATGTTGAACATTTTGTATGGAGATAGCAACAATAGAGTCGAATCACAAAACGTGGGTAATCTGCGTTGCGCAACTAAACACTGTCATTGAATACATATTGCTACTGCTACATGCATTGGGATCAATGATTATGAACTTATCTCTTTGATTAGAGTAATATAGAGCTATTTTCTGAATAATAATACTGAAAAACTTACTTGTAATTTTAATCTCTACGTCACAGTCAACAATTGTCAGCAATCATAAATAATGCGCTGTGATGGACACGAGACTAATGAAACTGACTATACATACATATCTTATCTAGGCAATGTTAAATACTAAAATATTTCGCTAGTATTTTGGCTTGTTCTTATAAGTGTTCTTCTCATTTATTGATCGAATTGGTAGTTCGATATGAAAGCAGATAGTTCGTTCTATCTTTTGATTTGTGAAGGCAGTTTGTAAACGATTTATTTTTTCTAGGTTTGAAAAAGGAGAACATGGTGACGGTGATCCTTTTGACGGCCCTGGAGGCACTCTGGCTCACGCTTATTTCCCTGTAAGTATTCTTTAAATTTTTGTAGTCAAGTTTACAGAAAACATTATTATGAAAATATGCGTGAAATTAAGTGTATCTTAAATTTTATAGATAACTCAATTTATCAATTAGGTCACCAATATTTCGTTACGTCAATCCATATTAAAATAACGTAACATAATCAATATTTCAAAATATTATTCAAATAACAATTGTGACGGAAGTAAACAATTGTCAAGTAAAATAGTGAAAGTGTCACAAATGGAAGGTAATACGATAATCGGACGGTTCATTGTGGGTCGGATTATTATGATTTAGTTCCGCGAGTTAGATGCGCTCGCGGACTTTGTTTAGACAAGTTTTGCAATATATTAAACTGAACAAAAGATTCGTCGGACTCTGATTCTCAAACACCATGAAATCTCCACATAATAACAAGTTAATATACAACTTCTTAACATGTTACGTAGCTTAGGCGAGCCATTATACTCCTATTTTCCCACACATTATTAGCGTAGGTGAAACCAAATTTCACGGATAGAATTTCAGACTTATTTCGGTTGAAAGTAATACCTATGTAGAAATAATCGTTGGTATTTGAGAGGAAATCGCAAAATTAACATTTAGATAATAGGTGGAAGAAAGTGTTTCTAAATGCAGGATGTATTTGTTGCTTGAAATAAAGTAAAAGTTTTTTTGAAACGTGTTTTTGTTGACGAAATAGTCTGTTTTTGACGTTTCAAAGTCTTTAGACTTCGCAAAGAAATATTCTCAGATTGATAAAGACATTTCAATGATCTAGGAAACGAATGTCGACATCAGGAAATGGTACCTTAGTGATTAGTTTAGTACTACTTTTTCAATCATCAGATAAAGGCTAACTGTAGGTACTTCTTGCATATCTAAAAAATATCCATAATTCTGAAAGTTGGTACACGAAGATCGAACTATCAGTCCTTAGTGATATTATAATTCTATGTTTGCAGGTATATGGCGGCGATGCTCACTTTGACGATGCGGAAATGTGGTCGATCAACTCCCGGCGGGGAACCAACCTCTTCCAGGTAAATAAACTCCAGATAAACTAAATTCAACAGTATTTTATAACCCACTTCTCATAAATATGTTCAACAATATGTTCTATTTATGATTGACAAATATTCACATTTATCTTGTGCAAATGCAATTAGTTAGTTAAAGTTTATTACTCTTTATGGATCACTGAGTAATTAATGCGGTTGTTGACGACAATTTGTTCTTTTTATAAATTTTTATTACGACACAAAGTTCGACGTCACGTGTTTGGGTTTGTTTTGGTCCATTTTCTTGTTGTGTTGTTCTTTTATCAAGAGATATGTTCTGCCAAAGGCAGCTTGAAGAAAGCTCACTTTGCAAGTTATTGTGAAGCAATCTTAATAAACCATCGTATTATTTCAGGTGGCTGCGCACGAGTTCGGTCACTCATTAGGTCTCTCCCACAGTGACGTGCGATCAGCTCTCATGGCGCCCTTCTACAGAGGATTCGAGCCCGCTTTCCAACTTGACCAGGATGATGTACAAGGAATTCAGGTATTAACAATCTCCATGGCTACTCTCGTGATCAATATAAGTTATTAGATATAAATGATATTGTTATTTTCTCAGGTTTGATAATAGGTGCAAGAAATCTTTATGATACTGATCATTATCTCATTATAGCTAACTACTCTGTAATGATATCACTCTCAAAAAATGAGTAGCCCTCAAATGATTATATTTTTATTTAGTTTTGTCGCCTAACCCTCCTTACTGTACTGATCAGTGAGATGAGAGGTCTTTGCCCAGCAGTGGGACATTACAGGCTAATACTACTACTTTGTCCCCGAAGGGGCTCTTTTAAACGGACAAGAAACTAAACTATTCTTATGCTGGATGGTACCTTGCAGGCTCTCTACGGCCACAAGACGCAGACAGACATCGGCGGCGGCGCACCGGCGGTGCCGTCTGTCCCGCGCGCCACCACCGCGCCGCCCTCCGCCGAGGACCCCGCACTCTGCGCAGACTCCAGGATCGACACCATCTTCAACTCTGCTGATGGAGGAACATTCATATTCAAAGGTACTGCTCGTGTTATGTAGCTTAGAGGAATTTTATGGCAGCTTAGAGTTGATTACATAATAATAACAAAGTAAAACCTGTTATCTTTGGTACAAAAAAATAAATGTCATTTGTAGGTTAGGTATTATTTCTTTACGATCTATGTACGTTTTACTAGTAGAGTTAGTTAAAAAAGGAAACGATTCAATTGTTTTTATTTTAAATTTTGAAATATTAGCTTGTTTCAACCTACGAATAGCTAAGATAAAATTACCAAGTATTGTCATATAGTCATAGTGTATAGTCAATCATACCCAAAATTCTTATAGTCAACTTCTCAACCTTTACTACCAAAACACCTTTTCCAAACGTCTTCAATCTTCCTTTCCAGGCGAGAACTACTGGCGTCTGACTGAAGACGGAGTAGCGTCCGGGTACCCTCGGCTGATCTCCCGCGCCTGGCCCGGCCTGCCCGGCAACATCGACGCCGCCTTCACCTACAAGAACGGCAAGACTTACTTCTTCAAGGGCTCTAAGTACTGGAGGTACAACGGACAGAAGATGGACGGAGATTACCCTAAAGAGATTAGCGAAGGTACGTTTAGTTCAATTAACTAAGCATAGGTGGTAATATGTACTCTGTATAGATACACATAGCGTTGTAATTTGAGATAAGCTAAAAAAATTTACACAATACATTGTCAAAAGTAATGGAAAATGCAATCTAACTTGCCATTTTTCTAGCTAGCTGAATGTACTGTAGCTGTCTTCTTGTAGTCTACCAACTAATATTAAATTAACTTATTGCCGCTAACTTTTATTTTGTTTGCTTTTAGGTTTCACTGGAATCCCCGACAACATAGACGCAGCCTTAGTCTGGTCAGGCAACGGCAAAATCTACTTCTACAAAGGTTCAAAGTTCTGGCGGTTCGACCCGGCGCAAAGGCCTCCCGTCAAGTCCACTTATCCCAAACCGTTGTCCAACTGGGAAGGTATCCCGGATTCAATAGACGCGGCCTTACAATATACGAATGGATACACCTATTTCTTTAAGGGTGGTTCTTACTGGAGGTTTAATGATAGAACATTCAGTGTGAGTATATCTTTGTATCACGCACATATTGATCTAATGAGAGGTCGTTTGTACCCGAAACATTATTTTAAATAGCTCTATTGTACAAATTCTAACTTTGTTTAGGCTTAAAGCGTAGGAGTAGAGTTAATGTTCTACTGCTTTATCAGTTTAAAATGTACTAGTATAAAAAGGCTAGTATAAATAGATTTAATACACTGGCCAAAAAGAAAGTAGTATACACTTAAATATCAATATATACGTTACATTCTTATATAGTATGAGTAATTATAACTAAATCTGACCGACATGTTATTCTATACATATGACACAGGTCGATGCCGACAACCCCGCCTTCCCTCGCTCACTAGCGTACTGGTGGTTGGGCTGCAGCAGCGCGCCCAAGGGCACCATCGGAGGTAACGAACGAATCACCGCCATCTCCGCTGATGATGACGTCGGAGATATACTCTTCGATGCAGGTACGTCCGTCCCCTAATGCCGCATTCAGGAGACAAAATGTTCAAAAATGGAAAACATGTTTAGTGCAAACAAAAGACGATCGAAATTCAAACTCTGACTCTTAGGGTGCTTGTACACGGTGCATGTAGCTGGAGCAAGTAAAGATGCGGGTTACACGTGTGAGTAATATGCGCAAGCTATTTGTTCGAGTAACTCGCTTGTACTTATACATGGTGCATATAACTGGAGCAAGTAAAGACACAGGCTACTTGCACAAGTAGTCGTGGTCAAGAGCTACATATGCATGCTATTCGCACGGTAGCTGTATGAGTTGAATCGCGTCAAAATGTCTCGACGAACGAAAATTATTTTAAAATCATTTGTTAAAAATGTAATATTACCAGAATTATTAAATATGCTAGAAGACGATTTAATACAATTACGAACCTGCTCAAGTGACATGCGCGAGTGACCCGCGCGCGTCGCAGAGCACGCGGATTAGTTGCGCGGGTGGCTCGCTTTGGTACATGCTCGAGTCACTAGACCCGCACATGTTTTTTAAACGATATGTTTACGATGCATATAACCCGCGCAAGTGCCTCAACATGCGCAAGCTACTTGCACCGTGTACAAGCACCCTTAACTCGACTCGACTCGGCATTTGTACTACACCGTAGTTCGCACTACGCTAGTATTTTAGTTTAGTAGCGAGTAATATTAGTAGGTAAAACTGTCTGAACGCCAAACAATTAGTACAATTTAGTACAATTTTTTACAAATTTAGTACAAAAAGTCAGTGATTACTATGTGGTAGTAGATAAGTATTATAGCTACTCAAAACACTCGCTACTCGACTAAAATACTAGCGTAGTACGAACTAGGCTTTATAAAGAGATTTGTATGACGTTTCCAATTCGTTACTCTATCTTTCAGGGTATTTAGTAATGAATTATAAACTATTATATTAAGACGTACGTACAGTAACAGTCATCCATTTCTCTATATTCTCCGCACTCTACCTCAATGGTAAAGAGCGTTTTAAAATTGACTAGACAATACTGAAACTAAGTATACTTTGACACGATGAGATGAATAAACATTTTGTCACCTGAAACCTAAGGGTAGCTCTCTGTATATGTCTATTGTAATTTAATAGTAAATTATTATAAATCAAGAGAGCTCACCCTCCCAGTTGATCGCAAGGGATTCAAGCCATCTGTCGTCGGCTCTGTGGTCAATGTCGCTCTTGTCTTGATTGTCAACTATTAGATTGTGTTATGTTTCCTTATATGTACCTCTTCTGTGAAATCTATTAGATTAGAACCTATTTTCGAATCTTTATATGTGCCTTCTAGTCCATCGAAAAGTTACATTTGGGGTTGCGTTTTTTAGAGGACGCAATTTTATTTTTTTGATGTGTAGGGGGGGTTAGTGTAAAGCTAAAAACAAGTTTGTGGGGTCGCCACCCTTGTCCCACGGCCGCCATCATGAAAATAAGGGTTGAAATGGTTTTTACGATATATCTCTTAAACTATTAATTTGATAATAACATTTTTTTAACATTTTTGTTGCAAATTAAATTCTCTACAACTTTGGTCCAGTAACTTTTTGTCGTAGAACTATAAATAAAAAAGTTATAAGCGAAAATGTTCAGAAATTTTAAAAGTAAAAATAAAAGACATAAGGGACATTACAGCTGCTGCTGATCCTAATACCGATCTATCGAAGGTCGTAGTTCGATTAGGTGGGTTCCATTTGCTCATGTCGTTCATAGGTGCGATTGGATATATCATGTCTGGTAGTGGACTCGAGGATATCTTCAAATTAATTTATGCTGAGAACTGTGTACAGCATATAATGTCTGGACATGCTTATGGTAGGGCTGTACGTGCTCATTTGCTAGTGCATTTATCAGAAACAAAAATATTTATGGATTCAATAGAATTTACAGAAGAAGAACGAGATTTTCTGGATGATAATAGTACTATAAATGAACACGTACAGCCCTACCATAAGCATGTCCAGACATGTGCTGTACACAGTTCTCAGCATAAATTAATTTGAAGATATCCTCGAGTCCACGACCAGACATGATATATCCAATCGCATCTATGAACGACATGAGCAAATGGAACCCACCTAATCGAACTACGACCTTCGATAGATCGGTATTAGGATCAGCAACAGCTGTAATGTCCCTTATGTCTTTTATTTTTATTTTTAAAATTTCTGAACATTTTCGCTTATAACTTTTTTATTTATAGTTCTACGACAAAAAGTTACTGGACCAAAGTTGTAGAGAATTTAATTTGCAACAAAAATGTTAAAAAAATGTTATTATCAAATTAATAGTTTAAGAGATATATCGTAAAAACCATTTCAACCCTTATTTTCATGATGGCGGCCGTGGGACAAGGGTGGCGACCCCACAAACTTGTTTTTAGCTTTACACTGACCCCCCCTACACATCAAAAAAATAAAATTGCGTCCTCTAAAAAACGCAAGGTTAGGCCTAAAAAATGTAACATTTCGATGGACTATTCATACATGTTTGCGATTGACAATAACAAACATTCCAAATTTAAAACTATTTGATATTAAAAACTAATCAACAATGTACTAACAACATTATATCTATCTACTTTACTAACCAAATTAGACATTACTAAAATACTAATCATATTCATGCTAAAAAGCTACGCTATTACCAAGCTATGTTTCTAGCGTTAACAACTTAATACATAACTAATTCTTTAACATTGTGTCATGGTGAAGAGCTTTTCAAAGGCTTATTTAAAAATCCAGAGGCATTTGGTGGAAGGTCCCTAAAGAGATCGCGGCTTTTGGGCACACGGACATACGTGTTGAGAACAAGTGACTATTCTAATTATAAGTAATACATACTTTATTTAAAAGTCACATTTGTTGAAATTAGAGATTTTAAAGCACTTTATAATCAATTTTTTATGTTGTTTTTTTGACGTTAAAGCACAAGCACCAACACGTTAAAATTGTTAATTAACAATAATTTTGGTTTAAAATTTTCTAAATTCCAAATTACTATCAATAATTGGCTTAACATTATTAATTTGAGAAAAGGTGGTGTCGGTTAACCAAAATTGTTGTCTTCGTAACTGTTACAGTACTTACAAGGGTGTGTAACACTCATTTGTTTTTTTATAAAGTACCTACTAAGTTGTTATTAGCATAAGCAAATATCGCTAAGGCGTGTCCACGCTGTGTGTGGTGCTGGGTTGATCACCTCTCGATGTGTTGTGTGTGTTTTGTTTCTAGGTGTAAAATCAACCGCACCCAGATCATTCTTCTGGTTCAGGAAATAGTCCCGGTGGAGTTCCTGAGCTGATTGTAAATAGACATATTAAGAACAAAGACTCAATTAGTAAAATAATTCAATTTATGAGAATACCAGTGAGATTATAAATCATTGCGGTGATTTTAGTGCCGGCGAGCTTGTCACGCCTGCCTGTATGTTGATCTCCATTTCACTTTAGCATGATAATGTTAATGTAGCTAGCTCTTATCGCTGTACTCGGATACGTCAAAGATGCCTAAGAGAAAGTTAATCAGTGGTTTTTAACATTGTACTGTTTGAAAAATTACGCCAATTAGTTAATTTTGCAATAATGTCGATTGAATTGACGTCTCTGAGTACAGCAGTTATATGATTCTGGCTGCTCTGTGTGATTACCACACGATCGTTTGGCTTCGTTACGCGCATGCTTTCCTTTTGTTAAGGGTAATTTATGTTTGCTTGTCCTAGATACTAATTAACGATACAAACCAATCAAACACTATCTCTAATATCAAGAACATTTCATCATTTTCATTCACAATACACATATTTTATCAACTCTTTAAAACTTAACTAATTATATGAAAATATGGTGGTCCAGTGTACATAATATTACAATGTAGGTGTTCTGGAAACTGCGGTAGACTCACTCAAGCACAGAATAAGGGCAATTCTGATGAATATTTAAAATGTCTCCATTTTAAAATATTCAAGCTGAGATGTCCCTCAACGTAAGCGTAAAATGCAAATGCCATGTTTGCCTAAAGTGCACGTTTTTCTGAATTTCAGTACCAGAAACACGGTTCGAATTAAAAATTTAAATTGGCCGGCGGTTCTGACTTTAATATTTGAACGGGAGTTGAATTACATTTAACATTTTACAATAACGGACGTAGTTTGAAGTGGCAGGTTATAATAATAATTTAAATGCATTAGATTTGTTACTAACATTAATTTATTTTGCATGACTTACAATATACTATAAAACAAGTATATAAAGGTACATACGGAATTGTTGGGATGATATCCTGGTTTGAAGTAATATAAGTAGTTAGCGAACACTGTTAATAGCTTGTACCAACTCGAGTTGAATGTGAATATCGTGTAGTTTGGCGAGCACCTTGGTCCCGGTTGCGGTGTTAGATGAGTTTAAGCTAAACGATGATTAATATTTCAGTGGTCAGCGTTCCGTCAGGTGGAGCCCGACTATAAACGAGTTTGAGATAGTCCCGTGGCTCCTAGCCGCTTCGTACAATAGGAGGCCCGTCCTCCGCCGCGACACCTCTCACCCGCATCTGTAGGTTCTATTTTACATTATTATTTGCTAACGTTTATTTCATCAAGTTATACATATCATACAGTCATCTGAAGATGAAATTTGCGTCCTTGTCGCTATGTTTTCATGATCATTTCATTTAAATGTTGTATATGTTGGCACATAGCTGTTTGTATGTAATCACTAGAGTCACCTTGCACGGTGTGTATGTCGTCAGGGTCCAATAAGCACGAGTGGTGTATGTGTGTCCGCAGACGGTCCGGACTCGGAGAACGGCGCGCGCGGCGCGGGCGCGCGGCCGGCGGCAGGCGCGGCGCTGCTCGCTACGGCGCTGGCGCTCCTGTGGACACGACCTTAGCGGCGCATCGACCGCGCCCCTCACCAAACATTGTGATCATGTGTTGAAGTGCCTGAACGCGATTACACTGTGTAAGCGCCCAACTGTGATGACGAGTTTTTTATACTGTTGCAAGAACGATTATTTAAATCGAAGTCATAGTTTTTATACCTAATATAAATAGATGATGTAAGTTTGAGTGTGATATTGATGTAAGTGAAGAATTTTTGTATTAAATACCTATTTAAAGTAAACGGAGTAACTTTAATTGGAACCCGGTGTGTAACTTAAGTAAGGCAAGAGGTAAAATGATACTCACATTATATTTTTTATCGGTTTATTTAACGTCTTTTTTGTTCTCCAATAATTCTTCTTAAGTTAATTACATGTTTATAAGACAATATTTTTCGTTTTTATTTCATTTTAATAAACGTATTTTTAATAAACATCTCCACAATTCATCATAACACGGTCTCGTGACCTACTTACTGTCTCAATCGTTCTAACTCTTAGGAAAATGCAAATAATATTAAACTTCAAAATCTGTCTACGAATATTCGAACGTGATTATCTTACTCGGAGTGTAGACGAGGCCTACACGTGCGTCGCCGGCGAGCGGCGAGCGGCGCGCCCGCGTAGCGGCGGCTCGCTACGGCACGGCTCGTAGCGGCGCGGCGCGGCGCGGCGTAGCGGCGCACCGGCACCGCACACTAACAGTTTTATCATTTAGAAGGCGTAACATAAGACTTATTACACGATCACTACTCGAGAACACCTACGACACATCCTAGATCATATCAATATATAAAGCCTGCGGTGTGGCAGTGTTCGCCGGCGCGCTCGCGCTCTCGCCGAGTCTGCTTACGGTCGTACCTCATAATTATCAGATAACACTTTACACTACACTACCTCTCTCACTATGAATTAGGCGTTTAATGATATTTTAAATATATTAAAATTTATATCAAGCGAACCTGTACACAGGCTGAGATTTATTTAATGTATCATAATATTTCCGACAGTGCCATAACTATATTAAGTCGCAACGATATTTAAAATATAAAATATGTTAACTTCAGATAGTGCTCTCATTAATATTCGTAATCATAAATATATTTATATGATCTAGAACTTATTAGGAATAATGAAATCGACGCGACATTAGATACGAGAGAAATACTGTTTGAATGAAACCTCCGATGAGACGTGATCCGTTAAACAGTACAAAATGTACAAACTAATCATTGTAAACAAATCATTTTATTACAAACGTGTTCTACAAATCCTCATCTAGACCAACATAACGCTATCAAAACACAAACATTTATATATTAATCGAAATAACACTAATTACATACATTATATTAATGCTAATTATGATCAAACATTTAAACGAAAAAATAATTTACCTACTCGTACATCAACGGGGCGGATATTTAAAGCAAATCAAAGGACAACATTTTGATCATTACATTAACTAATATTGTGCGACGACTCTACGCTTAGTCGATCTCATTAATTCATACCATATACAATACCACTCTGACGTTAGTTGAGCTAACTACGAGTAGTACAATATAGGTACCGTACAGTATCATATACTTCCAAACTTGGCTTGTAATTATAATTGAATCGTGTCACCTAAGTACATTATTAATAAAATCGACTACTGTTCAGCGTTCAATAACTTGCGGCTTTCCAAAATGAGTACAGAAACGACAATTAACACAATTAATTATATTAAAAAAATATGTTATTTAAATTCTCATGTGGATATCTGAGACTATAACGAGCACGGCTCTCGGCGCGCGAGTGTAATGATGAGACATCATCACAATGAGAAACTTTCGGGGTTGCAAATCAATATGGACCGCATGACTTGGCGTGTCAAATGACGTACAAATTAGTACAAATCTAATAATTATATTTTAATTTTTCATAAGATTTTTTATTTACCATCAATTGTATTCTTAAAGTTACTAGTAATCTCCGTTTTATAAAATTGAAGGCCATGACGCACTTTTAACGTACGTAACTAACATCTCATACAAACCACATGAACTGAACGAGTTGCAACGAAGAAGGTCGGAACTGAATCTCTGGGCGATATCCAGTTGCCTACTATTTATTAACATCTAAAAGATACTTTATAAGCTTCGTTGGAAGTATGGTTAAACTATAAACATTAAAATGAATCCCTACTTAGTAAATATCCGATAATGAAATTTTTTGTGGATGTTGCATTCGTTGTAATATTTTATAAATGGTGTTTTGTTTATTTTTCTTCGGATGTGTTTAATTACATTTAACGTTATTTGCGAATAAATCTTAGCATAACATCCTGTCCTGTGTGATAACAAACTTATCAGTAAAATGATTTCTTTACAAGACAAGAACAAAGTGTTACGCCGCGACCGACCGGGTCGGCCTCTAATGGCAGACGATTTTAACTGAAACGAGAGAACCAAAGAAGGATAACTTGTATCATTACTACTCTCTCATTCGTTTCACATTCAAAACTTATTTCTTATGATTGCCGCCGATAATGAATAACATATTAATCATATAAAACTGTTTATATAAATAATTGCATTTTAAATATATTTCTATAATTACTTGTATTATTATTTAAATGAGTGAAAATATACCAAGTCTATTCGTATTGATAAAATTGAATACCACTTTATCTGGGGCATTCATTTCTTAATAAGTAGTTAACGATAAAAACCGGGCATGTGACGTTATAAATAACAAATCTTGCTGTTTCAACCACACGTAACATTATAATTATAAGTACCTAATTATTAAACGATATTGGTATTTTTTCATTCATCTGTAAGTACGTATTGTAAAGGCTACTAATTGGTGTTCTGCTTACTTTATTCTATATTCTGAAGTTACAATGACAAGATCAATAGATACCTTTCGAATATTGCACGTTGTGTGAATGACCCCGAAAGCAACTTCTATATTACTTTGTGCGTGTATGACGGTCAACGAAACAGTGACAAAATAAACTAATCTCGGGAAACATTATACCAAAACACGTCGGACACACCTAAATGTATAACTAGTGACCTGGAAACAATCATCAACTTAACATTAACATCAAGTGAGTTACAGAAACGTTTGACAACTATAGTAATTAAATCGATTTGTCACAGCAGACGGAGCACAAAAATACCTACGATCATAATCCTAATCAATTACTTTTCAGTTTACAGCTAAATACATAATTTTTCGTACACTGCTTTACATAACCAGCAATTTTGTTTTTCATAATAAGGTATTTGTGCGTTAAACATTTATAGTTTATTTATGTACATCAAAACATACGTATATTATAAAATAAAAATGTAATATACATATAGAAGGATTAAAAAATGTAAATTTAATATTGTTTTTTATGTTACACTAAGTAAAGTATCGAGAGCGCAAGACGCGGCGCGTGCGCGCGCTGGGCGGGCGTCGTGTTCCGATCACTCATGGATAATCTTCAGATCTACTTTATTATACTCATATCTACTCATTATTGCTAATATTTGCGATGTTACTGATTCAATAACCGACGCACTAATGACGTGACTTTAACATGGTAACACTACTGTCTGTATCTGGTGAACTGTCCGGAACACACGTGCTCCTTATCGTTCACTCATGGCTATGAATTTACAGAACGGAACCTAAACAATGACATCTGTATTTATCAATAAGTGTTCGAAGTGAATTCGTCACGTTTTGGTCTTTATCTATCTACTCTAGTTAGAAAAGCGAACAAGATTTAGTAGAGTAGCGACTTTCAAGAAGAAATGCACGGTTAATGTGTAAGTTTTAACAAGTGCTCAAAATTGTTTATTAATTAGGTTCTAGTAATTCAATCACTATACCTAAGTTACCTCGATAGAATAGTTTTTACATAAGTACATTCATATATCGTGTAAGAGCTCCCTGACGGCACTGGCAGCGAAGGAGAAACAAACGTCAGCGGGTCAGCGCGTCAGCGCGTCAGCGCTCGCATTCAATACAACTTAACGTGCAAACACTCATTTATTTATTAGTTTTACTTCCCAAAAATTTATGATAGTTACTAGTGCTATTAGTTTTACATTAATAATTTTGAATTAACAATAAGTTTATCCATGAGTTTTATATATTATGCAGTGTATTAGACGATAAATCTCCAATTGGTTGAACGAAACTTTAACTCGAAACAAATAGGTTCCTCAAACGAGGTCTTTTTTAATTGTGGTCTCTAAACAGATGCGCTTTAGTGATGTTACATAAACATGACCATGTAAACAAAATAACTAATTAATAACCGAGTTATATCGATAATTACGTGACACAATCACTTCAGAGTAAAGTGAAGGCACTAGGGATCACGAGCGAATTGAGACTCGATTGACATCACAATCAGCCGGAGTGGCGGTTAGAGTTACTTGTTGAGATCGTATTATCATATCATTATAGTGAACATTTACCACGAGGTGTATTGACTGGTTCGGCGGAAGGTATCGAAGGTTTTGTTTATCTATCTACTTCATACAGGCCGCAGACATGCAAGGTAAGGAAACAGTTGAAACGAAGGCAATAAGAAGCAACAATAGATCGTTAGCACCTTCAGTGGCTTGAAGTAAACATGGAAGGGAAATGATACAAACTGTTTGACTTCATTATATACACATTAAAAACGTAAAAAATAACTTACTTAATATTATTATCATTCGAATACAACAACTACATCCCCGATGGAGGACAATATTCAACAAATGTCCAATAAAGTCTTAATAACCATTAATATTGGAATCTTCAATCACAAAATGTTAACAACACTCTATAGTGTAATATTCTTCAAAAATAAAATGAACTAACAAATGTTAATGTTAACTATATTAATGGAAACGACATTACCCTCGACGGTGGCTGTAATCAATCAAAAGGTATCAATATCAATACAACATCACATACAATAAATATTAAAAAAACAATCTATATAAAAACCATTTTCAACCGTGTCACCACTGCCATAATAAAATACGTTCATAAGACGGATATACTACATATAACTCTCATTATATGCATTATTCATACATTATTTCTTATAAAACAACAACTACCTTTAGCTCTCTATCTGTATCAATTTATACATAGTAGTAGACCATCTATTAGGCTTAGCTTCCACGGACGCGCCGCGGCCGACGGCGACGGGTCCTCGTCGCGGTTCATGTCGAACGTATCTGGGCTCCATCGCAACCTGTCTATCAATATTTACTGTGTCTTATGTTTATCTACAGAACCTGGCTCATCGCCTCGATGATTTCCCGTCCGTACCAAAATGTAACTACGTATACAAAAATAAGTAATCTAAGAAATAATTCCGTATAAGCTATTGTCATCATGTTCAAAAGAATAAAGACTTCAGACCAAATGTAGCACAAAACACATTTACAGGGCGAGCTGACGTTAGCCTAGCTAGTCTATCGATATGAAGTCTTCTCTTTATCACATACCTAATAGTATCATATCTGTTTAGGTACATATATACGTACAATTTCTTATATTCTTGCTGGCGTCTATGTAAATGTTTATGTATAATAATATCTTTGTGACACCGTTCAAATAAATTGTACATTCAATTGTTTTATCTAATACTAGATGCCTTCGAGGTGAGAGTAAAAAAGTTCAGCTTGTATCTATCTGTCATTTGCTTTTTCCACAAATATGAAGTAAAATCATAAAATGAATGAGAGGCGGTAGTTGTAGGATTGTGTTTTATCGGACTAAGTAGTTGGATTATAAAATGTTGTATTGGATTCCGTACGCTTTAACACGCTTGTAGCTGTAAGGAATTCAACATAACACGCGTTTTATTATATTATATATATTTCCAGCTTATAAAATGTATACATTTTTGTTATTTCTTTAACATGCAACGTCTATTCTGATTACCTGATTACCGATAACCCTTTCTCTGACAGATACAAGAGATAAAGAACTAAAGAAGGAAGAGAACGATATCAATGAGCATTGCCCCAACCTCGGCTACCTCGAAGGCGTCTAGTCTTTGACTCGATTAAATAAGTGGTTCCTTAATATTTCAGCGGTTGCTTTCTTTGGTCTATATATTGCTTCTATGTATTCTATATTACTTAGCAAAATATAAATCAAAATCAGATGTGTGTGCCTTATCAATAAAACTTGTAAACTCTATTTAAAATATAGATGCACTTCTCATCTCCACTTATGTGTACAAAGTAACAATTATGACGTGATTTCGTTACGACTCGTGCCGAATTTCATTACGACTCGTATTATTAACATACTGGACAGAACGTCGGCTAACAGCGCTTACGATATATATAAATATATATACGTTAAAAGTATTGTATTCCGGAACATCTTGGTGTTTTTATTTTGTAGCTGCATCGAACAATCAGACACAAATATCAACTTACAGTCTATATCGCCTCGGCTCACGGCGCCGGCGACGGCCACGGCGGCGGCGGCGCCGCGAGCGACGGTGATCATCCAACTTGCAAACTCGCGTAATTTATTATCATAAGTATAGTACTAATAGAAGTTCCGATCGCGGGTCGGCGATCGCGGGTCGTGGGAGTGCGTCACCCGTTAACGTAAAACTATAACCGTGAGTCGCGCACTTTCACTAGAGGGATGGAGGCGGTCCAATGGGTCCGTGTTAGCGCGGCGAGCGCGAGCAGCAGGGCGGCGGACAGCAGCGGCGCGGGCCGCGAGCCGGGCGCGCGCGCCGCCTGGTACGGCACGGCGCATGAGGCGGCGCGCGCCTCCACGGGCCCGCACGGCTCGGACGCGGGCCGCGCGCCCTCCGCCAGCCGCCGCTCGCACCGGTAGCACAGCCGCCCCTCGCAGTACCAGTAGCAGCACTCGTCCCAACCGTAGTTTGACTTGTTTGCCTGCCCACCGGTCTCCGGTATGCGAGAATCTGAAAATCAATACCAAATTATCTATCACTACCGATCGACTAACATTTCAGTTATAAGTATGTGTCATATCGTCAAACATCACCATAATTCTTTCCCGCTGTTTTGCTAAGATTAACTGACCATAAATGCTAGTGTCCTCAGAGCGAAATGCTGGCAATAGTATTCATGAATATAAATAAGTATAAATAGAAGTAAATTTGACTTTTATTGTAATGAGCTGTAATATATCCTTGAACATGAGCCAGACACCCGGCGAGACAAAAGGCGAGTTAAATCAAAAGGAATGGAGCAACAATTGGTCGCAGCAGCTGCCCGAGAACTAAATGAAATGCCTGCAAGTTTCTGTTTGGTTTTTTTGATCTTGGGCCAAGTGATAACGAAAGCTTATCTTCCCTTTGGTCGCATGTGAGTGTGGCTATGGATAAATAGTAAACAATTGCCAAATACTCCCAGCTCATTCTTTGTACCATGTATCAAGGCTTCTTTAAAACAATTAGTGAAATGAAGCGTAGACAGTTGATCCAGTAAACCAAGCCAGGACGTATAGTTATTGCATCTGTTTCTGAATCTATCAACAAAGCTTATTAATTACGGTTAAGAGACTGACCTAAACAGAGGAATGTTGGCTCTCCAGCGTATTGTGTGGGGTAGGCGGGCGCGCGGTCCGCCGGTAGGAAGTAAGGGCAGTGTTGCTCGACGAGCTGGCAGACAGAGAGGCAGGGCTTGAGGCGGGCCAGCGGCCGGCCGGGGCCGGCGGCAGCGGCGCGCACCCAGCGGCCCACGAGGTGCGCGCGCCGCCGGTCCAGGTGGCCCACGCGCTCCAGGTGCCGCGCGCGCCACCGCGCCGCGTGCTCGCCCGGCGCGCGCCGCCCCCGCCCCGCCTCTTCGCCCTCCTCACCCCCCTCCTCCACCCACAGTGGCACCATCGTGCTGCACGCCCACCGCCTGTATGTCTCCTGCAACAATTACATACACAACCATTCAAAATACAATATTTTTAAGCACTTCCTATAACTCGACAAAATCAAAGAACGCCCGTACTCAGAGAGGTCAAATGCTTGTAATATATAAAAATATATATCAAAACATATCAAAATATATATCAAAATCGCTTATTAAATCTCTACTAAGAGAGATTTAATAAGCGATTTTGATAATTATGTAACGTATGAAAAATTACAACAATTAGTTAATGTGTGGCAGATTCTTTGTGATACAACTTTAGCTTACTTTACTAACTTTATAATCAATTTGGATAGTGTACCATTACATTTGTGTCAGTATTCTGGTAGTAGTATGGGTAAATTATGCTATTATATGATATAGCTACCTACAATAAGTATTCATTGTTATTTCGAGAAACCCACCAGAATATCTTGGAGATGTCCAGTGTCGCGTCTAAAAATAATAAATACCGTGATGGCTCGATTACGCGTCAGCTGGTGGCGTGACCCTTGTCACGTTTATCGTTATTCAGCATTTTTCAGTCCCGCAGGAAATTACGTCGGTAATACTGAGCCGATGATTAATTAGTTGCCGACCGGTTTACACTATGTACTAATAGATGGTACTGACTTGGCCAACGGAACTTATCGAAAGTAAACCATGTCAAATAGCTAGTCATCAATAATCGACACACAATGAGTGTAATTAAATCGAGAGTAGCTACACAGTCCGCTTGTAAACAATATTAATTAGATCGGACGGAGAGTCCGGTGCAGGCGCTGGGCGGGTACTCGCGTGCGGCGGGCGGCGGGCGGCGGCGGCGGGCCCGTACGTCGCCGGTTATAAACCTATAATATCCGCCATGTCTACCACATATTGGATCGTGCATCTAACAATGGGTGTTCCAATTAACACACACACCATCGCTTAATAACTAATAGAATGTCCTTTTACAACCACTCGTCTAATCATTAACAGACGATCGTTCGGTAACTATTGTATTGTTTCCCGACTCATCAACACATCATGCTTTAAAATTAATTAATATATTCCCCGGTTTCGTCCCTCATTCGTAGACAATACACGAGTACTTTACATAATGCCTCCATTATCTTATCGAAGATTATAAAGGCTATATCGTGGGGTCCATAAAATTGAAAATATTTAGAATCAGTAATAAAAATGTAAATGTTTGTTTAATAGGACATGTGTAGTAACTTTGTTCATATTCAGGAACATAATTCACGTGCACACGATACGATGCGTAGCCGTAAAGTATACGATCGCATTTATATGAGTCGTAACATTTAGCGCTACCATAACAAGTTCATAGTAACTAATGTTTCGTAATCACGTAATGTTGGCTGCGGGAGGCGCGTGGTGTCAAACAAATCAGAACAAATGAACGGCGTGCGAGTGAGGCGTCTCAGCGGGAGCAGCGCGATACATCCAATCAATCATAGTGGAACCGCCGCCGCCTTTTGATGCCACGTCCACACAACCTTGTCCGCAAACAACTCTCTGTTTACACTACTTGGGATGATAATTAATACCGGAACGGTGACGTCTTTGTTAAAATACGTTTAATATTAATTGTGAGAACATGCGACTATCGTATCGTACCCACGTATAATTCAAACAAGTCAAATGCCCGTTCATTGTATGATGGCGAATAAAAAACTAGTTCTGTATATGTTATCTATTCTTTGTTTTTCTAGGGAGTGAACACAAAACACAGAACAAGCGCTCCAAATTCAGCGACGGCTCCGCACGTTACATACTAATTCTTAAGGAGTGCGTGCCCTGAGCATTGCCCCAATTGCTCACTGGGCTAATTAGAGAACGGTGAAACTTCATTCTATAGTCTATCTATACTATGTGTTCTTCGCGCTTATGTATCACTTTGTCTGCTTGTATAGGTTTGTACAAAATAGTATCTTTGTATCGCTAATTAAAAAGGATACCAAAGTAAATAGAAGCCATTGGTAATCTTACGTAAAGTAATATAATAAGAGTATACTTTTTAAAATACAAATATACTTGAATATTAACCAAATAGTCACGTTAGCAACTATTTTACTAATACTTCTCACACTATGAATTAATAAGAAGTTGGCATCGACTTTATTACTTCATACAAGTTGTTTAGCATATCGTTCTTCTTATATGTGCAGATTCCTAATGTTAATGAGGTCAGAGACCTTTTATATGTTCTGCTAGCGTTTAAAAAACGGTAATACGACTCATTAAAAAATGGCATCATAAGAAAGGTTTAAATAGCAAGAATAATACAGCAGTAAATCAGTTTTATTTCAGACCGTACTTCGTAGCAGATTCGTAGCATTCGTAGCGCCATTGTTCTCCCTCGTAGTCATATTATTTAATACTAGCGGCGCCCCGCGGTCTTACCCGCGTTGGGCCCGTTCCCGTGGGAATTTCGGGATAAAAAATAGCCTATAACCTTCCCGTTGAATGTAGTTATCCATTACAAAAAGAATTATTCAAATCGGTTCAGTAGTTTCTGAGATTAGCGCGTTTA
Organism: Cyclophora punctaria; assembly: GCA_951394245.1. NCBI lineage: Eukaryota > Metazoa > Arthropoda > Insecta > Lepidoptera > Geometridae > Cyclophora > Cyclophora punctaria. The sequence goes on from OX596171.1 coordinate 6,350,545, forward strand.
AACAAACAAACAAACAAACAAACAAACAAACAAACAAAACAAACTCTTCAGCTTTATAATATTAGTATAGATACTAATATACTAATATTATAAAGCTGAAGAGTTTGTTTTGTTTGTTTGTTTGTTTAAACGCGCTAATCTCAGAAACTACTGAACCGATTTGAATAATTCTTTCACTGTTAGATAGTCTATTTATCGAGGAAGGCTATAGGCTACATTTTATCCCGAAATTCCCACTGGAACGGGCACAACGCGGGTAAAACCGCGGGGCGCTGCTAGTTATTTAATAAAACTAGGTTGAACACGAGCAGTTTTACGTTTCTTCGTGATCGAACTTGAGTGACATGTTATAGGGTGGGCATAGTAAGGTTATGTAGAATAAACGTAAACTAAGAGGTATGAAATATTGAAAAACCTTTATTTATAACTATTTATGACTTGAACCTGAATTAATGAACAACTTAACGATACATACGAGCATGATGACCACAGGGCTTTTCTTTATGTTTTACTAAATAAGACTACGAGAAAGTACCCGTAGCTCGTAGCAACAGAATTGGAACATCGTAGCCATGAATCGGAAATATAACGTAATTCTTCCTATCACTTGTAAAAAAATCCATACAATAACGGTTTCATAGTGTTCATTGTAATATTTTTTATTTTGAAAAACTTTAAAGTTCGTAAAAGCGGCAAAGCGTTCGTAGCGCGTAGCGACGGAGAGGGCAGTTAAGTAATCGTAGTTATGTATCGTGAGGCTGTGCTGGGGATTCGTCTCAGTAAGACGTTCGTCCGGGAATGACCGACGCCGACCGATCCTGGCGGCTGATGGATGAAGGTCGAACGTGCAAATGTCGACTCACGCCGATCAAATTATAGGTGAGTATCTCATAACGCCCTCTACACATATTAAATGTACCCATTGTGGCCGCTACCCGCCACTAATACAACGATGGAAGTTGCTAACTATACTGATACTTGTTTGTTTTATCTGATTTGATTTATATAACCAACAGGGATACATCTCTAATTCCAAGTTGGGAATACAAAAGGGCAATTTGTGATGTTCAATTAAAGTTCAATTGGAGTCATTAGGAGCGGATGTGCGATTCTTGAAATAAAAAGCAAAATTAGCAAAATAAATAAAGAGAAAACAAACAGTAGATGGCTGGGTCGAGTAATCCTCTTATCGCGTCATCCCGCGCGGGACGCCCGGGCGACACGACACGACACGGCGGCGTGCGACGCGACTTGTCGCCCAACGCGGAGGGTACTCGTTCGATGTATAACACACGTACTCTTGTCCTCAAACAAGATAATTAATGTACTGCGGTTAATTACAATATTCACATTTAGCGTGTTTATTTTTCTGTCTTCGCTCACATTTTCTCACAAGACACGTACTAAATACCGATTCAATTAAACGAATACACGAGGAAACTTTTACGAGAACAGTTTGAAAATGCAATATTGGATTGTCGAACCCAAATAAATCAAGAAGTCTAGACGATGCTTGCTATAAAATAAGACGTCAGTAAAATACGCACATAATTTAAAATGTGTAGTGAATAAAATGTAAAATATATTTCGTAGTTACTCGGACAAGGCACTCTTTTAAATTAAGTGCTGAACATGCGCCGTTTGTTGAGATGTTTCAAGTGTTGTTAATTAATAAGGTCTGTGTTTGTACATTGAATGCCAATTACCGAGATCCTATTGCCCGTAGACATAGATACAGATCCTAAAGTCATAGAAACAAAATAGTGTGACCTCTGAAAAAAAATCGCTTTAACGCTCACACAATTTCAAATGCTAAACCGATAATCTAGAAAATGTGCATAGAAATTCAATCTCTATTTTATTCTTACACTTTAAAATCATATCACTCGCATTCTGCGATCTCTGTCAAAAAGGAAGTCATTATTTTTTAAATACATATAAAATGGCGCCTGGGGCTTCATACTGGTGTGAGTGACTGCGGCGGAGGAAATTACTGCCTACCGTTACAAGAATACTATCGTGAAACTTGAACTAAAACTGTCGTTCTATACGAGAAACGTTATTATATTTTTATATAATAGTTGTATATTATTGTTGAGGCAAGATTCGAAACTAATGTTACCATTATAACATGAAACATTTTTTGGGCGGATAACAACAATTGTACTAATTGTGCATCATTAAATATTCTAAAACAAAGTCCCCAACCGCGTCTGTCTGTTTGTATGTCTGTCTGTTCGCGATAAACTCGAATACCACTGCACGGATTTTGACGTGATTTTTTAAAATAGATAGAGTGATTCAAGAGGAAGGTTCATATGTATAAAAATTCCCCAAAATTCTCACAGGAACGGGCACAACGCGGGTAAAACCGCGGGGCGCTGCTAGTCGAACATAATGAAAGATTTATTTCATTGATGGTATATATCTACTATATCGCTAGTATATATCTACTATATTATGTAGGTTCTCAAACTACAAATATCTAGATTGTGATCTGGATTCAAGTCTAAAGAAGTGTCAAAAACCAGGTCTCGTCCGTGAATCTACACAAACCCTATTGAAATAACTGAAAAGAAAGAAGGATATAGCTCTAAACCTCCTTACTAAACAGAACCAACACAAAAAGGGTAACTGGGCTGCATTCCTAGTTCACATTCCACGTTCATTTAATAGTAGGTCGTAGTGTTTGAATGAAGCGGCGAGCGCAGTGAGTGACATCGGGACGGGTCCTCTCGCCCCTATTTGTAACAATTTGTTCGCGGCGCGATCGAACAGCCGACGACCGAGCTTTGACGTTAAGTGCACACGGAAACATGAACGCTCGCAATGCTCTCGTCTTCGTTCGTTACTTACTTTACCGGTGATTAGTTTGTTTGAGGCTGTTCAATAGTAGTTGAACTAGTTAAACCTTCGAGTTTTCGCTTTCGATATACAAGTCTTAATATCTGGTTGATGTTTTGAGTACAAGTTGTTGAAATTAGTTTAGTTAGAAGTTACTTTAAAAAGTGTTTCGGTGTCTTATATTTATAATGTAGCTTGGCTTTTTTCAAGGTGTTCAAGAGGTTCGAGTTTACTAAAGCCTCGATGATACTGACCGAGTTTACGATCTTCAAGCTGGTGAGTTTAAAAGTGAGCGTTAGTAAAATAACTACTATATTTACACTACATACTACATTTACTTCTTATTTGTCATTGAGACTAATGAAGAAGAAAATAAGTAGCAAACAACCATTAAGTTCTAAGTAGTTACAACCTGCTGTACAACTATACAACACAAACACACACTATTAAACAAAATCGCCAAGCATTGAGAAGTGAAAATGAAATAACGAATAGGTAAGATAAATGTCTGAGAAGGTAGAATAAAACAGAGCGCCATTTCGGTCCAAGAGTCGCAACTTGAAGTTTCCCCAAATTAATTATAAAGAAAAGCTGGCAAACGGTGCCCCTAAAGTGCATGTTTAAGAGATTTATATTCACACGCCTACCTTCTAGATGATCTCACTTAACTCACGACCGAGATCTTTCTCCTAATAATTAATTTGTTCGTACTATATCTACATAAATACGGCTGTGAGTTTGTTATTTCATATTCCTTATCTGCCATTGAAGATAGTATAAGCTGTGTATGTGGTGATATGGGCTGTGTATTACCGAACGAAAGAAAAATAGGCAGAATGTATTTGTAAATTCGGGTCGCGCGCCGCGGCGGCCGCCTACTGTGGCATCTCATACGAGTATTAGCAGACACTTCCTACGGCACCGCGCCTCCCTCAAACTCGTCTTTGCAACCCTCCGCTGCTGTTTATCTACACAACTCCCTGAAGAGACCGAATTAGCTGATCAAAATTAAACGCAAACTCAACAAGCCTTTCAAATTGCGGATGTGTTCGACAGCGGTATTAATCGCACGCCTTAAATATTGCAGCCGTCCCGCGGAGAGTAATAAAACAATGCGGCGAGCAGTTCGTTCGTCGGCCGAGCTTAATTCTGATTTAAACGGCTACATCGATCGAGAACTTGGACGTACAGTTAAGCGCCGCCTCGGGCTCTGTTAGGTAAGCGTCCGAGTAAATTGTTGATGCGCGCGTCTCGGCGGCTCGCATCAAATATGCAGCGGAGTTCCCACCTCAGGCGCCTCGTCTCGGACACCTCGCCGTGTCTTACACCACACAAATGGAATCGCTCAGATACTTTGACACTCCGACATGTTATTTCCACCAATATGTGACAGTTGTTCCATTTATATAAAGCACTATTTCAGATTGACCCGACTACAACCACTTTAAGCTTCGTGAATCATAGATAACAATTCAACCTCGAATCGACTCTTACAGATAAATTCAGACGAAGCTATAATTTAAGAGAATCAATAGAGTTCAAAATAGTATTTTCGGCGGATAAGCGAAAAGTCTGAAGAGAACGATGAGAAGATATTTGATTATACTTTGGTTTTATAGCAACGGCCGAGATGTATGTACCTACAACGTTCCTACATGACAATAAAGTGTGATTACGTCACCTATATAGAAACCTAGGTCAGCGACAACAAATAGAACGTCTTGTTCTTTAAGAGTTAATGGTGGTAAGAAGCCCATGGCGAGTAAATTAATAGTGAAACTGTGATGTCACGTGGGCGGGCGCGTCACGTTGCGGGCGGGCGGCGATCTGCAGGCGCGCGGTGCACGTGGCCGCCCATCGATCCGCCGGTACATTATACACCGGGTATTGTTTACTATACATATTACTGTACAATTTAATTCTCTACCTACATTATTGAATTCATACATCGATGTATTTGAAAAAAGTATATATATTTGCACTCGACATACAAACAGATTTTTAATATAAACTTGAAATATGCACTTATGGGTTATATTTAGAAACGTACGGCATTCCAATACCTCTACCACAGACACATACGACTATTATAATCCTCCCAACGTGATTCGTGGTTAAATGTGTCATTCTAATTCAGCTAGAAAGCCATTAAAATGTTAACATCAGTTATTAAAGCAATGTTACAGCGATAATATCGAAATAATTAGAATATCATCCGTTCATTACGGTGTTGGACTAGACATGGCACATGCGACGTGTGACAGGGTGATTGATGCAGATACAATTCGCTCGTATTTCGGAACAAACATCATCAGATTAAATGGCAATGCACATTCAATCATCTAATTGTTACTGTTAAGATTGACGAGCTAAATACGAATCGGTTGATGTTTCAAGCGAATGTAAACTTCATAGGCATGTTTATTAACCTCTTAACAGATCGCAACCTGATACGGAACCAACTGTCTTTTTATTAATTTATGTGATAATCAAATAATAAATATAATACCTACACCCGGACCAATTCACACCCAAACTAAGCTCTAAGCTTTTAATATGGAATATAGATAACTGATATCAATACATATACATACACAAATACCTTACATTAATATATAATTGGCACCCAGACGATGTCGCCAACAACTAGGTATGTCTGCACATATTGTTGACTCCGAGCGAGAATTGAACCCGCAACCTCCGACACAGTAAGCGCTGTCACTTGCCACTGTGCCAACGGACTTGTCAAAAACCTTATGAAATGCCTTTGTATCTGTTTCATAAAATATATTACTAGTTTTTACATATTTAAATTTAATTGTAATGACTTCCAAAGATTCTTATGATAAATCTATTAATTACAGAAATAGCAAAAGATGAATTATTTACGACATTACACAATATTTTGCTGGCGTGGTTTTGTTCAGATAAGCCTGTTATAATTTTCGTATACATTTCAATATAATAACTCGAGTATAAAATGGCACGATGCCAAACTGAGTGCAAGTATATGTTACACTGCAAATCTCGGCGGACGAGCCGCGCCTATACGGAATAATGATCTGTCTCTCTTGGCACATTAGGCAACTCCGAAGCAATTTCATACTATTATTGTTTTCATTTTAAAGTATCTCTGGATTTCATATTACAAAGTTTCTTTTTGATGGTTTTTTAGGTCTATTTTCTTAATAAAATATAACCGAACTGCAGATATTTTCACCTTATCTTTTAAAAGCACTACTAATAGCAAATTGTAAATACATACATAATTTTAAATCATTAATTGTTTACACCATTGCCATCCTTAAATGGGTTCACGAAGTAATAAACAGCTGACTTTATCATATCATTCTCTTTCAGATAAACGTTTATTGGTGTTAGGTGGACTTTTATTACTCGGGTAAAAAATAGCTCTGCAGTACATTTTTAAAGCATCTAGGTATTTTCCAGCCACCGCGTTTCATACTTTTTAGTCACAATATTCAGTCTGCCTGCAATCTGTTGTAACGTGCGTTTTTCGAACATTAATTAATTAAAAAGACATCGCAGCCTGAGCTCACCGCTCACCTCAACGAACAACAAAAGCCAAACAAAAAGTAATCGTACTTCTGAAACAAAACATCAACAATTTATATTCGTATTCAAATGAATATAATAAACAGTGTCCTGTATTTGAGTCATCGAATAAAGGTAAGTATGAATCTCATAAATAATTGTAATACGTCCTGAAGGCGTGTGTGTTCTTCCAGTTAAATCCAGTCTACTTTCCGGAGGCTACATCTTTAATGATAATGCTTCCAACACTCAGAGAGTGTAATTTTTATCACTTCCTTAATGGAACCCCTTAACACGTATCGTTATTAAACATTCATATTAGAAACAGCGCAATAAAAGTAACCATAGTCCGCATTTAATTCGTGGACCTTGAATGAAACAATTTACACCAAATTCACTTGAAATACGATTGCGATTGGCTTGGAACAATCGCTCGGGTCAGACAGTAAGGGAAATGTTGTCTAACCATTCAAAGTTAAGGTTGATTTTGAGCGGATGTGTATTGTGGATTTGTGCGGGGTGTGCGGCAAGGGATGAAGAGCAGGTCAACGGCCGCGCCCCGCGCTCACCCGCGCCGCCGCGCCGCTCAGCCTCGCGACTCGTGTCGCATCCTCGCGGACGCAGCGCGGCCTCCGCCGCCGGCCGCGGCCCACCCGACCACCATACACCATGTGGCAACACATATTCATCGAAAGCTAACAAATACCACTATCCACTAATATAAAATGTACATTCTTGAAACATTTTATCATCACCAAACGAAACTGCCGATACCGCCGAAGGAAAGTAAGGTTTTATTGACAGGGGCATGCGAAAGGGCGCAGAAAATTGAGAATAATATTTTATATGCCGGATTTAGGGTCTTTAAGGAACTGGCCGGATTTACATATTCAATTCAATCATTATATCGATAGTTCTGCAATAACAACGATTTTATTAATCTCATTTTCAATTCACTTAACTTAACAGTGAGGAATTCAAATATACATAATAATTATCTACGCTTTAATTTCCGTAGCTCGTGGCTTTTAGAATATTAATAAAATGTTTAATTCACTCTTACACAATTAATTGAAAATCAATGGGCTAATATATAATACGATATCAGAGGGATAGTGATATTTGCAGTGACAAGCCCGTTAGCACATGTGAAAGTGCTTACAGTGTCGGGAGTTGCTGGTTCGATTCCCGCCCGGACTGTGAACAATATGTGAAGACATAGTTTTTTGCGACAATGTCTTCACTTTGCCAATAAATGGAAAAATATGCTTAACTGACAACGAAACAAGGTTGCTAAAACTAACAATGCTTATTGCAATTAATGAACTAAATAGCATAGTGATGTCAAAAGCGATGTGAGACGCAGTTAATTAGACGTGGACGAGATCTTGAAAGAAGAAGAGGCATGTGTGAGGTCAGGTCGGGCGAGCCGGCGCGCGCTATCGACTCGATCGTGCCTTCACCACTCCGGTTTCTGGGTCAAGCGGATTGTGACCGGTGTTGCTGCTTTGACAGATACTTCACTTATTATCACTAATTTATTGAACACAACGATACACTCGCGTGAGATACGTTCGCGGCAATGTGTCTTGTTTGGGGAGTTTTGTAGTTGTGTCGTTTAGATATGTCCGTAGTCCGAAGCCACCCTTGGCTACGGAATTTCAACTAACCGGTGACGAATAAGGTTCGAGATCATGACAATTATTTATTAAAGGGTTTTCAATGCCACACGGAACGAAAGAACTCCAATAACTAATAGCTCATTGTGCTCAAAAGTAAACTACTTTTTTAAAGTTATGGTGATGGTTTTCTTAAAATAACTCCCAAATTTTAGACATGCATGTACATATATTGGAGCGACTTTTAATTATTACTTCAGTTCTGACCTCATAATATGTAATTTCGTAGCCAATAATAGTCTCAAAAAAACAACTAATTCAATTTATTTGTAAAGCACATTTACACTAGAAACCCAACACAATCAATTATAAACTATGAGTAATAAAATGAATACAAAAATAATTTGTCCGTTACAGCAATTATACCCCTCCTGTGTTCAAAACACATTATGCAAAAAAAAACCTTGTTGCCACACCAAATACTCGTAGAGATAAACTTGAAACACCAAAAGCTGTGAATCAACTCGATGGTCGTTGCGAGCGGGCTCGGGCATCAAGCGTCGTATCGAAAAGGTGAGTTTTACGAATTTCGTGTTGTCAAGTTGTTGGAGGCGTAATCCACGCGGGGAGCATTGTTGCCGGTTCAAGAGACCTCGACGGTTATTACGCCGCCCCCGCGCCCCCGCCCGCCGCCCGCCCGCGACGACCCGCCGAAAGCTTATACCATATTTTCAAAAGTACATTGATATAACCGACTGCCCGAGCTGCCACTCGACTACTGCTACATTCTTCAGATATTTTTTATCTCCCTTCTTATTCAATACTTAGCTTTTCACTGAGATTGAGTAGGTTTCATAATCAGCAGACATTGTGAGTACGCAGAGCCTTGAAATATATTTATGAAAGGCCGGATTAATTTTAATACAAATATTGTTCCATAAATTATAATGGTAGTTGATTTTCAAAGCCACCGCAAAGCAGTATTCATGTCTGCATTTATCAAAATGCTTATTTACCTATCGTCTATTAAATACTTGATCAAACAAGCCCAGTATTAAGAGGCTTGTTTCGGAATAAGTGGGTTTTGAGAGGATCTAAATATCTAATTGTAATCTTATTTGCATTTAAACCGTTGTTCCTTTATCCGCTCCGAAAGGAATTCGGAGTTAACTCGAGACGTTCCATTTCGTGCGCCGCAAATCAAGGCTCCGTGAATCTGTTCGCGCACACGATACTTATATTTTAATACATTTGCTTTTTTAAAATTGCCCTCTTTTATACGCATTATAGGTAAGCCAAGATTATTTAAATGCAAACAATGGAACACTGTTTATCAGTTTGTACGAACAAATGTAAAGTAATAAAACAAGATAAACACTTCAGCGTGATTGGCTGTAACAAAGCCAATAGCAGTCAACCGCATTTCGGTGCGATAGAAAACAGATTTTAAGACTAAACTCGTCAACTGATTCGTAGGAAAAACATCAATTTTAAAAGTTACTCTTCGTGATAAAAGTAAAGAGCGGAAACAATGCTTAAAGTTGAGCGGTAAAGTGTCGGTCGGCAGTGCAAGTTCGTATCTAATGCTCGGCCCGATACGACCGCGTCACACTACTACATGCGCACTGTACGTACAACACTCACATACGAGGCTAGTTTAATACGAATCCGGAACATTTAGTATTAGGCAAACTAGTTCCAGAATGTTCTATATTAACAACGATAGATAGATTATAATGTACTCATTGTTACGTAACGTACGTAAATACAATTTTATTCTTACCAGAGATATAATGAAAACTGTCATAACTGATTTTATAACAAAAGACAACTTCTTCCGTTGAGGAAAAGGGTTCAATGATGAGGGAATGGAAGTAAATCACTAAACATTTTCCTCTTCAGATGGAATCGTCTTCGGCTGGAAAATTTACCAAATTAGTTAAAGGTGTAACTCTCGTAACAAAAACATAGTGTATCGCATATTCATAATACTTTAATATGGTATTGTAATTAATCAATATGGTAACGTATGTTATTAGTTATACAAAATATTTGTAAAGTTTCATAAACCTTTAATGAACAAACAAATCTCGTGTAAACCCGCGTTTGTTGCTAGTAATATTATAAAGGCTCGTTCACAATCCACAAACCGATAACATATTGACAGGCACGGTTTACAACGACCGCCGTCCACACATTGTGCAAACAAAACTTAATTGTATTATTCAATCATGTCCAAATATTTTGTTTACTTGTTAAATTCTGGCGATAAAAATATAATGGATGCCAGCAAAAACTTTATACTTACTGCTTTTATTTATATACCAAGTTCAATAATAATACTTCTTATTTTATACTTATTTAATATATTTTTTTTAACTTTGTCGTTTATTTTATTTTGTTATAAAACCTTAAAGCGAACTTCCCCTTGTAATGTGAAATTCCAATTCAGTTGCTACGAAAATTGCTTCAAATAGCCCGAATGGGCTACGCCGTAGCAAGCCGAATGGTTCGTAGTAGTCGTAGCACGAAATAGTTGGGATGTAAATTGTTGCAATAGAAATAGTTGTAATTAACATTTAAAGGCTTTATTAAAGACAACTTTTGATCAACTTCTTTTTAAATGCAAATAAACATTTACACGTAAACGTAGGAGCTGTATAATGAAATTTGTTAATTTAATACAGAAGGTGTATAGTTAAAAAGTTTGTTTTATTTTTCTGTGCATTGCAACTAAATGCTTAGATTATTGTTTATATTGTTGAGGGATCAACATGGTGGTCGATGGATGGAAATACAAACAAGGGATTATTCACAGTCGAGTGGCCCAGTCGATAAAGTTAACAGGTTACGGCAAGGCTGAGGTTCCAGACTGTTTCCATTCCTTCGTAACAACCATTATTGTACTGTTTAATAATAACGTATTGTGCCTTCAGTCGCCCACCAAGCACGACCTTCAACACTTTTCGTATTGTTAAACTCTTGGTAATAAGTTTCTAACATTTTAATTACTCAAACAACAGATCGTAATTTTACTACAAAAAGGTACTCGCGTTTAACTAAAACTAATTGAGATTGAGGAGTTACCCGTCGATCATTGAGGACACTCACCGGTAATGTAAGAACATCTATTTTTATTCACAAATATATTATACTAGCAGCGCCCCGCGGTGTTACCCGCGTTGTGCCCGTTCCCGTGGGAATTCCGAGATAAAATGTATCGCATGTGGTATTCTGAAGGATAACCTATATTACTGTAAAGTTTAATCCAAATCCGTTAAGTAGTTTTTGCGTGAAAGAGCAACAAACATACATCCATACATCCATCCAAACATACATCCATCCTCACAAACTTTCGCATTTATAATATTAGTAGGAAGTAGGATAGGATAGGATAACCAGCACGTGTCAAATATGTTATAATTTCTCCTCTCGCTGTGTATCAGAATATCTTAATGATATCTCTAATTAAACAAAGCAATGGTAACGTTAATTGAAAATGTCTGTGTGAGGTGTATACGGTGTCAGTGTGTGTGGGTGCGAGGCGGCGCTCACCGGCGCGTCGTCGCGGTGGCTGCACCGACAGAACAACTTTTAATTAACCACACTTTTATAAACTAACCTTGTTAATCGTCTTACGCCCCCACTCGCGGTTCATTCACAATATTCATAAAACCTCAACGATTCAAATATTTCTCAACAAAGAATAAAAAACCCGATAATCAGATGAATTTCCAACCGTTCGAGAAATGGTTTGTATTTTTTTATAATTAAAGGAATCAACCGGCACTGAGTTAACGAGCGCGGTTAAGGATAAATACCTAGTTAGAGGGAAGGATCCATTAGATCCTATTGTTATAACGGGTTGTTTACTATTTATGTTTACTTTTAATGTATACATAAATAATTGACAATATCACATTTAACAAACTTATATTACTATGTTTTTGTAAAATAATTAATATATGTACTACATTTTTGTTAATGCCTTCTTACATATAAAACTTTTAATAAATATCGAATCTCAATGTCCTATTCGTGGAATATTAATACAGTCTGTCGGTGCTCGTATAATGATAGTCGGAGGCGGCAGCATTGGGAGATCGTCATGAGAAAACTTGCAAAGAGAAGCGTCAAGTTTGCGGGCGGGCGGTGTAGGGCGGCGCGGGCGAGGGCGGGCGGGCGCGGGGGGCGGAGGTCACATCAGCTGGGCGGCGGCCATATTGATTCCCCGGCCTGTTTGATCGGCGCCGCCCTCGCCGCGCGCCCCGCGCCGCCGCTCCATGGATTAATAGACGAGAACAACTTTTATGATTTCAACTCAAACAGAACGCTGGCCGAATGTATTTAATGCTACAGTCAAACTCAACCTAGACAATTGATCAACTAACTACCTCGCCCCGCGCTGGTTTAATTGACGCATTGCTCGCTCCCGATATGTGAATAACGTTTGAATTTGTTACAAATGAGCGTAGTGCTTTATTTATTTAATTTGTTTGGAGTGTTCTCAGTTTTTAATCCGACCATCATTGCTGTTTAATTGCATTTGAAATATGTATATACTTCCTAGATTACGTACTCAACATTCAATATTCAATATTTATGTAAATAATGTTAAATACTTTTTATTTAATTATTGAAATCAGATTAGTGTCCAATTAGGTATTTTAAACTTGACTTGATTTTAAACTTGAGACCCTTACATTTTTAAGTTGGTTAAAAAGATTGATTAATGATTAGTATTGTTTAAATTCTTTCGTTTTTTAACATCGTTGTTCTATTTTACGGTTTAAGGTAAATTAAGCTTTTGTTGCTAAACGAATATTTTGAAAGGAAATTCAGAAAGCTTTAGTTAAACCGGTCCTTTCATGGAGACTAGCGTTTACCTTGACACTGGAGCCTGTGATCAAGATTAGGGCGAATTCATACTAGTACAAGTATACCGCGAGTACACTGATGATGTAATGCGATACAACTTTACATATTGACAGCAACTCTTCTTTAAACACCATATACAATCTTTTAGACAAAAAAACCTTGAATAATCGAATATCGAGATCTATATTTTAAAATATAAAAAAAAGTTCTTTTTACAACAATAAATCAAATTTAATATTTCAATAAAAGTACCGTGAAAAGTAACTATAGTGTCAAAATTTGTGTAAAGATATTGTGTATAGAATCATTAAGTGCGAATAAGGTTAGAACAAATACTAGATAGCCATATTTTCCAACAACTTTGGCCACTGATAAGTATATAAGTAAAACAGTGAACTATTTCACATTTTGGACATTATAAAATTAAAAATGTAACACTTCGTACTTCATTACATTTGTCAACAAAAAAGCTTAAATACCATTTTGTGGTGCCAAATAGAGCTAAATAATATACCCTCTCTAGTCAAAATGGTGCCAATTCTTTCCAACACTTTATGATAAGGAAGGAGTTAATTCTGTATCTCTTCACATTATTTCGAACTAAACATACTTTACTTTAACGTTTTATTCACAACCTGTACTATGAGTCATTTATTATATGGAGCTCGTGGCGTAGATTAACTAAGCGATGTTAACTAATTGCGATTGCTAAGCAGCTCGCAGTTCCTACTTAGATAGGTGGCATTTTGTATGTGAGCGGTCGAATGTTTCCGTTTCCGTCACGTTAAATTGTCGGTCCCGGTTGTTGTAATTGTTAGACGATGTCAGCGGCCTCATGGCGGTCCAAAAACTCCAACAACAGGGTTGGCCACCGACATACTAGAGTTTACTTTTACTTAGTCTTACTCATTGTTACTTCGGGAATTTAGTCACTATGGTTCTCGTCAGACAGATTGGCCCGAATCGCAAAGGGTTATTTTCATCCGCTAAAATTATGCTCTTCCCTGTCCTCTGTCTGAACGGACTAGTTTACTAGCTATATAGCGAATTCTCACACTGCTTATAATCTCAGTGTTAACACTTATGTACATGTAACTAGCAATGGCCGCATAAGTTTATTAATAGATATCGGAGTTAGCACGTACATTTGCTTCAATTACACACACAAAGTGTTTAAGAAAAAAAACACACCAGAAACCAATGTTTATCGTAAAACTTTTATTTGTATACAGTTATGGTTTCAGATGACAAATATATTTGTAATCCTTTCAGTGTGTAGTTACATGAAACATTACCTGGGCCCGGCTTGTTGGCACAACTAATTGAATTCATGGCTTGGGAGCGAAATACATGGCGCACACACACATTTAAATTATATCGCTTTACTTTATGTATAAACATTTTATCTCGTTGTTATATTACAAAAATTTTATTCGATTATTAAGGATTAAATTCTTGATTTAAATACGTACATCCAGCGTTACATAATGAAAATTATTCAGTATATAAAATAATCACAGATTTACAATATTGTAATTACAATGTGATGGTTTATATATAGTAAAATAATTAACGGTTTTATCAGTAAAACAAAATAATAGTGTAACTACTATTCTTACTTCAGTTATAAAAACATAACTTCAAAATAATAAATAATCTTTAAACGAATGGAATAGCCAAACAACTATAAAAATAATTATTTAGAAATATGAAGCACAACGGTAATTTTCCCACACAATTTTTCATAACAACCACGTCATAAAACAGAACACGGCAGCGTTATAATTCATCGGTAAACAGAGTGTGTGTTGATAATTTACGTTCAGTGTAATAAAGAGGTAATAACTGAGCCAGTTCGAAACGTGACTAGCCAACTCCTCTCGTGTCTAAATTGAACGAGGCCTAAAGTAAAGTAGACGAGCACGCGGCGTAGACGAATTTCAAGAGTTTCTTTTACGGTTAAGAAGTCGCGCGTGCAAGAGTAGCCGTGAGGAGATCCTCCTCCGACCTCCACTCAATCATATAACCGGCTTTTAAAACAATTTCATGTTTCTTCATTACACATAACGTCTTAATTATTTACCTATTCGTAACTTTTGTCTAATAGCTTTAGTGATGGGCATTGTTTGAGTATCTATAGTTATGTGTCGTATTAAGCAACGGTTTTGACATTAATACCAATCGGTACTGATTCTTAACCTAACTAGTGTTTCGTGCTACCGTGCTCATCAAATTATATTGTCTTTGAAAACTTAACAAACGTCCATAAATCACAGAAACGGAAAGAGACAAAATAATTTAGGTACTTTTATAGGAACACCCTGTCTTCCGAAATTACCTTTTATTGGAAAAATAATGCTTCACATTCATTATTTGTAATTAATAGCGATCACATGAAAATAGATACCGAATAGCAGAGTCGAGAGAAAATGTGTGGGTTATAATAAATGTGGCGAGTATAAGGGCCATTACACATGGTCTGCAACAATGTAGAGAAGGCAAGTGTAAGCCGCTCAATCTCGCGCAATCAATTATAGGATTAATCGACTAATCGACTACACACTTATCGATGTGCCGTTTAAATGGTGGTTTATTGCAATCGAGAATGACATCACGGTCACAGCGGGTTATCTTTTCAAAGAAATTGATATTTCAGCGGGGGCTCTATACGATAAGCCATAGACAACTTAGACCATATTAATAAACGTGTATTAAGAACAGTTTGCTATCAAATGGTTTGTCACTTTCTGACATACGTAATTTTCCGAAGAGCAAAAGAGACAAAACACAGTATAACAGTGTATTAGTTACACCGCGTTTATTAATAAGACTTATGTTTAAATAATTAAAATTATTGATAGAAGCTCTACTCGTATATATGTAAACTAGTACTACACGGTGTACCCGTTCCCGTGGGAATTTTGTTATATAGCAATCTACAACCTTCTTCTTGAATATGAGTGTAGAAACCCATAGCAAGATTTTTTTAATCTGACTCCAGAGATTAGCACGTTAAAACAAACAAACCATTAGCTCTATTTATTTATGGAAAGTGCTGGAATATAGAATAGTTAATGACTAGAATAGTTAATGACAAAAGATTTAATAATTACATAACAAATGGCATGTTAGAGATACAACTACGGCACAGATTCTTGTTAAGTAACCTAACACTGTTGAAAAGCCAGATTTTAATAAAATCAGCACTATCTTTACGTTCATACAGCTTTATTTATTTATTACGTTGTATCGTAAAATAGAGTTACTGCGTTGACATCTGGTATAAAAATAAAACCGTAAACAGTAGTCCAGGTTTCTTTTACAAGACATACATATTGGACTGATATAGAACCTACATGAATACATCGGCGTAATAAAGTGGTTGGAATTAAAATTTCCTTCTTTCTTCATAACTAACCTCATTTTTGTATGGATCTTGAAGGAATCTTTCCTAAAAAAGTTTATTAAATTTCAAAGCACAATAAATCGCTATAATTTTTTAAGATGGGTACAAATCAGATGTCTCAGAAAAAAGTTGAAAAGGATTGATAAAATAACAGCTTTTATTCAACTTTGATACGTCATAGGTACATACACTACATACGTTCACAAACCAAAAGGAGTTCAATTAGATCGATCTTTCATGGCATCATTAATAATTCCACCTCCATTCATATTTCAGTGCGGAACCCCCTCACTTTCTCGAGACGTTGGTCACTATTTATTGTTAAATTAAATTCTGTTGTTCTATTAAACGCCGACGTAACGCGCTCTTTAATAAGGCAGTATCGTTGAAACAGTAGCGTTGCGCTATGGACTCGATTTGTGTAACCGACATTAATTGACTTCATAATTTGCCGCGGCTCAGTTCCGATATGAATCACTCCAATTTAAAACAATGATTAGCTTAAACGAAACAAGAAATTAACTGTTACCACCGTTCCGGTAGAGAGTGAAATGAAAGCAAACTTTGACGTATTTTGTTTTAATTCGTTTGGAATTTTTGAGCAGTATTTTGTGTTATGTGAATCGGTTAGATGCCAAATGTATACCGCACTATATTTTAGCGCATGTATTTTTTGTTTTTAAGTTTTGTACATTGAAGTAGTTGGCGAAAATAATGTAGGTACCTACGCGTAAATTCTATTATCCTATTGACCTTGCCACTGTTGTAAACGATGCCTGAAGTGCCTAAGTTGTGTTTTCTTCATAGTATTAATTATCATGTCTTTACCATTAGCCTAGTCTTTATATCCCCCCCCCCCCTGGGCCGTCTGGCCTGCCTCTCCCCTCTTGCAACCGTGTGCACTTGGCGTGGAGCCAACACAAACACTAATTCGTTGACGTCGTTACATAATTGCCTTCGTTTTTGCCCTAACCGGCACTGGATGGCTCATCTCAAAATGTAGCATACAATATTAATATGTGTTTAATAGTAACAAGCCTTAATTTAATGTAATTCTTCGTAAACATAACTCACGTTTCTATTAGGAACATAGTCGTAATATTCTTTTTGAAAGTCCAACTCAAGCTGGAAATGTTCGATGCCAAACTAGAAAATACAGATAGAAACATAAAGTATACAGAGGTATGAGGTCCCAACTTATTCGTATTACCTACATTCTGCTGTAGGCACACTCTCGGAGCGCGGGCTCACGGCGGATCTAGAATACCTATACGTATCTTGTACTAAAATAAGCAGAGATCCCAGTTATTATTATAGATGAAGCATGCGAAGGGTACGAGCGCTGTCGAGACGCCGCAACTCGGGCTAAGCCAGAAAGAGGTATTAATTTTCGCAAGCTACCGCCTTCTAATTATTACGAACAACTTTCGGTAACTAAGCTCGTGTTACATACAGCCGTTAGTCTTTATTTCAGGTGTAACTTTATTTAAACCGGTCCTTGCGCCTCAGCAGTTTGGCACAAAGTGCTCCATTCGATAAATTAGATAAAGTTGTATGTAACTAACAACTTCGACGGTATGTTTTCATTAGCGTGCTCGTCTATACGGTGGCCAAATATATGGAATGCTACTTTCTAATTCTGTTATTTTCGAAGTTGAACACCAATCATAACATTAGATAAATGGCTTCGAATAAAGCTATATTTAACGCACTTATCAAGTAAAGCCTTACTAAAAGTAGCAATCAATGTGTTGCAGTGAGCACAGTCACATCTCGATGTGAAACCTTGCAAAGTATTCCACTAAGGGCGAGGCGTGGTAATTTACGTGGAACTAAACGAACGTTGCATATAGTAATGTATGCAGCATATTAATGAAACAGGAGCGTGCGGACGCGTCGACGCAGCGTGCGCACGCTTCAACCACGACTATCTACTACACGCCTCTTTTTCGCTAAACTTTCCTTGAACTTCCTGAAACGTTCGCCGCCGTCACTGGCACCAACTACTGGGAAAAAGCCCAAGATGTGAATACTCAAGTGAGTAATTAGTGTAAATACTGCAAATAGTTAATAAGTTACTACTTATATCACAGCAAAACATTGAATAAACTGCGCCAGTTAAGAACCTTGGCTAGCTTAGATACAAACTACAGAATATTGAATTGAACGTCTGCACATACGTACACAATACAAGACATCTCTCTATCAAGAAATAGTCTCATAATAATGAGTGCGGTCGGGACGAAAACCCAAACATAACATAAAATAAAGCAATCTATTTGTCAGGTTGTACGAGTAAGTGTCTGGTGGCCGGATAGACTATTACTTATGGAGCATTGGCGTCCCATCGAGGAAAGGGCTATGGGGTGAAGGGACATTGGCCAAATGCCTGCGGACCGTCAATTTCTCTGTGGTTATGAGCACAGCGTTACCGGAAATACGAATGTCTCCATACACCATACACAACACGCAAAGTATCGCTCGCGTTGTGTCGTTACGTAACAACGCGTTCTATTTAGGTTATCTCTCAACCAATCACAGTGTAATTGTAGAGCAGCACTCGATCTCAGTAAACATCTGCTTAGCCTACTACCTTTTAATACGTTATAATGAATAGGTACCTACTCAAATACGGAAAACCCAGTAGCTTTCTACATAATGTTTTGTAGTATCTATGTGGAACGTTAAAACAT
Source organism: Cyclophora punctaria (assembly GCA_951394245.1). Lineage (NCBI taxonomy): Eukaryota > Metazoa > Arthropoda > Insecta > Lepidoptera > Geometridae > Cyclophora > Cyclophora punctaria. The sequence goes on from OX596171.1 coordinate 6,369,540, forward strand.
TCTGCATGTATGAATCGGATAGAGTTTAAATCAAATAATGTGCATCAACTACGCCAGTTTTGCAGTGAAATATTTGAGAAATCACATTTATAGTAAAGTAAGTGCGCTCGCGGTGCCGCGGCGCGCCCGGCCGGCGTGACCTACTTGCATTACGACCCATATTCACACTTTCGGGAATTTTAATATCACTTGTCGCCATTCATGCGCCCGATGACATTGTACTATCTCATATAACATCATCAACATTCCTTAAACAAAATGTTTTGGATTAATTTCTCATTACATCATAGCACAAATATGTCACGTCTGGAACCCCAAAGGTTAGGAAGAAGTAAAGAAAAACCCTATTCATTAATTAAATAAGTTTCAGGGGTTTTTAAAAAACTCTTGTGATGCAGTCAAGTTACGTCAACACATACACCTATATTTAATTATTAGATGAATTGTGCATAAATTATTGCAATAGTGTACCTTTCTGTAATGTACATCTATTTATCAATGTTATATAGGTAGGCATTGTTTCTGTTTCGTATCTGAAATTGAAAGAGAAAATGAGAAATGATAGTAAGTGTATCTAATTACCGCAGCGCAGATAGTAATGAAGGATCGCAAGAACTCTTGGCCCGAAAGACTTGAGCCCGTAATTCCACTGCCTATTGTTGTTCCCTTTGTCTCGCTCGCAGCACCACTCAGATCGGTACCTACCGCTCTACTAATATTTTGGGATTTCTTTTATCCGTGAATTCGTCATCTTCAGGTATCGGTTTCTTCCCAACTCTTTTGAGTAAAACCATTCTTTAACTTTTATAGGTCACCAAATGGACATGACGGCTTGACCTCGCCGACGGGTAATGACCAAGAAAATTGCACGTTTCCTAGATTTCAGATAGAGACGGTAAAGCTTTCAGTGTCACTTACACAATAATACATGTTGTTGTAGCCATAATATTATATTCTGTTTACATTCCGAACGAATGTGTGTTACATGAATATTAGGCAAATGTAATATTGGAGTTGATTAGTAGGTGCTGAGGTACCTACATATAAAGCCGAAAGTGGTAAAAGTGGATGAAATCATTGCGGGGCAGGATCGTTGGTGCGGCGTGCGCATGCGCGGGGCGCACGCTTGCGCACCGACACTTAACCTCAATCCGAGGCGTGTTTTTGAATGAAACTTCATCGGTGCCGGCCCCGACCTCACTACCATACTTTGCTTTTAGCCGGTTCCCACTTCTCATACGACTTATCTCACCCATTGTGGATTACCTTCCAATTTATTATTAATTCATGGCAACCTAACTATTCCATCGATTCGTTGTTTGTTTGTCGACACGTTAACTACTTCTGACAGTTCCTCATTCCATTACCACCTTCATAGATATGTTTTGTTTTTACCTCCCTACCGCTATACGTAGTACGTATGTATTTCTGCACCCGGTACGGTTTCGGAACAACTTGATGTTAGCATTCACAAAGGAAATATTAAAACCGTTTAAGTGCTCTGTTGGTCAAACAACGAATTTTAATTACTTTGTTCTCGCGGAAATCCACCCTTTTGACAACGGTTTAATTACAAGACATATTTATTAGAACAACATTATTTATATATTAATGCTGGTTGCAAAAATAACAGAAGTGTGTTTACAGGTTATTAAGTCATTCTCCGATTGAATAAACAGCTGATAGTTTACGTTTTACACTACACATTGTTTTGCATTCAGTAAATTCCTGGAAATACTATCACTTTTAGTATCGAGATAAATCGAGTAATATGAAACTCGTTCATAGAATTCACTATCGTTTATTTACTACGTTTATTCATTTTACAAACGCGCCGGCGGACAGCTGCAATTCATGGAAATTCTGATATAATTCCAAGAATTCAGGCTGTGATTGAAAACACTGGTAGTAACCCTTTTGTATTTTATTTTTAAACTTTTCCCGTTTGTTATGGTACTCATCGTGAGTACTTTTAAGTTTATTTCCAAAAGCAAAAAATACGTTGTACGTTTATTAACTAACTACATTGTTCTAATCAAAAATTAGCGTTACTACCTACTTATTACTATTCGTGTTGCACTTCCATTTTGATTAAGTTACCTTAGTTTTCTAACAAAATTGTTGTACAAAATATACAGCCTAACCTTGACAACAGACACATAATTTAATTAACAACATAGTACATATTCCTGAGAGGGGTAGTTTATAAAAGACAAATCCTAAACAAGGAGGTAGCAGAAGCACAATAATGTGATGCAATTATCTTAGAGAACGTTTAGGTAGACAATGAATTGTCGCAAACAATGGAATGCGACGCACTCGCCGCCTCCGTGATTACAGGGGTCGGCTCTCGCTAATACATCTTCTCATTAAATTAATCCTTGGATCACACCTGCTATTTCGCACGCCGATGAACACAAATAAAAAAATACTTAATGGGTTTAATTAATATCTGACTCCAACGGTTCACCTCATATGAATATTCAATTCATCTCCATTTCTGCATTTATCGGAGTATCCAATCAATCGCATTTTACAATGAGTAAGTGTTATAGGAATAATGAATACTTTCCCATTTAAAATACAGGTTGCTTGTTTTTTAATCTTTTGCCAAATTTGCATGAAGTACCTAATTTAATATTTATACAATTTCAAACGGAAGGCGTTCTCAATTCGTATGTAATAATTACGTTCGCGCAGACTCCGGCAAATGTGCGCTAATTTGAATGCTTATTTTTTATTCGAGGGGATGTTCTTACTATCCAAGTGTTTGCGAATGAATTCATAATATTAAGTGCAACTTGAATCGGCTTGTTGTGCGAACTGAAATTTTAACCCAATTAACATGTTGAACTCATTTCCAAGTTATCTTTACCTCTGTAGAAATTACTGTTTAGGCTAGTATCATTGGATTTTATCACCCGAAAATGTTTTTCAGCACTTGCTAAGAAGGTTCTACTATTTATAAAATGATGTTCAGAGCAATAACAGTACGGATTCTCGGAATACTTTTTATAATTGGTTCTCAGGTTTCACTAATGTTACAAAGAAGGAATATAAAGTCTGTGAGTGAAGTTTGAAGGTACCTTTCAAACGATTCATCCGGGCATAGACTATATTTTATTGAGAATTATTGATACGATTCAATTTTCTTATGATATAACTCGGTTAACTATACAAAAAGCAGGCAGTTAGTGTAATATTATTTTGGAATTTCAAGAATGTTAGCTTAATTCACCTGCTGCAGGTAGCATTACGTCAAATAACAATGATGTAATATGGAGAATATAGCGCCGTGGATTTAAGACAGCCAGATGTGATATGATACATCCCATTAAGCTCTTCTTCTGTGAGATGTGAGCAAAATTATGTCACATGAAGTATGAGAAACGACTCCAATGTCGGTCGTATGTAGGGCTGTTTCCCTGGTTGAACTTATTGTCATCATGGACTAGGTAAGGGTTTGCGTTGTGTTAGCTTGAGTTTATAACCTAATCCACTAATTTCCACTGAACAATCTGAACATAGGTACTGTGATGAGTCCTATATTTAAAGCCTTATCTTTAAATATGGGTCTAATTACTTCCTTAAGGAAATTGTGAGAAAAGTGTACATTAGGAGACGTTAATTAAATGATATCACTATTCATATGATTACACGCATAAACGGAAATAAATTACAAATGGAAATACGTCACCTATGCATTGAGTTAAAATACTACTACACCTTTGTTAATATAAATCGTAGCTTACATTGTTATTGTTTATCAAGCTCTATCACGTGGTATTGATTAAAAGCAACGATGGAACATCGCAAAAGTGTGAGATTGAGTTGAAACAAATGCTTTGTCAATTAATTCATAGCATAGTTAGCAATATATTTAAACTGTACAGTATGCCAAACAGTTGAAAGCGTTCAGATGTTTCAATTAGGAAGCACGTAACGTGCTCCACAATACATGTCAATCATTGTAACACAGCGTGTCTACAATAGTGCCAATCCTCACGGTACTAAATTAAGCTTGATTGAGCTTCAGGAAATCCATTTGATGTATTCATGTTTTTGTTATTAGACCGTTAAATGACAACGATATAGAGAGAAAAATAAAACCTTTAGTCGATGCTTTTGCTCACCCAAATAAGTACTCGGATACAGTTAAAAACGACTATTATTGAAAAACCATAAAACGAATAAAATTATAGCATGATCTGCTAGCTCTGCAATTTCCTGCAGACGATATAAGCTCGACTTGAATGTTTATTTTATTGAGCACTATTTAATAATTCATTTTTATTATTACCTATATATTAAGGAATATCTCATTATAATTAGACTAATAACCATAATATAAACCAGGAATATTTCTTGCGAGTGATATCGCCGAATATAAGGCTATTACTGCTTTGGGAGTATGCCAAAATGCTCGTGGTTATGATTGAGGCTAATGTGTTGAAGATAGCATCCTATTTGGTACATGCACATGCACATCGTAATTCCAGTGAATTTGGCATCTTCCTGCCTCTTGCCAGAGATAACATAACCTGCGTGAGGTGGGAAATTTCTAAAGCACGTTTTGATTCGACGTTTATAGCTCTCCAGGGAACCCTCACGGAGGAGCGAGCAGGGTCCGTCTCCTCGGCAGTCCTCTCGCGTGATCCACTCTCACTACACTACGGTAAGAAACGTGTCTCATCCAACCGGATCGATACACGCATATAATACAGTCGTATAACGAGCGCTACCTAACCCATTTTCGTCAAATGACTTTTGAAATTTTCACCACTAATGATGTGGATTTGTATTCATCTTCGAGCTTGTTATTCCAATCCTTTTCACGTTGCATTGAGTTATCACTTATTAACGAGATACTGGTTTTTAAGCCGAGCACTTCTTACATGTTTAGGTATGTTATGCAGTTAGTTCTACATATATATATCACTACTTCTGAATGGAGAGGGATGTCGCACTGCACGCTGGCGTGGTGATACCTGGTCTGGCGGCGGTGTGTGTGTATGTGAGATGTGGTGCACTCACCTGGCACTGGTCACAGGTGTGTACGGAATAGGGCTGGTCGCAGTCGTAGCGTGTGAGGATGTCGACGAAGTCACAGTGCACGCGCGCCACCATGGCGTCGAGCGCGAGGAGGTCGTGCAGCGTGGTCTCGCAGCGCTCCCCACCGGCCTGCACGTGGGCGCGCGCGCCGCGGTCCAGCGCGGAGGCGGGCGAGCGCTCGCAGCAGGCGCGCAGCCGCAGCTCGGCGAGCCGGCGGGCGCGCGCACCGGCCCCCAGCGCGCACAGCGCGGGCACGTCGCGCCCCCGCAGCACCGCACCCTCGCCCGCGCCGCCGCTGCCGCTGCACGGTGCGGCGCCGCACTCTCGCTCGCCGCCCGCGCCCTCCTCTTCCAGGTCGCACGCGCTCAGCCAGGGGTTGAGGCGCGCGAGCGGACTCACGGCCAGGCCCGCGGCCGCCATCAGCAGCAGCAGCAGCAGCGGCGGCGCTCGCATGGCGGGGGCGGCGCCGCTAGCGGGGGCCGGCCCGCCGGGCGCGCCGCTGCCTCATACCGCATCGCGCATGGCGACCTACTCTCGCGGCCAGGGCCGCGGGGCCGCCGCGCGGTGTGGGCGCGCCGCCATGTCGCTCTCTCGCCGCTCGACTGACTCCCCCCGGCGAACATCGATCGCCCCGCGCCCCGCGCCACTCAGTGCGCGCGCCACACAACCCTCTGCTGTCGTTATGTAACCCTGCGCGCGCAACACAACACAACCACTCGCCTGCCCTCTCGTGGCGGAAACACAATGCGCGCCGTTCTGAAACTTTCATGAAAACTTCTACTGAATTTTATCTTATGTATCGTTCACCACATAACACAGATGGCGCTTTTCATCAATATAAACCACATGATTTATGTTATACTCTTGTGGTCCATAGATACAATTTATTAACTACCGGCCTTAACTACAAGTAACAATAACCCTCTTTCCCTAGATACTAGGGACGTGGGTAAGTTTTTATTAATTTTCATTCGAGGGTTAAAATGTTCTACCTCTTAATTTTCCTGCTTTGAGACAAGAAACCCTCCTTTTCTCAGAATACTGCTTGAATAGAATTAAGAGTCTATAGAAGGCGCATTTAACTTACGTAGAGTTATAACTGTATGGAATTCGCGTTTATTTTAGTTATTTGAAGACGTGCTTATTATTTTACCCACTCCGCTTCTACAGAGTTGTAACTCTATCTATAGAAATCTAGAAATGAAGCTATAATACAGTTAACATTAACAACTAACCATCAAGTCCTTGTATTTAACGTTTACCTAATCGAGAATTCATGTTCTTAGATCGTGGGCTGTGTTGTGAATATTATTCACCATAAAAATGGCCTTTCAAATATGTATTCAGAAATTACGCCATTTAAAATTCATTATCACATTAGAACTTAAATATTTCTAAATACATAGGGAATCTAATTACTTATGTATGTGCATAATTTAAATGCAGTCTTTGTCTTAGTGCTCAGTGCTTCTTGTGTGGTCTTAAAAACATCGTGTAATAACTTAGAGTCCATATACGTTATACAATTCAATTGGCGCTCACAATACTTTGGGAGCATACAATAGCTTATCTGCCTCGCCGGTGTTGACGCCTGCCAAGTATATTATATTTCAAAATTCTGTAGTAGGATAGGTTCGAAAAGAACGGTAATTCCCGTGATTTAAAAAAGCAATAGCAATAAAATACCGATCGTTGTATAAAACCTAAGTAAACAAGTTAGGATGACGTCGCAAATAGGCTGTCTCTTTCCCTCACTGAGTGGCCGAGGCCATCTCCTTCCCTCGCGCGTGACGTAAGGCGCCCGCGCACGCCTCGGGTGCATTCACTCCCGGAGTAAACATCGAAACATTTGAACGTAGATCGGACCGAATCATAAAACTCGATATCGTCAACCCAGTCAATTGATTAAATTAAAAAATAATAATAATAAAACCAGTCAGTGTTTAGGTGTTTTCTAATCCACGTAAATCAGCGAGTGATTAAGAAATCGTGCCGAAGGTTGAATTTCAACACACAATGGACGCAACCAGTGAGTAAACAGGTTTTCAAAATTGTTTTATACGTCATGCAGCGCGTATGAGGTCAACATTCAGGAACAGTACTGAGTAACGAGTTCGTAATTGTTTTTAAAACCCATTCTATGGTTTCGTAAAAATAATTTAGTCTTTCAAGTGAGAGGGTCTTCACTCCCGTCGGTCTTATTTGTGCAACCCGCGGTCACGCTACAACTAACAAATAACTAAGGTCTGTTCAACAAAACTTCTTCTAAACTTCTTCGTTTGAATTCAATACTTTATTTACTTAATTTTTTTTCTGATCAGTTTGTTTATAAAAATTCCATAATATCAAACTTGCCACATTGAATTAATTGACCTGACATGTATACATAATAATATATTTACATTATGTATTTATGTCAATTTATTTTATAAGCAACATGTGTTGTTATTTAGTGGATAACTGATATAAGGTTGTAAATTAATTAATTAGGTACCTATCCTTTAATTTTATATGTTAGAAATTTTATAAAAGCGTTAAATATTAGACACCAGTCCTTTTAACATTAGTCTTGCGTAGGTACCTAGTTCTTCTAGGTATTCATTTTATAGCCACGTCTTTTTATTAAAACCTTTGGGTTTATACGATTATCTAGGTAGGTACCTAACCTAGATAATTATAAAACAATGCAAAACCTTATAAAAGAAAAATAAAAAATATTTCTCAGCATTCATACCTAGTTAAGTATTTTATTTATTTATCGTAATTTGTGCAGGTGGTTAATAGTCACGCATAGGATTGCCATATTTATCAATATTGTGGTATTATTAAAAGCAATAATTAATTCAAATTATAACATTTTTAACGTCGGAAAAGGTTTTATAGCCAAAAGCAAAATACTGGTAGCACCTTACGGTCTAAATATAACCTAGTAGTCGCGCCCCGCGGTGTTACCCGCGTTGCGCCCATTCCGGCGGGAATTTCGGGATAAAATGAATTCCATGTGTTATTCTGATTTATAACTGTAAAGTTTCATTCAAATCCGTTCCGGTTTTGAGTGAAAGAGCTACAAACATACACATAAGTACATACATCTTCACAAACATTCGCATTTGTAATATAGGTATGTATGATAGGATTTGATTATTAGGATTCGTTTATGTCATACAGACGACAACACTCGTTCGTAGAATGTACCTAAGTTATAAGTTCTCGTACATTCTACGAACGAATGAAATAAGTATAGGGTCATTTCGCCGGTTTCGCGACCACCTTTAGTAGGCGACCATTTGACGGGCTAATGCCCGTTTTCACCGACATCCCCTAAACCACCACATAAGTATGGGACCCCTTACTTAAAAGGTCCTCTAAACCAGCCCCCAAGTTAAATTTCGTTTCACCATCATTCCTATCACCTAACTAGGGGACACATAATTATGTGACGTTTATTTTTCGATATTAGTGACGTGTTAGTGACTGATGCACGACTGATGCGTCTTTGAACTTGTCGATACTTTTAAACACTATAGTTTTTTATCAAATTCTCTAAAGTACATGCACATATTGATAAAGTTTATGATAAAGATTGTTTTAATAATAATAATTAATATTATTTCGTTCATATTTTTAATTAATTTAATATGTTCTAGCATATTTACTCTATACATGCATAACGAAACACGCATTTAATCTGTGGTCATTTGTATTTGACGGTTGAGTTGACACTTGGATTTACACCTACTTTGTTAGTTGTTTGTTGTGATCCTGTGTTGTGATCTATCTACGCTACGGTTGTGATCGTTTCTTCGTACTTTCATCAATACTTTATTCGTCAATCGTTACTATGGCAGAAAAAAGGAAGCGGAGGGAGTCAAAATTTCACTCACAGTGGACGAGAAAGATAAGTTGGTGAAATTGGTGTACGCGTTTAAGAACATAATTTTATATAAAAAGACAGACGGTACAACTAACCAAGCTAAGAACGAGGCTTGGTTAAACCTCTGTACCTCTGTACCCAATATAATTCAACGGGAAATATGTACAGGTTAGTTAAAATTTAAATAAAAACCAACATGCCTTATTTTAACTATACATCTATTTTTTTTATCTTAGGAGTAAAGATGCTCTCATGAGGAGAGGAGGACCATCAACTGCAAAAACAGACCCAATATTGGACCAAGTCTGCGATTTGATGGCTCGAGGTTGCAGTGGTACTTCTTGCTGATGTTTTAGACCACATACAGATACCACAAATGAACTAACTAGTGAAGAATAGGCTATAATTTTAGATGCTGAACCCATTACTGTAAGTACTGCCAGATATATTATTTACAAACTTAAATTATATTGCCCTAGGCAATTTAAGTACTGTACTATTGTAATAAATTGTGAAAGGACTTGTCTATCTTTTTGTTTTTTTGTTACTCTTTTCACTTAATATACTGCTGAAGTTAATCTTATCTTAACCAATGAGATAGCATATATCTAGAAATAGGGCAGGTTACTTATCTATCTTTCTAATATCTTTAAACAAGCAATGCTTGCTATATGTAATCTGAATCTCGGAAATGGCTCTAACGATTTTCATTAAATTTAGTTTGCAGGGGGATTCAGGGGAGGTAAATCAATCTAGCTAGGTTTAATTTAAAAAACCTTCAATAAAAACCAAGCAAAGCTCGGTCACCCAGGTTCTGTTAATTATTCCAGATAACGTCGCAATAACTTAATATAATAAAAGTATTCTGGTAAGTGTTTTAATATAATTTGTTTTCAGAACATGGCAATAAATGAAAACGTGATAGAAGACGAATGTGAGGTAACACCATCACGTTCAAAGATACCAACTCCTATATGGAAAAGGCGTAGGCCAATATTAAAAGAGCAAAACCATCTACTCAATCAAATAAAAGGTATGTTATCACATAAGAACATTTATTAAGTTATTGTTATGTAACAAGTTATCAAAATAATTTGTAATTTGTGATCGTCTAAATCCATATGTGTTCTGGGATGTAGTTGTGGTTGTGACATTCCTTATTATTTGTGCTGTCCTCTTGTCGTAGGATTTAAGTAAGGAGTCAACAGATGATTCTGAAAAGAAATAACATCTCTACTTTTTATAAGTTCATAATACTTATTACAATTTATTTACTTTACAGGTGGAAACTTCAATCTGAAGAATTTATTTGGTGTACCAAAGAATGACTAGAAAATCTAAGAGAAATTGTATTTTTAATAATAAATAAATTGATTATCTATGATAAATGGATTGTATTATTTATTATATATGTATAAATTGCTATTTTGATAAATAGCCGAGTCATGTGTTGAACCTGGCCAACGTGCCACAACATCTCTTATTAACAAATTGGCTGATGCTACCGTCTCAACACTTATAGACATATATCCCTTCCTGTTTCTGAATAGCTCTGCATCATCTCCACCTTAAAAAGTTCAAATAACAAGTTTAGTTTAACTAAAAATCGGAATTTTAAAACTAATATAGGTATAGTCTTGAAGTTTCACCTGGTGAATATATAATAAAATTAATTACCTATGCAAATGAAATGGGTACACACAAGTGTATCAGAAACATTGACGGCGTAGACTAAGGAAAAAAATATACTCACCTAATATTAGGGAATTCTAAAGCGTGTTCAATCTTTTCCAATAAATACAACACTGACGATTTACAAAACATAAATCTCCGAAAAAAGTCGGTTTCGTCAAAACTTTCGAAGTAATTTGGTCATTTTCGATATACGGCGATTATTTACGTCGAATATAGTAGAAACATTTTCTAAATTATCTAAAAATTCATATAAATCACTATCCATCTTCGTTGCTTAAAAGACAACGCACTTATGGGTCGGTTTATGTGCCCAGTTGTCGACCACCTAAATTTAGGGGACCTTTTAGCGTTTAGGTGACCCCTAACGGTTGGTGAAACGGAACCGCCCCCTAAACGGCCCCCTAAGCATGTTTAGGGGATCCCCTAAACTTAGGGGATGTTGGTGAAAACGGGCATAAGTTTCTTTAAATCAAGATAATAGTATTTGTAGAGGTAATGTAAATAAAAAATAAATTTTACGTAATTAATAAATAATTATGAAATAAGAATTTACACAGTTTGAAACAATTAGGATAACCCAGAGCCGAAAAAAAATTGCTCAATGCGCATCTTTATTCAGAGGAGTGTGGAAGTGTCGCGAGTTGAAAAAAAAATAACGCGGGGCCCGGGCGCGGCGCTCAAAGGTAAGTTTTTATTACTTATTTCATGTTTTAGACACAAGTTAGATGTTAAATTGTACAATCGATAAATTTTCGTCATTATTTAGTTGTAATTTGCTATTTTTAAACTTAATTGTAAGATAAAATCCAGTGGTCGGTAACCGAAATGCGTATTTATCAAAAACGTTAGATAGCGACCACATGGTCGCAAACCGACGAATGCAGCAGTATTTTGTTATAATTAATATGACCCTAATGCTTCATACAAGACTATTAACATTTTGGCTGCAGCATTCTATATGTTTCTCTTTATAGTCCTTTGGTAAACGACCACCAGTTTCTTTGAAAGAACTTTGTTTATTTTACGTACAAACATTAGGTGCTAGAGGTGGTCGCAAACCAAAATAATCGAAATAAGGTTATTGGTTTCCGGCCACCATAATTTAGTATGAGAGAAATAACGGCCGCAAACAGAAATAAGTATGAAAGGTCATTGAATATGCGACCACGAATAATTATTTGAATTTGTTTGGTTATTGAAATGTCCGTATAATAATTATTTTAAAACTTGTTAAGCTCACACGATTTGTTAACATATTTACATTTTACCGGGTCTTAATCGCGTATTATTTTTAATTATCTTACCCGCGGTAGATCATTGTAACATGATCGAAACGTCGGAGGTAAGAAAATGTGGTTGTACCGTAATCTGACGAAAACTAATTATACTATTTCTCTGTTTCAAACAATAGCTGGATGGAGCTCCCAAAAAGAAAAAGACTGTCCAGTAAAAGGAAGAGAGAAAATGAAGACATGAAAAATACTACACCAGATAATTACAAATGACTGAAGTTGATTATTTTTAATAATATATTAATGAAGAAATATATAATGATTATGAATAAAAATAACATTACACCAAATGATTACATATTTGTTATTATTAAAAAGCAATAAAAATATGTTTAAATTGATCATAAATGTTTGATTGGCCTAATATTTTTCATACTAAAATAGCGGTCGCAAACCAGTTCACTGGTGGTCATTAACTGATAAAAGTGGTCGTAAACCAACGATTTCGCTATATTTTCGGTTTTTCAGCTTTTTATAAAAAAATATATTTGTATGTGTTTTATTTTATATGTTTTATCCAAACTAGACTATGTTTAGGACGTATTTACGTTAACGTATACTATTTCGTGTGTAGACAACATTTTTTTTTACTGATCTGAAGTGGGCAACCCAGCTAACTGGTCGCTAACCGGCGAAATGACCCTACCTACCTACCTAACATATCTTTCACCGATGTGTAGTCATTGTTAAAACCTTCCTTACTTTCACTGACAATTCTATTTAAAACCTAACTGCCTGTAATGTTTACCTACTCTACGCAAGTTTACTCTTCGTTTGCGTGGAGTCATGGTTCCAATGAATGACCAAGCCACTAACAATCTCTTTATTTGTCAACACACCGTCGGTTATTTCCGACGTAATGTTTAATGCCGTATTAATAAGCGATGTTTATTTAATTTGTAGTTAGCATTATTAAGCTATGAAAAATTCATTTGTTTTTACTTATAACAAAGGAAATAGGTATAAAAAGTTGAAGAAGATAGCTGAGGTCATAGACAAATTGTAAGAAATCCATCGACAAGCCTCTAGATTCTATGGAATAGAAGAGCAAAATAGATTAACCAAATGATCCAAAATATAATCTTATGTTAGTATCCAGTAGAATCATTATTATGGCACTGTATTGAAAAGATAATTCCTTCCAAAGTAAAATATTATTGTACAAAATACTTCCGAGCATCAATAAACCACTGCTGAAGGTTCTTAATAACTGGTAAAGCATACTATTCCGGCCGTTAAAATCACTTTCGATTAGCGAAGCCTTGTAATTCACGCCCTGAAAATCATCAGTTGTTAAATATAATCTCAATATTGAATTTATGCTGTAATCTTGTATTCTCAATTACCTATGATTTACACAAGTCGTATCACTGATTGGCAGATACAATATAAATACAAATATTTATTGTACTAGCAGTTCCGCGATCCAGATGGGGGTGTGAACATTTTTGAAGATCACGCTTACGTTATTTTCTCATATTTAGTGGAGTCGCGCCCTTATATTTAGTTGGACCAAAAAGCTAAAAAATCTTCCACTTAAAAAAATGTGAATGTAGATTTCTCTTTAGGTAGGTATAATATCAGACAAATATTTTGCATAGTTACATGGAGAAACTGACGGGTGCATTTCCTTCAAAGAAGAGCAACGCGGTGCAGAAAAACGCATTAAATTATTGCACGTGAATTAGTTATAATGACTTATAAGTTATATATAATTATAGCTTACTAGTGAAGGAAGATGTTTGGTATGAAGTACATGGTGTAACTTGGAACAACCGGAAAAACGTGTCCTAATCAAATCATGATATAAACCAAAAGAGTTACCGAGCAACAAATGCGTCGTCAACTTTAGTCTACCTTGTGGCGGATGAAAAGGGACTAGGTATGTACTATAAGGAAGGACCCGTTCTCATTGTGGAGTTTATTTTGCGCGAGGTGTAATTGTGCATCTGCACTCGCCTGCCAAATCCAAGGTCCCGCGTCGAGAATAAAGAGCATATTTGTAAACTCAAACATGTCTCGAGTTTGAGATCACCGACGCGAGTAGACAAAGGAATTATAGGAATATTTCTCCCCATAATGACATCATCAGTTAAAGCGGCCCTGTGTGAAATAAAACATTTTAATGAAGTGATCATGAATGACCAAAATAAGTAAATCATTTATTGAGAAATAACAAGGCTAGTTAGACCCAAACTAAGCTCTAGGCTTTAAAATATTGATTGAATGAACAAAAATGGTATATTTTTAAATATTAGAAATTTGTTGGTATTATTTTTATGTATTTTGACTTAACAAAAATAGATTATTTAAGTATTATGACTAATTTGGGTATGGGTGTACATGCGTTTAAAAACTTCAGTCCCCTTCAGCATAGTAAACATTCAAAATACCTACTTACCACAGGATTGGTTGGGACGAATTTGTAATCTGTCTGATATTGTCGGCTATCTTAACTTGTTGTATTTTGGATCCAGATAATCGGTCCCGCGGTAGGTTCCGTCGCCGCCGCCGCCACCGCCGGCGACGCTCGCAGCCCCCCGAGGGCCCCGCGCCCGAGGGTCCTTCCAGGACCCCCTCGCCTCCTCCGCGATCCTTCTCATTACCACGTATACTTCAATACGGTATGACAAGTCATATGCTTTGGTTACGGTCTTCGGGAGATCAACTTACTGTTTGGGGTCATCGCCTACTCTACCTACATTTACAAACACTCGGAATTTTTCCACATACCTACCTATACTTATATATTCTTTGGTTACGGTTCATAATATTTCGTCCTGGAGAAAAGTCACTATTGAATTAGGATTCTATTGCACACTATTTAAAAGGACATACCTACCTAGTACCCCTGTTGTTCGAGCATAGCGGATCCTCTACATTTGATTACTTCTTCACACAACTTGGGTAACGATACCCATCTTTTCCTTGGTCACTAAAGAATACAAAAGATTATTCAAGTCCATTCTGTTTTCTTCTTGATCTTGACATGACCACATTCCCCACCTGGATGTTGGTTCTCTATCTTTGCAGTGATATAATGTTATCTACATAAAAGTTTAGCAATGGTTATGGTTACTCTACATCTACTAGGAACAAAGAGAATTAAGTTTAAAATAACTGGTATTCAGGCTGGAAATTTATCTTCATCAGAAATAAAAAAATATTGCTGATTCGAATCATTGTGCAAACGTGGTTGTTATTAGTATCGCTCACCTTGCGGACTTGAACTAATTACAATTTGAGCGGTGAAGAAACCTGCTGATTAAAATATAACAAAAAACCTTAGATTAGTCGATACCTACATTTTAATACTATCACCAAGTACCTACCACACCCTTTAAAATGTAATATTTAAAATGTAACTCGCGACAAAAATATTTACCAAGAACTAATAGCAGGATATTACACACAATTTAATAAATACAATCAACATAATTATCTTGAAAAAGGGTTATCAACACTTGTGCAAACTGGTTATTCTTAATATGTTGTAGAATCTTGATGTTTTTTAAATAAATATTTTGACAGTATGGATTGATCAAAAGCCAGCGTCGACTAACTTCATATAACTAACAACATTAATCTCATCATACATACCTACATAGGTATCTTTTCTACATCTAAATTAGACGTATGCTACATTAAATAAATAATTATAGTTTTTATGTAAACTAGCTACATGATAACAAGCTAGGCCGGGTTGCTTCAGCTTACGTTAACGCATCAGTAAACGTTAACATTAAATGTCAGTCAAACAGAAGAAAATTAAAAATTGTGGCCGTTCTACTGGTAGCCCGAATAACTTTAACAGACTGTCATTAAAGTAATGAACCAACGTTTTGTATTCAACAGATATTTAGCAACAGCTTAAAAATGAGTGAACTTTTTCCGAACGTATTATACGAGAACCAACCGTTAGAAACTACCCCAGACTTGAAACAAAAGGCATTGAAAGAGCCACTACTTCAAACAGTAGAATTCCACGATTTAAACGACTAGTACAGTGATAATATTTACTTATCAGTATGTACCTAACTACATCGGATCTCGTACAAGGATGCTCCTTCATTATAATACTAATGTAGGTAAATAGAATCATCCAATCGCCTATTAACACGTCACTGAGATGCCTGTTACTAACGATACGCATTGAATCATTAAAAGTTGTACAAAATATTTATTATTGTCAGTTATGTGGAGTGGCGAATGATTCACCAACGAGTAACTACCTAATTTAGTAGTTTTCCTAAACTGTGGTATAATGTTTGTACCTACCGCACAACTTGTTGTCTGTTGTCTACCCCAACCTAATGAAGTTGAATTAATTAAATAATATGAAATAGGCACATTAAATTATCATTATCACTCATTTATTCCAAGACGCGAAATAGATAGAGCTAGTTTAGTACAATATCTTTACATTACCTCGAACAGGTAGATTTAAAACTACATGAAGTCGATTAAAAACAGGTTTAATTTAGCCTATCTCAAAATACAAAACAGGTTTTAGTCAGCTTGAATTTTCTTACATAGGTATAAAACTCTTTGTATTGTTTCAGTGGAGAATAAGATGGGCTTGCCACCTCCTTACGAGCAGACGTCGCCGAACCCGGTGCCTCCGCCGTCGTACTTCGGGGACAACCCGCCCCCGCCTCCAGGCATGATAGTTCCAAACGCCCCTCCCCGTACGACGGTGATCACTACCCCACAAGCTGGACCTTCCGCCGCCAGTAAACTGGGCCCTGGGCCTACGGGAACAACTTGTACGACATGCAACAAAACTATAGTCACAAGAGTGGACTTTGTTCCTAATAATAGGACGCATATAGTCTCCGCCGCACTTTGTGTTCTTGCCGGGTGAGTCTTTACGCATTTTATCAACTAACTATGGAATACAGTCGGGCCATGAAAATGTTGAGCTTATTTAGAACCTTGTCATGTTTAAAGTTGTATAACCCAAATATGTGCGTTATAAATGACAGCATATAAAGTGTTCAACATCTTCTTGGGCTGGCTTTACAAAGTGTCAAATGCCTTGATACTCATACCTAATTGAATCTACTTTCTTCGACTCTGAATGTGAAAGCTTCTTAGCTTATTTTCCTCTGGAATAACTATAAATAAAATTAATTAGAGACCAAATAAAACCGCTAACTCCATGCGTCGTTATCGTGAGTCGCATCTCAATCCGCAGTCCCTCACTAGAGATTGAATAGAGACTCATAAATAATCCTTCTCCAACACCAGTAGTTTCCAACCCTCAACTTTCAGCACAAAGACACAATAAAAATACAAGCTATGCGGCGAAATAATGGGACAATGAATATTGCAACAGAATTATATTTTGCACGTTCAGCTTAACTTGAATGAATTAGTTTTCGTTGAATATAAATCATGAAACACCGGTTTGGTAGTTTTGTATGAAATTTTATTACCTATTGTTTCTGGGCTTTTTGTTTATAGGTACAAATAAGTTTTTTCATGTTTTAATAAGTAACTGGGTGTACGATGGTCTTACCCATGTCTGATCTTTCCATTTAGAAATAGAATTAACTAGCAGCGCCCCGCGGTTTTACCCGCGTTGTGCCCGTTCCCGTGGGAATTTCGGGATAAAATGTAGCCTATAGCCTTCCTCGATAAAAAGAATATCTAACAGTGAAAGAATTATTCAAATCGGTTCAGTAGTTTCTGAGATTAGCGCGTTTAAACAAACAAACAAACAAACAAACAAACAAACAAACAAACAAACAAACAAACAAACAAACAAAACAAACTCTTCAGCTTTATAATATTAGTATAGATTTAATTGTCATCCCGCCCATATATTTCTCCATGATCCCGTTTACTATACTGTACCAATCAGCTCTATTTTCGATTATATTGATTTATTTATTATTACATTTTTAACTTCGTCTCATAAAGAGAGGCGTTATAAGTTTGAGGTGTGTCTGTGCTTATGTGTATTGCTGTCTGTGGTATAGAAATAGAAACCTCTTCACTGCGCTCAGAGTCTGAGGTGTCTTAGCAGACTTAGCTAGCTCCCAAACTCATAGCTCTATTTTGATTAAGATTTTTTCCTCAATAGTGCATGAGAATTTAAAGGAGATTAATCTTAATTTCATAATGTGTTGTCATCAACGTTTCTAAATTTTCCTTTTTATTATTTGAAGATGTTGCTGCGGCTGCTTCGTGCCTTACTGCATGAAGTCGTGTAAAACAGCGAACCACTACTGCCCCCAATGCAAGGCATTCGTCGGGTCCTACACGCCGTCGTGATTCAAATAAACACTGCTTATCGTTAACTAAGGGAATAGAAGGTAAAACATTAATAGTAAACATCGATAGTGCTGATTTTATGGCAAAAATATTTTATTATTCACCTGTTATAAATCCACGGTCCGTAATTTTTTTAATGTATTTTTATACCATATCTAAATCGAATGTCTTTATAATTAACTTTATCTACACTAATGTTGTAACATTCTACTTATGTTTCCAATACTTGACTTACAATTACTACTGTTATAGCGCAGACAACTAAAACACTCAATTTAAGCAATTGCACATGATGTTATAATATCCACATCGATATCGTAAAATCTCATTATAACATCGCGCCCTGCGCGGCGCGCGCCCTGCGGCCCTGCGCGCGCAGCTGCGCTCTCATTGGTTAGATTTTAATGGCGCCAAGTTCACTGTGACAATACACGTACGCGTGAATTTAATGTTTCGCAATGTGTTTTGTTTTTTAAATTTTGTTTGATTAATTGCATTAGTGAAGATAAAGTAGTGTATGCAACTGCATATAACACGGGTATTAAAACACTCGTTACTATTATGAAACTCGCTGCGCTCGTTTCATAAACTCACACTCGTGTTTTAATACCCTTCTTTATATTATTTTATTTTTTTAATTTTATTTTATATGACAGTTGCATAAACTACTATTATATAATCATATCATGTTTACGTATATAGATACATACCTACCTGAATCTGCTAAATTGATCTTATGCTGAAAGATATCGAATCTCTGTTATATTTTAAATACATATTTATTTACGATTTATAAATGAAAAACTATTTTTAATTTATATATATTTAAGTACATATTCCAATTCTGTAAATTGTATGGTGCCTACGAACGAACGTATGTACTTAGAATTAAGTAGTGAAATAAGTATAAGGTAAAAAGGACTTTTTCTTAATACTTACAAGTCCTATAGGTACTTATTAACGTAAGTAGCGTTACGTGTTGTAACGTGTACACTGTACCTATATCAATATTAAACGAATTTCTTCTTATAAAACACTGTGATAGTTACATTGGTTTTTACTATTTTAAAAATAAAATATGTATTAGTTTACAAATTATTTATTTTATTTCTTAACATAAATAATATAATCTTAACGTAACAAAACTCACTGCTAGACATGAATATTTATTATTTATAAATTACGCTTATATAATATTCATCTTCTTAAGCAAATTCAATAATACTTTACAAAATATAAGACTTCTCGTGTTGTTGTATTGTTCTTGTAACCAACAATAAGTATGAATTACACGTGATAACAATACGTAAGTACCTACTTCGTTTAATCAACCGATAAATCGTTTCAAAATACATTTATATTTATACGTAAATATAAGTTTTGCTATGATGTACTCAATCTCTCACTAGAAGTTTAGATAAGCGATGTAAACTCAATGATTTTGTTAAACGACGTGCAGCTACTTGGAAGGATGGTCAGTAGTGGCATTTCTAACTTAGCGCTCCGGAGGGCACGTTAAGTCGTCAATCCCGGTTGTCTTAATCGGAGTTCTTCAGGAGGCCACTAACCTACTCGAAATTACTTAATTGCTAGGATCAAGTTATTTTTTAAATACTAAGCAAATTTTTAATACTAAAATACTAAATACTGCAATGCAGGGCAAAGAAAGTCCTACGGTAACTGAAGCAAGTGAGGAGTTTTAGGCGTAATCCCCACTGTTAATAATTACTTATTACTACCTATGTTATTTTCACGGAAGTATTTACTTGTTTGGTTTACCTACTAATAACTAAAGCCTCTTATTGTCCCTATTTGTCTCTTTTAAATGATTCTCTTCTTAGTATAAACACCCAAATATCTGCCACAGTTCGGACAATAATGTTCCACATTCTTCCATCTTCTCGACACGTAGGGTAAGACACAGCAGCACATCCACCTAAGAACAAACATCATTGGTTATTTCCATTCCCTGTATATGTTACGGCTAATACCCGAAGTGCGGCTACACCTAGTTCTAACCGGCTAAAACTAAGTGTAGCCGCACTTCGGGTATTAGCCGTATGTCATTTTAATGAAAAGAGAGAGTTTAAACATGATATATTTTTTTTTTCATGTTTAAACTCTCTCTTTTCATTAAAATGACATATATATGCACCTAGTTCTAACCGGCTAAAACTAGGTGTAGCCGCACTTCGGGTATTAGCCGTAACATATACATAAAATAATAAAGTTTGGAGGTCAACACTTTTGGCTAATATGTGTACACACATTATACATGTACAAAATATTTATATACGAGTATAAGATCAAAATTCTAACACAAAGAACAAATGACAAACTATATAACCTTCTAACTTCCGTTTAACATTTTTGCTACACCTACGATGGTTATATTAATCAGTGGCCGTGACAATCATAATATAACTTTTAACTGTATTTCAAAATTATACAATTGATTAGGTTTTATTTAGTAAACGTTGATCCCAAATGAAGAGGAAATTAAGAAGTTATTTGTAGATAGATGGTTTAGTTAGAAGATATGATAACCTCGTATTGATTAGAGCTAGATTGGCATAGGAGATTTTTAGACCGGCTAAAGGTGGGTTATTTCAAACGGTGGGCTCTTGTAACATACTTTCGTTTAAAAGTTCACAGTTACGTTCACTGTAAAATGTCTGTTAAATACGAAGCGTTGTTGCATAACTTATATGACAGTCTTTTAACGTAATTCGAGCTGCAAGGCAAAAACCACGACTTAGCATTTTCTAACGTTGAGACTTTTGTTGGTGTACTGGTGCGTAAGCGTAAAGTGAAGCAGCCCTTAAGAAAAGGTACGTAGATTTAGAGTCTAGATCGTTTCGCAATTATTTAATAAACAACTATATAAGTAGGTATCTTAGGTTTAAACTACTGGTTTAAACTACTGGTTCATCTGACTGATTATAACGTTTGATTCTTACGTTCGCTTGTTTTACTGGTTCACACACACTATCTGTACCGATAACTGATAAACTGACATAATAAAACCGGCGTTGTTTTAGTTATCAGAGGAGGTTTGTTAATGATCGATGTTATGACGACAGAGACCATTTTTGTTTACATCTAATTTTTATATCAGTAGGTGCTACGTAGGTACTTATGTACCAGTCTAATACGCCATTTATATGATCTTTGTCCACTATATATACTATACCATAATGATCAGAATCGGTAGAGTAGGTATTCGTATTACGTAATCGTTACTAATTACATATAGTATTTTGTATTAAGTTGTAGTATTATCAAATAGAAGCATGGGAAAAGATCGCCGGTGATTTTTCGAACTCAACCTGACGCGACTGACCAAATAGGAAATGGCGAGACGAGTTCGAAAAATATTGAGGTTTCAAGTAAGCGTTGATCGGAGTAAATCAATAGGACGGAAATGGAAATACTTTCAACGATAGGACAGGAGATGAATCTATATAGTTTAACAAATAATATAAAAGTTACCAGAAGAGAATTCCTAACACCACCGCAACGATATGCGTGTACGTAGTGTTCCTATAGTTGGCTTGTGTCATGACGTCTTCCTGGCAATGTGGACACTTCATGCCGACCGGCTCCGAGCCAACCTGAAGCAGATCCATCTCCACGCAGACAGAGTTGTCTGTGCTCTGACCTATCTGGCGGTAGTCGTTTGTGTCCACTGGAAGATAAAGGTTAGTGTTACCTAATGATAACGTACTTTCAGTCACTTTCTTCATCTGTTTCCTGTACAGGTCGATCATCAATACGTCTTATATTTATTAAAAATACCAACTAAATTGAGATTAGCTTCCCCCTTTTGAAAGGTATTAATTTTTGGTAGGAATGAAGCAAAAAAGATCATTGCAGGTGTAGGCGATCGAACAAGTCTGGTGTACTAATATTAGGTCCCTGAGGGTCTCCATCTAGCCCTGCGGTACTCTTATACTTGGATTTGAACTACCCATTTGGGCGCGGAAATATATTAAAGGATTTCCAGGTCGACCATTTTTAACCAGGAGGAAAGTGAATGGACACTAGGTAAGCAGGTTACCTACTATGTACCTACTACTAGGTATGTATATGCAAATTGCAGCTCCTTACGTAATAAAGCGTTCCCACATAAATACACAATAATAACCGGCATGATAAGGCACCGGAATTTTAATTCACTTTATCTAAAAAATACCTACTATCTGTTCTAAAAATGACAAAAATAATAATACCTATAATAATAAAATCTACTAAAAATTATGAAACACACTCACTTGTATGGAGAGAGACACTCGTACTTTGTTGATAAAGTAAATAAAGGCAAAACACAGTAAATATATGAACAAGGTGTATAAACTTGTAATACTTATATTATTTATACTCAATGTCACTTATATGAACCTTTTCCAAGGCATCTAATGTAAAACCGATGATTAATTAAAGCATATAAATTTTACAAGATATTATTTATACATAAGTATTGTTTATTTAAAAACACACACAACTTCTTTATTATAACGGTGATAACAGCGCAGTGAGTAGTAATAGGTACCTATAAAGTTATCGATAGGACTTACTATTGGTTATCGAATGATAACATACTAGGTCATAACTCCAACAATATACCATCGTAAGAACTATCTATGTAGGTACCTACATTATTAACTAGTATGTGTGATATGGTAAAATAACAGGTAAGCCGTATGTAGGTATGAATCTATCTAAATGAGTGTGAGCTCGTAATAATAACAAGTACTTATACTTAGTACCTATGTATAAGTAGGTAGGTACCTAACTGAATGGTGACTAAAAAAATATGATAGAATATGGATATAATGGAAATTTTGAACTAGGTTATATAACTTGCTTAGGTATATAAAAGTCTGACTAAACATAAATAGCTAATATACGCGATTGCGCTTATATGGGAACATAGGGTCATTGTACACATTTATTTAAATTTCAACGGTCAACGGCCAATGGATTTTGAGTCATAGTCTTAGGCTATGTTCACATGTAACGCGCGTTAACGCGCGATCAAATTTGAAGAGAGTTCAGATGATGAGCGCTAATGCGCGTTGCGACTTGCGAGAGTACTCGTCAGTCTAGTCTTCCAAACATTAATATCAAAGCGCGAGTCAACGCGCGATTGTCTGCGTCTAGAAACTATTTCTCTGAGCGCCGCGTTGACGCTCGCTGACGCGCGTTAACGCGCGCGCATGTGAACGGTTGCTAGGTATATATTAGGATGTCTACGCGATTTGAAAACGCGCGTCACAATTCAGCCATCTGAACATAGCTCTCTTCAAATTTGATCGCGCGTTAACGCGCGTTACATATGAACATAGCCTTAGTCTTAGCTTGATTTTGTTTTGTTGCAGTCGGATAACCAGGACCAATGTCAAATAATTTGAATTGTCATATTTATTGTCAATCATCAATCAGTCACAGTCACATATGCCTGATCTGTCACGGTACGTCATCAGTCAGTTAATGTCACTGTCATGTGTCATTAATTCAAGCAAAGCAAGCAACAACTTCAACAAATTCAACAATCAACAACACAGTAAATGTTGTCGGTGTGTGTCAATAGAATATCAAGAAACTTGTAAATTTTAGTAAATAAGTAGGTTTACATGAAGGAATATAATTAAATGTATTTCAAGAACAGCAAAGAAATTATTTCCAAGTTATGTTAATGAAACATCGTTATAACTAAAATATGGATGTGGATTTACTTCGACCGGGCACTGTGCCCATATCTCCTGATACTATTCTATGGTTTGAGTTCTTGCTGGACCCACATCTTTTAAAGAATCATCTCTCTAAGAACAATCCAGGTAAGTTCGCCTATTTTCACGACTTCATGATTCCTTATTGACTACTTGAAAATCCTTGTAGATCTTGCTCACAACCTCTCAAATAGAATATGTTGCATCGTAATTAAGTTATTTTCATACTCTACTCATCTCCCTTAAACATAGATTGACAACTTTCTACTTATTAAAGAAATCTTTATCCTGCTTTACATACAACTCTTCTCAGAACCCTCAGCATGTGAGCTTATCGAAGAGTTCCTCTCAGTGGACACCAAGAACTGCAACTCGAAGCCCGCCAGTGAACGGGTGGTGGATGTGGATGCTCCCCCTACTCCACCGACCACCACACTTCCGGCTCCAGCTCAGTATACTAAGAAACAGCTTGCTTTGAAGATACTGGCGCTCAAAGTAGCAGCCTCATTGCATTGGAATCTAGGTATTTGATTTGTTACGTAGTTTTAGATTTTCTATAGGAAATATAAATATCTTATATTCCTCCTTATCATTCTGAGCAACTCAGTAGGCACAGAGCTCGTGCGCAATCTCTGCCTGCTGTAGTTGGTATTAACAAGCAGTAAGTTTATTGATGTCATCTTCTCCATCTACAATTTCATGAACATGTTTCAAAGCTAGTACCTAACTAAATTTTGAGGATTTTAAATGGCACTAAATAAAACTAGTATATTAATTTTTGTTACTTAATTTACAGATATTTTTGAAAGGAAACTAGCTCCCCCGTCTCAGCAGCAACTGATGCAAGATCTAGTGTACATGGCAACCGATACTGCTTTTGCTGCTCCACCACTGGTAACTAACGTTTTTATAGTTAATAACTATGTACGGACAGACTATTTACCCAATGAAAAGCATTAGATACACCACAGTATGCAGCTTGCTATGCGACATATGATATGATTGGTGGATACCAAACATAGCCTAGCTGTGACATAAAGCCTACCTTTACTTTATTCCATAGAATGTAACTTATTCATTATATAAACTCAATTCGCATTTTATATAAATTATATAGTCACCTAGTTAACAGAAAACTCATTTTTGTTTGCAGGAAGTCACACCAGAGTTGCTTCAACAGCCTCAAGTTCAGTTTGCATTAATTCTGTACCACAGATGGGTGCTCAGATTCCCTGTGAAATCTGCCCTATATTCAAAAAATAATAAAATGGCTTATGTGCACATGTAAGTAACATTTTACACATGTTTTTCAAGATATGCTAGTTTTAATCCTGCAGACCAAATTGTATAGAAAACTAAAAAATAATGCCATCATATTGTAAGAAACCAATTTAAGTGAACACTACTCATTTTCAATTGAAACTACTTTTACGGATACACTTCTACCTCAGGAACCATGATCACAGAAGTTGATCTTCTGTGACCACGGTTTTGAAACGTCAGATAAAATTTTTAAATAAAAGCGAAGTGTACCCATAAACGTAGTTTCAGTTCATAATGTTATGGAACTGAACTAAATAAAGTAGGAGTAGGAGTCATTTTCATACAAAGGTCCATAGGCCTTGGAAACCCTGATATAGTAATTTAAATTATTTCATCCCCAGGCCAGGAATTCAAGGTGACACAACATACACTCCATTGAATCAAAACTTTGAGAAAATATTGAGAATGTGTGAAGCATCTCGAACTCACAGCATTAAGTTCTTAGAAGAAATGTTGTGCCTTTATGAACCAGCCAGTGCTGACCGAAGCGAAACAAAGAAGATAAAGGTCCCAGTAATGGAAGCATTTGTTCATCTAACAGAAGACTCCGACAATATGGCACATAATTGGAATGCTGGTGATACTATCATCACTCAGTATGAACTCGCCATGCAAATACACTTTGATCTGTGCTACAACTACTTCTTCTATGGCCAACATGATCAAGCTAAGAAACACATTCTCGGTTGTAGAGAAAATTCAAATATGCTGGAAAGAGAAATCGCTATCTATGGTTATGGGTCAAGTGGAAAGAACATGCCTTGGGGGGAATTCTATTACGCAAGCATGGCGAGAGATGATATTCTAGGGTACATTAGAGCTTTGAATTTAGGCTTTGAACTACTGAATGAGGAACCATCACTGCTTCAGAAACTGCAAGAATCAGTTGCTAATCATTACACAGGCATAATAGCAGTGCTTCAAGCTGATAATTTAGCGAGAGAGATTTCAATGATTCATAGACAAGTTGCAGAGTTGGACATACAAGGATCAGCGTCTAGCGGGACCTTCACTGTCGCTAGAGATTTACTAAACAGAGTGTCGGCTTTGAATGCAGTCAGATATGCCTTAGAAGGGGGTATCCCGTCAACTCTACCAGATTTCCTCAATAAATTTAAAACTGTCGGGATAAAGTTCTTCGATCTCCTTTTTTGGGCTTTAGCACCAGTTCTGACATCGGATCTATCTGAACCTGATTGGGACAACTTAAGGATGTTCTTTTTACATCTAGCGACATCGCAATGCCGACTACCTATCGAAAGAATCGACGAATATCTGAAGAAACATGTTGGTGATAACTATGTCAGCATCAGAAAGAAATTGGTAACTGATGAACAATTAGAAATTATAATGAATGATCCGATTAACGTTGACGACGAAAACATGGAGTTACCTCGAGAGCTGCTCACCGATGACTGGGACTTACCCGACTTCGATTGCAAGACGGTGCCAGAATTAGAGATGGGAAAACTAAAGAAGAAACTCGTTGACGCATCGACGGCTGATAACGTTAGGATGTGTTTGATTAAGCTGGCTAAAATGGCGCCTGCTTCGCCGTTATGGAAGATGAGTCCTTCTTGGAAACCCGCTGGCGGGTTGGGGAATGCCTTAGTGTCATTACCGAGAGGATTTCTTCAAGATTTCGGTTATGTAGTGTCAGGGGCGGCGAGAGCTCGCGCCGAAGCGGGATGTTCGCGAGCTGCGTTGTCTCTCCTCTCAGTATTAGAAAGCGAAGTGAGAAACCAACTTGACACGGACAACGATCCTACGCTCTACCGGTTATGTAAAATATTGTCATGGGAAGTGTTGCTACTGCAAGTTAACGTGATGTTGAGCGAGTGGCCCCATCACAGACTGAACTTGAAAGTGTTGGCTAATAAGTGTAAAGCTTGTATTGCTGCTGTTAACTCTAATGATGGAATCGTGCCTAGGGTTCAGGTATGTATTCATTACCAATATTGTATTTTAAGATGCATTTGTTTTTGTCACGCTAGAACGGGTACGTAAATTTGGATGAAAGAACATTACAGTCACTTTTACAAATGTAAAGTATTAGAGTACCATTTTGGACGCCCGCCGCTTGTCAGTACATACCTAATTACTCGTTAGGTTACTCCAAAACGGTTCTTATCAACATTTATACCTATCATTCCGGCGTTATCATAGCAAGTTTTTCCACCGCGCAGGTAATCGAAGCGTGTTGGTGGTGTATCCTGAACTCGTGCGAGTGGGAGGGCGCGGGCGGCGGCGCGGGCGCGGGCGAGCTGGCGGCCGCGCTGTGCGCCGCCTGCTACGAGCTGCAGCGGGGCAAGGCGGCCCGCAAGTTCCCCAGGCCTTTGTGGGACTTTGGTAACTAATCATCAAGAGAATGTGCAATTATTTTTCAGTTGGTATATACATCAAGTAGCGATTGAAAATAAATTGAAGCTAGTCAATAAAGTATTTTTAAAAAGAAATAAAAAGCAAGCTAATTTTGCGACATTTGGGAAGAATTCATATTCCAAAATTCAGATTTAAATTGTTTAGATACATTTTGATGTGGTCGACACTACATTATACATAGAAAGAAGGAAGCAAGTGCCAATTCTTATATAAATCGAACTCCACGTACTAAGTAGATATCGATTTCTATGTATCTCTTTTCCACAGCTCTAACAGTGTTCAGCAACCCTCCAGTGATGCCTACGAAGCGGAACGCAGGCGGCATGCCTCACAGAGACAACAACATGCACACAGAAGCGAGGAACAACTTCAACGCGTTCTTAAACACCATACGGGAGCCGATTGCCGTCAGCGTTATGTTCTCACTGCTCGCTCGAATACACAACCTACTCATCGACGATGCCTCGTTAGAACTTGTGGTGGAGTATACAAGTCTCTGGCCGTCGAACATAACTAATGTTAATAATTATAATGTCAAATACGTTCTTGAATCGCTCACTGATTTGCTTGAGAGGAGCCTGAAGCTGTATCCTTATAATACGTCTTGGTGAGATATGTTTTGTTTTCTTTCACTAATACTTACAATCTAGTCTAGAACTAAGTTTTTATCCTAAGTAAAGCCATAGAGCTTCCTTTAGCGAAATTAGTTACATACGCCCTCTATCATTTAGGTAAACATCTAGTCTCACGAAGTTTCTTTCGTACCTCTAAAGTCTAAAGTGGTATGACCTTTAGCATATTATATCCAACGCTCCGTTCGGCCAGTGTGCCGTATCTCTATCCGTTTGTTGTGTTCCCCAGGCTGCGGCTGTACGGCGACGTGGAGTCGACGGCGGGGCGGTGGGGCGCGGCGCTGCGGCGCTACCTGTGCGCGCTGGAGGCGGGCTCCACGCACTACACGCTGCGCGCGCGCGACGAGCCCGCGCTGGCCCGCCGCGCCGCGCGCGCCGCGCTCGCGCTCGCCGCGCCCACGCAGGCCGCCGCGCTGGGCCAGCTGCCCGACGACCCCGACTACAACACGGCCTTCAAGTGTCTGGCGGAGAAGGTAACCACACACTTACATCACTACCCTACACTGTATTTTACAGTTCCCACCCATACTAGAAATCCGACATCGTAACCCAACAACATATCGTTACAGACGGGCAACGCCTCCGACGCGATGGATGCGTACTACGGCTGCCTGTGGGACGGCACGCTGCTGGAGGTGGCGGTGGCGATGCACGCGCGGCGCGGCGAGGGCGGGCGGCGCGCGCGCGCGGTCAAGGCGGCCGGCGCGCTCGAGCTCAACGCCAACAACAGCGAGGACATCCAGCGGGAGGCGGCCGCCACGCGCCGCGCCAGGCTGCTCCGAGCGCTTACTAATCAGTACGTCGCTTGATATAGCTTATAGTGCTTGAACACAAAAGACAGTTTTCAAATTTATTTCAAGGCCAGCTCTACAATGGAACTGCTACGGATCAAGCTACGGATAGACATTTTGACAGTGAGAGACAAAATGAGATGTGTATTATCAAAATCAATATGGAATTTACGGCCATGATTGGACACGATCATGTCTATGTCTGAATTGTCATCGTAAAAATGTAAGTAAAAGATATCACTCGTATTACAATAATTATGTAATGTACAGTTTTGTATAAGTTTCTAATTAAATAAATGATAAGTACTTAAATTGATTGACTTTTATTAAAATTAGTTATTTACACTCTCCAAGATACATCTGCTAATATTTATAATGGATTCATTTACATTACAACTTATCTAAAGTACGTGCCCAGATACCTCTGGCAGTTAGGACAGTAATGATCAGAATTTTTGGCAGATTCAGCTCCGTACGGAATGCAGCACATGCAACTGAAACAAACATTTTTAACTTTACACTTTAACTTAAAATCGATCTCATAGAATTCATAAAATAAAACGGCAAGTTCGATAGTATACCTCCATTCTTAGAAACGTCTTTCATTATATCATCTATCGCTTTATTTCCACAAAAAATACTTTTACCATGTTTTTACCCATATTGATCATTTCATAGTTCATAGTAAGGTTATGCGTGAGCTCCGAATGTACACAACTTCAGCATTTAATATTGTCTGCCGACCCATTTCACTTACTATTTCCTGGTCTAGTTTACTATAAATATCAATGAACAAAAATCCGTACTACGATTTTAACCTACTAGACATGCATCTTCAATACCGTACCATAGTAAACACCAGAGTGCCGCCGCGATGTGCGTGCGAGTGGTGACGGTGTACTTGACCGCAGTCCTGATGGACGCCAGGCAGTGGGGACACACTGTCACCGTGTTCTCAGGACCCAGGAGTAGCATCGACTGGGAAATACGGAACACACGCTTTATTAAGGACTGGATGTACAAAAATATGAACGTGTAAACTAAAAAGATAAGTATGTGACATTATGACGCGTTAGATGAGGTTATTACCTTGTTGTTAAACTACATTAGATGGGCCACCGCTTTCGGCTAAACCGGATCGGTTAACCAAATCGAGATTTTTACAGTCAGTAGATCGAATTCGACGTCCGCTTTCAACTGGATCAGTAAATCTTTTTACACTAGTCTAACATCGAGTACAGTTCGTTTGCGAGATCTAACCGAATACCCACTTACATTAGTCTATCCCTTTTTGAGTATTAAAGTACTTTTATTTTTTCATAATGCCAATACAAATAACTTGTTAAAATATCCACTTGTTAGACAAACCACGCAAGAGCAAAGTAGGTACTTACTGCGTAACCAGAGAAGGTTCAATCAAAAATAAGTAAGAAATCAAAAATATGTAAGAAATCAAGGGCGTACCCAGGTAGGGGCAGGGGGGGCAGCTGCCCCCCCCCCCCCCTAGAAGATTAAATAAATGTAATTTTTTTTGGCAAATAGAAATTAAAAACCTACTCTGCGCAAAATGAAGTGTTGGAAACAAAATATCTTTTCAGCCAGATTTGTTTTTTTCTATAGTTAAAGTCAATTTTCATGATTTTTTGTTTCAATATACCCGACCGACGATCTTTTCGAAACAGGTATAAGCAGCCCCCTGCCCCCTCCTAGCTGAAATCCTGGGTACGCCCTTGTAAGAAATCAAAAATAAGTAAGAAATCACTACCTGTACCTGAGTGATATGCGGAGGTCCTAGAACACTGGGTGCCGTGTGGTTGACGCTTGCATTGTTGTCCTTTGGCATCACCTAGAAGCAGACCAAACTTCTAACATAGATTATCCAACAATCGTTGTTTAATTCAAATTATTGTAGTCTTATCTTATCAAACATACTTGCGCTCTTGGGTACTGGGGATACAATGATTCTGTTTCTAATTCCATTCTGAAATACAATTGACAAAGATATTTAGGTATGTATCTCATGCATATTTACAAAATAACGTAAACCGTAGACTCGATAAGAATGCAAATTGCCCACGTTATAAAATGAAATGACTGAATACATAGCTGCAACAAATTCGTCTCAAGTTTATATATCTTAATATTTTAATGTTATACTCGCACCTAATATTTGATGACATTGGAAATTAACTAGATATCCTTCGCAATGATTATATTAAGTAAGGCTTATATAAGTATTATGTGATATTATTAAAATAGCTGTTAACTATACTAAGTATACTAATTTAATGAGCATAGTATTCAGTCATGTGTAATACTTATGATCGAAGTATGTATCAACAAAATTGTTCAAGTAACAGTAAGATGATCTCATACATACCTGGTAGGCGAGATGAATAAATCACGAAATAAGATTCACATCGGACTAAACCAACTCAATGTGCGATTAATACAGAATACAAACAGACACTGATGCGAACAAGGTAAACCGGTACTGTGATCGAAAATATTATAATCACATTTGAATAACATTAATAGATTATGTTCAGAGTTGCAGACTGAAGAGTAAAATTATGAATAGTGAGTAGTCTGACTTACTTTAACTAACGAACTTAAGAACTAGTTTATATAATGATTTATTTAAAGTAATGTATCACACTAGATTGATCACACAGTTCATTCTTACGCTGGTCGTTAAGTAGAGACGACTTGCTCGCTCCAAAAAATACTCCTACGACTCATAAAAGACGAATCCACGCGACCAAAACGAAAAACTTTATTTACTACTCAGCAACGGACTGTATCTCAGTGGCCTATGCTGTCATAAAACAAAACAACATCACTTTTAACAAAATAATAGCATGCTGTATTATATTATAATACTTAATATAAATGTCTTCCTTTTGGATGTCTCATGTTGAATTTACATTTCGATAACGTAATATTTTTAGTTTACGTTGAGGTAGTTTTTGAATATAACATGAATACGCGTTTTACTACATACGAGGGCGTATACAAGGGTCGATTACCACGTAGACCGCCATAACGGACACCATGTGTCTGACAGTATGATTTTACACGGGGCCGCATTATAAAATTAAAAATCTTCAAAATATCGTCGGTGGTTTTTATTTCAAATATTGCCAGGAAATTACTCAAAAATAATAGGCGACTTACGGAAACAGCGATAAACATAATATTTTCTGAGATATCAAACGGCAGACACCAGTGTCCGTCGCGGCTTGTGGGAGCGTCCAACCGACTTTTCGTACGCAGGGGCCGCGCGGGTCACACTGTGCAGTTGTGCGCGGGTCACACAAAAAATGATTAAAAGATTATTTTTTAATAAACATTATGTAAAAATATCATGGTAAGCCCATTTCATTCATTTTTATATTTTCACAATTGGTATGTTTTACGTAAATAATCATTACATAGTATAAAACAAAGTCGCGTCTGTTTGTCTTCTGTTTGTCTGTCTGTATGCTTAAATCTTTAAAATTACGCAACGGATTTTGATACGGTTTTTTGTAATAGGTAGAGTGATTCAAGAGGAAGGTTTTTATGTAAAAAAATTCCCGAAATTCCCACGGGAACGGGCACAATGTGGGTAAAACCGCCGGGCGCTGCTAGTTACCTATAAAATAGGTACGTACTTGACCGAAAACGATTTAAATCAAGAACTTTCTAGTCCCTTATAAAGGCTGAAAATTAACGTCTACCTAACCATAACATCACCCAATTGAAAGATTCAAAGTCCTAACTTTATGTTGCTACATCATTTTTGGAATGTAACCTGTTGAAAAGCCCATAAATTCTAAGTCTTTTCGAATATTTGTGGGCCAAGTGGCCTGGTTGTTCTGTGGGGCCGCGCGGGTCACTTGCTATAGTAAAAATAGTCGAAACGCTGTTCGTCGGCCGGCTAGAGGATTCTGAATCGATCGAGGGCGTGCGGACACATGGTGTCCGACGCGGCGCCATGGACCCGACATATTGACGGTCACATGGTGTCCGCCGTGGCCCACTGAGCTAAACAGGTTTTTTTTTCTGGCGGTCTACGTGTTACATAACCTCCGATTTGAAAATTGGTCAAAAATAGTTTGACTTGGGATATAGTAGTACCGTGAGGCATTGTAGTACGTAGCAACCCGCAGCTTATCTGAACTGCTTTATAAACGTTTATATCGGTTTAGGTTTAAAAGTATTTTTTTGTCAAAGTTTCATGAATTTGTAAAACAGCGGGAAACTGCTGTGTGACATTTTATAAGCAAATACATCACATTTTTATTGCACTTGTAATTTCAGGAGGCGTCAGACCAGAAAACTCGAGCACTTTGCTTTGTTGCTGCAAGATTGGTTAAATAAATTAATAAAACAATTATTTTTTTCAACTATGTTTATTCAACAATAATGTGACCTAAAAGTTAGTAGATAGGCAATAAAACTATAGGTAGTTGAAAATAGTCACATTCAATTTCGTAAGGTAAAATGAACTTCTTAAGGCCCAATAAGAAGAACATCAAAATATCAGAATATCGGCTGCTGTGTTTCAGTAGGATACCTATTAGATACTTATAAGAACCTTCTGCCTTCTGTTACAGTGGCTTAGTCGGAATCTTATTAAACTACTCAATGCATTGCTCAATTATTACCTCCTAGTAAAATGGTGTCACAAATAGGTAGTTAGTATAACACGTTCTAAAATGAAGCTCGATCTAACTACCATTTAATCACAATACCCACGTACCTATACAAAATAATTTACTCATAATTGCCATTAATTCCTTTTTACCCTTAAATCTAGGACAGGCCATAAAAGTTTAAAAAAATCTAAGTAGAATTGAACTTTTGAATGGTTGGTAATATGTAACTATACCACCTCTATTGATTTGAGTAACATTATGTTATTGGACCAATTAGTTTGATAAGAGAACTCTGAGTAGGTATCTATGGACAGTAATAATTGAATCACACTACGAATGTTTCAAGTGCCAACATTGAGAGAGCTGCTATGGCGGCCACCACCGGCAACGTCACCACCCACGCGAATATTATGTGCCTGTGGGCAAAAATGGATATAATATAGTTACATGAACCCAGTACAGACAAAATGATAAGTACATTTATTTAAAACTAGCAGCGCCCCGCGGTTTTACCCGCGTTGTGCCCGTTCCCGTGGGAATTTCGGGATAAAATGTAGCCTATAGCCTTCCTCGATAAATAGACTATCTAACAGTGAAAGAATTATTCAAATCGGTTCAGTAGTTTCTGAGATTAGCGCGTTTAAACAAACAAACAAACAAACAAACAAACAAACAAAACAAACTCTTCAGCTTTATAATATTAGTATAGATTTGAAGGCCTTTTTAATTATCCTTCAGGCTTTACATCTACTTGCATTATGACCACTATTATTTAAACCCAGTTAACTGGGTGAATACCATGAACAACAGATATCCTACCTGAAGAGACTCCAATCAACCGGTTTATCGGAGAAGTATCCGACACAGACGACGGAGCCGACCTTGCAGTGCGTGGTGGAGATCGGCAGCCCCACTTTGCTCGCCACTAACACCGTTAGGGCTGAGCCAAGCTCGATCGTAAACCCTCTGAGAAAGAAATATGGTCGTAAAGAAAGTTGGTCTTGTGAAAAATGTAAAAAGTAGGTACTAATTCGTAGTTGAGCACTACTCACGTATCTGGCGTGATGTTGGTGAGGTCTTCCCCGACGGTCTGGATGACGCGGCGCCCCCACAGCCACAGGCCGAGCGCGATGCCCACGCCGCCGAACACCAGGATCGCGAGCGGGGTCTCCGCGCGGGCGTGCGCGCCGCCTTCCGAGTACAGCAGCCAGAGCGCTACCAGCGGACCGATGGCGTTGCTGTTATACGGAAGATACACTACATTTAAAACTTTATTTATACGAAATTTAGGAATCACAAATTGGGACAATATCGCCTAACTAAACAAACAATGCAATCAATCTCTACAATTCTGGATACTGAACAGAGACATAGATACTGCCTAAAAGACCTAGGGCCTTATTCATAAACGCTTATTTTAACTATTTAACGGTTTGTCCCTTTCTGACATACTTAGGTACTTACTTATTTTGCAAATAGCGAAAAAGACAAAACACTTTTTAACATTGTTTTAGTTAGAGAGTTTATTAATATGGCGTCTTTAGTTATTAATGCCTTTTAAATATGAGTACCTACTATACTCGTAGGTCACGAGATGTAAATGGCGGTATGGCTTAAAGATTGAAAATTAGCAAAACATACGCACTAGAATGTCTTATCGAAGATACTTCCTTTTAAATGAATTAGACCGATAATCTGACTATTTCTGATAATTTCTGACAGCACCAATCTCACCTGACATCGTTTCCACCATGAGCGAACGCTCCGAACGTAGCAGTTAGCACTTGAAGGAACGAGAACAGTTTGAGAGTCTCCGGCGGCGGCGGCGGCGGTTGGGGCGCCGCCGCGGGCGAGGACGCGCGCAACAGCGGCGCTGCGCTCGAGTTGGGGGTCATTCCCACCAGCCGCGCGCTAGACTCGCGCCCCGGCAGCCACGCGGTGTTCCGGATCTCCTGGGAATTAGTATACTCAATCAAATTGGGCCTATATAGAACCTAAGATGCTACTGTATTTATAGCAAGCAGTCTCAACTGTAACATCAACTTGCTTAAACAGCAACTTGCGTGCTACAACTAAGTTTATAGGTAAATGTAGCTGTAAACTGCGGGTCTGCGGACGGTTGGTTAGCAACTAAATCTATTGCTACTGAAGAGTAGCTACTTAATAATGTTTTAGCTAAACCAAACCCACCTGATCAACACTAGCTGGAGGCGGCAACTGAAATTCCACTGCGGGCGGTGCTTTATTCGCCCCTGAACGATCGAAGTCTCCTTTAGCAATAGTATCATAAGACCCACCCAGGAACCCATTCTTGGAATCGTAGCTCTCCCCCATTCCAGCTAATTGCGCAGAGTCCAAACTTTTACAGCAACTTAGAGTCTCATCAATATATTTTAGAGTATTTATTTGAGGGTCTGCATCAACAAGCAGCAGTCTTGATTTGTTGGGTGGACTTAAGCTCCGAGATAGTATACTACAGTCATCCATTGTGGCGAGCAATGCTTTGTTTCTTGCGTTTAGAGCACCGACGGAACCTTTATCGGCCTCGCTGAGGGTGACCATCTCAGCGCTCTCCTCGATCGCCTCGAGGGCCTTGCCGTCTTCTGATAGTAGTGAAATGGGCCGCTGGTGGACACTTTTAGTGGAATGAGTTGGGGTATTAGCTGGAGTTGTTTCTAAAAATAAAAATGTTTGTAATCAGGCAACGTATAAACAGAAACCTAATTTTACTTTATTGACAAAAACTCACCATTAGACAGTCCTAAAGAGAAATTGACAGGTGTGGAGACTAGCGTCTTGCGATATCGGGGCACCAGGAATACTCGAACGAGGCCGGCAACTATGGCACCCAGCGCCACCGATCCTGTTAGTGCGACCCATAAGGGAATATTATCCATCGACAACACTGGAAAAGGACACATTTGTTTAATGTTTAGGCGGTACCAATGGTGATATAATATTTATCTGCAATATTTTTAGAACTCACATTTAGGTCCATCTTGCACAACACTGATGACGTTAACAGCTACTGTGGCTCCATAGAAGAACGGCAATGCTCTCAGACCGGAATTCAATGGCTCCGTAGCGCGAAGAATGAAACGCCTCACCAGCCAGTACAGAAGCGCCGAAGCGGTGCCACTCATAGCAGGAGAGATGAACCAAGACAACACTGCAACAATTACACCACTTTACGACTCCCATAAACTTTATGATGTCATCAAAATATAGTAACCATAATTTGTAGGTAACCGTAATCAATGCTCTGAAATGGTACGACCTTCAGCATATTGATTGTGTCCATAAAAAATACGCACAGTGATAAATCTTTGTCATCGTTTATTGCTTGTCTTTGTTACTTTCTTAATCATTTTAAACTACGACATCAGTAGGTATCTCCAAGTAGAATAGATACTATAGATAGATCACATAATAGCTCTTTGCCCTATCTACTTAACTAAAATTTAAGCTCTTCGTTCCTGCGGGATTTTCGGATGTAACCTATACTTCTGTTAAGTTTCATCCAAATCCGTTGAGTAGTTTTTTCTTGGAAGAGTAAGAAACATACATACATCCTCACAAACTTTCGCATTTATAATATCAGTATGATACTCGTAGGATGATTGGTCATACCTATGGCGCCCAGTGTCGACCATTTAACCCCGACGGGTCCTTTAGCTGTGAGAGTGAATCCCACGGTAGCGCCCACCACGGAATGTGTCCCAGAGACGGGCAGCCGCAGTGCAGTGGCCACGATGAGCCAGGTCGCGCCGGCTATCAGGGCAGCAAGGCAACCAGCCGCTAGCAACTTCTCACCTCCGTCAGCGTACAACGATACATCCAAGATCCCTTTGCGCATCGTATCTGAGACCTTGTAACCTGAAACAAAACGGTAGAGCTATACTTAATAAATGCCTTTCTAGCTTTTGCCATCCTATTCGTGTGTGTTGAATTCATTAACGAGCATAAAAAACATGGACTTACCAATCAGGACTGCTCCAGCTATTTCGAATACGGTCGCCAGTATGCATGCTTGTGTGAGAGTGAGCACCTTGGAGCCCACGCTGGTGCCGAAGGAGTTCGCCACGTCATTAGCGCCGATGCCAAAAGCTAATACAAAAGCCACCACGAACCCACATATCACCAGCCAAAAGAGATCGTCCGAGTACGGTTCCATTATGATTTAATTACAATACATATTACGAAATCATCTTTATCTCATTTTAGCACCCACCCAAAAATTATTTCAACAATAAGCTATGCTCAAATATATATTTTATCACTTTACATTAAACAACAATGGTAAGTTTTACTAATCAGCTGAAGATTTTCCACTATATAGGTAGAGTCATGTACAAAAATAACGTTCATTTACGAAATATTTACTTATTGGCTATAATAGTAAGTTTAGGTATCAATTGTTATTATGACTAGGTGTATTGTTTTAAAATTAAATTAAAATAGTCGGTAATTAATTTGTAAAATAGGAAAATAATAAGGATTTTCGTGACTTGGTTTATATGCGTCACAAGACTGGATCTTTTAGTGATGTCTCGAGGAGGCAAATAAATCTTATTAGCTTCGGCTTCATTATTTCTGAAAGAAAAACAATGAAACAATTTCACATCGGAGTTCAAGTATTTCATTTCGGTGTTCACTGGCTTTCTCATTGAATTGCGCTTTATAAAAACTTTAACTGAAAATCATCTAGTGGATCTAATACGGTAGAGACTAATATGAATGACCAATCAACAACACAACATTCACAACTTGGGTCCCACATAGAAATATGCCTTTAAGAATTTTCTGAGCAATGTTTATACATTTTTCATCACTTGTCCCAATATTAACAGCCCACATGGTCACTATATTGATTCGCCGCCATTTGAAGAAACTTTCGCGGCATATCTCCTCCACTACGTATAAATAATATGTAACGCTACTAAAAATACCATATTTCATAATATTTTATAAAACATTTACGAATAATGAAAATACTAAAATGACTTTCCATCGAACATTACATCATGCTCTACTAAGAAACATTGAATGATTTTTTAATAGATAGCGGCTAAATTAGAACACGTGTCGGTTTAGGACTCATTATCTTTTTTACTGCTAAAGACGAAAAGTGTTTTTCCGTTAATCACTGTCACAGAGGGATACTCACTTTGATTAAATATAGGATTTTATAGTCCTAAATATTGTTATGGAGGATAGACCGCGTGTGTTCTTGGGAACGCTAGCGTACACTGAAGTTGTCAAGGGTCCCCATGCCGCGGCCTCTCGTCTGAATAGAGCATGCGCGATTCAAGGGCACCAGCCACCCCACTCCACTCTACCAACCCTCCAATTTATCGCGCAATACAATGAAATTGTTTATTCAGTATGAAAAGAGCCCTCGTTAACACATTTGCATAGCCTGTTTACAATAGACCCATGTAGGTACCTACATACGTACTAGCTTTACCTATTTACTAGGTACCTATAGTATACCAATTTACCATTGATTTCGATGAATAAATAAATCAAAATTAGAACATACAATTTGACCAACTGACTAACTAGAAAGCCTAAGGTAAACGTACCAAAGTAGATATTTAAAATAAGGTCATAAAGCCATACAGATAAATGGATGAATAGTATACTTAATTAATACTTCTTCTTGCAAGCTTTTAGACATTTTTCTCGTACCTACCGTAATATTATTATCCTTTAAGTATAAGACTAGTTAAGACATTGAGATCATGGCTAGCGCTCATACCTCCCGCCCGTTATCGAAGAAATGGTTTATTAAAACCGGAACTATACTCGTCAAAAACGCGACTATATTATTAGGCAAAATCACTTATTGCTTATGTTAATTCTAATGAGAAGTTGACCCGCAAGTGCACATGCATGAGTAGTTACAGGATACCTTTTTGGAGTTAGAAGTACTTCTACTGAAGCTCAATTCAATTACTTAGCGGGTTAGTTTTTTTAAGAGAGCGCAAACTTATTAGGGAGTATTATTTTCATAATAATGTAGCCAGGATTATTAATACGTTTTATGTACCCTACCTATTTATTATTAATGTCACACACAAATACCTCTTTTTATGAGTCGGATATAACAGCTCAAGGAACGGAATTTAAAATACTTATCTCCTTGGAATGGCCTTGGTCAACTGTCTGTCAAAATTTCAGCTGTCAAAGTCAGCCAGGCAAGACAAGACAGAACACAGGACTGACTGACTGACAAACTGACAAAACAATTTTTCTTTTTAGTGACTTAGGTATTGTATTGGTGCCTATTTTTATTTTGATTGGATTTGAAATAAAGAGAAATTTTCAAGCTTACAACAAATAACAATAACATTTTAGTAATTCAAATTATATAATGAGTCGGATATAAACTTAAATTGATATAATAAAATAATAATATGTTCTTCAGAAATGTCTGGTCGGCCGCGGAGTTGACCAATAATTGGTGAGAAAAGGAATATGAGGTTATCATTCCATTTTTGTTTCGTAAATTATGTAAATAAATGATGATTTTAGCAAACCGCTGCTTCTAAAATTGACTGGAAGGCCTATAGACAATGCTCGGTACCAGCTCCGTAACTCCCTGCATAGCGCGAGGCGCGGAGCTAAGCGGACCCGCATCGAAGACCCGTTTGAACACATACACC
Source organism: Cyclophora punctaria (assembly GCA_951394245.1). NCBI lineage: Eukaryota > Metazoa > Arthropoda > Insecta > Lepidoptera > Geometridae > Cyclophora > Cyclophora punctaria. The sequence continues at coordinate 6,409,903 of OX596171.1, forward strand.
TAGAAACTGGGCCTCTACAGGCCAGCAAATTAGTCAAACCATTATTTTTTACATTTGGAGTAAGTTGATAATCAAATTATTGCATAACATTTGTATCACACTTTTGTATACTAAATTTAAATTTTCCATGAGAAATATGTAGAAACCTCCTCGAGTTAGCCCAAATTCTGACTTCAACAACAATTATTAAAAGTATTAAATGTCTGTTACAGGTGTCGGTAGCAAGTTTAACTGGATGTGTCATTTGGGAATATGAAACCCTCAGGAACCATGCATACTCGATGTTCAAGAAACCAAGCACATGGATAGGAGGGCAGCACAAGAGACCAGTAGGCAAAACAGAATATTATTGAAAAAATTGCTTACAATAAGTGAAAAATAAACAAATATTTGTTAATAATATAAGAAATTACCAAACCATGTTTTGTGTAAATTCATCTTAACTGACCTTGTTAGGCCAAAAGAATAAATTAGACATATCTATTATCATTGTATCTTTTTTTACAGAGGAAAGAGTTTAATCCTTTAAGGAAATGGTGGAACTCTCTAAATAACAATGAGAAAGTGTTCTACCCTATACTAGCAGCCAATATTCTCGTGTTTGGTGCATGGCGCGTTCGGGCATTGCAACCATTCATGGTCAAATATTTTTGCTCGAACCCTGCAGGCAGTATGTTCAGTTATAGTTATATATATTTTTCAATAAATTCCTTAATAAGCTTTCAAAAGAACTCTATTCTTAGAAATCATAAAATGTTTTTTTTTAGTTCATACTTTCAGTTCATAAAATATCTTATACATTAAATGTTTCAGGGTCGGTATGCTTACCAATGCTATTATCCACATTCAGCCACCATTCACCACTGCACCTGATGGCCAACATGTATGTTCTCTACAGTTTTATGCCAGGTAAATAACATGTAATATATTTTATGCATAATTCATCAGACTGTGGAGGTATTAAAATCAAAGTTGTTTACTTTGCCTATTTTCATAGTATACTATCCTATGGTATACTATTGTGGGGAGGTGCCGCCGATGTTCAATCAATTTTTTTACTCCAAAAGAGAGCTTTTCGCGCGATTTATAAATTGGGGTCACGTGAGTCACTAAGGGAACGTTTTAAATCCAGTCGAATTCTTACCGTTCCTTCGTTATATATATTTGAAAATATAATGTATGCCCGCCGAAACTTGAGTAACCTTAAGGTGCGCGGAGATCACCACAGTTTTAATACGCGAAATAGAAATAAGCTTGCTGTTGTTAAGTCCAGGTTAGCGCGAACCGGGAAGTCTTTCATTGGTAGATGTATTCAATTTTATAATAAAATTCCCAAGGAGGTAACTGGGCTTAGTGAAGGTAAATTCAAATCGTACGTTAAAGACGTTTTATTGACTAAAGCATACTATAGCGTTACTGATTACATTGAGGACAAATATGTCTGGAGTCAAATTCCTGCACCAGCAAGTCAAGCTGATTTTGACATGTAATCTATACTTATAAGTATTAAATTGTATTATACCTTGACTTAAAAAAAAAATAACCAGCAGAGTTTCTTGCCCATTCTTCTCTGCTGATGTTCTTCCGAATGGGTGGTACGTTCAAAAGAGCCTCTATGGGGCCAAAACTGAATAAAAATATTTGACTTTGACTTTGACTTTGAAAGGGAAAAGAAAGGAAACCAGCCATCCCTTAAAAATAGTACTTTTTGGTCCGCAGCTGCAATGTCATCTTTGGGAATGGAACAGTTCACAGCACTCTATCTTAGCTCCGGTGTTATCAGCAGCTTTGCAAGCTTTCTCTACAAAGTTGTGTCCAATCAACCTGGACTAAGTTTAGGAGCAGTAAGTATCTTCAAAGCCTTCAAATATTTTACAGGAGAAACTAACTTTAAAGAATTATGTTTGGGATATAGCATAACATACTTATTTTTTGCAGTCCGGTGCAATAATGGCGATCCTGTCTTATGTGTGTGTTCAGTATCCAGACACCAAACTGAGTATAATATTCCTGCCAATGTACACATTTGCTGCTGGCTCGGTAAGTAGAATAGGTATTTAAAAAGTATAATGCTATTTGAAGAAACCAGTCTCCCCTTGTGATGGCTTTGTAATATTTTTGTATATATGTCGTAGTATAATTTGATACTTCGAATCTTCGCGGAAATCCTAGGGGTTTTGCGAAAACGCGGATAATTAGACATAGGCGAAAAATTATCAAATCTTACTGGACAAAGTAAAAAAAAAATAACCCTAACCTACCGAATAGTAAGTAATTCGGTAGGTTAGTGTTATTTTTTTTTTCATGTTTGATAATTTAATAATTTGATATATTTTTTTTATATTTTTTTGAATTTAATAATTTGATAATTTGAAATTTTTTTCGCCTATGTCTAATTATCCGCGTTTTCGCAAAACCCCTAGGATTTCCGCGAAGATTCGAAGTATCAAATTATCCTACGACATATATAATTGTTTCTATCAAAATGAATGGAATTGTTTGAACTACATACATTAATTAATTTTCTTATTATTTCAGGCTATAAAAGTAATCATGAGTCTTGACTTCGCTGGTGTCGTGTTTGGATGGAAATTCTTTGATCACGCTGCTCATTTAGGTGGTGCACTCTTTGGAATGTAAGTTTTTTTATAAAACCCTCATTTTGTTTCGTTATATGGATATAGCTTTAATATTCTTATTTGATATTTATTATAAGAACATCAATACCCTGAAATCACTATGAACAGCTCCCTTTCATGAAATGTATATCTTTAATTATTTTTAGAACTTGGTGTTACTGGGGAGGTGATTACATTTGGGGCAACAGAGACAAGTTCCTTCAGTATTATCACAGCATCAGGAAAAGTGACACGGGAAGATAGTCAACATATATCTTAGAAAATGGAATCATTATGATTAAATTATTTCACTGGATCTACAGTTGTTGCGAAAAATTTTATTTTGATGTAAATTAAATAGATTTATTATTAAAACACAGTTGTTAATAAATATATCTTTATTACAATATAAAAAGAGGTACATTGAAATGCCAATGACTATGTCATTTTGTGATACTATTCAAGCTATGCCTTTAGTATTTTAGCATGGAAATCAAAGTGCTCTCCGATGTATGTAGAAATGTAATAGTAAGAGTGATCATATCCATCACGAACATTCAGAATAACTGGTACGCCTACTGACCGACAAGCTTCAACCAAGTTTTCTGGTAACAATTGTTTTTGGATATAGAATGTATCAGCACTTCCCTGAAACAAAAATAGAAGGTTAAACATAAACAAGAGATCAAGACACAAATCACATTAAGTAAGCAACAGTGAGCTTAATCTTTAAAAAGGAGAGTAAAAATGAGGACCCTAAAGGGCAAATAGTGAACTTTTCAAGGCCAATACAGCCACCAAAATTAGACCTAACTTTCACAATACAAAAATAATAAGCAGGCTATGGGACCTTATACTTATACTTTACAACCTGATCTTTTACAATGTATCTATATATAAAACTCATTAAGTCATATGTAAATGTTACAATTTATTACCTGATCAATGAACAAAGTCAATGGTGGTCCATTATAGTTTTTGACTAACTCAGTAGCATCCCACTCTGACCACTTGGATTGATCTTCACCCAAGTATCCTGTGAAAGCTTTTACTCCCCATGGACAAGACTTAGGATTGCAGATCGGGGAAAAGGCACTGACGGATTTGTATAAACCTGGGTTTCTAAGTGAAGATACAAGGGCTCCATGACCTCCCATACTGAAAACAACAAAAAATAATTTATGTAAGTATTTTCTCTTAGATTAATTTCAAATCAGTGGACTATGGAATATAACCAAAAGATGTTTTAATTAGTCTTTGCTTCAAAATCACCATTTCTATCTTGAACCATAGTCAACTGAACTCTGTTTTAGTGAAACATATTTGAGGTTTTATTCTCAGTTTAACTTGTGAACTAGGATTAAGTTGAACTGATCAAGTTCAGTTGTAATCGTGAAATTGGGGCTTACTGACAATGTGACATTCAGAAAACGAAAATAAAATTTTATAGAACTGTTACTATACCTATGACCCATGATTCCAATACGATCTGCATCAACAACATTGGAGAATGCCTGAAGTACTAGTTCATAAAGCTCTTTGGTCACATAACTAGCCATTCTGTAGTTGTCTGACCACGGCTCTTTCTCTGCATCCAAGTAGAATCCGGCACCAACTCCAAAGTCCCATGATTCATCGTCACCAGGGATCTTCACTCCTCTCGGGGAAGTGTCGGGACCTACTACCACTACACCATGTTCAGCAGCAAATCTGGAAATAACGAAAGTAGCATTCTGTTTATTCATTCAATAGGTTTGTTAATTTTAACCCTGGTGTCAGAGTTTCTAGACCACCTAAGAGCCGTCATTCAGTAGCAGTAGCTACAAAACAGTAAATATCTCCTATTGTTGAGGTAGCTGTAAATAATTCTAATATTATATTATACATTTTAAAGATGATAATAATAAGCATGTGTAGGCATTCATATAATAAGTGTTTTAATTAATAGTAGTAATCGAGCATGCATGGAGATAACAATGTATAAGATAACTTTAATACAATCACTTTTGATTATTTGAACTTTGATCTTTTAAATCTGATAAGCCAAAAATGGCAAGCTCTTATTTTTTTTAGTTCTAGATAAGAAAAATCTTTTAAACATAAATAGGCTATTAAAAACTTAGAAATATCTAGAAACTATCTATAAACCTACTACATAATCTTATCTAATTGAATGATTAGCTTGTATCTTGTATTTACAGTTTTAATTTGAACAGATATTAACTTACCTTTGAAATCCAGATTTACTAATAAAGTTTTGTTCAGAGCATGTTAACCCCGAGAGGTAGTATATAACTGGGAGCTTCACATCACCACCCTCGGCTTGAGGGGGCAAGTAAATTGAGAAGTTCATTTTACATTTCAACTCCTCTGATTGGTGTGAGTACACTTTCTGGTACCCCCCAAATATTTTGTTAGAAGAAACTTGCTCTAGTTTTTCCATTTCGCTGTAATTCGTACTGAAAGAGAAAAATAGAAAACATGGCCTTAAATAAATAGGTTACTTTACTCAGTAGCATCGTAAAGTTAGGGTTTATGCACAGTGCCCTTTGCGAAACTCTGAGAGTTAGGTAGATTACATAGATAGATAAAAGTATTATACCACAATCAAAATAAGTAACTAGTTATCGTTAAATTATGCAAAAAAATAAGCTCATGAAATCTATTTTTAGTAAATAGAAAATAAATAAATAAAATAGGTAAAAGATTTTATATTTACCCTCCACACACGTTGGATAATAAATGAAAAATAAGTGCCAAGCAAGTTCACCAACAAGATTAAATGTTTTATCAATCAATTTAGCCGGCGGCAGGCCGACCTTGAGAACGATCGCTAAATTCACAAGCCAAGCCACAGTCACCAACACCGAAACGAAACGAAATACCCTTCGCAACAATCAAAAAAATTAACCCATGACAAAATCTGACAAATTGACAATCTCAGAGCACAAATAAGACAGACAGCTGATAGAAATAGAAAAGATGTAGAAAAGTCAGAAAAGTTATCAGTTGTCACATTGTCATGTTATCAGTCACTGTCAAATGCACAGATAAGCCAGATTGTCATTGGTCAATATAAAATAAATGTGTTGTCTGTCTGTGATAAAAACTAAGAACTGAAACCGATTGTGAAATTGACCAACACCTTTACTTTATCTATCAGACTTATACAAAAAAGGATATTGGAGTTCGATATTATACTATGGTTCATTGGTTTGGAAAAACCAACGCCTTAAAAATAATAATACAAACATAGCAATTCTTAAATAATAATGTATTTATTTATTAATAGTAAAATATCAACATAAAGGAACTTAACAACACATGACTCAGACATCCATACATTTATTCACTTATTTTTTTATTAGTTTTCCATGATAGATATGTATTCCAAAACAAAGCCACAGACTGAACAACTAGGACTTGATACTGAAGAGGTATATAATAAAAATTTAATATTTGTACCAGAGGCCAGATGTAGTAATTTGTTTTTAGAATGTCAAGGTAATTTTTATTTAAGTCATCTTTAATAATTGGCCAAGTTTTTCCTTGTAAAGCACCAACAGTGATTAGTAATACACATAAAAATGACGGTGCAAACACAACTTGGTCTACAAATACTTTTGTAAAAGCTACAGATTTTCCACTAGATCCAATATGCTTGTTCAAAATTCCATACCAAATTCGAAGAGCTGGGCCCTGAAACATCAGTAACAATTTAAAATTATTCCTTAGCCTGGAGCACATAGGTACTTAATAGTAAAAATAATGTTTATTTCTATCCTAGCCTTCACTGCTTGCTAAGTTTTTTATTATTTTCCTAAGCAACAAGATTTTTCCTGTGAATACTCTGACATTACCTCACTCAATTACTGTGTATATTTATTATTTCAGTACAATAAGTATATTATACTCACACCAACAAATAATCCTATGGAGGCAAATTTAGCTGCTCTTTGAAAGTCTAGAGATTTTTTCTCAATTAAGGTTTGTGCAATAATGTCTCCAGTGCCCATTAGGGCTCCGGCTTGTATGGCTTGAGTTATATAGGGTCTGCGTTTTAGGAGATCTTGATAAATTCGGAACAATCCCCCACCCTTCGTAACAGTCTGCATTATTTTGTGCTTTCAAATTTCGTTTTTCAAAGAATATAAATGAGGATGTGATCTAGCTCTAGTAAAATGAAAAATATCTGGTAGTGTTATTACGAACACACACAATTTTTTCGGACTAGTATGAAAATCCTTAACCTTGGAATTTATTTTAGTTCAAATTTTCGAATTCGGCATGGTTAAGTAATAACTAACGGCGGCGGTCACCTCTTTTGTCGGTTTACACTGTTCAATTACACACCGTAGTATTTAAACAACGTGTTGAAATTATTTAGATCTACAATTATTATGAGTCGCTCTTTCTCAGAAAAATAAATATTTTCGCATCTGAAATATCTACCTACACAACAGTCAAACAAATCTATCCGAATGAAATCAATCTGTCTGACTGACTGACTGAATGAATTCTATCTGATCTGTCAAACAAAATGTCAAGTCAATTTAGTGATGTGCGATGTGCACCACATGGCCGACACTGCCGACCCGATCCGATCTTTTCGAGGATGAAATCAGTAAAGTAAACCGGTATTATTTGGGACTGCGGGTTCTATTCGGGACACTCCAAATTTTTATCGTCATTTGGAACTATTTTCTATTCTTCTAATAATAGGAAAATAAAATGTATCCTGGCGAATACTAAATTTTTCGACGGTTCTGACAATTCCACATTTAAGCTTTATATTGCTATCCGCAATGTACAAAAAATGCGATGGAAAAATCTTCAATTTGTAGCCCAAAAACTATTTGAGTTAGAAAAATATTATTATAACCAACAAAAAGTTACGTTATTCGAGAATAAACTGCGATGCTCTGTTATATGTTAGTTAATTAAGCATATTTTTTATTGTTTTTCCTAAGTTTATTTACAACGGTGATATTTGGTACAGCTTTTGGTGTTATTCGGGACAGTCATTGTGTAGCAATGGCACAGCAATGGAGATGATGTGATTTACTTTTCTAAAAACTTCACTTCTACCACAGATTAGTTTTTCAGACTTTATAAAATTTGTAATAATTGATTTCTTTCGATATATTTTTTTCTAAATAATATGCTTCGTTAATGTACAGGTAGTTTAATAATTTAAAGAATATTCAATTAGTTGTTCTTCTCAAAATGAGATAATTGTTTAATAATTTATTTCTAACCCAAATAAAAAATCGAAAGTGCATATGTGATTGATATACCATGATACCTTTATATGTATTATGTATGCACCATGATTAAATTATGATCATTTATTTATTTTCAGTACCTATCTGTTGTGGTCTAAATTCATAAAATGATAAAATGTTATGAAAGGTTTCACTCCATGGTTTCACTATTTACGGCATTATTATGCAGTCTGTGGTCTGCTGCATTCGATTACTTACTTACTCACTCACTCATTCGTTTCAAGACGAGCCTTCGGGTTATCAATTTCTTTTACGTTGGTTCAATTAAAATTGATTTATCTTTCCAGTAGAAAGTTGCATTACATCACATCTAAGTTGTAATAATGGATAAAAGAAAATTATCAACGGCCGGTGATAGTCTGTATCTTATACTTCAAGTACCCAAGACGGCAACGGCTGATGATGTCAAAAAAAGTTATAGGAAATTAGCTCTAAAGTACCATCCAGACAAAAATCCCAATAATCCAGACGCCGCTGAAAAGTTCAAAGAAGTAAATCGTGCACACACAATTCTCAGCGATGCTACGAAGCGAAACATTTACGATAACTATGGCTCACTTGGATTATACATCGCCGAACAGTTTGGAGAAGAAAATGTCAACGCCTATTTCGTAGTTACGAGTACTTGGTGCAAGGCATTATTTATTGTATGCGGCATTCTGACCGGATGCTACTTCTGCTGTTGTCTTTGCTGCTGTTGCAACTGCTGCTGTGGCAAGTGTAAGCCTCGCCCGCCTGAGGAGTCTGGTGACTACCACACTCTGGAACGAGACGATTCAGACGGCGTCCAGCAGCCCGTGACGTCACAACCGCCAGGAGGCGAGGGCCGACCCCGGGGCGAACAGGCGCCGCCCATCGCCATGCCCATGCCGGCGCCGGCACCCACGGGAGCCTCCGAGAACACCGGCCTAAACACAGGTGGGGTCAATTACGGAATTTCACATTAACTAATTCACTTACTTTCAAATCATAAATGTTAACCCCATTAATGTAGCTTACGTACAGTAACATATACAATTGGATACAGATTTTATTACTATAATTTCATCTGTGCTTTGTCTGTCAGTCCAACAACAGACACATATACCTGTAAGTTATATTTATTTGTGACTTGGGCAGCGGTAGTTAGTTATACAGGTTTAAGATGTCTTGTATTGATTTTTTATCGAGTGTTAATTTAGAGTTATAATTGTAAAGTATTTCAAGATCAATAATAAAAATATCAATTTTATTTTGTGACCTTTTATCTTTTCTGAATATATCGAACACACATTTTTTTACATATTTTCAATGGCCTTAACATATGAATAGCTACATAACACCATATGTCTCATACAAAATCAATTTTCGATTGTTTATAAGTTTCAGCTTATTTTTACTTCAACAATGGGATTAAACATGTCTTTACAAATTCAAAGCTTTAAGAAATATATGGTGGCTTCAGCCATTCTTTTATTGCTTGTCTGCTGACTCCCTTGGTGTTCAACATGAAAATTAATAATTATGGATTTTGTCTTTGCATACCACCTGTCTATAGTTGAGAACAGTACAATTTCAGTGAGGATTCCTTATCACAAGATTAATTTAATTACCTAATTCCTGTTGCTGATAGTGAGGCTTATATCACTGACACATTCAAGTTCCAATGAAGAATGTTATTGTGTGCGTAACAAGTTGTATTACATCTTATGTTTCGACATGGAAAGAACACTGAATAGTAACTTTATGTAGTTACTCATGTATATTCCCAGAGATGTGCTAGAATTAATATCATGATGCATCGAGAATCAAATTGTTATACTCTGTTATGTACAAGTAAAATGATTCAAAACTGTTCATTTATGCAGTTGGCTTTATTTGTGTTTAAAAACAGAATGGTTATAGCTACTAAAAACAAGTTAGGCGAGTTTTTGTTAATGAGATATTTTTACTGAATAAATTATAATGCCTTCCATACATTTGGGGCATCCAGTGTTCAATAATCATAAATGCTTCACTATTATAATCATTTCATGCTTAGATCTTTGACAAAAATGTTTAAAATTGCATTAAATGTATATTGTTAGGTGTGTAAGGATAATATTAGATTGTGGAATTTGTTTGTTGCAATGTGCCTATCTTCTTAGTGGTTTAGTTAAAAAATCTTTGAAGTTTCACAGAATAACAATATTATACTAAAACTATACATCTTCCAAACAATTTGCTCTCTTTTGTTTCACTTAACACTAAAATTAAAAGTGAATAACCCAAATGTTAGGAGGTAACGCTTGGTTAACTTCAACAGATTATTTTATATATTGACATGTTTTCTTGAAATTATGATTATTATTTACGTAGGAATTAGTTTTTATTATTCATATTTTTTTCTAGGCTTAATTTTCTAATTATGTAGGAGGGGTGTAGTAATAGATAACAGAAGACATTCCATGTTGAAATTGTTTGTAGTCTGTGATCAATCATACTTGTCATGACCGTGGAAGATCATTTGGTCGTACTAAAATTTTGACATCATAAATGAGGTCTAGATTCAAATTGTAAAGGCTATTTTTTAATCTATTCAATTCAGACAAATCTATACTGTATTGTGTAACCATGGACATTATTTTTAGGCTACAAGCGCACAGGCAGGTGACTTAGAGCCTAGTAGCGCGAATTCTACGTTCGTACCTAGCTAGGCGCCAAGCGCGCAGTGCGGCCGATCGCGAACATTCGTTTTACTTATATTCCTTCCGTGGCTCTAGGTGCCCAGCTGCCTGCCTGTGCATCATAGTAAGGCATTTAATCATCTGCTCTAAATTCAAAGGGACTTTTCACATGGTTGTCCATCGGTCTGTTTCTATTTTATTTACTTAATAACATAACAGTTAAATATTAATTTTAAAAGATTTCATTGATATACTGAAATTAACATGAATTTATATGAAATCCAATTTGGTTTTCCATCATTTTACAAACAAGTGTTTAAATTAATCACAATTTCATAATAACCATGTACTTATTTATTTGTACTTTCTTATTATTTATCCATTTATTTATGTATATTCAATTTACTTTTAATCGGTGATTGTTTATTATACTATAATATAATATAATTAATCTATATTTTCCAATGTTACTAATCAACTATGTATTATTTTTGTAAACTGAAACATCATTTTATTTGTCTTGATTGCTGTAACAGTGAAGGCCATAAAGTCAAATATTATAGGACAACATTCACCAGAAGCATTTACATATATGCTACAGTAAAGTAGAAAGTAACAGCTTGTAATAAACCTTATTACAAGCGAATAAAGCTCGTTTTAACGTGGCATAAATTATACTATGCTATTCAATCCGGTCTATGAGGACACTAAGATCACAATTCAGAGCAAAGGCCTCCATTTGATGCAGAGAGGATTATCCCTAACTATCGCACTTGATAGCTCTTTTAAAGAACATTTTGTCCATTGTCAATGTGTTCCGTTTAACGACCTTTATCTCGCGTCCTCTGACCGCTATTGAAGAATAATTTGTCCAAACTGTTATGGCGTTGTATAAGATGTCTTTTTCCCACTATATCGACCATATTTCGATTGTAATAGGTACGTAAATGCTTCCATTGTTTTATACCCTTTGAACCATTTAAAAAAAGATGTCGAAAACACTCGGAAACATTATTTCATTGTTCAATTGTTAATGTTCTTAACACAGTATTCCGTTAACTTTATCATGGTTATTGTTGTTATGGGTCCTTTGCCATTAGGTATTATAATTTAGGTTTAGGGCTTAGCTGCATTGAGAGTATTACCTTGTCTACTATTTTCATAACATTCGCAAAATACGCCGGATGAGATGTTTACTTATGTTAAAATTGTTCCCAGTATTCTCAGTGTAGGACTTATGTTTATTATTGTTCTATTTTAACCAACTTCAAAAGGAGGAGGTTTTTTCTTTATAAATGGGGAAGGTCCTCAGTAATATAAAAAATGTTTAAAGTAGTGGACATGATAATAAATATAAAATGAGTCAGTAACCGAAACTGCTACTTTTTATCAAAACATGAATCAAAGGATTGTTATTAATTCGGTATTTACCCTTTATCTATCACGCCTACTTCTGAAAACAAAAAGCTACTATAATCTTCTTCTTATCGAGTGGATTAAAATTGTATAACATGGGTATAGCTTTTTTTCAATTAATTTTTCACGTTCATATATTGTTACTAAAAACATATTTTACTTCATAAACATACTCGGTGGTTAAACAAATTTGTATTGAAACTAGTAGCTGTCAATAACCATCCAATTTGAATTATAATTAATGGTACACTCAGCGCAGATGGCGTGTGACTACTTTGCTGTAGCAAACACCTCTGTTCGTAAATGTAACTAATATGCTTATGTAGAAGTAGAACCGAATACCGCCTGACTATGGTCGATCCACACATGTTGGTTATTGTACTTGTATTATGTACAACTTTAGTTAGAACAAGAATACGTCTCATTGGTTTATTGTCATGTTAACTCTACAATTAGCTGGTAATATTATTTTTAATAATCTTCTAAAACTTAAGTTAGTCATTTAGTTTAGTATTGTTAAGTTCGTTTATAACAAATATGTAATTCCCACATTATTTTTCTATGTATCATTTTTTATCACTTTCACACGTCCGGTAGAAAACTAGGAATCTACTAGGTTGTTGTAAAAACATCGATTTTTGACCAACATGGAACTTATGAGATATATTGTAAGGTAGCAACGTACGAGGGAATTAGCGAACATTTTATAATACGGTTTATTAAATAATTATTCATTTTAAAATCGGTATAGGCACATGTGCAAAGTGTGTGTTATTATATGATTAGCTTCAATTACGGCGTTGATATTCATACTTCGCCTGGACGGCTTGACCTCCTAATAACAACTTGTTACGATGACTCGACGAATACCTACATTAATTTGTAGGTTCTTAACAATTAAGAGGTCTGCCGAGTACGACTCTAGTATTTAGTCATACTTACCCACTATAAACGTACACTAAGCATAATTATAATATAATCACGAAATTTCCACTGTTAAACTTTACCTAATAAAATTATTTATATTAAAAATAATAATTGTTCCATTAAAAGTGTGTTGAAATAATACAAGTCTTGTAAATTGTAGTGTTTTAATATTGAATTACAGTAACGTAATAAGCTTCATTTATTGAATGTTTACCCACCATCAACTCAGTAGCGACTAGCGACCTCTGGTGGCGTGTTACATAATTTATTCATGTATTATAATGTTATCTATGATACTAGTCATCAAGTATTTATAACGGCAGTGTCAAGTTATAAGAATGTTTAAATGTAATTACACTTTCAATTTAATAAATTCTGCATAAGGAAAACCATCTATTATTAATTGACCTATCGTTGTTGCTTCAAGTTTTAGTTTGCATGTACCTACCTTGTAAAATCCCCCCTGCTTGTATGCCATTACCTAAAATCGTATGTTTTCTTATTTGCAGGAAGCGGTATTCCAAAATACACATGAAGTTAACTCCGCTAGTCTTATTTAATTATAATTTTAAGAGAAACGCAGCTGACTTGATTTCTTATAACCACCAACATTCAAATTCATTACCGATGTAAGTCTTAAACTAAGTTATTTATCTTTTGTATTATATTTATGTTCTTTTATGTTCATATTTTAGTATTTTCATCTAAATATATGATGTTCTTTTTTAATCTACTTTAGTTTTTATTGGCAATGATTTACATGGAATTTGATAAACCTGAAGTAGGAAATGGGTAAAGAGGACTTACTTTGACGGGGCGTAGGATTAACGATCATGGTTTAGTTGGTTGGTTGTAGGAATTCAAAATAATGATCCCTTTTTAGTTATAGTGATACCATTAACCGATTTCATAAACGGTGGTTCTCTATCTCCCCTTTGGATTGTTTAGAATTGGGCATAAAGCTACTGCTTATCTTTATACTTTTCCTTTATTTTTAGTAAAGCCTAGTATTGTCTTTTATTTAAGCATAATTGAGAGATTTTTTACGTAATATTTTTTTAATAAAACTAATTATCAACTAGGTGCTTCAGCATTTATTTTACTTCTAATTTATTTGGTATAAGAAATTCAAATTTATCATTTAACTTGTAATCACATAACAAATACCTACATAAATTAACTATTATAGGCGGCAACAACCTTATAACTCTATTCTATAGTGAAATTAAAAAATCGGTGCAGTTATTTGACACAAAAATTGAATGAATGAACAAATGAAACTTTCTTTGAACAAACTAATTCCCATTATTTATAAGTTTGTGGTAACATTATTTTAAGTTTTGATGTTTCGAAAAGTCAGATCACTGCCCGGAATTTTGAGTTTAATATAGGACTCTAGGCTGCGTTTCCACCAGTGAGTGATGTGCGAGGTAGCCGAGTGGTGCGGGGACATGTAGCGCCGCAGTGGATTAACTATAGGGTGGCAGAGGGCTATGCCTCGGCCACCAGCCTGAGGGTCCCCGGACTATATTATGTTTGAGTATCACTTAACGACTTAATGGACCTCAGATGATATAGTTACGTCATAGTATAGTACCAGTAAGCGTGGTGATTATGCCTATTCTTCACCGTATCTTCGGTGAGTGAGACGATACTTACTGTGTAGCACTTTTCTAAATAATTTCAACAAAACCCTCTTGATTGAAACATCTCTCGCTTCTGTCGCTCCGCTAAGCCGTTTCCACCGGAACTGTGCTAAGGGACAAATGGCAAAAGAAGCTATTCTATTGGTTCCTAAGAAACGCACTCCACTTCACAATACACATCCTCTGCTTTAATGGAAATGCAGCCTAAAGAATACTCAAACGCCCCTTAAATGCAGAGGGACGAAACTTCATATATCTAGCAGCGCCCCGCGGTTTTTCCCGCTTTGTGCCCGTTTCCGTGGGGACTTCGGGATTGAAAATAGCCTATTACCTTCCCATTGAATGTTTCTATTCTACAAGGCTATATAACAAAATGAATTATTCAAAGTAGATTGTTAGGTCCTGAGATTAGCGCAATCAAACAAACTCTTCACGCTTTATTATATTCGTACTTATTATAAAGATACTTTACTTGTCAAAACTGTATCCAATAGGGTAGTTAATGTACTCGTAAGTGATCTTTGAGTGAGCATTATCGAAAAAATCACAAGACTGTTTACAAAGTCGTCCTTGTGTTTGTGACATAAAAACATGTATTACATCGCTCATGATCGCTCACCTACTCTGATACAGATATCGATAGGAACCAATAACTATTAGGATCGAGCGATGCCCTTGAAGATATAGGTAAGTAAGACTAATTGAAAAACGATAATTTAGACATATACCTAAATAAAAGGGTAAAGGTTAAGGTCGGCACCATACATGTTGAATTTCGATCTGAATTTTAGAATCTAGATCCAGAACGCTCAGAATTCCAAGAAAAACGAGTACCTCACACATTCTGATTTTTCAGAATGATCTGTAAGAATAAATGACAACCGTCAATCTGATACTTAAAGGCTACTACACACATGCCGCCGGGTTCATGCCGAGTGGCTATGCCGCCGGCAATACGAGCCGCCGGCACAAGCCGCACAAAGCCGTCATGCATCATTCCGGTTCGGCGGCCATGCCGGTGGCTCCTTTGTGCGGCAAAGCCGGCGGCTTTGTATGCCGCCGGGTGCACGGCGGCTTACCCGGCGGCCCTGCCGCCGGCACTGTGTGAGCCTTTAGATATGTGTGAGGCAAACGTTTTTTTAGAAACTGAATTGTATTAACGGCCTTACTTTTTAAGTATTTATAAAAAAATTAAAATAACAATATTCACAATGTAACATTTTTTTTTGTTTTATATTCGAAAGAAGACACTGAATAAAAAGTAACAGTTTCTTTACCCTATATACCTATACCTATGTAGGTATACCTTAAACTGAATTACGAGTATAGTAAGGAACATAATATCAAAGAAACTTGATAATCAAACAAACATTTTGTTATATAAACACACATTTTCTTGCTATTCATTCTAGGTAGGATAACTTTAAAATATACAATAAGACTTAGGCGGCATATGATTAATAAGTTGGCAACACTGGGTTCAACTTAAAGAACAAAGTTTCCTTGCATAAGCGTAATATTTTTCCATCGCACGAAGAACACGTAAGGGCGATTCACTAGTAGTTCTAGATTTGCTTCCAAGTCCCACTCAATGCCTGGAATAATTAATTATACGTCAGTATGAGGACTATTTAACCTAGATTAGTGACTATTATATTACTATACATTTAAGCTAGATTCGTTAATCTTACATTAGCTGAAATAACGAAATGTCAACAGAAACCACTTGGTATCTATCGAATCTACGTTTTTTGAGGAAATTCTGCTAGATTCATTGTAGTAGATTGATGTATATTCTAGTTTTTCTTACAAGACTTCAAATTCAAACCATATCATGACTAATTTTTCAACCATTTCAAGTTCTTTAAACGAAAAGGGTTCAATAATGGGGTAAGAATGAAATCACAACCTATTTCACACTTCAATTAGTGCAAAAGGCGACCTAGTCTATATAAGTAGGTGATCTACCTTATTCATTAACACTCTCCAACTAAAACACAGTTTTAAAATGTTTTGTCTCTTTTGCTCTTCGGAAAATACGTTTGTCGGAAAGGGACAAACCATTCCATAGCTATTGATGAAGTAAGGCCTATCTATCGCAATTGTCCACTGATCTTACCGTCGTCTTTGTATGCGTTTCGTCCGGCCTCCGCCCAGAACATGAGTCGCTGCACCGCGTGAGATATGCGCAGTGAATCGCTCGTGCCGTTGGTACTTTCTACCAGGTGGTGGATGCCCATCTGAAAAAAATAATAGACTAGCAGCGCCTCGAGATTTTACCCACGTTGTGCCCGTTCTCGTAGGAATTGCGGGATGAAAAATAGCCTATAAACTTCCCGTTGAATATAGCTATCAATTACGAAAAGAGTTATTTGAATCGGACTGGTGGTTTCCGAGATTAGCGCATTCAAACAAATAAAAACAAACTCTTCAGCATTCTTCTTCTTCTTCATCGAGTGGATGGTCAACCTGACCAATCCTGGTGTCAGAGTTATCGAGCCACCAAAGGCCAAGGTCTTCAGCATTATTATATTAGTAAGTATACCTACCTAGATATAGACTTGAGTTAAAAATATAGGTAAATGTTAATATAACCGAATATTTTGTAGAACTCGTACCATAGTTTGACAAAACCATGTTAACTCATCTTGATAGTTGAGCCCCGTGAAGCTCGGCTTCTACTTGGTAGAACGCTGATGTTAGCATTTCTATCCGAGCGCCCTACCGTACGTCGAAAGGCACGTTAAATTGTCGGTCCCGGTTATTCCAATCGTTAGACGATGTCGGAGGCCTTTAGGCGGTCTAAATACTTCGTCATTAGAGCTGGTCACTAACCACACGTGAATAGCAGCTCACAAAATTCTCGACAATTACCATACAATAAAAACACCAATAAAATTGAGTCCAAACAAGATAACAATAAGTACTCACAGCTTGTAGTTTATTAGGTAAGAGCAACGTCATTCGCAGCGTATACAAGGGCAGGGTGACCGCGACTCTGAGTGGGCGCACGCGCTCAAGGATCGCACTGATGTCCGTCTCGGCCACGCGCCGCGCCAGCTCGTGTATGGAGCACTCGTTACACACCAACACCACTAGACTCAAGCCCGGGGTCCGGTAAAATATTTCAATCACCTGTAAGAAAAATTATAGATATACATAGATCAAATACTAACCGCTTTATTCATTAACGGTCTTTAACTAAAACACAAAGTGTCTCTTTTGCTCTTCGGAAAATAGCGTATGTCGGAAAGGGACAAACCATGTAGCTAAAATGTTAATAAGTGTTTATGAATAAGGCCCAAGATAGACAGTCCACACAGATAGAGCGAACGGTGCAGTGAGGCAGTGAGTAAATGTAAGTTCGTTCATCCTGTGTCCTATGCATAAATACTTACACACAAATTTACAACGAAATAAATTTTCAATTAGTTCATTTAGAGTTATGTTAGCAAAATCGGCATCACTTCACAGCATTCGGTGTGAACTTTTAATTAGGTCTGAGTTTATAGTACCTACATGACATAATTAATGATATTATGCTAGAAAATATAAAATTTCGATTTTGGAATGTTTTGTGTGGCAGCAACTGTAGAGGACAACCACAGGCTACAGCTAGTATTTTCCGTCGTATAGTTACACGATCTACATCTACCCATTTCACGTACTCTGGTATCAGGGACCATTCCAATGCTTAATTATCAAAGTGGGCGTTTTTCATATTAAGTTTCTAAGCCATTAAACAGACGAATATTTAATGGGAATAGTCATTAGTGTCCGGACCATGTTCCTGAGCGCAGCCCTGGTGATGGCGCTGGCGCTGCGCGCGGCCGCCGACGACGACTGCCCCGAGGCGCGCATAGCCGAACTCCACGACGAAGCGAGACTCCACAAAGACCTATTCTGCGCCTACCAGTTCTACGACTACAGACCGGTGAAAGACTACAAAACTGCAGTTAATGTCAAGGTTCGTTTTGCTCTCAAGTACATCAGCTTTGACGCCTTAGAAGAAACTTTCACGCTCCATAGCTGGGTTGCTATGAGTTGGAAAGACGAATTTCTGACGTGGACTCCTGCTGACTATGGAGGTATCAAGGAAATTCAAGTTGAAAGCCACGAGTTCTGGACTCCGCACATGTCTCTCTTCAATGCCGACGCTACTATGATAAATTCGGACGAAATCTACACCACTTGTTTATTGAAAAACGACGGGGTGGTGACCTGCGTGCCTCATATGGCACATTCCGGTTTTTGTCAGACATCTTTGCAGATGTGGCCATATGATCGACAGAACTGTACTTTATACTTCGGCTCGTGGATGCACACCGGCGAGCAAGTCAATTTCACATTTTTCAAGTCGCAACCGATCGTGATGGAGGACTACCAGGACGGCCCTGGGTGGAAACTGGAGAAGACGCAACACGAGCGCCTCTCGGGCAGATATAGCTCATACAACAGCACATACCCGATGTTGAGATACACGTTCATGCTAAAGAGGCTGGCGGCCGGCCCCGCCGCTATAGTAGTGGTTCCGACGGTCGTGATAGTGTTACTCACACTCATATCACTCTTCCTGGATGTGAAAGACAATGCGAGACTGTCACTGATTTGTTTCAGTCTATACGGGCATTTCACTTTTCTGACTGAAGTTGGCTATAATATTCCGAAGCACAGCGCAGAGACGCCAATTATTCTGTTGTTCCTCCGCGACTCAATGATAATAACTTTAGTTGGAATATTGGAGACATTGTTTTTAATGAGTTTGAGACGTAGAAGTGAGCCGGCGCCTACATGGGTGGTTACTATCAATCGGTTGGTAAGCAGTGGGCCGAGCAAGTACATTGTGTTTACGGAATTCGAGCCGAGTTCATCCGGAGAGGTGAAGATTTTGAGCGAAGAGGGCCCCAGCGCGACCGCCACCTCAGAGCAACAATCACACGATTGGATACAGTTAGCTAGTTTAATTAACAGTATTTTATCTTTTATAGCTGTTCTGACGTACGCTATATTAATTTTCACGTACATTCCAACCGACAGTCGTTAAAAAATTATACCGTGATGAATCCCTTGCATTTGTTTTAGTTAAGATTAATTTTTATTTACAAGTATTTATTATTATTTTTGACAGGTATGTAATCAGTAACCACCTGAACACTGTATTATGTGCTTACGCAGTTGAGTAATAATAAAAATATTTTTGAATTTGTAGTTTTTATCACGTAAAAAAATAAAAAGTATACCTAAGTAGATATACCAGATACCTTACCTGTGTGTTCCATTCGTCTATTTTAGCGTAGTTCATTTCGTCATTGATTCGGATCATGCGGACTGTACGGTAGGGACCGGCGTCGGAGTCGTAGAACTCGTGGGTTCCATTCAGCAGGGTGGGCGAGGACCGCCACTGCGCCCTCAAGTACACAGTGGTCATGAGCACTCCGTCCACTGGGCCGAGGAAGTCCTCGCCGTCGAAAGTGTCTCTAATTGCTCCACCTGAATCTTTTTCTATCTAAAGATAACATAGAAAGACAGATACATTTTTGCCTTTGTGAAGGTGTGTATTTTCATATTTCACCTGGGCGCGTATTAGGGACAAATATAATATCATAGATTTTTTAATGTAATTCGTACCATCAGATTTAGCATATCCGTGATTTCGGTAGGCTCTTCAGTGCCACTGAAGTTGTCCACATGCAGTCTCAACGCGGCGGCCGGTCCTTCGAGGAACTCTCGACTCAACTTCTTACCCTTGGGCAACATCAGGCGCGAGGTCCACCTGAACCTGGTCACTTCACTCGAATTGGGTAACAATGCCACCGCTTCCCTTATAATATCCGAGTGTCCCTGTCAAAAAGTTATTTTTTTAATGTTCTTTGCGTTGAATAACACATTAAACCTTTTCTACTTGCCCTTTTTCAAATTAACACGCAACATCGACACGCGATACTTCTATGAAGTGTTGGAAAATTATAGTTTGTTAATTCCATAATTCCATTTTACTAATATACTAGCTGTCCCGCGCGGTAAATCCACCCGCGACCCAGTACATATCGCTAGTGTGAATCTAAACACAATCCAGGGTGCCAACCAAACGCATACAAAAAAATCATTCAAACCAGTAGAATTGTATATAAGACTAGCAGCGCCCCGCGGTTTTACCCGCGTTGTGCCCGTTCCCGTGGGAATTTCGGGATAAAATGTAGCCTATAGCCTTCCTCGATAAATAGACTATCTAACAGTGAAAGAATTATTCAAATCGGTTCAGTAGTTTCTGAGATTAGCGCGTTTAAACAAACAAACAAACAAACAAACAAACAAACAAAACAAACTCTTCAGCTTTATAATATTAGTATAGATAAGGGCACTTTAATGGAGATATTAGTATTATAATTACCACATAGTCCGTTTTGTTTAACTTCAGCGTATCTTCTATCTCAATCCTGGTAATTTCGTCCACTTCGGTTAACAGTGCAGTCAATAGTAATTGTAGAAAAAGTCCAGATTGCACAAAACTTATTCCATTTTCACGCCGGTCTTCTGGTGCGATCGAAGTTAATTTATCGAAAGTAGCCTTAAAGAATTTTTAATTTTAAAACTACATACACCAAACATGTGAATAACTTATAGGTATACTTACTAGTTACTACTTATGTAAAACATTAATATTATTTACTTACCATGTAAAATTTTCTTTCGAACCGTTCAAGAATACGGATATAATCCGCAATGTTAATACCAACATACTCGTCTTCATATGCTGGTTTCACGTGTAACTTAGTTTCGGATACGTCAATGACAAGATGATCACCTTTATCAGTTAAATTATTCCTCTCCCTGTTTATCCAATTTCTATTAGCATTCGCTTTAGGAATAAAGTTCTTAGCAAGTTTATTTAAAATAGGAAATATATTTAGTGTACGACTACTTAGATGAGATTGATCCTGTATAGCGTTAACGTCATCTACATTAGAGTTGAAACTTTTTCTAGTCGGGACTTTTTGATAACCATTTTCCCGGAAGTAACGGGCATCTCCAGATTCCTCATATAAAGCCGCGTTGTCATCTTTTAGTATAGAACGTTCAGTTACATCACTGATGCAATTTGGGTACGTGCTTGGAGAACAAAGATGGGCATTACGGAGTTTCATTCGCGGAATAGTCAACGCACGCAATCCTAACGTCCTCAGATGATTTATAAAATGATGAGAGTTCACTGTTACATTAGAAAGAAGCAATATGATTACTGCAATAATTTCTAATTTCGGATCCATAGTTAATATCGTTGATTGGATATTGAGCGCGGCTAATTGATTAGCTTGGTTTTATTCAGATCAGTTTTGGTCTCTTTTACACAACAAAGCGAAACAAAATAAACATTAAACAGTTGTAGCAAGAGCTACGAACAATACCATCGAAACAACAGAGCCCGCCAAGAGCTACAATCTAACTGGTTTTGGTGCATTACTGAAGACTGAATCAAACGCATATCTGTTCCGCACAATAAACGGACGTCATTTATATGAATTAATGGCAGTTAATGGGTTTCACCTGATTAATTAATCGGTCATAGTCCAGTACCTTAATATCTTAGCAATTTATTTTGCTGGTAATTACTTTATAAAGGCCAGTAACAGACTCCTTTTTAGCTTTTCCTCGCCATGTCACTGTGTCTCATCTTCCATATGATCCTAAAAATCATCTACCTTCATTAACTAGGTTGTTATGCTGTATGGTAAGTTAGTTACCTGCCTATAAAATAGGTTGATGCTTATAGTATAGGCACTTAGCTTTACTAAGTGTTTATATGAAACTAAGCCTAAACTGCTGTTCGTAGAAAGTGAAACTTGGGTGGATAGTATTAAATAATATAATGTAAGGTATTCTTTGTGTGACTTATATTAGATAAGAAAGGATTTTCCAAAATTCCACCCCTAAATGTGGAAAAGGGGGAGCAATGTTTGTATAGGACAACGTGATTCCTTGGTCCAACCTATTTCAAGAAAAATATTTGATTTAAATGTCTCAATTTCCCCACAGCGACGGGCACTGCACGTGTAAAACCGCGAGGCACTGCTAATAACTAGTTAAGTATATACTTTTTACGTAGTAGCCATCGCGACTAGTAGCTGAGCAGCAGTCTTGCATAACCGAAACTAAAGGCATTTTATGATTACTTGTGTAAGTTGTGTTATAAAATTAGACAATAAAAAATATTACTTGCGTAGACACGTATGTATTCGCCAACACTTATCGGATATATGGACAGCTTTAATATCATAAATTCAAATTAGTTCTGGATCGTTCAAAACATTCAGCGTTGTTTCAATTCAAGGTAACCTGGAATTATATTTACATCCAGCATCAATGTGGCCTACATAGTAGGTATCTACTTGGCTACTTTATCTGTATAGGTGGAACCGTGGAAGCAGAAAATATAGAACATCCAGAGAGAGAGCATTTTTCAGTTTTAAGCCCGGTTTCCACCGCAAGCGGAGCGGGCTCATTAATGACTCCATTTAATTACCATTGCGTTACTTGTATAGACGCATAACACCAGTATTACTATAAATATTATATAGTAAGTTTTTTTGTTAATCCCAGAATTTTAAATAATACTTTTCTGAGCCAAAAAACGTAAACAAACCACTCGCACTGAACTTCGTTTGACTTCTTTTGAATCTTAATAAATGAGCATTTCATTTGTTACATAGGTAGGACTATACCTAATATATATTCTACAGTAGGTGCATACTTATATGTCAATTTATAGAGTGTTTACTCAGCCATAAACATATTATGAGGTTGTCCAGCAGATATCAAATATTTATATTACATGATAGGTACCTAATAACTTAGTTTTCCAAAGGTCTCTCTGAATCTCCGCGTACAGTTCTGAGCCCTTTCAATGTACTTACCTTAAACTAATAATATTTACCTACCAATAGGAATAATAGTGTTGAAGTATGTAAAGAATGGGCTGCACACGAGACCTTATCAAAATTATCAAATTACTCGATAAAATTAGGGCCAGATGCCGTTCACATTGATAACTTCAACGCCCACAATATCAGTACGCCTAACATTCATGATTTTATGTAGTACTAGCTGCGCCCCGCGGTGTTTCCCACGTTGTACCCGTTCCCGCAGGGATTTCGGGATAAAATGTATCCCATATGTTATTCTGATGTATAACCTATATTACTGTAAAGTTTCATCCGAATCCGTTCAGTAGTTTCTGCGTGAAAGAGCAACAAACATACATCCATACATCCATCCATACATACATACATCCATCCTCACAAACTTTCGCATTTATAATATTAGTAGGAGGATGACATTGCCGACAAACAGAATCATTAGTAATAAATTAATATACCATACCATAATCCTTAATCTAAACTAAAACTGCTAGGGTGCATTTCCATTGCAACCATTAAAGAACTCATTAAGAAAATATTTTGACATGTCAATTCCATTTTGGCAAATTAAATGCGTTGTAATTGGTCGATTGAGCTCCGCAACAGCTTAGTTCCGCAATAGCTTAGCTCCGCTTCAATGAAAACACACCTTATACTGCCTTCGCCCGTCCAGGAATAAACGAATCCTTATAGCTGGAGAGCTAGTGAACCCTGGGAGTAACGGTCTCCCTGTAAGGTTAGAAATTTGTATACTTACGATTTATGACATGCTAAGAGCAATAGCCATGACCTGGCAGGCGTCAGCCCTGCACGTCATCAACCCCTTTATTTTTTGGACTGTTAAGTAAATTGAGTTTCAAAACTTGTTTCTGTAAATTTGAAAATTTAATAGGATAAAGTTTATTTATTGTACATCTTAAAAAAAAAATGACAGGCGATTACAATAAGCAGAAGTATATGACAGATCAATTAGAAAACGTACAGTTGATGAGGTAAAATAAACTTTATCCTGTATACTTAAAATTTGTATATGTTTTCAAGTAAACGTCTCAGAGTAAATATGTACAATGCCAGGCAGTTTTGAACAGCATAAGACCTTGACAGGCGAGGGGACAGCTGCTAAGGGCGTGCGTACCTTTTCAAGAAGAGGTAAAAAAAAAACATTCCAAATATTGCAGAAATCGAGTGTATATCAGAAGGCATTCAAAGAATTAGGAAACGCAGAAATAGTACAGAAGAAAGAAAACAAATTCCCGATACTAGAGAAATTTGTATGCCAAATGTATGGTTTGCAATGTTCAAAGTTAAATAATGCACGTTATGAAAAGTTCCTTGCTACGTACAACACAAATAATCCTAAAGTGTTTATGAAAAAAGTAGTAAGCTATGATTCATCGAATTTACCACCCTGCAAACGTGAACTACATCAACAATTATTGAGAACTGCCTACATCTATACTAATATTATAAAGCTGAAGAGTTTGTTTTGTTTGTTTGTTTGTTTGTTTGTTTGTTTGTTTGTTTGTTTGTTTGTTTGTTTAAACGCGCTAATCTCAGAAACTACTGAACCGATTTGAATAATTCTTTTTGTAATGGATAACTACATTCAACGGGAAGGTTATAGGCTATTTTTTTATCCCGAAATTCCCACGGGAACGGGCACAGCGCGGGTAAAACCGCGGGGCGCCGCTAGTTACAAATATATGGCAAAATTGTAATTTAAAAGAACCAACAATTCTTACACCTGAAAATAACGGTTGGAACTTAATTGATAGTCGTTACGAATTTAATTGGTTTGAGGGGAATACGGTTCCATCTTCTATATACGACATACTTTTACAAGGACCTGCTGATACTGCCACAGCACAATCGACTGAAACTGAGGAATATGAAGAAAATGAATGTTAAAAATAATGTAGATTGCATAAAACCAAATAAAATACATCTAGACACGCGGCAGCGTGTCAAGCCAAGTTCAAGCAAAGGAACGGCTAGCCAGCGCCGAGTGTAATATTACACGAACCACTTGGTGCCACTTTTGACCCTTCTATAACTCAAAAACTATTTAACGTGAACACATGAAACTACGTGTGTTTAATTATATCCACTAGGACACCTAGAAGCCCAAATTTCATGAAGCTAGCTCAAACGGTTATAAAGATATGAACGTCAGAAAGTCGTAAATTTTAGTATTGACTGACTGACTGACATATAGTACCTAAACCTAACCTACTTCCAGATGACCTAGAAGGATGAAATTTGGTATCTAGCTCGGTAATTGTGTGTAAGCGTAAGAAAAAATCTAAAAATAAAAAATAGTTAAAAAATAGGGGGGGTCCCCATACAAAAAAATATATTTTTTAATTGTAGCGTTGGAACCGTTACAAGCAGATATTTGAAACTATCCCAATCTAAGTATTATCATATTTGCTATTTAACTGCAATATAAACGTAAAGTTATGTAAAAAAATAAGTGGTGCCCCCATACAAAAAAACTTGTAATTCGCGTTAAACAACCGGCCAACGGTGTGTCGTCGGCGGCGCGCGGTAGTTACTTATGACGCGGTCGGTCCACCGTCGCCCCAGCCAATCAGCGATATCAATACCTAGTTTTCTTTACAAAAAGTAATGATATCCCACCAAAAACATAAATGTAAAAAAGGAGAGCCAAGTTCAATACAAAAATTATGCTTGGCTATGGGCTTCGCCGCAAAAAGAATGGAGATCTAAATGAGTGCCAAGTCGTAGGCAAAATCTCAATATGTATTTATAGGAACAAAATAACATTATGAACAAGTATTAAACTCTATTTCTTCTCTTTATTGGATACCTATGACAATTGCTGTTATTTAAAAATGTGAGATTTTAAAGTGGGTTAGATTTAACTTGGCCAGTTTTTACCAGAATAAAAAAAAATATACCTATTTTTTGAATAACGTTATAAAATGACTGATGTAATGAAAACTGGTCAAGTCAAATCTCAGCCACTTTAAGATCTCACATTTTTAAATAACAGCAATTGTCATAGGTATCCAATAAAGAGAAGAAATAGAGTTTAATACTTGTTCATAATGTTATTTTGTTCCTATAGATACATATTGAGATTTTGCCTACAACTTGGCACTCATTTAGATCTCCATTCTTTTTGCGGCGAAGCCCATAGCCAAGCATAATTTTTGTATTGAACTTGGCTCTCCTTTTTTACATTTATGTTTTTGGTGGGATTGCATTTACTGTATGCGTTCATGTAACATTTATTATTTGCACGCCCTTAGCAGCTGTCCCCTCGCCTGTCAAGGTCTTATGCTGTTCAAAACCGCCTGGCATTGTATATATTTACTCTGAGACGTTTACTTGAAAACATATACAAATTTTAAGTATACAGGATAAAGTTTATTTTACCTCATCAACTGTACATTTTCTAATTGACCTGTCATATACTTCTGCTTATTGTAATCGCCTGTCAATTTTTTTTTATGATGTACAATAAATAAACTTTATCCTATTAAATTTTCAAATTTACAGAAACAAGTTTTGAAAATCAATTTACTTAACAGTCCAAAAAATAAAGGGGCTGATGACGTGCAGGGCTGACGCCTGCCAGGTCATGGCTATTGCTCTTAGCATGTCATAAATCGTAAGTATACAAATTTCTAACCTTACAGGGAGACCGTTACTCCCAGGGTTCACTAGCTCTTGGACTATTAATTAATCACCCGCAGTATTTGTTATAGGAAGCTAGTTAGATCAACTTAGGTAAATAAATCTACATCACAATAAACACGATCTAACATCACTACATAGTATAAAACAAAGTCGCTTTCCGCTGTCTGTCTGTGTGTCCCTATGTATGCTTAGATCTTTAAAACTACGCAACGGATTTTGATGCGGTTTTTTTAAATAGATAGAGTAATTCAAGAGGAAGGTTTATATGTCTAAAATTCCCGAAATTCCCACAGGAACGGGCACAGCGCGGGTAAAACCGCGGGCCCTGCTAGTTTATAAATAAAAACAAAAAGTTAAAGAAAAATACTTGTTCGATACAATACAAATAACAATACAAAACATAAAAATTGTACAAATTGTCATAATAAACAACAGGTTTTCTTTTCTTCTTCTTCACTTGTTTGATCTATGGAAATTTCATGTACAATGCTCCTATTATTAAAAGAGACGGTTCGCTGCATACCGCCGCGGAAATGCACAGAAAACAGTATTCTATCTCCCATCATGACGTAACAGAGGAATGGATGGTCTGCGGTAAATTCGGGATTTATTTCTGCACTCATACGCACAACTTCAAAACCTATGACAATTAGAAAATATTGTATTATAGGAAAAGTACGAGAAAATGGCTAATTTAATACCTAAATTCAAACTTCAAATTAATTTTGAAGAATTAGAATACACGTATTATTTGGTTGAACGCGTAAATTCAAAAGGAAAGGTGTAGTTCCCTCGGGCTCGGGTACCGCCGACTGCGTGCGTAAAACAGAGGAGTCGTTTCTATCCCACCAAAAACATAAATGTAAAAAAAGAGAGCCAAGTTCAATACAAAAATTATGCTAGGCTATGGGCTTCGCCGCAAAAAGAATGGAGATCTAAATGAGCTCCGCTTCAATGAAAACACACCTTATACTGCCTTCGCCCGTCCAGGAATAAACGAATCCTTAATTAATGACCCAAAGTATTTGTTATAGGAAGCTAGTTAGATCAACTTAGGCAAATAAATCTACATCACAATAAACACGATCTAACATCACTACATAGTATAAAACAAAGTCGCTTTCCGCTGTCTGTCTGTGTGTCCCTATGTATGCTTAGATCTTTAAAACTACGCAACGGATTTTGATGCGGTTTTTTTAAATAGATAGAGTAATTCAAGAGGAAGGTTTATATGTCAAAAAATTCCCGAAATTCCCACAGGAACGGGCACAGCGCGCGCAAAACCGCGGATCCTGCTAGTTTATAAATAAAAACAAAAAAGTTAATTGTTTGATACAATACAAATAACAATACAAAATATAAAAATTTTACAACTTGTCATAATAAACAACAGGTTTTCTTTTCTTCTTCTTCACTTGTTTGATCTATGGAAACTTCATGTACAATGCTGCTATTATTAAAAGAGACGGTTCGCGGCAAACCGCCGCGGAAATGCACAGAAAACAGTATTCTATCTCCCACCATGACGTAACAGAGGAATGGATGGTCTGCGGTAAATTCGAGATTTATTTCTGCACTCATACGCAAAACTGCAAAACCTATGACAATTAGAAAATATTGCATTATAGGAAAAGTACGGGAAAATGGCTAATTTAATACCTAAAATTAAAATTCAAATTAATTTTGAAGATTAATTACAAACGGAAAGGTGTAGTTCCCTCGGGCTCGGGTTCCGCCGACTATTGTACTAAATAAATTTAAAAGGAAAGCTTTAGAAGCAACTCTCCCAATTGTTATCTTTCATACTCGTTATATTATTTCGTAACGTGTTGTGGTTACATTGCCTAATGTACTGGTGAGTGGGGTACTGAGCCACAGGTCTCTGTACTTGTACTGTAATGGTCTAAAGGTCTTGCTTGTGATATGACTTTAAGAAGGCAGAGTTCAATACAAATACTTTATCTATCTATCTATGTATATTATTATCTTATCAATGTAGCCCATTTCTTACAATATGGAAATCTACGTCCGGTTATCGATTATCGTTATCGTAAGGTATTTTAAAATATTTTGAATTATTTACCTACTCTTACGTACGTACGTATGGGTAACTTTTACTAAGGCCCATTAGAATTCCTATGAAGTCTGAGAAAAAATGCTAATTGATTACTTCAAACTCAGTATGCCTGCCCACGTTAAGATAAATCGTAACGAATGCCAAACACTCGAGCTCGTGAAATGCTGAAATAACGATTACTGTTAAACTACGTTATTTTTAATACACACTTCGAGTAGGTAAAGAAGCGTTTCCATTATGCAAGTGCTTGCATGCATGTATGACGTCACACTTGTGTGCAAGGAGTTTGAATCGGAAACTTGTTTGCAAGTTGTGGTTTCCACTATACAATTTGCATGCAACTTGCAACTTGTATGCAAGTCACTTGCATAATGGAAACGCGGCTTTAGGTTATAGCTTTGGTTAGTTAAAAGTAAGGTTAGCAAAGTTTTTGGGCCTTGCATAGCCTTGCGTTTGACTTTTGGGCCAATCCCCATACAGAAGTTTTCAGTAGTACTTAACAAATGTATCTTCTTACACTTAATAGATGGATTCTCATAGTCGGAGTTCTTTCCTCTTTCCCTGCTCAGTCAGTAGCTTAGCTCCACTTGATAATTATGTGATAACTTTCGACAGTGGTAGCCACATGGTATCGTCTTGGCAATATTTTGCATTCAAATGTTTTATGGTAGGATAGTTATTTTCAATGTGAATGAATGTATATACAGAACTCATTCACTCATTAGTCATTAGCATTGCCTACGCTTTGGATACGTTTTGTCCTGAATTGCCTTTATTCTTTTTTCATACATTATACATTATTTTCATACTGTTACCTTGTAATCTATAAGCCTGTATTTTATACAATGACCACTCAAATCTAATAACTAATTGATTTATAGATCTGTTTTTGATTTTTACCTTTAACTTTTTGGTGAATTCTTTAAAACTTATAATTAAAAACTAACATAATTATTATAGGATATGTAAATAAGCTTAGATTTGTAATTTCTGTCTTGTTTAATAAAAAATTTAAGGTAATACAAAAATTATAAAAAATACATTTAATACCAAACAACAATCACTTATCCTACATAATATATTACTTAATTTAATAGCTTTTTGAACATTTCCTTGGTTTAGGCGTCGCCCCTGTAACTAGCGTAGAAGTAAGGAGCGCCATCGACTAGGATGGCCACCAAGAATGGTTTGTCGGCTCTGAACCGGTGCACCGGCTCCGGATTCAACATCGCCGAACAAAACGAGACGCCGAACGCTGAAATAACAATTTGTCTTTTCATTTTTTAAACAAATTTTGAAATAGTCTAAGATCTATTATGGAGTTAAAAAAAACATAAATCAGGAGCATTGGGTCATATGTAAGGTTGGAACAGTTTTTGTGCCATTCGAAAGCACGATGGGCTCATATAGAAATTAATGTATAATACGATAATACTCCTTAATCCACCTCACTGTATTGTGTTTATCTTCAGTGAGTTAAGAGTACTTTACCCAGCTGTGAAACGTAACAGGGTCATACAACAAAGAAAACTACTATTTTCTCACAATTAGAATACAATATATCTCATTAGTTAGCCATAAACAGAATCATGAGGCGATCAGAATGTTTTAAACGACATAGACAAGTGGAACCAACAAAGAATGACGACCAGTTTAAGCTGAGCGACAAATGATATAGATTTATAGTTTTTAGCGACATGCACGTTACCTCCGCACGTGAAGTCACGGTGGATGACACGCTTTACAAAACGTGATTAAATACCCACTGTCACAACTACAATAAAACATGTTACAAGACAGAAATTACAAGCAAGCAATATTTACATTAACGACGTTATTATCATCAAAATAAAAGTCAATAATTGATTATAATTTATAACTTTATTATTAAAATTAATATACTTTATGTACCTATACATAATTTAATGACATATACTAAAATTGCACTTCAGATCACTTCGTTTATTTACGTTAAAACAATATTTAAGAACAAGAAGTAGGTGCTAATAAATCTCTTATCTTAGAGTAGATTATCGACATAATGAAAGCTACCAATAGCTTCGTGTTTATAGAGTAAGTCTGATTGCAGTTTCTAATACTAACACATTACTTTACAGTGAACATAACATATTACAGTAAGAGTATACAGTGCAAAATAATAGAACATGTACACTAAAATAATAAAGCTGAAGAGTTTGTTTTTTTGTTTGTTTGAACGCGCTAATCTCAGACACTACCAATCTGATTTAAATAATTTTTCTTTGTAGTGGATAGCCACATTCAATAAGATACCTTATCTCATTTTTCTTCCCAAAATTGCTACGTTAACGGGTACAGTGCGGGTAAATCCGCGGGGCGCTGCTAGTGGTTAATAAAGTTAAATAGTTGATCTTAAAACAAATTAATACTACCGTGTGTCACACGTTATCGGTTAAAATCTCAACAAAATAATATTAGTACATTTTAACATTATATTTTGTGGCGTTCTTTTTTATCAGTGTAAGCTTAAGTTATTCAAGGGCGCGTTTTCTTGAGGCGAATAGTGAAGGGCTGTATGCTGGTCGAATCTGAACGAGTGTATTGATCGCTAAAACAAAGCCCAGAATTGGCGACCTCTTCCAAAGAAAGCAAAACTATCGTATTAAGTTTAGCTTGTTAGTTTATCAGTTCTCGAATATGCCACTTACGATTCGCCTGATAAGAACGCGCCCTAGGGGTCCATTCATCTATACGTACGACGATTTAAGGCTTTTGAGGCGGACGATATAATCATCAATTAGGTCTTATTAGTATTTGGGATTAATGAAATGCTGCCAAAAATGGAAAAATCGTATTACGTAAATGAATGGTACCCTACCGAGTAATAAGACTAAGCGTTGCCCCTGAAGAGTCCGATGAAGGCGGGCATCGTGTCGGCGCCGAGCAGCATGTACAGGAAGGGCCGGTCGGCGCGGAACATGGGCGCCGGCGGCCGCGCGCAGCGCATCATCAACACCATGCCTACACACGACACACGTCAGCCACTCAACCATACATTACCAGAGCGAAGACGTCATGCCACCGGCAACGTCGTGCGAATGGCAACGTCGAGCGCATGGCAACGTCGCGCGAATGGCAACATTGCACGTATGGTAACGTCATCACATAATGGCAGTACCCCGGTATAGTAACACAACGGCAGTAGTAACTATCTCAGTAACATAACAGCGGCAATGTTAAATTGAAATCGCAGCAACGTCATGTTAACAGTCTTAGGTTCGTAGTTGTTTATAGTTCGTCCCGTGGCGCTGCAGTCGGCGTGTAGACGGCGGTGGCTATGATCTGGTCGTGGACGAGCAGCGCCCAGTAGGCGGGCCGGTCGGCGCGGAACTCGCGCCGCTCGACGGCCGCCAGCGACCGCCGAGTACGCGTGACGCCCGCTGGCACCCAAACACAACAGTCAACACACGACACCACACACCACAACACCACTCCCGATAACTAATACAGGTAGCAGTAGGTACTATGCACATAACAAAACCCACTTTATGGCATCAGAAAGTATTAACGAACATATCACAACCCTTTATGGCACCACCAAGCAAAATATTATAACACAA
The DNA here is from genome assembly GCA_951394245.1 of Cyclophora punctaria. Classification (NCBI taxonomy): domain Eukaryota; kingdom Metazoa; phylum Arthropoda; class Insecta; order Lepidoptera; family Geometridae; genus Cyclophora; species Cyclophora punctaria. The sequence goes on from OX596171.1 coordinate 6,442,697, forward strand.
CTTTGAATGGCACAAGTAGAAAGCAAAATAGGTGATCATATTAAGGTGATAATGAAGAATGGCAACCGCAACTAAGAAAAAGTTTAGTCAAGCGATGATTTAATAACCGTTATGCGTTCCGGCAATCTCATGATAGATGGATTGATGGAAACAAAAAAAAAGTGCGCCCGAAAGAAATAGTATTGTGGTTGTTAACGGAAATAAGTACGATTGAAATAAAAATGTATGAAAATCAGAAGCGCATTTGCATGCAAAAATATAAATAAAGATTCCAAGCTCAATTGTCAGTTTAAGAGCTATTACATTCTAGGTTTCAATTTTAGGAAGTGGAAGTCCACTTTACAATACAAACATGTAAACGAAGGTTTAGGATAACCACTAGAGAAGCAAAGAGTTCCATAATAGCCACAAGTGTAAACAAGTTGTACTAACCGGTAGCCGCTGCCGCTTCCGCGCCTTCCTCGTTAATTTCAATGAAAGCTTTCTGCACTGCCTTCGATACAAACAATGGCTCCTTTGAATTCAGGATCTTCGACAATCCCTCGTTGTGTGGGTCGAATATGGCCTTGATGCCCAGCTGGAAAGTGGATAAAAATTTGCGTTAATATGTTGTTAATTGAAGAGAATCGCAAAGGATAGCGATTAAAGATTACAACGATACTGAGACAGGAGAGGAAAATCCATAATTACCATAGATTACCGTTTATTAATAAACGCTCTATCTATAACTTTAACTATCGAAGGCAATGCAATGTTATAAAGTGTTTTGTCTCTTTTGCTCTTTTGAAAATAGCGAATGTTAGAAAGGGACAAAACCATTTGACAGCTACAACTACAACGCTGTTATTGAGCGTTTATTAATAAGGTCATTACTATCTATCGACCTCCTTAATCAAAGTGATAGTGCTGGGAAAGCACACTATCTCATATAACACGGTTATCTAACTTGTAAAATAGGGCTCGAAATACAGGGCAGTCATAGATCTATATGTCTGTTATCTAATCTAGTTTTATAAAGTCACTGAGCTCGAAATACTGGCATATATCTATAAACGACTAGCTGTGCCCCGCGGTTTCACCCGCAGCGCCCCCGTTCCCGTGGGAATTTTGAGATTTTTATTCCCTATAAACCTCACGGAGCCCGAGACCTTTCCAACGAATGCAAAAGCGTGGAAATCGGTTCGTGCGTTCTGGAGTTACAGCGTCAGGGAGGAAAACCCGACTTATTTTTATATAGTAGATTTGATGATATAGGTAAGACTTTAAAACTGGCCTTTATAACTTTATACTTTATAACCTATGAAGAGGTCATTTTTCGCACGTGAGTTATTTATTTATGCAGCGTGAAGTTATGTATGTGGTATGTACGATGGAATTAAAAGTATAAGTACGTAAAGTGTGTAAAGCTAATAATGTAATAAACATATTAAAACAAAAAAACTAGAGCAGGTATTTTTATAAAAAGTGGTTCTTAAATAATTCGTCTAGTCTTGTATTCAGATTATTTAGCCCACATTCCTATATTAATTTAAATCTAGAGCAATTAACCACACTATTTATCTTCCTAATCACTAAGCTCGCTTACGCTCAATATTATTCATACAACAGCATTCCTACGATACGATTTCTAAGAATCACTAAAACTTATTAGAAATTAGTTTACCCATAGAAAGATTCATTCATCCAATATACAATGAAGTGTCATTGAACCCACCCACTATTAAAAGGTGAACGCCCAATACCATACCTTAGGCAGTAACGTAGCCAAATCGATTTCTGTCTCGATCTTAAACTTAGGCAGCGTGACTTGAACCTTAGTACGGTGCATTTTATCCAGTTCATTGATGAGGTCATGACCTGCGGCCAGCTTGGCCAGCACCGAGTTCAGACCGGTGATCTCATCAGGCAGGATAATGACCATGCTCGCCTCTTCACCCACGTAAAAGATTTGGAGTAGCTGGAATGTGAATACAAATATTATGAAGAGGTTTTATTTAGGTAACAATTTCTTGGCATAAATATAATTCGAGGGAAATAGTGACAAACTCTAGTATCGAGCGTTTTCACCGCTCAGATTGTTTTATTGGCCACCAAACCAAGTATCGGACAAATTATATGTCATTTAACGCGACAAGTAAACATCGGTTAGTCAACTCAACAAGCGGTCCTCTTGTAACGTAAAGATAGAAGACGGAAAGTATAAATAGTATAAATAAAAGTTTTATACTAGGCTGCCTACTCCTATTTTTATACAAAAGAAAAGTTTGTGCAGATGTATTGATATAGGGTAGTATGTATGTGAATTGTTCTTTGGCGCATTAACATATTCGTTTAAAATTTGGCACACCATTTATCTGAAGTGACATGTGTACTTTTATGCCGAAATATCTGTAGCAATGGGTAAAACAGCGGTGCGGTGCTAATCATATAAATAATACAAAAGCCATAAATATATCTGTAACACCGATTTCAATGCTATTTTATCAAAAGATAAATAAATGAAAGTTCCAGAAACCAGTATTAGTTACCTACGCAATACTTGTTTTTCACAATTTTTTCAGGAGGATCCATTGAAAATCTCATATAAAAATCTTTTCCCGATAAGAATATAATAAGTAAATACACATTTGTATGTATATTAGTCATGTAAATATGTATTTAAAAGTATTGTTAGTCTAATGTGTTGTTTAATCAAATATTTGCATAGATAAATGTGTACACAGTACAATGACTCATAGTTTCAATGTTTATCGGTTTTCGAAACATACCATCTGTTCGACTACTATCGATTATAAGTGCACTATAAATAGATTATTCTCGCAATTTGCGAATCTTTTTCATTTCATAAAGTATAGTATAGTCAGCCCAAGAATAAGTATGCATTGCCGCTGACTGTACATTCAAAAGACTCTTATCTACAAATGAATAACGGAATTGATAACTCTGTAATTGTGTTGGATTTATCCGGGTATAAGTGGTAAATATATAACCAGACAAATTCACACACGATTAATTAGATCTAAAGTAAGCTCACAAATACATACAAATACTTTTTATAAGAATATATAATTGACATACAGACGTCATCGCCAAAAATTATGTCCTCACATATTGTTGACTCTGGGCGGAAATCGAACCCGCAACCCCCGACACAGTAAGCGCTCTCACTGCCACTGTGCCAATAGGCTTGTAAAAAAATGTGCGTAGCGTTCTATTCTAGTACTCTAGTACTAAATATATAACAGAATTTCTACGTAATCGGGAATTACGCGGGACAAAATCAGGCAGAATTTAAGGAAAATATATGTTACTGATTGAGCCCTACAGTTTCACCCGCATTGATTTCGTTACAACTTTTAAACCCCCTCGGACTTGAACACCATCTTTTATTTAATATGAAAATTTGACAAATTGGCTAACACCTTATCAACTAATGAACAGCAATTCATTTCTTTATCATAATTGAAGATGCATTAAAATACCAGTAGCACCTCACGGTCTTAGTCACGTTGTACCATTTCCCTCGGGAATTTCGGGATAACATCCCATGTGTTATTCTGATGACCTATATGACTGTAACGTTTCATCCGAATCCGTGGCCGATAGTGGCAGTGCTATCTGAGCGCTACCGTTGTTCGGAGGGCACGTTAAGCAGTCGGTCTCGGTTCTTTCAATCAATAGACCATGTTGAAGGCCTTTAGGTGGTATAAACACTCCTTTTACCGACCTCTTAGGTTGGGTGACCTATTTGAAATGAGTAAAATGTGTATACCTGGGCATTCAAGTCGGAACTCTCTCCATAGAAGTAGTCATCTTCTTTGTACATCATAGGAATGTTGATGGTGCTGTGGTCATCCACGTGGAACGGCTGCTCAGCGGTGTTGCGAGGGTCGAACTGGTTCTTCCAGGTCCCCTAAGAAAAATATCATTTTAGGATCAATTTGTTAACATGTAACATGTTTTGGCAGAGGATTCAATATTATAGAAATTATTTTTTATGACAATAATAACTGTTAAAGTTCTTGGATGAATAATTGTTGTCTGATGATTGAAAAATCAGGTCTCTTAGCACAGTAAGGGTGCCTGTCCATTGGCACGGAGCGAGCTGGCGCGGGCGGAGCGGAGAAACGGACAAATATAAACCAATAGGATTGCATGAAATCTGCGGTCAGATATTTTACGCCAATGGACAGGCGCCCTAAACATATTCATTTATGAAGGACTCTGCATTAATTTCAGTAGGTATACCTTGCTAATATCACACACCATGCCAACAGGCGATAACAGCAGTCAACCATAAATTATAAAAATTGTAGGCTATCTATGCACGGAAAACCTTAACCGCGTAATTTTATGTATGTAATTACGACAACGTACATAGTTTGTACATATTTTTCGAAATAGTTTCATTATTATGTATTTATTATGGGTGTTAGTCATACATTATGCAGGTATTTGAGTATAAATAAGTAACTGTTGCTATTTAACCTTCGCCAAATTTAGTCTACCTACGCCGTATCAAGAACTCAAATATTCTAAAATAAAAAACGGCAAAAAGTATAATAATTTATGATGTACAGTTGATTTGACAGTTCGCAGACCCCGTATTGTCACATGTTATTGACCTTGAGCACATATTTTACCTAGAGATTTTTAGCACTCACCTGCATACATTTGTGTCATGTTCGTTAGTCTATATCTCTATGGTTATTGTATATTTATAACATCTGTAACATACTCTTATCGAGTTGCGATGAGCTAATATTATAAAGAGGTAAAATTTGTAAGTTTGTTTGTATGTTCGTGCCGATTTGAATAATTCTTTTGGTAATAGATAACTACATTCAACGGGAAGGTTATAAGCTATTTCTATCCCGAAATTCCCACGGGAACGTGCCCAACGCGGGTAAAACCGCGGGGCGCTAGTATTCAATATAAAAATAAATGATGGTAAAACTAAATATAACTTGTTTTTATTTAAATTTGTTTGAAACATAGTTTAGTCAGATCTATTGCATCAACAAATCCTCCAATAACAATATGAGGTTAGATTATTTTTTGATACAGATTACAATCATATTACCGACCTCTTTTATGCTTGATGACATATCACAGGCGGCCCATGAATCCCTTCCATTTAATATACCTTAATTTTCATAAAAAAATAAAAAATAATAAAAGGAGGTCCGATAGTCCAGCTAGACGAATTCGGCACAGCTTTGATCGGATCTTTTAATAATTAATTACCTTGAAATAGAGGGCGTTGACGAGTACCAGCCTGGTGTCATCACCGACACTTTCAGGGGAAAGGAGATCCTTGATGCGGTTTTTGGTCTTGTTCTCCACCTACAACAGAATGAATAGGTTAGGTCAATAGAAACCTGTTTAATGCAAAGTAGGCATGCATTTATGACACCATGAATTATCTAAATTTTATAGGCCTTCTTCATATACGCTTACTAGCAGCATTTTAGCTATCAAATGGTTTGTCCCTTTCTGACATGCGCTATTTTCCAAAGAGCAAAGGAGACAAAACACTCACTAACAGTGTTTTAGTTAGAGAGCGTTTATGAATAAGGCAGTATTACTTTACTAGCTACGCCACGCAGTTTCGCCCGCGTTGTACCCGTCATTTGTCTTGTATGTATGCTGCTATCAAAAACTACTAAACGGGTTTTGACATCGTTTTCACCAACAGACAGTAACAGTATTAGCCTGTAATGTCTCACAGCTCGGCAAAGGCCTCATATCAGTGTGGTAGGAGAATTAGGCATAATCACTATGCTTGCCTATTGCGGATTGGTTATCTCAAACCTGATCAACAGACAGAGTAATTTACAGAGTAATTCTTTACTATGGATTTTATTGAATCGAAGTGATTTTAGGATGGGTTGTAAGTTATTTTATACTAGCAGCGCCCCGCGGTTTTACCCGCGTTGTGCCCGTTCCCGTGGGAATTTCGGGAATTTTTTTACACAAAACCTTCCTCTTGAATCACTCTACCTATTACAAAAAACTGCATAAAAATCCGTTGCGTAATTTTAAAGATTTAAGCATACAGACAAACAGACAAATAAATAAACAGACAAAAATAGCGACTTTGTTTTATACTATGTAGTGATTAAGGTAGCAACAGTAGTGTAGTAGGATTATCTATGAACAATAGCCACTGTAGTACATACTCGTATCTATATACTAATAGTATTATAAAGCTGCAGAGTTTATTTGTTTGTTTGAACGCACTTATCTCAGGAACTGCTGGTCCGATTTGAAAAAATATTTTTGTAATGGATAGCCACATTCAATGGGAAGGTTATAGGCTACTTTTCATCCTGAAATTCCCACGGGAACAAGTACAACGCGGGTAAAACCGCGGGGCGCTGCTAGTGACAAAATATAATGCCTGTTAAATGGTAAAAAGTATTTGTCTATCTATGAAGGTTTTATAATTGGTTGTTCCTTACCCATTTGTTGATAGTTTCAACAGCGGCAGCGGCGTTCCTGAAGTTCATCTTTTCTATTTCGGCATTAAAGACTTTGACGGCGTCTTTTTTCAACGAATCATTGAGTTCATAGTGACCTTCCATAATGTATACTTTGTTAGCCACATTCAGAGTCACACCCTTGATTGACTTCAACTTGGAGGATACAGAGGAAAATGAGGATCGAATCTGGAAAAATTTTATCATAACAACCTCTTTATAATGAGAGATCAGCTTAGTATGTTTGGATTTAAATAAAATTGATAGACTAGGTATTTGAAAAATAACATATCTTCCAAATAATCAATCATTTATTTTAATACATGCATACTCATTAGTTTCAAGGTGTATCGTATTTATACATATCCACTTTAATATTTATTCAAAATGGAGTTTAAGAGTGTGTTACATAGCTGTCTAAAGGAGCAGTTTAACTTTAAACATTTCTATATAAATAGATTAAATACCTTTGAAACATGTCTAAAAGTAAAATAATGAAGGTGACTAAGTACTCACAAATTCATCATTAGGGATATCAAGTGCGTTGAGCAGTTCCGTGTGTACTTCATCAGTGGAACCCAAAGTCAGCAGTGCCAACAGAAACTCGGCTGACAACGGTGAGGATACAACACTTTTGTGCTTATCCAGTTCCTAGTAATAAATATAAAGTTTAGACCTGCTAGACTAGAAACAAAATAACTTAAGAATACAGACTTCAATCAACTTGAGAACTTTCTTTAATTTTTATGTTGCTTAATAACTAAAAACATCTTGGTAATATTTAAATATGTTATCACAGTTAATTAGGATTGATAGATAACTTAGAGCAATGATAGATGTATAAGTAGTAAAGGCAGGAAAGTGGTATCCATTAGAAGTGGTAGTATGTATGAAGATGTATGTGTAATATTGAATGAAATTGCAAAAAATCTATATAGTAATATATAAATGAAAGTCGTGTTAGTTAAACTATTTAAAAATCGAGAAAGGCTGAACCGATTTGGCTGAAAATTGGTGGGGAGGTAGCTTAGAACCAGGAAATGGATATAGGATACTATTTATCCCGTATTTCCTTCGGGAACGGGAGTGCTGTGGGTGAAGCCGCGGGGCACAACTAGTGTTAAATAAAATAAATGTACCCAGACCCTGCCAATCAAACACACTATATTTCAGTGTTGTTTCATCGAAACATAAGAAATATAAATATACTCAGATCAAATCAAACACAGTCAAACACACTATATTTCAGTGTTGTTTCATCGAAACATAAGAAATATAAATATACTCAGATCAAATCAAACACAGTCAATTAGACCCAAACTAAGCTCTAAGCCAGTGTATTATGGAATCAAACTAACTGATACTACTACATAAGCAAACTAAATATTCTACAAGAGTATATCATAATAATAAAGAATAATATAAATTGCATGTTGTATAGGTACTTGTTGTCTATTGTAAGATTTGTTTGTTATCAATAAGATATGATATCAGCAAAGATAACCATTGCTGATGATAATTATTGCATTAATAAGTAATATTTAGTTATGATATACTATATAAACAGTATTTTAAACCTCAGATATATATATTAAATCAAATAACTGTATAAAAAGAATAATATTTACATTTCTGCTTACAATGATAATTAAAACAGTGGTATCTAGGTAATATGGATGGATACTCACAACTCATGTATAACAAATATAGCTATACTTATTCTTAGTCATATAAGGAGGTAGGTAGTGAATAAATCTGTCACTTACTTTGCAAAACTTGGACGAAAACTTGGCCACAGCCGAGGATATCTCTTTTGAGTTCATGTTTGCAGCACACAGGTTCACTTGTAATACCACTATCAGTAATAAGGAATCTGTAAACAATTGTTTTGTATGCTTTTTAATTTGCCCACAAAATCATCGGATTAATGTATTGATGACGTCATGTAGCGGTATGACGAAATCAAGGACGAAACTCACAAAATAATTCGTGCAGTATCGCTCGCCAGGTAACTCAACCGAGACTGCCGGCCGGCTCAGCAATTCACGATCGCCCGTAGCGATGTGTATGACTCATACTTATTTTATTTCAACACGAAGTGGGGAGTCCCACCCAACACTTGCCATTAAATAACCAAACGTAAACATTATGAAATCAAAGTACTTACATAGAACCTTAATTATCTTTGTAGATAGCATTTAAAGAGCACTTTTTGATATACTGAAAAACGAACGAAATGTAGCCGTAATAAATAGTAATTTATTGATAACTGAAGGCTGAACAATCGCTGTTTATCTTATCGTGAAACATACACAGGAATCATTGGATTGTTATGATTCATACATATTTTAAGAATTGTTGACTAAACTCTTTGATTAATTATCAACATTTTCATCAATTCAAAATTAAAAACTACACTTTGCCTGCCTGAATAACAACGGGCGATTTTATATTAAATGGTTTGTTTAGTTTGTTTGTTTTGGATTGAAAACTTCGATTCAAATTTGAAATTTGTTTTGACATAGGAGTTGATTTCACATCAATGTCATTGTTACTGCTGTCAGTTAGTTGCTATTGTCATTTGTCACGTCAAGTGTGGTTTCATCAAGGACTATAGATTCCACTAGCAGCGCCCCGCAGTTTTACCCGCGTTGTACCCGTTCCCGTGGGAATTTCGGGATGAAAAATAGCCTATGAAAAATAACCTTCCCGTTGAATGTGACTATCTATTACAAATAGAATTATTCAAATCGGACGGATAATTCCTGAGATTACCTCGAACATACAGACAAACAAACTTACTAAATTTACCTCTTTATAATATTATATTAGTATAGATTACCTCGAACATACAAACAAACAAACTTACAAATTTTACCTCTATAAAATATTCATTAATATAGAATAATGGTTTCTTCATATTTAAATAAAAAGTGTGTGACAAAAGTTCATTTTGCAATAATATATTGTACCTATTGCAAACAAGCAAAACTTGGTAAAACCGTACTGTTGTACAATTAAAGTTTTAAAAGAATAAATTGTATGTACTGTTATCAGTGACTGCTAGCTTTGTGATTTTACTTTTGGTAATGGCAACTGTGCGATGCGAGCGTGCCACTGGGCTCTCTAATGCCTCTCATGCGGGACGTTTTCTTTCTTTGGTTCGATTAAGTAAAATTAAGACTTATCATATCACTATGATATAGAGTTTATTATTCAATAAAAGTATCTTAGTTGTACGCAATCCAGGTGCGAGCGGGCCACTGGGCTCTCTAATGCCTCTCATGCGGGACGTTTTCTTTCTTTGGTTCGATTAAGTAAAATTAAGACTTATCACTATGATATAGAGTTTAATATTCAATAAAAGTATCTTAGTTGTACGCAATCCAGTTTGTATGTTTGTTTCGTAATGTAAATCCCGCTTTAAAGCGGGATTTACATTACTAGTAAATCCCGCTTAAAGCGGGATTTATGCGGGATTTACATTACGAAACTAGTTTCATGCATGATGAAACTAGTTTCACGAAAGTAGTTTCGTTATATGCGAAAGTAATTTTTAGTGTCGTGAAATTGACAGTATCGCAGTAACCATGGCCCCATCAGCATCAAAGCTATATTTTTCTACATTCAATGTAGTTAAAGAGATGCTTCTATATAAACTTAAAAAAAGACTATCAAGAAAAAAAAGACATTTTGCGCCTCCATGACTTCCATAATTATTTTGTAGGCCGCATCTCAGGCATCCCTATTTTTATATTGTGGGTGTTTCGGGTCCCAGAGACACTCTTGTCGCTGATATTCATTGATGAATTGTATATTTTTATCTGTACTCCATCTTTGATTTGCCATTTTCAACGCTTGAAGCGCGCGCAATGATATAAATGGACACGTCCGCACAGAACAGGCGCTTTCGCGACACTACTTTCGCGTCGCATTTACATGATGACACTAGTTGCATGACACTAGTTTCACCTAAAAATCGCGCAGGGCACGAAACTAATTTAGTTTCACGAAATAATGCATGCATAGTGAAACTGACCGTTTACACGTGAAATTACTGGTGAAATTGGTGTTATGAAATTAGTTGCATGCCACTAGTTTCGTAATGTAATTTAGGCTTAAAATAAATGGGTTTCATTAAGGACTTTATCTACACTAATGTTGTAACATTCTACTTATGTTTCCAATACTTGACTTATAATTACTACTGTTATAGCGCAGACAACTAAAACACTCAATTTAAGCAATTGCACATGATGTTATAATATCCACATCGATATCGTAAAATCTCATTATAACATCGCGCCCTGCGCGGCGCGCGCCCTGCGGCCCTGCGCGCGCAGCTGCGCTCTCATTGGTTAGATTTTAATGGCGGCAAGTTCACTGTGACAATACACGTACGCGTGAATTTAATGTTTCGCAATGTGTTTTGTTTTTAAAATTTTGTTTGATTAATTGCATTAGTGAAGATAAAGTAGTGTATGCAACTGCATATAACACGGGTATTAAAACACTCGTTACTATTATGAAACTCGCTGCGCTCGTTTCATAAACTCACACTCGTGTTTTAATACCCTTCTTTATATGACAGTTGCATAAACTACTATTATAATCAACATGAAGCTGTCATGTTGGTTGTTATGACAATAAAAATGCTGCCATCCCTACGTGCCATCCGCACGCCGTGGAGCTACCAATGTTGTCATGGCAGAAGAATTTCAGTCAATTCGGGTACTTGTTTCGTGTGCTCGTGGGAACGGGATCAAAAAACCTAGAGGTTCGATACAGTACAGGTCTTTTTCAATTCTTCTTGCTTCACAAGAGATTTTTCCAACACCAATCTAATTCAGGTTACTAAAAAAAAATCAATGAATCATTATCAAACAGTTGACCAGTTGTAGTTTGGCGGATCTCTATTCAACGCCACCAAACCACTACTTAGGTAGGTAACTAAAAGAAGCCGTGATTACGACGCTGAAGAGGTAGACATAGGTACCTAATAAGAACTGAGCACTGAACACTGAACAGATGGAGAATTGAAATAAAAAATCGTAATTCATATATTATATTATAATAGTATCTATAGATCTTGATCCTGGATATTAAAATTAAAATAGATTAAATTCTTTTTTCTCTTGAGATTTATTTCCCATCATTTTGTCTCTTAACATTCAGTCAAACTTCACAAAATTTCCCAGCAAGAAGAAATATAAAAATTTGTAAATTTTTTAAAATTAAATTAAAATCTAAAGTTTAGTTAAATAATTATTTTGAAATTTTAAGTTATTCCAAAAAAATATATAAATGTACTTTAAAAATAAAAATAATTTTAAGAAACATTTACATTGATTTATTTATTGGACTCCACTGCATAGCTAGCATTCATAGCTTTCATTGATATAATATCAAGTCTCACATGAAGTGTAGTGTGGAGTAAGAAAGGGAAACGAGTAACAGTTAAGAAATACTAAAAAATACACAATAAGAACAGAAACGTTATAATTAGAATCAAAATATCTTGAAAATATGGCCAATCGCTTGAAAGAAGTTATGAAACGCAAGCATATTGTTGAAACCATAGTAGCAGCGAGACATTATACGCTGTGTGGTCCGCCGAAAAATCCTGGTTGTGGATGCCCTCCTCCTTCCCGCTGCAACCAACGTATCGTTCCTCCTGCTTTTTGTCGTCCCGGACCTGTTCATGCCAATCCATGTTACCCAACACCAAGCCATGGAAAGGACACGTGGAAAAAATATAGGAGTATTTTTGTCTTCGTATGTGTTCCGGCAATACTGATACAGATGTTTAATTGCTTAACTCAACCTCCTCACCATAAAGATGCAGAATGTCGTGATTATGAATACATGCGCCGAAGAACGAAACGCTTCCCATGGGGGGACGGAGTCCAGTCCTTATTCCATAATGATGACGCTAACCTGCTTCCAGGAGAATGTACGCCACCAGAATTAGATTGTGATTGAAGTATTTTCGCAATTGCTACTTTAATTTTTGTTGTATTTTTTGCTGTGGACTGTGTATGTTAGGTTCTTGGTACAAACATGATTAACAACCAAAAGTTATGTAAAGGTGGAAACATATTTACGTGTCGTGGCGTGTCGTGACGCTTACTGTCGTGACGGTGAGCTTGCACACTAATCTGTCGTGTCGTTGCGCCGCGCTCTGACGTATTCTGAACAGTATAATTATATCGAACTAGTGTAGCGTGTAGACGTACATTTAGACACGCGGCAGCGTATCAAGCCAAGTTCAAGCATAGGAACTGCTAGCCAGCGCCGAGTGTAATATTACACGAACCACTTGGTGCCACTTTTGACCCTTATATAACTCAAAACCTATTTAATGTAAACACATTAAACTACTTGTGTTTAATTATATCCATTAGGACATCTAGAAGCCAAAATTTCATGAAGCTAGCTCAAACGGTAAAGATATGAAGGTCAAAAAGTCGTAAATTTTAGTATTGACTGACTGACTGACATATAGTACCTAAACCTAACCTACTTCCAGATGAATCTAGCTCGGTAATTGTGTTTAAGCGTAAGAAAAAATAAAAAAATAAAAAAGTTAAAAAATAGGGGACCCCCATACAAAAAAAATATTTTTAATTGTAGCGTTGGAAACGGTACAAGAAGATATTTGAAACTATCTTAATATATGTATGATTATATTTTCTATTTAACTGCAATATTAAAAACGTAAAGTTAAGTAAAAAAATAAGTGGTGTCCCCATACAAAAAAACTTGTAATTAGCGCTAAACAACCGGGCGGTGTTTCGTCGGCGGCGCGCGGCACCACAGCGCTCCCGAGACAGTTTTCATTACGTCAGTCATTTTAAAAAGATATTTAACGTATAGGTATAATATATTGTTAAATTCTAATAAAAACTGGCCAAGTCAAATCTAACCCACTATAAGATCTCACATTTTTAAATAACACCAATTGTGATAGGTATCCAATAAAGAGAAGGAATAGAGTTTAATACTTGTTCATAATGTTATTTTGCTCCTATAAATACATACCTATTGGGATTTTGCCTAGAACTTGGCACTCATTTAGATCTCCATTCTTTTTGCGGCGAAGCCCATAGCCAAGCATAATTTTTGTGTTGAACTTGGCTCTCCTTTTTTACATTTATGTTTTTGGTGGCATAATGTTATCTTCGGATTCGGAAAGTGATTTCGACGAAGATATTCAAATTCTATTAGCAATGAAACTTCTTGAGAGCAAAAAGAAGAAAAGACGTTAGTGGGTTCATCCTATAAACCGCGAGAGACAGAACAGTGGCGAATTTTTCGTTAATGATGCGCCACGAGCCACGCAGATAGAAACAGTGCATGTCGGTCGTGTCGTGTCGCGCCATAACCCCTACCACTACTCTGGCGCAATCGGCCACGAGCAGTTGGCGCCACGACAGAACGCGTCAAGACACGACACGACCTACAATGTGTCTCTAAGGGTTGGACCAACCCTGGAGGTCCAACCCTAATCCTACGAAATACATGAAACCGATATGCTACTGGCGCGTCACGACACGCCACGACACGTAAATATGTTTCCACCTTATGGTTTAAATTACCTGACTAAAGAAAATTGTACAACCATTATGAAATGTTTACAGTATCGATGAATGTTACAGTCAAACTGATTTTTCGGATATAATTATGATAATAATGACCAAGTTGTCTGGCCATCACTTTGACCAACTGTCACAGGTCATTATTAATTATACAAAATAGCTTCTTAAATCACTTTAGCTGTAATAAATACTTACATTAATGTTGAACGCAGACTTGGCCGCACCGCAGTCGCCGCAGTCATACCCGTCGCCGCACTCATCGCACTGGATTTCTTTCATAAATAAATCGGTATGGCCGGTCGATGAATGTGAATGACGACACGAGCACCGCACGCGCCGCAGCGTCCGATGCTGGCGAGCCGGTTTTAGTGACGTCATCAGCTGCGGCTCGGAGAATTTGGCCGCTTCAGGTACTGCGGCGACTGCGGCGCGGGTTGCATATAACTTGATATAAAGAATTCGAATAAGGCGACTGCGGCGCGTGCGGTGCGGCCCAAGTCTGCGTTTACTTTAAGATGACATACTTGTAATAAAATAATCTCAAATTACCTGATATAATTATTTTATTTCTCTCCAATATTATTATAGAAAGAACGGTTGCTTACGGCTCAATTAGCATGTTGTTTTAACACGTTCACTTCAGTTATTAAAAATTTTTGTACCTATAACATTAAGCAACATGAGTTTTATACAACACTAGCAGCGCCGCGCGGTTTTACCCGCGTTGTACCCGTTCCCGTGGGAATTTCGGGATGAAAAATAGGGCTAGTTTCTTTATATAACTGCCCTGATCTAAAGATATTTTTGATATATGATAACTGCGTTCAAGACAAAGGTATTAATTATTATAGATACCTACATACGTACGAGTATGTACAGACAAGTACTGGCTTAAGATCTGACTCGAAATGAACCTATTATATTCCACCTTTCAACATAACTAAGTCAATCCGTTGAAAAATATATAATATTCAGTCATCAGAGTTGGAATAATAGGTATGAGGAGTCGCTTATTTTACTAACCATTTATAGGGCATTAATAGTTTGTATCATGTATGTAATTGGATTAACGCACTAATGTGCCAAGCCAAAGTAATTAGGTACCCGCTCACCTACCCAGGTACCTAATTACTTTGGCACATACTTGCTTAGGCTGATAGTTATATACATAGTATGGAGAATAAGTACCTTCGTACACGTTACAGATATCTACATTAAATCTAATTACTTTTTAGGTAGAACAGCTGTCTTCTATAATCATTAGATTAATTTTAAAAAGTTGAACTGAATATAATGGTGGTGACGTCGTCCAGGACTGGTAGGTTTCGGAGTCAAGTGTTGGTGTGTTGTAAAGGCTGAAGTTGCGCACGCAATGCCCTAGGTTGGGCAGGTTGCGCGTCTGCGCGCAGGGCGGGCGGCGGGGGCGATCAATAGGCCTGCTGACGTCAATGGACGGGAGCGCGCCATTGGCTCCTCCGGCATTATTAAATAAACCTCCGAACGGAGTGGCGCGCACCGTATCGCCGCGGCCTGAGCACCGCAGCACGCGGCGGGCCCGCGCACGCCCGCGGCTCGCCGCCCGCCATGGCCGACATGCCGGACCTGTCGCACCTAACGCCCGAGGAGCGCGCCATCATCGAGGGCGTCATGATGCGCCAGCGGCAGGAGGAGCAACGCGAGCACGAGATCATGAGGTGCGCCCCGCGACCCGCCCGCGACTCCCGCCGCGCGCCGCGACCCCCGCCCGCCCCTGTCCGCCGATAGACACCCAACACCACCCCACCACCAGCCTTTAATACCCACATTACAATTATCTATTAATTCCAAGTAACTATAATGTTAATTTCACATTCGATCAACGGATAGCATTTAATATTCCGGTTTTTCATCGGAAAAATGAAAGTTTGAACGTGATAAAAGGCTATGTAAGTACGTGAGACAAAAAATGTTGACGTAGATAAAGTACTACATTTAATCAATAACCACATTATTTTTTGGCTTGCATTAATTTGTGTTCTTAATTGTTGTTTATCAAGTGACTACCTATATGAAAGTTTGTTCTGCTATTGTGCATAAAAGAGTTACTGTGGACCAGGGCTCTACATTTCGTCGCATCAAACACGCAACGCCATATCTGCCATTATAGCATGACGCATCACTACTGCATCTACGAAAGGTGTAATGCGTTTATTTAATTACAGCCTATTTACGACTTCGAGGATATTATTCAGTGCTTTGTGTCGCGGAAAACATTACAGTTCGATATTTGATAAAATATTATTGATTTTCATAAGTAACTAAGTGCTACCTTCGTTTGTTGGTAAAGGCTTTTTAAAACAAAGTGGTAAATCTATTTTCATTAGGACCTACAGATTTTGGGATGCTAACAAAGAATTAAATAATACCAAAACATAATATTCGTTACTTAAATATTATCGAGTTTTAATTATCGAGGTGAAATGCATTAGGTTACTAGTTTACTGTAATGCAGAAGCTGTAGTGTAGCTTGTGCCCCTTCCACCCGAAGACGTAAATGCATCTTTAATGACCGATATCCTGACTTCATTTGACCTACTTTTTGACCTACATAATTACTTGGCTAGAGCTACTGGTTGGCTACTACGGGCTTAGCTCTAAAGATAAATCTTGGATATTATCTTTTACTAGCAGCGCCCCGTGGTTTTACCCGCGCTGTGCCCGTTCCCGTGGGAATTTCGGGAATTTTTATACATATAAACCTGCCTCTTGAATCATTCTATATATTTTTAAAAAACCGCGTCAAAATCCGTGCAGTAGTACCTATTTGAGTTTATTGCGAACGGACATACAGACGCGGCCGGGTACTATGTTGTATAATAAGTATGTAGTGATAGTGATTACTGACGAAGCACCTCTTGAGAGTAGGCTTACGAGTTGGTATTTAAATATGAACTTAAGCTTTGAGCTTAGTTTGGGTCTTATAAGAGTGTGTGAATTTTCCGAGGTTATTATATTATTAAAATCAATTTATATCAAATCTACGAAACAGTAACAAAGAGAAAATAAGAAAGAATCATAAATGTATAATTAATACTGGCTTGGATACCCTATTCATTAAAATTAAAGGGAATAGTAGAACCTACTACTTGATAAGAAGTTCTTTTGTTTTAAACACAGACGAAAGCAAGACGAAGTAGCTGTATTAGAACAAACGATCCGCACCAGAAACGAACTGCAGCGGGCTGCCGGTGTGGAGCTAGCCGCTACCTGTCATATATGTCTCAAAACAAAGTTCGCTGATGGAGTGGGCCACTCCTGTCACTACTGCCGAGTCAGGTGCTGCGCCAGATGTGGCGGAAAAGTGACGCTACGCTCTAACAAGGTACCTGTCTACATAACACCAACGTTTAGGCACCTCGCCTGTACCAACATCAAACAATTCCATAATCCACCATAATTTCTAGG
Organism: Cyclophora punctaria; assembly: GCA_951394245.1. Taxonomy (NCBI): domain Eukaryota; kingdom Metazoa; phylum Arthropoda; class Insecta; order Lepidoptera; family Geometridae; genus Cyclophora; species Cyclophora punctaria. The sequence continues at coordinate 6,460,221 of OX596171.1, forward strand.
TAATTTGGGTGTGCATCTTATGTCGCAAAAAACAAGAACTTCTATCAAAGACTGGTCAGTGGATCCACAAAAACTCTGGACAAGATTCCATGCTTTGGCGAATGGAATCTGATTTACGTGGTCTCCCATCACCTGCTGACGCTTCTATGGACAAACGACCAAAGTTAGAGAGAGCTCACAGTGCAGCAGAAAAAGAAAATCTTCCATTACAAAGGTCAGGTAGCGCACTTCGTCGGCAGTACAGCCAACAAGAGCCGAGGAGCTACGGCGAGCTGGAGGGCCTCGCCAGGACGCACCCGCACCTAGTGCACCCCCGACAGAAAGCAGCGTACGGCGTCGAGGGCATGTCGTCCACCTCTCTGATGCCGCACGGACACTCGTCCCACCCGCCGATGCCGCCGCGGTCTTCCTCCTCGGACGACGAAGTCCCCGAGTGTATCTCTGACGAAAACGACGAGTACCGCGACCGCGGTAAGTGCCGTAAACCCTCGCAAACCCACCCACCACTTCCCTACCATTTGTAACACACTATAACTCCTTTCCATCCATAATAATTTTGTTTATCACCCTACATGCGCCACACGGTTATATACTCAAAGTCGTTGTAACATTAAGACATATCTTTAATAATTATATGCGTTACTGCAATAATAAGATCACGATCATTCAGCCACCTTTATTACCATTACATGTTGATAAAGTTAAGGTGTTCCGTGCGAGGTGATACGTAGTTTAAATAAGATACAAACAGGTAACTTAATATAAGAATAATATTTTTCGCAGAAGTGGATAGTGTCGAGCACCTAAACTTGTCTGTATCCTGTAACCTACCTATGTTCTCATAACGTCTGCTCATGTAGGTCCATAATTAGTATTTGTATGTGTTCAATGTTCATTGTATTTTAGCCTCATCGATCGGAGACAATATATCAGTACCTACTTATAAATAAAACTAATAATAATCAGATATATTTACAGAAACCTATATTCTCTGCGTATTAGGTAAACACAAATCAATATAAAACGCACTTTTTTGCAATTTGTTTCAACCTTCCATAGGTTGTTTCAAATTGGAATATTCACAATGATAATTGTAATAAGTGTATACGGATTGTAAGCGCCTTGTTGTCGATGAGCCTATGTACGCGCCCGGCAGCCAACCGTCCGACTCCGTGTTGTTGAGTAGTGGAGTAGTTACGACACGACATCCCCTGTTCGCAGGTACTAATAGAGATAGGAGCGGTTCAGACACTTCCAGGAGCCAACGTCAGGCGATGTTAAACGAGAAAATGAATAAGTTTTTATCGGTGAGAGGGCGTGTTTTATCGGGAATGTCTATGCGTTGTAATTAATTGCTATATCTTAGATGTCTCAGTTACATGTTCGCAACACTTCACCCTCTGGCCGATGAGCTGTGATTGCTGTTTGTTTCATTCCGTCTCTCCTTCTGAAACAGCCTTACATGAAATTGTTTCAAATACCTTTAAGTACATTCACATTTACCATCACAAAAATGCTAACAGCATGCAGATAACTCTGCTCTATTAATTACTGTGATTCTAGTGTTGACATGTAAATGTACTTACCTCTCTAAAATCTCCCTTGTTTGAACCATAAAGCATACTACGTAGTTGTCACGTAGAGAAACCACTGTGAAAGTGTTATTCATTTGTTGCTCATAGAAATAATTTCAGTTTTGTGGTTCAAGCATTCCAATCCAACGCATGCTTGGGCGAAAAGAAGTGTAACTAGTCGTTACCATAACTTGTGGAGATCGTAAGAAATGTGATCGTGTTTTTTAAAAATTTATATTTATACCTACTTAATGTTTAAGTAATTGTTGTTTAAATGTTTACTTGGGTAAGTTAATACACATTCTTTCCGCTTTTGCGTGGTCACTGCTTTAAATTATTTATGTTTTAGGGAGTACCTAACTAATAAACTGCAGCATTTACCCCGGGGTTAGTAATAATATTGTACAGTCAGTGCTACGGAAAAGAACATAAGCTAAGAGAATCGGCGCCGGGCGCGTACGGGTGCAGATCAGACAGCTCGACATCGTTGATATTCATATAATATCATTCTTAGGACACTTAGAAGCGTGCGCTTCCCTTCGGCATCCACATCTTCGCAGTTCCACCGTGGCTGCCAACAATTATTACAATTTGACTAATCATTCGCCGGGCGCTTACGAAGCAGAAACTCGCGGCGTTTTCGACGTTGTACGGACAGCACCGACCGGTGGGCGCAGTTTCGATTCAGTGACGGATTGCCGATGGCGAGCTCGCGACGATGGAGAAGGCGCTTACTTGCGTCCGTACGCGCCGGACGAGGGCCCGCGCCCCGACCGAACTGTATATAAGAGTGCCTATTTGTGGGAAGATTCATCTGACAATAGACGTTTTACTGAAAGGAGAAAAAAGACAGTTCGCTTTGATGGGCACGAGGGTGCGGCTACTTTTCCACGGGGAGGACGCGACGCTTCAGCCGCGCCGCATGACTGGGCCTCCCTGCGCTGGGAGTCCGAGCGGCAAACCAGCCAGGACTCTGCCACCAAAGACTCGGGAATAGATACCTCTAGCACCTTCACGTCGAGTGAAGATTCGAACCGAGGCGATTGCCCTAAGGTTAGCAGTTGCTCCAGATCATTTATAACACTAGAGAACTTCTTAACAAATCCTTTCTCTTAAAACCTAGTCACGACTTAATGGGATCGTTATGGGATTAGATTGTGCTAAATGCGATTAATATGGGTGATTGACTAGCAACTGCAACAACTGCATAGGTTTTTATTTGCTAGCCCAAGTTCGAGCTGTAACTGCATTCGACGTGTTTGACTGAACGTCAACTTTACTGGAATTGTTTTGTGTTTGGCTGCAGCATGAATGCAATGACAGGCATGCACCCCTATACTATACTAATTTTTACTGAATGTGCACTTTTCGTGTTAGATCTTTGCATTCTATACCTTCTATTGGTCGTTACTCGTTCTAAACTGTATATTTCCGTGCTTTTTACTAACATCAATGTTTTCCATACTAAGTAAATTTCAAGTAAATATTATTTGTGCGACAGTTCCCGCTGAGCTGGCAGGTGTCGGCTGACAGCTCTAGGATGATTGGTCATATGGTGCTACGTAAATCAGTGGTTGACGGAGGGTCCCACTCTTCTATCCTCGGTTTAAAAGTTGTGGGAGGCAAGTTGTTGCCCGACGGCACTAGAGGTGCCGTTGTCGAGAAAGTGAAAAAAGGTTCCATCGCGGATTTGGAAGGACAACTACGAATCGGTAAGCAGACTTCAATAAGACGCTTGGTATCGATACTCATTACGACACGTGGACAAAATTTTACCGCATTGCTTTCAGGCGATGAAGTATTACAGTGGAACGGAGTTCCACTTCAAGGTAGAGGTGCTGAGGAAGTAGCGTCAGTCATTGCTGACAGTAAACATGACTCTCATGTGGAATTGGTAGTCTCTCGACCCTTAGCTGCTTCCAGGCCACTTGCACAGCCGTGGAGGACTCATAAAGGTAACATGTTCATTCATGAGTCATACAATTTCATTCGATTCATATACGTTGCTAGGACGTTAACTTTCATTGTTTTTTTGCCTAGAAGTTTACACGGAAGTAATGGGTGGTTGTGAAAAGCCTAGCGTGCTAGTGACGTCACCGGGTTCTCCCGATGTCCATTCACGCAGGCGACCACAGAGGCACAACCATCACAACGCCAACGTTGCAGGTCGTATTCAGGTACGGGTAATACAACAGCAGAGATTCATTTAATAATTTTAATGAAGATATGCTATCTTTACTAATGGTGATACTGTTTTTGCAGCTGAAGGTATACTTCGACATAAGCGCTCTCCAACTTCTAGTCACTGTTGTCTCTGCTAACGGCTTGACGCCTCGCAGCGACGGATCACCACGATGTCCTTATTGTAAAATCTTCCTTCTTCCGGATAAAAGTGAAAAGAGCAAACGAAGAACAAAGACTTTAGCTAACACTTTAGAGCCACGATGGAATCAAACGTTTGTCTATTGTGGGATTCGAATTACTGATATAAAAAAACGCACTCTAGAGGTAAGTTAATTAACCCGTTTTAAGGTACCTTATACACAACATCTAAGGTAGTTTAATAAATGAACACCTTACGAAATTTATTGTTCTTTTAGGTAACAGTGTGGGATCTTAATCGCTATGGACCAAATGATTTTCTCGGAGAAGTACTCTTAGACCTTGAAAATGTCTTGATGACCCATGAAGCTAATTGGTACACGTTGAAACCACACGAGGAAATCCCTGGATTTAGTGTAAGTTCAATCATTAATACTGCTTTATGCAATTCGTAATCTGCAAAACGAAAATTTCTTTGTTTCTGTTCTACAAAAAACTTATGTTGTATTAATTCACCAGAGATACCGTGAAGACGAAGCTGACGGTGAACATTTATCGCCACCCTCAACATCCACTTCAAGGCTATCCGATTCAGACACGCCAAGTGAATGTGACTTGAGACGTCACCACTCGCTTTCCAGCTTAGCATCGAGCTCGAGCCCGCCTCCTCCTCATGACGTAAGTGTACAAATAGGATTTAAATAATGTTATAACTTTACCAAGTATTGCCGAAGTTTTGCACAGTTTTCTTTTTACAAAACCAAAACGGATATTTCAGCGAATGGACATGGACGGGGCGAGATCAAGCAGACGTGACATGTCTCCGGCTGGTAGAGTTCGAGCGGCAGGAATGTCTCGAGAACGCGTAAGAATTAATTTATCTTCCGACAGTAGAACTAGAAGTAATATTCTTTAATTGATCAGTGTACATTTGGCTAGAATATTATAAATGAGTATCGATCTTAATGACGGCAGAACGGCGGGTACAGCGTGGCGCGGTCGCAGTCGGCGGCGGGCGTGGCGCGTACAGCACACGCGCGCAGCAAGTCTCCGCGGCGGTCTCTGTCGCCGCCCGCGGACCGCGACGGCTGGCGTTACACAGGTGCCGCCCGGCGCCCGCGCGACTCTGCCAACCAATCTGACCCCCTCCCCGACCCGCGGGGCGTCACGATTGGTCCGTGGACGTCGACACGTCAGCGGGCCTCGACCCCGCACGGAACACTACTCGAGAGACACGCACGTTATCTCGCGTCCGCTCATTACCACTTTACTGCAACTACTGTTATGACTTCCTAGCTCTCTCCACTCTTTTATTTTCTCACGCATTTTCCGCCGACCTGGTCCTATACCTTTGAGCACGCTATCCACACTCTAAACATCGACAGGGTTAAGTCCGTTGTACTCGTTCAAAGGTTCATTACTGAAGACCGTTTGCGACTGCAGCGCACTTATGATACTCATTCATTTATTGCATGAACAACTAATATTTGTTTATCTTCTAGGACAAACGTCATTATTGACTACTTAGTCCTAAAATCATTAACGATATTATCATGAAACAAACCATCGATACTTGTCAGCTGCAGTTGATGAGAAACCAGGAAATATGGTAATATATTACAGTGAATGAGGAGCGTAGTGGGGACGCTTCCAGACTTCCAACACATGCGTACGCGCCACGATTCCAGTCTCGTTCCGCGACCGCTACTCCAACGACAAGTCCTAAAAAACGACAACTTCCACAAATACCAAGCCAGGTAATGTTGCATCCAAAGTTATGTTATTATTTCAGTTATGGTAGTTGTATGATTTACGTTATATGCTTTACACAACAGAGTGGGCCGCGAGCGGTTCGAGCTCAAGTGTCCGCGGACCTCGAGGAACGTAAGTGGATCGCCCCGCACCACATTGGCGCCACACTCACGTACCGCAGCACGCCACAAGGTCAATACACGCATACCCTGCCTAACAACTCAACCAGCCACTTCAGATCAATGGAATCTACATCGCTCCGCCCATATTTAAGAAGTTCCTATCATGTGACCTCACTAGATGATCATTTTTTAGTTGTCCGGAATGAATTAAGCCTACCTTCCTTATGTCCATCACAAACAATACTATCAAACAATTCACAAATTACTTAAAAATGACAAAGTAATATATCTTTTCCAAGACTATATTCGAATAAAGTAATAGTTTGCTACTTCAATTTCTCCGGGTCCTGAAGACGAACTATTGCTAACTAACTGACTGCTTAATATTCAGGTTGGGAACGACACTACGCAGGTTTATCCGACTCTGAACTGGCTGCGCGCAGCAACAACAGCGGGTGGGCGCCCCGGCGGCGCCTGTCCCCGGACGCGACCGCCGCAGACTCGGATCTGGAATCCGTGGCGTCGGTCACCTCCAGCGCCTTCAGCACTCAGTCGGAAAGACCTCGACCTACTCGTATGCTCAGGTACTTTTAGGTGAAATCATAAATGTACAAAACCAATGCAAGGTGACGATCGCAAACAGAATATGTACCCTATAAAAAATCAACAAGAGTAATAATTTTGCAGCCGCAGGAGAATCCTACCTCCATATAGCACATCTTCTTCTTGCGATAGCGCTACCCCTGTCCCTAATCTCTACCATTGTACGAATCGAATTCCCCGTCGAGTGTTGCCCCTCGTGTGCCTTCCGACGAGTGCGGAGCGCGCGGTCCGCCGACGGATTCGGTCTCGGTGCGACGTGAACCAGTCCTTGTCGTCGCACCGCGCGCGACCCACTCGCCGACTCAAACGGATATTCTCTCGCAGTCGCTCTGCCGGCTCCTCTGATAAAGAAACTATTCTTCGACAAGCTTATGAACGGAGTCATAGTTGCCCTGAATATCCGATAAACACTAATACATACAAAATATCAGAAAACAATAAGGAATATATATTTCAAATTCCATGTAAGCAATCTGTGTTCGACCGCTATAATTTTGTATCAAATAAGGAACATAGAGCATTACCCACTAACGTCTATTATGACCCTATTTTGAACAATGTGAAAATACAAACTTGTGCATATAAGAAAAAAAACACATTCAACAAACATTGTTTAGTTTCTAATTTAAGTCTTGGGTCAGAACAAGACTCACTTTATCAAGACAGGAAAATACGAGTATTACCAAATATAAGACAGTTAAGTTTACAAAATCCGAGAATACGAATCCTTCCTACCGTTCCATCAGTATCTAAAAGCGATTTTGAAATAGATAAAACAAATACAAAGTGCGGAGACGAGGTGAACTCCACACGTTATCATGGATATGACAGTGAAGGGAGCGAGGCTGAAACTACTATTCATATTAGTATAGAGAGGCAGACTAGTTTGGATGCAAAAACAGAACTTGTTCCTAATGACGTAGAAATCGGTACCGATAGAAATGAAGAACGTAAATCTATACATACTAAAGTGATTAAAACAAACCGTAAGAAGTATTTGTCTCTTGATTTAAAAACAAATTATGAAAACGATAATTCAAGTCAACCACAATTATCCGAAATAACAAACGGCGACCAAAACAACTCTATTTTGAAATCATTGAATACAATTACGAAAATATCTAAAAGTAAAAACAGTATAAGGAGACGCTATTCCGACTCTCAGGTAGTAATCAGATATTCCCCTGATAAACATTCTACACCAGATAAAATGGAGAGCATTTTTAAAACAATGAGAAGACCATCGAATAATATAATCAACGACACCGATGATGACGACGTATTTGACACACAGAAAAAGCACATGAATGTAGTTAGCATAAATGAGATCCCTACATTTCAGGATTACCGTTCACCCAATTCTTTATCACCTCAATCTAGTATAGACAACTCAAGTATGAAACCCTTACCATCTATTATGAAGAAAGCTCGTTGTCGATCATATTCTATTGCATCAACAGATCATCTCTCACGTGAGTTTAGTTTTATGGCTAATTCTTTAACTGTTGCTCTTTCTCCTCCAAATCTCGGCTCGAATCGTCGTGCGCTCACTCCCGCCGCCTCTCACCTGCCACTCGATGACCTCCATCATTGTGCACTTGACGCGCTGACCGACTCGCCTCCCGCCGACGAATCCACTCCTCGTGCCGACCGACGTGATGAACCATACAATCGACGTCCATCGGTACACAATCAAACTTACGACAAACTGAAACCTAATCAACGTGAAACCCGTGGAAACCATGCATCGTATCGCGATGGCGAACGCAGCAACGATTATGGAGGACGAGAGAACGGGCGGAACAACCATCAACAGCAACCGCTGGAGCGTCGAGAGTCGCGCCGAGGACAGTTCACGAGGAGCTTGAGCAACGCTGATGGTCCTCCAGATGAAAAAGCAGGTACTTACTTAACCTCTTACTTTAAACTACAAGTCTTGCTTGCTAAATTGGTCTCCAAAACTCCAAAATCATTAAAAATATTATTGCTCTTTTTGAATACGGTCGATTCTAATTCATCAATGTAAATGGATAAAGACGGCAGCCTGAGCGACACTGCCCTGGGCGGCACCAGCGAGCCGGAGCCGGTGGGCGACGACGCCTTGCTGAAGGCGGAGCCCCGCGACTACTTCGGCCCCGGTATGGGCAAGAAGAGCAACTCCACCTCACAACTCTCCGCCACAGGTGAACACAACACTGATTCCATTACGAATAAGTCACCCGTTCATTTATCTAATTAACTAGATATTTATGGCATGTCATAAAGTCTTTCGTATACTATTAGATCAAAGTTATTCAATACGTTGTCTGTTAGATTTAAACATGGTTAATAGCAATTAATATAGTAATTAATTTAAACACGAGCTATAGACAGTATTGACAACAAATGAAATTCCCAGGTCACAAATTGTATAACTAGTTACCTACTATGTTTTAAATGCAAATACCCAACAGGGCGCAAACGAAGGTTAGGTTTCGGTAAACGTGGCAAAAATTCGTTTACGGTGCAACGCAGTGAAGAAGTGGGCCCCGGAGAGATGCGAGGTGTAAGTGGAGTGTCGCGGGCCTCCTCGGCGTCCAGCGAGAACGACGACGACAGGTTGGCGGCGCCAGCGCCCACACTGAGGCAATAGTGCGGAGGGGCGGTAGACGCGCGCGGTCTTACTAACGGGCTAGGGGATACTGACAGATAGCTGCATCAACAGCATGCTAACAACCAACTAAGTTATACAAGTAGATTGCAATGTTGCTTTTGTAAAGTCAGCTGATTTAGAGCATTTACAAGCTTTCACTGGCGACCTGTTTCCGAGCAATTACATACCGGAACTGCTTCTGAACATTAAGCATTACAATGTCGTTAACGATCAGTATGACGCCTCATAATCATAATGGCTCATCAACAACTTCAAACCAGTGTTCTAACTTTTCAGCAGATCATTAAATGTCGTGTCTAATGTTTATGTTAACTATGACTGGATCTTTGTTGGGTGTAAATAACTATAACGATACAAGTATAAGTACTGCAGACACTAGGTTTACGATGTGTGTATTGCATAAATAACTGTGTTGTTGTGAGTTGGCCGTCGCCGTTGCCGGTGCGCGGTGCGCGGTGTGGATACTGAATGCGTGTCTGTGTGTGTGTGGGGCAGCGCGCGCGGTGCGGGACGGCGCGCGGCGCAAGCGCTCGGGCGGCGCGGCGAGCACCACCACGTTCACCCGCTCCCACGAGGTGCGCTCCGCCAGCCTCGTGTCCATTTCTAGCTCGGAGGGATCCTCGTAAGTGGCCCGGAGCCCGACCCGCTCCGACCTAACCCGCGCAGTTCGCTCCACTCGTTTCTTGTCTATGTTATGTACGCCTCGATGTTGCTCGCGTCTTCTTTTACGACCCTCTCTGTGTGCCTTTCGTCTTGTAAACGCATGTTGCCGGATTTTAATTGGTGTTTCTCACTCATGCTCTTTCTGTTCAGCACGCACGAGTCTTCTTTCGTAAAGGGCAAGCACTAATCTCGACTTCCTATATTCGAGACAGCTACATTTATCTCCGTTATGCTAGAAGATGTTTTCTACTTGTATGATATTTCAGCAGTGCATTATGTGGCGATCGAACACGTTCGAGACTGCGTTCGCGAGAAATACATTATGTTGCACGATTGTTGGACGATAAATGTTGCCTGTTCCTGTGATGTTTGCACTTTTTATATTTGGATATAATATGAAAAGTTTTATCATTTATCTTGTCAATACACAGCCGTCTCTACATCATGCATGAATCACTGAAAATATACATTGACATCCACACTCATCCCCTGCTAACTGACTTATAGGAAGAGGTACTTTATGACAATGTGCTGGTAGGTATTACGCAATCGCAAGTTTCGCAACATCTTTTACAATTGTAAAAGAATATACTTGAAAATATTCCTAAAATATATGTATCTATTGAATATAATAGCATCATTTACATATAGGATATTCTTTCATAAAATATAATCTGTTACCTAGATGCAAACCATTATTTAGTGACTCTAGCACCTCTACACAGTTAAATACTATAGATAGACATTTTTGTAACTTTCCTTGTTCTTGGTTCACGTTTAATACCTCAACTTTACTAACCGATGCATCCGAAATACTACCGCCCTTTTCTTCACTATTGTATCAATGTTGTTATATTTTATAAAACCTACTATAACTTTAGCGAAAATCAAGGACTAACCGATTATCAAGTAACTGTTTTCTCATTTATCTTTACTAGATCCTTTTTAACATATCCTTTGCTTTTCGCTATTCATGCATGACGAATCCATTACAAGGAAAAATGTCATTTTCTTTTTTGCTGATCAGATAATTTAAATTAACACCAAAGCAATTATAATTCTGACTATCAATTCCAAAATTTAATTCATTTCGCTAGACGCCTATAAAAAAGTTCCATAAGTGACGAGAAATTTTCATGTAAATCCAATAGCTGGATTGCCAAACGCGCTTCGCATCTCTAACACATGTGATACGGATATCGACAGGTATAATGGAATGTCCGTGTTTGATCAGATGGTCGCCGGGAATGCGCGGCTCGGGCTCGTCGGAGGGCGGCGGCATCTCGGACTTCATCGACGGGCTCGGGCCCGGCCAGCTGGTGGGCCGCCAGGTGCTCGGCGCGCCCACGCTGGGCGACGTGCAGCTCTCCATGTGCTACCAGAAGGGATTCCTTGAGGTATGCACTATGCGATTATATTAGTGCGTTCCTGTCTGTGCGAGTTGCCACTAGTATAAAACCTCCTTGAAATAGAGATAGGTAGGTATTTCTATTTAATCATTAAGTTTTCAATCATTCATAATGTTCTGTGTTGAAATCTACATATATAATTCATAGGTGGAGGTGATACGAGCGCGAGGGCTCCAAGCACGGCCCCAAAGCCGCTCGCTGCCCACTCCCTACGTGAAGGTGTACCTCGTGAGCGGCAAGCGATGCATAGCCAAAGCCAAGACCAGCACCGCGCGACGCACCCTCGACCCGTTGTACCAACAGACTCTCACATTTAGGGAGAACTTCAAAGGATGCGTGTTGCAGGTAAAAAAACATCGATTCATCACTGCACATCAATTGATTGATTATTTAGTTACACGGTGAGTCAAAACGAATCAATCAAACATTTATTTGCTATCACTAGTAACGAACTATGAGTGCAGTATTGTTTCTCTTTAATAATAAAAGATGCTTACACTGCGTAAAATTTTGTGTTTTCAGGGAAAGTACCCTATTTTCCCTCCAGGTGGCATTGTTTTGATTCACCCTGTATAAGTGGAATTTGTTTGTAATTGAGTTTATTCGTATTTAGGGGCTAACCTTGTATTATCAGACATTTGGCCAGCATTAAAGTTTTTGAACCCAATTATAATTATAAAAAGAGGGTCATTGCACTACATTCTTCTTCAGAAAGTTCAGAGGGCCTTTATATTTTAAGACCTATCTTCAATAATTATGGTTATTTTTCAGGTGACCGTTTGGGGCGACTACGGCCGCCTAGAAGGTAAAAAAGTATTCATGGGAGTGGCCCAGATAATGCTTGACGATATTAATCTATCCAATATCGTCATCGGATGGTACAAACTCTTCGGAACTACTTCCCTGGTAAGTTACGACCAGTTAGATTAGGTTTGTTTATGTGTTGTATGTCTGTCTTCTAACGTACGTTCGTTTCGTTTGATTCCAGTGACCGAGGTCCAACAACATCGACAAGATGATTGAACCCACTTAATCACAATAAATTATAAATTGTCCAAACTATAAAGTTTAGTGATAATGCTTTAATATCATGATAAAACGCAAATATCTTTAATATAGGTCATTTTCTATAAAACGAAAGATTATATTATAATAATAATTTCTATTTATTTTCATTTTTGAATGCCTACCGGAGTTTTGAATAGATAGCATTTTATAGCAATGAAACAAATGTATAGTGTATTCAATAAAATGTAATTAAGTATTAAAAGCCAAATGCGATATCGGAACATTTCATTTGTATTCACCTTTAGGTAAGTAAAATATTTGATTATTATGCCTCATAATAATGTAATGAAATTGCATCAACACTTAGCTCTATATAAAACTGAATACATAAAATAGTAACTCCTTTACCTCCATATGTTTCAACATATATATAAAATCTTAGCATATGATTATTATATCGTTCATTATCAGTCAATCATCTATCAGTCGTAACCGCCTGATTAAAATATACGACATTCATACAAAACATATTTTATTTATACTTTATTGTACATTAGTCTAGTTTACTCTAAAACGTCAAAATGGAGAAACATTACAAAAATAAAATAAGAACATCATGCGAAAAATGGGTCATGATGAGATTTATGTACGAATGTATGTCTTAGAACTAATAAAATGAAGGATAAACTATACTAACCGACGAACAGTTTGCACTAATAGTCATTTCATTAAAGAGTTTGTATGCACAGGGACTAACACTTAGTGCAGCAGTTGTTTAGGCTGCTTCGACGGGGACGCGCCGGGCAATCGGCCCTCGCCCGCCCGCTTCACACCCGTCGACTTGATGTCTGAAACGACAGAGACGAACATGTTATATCATTACGACACGAACGTCAGACGAAACTGCACATAGAGGATTATTATTGTCAGGACAAGGTTTTATATATAAGAAAACAAGTAATAAAATATCTCGAAATTTCCACGCGAACGGGAGCGCTGCGGGTGAAACCACGGGGCACAGGTAGTAGAGATAAGATAGAGTGGGTTGTGGTGGTACCTTGCAGCCACCTGACTTGCGTGGCGGGCCCGTAGCCCTTGTCGTTGCGCGCGGCGATGCGGAAGATGATGGCCGGCTTCGTGGAGGAGTCCACGTGCGCCGCGCTCAGCGACGACTGCGGCACCACGCACGTGTTGGCCTTGCCGCAGTACACGCGCACGAACGCCAGCTGCGACTTCGATGCGTCCTGTAACATATTTTAAAAAATCCTAATTTATATTTGTCCCACTGCTGGGCAAATGTTTTCCATAAACATCATCAATCTCTGTTTAAGGTGACGAGAAAAGAAATATAATGTAATAAATGGGCTACGTTTATTGGTAGTTGATAGTGGCTTTATAGCTGACCGGTACTATGCTTCGGAAGGCACGCATAAATGCACCTAAATACCATAATTTTCCAACAATAAAATTTCTGATATTGATATTACCTTTGGTTGTGTATTCGACCGTACTGCAAGATAGACGGAATACTCAAATATGCCTTCAGCGGCGACTTGTGGCGGCTCCCACGAGAGATGGGCTCCTTCTACGGATTTGGATATTTTGATAGCGGACGGCGCGCCCGGGAACCCGGGGAGACAAGTCTTGAACGCAGATTCCTGAGATATAGAGCAGTTTTTTAGAAAAATCAATGTCTGTATTACTTATCTTACGTAGAGCTTTATTAACATTTAAAAATGAGCCGACATTGGCTTTGGCTGGCTAACAGGATAGTCAGTTTTATAAAGTATTCAAAAATATTGCTTCACCAACTGTCACTAACTAGTAGGAACATTTCTGAATGAACTGAATATCTATATGAAGTTCAGACTATGTAATGCGGTAATTGTGTAATTAATGATTGAGAATACTGGAAAAGTGATTAAACCTCCAAATACTAACCTCACTAAATTCTCCTTTCCCGCACGAGTTGATGGCGGCTATCCTGAACTTGTAGGCGGTGCCGTGCTCCAGCGGCGTGGTGGGCAGCCCCGCCAGCTCCGGCAGGCTGTCCAGCGACAGGCTCGACAGGTCTATGTTGGGGTCCGAGATGTAGTTTTGAACCTGATTCAACGAAACCATTTCAATATTAATATTATTAGGTAAACAATAGACTGTTGGACAATTAATAATTGATGAAGTCTGGGTCCTTACCGTAAAAGTAGTACCCTTGACGATGCCTACGGTGTACCATGCGTCTTCGTCGTTTTTCGGTTCATCCGTTTCATTCTGAAAAAATAAAACAATAATAGATAACGAAATGATGATACTGGGTGTGGATACTGGTAAATTTTAATGCGAGTTATTTAATTTTTAAATAACTCTCGAACCAAGTACGGGTCTGACAGCAAGTCATAAGTCACAGTAATACATGAGGACATGTAGGTCTGAAAGGCTGAGACACCGGGGTTGGTCATTGACCTATCCTATTGGAACTTACTGGACAGTGTCAGTCCCGGCCTGCAGACAGTGGGGGTGTCCGGTGTCCGGTGTCCGTGTGTAGTGTGTACAGACCTTGTCGTGTTGGTGGTGCAGCGCGGCGCTGGCGAGCGTGGCGAGCGCGTGCGCCGCGTCGGCCGGCGGCAGCGGCGGCGCGCCCGAGCTCGACACCGCGCCCTCGCCCTCGCCCGCCTCGCCCGCGCCCGCGCCCGCGCCCGCGCCGCCCGCCACCGACGACGACACGCCCGCGCCCTCTTCACCTGCAATACGACACACTTCTATATACATGAGTTCGACGACCCGCACCTCCCTCGCCACCTGAACCACAACTACAGATGTGCGAGACTACGATAGCCACGCTAATTACGAACCAAGACAGATGACACGCTCCACAATGTAACTGATAACCAACACCGCGAAATTGCGCCATCACAGCCAATGTTATGAGGTGATTCTCCTTTTCAAGATAAGCTGACCAGGAGTTCAGAATAAAAAGAGGAAAAGATTAATGGCAACGGTAGTTTCCGTCATTCTTGTTTGTTAGGACGACAATATTCAAGGAAAATAAATCCCAGACACTGAAAAATCGTAACACACAACATATCTTCATAATGTACCTTGCAACAAAGTAGGCGAGAGCAGCGCGGACCCGTTGGTAGTCATCGTGAGCAGCGGCATGGACTCGCTGACGGTGGGCAGCGCGTCGGCGCCGCCTTCCAGTTCCGACGTATCCGCGTCGTTGAACCTGTCCGTCAGGAAGTTAAGATAGCTATTAAAATTTAATAACACTGCGCTGCTCCACTCAATCGAGGACATTCTGAAGATTTCTGGACATCAGCAGTTAATGACTGCTGTAAAATATAGTATTCATAAGAAAGAATACTCACACAGATCTTTCGCGGTAAAAACATAAAGCAATGCATAAGTGTGTAAATGTACATCTTTGTCAATACTAAGTTAACTACACTTTTTCTTCATATGTAATTGTATAACAAATAAATATTGTAACTTTTATCACATCTCGACAGTATGGTAAGGGTGACTTTGAATTTTTTTTATGCCTTTATCAGTTGTCAAGAAATCTTCAGAACTTGAAGAAGTAACAAATGGTACATACTCATTGGCCTGCTGTTGTTGAGGTGTGATCGAAAACGAGTGCAACACCGCCGGCCCGTTGGCTGTGGACGATATGAGCGCCGCTTCCGACTGACCGCTACTCGTTATATCGGCCCCGGCCTCTGCACTGCTTGAACTATGAACAGTACAGAGTTGTGATGTTACTTTAGTTATAATGCTCTTGATTTTAAGTTTTGGTTAATAGTTTGGTCAGTCAGGCCAAAAGTATTCTAAAATCAAATTGAGCTAACTCATTAATTCCTTAAAATTGAAATAGTTAAAGTGGACATAGAACTCTTAAACTGATCTATGTTGAAAGTCCTGTTCTTTTTTTAAGTCTATTACAACCTAATAAAGCATACAGCTTACTTATATCCCGAAATTAAAGCATATAAAACGGTTTTGTTTGTCGGTTAGTTACAAGATATTTACCTAATGCCAGTACTGAGAACATCATGGGCTGCACTACTAATGTCGTTCACGTCATCACTACTGGCGACGCCTTCACCACCGCCCATATCTTCATCCATGGTACTGGATTCATCTGATACAAAAACATCATATATGCTAGATGATCATGATCAATTACTGCAAAAATATTTTTGTTACAGGCAAAAACAGAAGTAATCCAAGTTATTCTCGAATATGTATATTGATATTGTAACTTTATGTATCAGGGATTTACGGCCAAAGTGCAGATCTTATTATGATGAAATTTAGTCAAACAGTTCAGCTAGCTAAAAAAAGTTAAAAGTAAAGTACAGTAAGATATACAGTGAGGAGGATATAAAGTGATGATAATAACATAATCATGCTAGCATTCTCATGGGAAAATAAATGATTCAACTAGAATCCAAGAATATAAAATACATTTCTAAACATAATAACAATGTATGTATATACCATCTTGAACAAGTGGTGCACCGTCTCCCTCGCCAACACCACTGTCGGTCGGCAAAGCAGAGCTGATGGATTGGTCTGGAGACTCTTCGGATGCACCTTCAAGACCTTCAGCCTCCTCCAGACCTTGTTCCTTTAGCAGTGGCTCCAACTGACTTTCGTTTTCCTATAACAAATTATAAATTAACACTTTAGGTTTTGTATGAATTTTGAAGAATAACAGAATGAAATGAATGAATCGGTCAATTACATAAATTAGTCGGACTTTAATCAAACATATTCTAATACATGTGGCCATGTTAAATACATTCAATTAAAACCTCTTCCTAAAAATGTAGTGTTACCAGTATGGTAATAGCATTCAGTGAATTAGTTCTGAAGATGCCTGCAGTGCCCTGCAGTTTTACCAGCATTATGCCATAAAAATAGCCTATAACCTGACCGTTGGATTTGACTATCCAAATAAGAATTATTCAAATATTACTGAGATTAGTGTGTTTAAACAAACATAAAACAACCTCTTCAGCTTTATTATATTAGTATAGATATAGCTTGTTAAAGTATCATCTGTCCCTTCGCTATACTTACTGGGGTAGAAAGACAATTGTCGCCAATGTAAGCTGATTCATCAGCACCTGCCCCCGCTGTTGTGTCATCTATGTCCATTTCTTCATCTCCTTCTGCATTTGCTATAGTATTCATATTCATTATTAACATAAGTTCTATAAAAAGAGTTAATTGGGATCCCAGGATAATAATATTTGAAATCTTCTAATAACATATTAATAATAAATTAAAATTTAGTTTAAAATAACAAAGGACAGTACAATCCAATAGACAGTTTCAATAATTCTAAATTATTACATATAATTCAAGCTACCATAACTACCACCATGCATAGAAAACAAGAAATAAAATTTAAATTAAAACATGAATCAAAAATACCTAGAAACGTAAGCATTATAAATATCTTGTGCAAATAAGCTACTACAAAACTTAGATATAACTTTCATATTCACAAACAGTACACATTTATAATGGTTAGTTAAAAGAGCCAAATTTGAAAATTATATAAAAAATAAATATTGATTCCATTCAATGCATCTATCTGATTGCAGGGTTCTCCAGTAATGTTTGTGTATATGAATGAAACGAAAGCCAGATCATTCTAACATTACCTTGCGCCAGGTGCTCATGAAGTTCAGTTTCAATCTCGGACTGATGTGTGACTATGCCAAGCTCATTCAACGCATCACTGCTACTCGTGGGGTCGCCAAGTGCCACTAAATCTATGTCAGTATTTAGTCATGTCAAACCATTGCCATAATGTATTAATTAAGAAAAACATACTCATGCAAGTTTAAACTAACTACTTAGGTAAGAAGACAGTATCTACATGTTGAAACAAACTTATGTCAATCAGTATGTCCTAACTTTTATAGGTATATTACATTTTGAATAGAAAATCACACCACAAGCTAACCATCACAATTAATACAAGGTTCTTAGGGGCAAAATAATTTGAAAAAAAAATGTATAATATAATATACAATTCATAAATTAGCATTACCAGGTTAAGGTTGGTAAGTTGCATAGGAATTAGGTACAGTAATACTTGATATTCACGAGTTTATCGAAAATGGCATACCAGAAACTTCACCAGCAGCAGCCTCATCCTGACTCGATACATTATTTTCGGAGAGTTCTTCAATATTCTCTGCGGCCTGATTTTCGGCTAATGGGGATACTTCCGCGCCATCAGGAACATCGGCGTGTAACGCAGAATCAGACTCCATATTATACTAAATAATCACACCGATAGAAAGATGATCGCAATAAAATGATTTAAAATTAAGATTCAATAGCAATAATGCTCATTTTATGTAAAAAATGAAAATATTTTACTTTCAGCTTTTGACAAACCTTTCGATTCTTTCGTACAACAAACCACAGACAACGTCTTTTTTTTGTTTATTGTTGAGAAAACCATAGTGCTTTATGGCGTCCTACCAATTCGAATTACACGATTTAGACATTTATAACCATGAAGGTAGTAATACTACTCAAAATTTGCTATACCCACAGAAGATAAATGAATGGATGGAATCTATTGCTCATTCCTAATAAGCGAACTACGGAAGTTCGCTTATTTCACAGAGCATGAGCGCGGTGCTTCTATGCTCTGTGGCTTATTTGAAAATATGGTCGTGTACAAAAATAGACTTGGCGGGGTAGCTAGACTTTAATTTTTTCAACTTTAAAATTTGTCAGGAAGTTTCCTAATAGATAATTAAAATTTATTATTAGTCTTTAAAATTTAATTTAAACACCTTTAAAATCTAGTAAGATTTTAAAGGTGTTTTTTTTTATAGGTAATATTTTTGCTGAATATACTGTTTTGTCTGTCTGTATGACAGGTGTCTGTGCCGTAAGTGTCTGTTCATCACAGTCAGTCACCTGTCATGTCACAGTTAGTTTGTTTGTTTAGGGTTATGGTTATTTTGACTGACAGTTCAGAATATTATTTTGTTTTATTTGTAAGAAAATAGAAATAGACAGAGGTACATTCAATTCGATGAAAATTATAAAATAATCATTTCAATAAAATTGTTTCAAGTTTCAACTGCTGTTAGTAACTATCTAAATTACTTAACTACTTTACGTTATACATATCCTTATTATTAGAATACATATAATAATTACAGCCAAATTCCTTATGTAATTAAAAATTATTTTTATGTATCTTTACCAGGAAACATTTTCCGAGTTTGAGCTTTGAAACTGAAACATTGAAAATGTCTGACAGCAAGGAAAAACCTGGAGACGGCATTAGATCCCTAAAAACATCCACAGCATTTAGATTAGTCAATTTTGAATTATATGCAAAGCCGGTAAGTGTGCTAAAGTGGTTTATTAAAAGCTAATATAGGTAATTATTCTGAAGGTTAAACATGGTTTTCACTTTGGAATGGGGTTTATTTTTTAGTCCATTTCAATTCCAAGATGTGAATTCTTCTGTTTTAAGTTTATAAAAAGGCAGAAAGGCAAAAAATAAATAAACTTATGTCTACTCTGTGTCGTGTACAGGATTTTATTTAGGGCTTATTTCATGTACATAATATATTACAAAATAATTATATTGTGCTGGTTCATGTTATAATTAATTTCTGTTTGAATAAAATATTTATATTGCTAAATTATCATAATATTTGTTGGGCTATTTTTATTTCAGAATACTCTTATAATGTCTCTAGGATTGGCATGTTTTGGCCTTACTCTTGGATACATAGCCTACATGAGACAAAAATATGAGTCTATGGGATATTATTCAGCAGTTGATCCAGATGGGAAAGAAGTTTTCGAGAAAAGGAAGTCTAAATGGAATTAATTTTAGCAGAAATATTTAGTATTTAATATTATAAATGCTCCAACTAAGTCTTAGTTGTACTTATACATATTCATATTCATGTTACAGTCATTAGTTGAATGTTATGGTAGTTAAAATTTAAAACATATATAATAAATCTAATAGTTCATTTTGATGAAGTTTTGTTTTGTGAATGGTATCTGTATCTAATATTTATGAAATGATTTCGAAATATTTTAGAACAATGCTTGGGTATGCTTCCCAAGCATTAAAACCGTAGGAAGAGTTGTTCAAAAATCTATTCATATTTATAATCGGCTAGTAATTCCCAAGATAAGCACGAACATACAAACAAACTTACAAATTTTGGTATAAGTGAATTTCCTTAATCTATCAAACTCTCCAGATCTATTCAACATTAGTAGAAGCAGCTGTGAAGCCTACTTTGAAATATCTTATGTACCAGCACAGCATGAATGCTCTTTTTTATCCTAATAATTTTACCAACCTTGAAGATATCATGGTATTGTGATGGTATTATTTATCTATGGTATCTTTATTTTGTGTCACTGTCATATTTCAATGTCAGCTAGGGAAATACGGAGTAAATAGGGATGGGCAAGGCAACATAGGTAGGTAAGTATAAATAGATCGATAACATAAACTATTTCATTCAAATTTTATAAAATTGATTTATTCGACGGGAGTATGACTAGCAAAATCATAAAATACATAAATCATACACACATTGCATAAGAAATCTTAAATCTATTCATACCTTATAAGTTCAAGAAACTAAAAAAAAGACGTGTGGCACTCGGGGACTGCCGCGGTAAAGCTATTGCATAGTTATTTTTTCTATCACTAGATGGCGTTAGTGGGGAGCGTCAGGTTTTTTCGTTACGGAATTTCTGGATTCGGTACCCGCGCTCAAGGCCCGCGATAGAAGCTATGCAATAGCTTAATAATATGTTCCGTCAAAATTATTTATCTTATACAATGTCTAGAACACTCACACTAGCGTCATTTGATTTTTTATACATGTTTAAGTTGAATCTCGTTTCAGCTCAATCGTGGCTCAATCCACAGGCTCAATCCATAACATCGTGCGTGCGTCGAGCAGTTAAAATATTTAACATATCGACTAATTTTACCCGCGCCTAGAACTAAATAAATGTCGAGTCAATTAGTATCGACTTGACTTGACAATGTCAGTCAAACTATTGTCTGTGCTATTGGCAATTTGGCATTTGCATTTGGCTGTCAAAAACTTTGGTTTGGTGGAATGTGGTGGAATTGAAGTGTTGTGTTAATGTTATTTTGATTTGATGTAATTAAATGAATTCAATTTAGTTTTGGTCAGTAGTACTAATTGCCTAATTAGAACATTCTGTTTATTTGAACACGCCATATTATTGAAAGCCAAACAGGTTTTTAAAAAGCATTTTACTGCCTATTAAATTTCAATTTTTGATTTATTTCTTGTTTCATGGTAAACATTGGATTGAATATACACCGAGCTTTGGTTTGCATGTAATGTTATTCTATAAAATTATTTTAATATGCTTACTTAAAGAACATTTTTAGATCAAAACAACATGTTCATTGGTTGCTAGCTTTAACAGACTGCAAAGCAACTATTATTAGTGACTTAATAAATAATTATTACTTAATGTTGTTTTTTTTTAAATAAAGGCACAATGTTTTCTGCCCTGAAGAAGTTGGCTAGGAGTGGCGATGACCGCTGTCCAGCTCCCATGCCAATGTCATCATCTTTACAAAAGAAGTTTTCCAAAGGAGTGCATTTTAATAGTAAGTTATAACTAAATAGCTGCGCCCTGCGGTTTTACCTGCGTTCTGCTCATTCCCGTGGAAATTTCGGAATTAATAATAGTGAGGTTGTATACTTTTGAATATGGCTATCCATTACAAAAATAATTATTAAGTTCAGATGGTAGTTTCTGCGATTAGTGCATTCAAACCAAAAATTATAAGAATTAAACTCTTCTCCTATAGTATATTAGAATATTAAATACAATGGACTAGATATACTTTAGACTTTTTTATATTTCATTGTCTAATCTATTTTTAGTGAAAATATTGATAAAGGGTGACAGAAACGTTGGTAAATCATGCCTACTTCAAAGATTGCAAGGAGGGCCGTTCATTGAAGATTACGTGCCTACAGATCAGATTCAAGTGGCTCCCATACACTGGACGTACAAGCATACTGATTATATTGTGAAGGTACACACTTTGTTTAATATTATATCTATGTTTAAGTAGTTCAATTCACGATGATTTGATGTAAATAAAACTTGTATCCTAATCACCTAGTTAATGCTTATATAATGATTTCATAACTTGATACCTTAAAACTTCAATTTTCACATTCAATTCAATTTAAATATTGGTTCTGGCTTTCGAGATCTTGTTACTCGGGCAACCATTGTCATCGAACACTCTAGAAAAGAGAAGAGAAGCTAGTAATTAAGATGAAGGCACTATAATAACAATGAAATTTAACACCTTTTTTTTAATAGGTAGAAGTATGGGAAGTAGTAGACAAAGGTAGAACAAAGAAAAAACCTCCATTGGGGTTGAAACTGGAGAATCAATCATCTGCATCAACCTCGGAGGATTCATTTGAGACTCCAGTGCTGGATGCAACATTCCTGGATGTTTATAAGAATGCCACTGGAGTTATATTGATGCTGGACATTACTAAGCCATGGTAAATGAAAGTAAAGTCTATCAAAAGACATTAGTCCTGTACTGACAGGACAAAAAAGTTGGTACAAAAGTAAAAGTAATTTAATTTAATTTAATTTAGCAAAGTGCTTCTTCATCTTACCTTTTGTCATAATATCAGTTTAGGTACACATTTACGATTGAATCCAGGCTTCACCTGTAAGTAACAGTGTCCTTCAGTCTTGTATCTAAGGGCCAAATTACTCTGTTCCTGACTTCAGTTGGATATCTCGATTGATTATCTTGCTAGCTAATGAAAATATTTATTTATCTTGCTAGCTATTTTACAATACGCTGCCATCATTTTTGTTATCATGCAACAATATACACTGTATTCTATAAATGCGTATATTCGTATACGAAACCAATTGTAATGAATAGAGTATTCCTTCAACACTTTACTAGTGCTATCTGCTAAAAATCTGTATAAATTTCTAGGACATTTGAGTATGTAGTGAAGGAGCTAGCCCAGGTGCCGGCTGATCTGCCAGTGGTGGTGCTCGGTAACCACTGCGATATGCAGCACCATAGGCAGGTGCACCCACACCACATTGACACTGCGCTACACCAGGCTAGATTGAACAGGTGTGTTTTTAACTTAAATTCTTCGGAGGGCATGTTAAATTTTCGTCTCGGTTGTTTCAATCGTCATCGCAAGTCGGAGGCCTTGCGCTTATCTAAAAACTCCGAGACCAGAGACCAAATTTAGTCGAGTATGGCTATCCGTGGTGGTGGCGTTAGTTTACAAACAGCCAACAAATCTTTGATATAGTATTTCAATCGCAATAACTGAGATTGATAGCTTCACATACTCCAAAGCACGGCAGTTCTCATTTAACTGAACAATCTTCTGGTAGGATCGGAAAAAATTATGGGCCATTGTTTTTAATTTTGCTATAATGAATCTTGGTTACTGTATTTTTACAGTATAATCTTATATATAAAATTCTCGTGTCACAATGTTCGTTTCCATACTCCTCCGAAACGGCTCGACCGATTCTCATGAAATTTTGTGTGCATATCGGGTAAGTCTGAGAATCGGACAACATCTATTTTTCATCCCGAAATTCCCGCGGGAACGGATACAAAGCGGGTGAAACCGCGGGGCGCAGCTAGTAATTTATATATTTTTTCAATTATTGATTATACTCTGTAAACTCATCATCAGAACAGCGCCAGTCCGCTACGCAGAGTCGTCGATGCGCAACGGGTTCGGTCTTCGTCTCTTGCACAAGTTCCTGAGCGTTCCATTTCTGCGGCTACAGAAGACCAGCCTCCTGGAACAGCTGCAGAGAAACCAGAGGGACATGGAGGAAATTGAGAAGGAGCTTGATGACTTCCAGGTATTTCAACTATTATTATAAATATACAGCAGCCACCTGCGATTTTATCCGCGTAGTACCCGTTTCTGTGGGCATTTCGACCCATAAGTAATATCCATTTTTATAAAGTGTGTTATCCGTGGGAATTTCGACTCAAAACAATATTCTTTTCAAAAAGTAACTAGCAACACTCTCGGTTTCTCCTGCATTGTATTCGTTTCCGTGGAAATTACGAGGAAAAGTAGTCTATGTGTATCATCTCTGTGCCAATTCAAAAGTTTACCAAGTAGTTGCGTGAAAGAGTAACAAACACTCATTTCCCTCCCATTCATCATCACAACCTCGCAGATCTTATCAATTTATTTATTTATTTATTTATTTATTTGGCACAGTAACAACATACAAATCATACTTATAATTAAACTTATAAATAGGAAAACAATCGTGAATTTGTACATCAATTATAACTGTGCACAGCATTGAAATACACACACAAAGATTATGATTTAAGTGTAAATTACGGTTTTGGAGCTAATAAAGATCTTACTGACGATTTATATTTACCAAAGGTGTCGAAGAAAATGTCTAAACTTTTGTTATGTTCATTATATAATGCGCACATTCGTGGTAACGGGCTATGAGAGGTTACATTATTCGAGGACGAGGGTATTGTGAACAAATGTTTTTTACGGTTTGATCTGCTGGGCGCCTTCAGTGAAATATGTCTGGTGACGGTCGTGTCCATCTGAGAATTCAGTACTTTATATAGGGTTGTTAAATCACTTACTTTTCGTCTTACTTCCAATGAGTCCAGGTTATATTTATTAAGTCTATCTATATATTCAGGCAACTCGTTTTTTTGTCCTAATTTACCAGTTAAATGATTAAGAAATCTCTTTTGTATAGATTCTACTCTGTTAATATGAATTGAATAGAAAGGTGACCATATTGCGCTACAATACTCAACTATACTTCGCACTAGGGAAGTATAGAGAGTTAGCAGACTAGCCGATTGCTTAAAAGGTCTCGCAGTTCTATTGATGAATCCTAGGGTTTTTTTGGCTTTCAGTACTATGGACTCATAATGTGATCTGAAAGAAAGTTTTGAATCCAGCAAAACCCCAAGATCTTTTACGATTGAAACTCGTTGTAGGACAGAATTATTTATGAGATATTGGTAGGTGATAGGTTTAGTTTTTTTAGTGAAAGTGATGGAGTGACATTTATTGACATTTAAGGCCATATGATTGTTCTTACACCATTCATATAATGTATTTAAGTCACATTGTAATATGTAGCAATCACGGACCGACTTTATTGCTCGATAGATCTTGAGATCATCTGCATACGCGAGGCATTCGCTAGTGAACAGCTCGAGAAGATCGTTAATGAAAATGGCGAACAATAATGGGCCTAAGTTTGACCCTTGAGGAATGCCAGATAAAGCCTCAAAAAGAAGTGATTCAAACCCTTGGACAGTAACTAGCTGGCTACGATGATACAGATAAGACACTAACCATCTAAGCAATGACCCATGTATACCTAGGTATTCAGCTTTCACACAAAGAATATAGAGAACTACTCTGTCAAATGCTTTGGCAAAGTCAGTATAGATTGAATCTAATTGTCCAGAGTAATTAAAAACTTCACTGATGTCATAGGTATAAGTTAGGAGATTGGTGGTAGTTGATCTAGCAGAAATGAAACCATGCTGTCGTTCGCTGATAATTGACTTAAAGTGACAATAAAGATGGCTATAAACTAACGATTCGAATATTTTAGCAAAACAATTTATTATACTTATAGGGCGATAGTTACTTATATCTTCTTTTGGGCCAGACTTATAAATAGGGACTATTTTTGAAATTTTCCATAGTTCAGGAAAGCAGCCACTAGTTAGGGATTTATTGTAAATAATACCAAGAGGTTTAATTAATTCTTTGGAACATTTTTTGATAAATATGGGTGGTATTCCATCATACCCAGCGCCTTTAGTAACATCGAGTTTCAGCAATTTCTTTTCTATTTCCTCCTCATTTATGAAAATACTAGTTAATGAAGAGTTAGTTGTTTGACCAGTGGGGGTGAAGTTGTCAATTTTGACAGGATTATAGACTGACGCAAAATATTTAGCGAAAAGATTTGATATGCCACTACCTGTATCAGCGTAGTCACCATTGTAGTGCATGCGTTTGGGATACGTATTTATTTCTCTTTTTGATTTTGCATATCTCCAAAATGCTTTTATATCGTGACGGAGGCTATTTTCTACACCATATATATATATCTTAAAACAACTCTCACACAGTATCTTAGCTCTGTCGCGCAGCGCTGAGTAACTGTCGTAATCACGGGGATTATTGAATCTGATGAATTTAGAATGCAACCTGTCTTTTTCCTTGAATAGTTTAATAAGTGATTTCGAGAACCAGTAGGGGTACTTTTGCGATTTACAAGTTAATTGAGGAGTGTGATTATCGATTATATTCCACAGCAAATTATAAAATTCTTGGAGAAAGTCATTACAATCAACATCTTTGTACGGTTCCCAATCTACCTTATTTAAATCTGATAAACAACCCTCATAATTTGTTTTGCTAAATATGTATCTTAATGTAGATTTGGCGTTCATTGTTACGAGTTTATCACATTGCAGTAATATATTTATTGGGGGATGATGACTATCTATTTTGCTGATTTCACGTGATTTACTTATGATACATTTTAATGTTTGTTTGGCCCCTACTATGTTTAATATTCGGTTATTATTGTTTTTTACGTTGTTATATTGAAGGAGATTAAAGGCGGTTATAAATTCTACAAAATATATTGACTTTGGCTTATTATATTCTAAAGGATAGCTGGGAGTCGTTTCTGCCCATTTTATATCATCTAGATTGAAGTCACCTATAAGAAAGCACTCATCATTACTAAATTCTGTTATTACTCGTTCACAAGAGTCGAAAAATTCTACGAAATGTTCATAATCAAGATATGCAGGAAGATACGCAGAACATATGTTAATCCATTTATTCTTAATCCTAACACGCACCCATAAGTCTTCTACAGTTGAGTTCCATTCTTTTCTAAGCTCAGAATACATTGTACATTTGACTGCTATTAATACCCCACCACCATAGCTTTTATTATATCTGGATTTAAAATCAGGCGGTCTATCTCTGCGATACGTAATATATCTATCGTCAATAAACTCAGATGAACCGACATTATCATCCAGCCAGGTTTCACACAGACATATAATATCAAAATCATTACAAAGGATATTTTTGTAGATATTTATGAGCTTTGTGTTCATACCACGTATGTTTTGATAATATACAGAGAGAGAATTATGAGACGCCATTACATTAACTTAATAGCAACTAATCAAATTAATCTTATTAACAATTTAAGTAAGCAGGGAGAGTGTCTCGTCATTTTTCACATGGACAAAACGAGACGTCTCATTTTTACGCATAAAAATTTGGCCGTTCCTTACCCATACAAACATATATCCTAACTCTCTGGCTTTGAAGCGAGCCGAAGCATGTAGTGCCTTATTATTCGGAGACAAGTGTTCAGACACATAAATAGGGATTTTATTTCCAGCTATACCTACCAGACCAGAGTTCAGCTTATCTGTAGGATTTGCTTTATTATACCTGTATACAGAGGAGTACAATTCATCACGACACCGTGGGCTTTTTAGCTTAACCACTATTGATCGGGGACGATTAGAGTCTTTTTTCAGGCTTGCAACACGCGAGCAGCTCAAAATATCATCATCGTTCAATTTGTAGGACACAGCTTGTGCTATCTGCTTCACCACTTTAACAACATTTTCACTGCGATTCTCAGGCACACCTTGGATTTCCACATTTGAGTTTCTCATATGTTGTTCAGTGCTATTAAGTCTCTCCTGCAAATTGGCGACTGCAGTGCGAAGATTTTCGCATTCACTCTTAAGTTTTTTATTCTCTTCTGTGATAGAGGCCATCTTCTTAACAAACTCATCGAATTGGGCGCTCGTGAATGTAGCGGACGCTTCGATCGAATCTAACTGTGCTCGAATTGGTGCCAATTCCACTTCAAAGAACCGCCTTAGCAATAATGGGACTTCAGTTTTGAAAGCCTGATGTATTTCGTTTTTTATAACTTGCGATAAGTTGCGTTCTTTATCGGCGTCACAGGTCTGAAGCACACCGAGGTCTTGGCTCGAACTTCCAGCACTACGTGATGGCCGGATAGTTACGTTCGAGTTATCATTTCCCGGCGATTTATTAATCAGATAATATAGTATTTTAATTCATAATCTAAGTTCTGATTCCTCCTTACAATCTCTAATATCATCCTCTATTCTATCATAGAATTCGGAGGAGTCCCATTACAGCTCTTTCGTGGACAAGTTGGCGAACAAACGCAAGCAGAACGCCGCGCCGCCGGAGTCGCGGCCGCACGACCGCTCGCCCAGCATCGTGCTCGGCGCGGGGAAGCCTATCATACCGCCTAATGTTAACCCGCTGGTACGTATTTAGGTTAATAAATAAAATAAATATACCCGGATAAATTCATACACGGTTAATTAGACCCAAAGTAAGCTATAAGCTTGTATTATGGTGTCTAACTAACTGATACTACTACATATACATACACAAATACTTTATAAGAATATATAATTGACACTCAGACGTCGTCGCCAACAACTATGTCTTCACATATTGTTGACTCCGGGCGGGAATCGAACCCGCAACCCCCAGATACAATAAGTATTAGAAAAAATAAATATAAAATTCCTATATAATAAGGATTACATTGAATAAATTATTCCAGTTGGCTCAATCTTTGAACCCGCCGAAGTTGTCCGAGACTCCTCAAGTGAAGCAAACACAATACGTGAGCCAGGAGCTCATCAACCCGAAGCACAAAGTCAGCATGGATATGACGCCGCCCAGACTGCAGCAACAGGACAGGTAATTTAATAACAAAATTATTATTTATGTAGCGAGTGGTTACAGGAGTGTTCGCATTCAGTCGCAGGGAATAGAATAGATAAAGTGCATTTATATTTTAATTTTGTGTTATGTATAGTATAGTATATAGTATGTGTATAGTGTAACTTTTACTGGCTGTCCTAAATAAATAAATAAATAAGTAGGTGGCAATGTAACAATGTAGTATTAATGGCACTACCCATATGTAACAGCTGCCCCAACACGCCCTCCGGGCACAACGCGTCGGCGTCGTCCGCCGCGCTCGACGAGTTCTACGCCGGCACCCTGGACAGCAGCTTCCTCGACGACCTCACGCCTCTCTCCAATGTCACTCAAAACGCCGACTATGACATTGAAAGGTATCACTCAAACCATATAAATCTTCTTCTCGAGTCGAGATGTTTGTATATAATTTTTAATTTTTGAATGGGCTATCACTTAAATGATTACGCCTTATCCTCCTCACTGCTCTGATAGCTTGAGAAAGATGAGAGGCCTTTGCCCAGCAGTAGTACATTACAGGCTAATACTTTTACTTACGTTTATAGCTTAATATGATTGAACCAGAATTCAGCCAGTTCTGGTGCGCTTTCACTAGCCTTCCACAAATGCTGAGCAAGAAAATGAGCTCTCTGACCATACTAAGAACCTTGTCATAGTCAACATCTATAATGACAACTTACATACCAATGAGATTTTTTGTTTTTGTAATAATATGACAGAGTACTAAAGTGTATACCAGCTTGATTTGACGACTGTGCATTGTTATGTTATTTTTTTCTAGAATTATACCTCTGTATTAAGAATGATGTTTTACCGTAATTACATACTCATAAAGTCGTTATTTGAGCTACTTATGCTATTCCAGTTTTTAGAAAATTCCTATCCTCTTTATATAAGTGTCTTAGTGATATAGTGATACATTTTGTTTTACAGTGACGACGATAACACAAACCCAAAAATGTTAGTAGATCAAGAAGATTTAGACATTGATATAGATGCAGCGACGTCTGCTACGTTTGAAGTGTACAAACCAATTGACCACAGTACTAGACACCCCATAGACGTATTAGACAGGCTTATGGGCCAAGCGACTATAAGCAACCATAAACAAGAAGAGGAGAGTAATGATGTGGGAAATATTAGTCCCATATTCCAAAGGACTCATGTCAGGAAATTGTCTATTGATAGTGATTTTCCTATTTGGGCTGGAGATTCAAGTGCAAGGCGGTCTCCAGAAGGTAATCATCTTTGCCCTAAACTCTTTTATCTAAGCAAATATTTGTATCTATGGATGAATCTTGACGTTTATGTTTTAGGTGGCGAAGATCCTGATAATACACCGAAAGAACCAGAAAAGGTATGTAGTTTTAGTACTATACAGTTTAATTCGAGAAAACTACTCTATCCCTTAGAAATTATAATATTTATTCACATATTTTCTTCCATTGTCAGACAGAAAAAAAGAAATCAAAGAAGAAGTCCAAAGACAAAGACCGAGGCGATTACGGCGAGAAATCTGAACGGAAAGAGAAAAAACATAAGAGCAAGAAATCCAAAAGCGAGAAGAAACCGAATCCGCAGCAGGATTTACTGCAGCCGTCGTTCGCAGCGAGCGAATATTACGAAGATTACGACAGTATTTAACACTAGTATTTTAGTATTGCTCGATCTGATAAATAACAACGAAATGGTATGCCTGTGGTAAAGACTTTATGGAGACACATGTTTGGTTTGCCATTTGTTGATGTAGAAGACGATATATCTATGGAAGATGAAGGTACCTTTGCTCAGTTAACAAACGGAAGTAATGGGGCTCATAAAAAATATATCTGGCTCCTTGCTTTGCAGCAATTTGTTACGACAAAAACAATAAACGACATTGTTATTTAGTTAGGTGTGCGTAATAACTAATAACTTTATAGCACCAATTTTCATTAGCGAATGGTAGACTCAATGTGTGACCTCCGCCCTAACTAAGTATGTACCTATTTAGATTATTTTTATAAAAATATCACACGATTATGTACTTATTGACCAAGAGTCTATCAAATCATTCCATTTTATTCAATTGACTGATAGATATGTTATTGCAAATTATGTCCTAGTAAAATAACCATAACAAAGTACGGTACAAAATGTAACTATTTTTCGCCCGATCTGCGAATAATCAGAAAGTTACCTTCAGTGAGATAAGAGGCCTTTTTTACCCAGCAGTGGATCGTTACACATTACCACAATATGAGAATATATTGTCTTTGTTTTATTTTAAAAATATTTGCCATGTATGTCGGCTCTAATGTGTATACATATAAAAGCACAACTAATTATATCATTGCTTCGCTTTTGTCTCTAAGTGTTATCGTAAGTTTTACAATATTTTATACAAACCTTGAGTCTAACGTGCCTCACGTGTCTGCAGGAACTAGGCCAGTTGATCAGTTTCCTTCAGATACACGACCTTCAGACACACACCAACACAAGAGTAGCAAGATATTGTCAACGTTTTTCTTCTCTATAGATACCTCTGGCTGTTTCCACATGAAGAGAACAGATATTGTCTATGGCGTGCATTTTAGTCCTACAGACAGACAAGAACAAACGTCCGATTTCCTTTCTCCCAACTAGATGGTTTGAGGAGCTTCAAATGAAGACTACTTCCTATGTAATGTGGTTTATCAACTCGGGCTAATTGCAGTATAATTGGTGAATTGAGCCTCAGTGGAAACGAACCCTAATTGTTCAAAAATATCTTGAAACTAATGAGAGCCTACAGAAGTTGTCATATCTTGAATGTTATATAATGAACTACCAATATATTATTATGTTATGAAATGAAGTTATTGTTATATTGTAATAAAATATTTATCGCGTTATTTGTTTATATTATGCCTGTTGTATAATAAAATAATCTTGCATTATACAGTCTTTTACTTTCAGTTTCTTTGATAGTTTAAACATAGTAAAATAACGCTTTTTGTTTAAAATTAAGATGTCCCACAGTAGGTTACCCACTAGTGGGAAGTCTTGATAAAATTATTTAAGTCTGCGTAAGTAGTTTGTTCCAGAATACCTTAGCACAAAATAACAACAGCCGTTAAATACAGAAATACCAAATTAGAATTGACAAAGAAGAAACAATTTTACGGATATTGTCCTCTCACTACAAAATGGACGATAGCATTAGAGGAAACGGAAACTCTGGAAGGCATAGAGAAGTCATTCGCTTTATTGGGTTTTTGTAGAGTTGTACTAGCAAATGAAACCCAATGGGGTGAGGCGCAGGGCCGCTCTATTAGTGGTAGGACCATTAGTTTCGAGTTTACTGTAAACACAGTCACACAAACATACTGCATGCAACAAGGAAAAGAGGGCAATACAAATAGATGGGATGATAGATTTTCAACAAAAGAAGTTTAATAAATAGAGTACATTCTATTCAAAATGTAAATGAACATTCACATCGATATTTTATTGGTTAGATTATAAAAATTGGACCACATGTGAGAAGTCCATGCAGTAGTGTAACAATATTACAAACAAAAATCTCTACATAACAGAACTTACAGATATTAGTCAACTTTATTTTATACATAACTATGGTACACGATTATTTAACATAATATTCGCCTAATTTTATTTATACATTCTATGTATAATAGATAATTATTATTCTTCATTTTGTAATAAGTTAATAAAACTATAAAATATTCTCTTCAGTTAAACATTAGGCATAATTTTTAAGGCTAATGCAGGTATTGGAAACAATATTTGGTGGTTCTCATGGTTTTTGTTTAAATACAACATGAAGTATGTAACTTTGTAATATAAATCGATTTATACAAAGCACTTTGTACTTAGCGTCAATAAGATTTTACAATAAACATTACTTTGATTTCATAAAACGATAAAAGAACTAATAATGACACGGTATAGGATGACCCCATGTAATCACTGTTACTAGAGTTTTATATAATTGGAAAATCTTCATGCAGTTCGTCACAGCAATAATTAAGTTGTCACACGATTCGGATGCGCACGTGCCTATTGACAAAATGTTTATAAAACAAATTCTATAATTTTGTAACAAAACTGAGATTCTCTAAAAAGTTAAAACAGACCCAAGTATGTAACTTCCAAAGTTTAAATCAGTAAAATATTGGATATAAAAAAGAAAATTGAAAAATCTTTTACAAACGCGAAATAAGGCATGCAAAATATTACAAAGTGAAAAGTAAATTAAAATACGAAACAAACTATCGTAAATGCAATAATGTAATAAATAAATACTGTCAGATATATAGAACAATACTAGGATTCGGGAAACCATTACATAATTGATGAAAACGCTTTATATGTCAATACACATTGTTGCGTACAAGGACCAAAATATTTGATATTAACACAATTATCATTTGACTGCAATGAACACATTTAAGGCAAAATATATCAATTGTAATTATTATGATTTATTTATACCAAACGTTTTTAGTTTGTGCGTTACCATGGACTGAACTGTATTATCTAACAGATAGGTATCCTAGTATACCTTACCTAACAATGGATGATTACTGTCTGTGTTTATTGTGAAAAGATATCATGTGATAATGACCCCAATGGGACTTTGGGAAGAGGTCATCAAAACCATTTATATTTCAAGCGACGAACAAGCTTAGAACCCCATTAATTTATTTGTAATTGAGCATTATAAGGCGAGCTGTTGTATCGTCATTTGTTACATTATATCAAACCAACCGTTTAATGTATAACTGATGTAAATTATACTAGATTTCCTAACCAAGATAATATATAGCAGCCATAGGCGTAAATGTGATGATCAACAATATTGGGTTGCACGGTATGAAGTAAGGTGCTCATTGATGTTTATGTCCAAATATGACAGTAGGAGAGCCAGTAACAAGCCCAAATACTATGTCTATAGTTAAGGATAAGGAGACAATGCATGAATGATTTGTTAAAACGAATGTGAGGGTACTGATGTGTTGGTATATGTTGCAAATCCTTTAATTTGCATATGATTCGCATTTGCCCCTATGATGTCGATTCGTTTACTAATCATGTAACATGATTTTTATGAAGTGCAATAATGTAACTCAACTAATTAAGGACTTAACATTAATAATTAATCAGGTAATAACAAAATAAACTACAGCACTGTGTCCTTAGCCCTAAAACTTACACTAACGAAATGTCAACAATATAATTCATCTATCATTGTCAACAATATCTAAAGCATCTAGTAATGGAAAATTCAAATATTATATTGTATGTAATGCAAAGGTAATATGAATCAATAAGTGTGAACCCGAGAAATGTCAAAAGGAATGTTCAGCTTTACTAAAACGGCAAACAGTAACTTGTGTTAATTCATCTAAGTAACAACTTAATAGTAGACATGACTTTAGGTACTGTAAACAACCAATCACTTCAACAAAAAGGTCATTCATTTATCAATATTTGAATTAAATAATTATTTTGGCCTAGTTGAAAACACATTTTGGCATTCAAATAAAGACTTAACTCATGAGTATAATCCAACAATATCTAACTCGATGGATGATTTAACTACTCTTTATAATTTATTTATATATAAATCTCCCTTATCTATATTTTCATAGAATATATTGACTGCAAAATAAATTTAATGCATTCCTAGCTTTTTACTCTTACGATCTAACTAGATTTATCTTATTTACAATGTTCATAATAGCAATTGTTCATCTCAGATACAACATGATGTAAGTCGGCGGTCAACACTGCGGTCGCACTAGGGTCGGCGGTCAGTCGACGCGCGACTCGGAGAAGGAGTCGTCCAGGTACGAGGGCAGCAGCGGCGCGGGCGGCGCGGGCGGCGCGCGCAGCGACTCGAAGCTCACCGACTGCTCCACGAAGGAGTGGTGCGCGTGCGGCGGCGGCTCCTCGCGGTACTGGCCCAGCGCCCAGGGGTCGGGCCACGCCGCCGCCCAGTCGGCGCCGCCCCACTGCGGCTCGGGCGCGGGCGCGCGGAAGGGCTCGCGCAGCGCGCCGTACCCGCCCAGCGGGCTGCGCGTGGTGTCGGGCGGGCGCGGCGAGTAGGCGGCGTGCAGCAGGCGCTCGGCGCGCGCCAGCGGGCTGCACGGCACGCCGCGCGCCGGCTCGGGGCTGGCGTGCGCCGAGTACGCGGCCGCCTGCTTGGGCATGGGGCTGAAGTTGCCGCTGTTCCACGCGGGCTTCGGGTGCTCCTTGATCTGACTCGTGTCGGGGCTGGGCTGCGCCGAGTAGGGGCTGGGCTGCGACGAGTAGGGGCTGGGCTGCGTCGAGTAGGGGCTGGGCTGCGTCGAGTAGGGGCTGGGCTGCGCGGGGCTCGGCCCGGCCGAGTACGGGCTGCGCTGCGCCGCGAACTGGGAGTCCTGCCGCGGCATCGGACTGTAGTTGCCGTAGTTCCAACTGTTCGGGTTCTTGATGTCCTGTTTCATATTTTCCGGGCTCCGTTTGTTCTCTAACGAAGTCGTCGGACTGCATTGCTCTATCATTTTACCGTGTTTCAATTTGCTACTATCTAATCTATTGAGAGGGCTCGCCTCGGACCTGTGCGTCGGCGTGGTCTTATAACTGGCCATGTTCCAGGATGGGGTGGTCTTCATGAGGTCCGTGTGCACGTCGGGACTGTTTTGTACTTGGCTGTCGGGCTTGGCCACGGGGCTGAAGTGCGGGCTGGAGCGCTCGGGCTTGGGCTCCGAGCGCGGCGTGGACGACGAGTCGGGCCGCGACTGCGGCCGCGGGCTCAGCAGCTGCGGGGTGGCGTCGCGGGACCTCGCGCCTTCCGGTATACATGTCAAACTTTCCTCTTTGCTAACGATCGCGTCGGTCGATTTGCTATCGGGTGACGATTTCGTCGTGTCGGATGTGAGCCCACTTTTATCTACGGAAGTGTTTGGTCCCGAACTGGCGACACTTTTCGGTTCCGGGATTAAGAACGAGGAAGACTTATCCTGCGCGGCCGCTTCCACCTTAGCGTCGGAAGTCTCGACGGCGCTCGGACTCGAATCGTTAGCTTTGGACTTCGAATCGGCTTCTGTTTTTTTAGAATCTTTGCCTTTCTTCTTGGATTTTGTTTCGTTAGCTTCTTCTTTGGCTTTCACCTTTTCCGGGTCGAAGCTATCTTTTAGGTCTTGAAGCTCCTTGCCAGTGTAGAGGCGTTTCATGCCTCTAGGCAGCGCGCGGCACGAGCTGAGATTTATGGATTCGATTCGCAAACATTTTAGAAGTACTTTTCTGACTGGCTCTAAGGAAACGGAGGAACCGCAAAGGTTCAAAATTCTGGAAAAGTTGACATAGAGATTTATTAATACAACTTCTTAGTTGCCACACATTTTTTTTTTTGGATTCGTTCGTGTTACGTTCATGGTATACTAAGTTTAGTAGGCAGAGACCTTTCAACCTCTATCAGGGTTTAAACTTAACGTTTTATTCTAAAACAAAGACGTCTATAGCGTATGTACAATGTACAAGTACCTCGCGGTTTACCCATATTGTGCCAGTTTCCGGGTAAATTTTGGAACAAAAAGTGTCGAGTGAACAATGTGTTCATAACTCTCATTCATTTTTGTGCCAACTTTCATTTCACATTCGTTCAATAATTTATACGTGAAAAGGGGACATAGATCCGCATAATACAAGTAGGATTGCGACATACTTAAGGTTGCTGCTGGTGGAGTCGGCGAGCGCCGCCACGGCGTCGTCCAGCACCCTGGCTGCCGACGCCCACGACAGGTCCAGCTCGATGAGGCTGTGCGACCACTTCTCACAGATCAACTCGAGGCACGCGTTGCTTTGGCGAGTCACGTTGCAACCTGAGGTGAAAAACCAGTTTGTTTATTTAGCTTTGCCTGCTATAGACGTGCGTGCGTGTTTGTATGCGTGTGTTATATGCGTCGTGTGTATCTCTTTCTTTATGTGCGTAAGTCACGTTCTCACTGAAAATGTTAAATAGTTCCCGGGGGTGTGTGTGTGTACTGACCCCCGAGGAACAGGTGCTGCAGGTCCCAGGCGGGCACGCGCACGAGCCCCGAGTGCGTGAGGCGCTGCAGCCCCCGCAGGTCCAGCAGGCGCAGGCGCGTGGCGCCGCGCACGAGCCGCGCCAGCGCCTCGTCGTGTGTGTGTGTGTGTGTGTACTGACCCCCGAGGAACAGGTGCTGCAGGTCCCAGGCGGGCACGCGCACGAGCCCCGAGTGCGTGAGGCGCTGCAGCCCCCGCAGGTCCAGCAGGCGCAGGCGCGTGGCGCCGCGCACGAGCCGCGCCAGCGCCTCGTCGTGTGTGTGTGTGTGTGTGTACTGACCCCCGAGGAACAGGTGCTGCAGGTCCCAGGCGGGCACGCGCACGAGCCCCGAGTGCGTGAGGCGCTGCAGCCCCCGCAGGTCCAGCAGGCGCAGGCGCGTGGCGCCGCGCACGAGCCGCGCCAGCGCCTCGTCGTGTGTGTGTGTGTGTGTACTGACCCCCGAGGAACAGGTGCTGCAGGTCCCAGGCGGGCACGCGCACGAGCCCCGAGTGCGTGAGGCGCTGCAGCCCCCGCAGGTCCAGCAGGCGCAGGCGCGTGGCGCCGCGCACGAGCCGCGCCAGCGCCTCGTCGTGTGTGTGTGTGTGTGTACTGACCCCCGAGGAACAGGTGCTGCAGGTCCCAGGCGGGCACGCGCACGAGCCCCGAGTGCGTGAGGCGCTGCAGCCCCCGCAGGTCCAGCAGGCGCAGGCGCGTGGCGCCGCGCACGAGCCGCGCCAGCGCCTCGTCGTGTGTGTGTGTGTGTGTGTACTGACCCCCGAGGAACAGGTGCTGCAGGTCCCAGGCGGGCACGCGCACGAGCCCCGAGTGCGTGAGGCGCTGCAGCCCCCGCAGGTCCAGCAGGCGCAGGCGCGTGGCGCCGCGCACGAGCCGCGCCAGCGCCTCGTCGTGTGTGTGTGTGTGTGTGTACTGACCCCCGAGGAACAGGTGCTGCAGGTCCCAGGCGGGCACGCGCACGAGCCCCGAGTGCGTGAGGCGCTGCAGCCCCCGCAGGTCCAGCAGGCGCAGGCGCGTGGCGCCGCGCACGAGCCGCGCCAGCGCCTCGTCGTGTGTGTGTGTGTGTGTGTACTGACCCCCGAGGAACAGGTGCTGCAGGTCCCAGGCGGGCACGCGCACGAGCCCCGAGTGCGTGAGGCGCTGCAGCCCCCGCAGGTCCAGCAGGCGCAGGCGCGTGGCGCCGCGCACGAGCCGCGCCAGCGCCTCGTCGTGTGTGTGTGTGTGTGTGTACTGACCCCCGAGGAACAGGTGCTGCAGGTCCCAGGCGGGCACGCGCACGAGCCCCGAGTGCGTGAGGCGCTGCAGCCCCCGCAGGTCCAGCAGGCGCAGGCGCGTGGCGCCGCGCACGAGCCGCGCCAGCGCCTCGTCGTGTGTGTGTGTGTGTGTGTACTGACCCCCGAGGAACAGGTGCTGCAGGTCCCAGGCGGGCACGCGCACGAGCCCCGAGTGCGTGAGGCGCTGCAGCCCCCGCAGGTCCAGCAGGCGCAGGCGCGTGGCGCCGCGCACGAGCCGCGCCAGCGCCTCGTCGTGTGTGTGTGTGTGTGTGTACTGACCCCCGAGGAACAGGTGCTGCAGGTCCCAGGCGGGCACGCGCACGAGCCCCGAGTGCGTGAGGCGCTGCAGCCCCCGCAGGTCCAGCAGGCGCAGGCGCGTGGCGCCGCGCACGAGCCGCGCCAGCGCCTCGTCGCCCAGCCGGTACTCGCCCACCATCTCCGTGGACGCATCGCCCGCGATCGACAGCTCCTCCAGGCAGCTCCAGCCCGACACCTCCATCTGCAAGCGTCACGGGTTACCACTTCGGGTAGGCACTCACTAGTCTACTTAGCTCGACATTAGTGGTGATCTTAGTGCCGAACGCAGGCTTCACTAATCATATAATTTTGAGCAACCCTGACAACGTTAGTTATCTCAAACATCATGATATTTTAAGTAGTATAAACTCGATAGTTAAAGCTTACGCGCGTCTGTCGAAATCAAACAAACTGTCGGGCATTAGATTGCCGACCGTAGACTATACGAAGCTTTATCCCCTCTTCACGTTATCCGATCATAATGTTTATCACAGTAAGAGTTAGCAAAATTTATAATTAACTAACCTGTTGCGAAGTAGTAGCCGACGCCAACACAAGTTGCGAGTTAGCCGCTCTAAAGACCCGCATCTTCGTGCATCCTTTCTGCAACGCTTCCAAAGGAATCGCGGCGGGATGCGACGTCGCTAAAGCCCCCGATATATCGAGCACTTCGAGGTTTTGACAGTGAGCCTGTAAGGAGAAGGATTTTGTTGATCATCGTTCTATTTGCAGTTTTGGTAGTGGACAAATTATTATGTTTTCGAAAGTTTTGTCTCGATATCACCCCGATGAAAAATTACACATGTTGCAAACCAAGGCTTGTCGGTTTCGCTGGATCAATATTAGTGGTAGAACCAGGAGGATCTGAATACTTCCATAACTTGTTTCCTTTGGTAAAACCACAAGGACCACAAGGGTAGGAAAGACAAGCTCCCTTCTAAACTACCTTTATCAGGGTCAAGTGAGGATGTATGTTCAGCACGCATCAAATAAGGAAAGTATCAGCCCGTAATGTCCCACTGCTGGGCAAAGGCCTCTCATCTCACCGAAGATATCAGTACAGTTTCATCAATACAGATTTGGCGTATAGTATGTAGCTATGTATAATATGTATGTTACCGCAACAGAGGCCAGTATCTGCGGCAGCGCGGTGAACTTGTTGTTGGCGAGCGTGAGGTGCGTGAGTCGCGCGCCGAAGTTCTCCGACACGCGCGCCATCGACGCCGCTGAAAGGCACGTACTTGACCCGCCGGTTTCCGACTGAAACGTAACAATATGTTAAACAGACTTCATATACTCGTGCATAATGGTGAAAAACGCATTGTGTAAAGTAAGTGCAGTGAATCGGGTAATAAAGGAGATTAATTAGGTTGGTGTATTTAAAACATTCCTGCTAATTGCCTAAACCTTTGAATCGATTTTGATGATATTTGGTACTGTGATAGATTAGAGTTTAGTCTCTAGGCCTTGGAAAAACACATAGGCTACCCTATTGTACAATCATCAATAATCAATAGATAATGATCGGTATACGACTGTGTGACTTCAATAGGCTGATTTCTAATAAGAATATGGAATAGTACATACACATCGTTAGACACTTAATTTGATTAACTTATTACTTTATTTAAGTTGTTATGGTATATATATTTCTTATAATTTTTTTAATTTAGAACAGAATTGTATGAAAATTTACAGTAATATATGTATCAGAATAACACATGGGATACATTTTATCCCGAAATTCCGCGGGTAACTCCGCGGAGCGCGGCTAGTATACTATATTCTAATTACCGTAAGTGAAAGATCTATTCTCTGCAACTTGGGCAGGTTCTGCAGCAGTTCGAACAGCTGGTCGGGCGTGATACGGCTCCAGCCGGCGAGGCTGAGCTCCAGCAGGCCGGGGCAGTAGTCCGCTATGCACGCCAGCACCCACGACACATTGCATACCTTCCATTGAGCTGGGGGAAGGAAATTATTATGTAGCGTGATTTGCCATCATTCGCAGCTTAGAAAACTACT
Organism: Cyclophora punctaria; assembly: GCA_951394245.1. NCBI lineage: Eukaryota > Metazoa > Arthropoda > Insecta > Lepidoptera > Geometridae > Cyclophora > Cyclophora punctaria. Next base: position 6,500,898 of record OX596171.1, read on the forward strand.
TACTACTTTAGTGTTTATTTTGTAACTTTAATGAATTCATGAAGAATATTCTAAGTAGTTTCGTAGTATTTTGATGATGCAAAACTCGTATTTTTGATAAAACTTAATTATAAATCATTTTTGCACCTTATACCAGCATATTTGCAGATAGCTAATAAGACTACTTACAGCATTATAATATTTAATTCATAACTTTATTTACGGTGCACTTCGTTTTTATATTATACATTCTAATCATCCTTAGTAGGGCGAAGTATCGCCGATCCTTATAATATAGTTATTGATTAACATTTTAAATCCATCAAAATGTATAAGGATTCATCTCTCTCAATAGTATAGTACAATAAATTTTAATTATGTATATAAACAAGGAGTTACGACTTTCGCTTATCAATGTTATCAAGTTATTTTATAGGGCTACAAAAGAAAGCAGTGACAAATTAAATAGTAACAATAACCACATTTGGCGTTAAAAGGAGACTATACCAAAAAAGATTTAGTCATACTTCTGTAAAGTCACTTCGTAACTAAGTAATTATGAAATGAGAATTAAATGGAATTGGAGTATACCCATCCACAAAATACCGGAATTTATTGTGGTTTCCGAACAATTACTCTTCTATGAGGTCATTACGTTTGTATGACAAATTAATTACCTACACATTATTATCCTGTATCAGTTATACAGTTATCTATACTAATATTATAAAGAGGAAAGGTTTGATTTTTTGTTTGTTTGTTTGTTTGTTTGTTTGTTTCGAATAGGCTCTGAAACTACTGCACCGAATTAAAAAATTCTTTCACCATTCGAAAGCTACACTATCCCTGAGTGACATAGGCTATATTTATTCCCGAAATTCCCACGGGAACGGGCACAACGCGGGTATATGTAACCCAAGGTATGAAAAACATGCCTAAAAAAATTGGTTATTGGCGTGCGCTACTAAATCTATTGATGATACACAAAAACAATGTTCTACACAATCAAAGTACATATCATTGCGAACAAATAAGTTCGCGAGGGCATATGTCTAACTATTATAGTTAAGACACAATAACCGTTTTAAGTTAAAATTAATTAGTTAAAAAAGGAGTGTAATTTTAAGTTGATGATATTCATATGATGATATGAATCTACATCAAAATAAATGGCTCTACAATCAAGGTTAATTATGTTTCTTTGTGTACCTCTTTAAATTATTAAAATCGGACAGTTAGTTTCAGAGTTATGATGAGAAATATCACTACATAGTATAAAATAAAGTCGTCTCTGTTTCGTGTCTGTTTGTCTGTATGCTTAAATCTTTAAAATTACGCAACGGATTTTGATGCGGTTTTTTTGTAATAGGTAGAGTGATTCAAGAGGAAGGTTTTTATGTAAAAAAATTCCCAAAATTCCCACGGGAACGGCCACAACGCGGGTAAAACCGCGGGGCGCTGCTTACAAAATAGTAATGCTCGATGGCGGGTCTCTTATGGCTACTTACTGTTTCGTGCGGTCAAAGCGCGCGGGGATATAGGTACCTACCTACGAACTACGAACGACGAAGACGTGCTATGTAGGTATTATCCCGAATTCTTCCTCACATGAAATCTTGATTGTGTATACATATATACTAGCGCGAGACATGTAATATTTTATCCCCAATTTCCCACTTGAAATTTTGATTGTGTATATTCCTGCGGGAGACACGCAATGTTTTATCCCGATTTTCCTACATGAAATCTTGATTACCCGAAGCGAAGCGAGGGCGGGTCGCTAGTCTTATATATAAAATTCTCGTGTCACAGTGTTCGTTCGCGTACTCCTCCGAAACGGCTCGACCGATTCTCATGAAATTTTGTGAGCATATTGAGTAGGTCTGAGAATCGGCCAACGTCTATTTTTCATCCCAAAATTCCCGCGGGAACGGGTAAAACCGCGAGTGAAACCGCGGGGCGCAGCTAGTAGTCATTATAAAAACACCCTGTATGACCAAATAATTAGGTACCTAACTTGTAATTCATAATGAATATGGGCAGATTATTTCAATGGTTGGTTACTGTTAACATACGTTCGTTAAAAAGGTTATAATTTTTTGCGGTGTTCAATACAAAGCTTTGTTTCATAAGTTAAATAACAGTCTGTTAAAGTAAATTTATTACGTCTGTTGAGACTGAAATTTTGTGTTGACGTTTACCGGTGCGCGACCGTAAGTTGAACCCGCCCTAAATAGATAAAAGATAAGATAAAAAGTTTCGAATATTACCATTAATACTATAATGATATGCCAATTTCAACCCAAATAAGTTGAATTGTTTCAAGATATGTGCGCAAACAAAATGACTTTCACTTTAACATATCAGTGGAGATCAGAAGTGATGGCTTACCAATATTTAACGTTTGACATTGCATCAGTCGATTCTCCAACAGCCAAACTAACTTATAATCCGTTTTGAATTTCTCCATTGTGTATTGTGCTAAATCTACATTCTTCCATAGTTCTGGTCTACAACTAACACTATGCCAAAGTTTGCACACTCGCCCCAATCTGAAATAAACAACATAATTAAATTAATAAAGTGGTTCGCTCACGAACTGGACGCCTACAAGAGGTACTGCCGATTGGTGGCTTAGTAGTGGGAATAGGATCCGTTGCCCAACAAGGGGGCTATACGGGCTAGTAATGTTTTTTAACAGAAATTGAAGTCGCTGTAGCCGAAAATGGTTTAAAGTACATATATCTTTGCTAATATACTAAAAAGAACAATTTATTTTGTTTGATTTTCAATGCCGAAATTCCTGCGGGAACGGGCACAATGCGAGTAAAACCGCAGGTCGCCCAAAGAGATGGCGTGACGATCTTGACCACTTTAACAACGATTGGTTTAATCTAGCCTAGAAGAAGATGCTTGGAATATCTTAAAGAAGACCTGTGCCCAGGGACTTAATTGATTCATTAAAAAAACGGTGGTTTCAAATGAAATATATGTATGCATTAGTGATTCAATATCAGTATTGGCAGTTCTTTCAGTAGTGAATTGTGTTATATAACACAAATAACTATACTAGGTCATTAACTTGGTTGATCAATTTTATTGCAATGTGAAGAAATTATATGACCATATGCTTAGTTCCACTTATTAATTAAAACTGCAAAAAGTAAATTAGTAAATGGCTGAAGTTGTAAAGTGATGTTTATGATTAAGATTAGAATTTTAATATATAAGGATTATTAATGCGAAAGTTTGTGAGGATGTATCTACATTATGCATCAGAATAACACATGGCACACATTTTATTCCGAAATTCCCACGGTAACGGGTACAGCGCAGGTAAGACCGGAGGCGCGGCTTGTACATTTTAGTTATAAGTAGTAATAGTATTAGCCCTCTGCAGTTCAAAGACCTTACTTAAGTAAAGAAAAGAGGATAAGCATAGTCCTTGTTTAACTCTACAGTAAAAGAGTATATTTACCTGATCATAGAAGGTAGAGTGCCCTGTGTGGTCACTACATACTCAAATATTTTAAGAAGAATCTCACTGGGCATTGACCTGCCCCATGGACTCTGAGGTCCCGCATCAATACTCTCCGCTGCACTAATTCTAGTTCTTTCAGTCTTTTCACTTTTATCTGAAACAAAAGTGATAATTTGTTACTGAATTTTTTGTAAAAAAACTGTTTGTATGAAATAATATTAACACAATAAGGAAACAAAGGTCACAACCTTAGTTGAGAGAAGAAATTTTAAAAATATCATACAGTAATATTCATTTTAAAATGTTACATGCAATAGAGCATGTATAAGACATTAGATTTTGATTATGTGTTAAGTAGTAACACTTCTTCTTATTATTCTAGAATATCGTAGAATCCTAAAAGTGATACTATGAACATATTTAGAGTGGGCATTAGTGCAATACATTGTCATCACACTCTATTACAATATGTTATGCTCCTAAATAAACAAATATATAAAAGCATTCGTTGTTATTCACTAGACATTATAAGCTTTTATTTATTTTAGTTTCACCTGTCCTGGTGCATGTCAGAGTGTCAGTGTTTGTACTCAAATAATGCAAGTGAATTTTGACCCACTTCCAATTCAGACGTTATTGATACAAGTTTAATTTCAATAACAATGCATGAGTGACAAAAAAATTGCTGATTATGTTCCACTGCTGGGCAAATGCCTCTCATTGGAGATATGAGTACAGTAAGGGGGACAAAAAATAAAAATATTATTTATGAAATACTTGTTCAGTACATACTTTTTATATCTTTACTCTTAGCATTATTAGGTTTCCGAACTCTAGGTCTTGTTTGTCGAGGCTTTATTGCCGCCACGCTCATGGCAGCTGCCGTATCTCCGCGGGAAGGGTCGTATTCCTCGCCTGAACTCTCGCTGGCCACAGGTGAAGCTGTCCGCTTCTTCTTGGACTTCCGCTGACCAATATCAGATATGGAAGAAATGGAAGTTGGTATTGGTGCTACCTTCAACTGGAAATTATAGAGTAATGTTTAAATAACTTGAGTATGTGGGGCAATCAATAAAAAATGTATGATTTCAAAAATTAAAATTCAGTAATTTGTATAGTGACTGTCAGGATAGATGTAAATTATAGTTCATTTTTCAGTGGGAAAAGTAAGTGAATAATTTCTAGAAAAGTAAGTGAATAATTTCTAGAATTTGAGATGTAGTTCCTTGGAATTTTAATATATTTTTTAGCAGACCATTGTTAAAAGTCCAAGCTAAAAAACTACTTAATTAAAATATATTAATACTAAAAAACCAGGCAGTCACCATAGGAAAAAGTTGCAATAAGCTAATATCATAGGCTTATGAACATATTAAATATTTATTAAACATCTATTTACCACTAGCATAGATACATAAACATATCAAACAAATTTATAATTCATGATTTAAATACATTTTCATCAATCTATATTTCTAATTAAAAATTCTAAGGTAAAAAGGTATTATAGAAATTAAGAAAACAATAACCATTTCCTGCTATGATAGGATAGCATATAAAGACCAGTGGTTTTACTGTCATTGAAAACAGAAAAAAAATACCTTAAATTTCACTAGGTTTATTGTAAGTAATTTAAATAGCTAAGTTGGTTTTCCTATCATTTCTATTACAGTAGGTATAACAATTTTGTAATACCTAAAATAAAGTAATGTAACAATTGAGACCATTAAGATAATGTTAAGAGTATAATTTTAATTTGTTGTTTCTTACATTGTAACACTGTTAATGTAAGTTTGTTTTTGCCTATTTCCAATATTAAATTCCAATATTGTAGTAGCATTAAGAAATATAAGTAGTAGTCATACATCCATAATTAATATGTGAAATCAATATGTAGGTATTGAACATGAATGATAAGATATGAAACAGTGACAATACTTACAGCTTCATGGACACTTGTTCTTCTAATCTTAATCTTCATTGTGTTTGTATCTACTATCTGACTCCGATATGTGGACACACTATCAGCCTTCTTCGATTTCTTTTTACTACGAGAACAAATGTCCAACATTGACCGCGGCTTCCCACTACAAGGTATTATTGCATGTGATTGTCTTTCTTTTTCCTTTTTTCTCTTTTTTGTGGATAATTGACTAAGTTCATGACTGTACGGCTTGCCGCTTTGCCGTGTTGGCACGTTTATGATGGGTAACTTAACACTGCACTTGAGTACTTCATCCTCTGAACTACTCTGCACTGGTTCCTCTCCCATGTCTTCGAGCTCTGCTTCGAGCTCCTCCTCATTATTGACACCTTCACATTCACTACTAGTCACTAAACTTAAGTTTTTACCACTTTGCACTTGCACAATTTCAATTTTAGAATGAGTCCTATGGCGTGAGCGTTTCTTCTTTTTACTCTCAGAAGGAAGACACCCGTTCATATTAGAGCGTTCTGAATCTTTCCTAGAGTGCTGTTTCCGCTTCTTATGGCGGGATTTAACGGGGGACGACATGATACCATTGGCTATCAGCTGCTGTTTTTGAATGGCAATCTCGTCAATACTCTGCTCGAAATCGGTTTCGAGTTTGACGCAGGATACTGCATCATCATCACCGGGCTCGGTGTCAGCGTCAGAGCCAGCTCTGGAGAGGTGCACGTCAGGGAACAGATCCTTGCGGACGGTGAGTCTTGCGGACTCATACCCGCCGTTGACAGGGCTGGAACGACCAGACATACCGTCCGCCTCCCACCGCCCTCACGTACCACTGATATATACCACTCACCTGTCTGCGAGGTAAACAATCAGTTTGACACATCACATTTTCACTTTTTGGACCAGCTATTCATAAATCGTCTAGTGTCTATATGTATAGGTCAAATATTACTGTATAAACGAATACGAAACATTATTATTTCTTTAGTTTTCACTTTCTGTGAGTTCCAAACATTTTATTTTCTTCACATATTCGCATTTTAGGTCATCCATGTTCATGTAACGTTGTGATTGCGAAAAACAAAGTACAGATCATTTTGGTAGACGGTTGAAGTTACTTTTCGGTGAAAGATACACAATGAATACAATTATTAAACGTTTGCACATAATATTACACTTTATTCTAATTATTTTTGTCTACTACGAGTTGATGAAAACTGTTGACCTTGTTTAGAAGCATAGTATGTTTCAAATTTTAATCAACAGATGTCACAAAAAAGTTGCTCTCATCAGTGTGAAGTGACTTTGTATCAGCGCAGAATAAATTATAATTTCACATTTTTGCCAGAAAAAAATTGGATTCACAGTGTAAATTACCATAAATGGAGTAGACTACTTATTTCTTTTCAAATATATATAAAAACTCAATTTTACTTCATTAAATACAAAAGAAAATATCGTCATATTACGCCTTGACAAAGATAACAATTGTCAAAAAATATTGCGTAAAAGTCTTCTTGTTTCCATAATTTGCCCATAGATGGCAGTACTAGTAGAAAACTTCAAGAATATGGATTTTGGCTCTTGCTTTGTTTTGTTTCTCTTTCTTTCTTTCCCGCAAATGAAATAGAATAACAAAATTGCTTCTGCAGAGTAAAATGTCAAGTTATGTGGGTTTGTGAGAGTTATTTGGCGCATTTTAAACGTAAAAACAATCAATAACTTATTTATGTTGTGGTATTATACATAAATGATGACGATACGCATTGTCTGTATTCTCTGTGACGTTAATAATTATTGATAATGATAACCTATACGGTCTTTGCAGCGAAGTACATAAACTGGTGAGTCATATTTATATTTATTACATTTGCTGTATAAACTTATCGATGATCTCATACATAAAATTGTAGGTATAGGTGGTGTGTTCGTGCTACATGTCTATCTTGTTCAATGGTTAAATATTTTTTATTTCCAATTATGGGTAACATTCGGACTTGAACCTTTATTTGATAGATATTTTACAAAAACCTACCTTCTTAAGTACCTATTTGTTTACTCTAGTAGGTACTAGACTAGTAACCTACGAATCTACGTTCACAAATTATCAATGTAACGTAAGATTGGGCCAGCTTTAGTAGGTACCTAACCTTTATGTACCAAAACAGCTGAAAAAAGCATAAGTACCTACCCAATCTCCCTTTTGATCACCAAACAAACTGGACCTGAAACTAAAAGTACCTAGGTACCTACTATAGAAACCTAGATATCTCCTTGTTTTGTATATGTAAGTGCCTACTCGGTAAAGTTGGCGGTCGACCACTTTGATAAGATATGATAAATCTAGGTAGGTACTTACTACTTAGGTAATAACGATTTTATGTCTGTAGGTACGTTGGGTCTACGATGTTCTAAGTACTATGGTACCTAGGTTCTAAGTACTAAGTTACCAAAGCTCATCCTCTCCATTTTGTCCGTCTTGTACCTACCCAGGTACCTACTTACCTAACATTTTAAATGGGAATTTTGGGCATAAATAGAACCTAGTGGTATTCCAAAATATGATTACTGCCAAAACTTCATCAAACTTCATTCAGTAGTTTTTGCGTAGGGTTGGCCACTAACCTACTTGAACTTACCTAATTTTAGTAGTTTTTGCGTGAAAAATAAGAGACAATAAACCTAGCTAAATGCGAAATGATAAAGTTTGAACAATATTGATAAAGTTTGAACAATCGAGTGCCTTCATAGTTACATTACTTCCTTCCTAGGTGCATCTTAAGTGCCTACCTAGCAGGAAGTGGGGTTGCAGTTCCTACATACCTACCATACTTAACTACTTTCGCAAATAGGTGCAGTCAAAGTTACTTTCGCATTTAGTGTGTTCTGCAGGATTCTGGACACATGCCACTAACGTAGCTATTGGAACTCGTAGGATCTTACGTAAGTACCTATATAGTATTTGTCGTCATACCTACCAACCTATATCTGGATAGGTTACTAGACAGCTAGAAGGCCTATGTTATATTATGTTCCAATAGTTGGGTCATTGCTCATTGCTTCGATGAGAGTTGATAGCTCAATATTCTTTTTACGATCTAATTATTTTACGGGTCCCAAAAATGTCAACTTATAGACCCGAGTTTCCAACTAAAACCATCCTTCTACAGAGGGAAAAATGTGCAGTCATAAATGAGAATATGGAATTAGTAAACCTTTGTCTTTAGAAAGGCTCTAGTGGGCGACGGATCAGTTCACATTTAAGAATTTAAATAAGAAATAGGTTTTATTTCTTCCTGGCTGTGAATCTAGCACTTTTTGACACTTAATCATTCCAATGTTGTCTTGCGTCTGTCTCTGGATCTTTGACCTTCGTTCGACAGAGATGCAGTGCACTCATGTATTGATATTGCCATTAGTATTCGCTCACTGGGTGTGGTAAAATAAATATTGTAATTAGGAAGGTATATCAAATAGCGCAGCGGCTCGCCGCCGCCAGTTTTTTCTCTCTCGTGTAAATCGTTATACGAGAAAAACACTTTAACTCCCTTGACAATTACGGGATGAAACATGCCATATGTGTTATCATTTATAGCCATTATGTTCAAGGTGCCAAATATCCATATCCGTCCAGTCATTTTAGCTTAAAATAACAGCAAACGTACGTCGTGTCCATGCATTCAACCCATCCTGTCATTCATCAAAATGGTATTTAACAAGGACGTTGCATTCCTCTCATTTTCTTGGCTATCTTTGCATTACATACTTTATTATATTAGTTATTATTCCCTGTCTTCTAACCAGAGTTTACTGACACCGAAAGTGTTTGGTATGAACAACCGAGTTGTCGAATTAACCTGACCAGCACCAAAGCTGCACTCAACCCGAAAACGCGCTGTTGCATAAAGCATACCACCAAGCTAATTTACGCGCTTTGTTTCAGGTACTTATACAATTCGTGCCAATAATAATAAAACAAGTACAAGTCGTGAGGCGAGTGGTAATTGAATAGCTGAGTATCGGTGTCGCATTGCAAGTGTCAGATGTCTGGTGTGAGGGTTGGACGCAGGATGGTGTCGATGTGGTAGTGCGCGCGAGGTGGGTCTCGAGTGATGCCCGTCGCTGGGATGCAGAGGCATGGTAGACGCGGCTGCGGAGCGCCGGCACACCGCCGCCGCCGCGGTCTGCGATGCAACACCAAGTCTCACCAAGTAAGTACCTGTACCATACTTAATTTTATTGCAGCCATTCATTTGAATCTAATAAAATTTAAAACCTCTAGCAAGGAAAATATTTTAGGCATTTATTTCGTTAAATGGGTTTTCAAATTGTAGAATACAAATCGCAGAAATTGGAAACCTCATCCTTGGTTTTATTTAAAAGTGGGCTAATAAGAGTTATTTTTAAACTCTGAATAGATACCCCGCGGTTTTACCCGCGTTGTGCCCGTTCCCGTGGGAATTTCGGGATAAAATGTAGCCTATAGCCTTCCTCGATAAATAGACTATCTAACAGTGAAAGAATTATTCAAATCGGTTCAGTAGTTTCTGAGATTAGCGCGTTTAAACAAACAAACAAACAAAACAAACTCTTCAGCTTTATAATATTAGTATAGATGACACTGAACTTAATAGTCATAAATATATTTTGGTGTATGGTAAAGTTATGGAACAAAACACCTTTATCGTTTCTAGGCTTAACCGATGAATATTAATATCGAATAACACATTACTTACTTTGATATTTTAAGTCGTAAAGCGAAGTATGTAGAATGTACATACATCCCTAAAAGTACTTCGATAATTTAACATTCTATATCGCTCTATTTTGGTGTTGATGAAACTACTACATAATATCATTTAAACATTAGCTATGTGTATGTTATCAGACAAACGCTAAAACAATTTTCCAGCCCTTATAAGTACTTCACAATGATTTGCATTTTGCTATGTAGGTATAGCTACTGTCATCAATCTGATGTCTGGCATCAAAATTAGTTTAAAATTGATTCATTGGTTCAGTTCATATGTCGAGATCATTATTGACCGTTTATTATTGACCGTTGGCATCTTGCCGCTGACCCCCATGCTCTACGATCTATTTAAGTTTCCTTTTTGATTAAATAAAGTCGATTGATATCGATTCTACAAATGTCACTTCCAATATTCTTCTAATGTCTGATGTTATCATTGACATAGACGTAGGCGGGTATGTATTTAATAATTTAGCTTGCAATAATTATATTTATCTTACGCATACTTGTTCAACGGAAAAAATAATGTCGATACTTGATAAAACCATATTTTAATTTTAAATGTTGCTTCTGTACTGTCTGAATAAAGTTGCACGACTGCTTTAAACGGTCTATTAGCGTAACAGGACTAAATATTTTGATAGGCATTATGTTGATTAGGTAACTGAATAAGTGACCAACTGTTTTGCAGTTGTTTGAATAGGTGTAAGAGGAGTATGGCACGCATAACAAGTTGGTAGTTTTAATGAGAGCTGTGATACGTCTCGTTCGGTGCCGTCATGGGCCGTGTTATCAGCGAGTCGTGGGCGAGTGTGTGTGCGTTTTCACGTACGAATGTGCTAATCATGTGTGCGCCCGATAGTATGGCTTCCAGGAATCGCGAGTAGATTTCTCAGAATCGAATGACAGTCACGCGTGTTTTCAGCAATGAATGGGGTGCTTCACCGTCTTTGTTATGGAGATTTTTAATGAAATTTAACCGTAGTAGGTATGTCGACAGCTACTTAACATATCTATGCATGCAGTAAACAACTATTTAATTATTTCTTAGTCCAAAAAATTCTCCACTTTCATAGATATACAAATACTTACGATAAAATTAAACAATAATCTTGATCATTATTATTTACATAATATTATCTATGTAGATTAAGGTATCTGGAACTTATAATCAAAATAATTAGGGGAATTATTCTTTCATTGTCATGTATAATTATGATAATGAGTTTGACAAAAGAAAAGAATGTAGTCTCATAGCTTCTGCTATAATTGATTAATGAATAATGATTACACAAAAAACTTTTTTTAAGTATTGATATCGGTTTATACGATTTATTAGATTAATCGTGATATAGGTACAGTCATGAGCAATGAAATGTATACACGGGCAGATTTGCAAATAAATGTATACTCTGAAAATTTCAAAAACATATAGCCACTTAACAATTCATACTATATAACCACCCGAGTTTCTCACAATAATGTATACATTTTTGGCAAAAATATGTACACAGGTTCTTTTTCAGATATTTGTATACACGATCACATGCAAAAATATGTATCCATTATGAATTACAATAATATGTAAACGATATTATTTCATAACGATGTAAACAATAGTATTTCATTATAATGTATGCAATTTATAAACTGTAGCAGTTTTCACTATTTTGACAAATCGGTATTAAATTTCAATACTAAGTACACAAATGTAATTTTCCAATTCATGTAAACATTCATTTTTGTCTTTTAAATATAGTTAAGAAGGTGCGTTCAAAATAGCCTCTTTGGGGTTGCCCCAAAGAGGCTGAGAAACTGAAAAAAATATGACTTTGATTTTGATAGTTTATAATAATTCTTTTGTTTTTTAAATTATTCAAAATTAAGGTATTGATTATTGTGAACGTAGACGTGACATGTAAACTGTCATGAATATTAATTTTGATTTTATGATTTAAATGTTTATAGCTAAAGACAATGCACACATTGCACACACACACATTAATACAAACACATCTTGCATTTGACTGGATTGATAATTTCATCTTATGACGTAAGCTACGTTGTGGTTCAATAGTGTAGAAGTTTTGTTACAATATTATCTGTAAGGATAAGGATGAGGCGATGTTTCGAATCCCGCGGAGCGGCCCAATTTTTTTTTTTTTTTACGAACTGTTGAGCGAAGTTACGTATTGTTTGCTGGTTTGGAGAAAAAAATTCAATATGAAATAAAAATATATTTCGATCATTTTGTTTTTTATTTGTTACCTACTTAAATAATTATATATTATATATTTATTTTCTTAGTAAATATATACGAGCATATTCAAATTTTATTGTAAAATTACTAATAACAAAACAAAAAGTATCAGGTTGCTGGGGTTCGATCCCACAAGATCTATGCTTAGCGTGATATCAGTAGACCCATTATCGAACTGGCTACGCACTACCTTACGTCATACCTGAAATTTTTGCATTACGTGCTAAACGCTTGCGCTGCGGTGAACATCGCAAGCATCACTACATAGTATAAAATAAAGTCGCTATTTTTGTCTGTCTGTTTGTTTGTCTGTTTGTTTGTTTGTCTGTATGCTTAAATCTTTAAAATTACGCAACGGATTTTGATGCGGTTTTTTGTAATAGGTAGAGTGATTCAAGAGAAAGGTTTTTATGTAAAAAAATTCCCGAAATTCCCACGGGAACGGGCACAACGCGGGTAAAATCGCGGGGCGCGGCTAGTTGAGAATAAAAAACAAACTAGTGTAACCAGCGACTCGCACCGACCACACATTCAACAACAACATAAACAAAAACATCTTGACTTTGTTTGCGCAAATAAATATTTCATTTTATTTTACTATCGACGGCCACCCATCACATTCATGATCGTGACAACCGTTGCTTAACATTCACTATCGACGGCCACCTATCACATTCATGATCGCGACAACCGTTGCTTAACATTCAATAGCAAAGTGTCGTTACTTACTTTCGTCTTAATTTTTTCCGTCTAGCCCCCTTTCGCAACGATACGCGATAAGGAACTTCGTTCCAATATTGTTTACATGAATTGGAAAATTACATTTGTGTACTTAGTATTGAAATTCAATACCGATTTGTCAAAATAGTGAAAACTGCTACAGTTTATAAAGTGCATACATTATAATGAAATACTATTGTATATATACTATCGTTATGAAATAATATCGTTTACATATTATTGTAATTCATAATGGATACATATTTTTGCATGTGATCGTGTATACAAATATCTGAAAAAGAACCTGTGTACATATTTTTGCCAAAAATGTATACATTATTGTGAGAAACTCGGGTGGTTATATAGTATGAATTGTTAAGTGGCTATATGTTTTTGAAATTTTCAGAGTATACATTTATTTGCAAATCTGCCCGTGTATACATTTCATTGCTCATGACTGTACGTCAGATACGTCTTTTGTTAGACGTCACTTATAGGTATAATCTATTTTTTTCTGGCCATTATTGCAACAATAGAGAATTCCTTTCTAGAGAAAAATATTTAGGGCATTATGTGTCCCTTTTATGATACCTATCTATACGCTATTTTCCAAAGAGCAAAAGAGACAAATCACTTTATAAGAGTGTTTTAGGTAAAGAGCGTTTAACGTAACTAACATGTTGAATGTTTTACGTTAATAAGTTACTAGGGGACAAAACTCTGACCCACAGGGTAGTTTTAGTTTTAGATTAAAATTATTCATTGCTCTACACCGTAGCATTACCTTAAAAGACTTACCCAACCCATATGTTTAGAAATCCCTTTAAAAGCGTAAAAATTATAAAGCGATTAGTTACGTAAAGTTCAATATGTTACCAACTGCAACATTTTTGTCAATTTGTATATTAGTAGGTATAATGGAAACCGATAATGATGTCACCGTTCATATTTATATACTTACCTATGTATTTGTAAATCGTACAAATTACCACACATATTTACGAACATTGTATGTTATTTGCATTGCACCCAAATGTAAAGGGCTTTTGACTAAGAAATACAAAGCTGTTCAATGATTTGTTTAGGCGGTTACTCATTGTGAGTCTATAGATTCAACAAGGGGAGTCAAATTATTTATTCAAAACAAAATGTGGACTGTTTTAGGTAACTGTTTATTTGTACTGTTATAGGTCAGCTGTTTTAACTGGGACGGTCAATATTGTTAAGTTCTATGTCGTTTGTTCGTGTTTAACCCTCAACACAAAAGAGAGGTGCTATAAGTTCGTCTGAGTGCCTCTGCTTGTGGCACCGAAGCTCTCAAACGGATTGACAGATTCCGATACGGTTTTTTCATTTGAAAATCAGTTTCCTTGCAGTAGTTGTTAGTTTCTATGTTTGGTAAATTTGTTCAGCCGTTTTCGCGTAAGGAGTTTTCAAAATGTTTATTATTGTAGTTTAATTATCATTCTTATTAGTTGTGTTTAGTATTCCAAACAACTCAAACGTCAACATTTTCTGATTATGAAGCCCATTATATATTATGAAGGTCTTCTACGGTCCAGTGTGTCCGTTCTACTCCAACGCCATGAGTTGTCATAGTCTAGCAACTGTTTGGTGTATCTCTGTTTGTTTCCATGGCATAGTTGTGTAGTGTTGGTGTTGACGGGCGCTACTCTCGCTAATTCCGTCGGTGACTGCGAGGGGCCGCGGCCGGTGGTGGGGCGGGGGCTATTTTCGTCTGGCGGCCACGTTTGGAAAAGGCAAGGTGACGTCACGATCCTCCGCAAGCGATGATGCCATCGGCGCAGAGACTCGCACCGGTCGACTTGCCAAAATACACCAGCACGATCCACGAGATGATGTGCCGCGAATGATCAACTTTATTTTGGTCATTGTTATTGTAATGAATTGTCTTTGTATTCAACTTTATAACGTGTCGTAAAACATGACATTAATGGCACTTTTAATTGACTGAATTTCACATGCTCATCCGTTCGCTTGAAGGTAGAGTTGTCGCCGAATTTCTCATGCGGTAGAGCCAGGGAATAATATTTACGTTTCGATATTTTTATGATTTTCTCTTGACTTTGATTGACTGGACTGTCCTTCGCTTAAAATAACAACTTTAAATTCCATCGATTCCATCAACATTATCTGCACGATTTCCTTTGAATATGTTAATACCGTAAGACTTGTATGTAGAATCGTTCGCTTTTTATCTCCAATGCGCAGTAGACCTGCTAGCATATGGATTTACAAATAATAAGTCTTCGAAATATTTATAGTTAAACCCTTGTCCTAAATCAGTGCTTAATTTTTTTCCACACTTGTGTGTGAATGTCAATTTCAATTACCAAATCCTTTTTAATGCAGGAGATATAATTATTGTAGCTTCGTTATTTATGAAAACATTAGGGACGTCATGTTTATTAATTAATGATGTGCTAACCTATAGTACAATACTTTATGGTTTGTTTACTCGAGTATGTGTGCGATGGAGGCTAGCGTGGTTGTTATCAGCGTTTGCGCTGTGACGGCGATACCGGTTCGCGGCGCGTTTGAGTTCAGTTGCTGGTCGGTGGTTGAGCCGGTGTGAGCGTGTTGGTGGTGGCGCGGCAGTGTGTTTGTTTCGTGGCTGAAGTGTCGAGTCGCGGGGAGTGAATCGGTTCTCTCGGTGCGGGTGTTGCCGTAGGGTCGGGCGGGCGCTATCGTTCGCCGGCCACCAGTGTACAGTCGCCGCGCTCGGCTCCCGCGCGCTCTATGCGCGCTACATCACAGTTCCGTCCGCTAATTGAACAAACATGCCAGTCTGTTTACAGTGACTTGTGTGAAATTGAACATTGGTAACGTAAAATTGGTACAAAGCGGCCGTTTATATAACTTCACATTCGAAAAGTGAACAACACAGCATCAAACCGGCGAGTACGTCCACATGTACTGGCGGTGCGATTCACTTCATGCTTTTGTCTGATCGTCGAAGGGAATACGTTGAATTTGGTCGTAGGTTACGAAACTTCGTATGTAGAGTTTGATCAGCGGGAGTTTTAAGAGATAGTCAAATTGTTCTTATGTCATCAAGTCATCATCATCAGCATTATTCCCTCTTGTATCGCATGTTAGTTGCTCCTGATTTGATATGCCATGTAATAGGTGAGTTTCTATTATAGGTATTCTTTAAATACGTTAACGTAAGTATTAAAAATATCATTATCTATGTTTATAACAGTTATCTTTAATTATTTTATTTTGTTTCTTTACGAGCAAAACACTTGATTGATTTATGAAACACCTCTTTATGTGCTTCGAAAGTAAACAAAAGTTTCATAATTGTAAATAACAAATTATATTTCTACCACAAAATGCAGCGATCATAATGAAATATTGCCTAACGGCCGATAAAGGCAATGGTGTTGAAATGTACGTTTTATTCATATGTATTTTGTAATACCCAATAGAAATGATTCTTACAAATCCCTAAGGCCAAAGTAAAGTTCCCTCTCAATGTTTTGAAGGGCCTCGATACTACAAAGATATGAACAAATGGAATTACCTGTTCATAGGTAGAGCGTTTCCATCAATAATTACTAGGTGTGCTATGTATCTGTGTATCGTAATTATATCTTTAATTATTACGTTACATCACACTGTACGTACTTATTTAATGATATATCGTGTTTTTATTAATCTAACAAAGATTTTTTTATCACGTTGATTGATGAGGAACTGCGGAATTGGATTGAACGGTTACTGATGACTTCATACCTTCGTGTGGTATAGCTTTTTGTGGGCAGAGTTAACAAATTTGGGATAAATGATTCATGCGTTCAACGATACGTTTAAATGTATTGATTTATTCATATTTTTTTCTCAGTAGAAGCATTTTTTTACCTTTTCTGAATAATCTTGTTTTTATCAAGGTATTATTACTCCAAATGTTACCGCGTCTATTCCATTGCAATAACGTAGGTACTATACTATGAATCAGTATGTACAGAGAATTCGATCAGATATCATTGTGTTGAAATTCGTTCGTGAATACTAAATTAACACCTAATTCCTAGTTGTAGCAAGTACGTGTTGATGTGACGTTTCTGATAAGATAGCTTGTTAGTAGAGACGCAATAAATACAACTTAATTTAATTGTTACCTTGTTATCCGAAAGATGTTATTGATTGCATACTCTGAAATATTTCCGATGATTCAATGATGAAGATTTATGTATATTGGGTTACTTACTGTAGTCCTTAGCTATACCTACCTTATACTTACCTTGAATATACATACTTATAAGTTCATGAAGAGAGTTAAAAGCTTTTTCATGTCCTTCGTAAAGGTTTAAGTATATGATTTTCATAAAATAAGTAGGTATTAGTCACTTTTAAAAGTGATTTTTATATAGCACTTATCATTTTTTAACCGATGTTAGTTGATTGCGATTGTTAAGTAACGTGCAGCTCGACCCCTACTTGGATGGCGCTACCGTGCTTCGAAGGGCACGCTAAATTGTTGTTCCCGGTTGTTTCAATCGTTTGACCATGTCGGAGGCCCTTAGGCGGTCTAAAAATCCCCCACCAGGGTTGTCCACTAACCTACTCGAACTTTTTTAATTTTCAAATCTAAGATACAAAAAACTAATGAGTGGACTTTGATAAACGGCGGACTTTCACCACGAACCAATACGCCTAAAAATGTTATGAATGAGAGTCGTTCAAATGAATGTCAGAACCTAGAAAAACTGATCCTCTTCACGAAATATTTCATTACTAGTTTCTTAAGTTTAAGAAATATTTCTTTGCCGCTGTTATGTTAATCAGGTTTCACTTTCAAAGGTTCGGCCATAGATTTAATCTTAAGTAAACAAAGAGTAAAAAACTAGTTTTTGTAATTTATCTAAAACTTATAATCGAATCAGAATCTACCCAGTGTCATGGTAGGTACATAATGAGTTTCTTCTCAATAGTCAATCACGGTTTTTGTTTAAAATTACATGATTGACCTATGGCTACATAATGCCCTGTTCGAGCTAAGTTTACTATAACATTTATAGTATCTGCTCCACTATTGTCACTATACTCCGGATGAAGACTAAACTTGCTACGTAAATCGAGACTACAATCGGTAACTACTACACAATGACATCGTCTTCTTGACCTCGATCCTGTATTGTTGACAATCAATGTACATTGTTATCTACTTACATTTCAGAGACTTCAATAGTCTCTCAATTGCCTAGTACATCCGGCCAAGCTCAAAATGCCGTTAAGGCAGGTCTATCATCGGTGATCTCAATTGAGTTTAATGATGTTTTTCATGAGTACTTACTTCAGATCGGATGATCTCTCAGCTGTTGCTATATGCTCCTTGAGTTGTAAATTTGGTGATTTCATTTGGGAACTAAAATCGTCGAAGTATTAGAGCGGAGGCAATCTTGAATATGTCGTTCATACTCGTATTTAACGACTTCACTAACATAAGAAGAAGCTTTAACGTTCTCTAAGAAACTTGTACGTATTGAAGCGCATAAGTTCTAGAAACATTTTTATGAAGTGTTGTCGGTGTTCTCTCGTTGAATAATGTGATTGAATTGCTCTGCGTACATGTCGATTAAGATCGTGTCATGAACTCAACAGCTGTATACAACAACGCCCACGACTAGCCGGGCACCGACACCGCGCCACATCCGTCCCGCGCCGTGATTGATAAACCAATTTGACATCATTGCCGTGGGAAATGGTAGGATGCGGTTGTCACCGAGCTGCACTCGTACATCATACAATTTATAACGATCCTTTTAATTCTATTCTTAATCCAAAATACCGCATCCACTGCCAATATTTTTTTTTTCACATAGCGCTGTTGCTGGTTTAGTTAAGTCGTCATCAACAGCATCTTAAATCTACTATGTCATTGTCGTTTTAACGGTTATTAAGTTTATAATGAAGGCCACATCCAATTAATGTTAATTGTCATGAAATTAGTTAATACGAAACGTGGGCGACACTTAACCTTGATCCCCTGTTATTGTTACTAAATAGATAATAATTAGCCAAACGTACCGCTCGATCTATTTTTCATCATTCTGTAGACTGTAAACAAGCACAGAAATAAGTATGACCATAGCTTTAATTACGACGACGTGTTTCTATTGCCCTCTGCGACGGATGCGTGCTATTGTTTATATTGAATGTTCTTTTGTTTGTGTCGATGTGAAGGTGTAGTGGTTGAAAAGCTTGGTTCGCGTAGAGAGTGGAGCTGTGTTGGACGGTGGGAGGCGATCGGCAGTCTCTATAGTCGTAGTGCTCGCTACAGATGATGTAAGAGCGAGTGGCTCCGGCGGTGATGTCAGCGCGCCCACACGCCCCTCCCCTCCGCATCCCCCTCGCCCCGTAGAAGCCTTCCGCGACTTCACGACTCTTTACATTCTTTAAAAACATAAATACTCGTATATCTCATACTGGTCACTTGGAATTGACATCCTGGTGCTTTATCAATAATATTAATTGTAACGTTTAACTGAGAAATATTGCTTTATTTATTAATGTCCGAGCGTGACAGTGACAGCTCTGTTTTATTTAGGAACGGCCCGCTCGGCCTAGATGTATGTGCATTCGGTATTTTTAATAGATGCCCAGTCCTGAAGCTTTCATTTATTAATAATGAGAATAGAAGTAGGTACTTGTTTAGATTTTAATGAGCTGCATAATGAGGACATGTTTCAAAATCTGTATAATAATCGGTGTGGGCGCAGTATTAGGTTCCAATATAGTCAGCCAACTACTCGTATTTTAAATTCAAATTATATCTCTCAGAATGGTAAACTTCGTGATGTAAATTTTAAATTTCAATGTAGTAATCTTGTTGGTATGTGTGTTTTATACGTGTTATTTGGACAAATGTTAGGCTGCTCGGACTCGAGACAGACTTCATTCATATGCTCGGCTTGATGACTGGAACATGTACATTTATTTTAAACCTCTTCCAATCTACGTCAGACGATAGACAAAAGTATGTGGAATTAAATTGATCGCACAGAGTGCTGATTTATTCACTTGTACTAGAATGTAATTTATGCTTTTTAGGAACAGAAATGGACATAATTGTGAAGAATTTAACAACAAATGATTCGTTGTTATTGCCTTATAGTACTAGTAGAAAATCAATTTCACTGTACAAAGGCTTAAAATATTTGCATTTCTATAAAATGAAAAGCTGACCCTGTGGTTAAGATAAATACTAATAAACAATTAATATAATTTGGGACCAAGAAGTAATATTAAGTGTTAAAAATGGATTCGAATATACATTGAGTGTTGTGGAGTGGTGCCTAGTTTTAAGTGAAGATGGAAGGTCCAATCAGTGTTGCCAATAACAATAACAGATTTAGAAATCATTTGAAGAATGCTGCTAGTGCAATATGCGCCAGAACTTTGCCGAAGCAAAGGCGGGGTGAGACCGGTGCTGCATCAGGGAGCAGTGCCCGTCACCACACGTACCCTAGAGCCACGCCCCCTAAAAGGGCCTCTATCGCTTGTCGAAAGGAAACCTTCACACCGGAAACGCCCGATGATGTCCCAAGCGAGTCGGACCAACCAGAGCCCATGGAGGATCAAATGCCGACTCCAATCAACGGAGTCATTAAGCTGAAAGGAACTTTGGCAAGGTAAAACAACATTCTTTAATTAACTAAATAATCAGACCGATTATTGATTAACGATTCGAGTAATGAAAGTTGTGAAAAAGAAGTAAGGTTTGATTACGTTTTTGACAAGCTTTTAGTGATTTTGCAGATACTTGCGACTCGCATTAGGGCTAACCAAGTTGATTAAGTAAGGGTAAAATATAGTCAGTCACGTCTATATTTTCCACAAATTAATGAAATAAGTAGGTATATTTACGTAGTCATGTCTATTGTTAACTTGCCCTGAAAGTGTCCTTCAAAAAGTATATGTAAAAGTTTTATAGCATTAGTACTCATAGTCAGGTTAAACTAATGACGTTTTTTATGCCCGCCAAGGAGCGCTGGCGTACGCAATGTTGGGTCAACAACCAACTTGCATGGTGATGACATCATGGCAGTTGTTTGCCCAGGTCGCGAGGTTGAGGTGGTGTCCGTAATTATGCACAGCCCAATATTGATTCAATATGCTATTTCTTTATTACCTGCTAAACTAGTGAAGAGTGCCGACTTTACTCTTACAGTTAAGTACATGAATTTGTTGAATATTTTGGAAATTTTGCATCGTACGTTTATAATAATCATGCAGTTTTCTAATATTGTTTGTGTTGTTATTTAACTTTTCAGCTTGGGTTTGGTTAATTTTGGGGCTCATTTTGTTTTGTTATGATTTATTTATTTCTCGCTGATTTTGCTGCATAATGATGACTCATATCGCGAATGACAAAATTTAAACTATTTGTTATTCGTTTTCTGACATTTTCATATGAATTGATACCTATTAAGTAGATTTTTAAGATTAGCCAAACATTATTCACAAGGATTTTATAACGAAACCGAGACGAATTTTCTATTTATTTTTGTGTGCTTCGAATTAATTAATTGTCAAGTTTGAATGTATTAAAATTGTATAATTTGTAGGTGTGTATTAATTCAAATCTATTTCGGTGCGACTTCCTAAAGCTGTTGTTATAATTTATAGAAATGATCTCACTTACGTTCGCCGTATGATGTTTAAATAATTCGAAATGCGAACTAATTTAATAATAGCTCTTCAAAATGTTGTAATTAATTATTTGTAGATCATGTGATTTCCAGTTCCATCGAAAGTAATGGTCGCATTTACATGATTCCTTCTAGAAATCTTCGTATATCTTTCATCATATTGGTACGTGGGAAAATTGTAGTGCCCTTTGGTTTGGTTATATGTATCATGTACATATAGGGTCAATAAATAAAACTCGAGGTAAACTTTGAGCGGCAATTGACGCATGTTTCGATATAAAGAAATGACATAACTGTGGACTGTGGAACTGAACTTCCTTAACAGGTCAAGACCTTTATATGGGGCGGCGACATTATAAAAATGTACCGCAAGTTCAATCTCGTCATCGTGTATTAATAAATCATTTCGTCATTCGGTTTTGTATAAGATATTGAAAAGGACGGTTTGTTCAAAGGTATCAAAGAGATAGAAGAGACTATTATTAATTACTAGCTGTGCCCCGCGGTTTCACCCGCAGCTCCCCCGTTCCCGTGGGAATTTTGAGATTTTTATTCCTTATTTTTCTTATATAAAAACCTTTGACAATAAGGAACACATTAAAAAAGAATCATCCAATTTGGTGCAGTCGTTCTGAAGTTATGCGCTTAGCAACACATTTTGCGATTAATTTTTATATTATAGAAGACTAGCAGCGCCCCGCGGTTTTACCCGCGTTGTGCCCGTTCCCGTGGGAATTTCGGGATTTTTTTTACATAAAAACCTTCCTCTTGAATCACTCTACCTATTCCAAAACCCGCATCAAAATCCGCTGCGTAATTTTAAAGATTTAAGCATACAGACAAACAGACGCGACTTTGTTTTATACTATGTAGTGATTATAATATGCAGTATTGTAAAATGTGTTGTAAGAAAGAATCTTTATAGCCGCCATACTATCCTATCCTTCTACCTTCTAATATCATAAGTACGAAGGTTTGTTCGGTTTTGTTTAATGTACTCTTATGTTTGTTGCGCTTTCGCATAGAACTACTTAAAGGTTTTGGATGAAAATTGTCTGATATATAGATACATTTTATCCCGGAAATCCCGCGGGAAAGGGTACAGCGCGGGTATGGCCGCGATGCGCTTCTAGTATAATATAATTAACGAACTATCAATTAGTTTTTTAGTTCGGTGAATAGAGAGAAACATCTAATGCAATGTCCGGCAATGTGAATCGATAAATTCGCAATTACCAAAACAAGCGTTCATTATAATAATTTCTAAAACGTGATCTCACAATAATGTTGCCTGCCGAAATAACATAGTCGCAATACCGTTATCCACCCGGAAATGGGGATTGACCATTTTTGACGACGGACTCAATGTTTAATACGGTTGTAATAACTATAACAATGTCAATCATTGACTAGAATACTTTGTTATGGCTTGTAATCTAATCCTCTCAATAGTTTATTTCAACATCAAATAATATATCTATGAGATGGTTGATGTTTTACTAACACGACCGGAGTTAATGCACTCGTATATTTATAATCATAATACCCCTGCGAGTGGAAACACAAAAGTCAGTCTCATTGGCACACACCATGATGTCATGGTATATTTTTGTAGGCGTTCGAGTGGTTTGCCGCACGCGCTTTTCGTTTGTAGTATGCCGTTCGTTATCGATACAATCGTGTGTGATGTTATTGTTTGCCATTTGAGTGGTTTAAATAAGAAAAGTTCTTATTATGTCGTCATGAATGTAAGCGTTGATGGCCGTTTTTATTAGGGTTCCGTAGCCAAATGGCAAAAACGGAACCCTTATAGATTCGTCATGTCTGTCTGTCTGTCCGTCCGTCTGTCCGTATGTCACAGCCTTTTTTCTCCGAAACTATAAGAGCTATGTTGTTGAAACTTAGTGTGTAGATGTATTCTGTGAACCGCATTAATATTTTCACACTAAAATAGAAAAAAAATAAAATTTTAGGGGGGTCTCCCATACTTAGAAATGAAAAAAATATTTTTTTTTTCATCAAACCCATACGTGTGGGGTATCTATGGATAGGTCTTCAAAAATGGTATTGAGGTTTCTAATATCATTTTTTTCTAAACTGAATAGTTTGCGCGAGAGACTCTTCCAAAGTGGTAAAATGTGTGTCCCCCCCCCCTGTAACTTCTAAAATAAGAGAATGATAAAACTAAAAAAAATATATGATGTACATAACAATGTAATCTAACACCGAAAATTGGTTTGAACGAGGTCTAGTTAGTAGTTTTTTTTTTACGACATAAATCGTAAACCGCAAAAAAATACTGATTATTCATTCAATAACTCAAATGTAAATAAAAAAACATTTATTTCAAGAACTTCTTTATTATGTTACTCGCTGCTACGGAACCCTTCATGGGCGAGTCCGACTCGCACTTGTTATTTGCACTGGCTCTTTACTTAGAATTCTTGTTTATTCAGATAATTTCGTTGGAGCCTGTTGTAAAAATGTGTAACGTTTTAGGTACTCGGGGGATCTTCATGTAGATACTTTTTAGGCCTCGACTAATTTAGTATGTATGGTAAACCAGTGTACCCTTAAAAGTTCATATACCTTCATGGTGAAACGTGGCTGTTACTGCTATTACTATAACACCTTGTAAATACCTTGTACCCATGTTTATTGAACAATAAATTGAATTGAATTGAATTAATGGAACTGATTTTAATGAATTTTGGCAATAAGCTACTTGTAACTCCGAAAGTCTGTAGGGCTGAAGGTAATTCACTTACAACAGCCGGTATTTATACCCGTGCTTTCTTCGCACTTAGGAGATTTATGTCCCAGGAAAAAATTGAGCCTCCATGTGCGACGAAAAGGCAAGATAAGGCAAGGTACCTTTCAAAAGAGCCATGCTGTCTAGTATGACTTAAGCTTCAGGACTTTCTATGACTGTTAATAAATATAAACGGAATAGTCATCATTGCCATCAATCAATCATCCACCTACGTCCTCGATAGATTAGAAACAAAAAGGGCACACGCACTGCAAATAAGCATGACGTTACACAGTGACAAATAATTCTCAGAATTCTCTAATGTAAGGGAGGGCAAAAAATTTATTTGAACCACATGAGAACTGTCATACGTGAACCACATTCAGTCGAATCATGACTTAATGCCTTCCTGTTGTCTCGAATGTATAGTTTCACAAATAACAATTATCCTTCCTTTTGAAACATTGCCAGACTGAAGTGATATCATCGCTCTTTTTCTGCGAGAACAATGAACTTATTTAATTTTTTGTTTTTCATGGAAAATTGGTGTAGTGTAGTTAAATGACTTGTGATGGAAAGGAGAATTGTCATATGACGTCATGTTATGACCTACCTTACCAGTGTCATTATTTAACTAACAAATTATTACTTGTAGTTCAAAATACAGAAAAGCTTTAAAGTTATACAGTATCTAAATAAACACTTTACTTTTAAGGTTGTACGAATTAACATTTTAATTCTATGCAAATCCGGAATACGGTAATGAAATATTTACGTAAGTGAGGCGAAACAGTAAATATTTTTTCAATTTTCTATGAATTAGTCACAAACCTTTTAATCACAAAGTTTTAAATAAAAAAGCTAAGGTAAACATGACTAGTATGTAGTAAATTATGGTGTGATACATCAATACTTCTAGAATTTGCCTTATAATTGTACCATTTTCAAACGAACTTAATTAAAATTCAAATTGCCATCTTATCATAAAGATTTTCCGTGAACTGTTGTGATAACGGGGAAAAAATAGTATTCTGTAATGAATAGTTTCAATAGTAAACGCTTAAAGTTATCTATCGGGTCACGATCGAGAAGATGACCTGTCCCGACGTTGTGACGCGTAAATGTCATCGTGTCTCGTCCAATTACAGACCGACATTACAATACAACTTATTCAATTACTCGAACCGAATAGGACAGTGGCCACTCACAATATATCACCAGCAAGAGCTCACTTGTGCTTCAAAATTACGCGCAAAATTAATAATTTGTATGTGAAAACTTGAAAAGTAATGAATAAATTAACTTTTGTGATTCTTATTATGCATTGTGTGTTCCCTCATCGTTCATTGTCGATAAACAAATGCAATTGTGATCTCGGTTATGCTCTGTTTGTTAATTTGTACAAGTAAGTTTAATACCTATATGTTACTCATTTATTTTTCTCATTATTCGTCATCGTCGCTGTATGTATAGTTAGTCAATTGTATCGTTTTCCTTAAAATATTAACAGATAATTACGTTCTAACGTGCACGTTGGTTATTATGTGATGGGTTTTGATAGTTCCACCACTATCGCTAATGGTGAGGTGATACATTATCATTCGTTCTTTCAGACAGCAGGTCCCAAGTATATTCAAACTTTATGTTTCGTTAAGGACATTCGTTATCTATACTTAATATTATTAAGCTGCAGAGTTTGTTTGTTTGTTTGTTTGTTTGTTTGAACGCGCTAATCTCAGAAACTACCAATCCGATTCGAATATTACTTTTGAATAACTTTTTAATAATTACACATTCAACGGGAAGGTTATAGATTACTTTTCATCGCGAAATTCCCACAGGAACGGGCACAACGCGGGTGAAACCGCGGGGCGCTGCTAGTTAAGAGACCTTTCAGAACTAACTAAATTTAATTCTAGTAAATTATTGGTATGCCCAAGAATGTTTTCCTTATTACTCATTGATACTATTAACCATTATTATTATCTTTATCCTTTCAATAAGTACCTAGTTGTGTAAGGACAGTTTACGTTACACAATTAAAACACTTAGAAAAAAATTACACATATAAATAATCGGATATCGCACGCTGTGATAGCGTAGTACAATACGTACGTATATCCTATAGATAATACTGTAGGTATATCAATACGATTTTTTTTCACGTGGGAATTACTACATCAGCGGCAAGTGTACGGTTAACAAAGTAATCGGACACCATCATTGTCTGCACATTTGATGTCATACGAAAGTTATTTAGTCTACATCAACGGGAAAGTCGGTTATGTCTACGGTTTTTGCGAACGGTGCATTGTGCGGTAGGTGTATCAATGGACGGTGTGACATTACTTACGTAATTCATTAATAGAATTTGTGTGAATGCAATTTGATGATCGGATGATTTAATGTAGTTCACATTGAGTAGTGTCGCGACAATGTTGACATGTCACGACAAGTGTATTTTTTTCGTTGTAATACTATTTTGTTACTGTTGATTTTGCAAATAGTTCAAGTTGATTATATTGACATTGAAATTCAGCAAATGTTAAACAAAAACATAGTGCGATTGAAATTGTTAAGGTAAGTTATTTTTGTTGCTGACTCTACGCTCATTAATGTTATTAGGTACTTTGTAAATATTAACTTAAATTCACCTCATTAATATTAATGACATGATTCAAAAGACAAATCGATATTGATGATGCCACGAACACTTGTGAAGTTGTGACTTATTTGTTTTCGCGGAAACTGGCAAAACCGTTAAATTCATTAAGTGTTACTGTATTCATATCGAATTTGAAAAGATTATGCAAATACAATTATTAGAAAGAAAAAATGATTTATTTGCCACATTTGCATAGCGATGAAAAGCAAAATAACATAATCCTTAATTATTGAGTGATATTGTATTATAGAAGAATATTTAAAATCAAATTGTATAATTTTAAAATAAATCCAAGTTTTTAATTATTAATGTATTCAATTATTTATCGACTAGACATAATATAGTAATAGCAACCGTGTGAAAAATTAACATATAATCATATGATAATGAACCATGACAATATCCAAGACCATTGGATTGAAAAGCGTTTTATTATGTTTCCGATACGTCATATATAGTGAATGACTGTATAGTTTATGTATGTACTCATGTACTCAAACCTGATTAGAATTCTACGCAAGACGAACCATATAAAGGGTGGGCTTATCAATATTTTTCATTTTGTGACATACAACATTAAATGGAAGATACTGATTTTTATCATCAGAGTGTTTTGTTGTGATAATAGTTCAGTCATGGTTACGCGTATACGCATTATAATGTAAGTCTTCCTATTTAGTTTTTTCTTTTTATATTGTTCTTTACTTAATTTATTATCAACTGATACTGCTCCATACTTTTTTCATTAAACTGTTGATTACTTTCTTCGTGATAAGGCAAGTTTTATCATTGTATCAAAAGCACAGGTCATGTTTTAAATTTTCGTAAGGCTTCCTTCAACAGACCTCTATACGATCATGGATACTATGACAAACTTCGTTCTTCTTTATGTACGTCTTAAAAGAAATAGTAAAAAACCCCATGCCTAGGTTATAATATAAGGTTTAAGGGCTGGGCGTTGTTGAGTCACTCAGTGAGTCACTCCACTTTTATCACATTTTAAGATTAACTTGTTTCATAAATAATAATTTTCCATATCTGAATGCTAAAATCTATTGGACTAGTATTTATATCACAATAATTACAGGCGAAGGTATTTATACTTAATTAAGGCACCTTGCCGACACATTACATTATTCGCCCACTCAATCAATACTTGGGTATGTTGGTCAAGGCGGCCCGTTAGAGATATTTTACTAAAAATGTTTCACTTCATAACTATACGATGTCTACGTTAAAAATAATGGCTTGGCGTGAGGTCGCAACAGATCGAAGGATGCATGCTCCAATTATTTGGGGAGCGTTGACATAACACATTTCAGAAGATTAGATTAGAGAATTTATCTGGCTTTGTTCTAGTTTTACAAATGAACGCAATTATATTTGCTCTATAAACCTGCTTCTGTTTGACAGGTATAAAAAAGATAGCAAAAATATGCATAGCTTTTGTTAACATTGATCTTAATACCGAGGTAATATATCTGATGTACTGGTTAATATTTTCGTGTTACATAAATTTATCACCAGCACTTTCAAAATTACAAAATGCGTAAGTGACAGATAAAGCTGAAATAGATAAAATTACAGTGATAATAAGTACCTATGTATCTATCGCTGTAAATAAAACCGACTTGTATATAAATCAAATTTGAAATCAATTCTCAACCCAATCCGATATTCATCGCCAGAAAGGAAATTGTTGCCGGTCACACCTAGGGGTGAGGGGTGGGAATCTATTTGATTTCTTAAATTCTATTTGTTTGGTGATTGTTATGCAACTTAAAAAAAAGGATGTTCTCGGCTTTCTCATTGAGGTATAGTGAGGAGGATAAGACGGAATCATAAAACTTGCCTACTGACAGTGGCGGTCGGAAAAACTCCCGACAAATAGGTTGGCCACTAAACCTACTCGAACTCACTTACTCGCGGGTTGATGATCTCTAACCCGAGCCATATGTGTAAATGGGAAACATCGCTCTACTCAGGAATTGAATCAAGGTATGGTCATTAATGTTGGCGTCTGCTTGTTGCAGGGAGGTGGCGAATGTGTGGGAGTGCCGCGTGGGCCCGCCCGAGCACCCGGCCTCCGCCGACCGGGTCCAGAGCCTGTTCAACGACATCGAACTCTATCCTACTAAGACGCAGGGTGAGTGTCCCCACTGCCCACTATTAGTTGTCTCAAGAAAATGTTAAACATAAATAGAATATAGTCATATTATATGTTCCATGTTGCCATATTCATACTTGTATTAAAACCTGCTAACATGTCAATGAGCATTTTAAAATGTTATAATGTGAAAAAGTGCCTAATGTTTTCTTGGACAGACTAAACATATTTCTTGAAGAGTATGTCTTAACCATCACAATCAGCCGGTATGTATGATTATGATTCTTAGCTTTCACCAAAATTTTGAAAGTTACAAGGCGGTTTAAAAATTCGACTAGGGTTAGAAAATATCATCAAAAGATATCATTTAAACGCGAAATTGTCCCCAACCAAAAGTTTTTTCAATATCAAAACTACCTTTATTACAACAGGCATAGTCTCAAGTCTCAAGTATGTATATGCCTAAATTATACCTAGGTCCAATATACTGCCGGCCAGGAAATTAAACTTTAATGAGCCATGTAGAATAGGCTACTTTAATTCTGATTATACGTCTTATTTAAGCACGATATAAGTCGTGGAAAGGTTTGACCGATTCTAACCGTACACCATAATTGCCAATGTTTCTAGTGAAAGTAACTCCATTAAGGCGAACCTGGTTATGTCTCTACTTGATTTGTGAAAAGGCACAGCCTTTCTTATCTACTACGCGATTTGTGTTATAAACATATCAAGATTGTATAATACTAGATATCAGGGTAATCTAATTATCTACTCATTATCAATTGTAATGCTTGATTGAGAAAAACTCTCAAACAAATACTGATAAAGCTATTTGCTTCGTGTCTTACCGATTTGTATTAGTCATTCGGACATCGATTTTGTTTGTTGATACAATAATATTCTAAACTAATCAAAGGTTAATCTCAATGGTATTTAACATAACCTAGTCTTTCCCTAGCTTTAGCCGCACTATTTATTGAAAACACCGCCTTAACCTTTGATAACTGAATCGATAATTTTATCGGCGGTGATGTAAGCTCGTGATAACAATAATTTGTTGTTGTTATATTGGTATTATTTGTCATTGACTGAAATATAGTCTCACATACATATTATACATTTCATAATTAATTGTTGACCTTGTGGGCGAAGTGATACTCTGTTACACGTGCTCTCGACTACATCTAACGAATAACAATGAGTTAGTTTCAAATAGTTTCATAAATATTTGGCTTCCACTCTTTATTTTTTCTAAATTAAATATATAACTGGTTGTCGAGTGCCTGCATTCTTGTTCGAAACCTTCGCAACAACTATTTGTATTATTACGCGATACGATAATTCTACGATACAAATATTTTTATTTATTTCTACTTTCATTCAGATGATCACTGAATACACTGAATGAAATGACTACAAGCTAACGTCATCCCGATCAGACGTTGAATCAAAGAAACATGTCAATCGGCCATTAAAATAATAGTTCCGCATTTTGTAAACATCTAGATTATTAGGTGCAGTGAGTTATTGCAATCGTGGAGATAATAATCAATTTACTGCATATATTGTTCTTTATCTGAGATCAGCTTTGACTCGCCATAATAATCTATTCAGCTATGAAGCACATACGATACAAAAAGATAATGATCTAACTTTTGTGAGGTCACTGGCTAACTGCTGTTTAATGATTAATATCGCTTTGGAATGCCTTCTATGTGCCACTTAATATACTAAACTCTAATTCTTCCTGATGAATGACAACTTTAAACGATGCCAGTGTTTTAAAGCTTTTTGTTACAATTTTTACACATCGTTTTGATTCATCGAAGTTTTGGCAGAGACTCAGATAATGTATGGGAAATGTCATCAATGGGACTCGATAATCTTTTGGGAAAATAGCTGATATTCGTCGTATGAGGAAGTGATGTAATCAATAACGAAGTATATTTCTGTACACCTAGGCAAAATTCTTCTCAGCGTTCTGATATCTTCGGTGATAAGAGAGGCCTTTGCCAAGCAGTAAGACATTACAGGCTAATCTTTTACTTTACTTTTGGTAGGCAAATCCCGTACAAATATTCGTAGTGATTTTCTCTACACTCACTGTACAATGTTTATAGTAATAAAAATATACGTTTAACTAGTTGATTATTTCAATTAATATTACCTTTACACGTGCGTGAATTAAAACAAGCGGCGATTTTATCGCCAAAGGAGCTACCCAATATATCATGTGGGACAATAACAGTCTGTCCCGTAAAACAATTTACGGTGCTCCCGTGTTACGAATGTCGCCTTTGTATTTGCTCTCTATAAATCTTAACTCGCACTTTGTTAATAGCAACTAGCGTTAATTAACATTATTGCTTTGAGTATAGTACAAGTTTTCGCAACAAGTTTGTTATTCCCATTGTTAAACGTAATTGTGTTTTATATCTAGAATCGCACTTTATTAGTCCAATCTGCTAAAGCGAGCTGTAGACAAAAAGACGCCGATGTTCATACGTTGGCGTACCTACACAATATTATCAGATAATTGCTGCGTTGTCTGTTCTGTTTTGTTTTTAGTTTGAACAGATCAGTATCGGCCTTCGGTCCCCTTTCTTTAATCAGGATATTATCCTAAAGGAGATGGACAAATTTACACACGGTTAATTATACCCAAACTAAGTTAGCTTGTATTATCGAATCTAACTAATTGATACTACTACATACAACGAGTATACACACCTATTTTTTTAAATTAGAATAAATAATTGACACCTGACGTTTATCGCCAACAACTAAGCCTGTTATTGACTGCGAGCTGGAATCGAACCCGAATTAAAGATAAAATTTTATACTCTAAGGCTCGGTTGCATTAACATACTTTAACAATTACAAACTTGTTAAAGTACCGGTTAGCCAAAAAATGAGTTGCATCATTTAACATTTGTTAAATTACGTCATAACTTAACCGTTAATCTTAACCGCTCGCTGTTCGGCAGTTAGTGTTATTGTTAGCGTAATTATCTGTCAAACCTGTAATTGTTTGTAGGTTTACTATCAAATTGTTCTCCATTTTTTCTATTTTCTGTTGCACGTGAAATATATGAAATTAATTTATTTTGTGAATTTTATGAGATTTGTGAAATAACCACGAAAGTTCAAACTTGGTTCAAAGATTTCAAACTAAACGAAAATGAACATGAAACCAGCAGTATTCACAGTTTTGACATAAAATTATGTCATTACCATGGAATTAGTAAGTGTACTTACTAATTCCATGGTCATTACACTGACTAACAGTGACACTGACGGCAAAAGTTGACAATTCATAGATTTTTTTCAGGTATTGCCATGTTAAAATATATTCCCACACTCAGATCTCGGGATAATAAGATCTCATTTGACTTGCAACCCTGTTAACTTTAACAAGGCGCCGTAATACGCTGATGCAACGCACCATCCCGTCTCTGCTAAAGTTAACGTTATTGTATTTGTCAAATTAGACAGTAACCTTTACTTTAACAACTGATTTGATGCAACCGAGCCTAAGGGAACCCACTCTTGTTGTAATATATCATAGTTTGAAGATTACCTTTTTTATCTAAACTTCCAATCGAAAAGCCTCTTATTATAAGTATCGATAAACACCAACTTACATCAATCATCTTACAACGTACATTTAATTAGTGCACTTTTTATGTCTAGTTTTTGTTTAAGCAGAATACTTAAATTGATTTTAAAGTGTATTAATTGACACTCTATAGTTTTTTACTGTATCTATTTGATATTACTTTGTTGTAGCAAGTAGATGTGATTAACATAAACACTGTTATTAGTGGCCTTGGTCCAGTCACGATAACCTTTGATGTGATAGGATTACGGCTTAAAATTAGTTAAATCCTTATTGTAGGCACTGTTCATGGATTTATAGCGACGGTATCAATAATACCATTAGTGAGATATCTGCCGTGTAATAGGATTAAAAGATAATAGTATTTACTTAACTATTATTTTGTGTATTCGGCGGTGAATCCTAATTGACTCAACTTCTTTTTATTCTATCTTAATCTCCAGAAGAGATTACTAAGAATATGTTCCTTTCTCAATTTTTTTTTTGATAGGTCCACTTTTCTAATCCAATTTTCAAATCATCAGATGAGGGTACTTGAAGTATTTAATTTTGAGAAGTTGAAATATCGTATGTCATCGTCCATCAGCCAACAGCCACGATGTTGAGTATTTTAACCGATTTTTCCGAATTTTTAGTTTTGTTACGTGTTTGTGATTCATACAACGTATTTTAAATTTCAAACTAGTTTACGTTTGAAATGAACGTATAAGTGTTCGTTAGTTGTTAACTTGTGGCTTAGATCACGGATATATGGCAAGGCAAGTACTAAAAGTGTTGAAACTAATTACATGTAACTTGTATTTAATATAAGGTGTTTTACGAGTATGTTAAGTGCGAACAAAGCGTGTAATGGGCTTCGTAATACTTATTAAACGATATTATTGAGCATACGTGATATAATTACCGCTAGATATCCGCAATGTATCGGCGCGGCAGGTGTTTGCGCGTGCGCAGTGATCTCACCGTTACTCACTGATGACCAATTACCTCCGAATGAGTTCACGACTCGTACTTTATTTTGCTGACCACTCTGCCCGTACGCAGTTCACGTCCGAGCTATCGACCGGCCCCGAACTCTGAACAAATTTCGTCTGAATAAACTCGACTTCTCTAACGGACTTACAACATTTTACAAGGAAACAGCTCGATGACCTAAACTTGTCTTTAGTACTGTTTCATTATACGAACGAACAACGCCTCGAGATTATAACCATCCCCGTAGGAACATTGGAATAAAAAGCCTATGTATTATTTTAGTATATTTTCTTTTAAATAGGGAATATATCAGTGTCGTTCTATTTAATACTCATAGCTGTATTATTTACATTTGAGTTTTTTGTATGAAAAAAATGTTAGTACATATTACTATTGATTATAATATACAGTAGTATGTATTTATAGTTGTATATTAGTAGCTACATTAGATTCCTAATTATAATAATTCATAGCATTAAATTATGTAACTGTCGTATGAGGAAGTCACTTGTTTTGTTTGTTACTTGTATGTATATAATTATGACATATCTTAATATAAACATTATGTAACCTCAATAGGGTAAATAATAAACTAATAATTGTTATTGTTTAAATCATTCTTGTACTGCACGTTTATTTTGGATGTATACAACTTAGTTATAATTAAAATTGTAGCCAGATTCTTTCTTATTATTGTTAGGTGAGGAGTCAATTTGTACGCATTAAACCTAGGTATAAGATATCTTCGATGACATGAGAGGTTTTTGCCCACAGTGGGACATTACAGTCTAATACCTTACTTTATTCTTATTTTGTACTAGCAGTGCTCCGCGGTTTTACCCGCATTGTGCCCGTTCCCGTGGGAATTTTGGGATTTTTTATACATATAAACCTTCCTCTTAAATTGAGGATGAATTACTCTATCTATTTAAAAAAAAACCGCATCAAAATCAGACCGACAAAAATCGAATCAAACAGACAGACAGCGGAGACCGACTTTGTTTTATTTTTAAACTGTGTAGTGAAAGTTTCGATTCACTTTGTTAAATTTTCCCTAGAAAAATAAGGATAGATAGAGCACCAAACTCCAATGGAACTATAGGCACCCTGAAAGTCCGATCAACGATAAAATCCTACATGCCATACCATACTCGTCGTATTATGTATCTTTCCTAAATTTTGTTATAATACAATTGTAGTCGGAAGTTGTTTTTAATGTAATTTCATTAAAATAGCGAAAAATGCTAAAAAAATTAAGCAAATTAGTCCTAATTTATAACCCAGGTGGTTGTTTAATTCTGTGCACGCTTCCTGACGTCACGTCCATTACCAATAATTCTATCGACAAATCGTTTATCTTTATCTTGCGTGTTTTGTGTTATAAACGATCTCTCTTGTTTTTTAACTTTCAATATATTATTGTTTTATGCATTAGGTTCGGAATTCTTCACGTGTAAGGGTTATGTTGAGGTTGCGACAAATGTTAGGTAAATAACAGTGAAAAAATCGAAGGCGGCAAATGGGTTATGCGCTCACGGGGAAGCGAAAAGGTCTTTCACTACTGCTCGATACGTTTCGTAATACATTCCTCAGGGGCTAGCAACAAATGATACCAAAGTTAGGTTGCAACTGCACCGGTAAGGCAAGTGCGATGCGATTGGAATTCCAGTTTCGTGGAAACGAATTGATATGGCTGCAGTATCTTCATACATTGCGGCCTCATACCGCTTATACGGATCTAAAATAGTGTTGACTATTGATATTGGATAGATTTCTGATGGTGTTTTGTTTGTTTGTTCTAGTGTTCGAAATGCTGGTATGTGCACGGCAGTGTGCGCGCCGCAAGTCACTAACACTAACCTTCGGGGAGTTCTGCGTTTTCGCCGCTGAACTGAGGCGATGCTCGAGGCAAGCAAGGCAGTAAGTATTCATACTATGTACATTACACATTATAAACGAGAAATATGACTTTGTCGCACCACTGTATTAATGTATTTACTGTCCTTACTCAAAGCTGTTACTCATACGAAAGTTACCTTGTCTGTTAGGTTTTACGATCGCGTTTTTAAGGGCGATAAAGGGCATGGGTCCTGGAAATGGTAGTTCTTTGTTGTGCGTGCTGAAGGCTTTTTAGACAGAGCACACTTGAAGGACCTTGTAAGCTTAAGCATTATTTTCTATTTTGTGATAGTTAGATGGTGCAAGTCCTCCCGTTGCTTTAGTCACAAACAATAGACATCGATTGTTCATCATTTCGCTGACTTGTGAAATTGAGTTCCCATTAAAATAATGTATCATACCCTAGTACTGTAGATAGTTACCTAGATAAGCGTTTGCCTATTGCGATACGCATGGAAGGATTGTTGTAGTCACCTCTTATTTGAAATTAGTCACAGTTTGTCTGTCACAGTTTAGTCAGAGTTATTTCGACTAAACAGGCGAGTAATTATCCTCTGACCTCAATATCCTTCCGCGACTACATGTTCCGGATTCCGGAACGTTTTTCGATATTTAATCTTAATGATATGTATATAGACCTAGAGCCCGTGAACCCCAGACTTTCGTCATTTTATAAAAGCTGAAAGTTTGTCAGCGCATGCTCCCACACACAGGTAAGAACGATGGACTATTATGAAGTTTGGGTTATCGTGGCTTTGGCAGAGAAACGGTACTAAAGGTGTGTAAAATACCGATCTAAATTCATCAAATAATTAAGTGTGATTTGTGACATGACATATGTCATTTGAAAGCTCTTGAAGAGTTGTACAAGTCACCCTTTGACGGTGATATCGAAATCGACGGCCAACTTGGTGTTTTCGACCATTGAAGATTGGAGTTGACCTATGCTATGGACGCTGATCCTAATGCTCAACAGTGACATGACCTATATCATTTGAAAGCTCTTGACAAGTTGTACAAGTCACCCTTTGACGGTGATATCGAAATCGACGGCCAACTTGGTGTTTTCGACCATTGAAGATTGGAGTTGACCTATGCTATGGACGCTGATCCTAAGTGACATGACCTATGTCATTTGAAAGCTCTTGACAAGTTGTACAAGTCACCCTTTGACGGTGACATCGAAATCGACGGCCAACTTGGTGTTTTCGACCACCGAAGATTGGAGTTGGCCTATGCCATGGACGCTGATCCTAATGCTCAACAGTGACATGACCTATGTCATTTGAAAGCTCTTGAGGAGTTGTACAAGTCACCCTTTGACGGTGATATCGAAATCGATGGCCAACTTGGTGTTTTCGACCATTGACATTTAGTACCGTATACCTGCCAAAGCCACGATAACCCAAACTTCATAATAGTCCATCGTTCTTACCTGTGTGTGGGAGCATGCGCTGACAAACTTTCAGCTTTTATAAAATAACGAAGGTCTGGGGTTCGCGGGCTCTTGGTCCAATAGGTAGTACTCGTATCTCTTACACGTTTGTTCCGAACTGGAATTCTGACTCACATTCCTCGAATTGAAGACGATTGTTTGTTATTTTTTTGTTAATTGAAGTTGTTCCAACATCAGAATGCAACTAAAGATTTTTTTGCTTTCTTCAGTACTTTAGTAAATTAGATTAGAAACTTTAGATTCAAACCCGCCTGTTGCTATCTGAAACTCTGTGGCAGATGTGCTATGCATTAAACAAACTAGGTACATGAAAATTATACTGTATTTAATAACTTTAACTAATTTTATGACAACATAAATTCTTTGTTTCAAACTGCATTTGCCGCTAATGCGCTGTGTTTAAACGGTGATGAGCTGATTTTCCTTCCTGATGTATGGTGCATAAATCAGTTTAATTTTAACGATGACTGTAAAATCAGCGGCAGTGCTCCGCCGCCGCTTACCCGGTCTTGAACCGAGGCTGGTGGTGCGGACTGCGGCTGCCGCGAGCGTTGACCCTTGAATGCCAAACAATAAAATATTTGTCATACACTGAATCATATGCACAACACGACGCTAACAACTCTGCTCTTCGCGTAATTTATTGATCACCTATCGAATTATTGGCATAATCCACGAAGCCCGAAGGCATGTACCGCAATAACATTATTTACAATGTACCGTTACGTTGCAGGAGTTCAAACAAGCCGGAATCGCCCGTTTGGAACGTCGACAAGGAACTAAGGGATAAAGAAGCATACTGTAAACATGTCAACGGTAAGTTTTAAGGTTACAATATTTCAATGTCCCGAATGTGTGGTGTCTGAAATATATCGTAAATTAGCAAAGTTTGTGTGCTTGTTAATTCGCACGAGGATGCGATGTTGTGTGTTGTGGAAGGTCGAAGTCGGCTTGGTGTGATCAAACAAATCGTGACTAAACTTTCCGCACGGTACCAATCCAGAAATACACATCGGTAGTCCCTCCCGATGGCTGTGGCTAGACCACGATATTGTATAATACTTAATTTATAGCCGCTCCCGCCCCGTCCCGCCACGCTCTATCTATATCGCTACATTTGTCAGCTGCCTTCGTTTATAGCGTAAATTGTTTACTATTGTATCGTATGTGTCATTATTTACATTTTTTGCAATAGCTTCTGTGTTTCTGAGGATAACACATTGCGGTTAGTTTAGGGTGGTTTAATATAAACATTACTATTAAATCATCGCAGGAAGATTGCTTATAAGATACTTTATTTAGAATTAAATCTGAGAGATTAACTTTTGTATTTGTCGTATGTATATGCCATTAAGGTTGTACCTACAGTCATTGACTGTTATCTCAATTATTTACTTGTATTCTGTATTATATATACTTGTATTCGGCCTCGTATTCGTCCTCCACAACTATCGATCGTCCCCACCTCTTATCGAGCTTAGCTTATCACATCCCCTCATTTAATATGTGTTCATTTCGTTGCAGTACTCATTACTCATAGTCGAGTATAACGTATAGGTCTATTCGATGTAATGATTGTCGTCATCGGTCTCATGTTCTACGGCGTTCTTGATTTATATAATGCTAGATGATGTGCGTGTTGGCTCGCAACCACTATGCGCTCAATTTACGTCAATCTTTAAGCGCATATCGGACTGACGACTTATAATAGAGAGATCTATAGATGTAACCCATCGGCTTTAAGTAAGACGAGATATATTTCTAAAAGTGAATAACCGAAATAAACTATTACCTTCTTTGGCAACAATTATTTAATCTTAAATCCAAGTTAATTATGTACGACATTTTATTTATATTTCAGTTAGGTAATAAATATTAATTATTGAATATATATTTATATCTACGTATGCTAACAATTTGTGTAATTAATTACTCAAAAACACGAGTTTCCTTATGTAGTAAACGAAAAATGTGTTTACACATTCGAAATGTCAAATAATCGCGAAAAGCAGTTCCGTTTTGTAATTATAACGACGAAATAACTTAAATATGGTGAACAAACGATCGCTGGTCGTTGCTAGGCTAAGTAAATACAAGTGACCTTCCAGGCTCTTCCGCGCGTACTATAAACGGAGTGAGGAAGCGCGATGAGCCGCCAAACCTCCGCCACTTCGAATATCTAGCAAAAACCAGACATCTCTAAACATACAGGTTTATAAACAAAACATACCGCGCGAACTACGACTTCCTTATCTATAAAGGAAGACTCACTCTTGAATGACAACTATTACGACAAAAATTCTACTTGCCTCTTATTTACTTGTCCTTTATTATCGCCTCTAATACAAATGCGCATATTCTTAATTGAAATGTATGTAGCCTTATTTTGTTTGAGCTCAAAGTATTTGTCGAGATGTACGGTTTATTATCATAGATTATAATGTTTGTTATTGTTCAAACTTAATACAACACAGCTTGTATAGTTCTAAGGAAAAATACACGATATTTTCCCGTAGGAAACTTTGTTCTATCAGGAACAAAGTTCCAACTGAATTTTTCAATTTATTTATGGAATTGTCCATGTAATATTCCTTGTATGAGTCCTCTCCTAGAAAAACTGCTCGAGTATTGAAAAGGGAGTAATGATACTTTAACATTAAAAAAACGTATACGCTATTATCAGAATGCTCTGTTATTTTATTACAGTAGTTTTAAATACTGTTGTGTATGGGTTGTCGTTTTGCGGATGACGATTTTAAAATTTCTGCATTATTAAAGAGACCTTTCATTAGTATAATAATATGTGATCATAATTTATAATAGCATCCTTATATATCTTTGTTACCGTAACGTTCAGCATTGTGAGTAAGTTGGTTAGTAATGAAAACATGACGTTATAATGACACGCATGATTCTGTCATTTGCGGATCAAATCAAATCAGATATTTAATAACTGGTCTGGAGATGAGTATAGTAGTAATAATGAATATCTCAGCATAACCTCTTGTGTTGTCTTTGTATTGTTGAAATAACGGAATATTTTAAAATGCGGAATTGGCTAGTAGTTGTGTTGTGTGGAGCGAGTTAGTGTAGTGTCTGCCGGCAGTTGGCCGCCGACCGTTCGCGGGTGGACAGCGTGCACGCCTCGCCTGCACGATATCTCCGCAGAATTATGCCGCCGACCACCGTATTAGTACCCTGTGCGTGAAAACTTTATCATTCACTTCATTCACAACCATTTATCCTTCTCACGTCGAACGGATATTCCTTTTTTCTAAAACTTCATGACAGTTCTAAAACTTCTTCCCGCCCACAATGTTTTGGATCATAAGTTGTATTGAGTGACGTAAATATGTGTTTCTTTAATAATCTCAGTATTTTGGGTGACGCGGGTGTTTGATGGATGTCACGTGGTGTCAGTGGTGATCCAGGAGTGCTGGAGTATGCGGTGGTGCGAGAGTGTAGCGAGGACAGGAAGGCCGGGCCGACTGTGGACTGTGATTGTGTCTACGCATGTGTTTACGTTTTAGTTTTGGCATTGAACAAAGATCCCGAATTGGATTAATGTGTTGTATTGGCTGCCTACGTTTTATATGCTCAATGTAAACATGAATGAATATTCGACTAGTCAGTGTCGTTGCATCTTAATGTTTTCGCAAAACGTCGCAAATGATTTAGGGAATGAGTATGTACTACTACTTGTTTAC
Source organism: Cyclophora punctaria (assembly GCA_951394245.1). NCBI lineage: Eukaryota > Metazoa > Arthropoda > Insecta > Lepidoptera > Geometridae > Cyclophora > Cyclophora punctaria. Next base: position 6,541,891 of record OX596171.1, read on the forward strand.
TATTTGTTAAATTTTACAAATACCTACCGTGTGTGATTTTACTCGTTTCATTTATCACGAGAATATATTTAATTCATTGTACGGTTGTGTTTTTGTTAGTTGTTATTTATTTTTAAATGTTGACTCGGAACGACTTGGTTCTTAACCTTTTATGGGAATCATTAATCTATTAGAAGTGGGTGTCTGAAGTAGTGCGGTGGTCGACCTACATGTAGCGGCCTACGCGTTCGATACCTACTCATCAATCATTACAATACTAATAATGTATGAAGTACCTCGCTGCATGGACGATCACATCACTACTTTCTTTCTAACCAACAGTTAGGTTTCATTTCATCAATTTCAATGACTTGATAATTTTACAAACGTTTAACGAGTAGTGTAGGCACCAACTATTCTATCAGCATAATATCATGATGGATTATTAATATTTGCATATAAATCGATTAACTGTGTACCTCCTGTTAGTTCCTCGATATCAAATCGAGTATTGTTTTAATTTCAAGGGCAAATGATATCGATTTTTAGATAATATAACATGTTAACTTTGGTTGACATTAGTTTTGATTAGCGTTCAGTGTAGCCGTTCATGAAACACGTTATTAAGTGAAGTGGAGTTATTAACTCTGGTTTGAGATCATTGGTTGCGTGTCTAACTACAGTACAATTGTTGACAATTAACATTACTTCTTTTGCGTGCCTCGAGTTCATCTTAGAAATAGGGTCATGCTTTGTTAAACTGCCAACGAGGGGATTGTTACTCATCTCTCTCCCTACGCAGTTACTACGAATGGGAAAACAGAATACCTACAACATTAATTAGTTCACATGCTTTCCTGTATCCGAATGTTTATGCCATTATTCACTAGTCTTGACGTACTCCGTTAGATACGGTGTTACGTACGTAAGAACGCGTAGGATCCTTCCTTTATTTATCCTCACGTGAAGAGTGTGTCCAAACTCTATTTTCTTTATGAATAAGCGTTAACTAATATGTAGATGTCTAGTTTTAAAGATGATCCCATGTGGAATCCATTAGCATGACAAATATTCTGTGCTTATTAACATAATGTAGTCGTAAAGCCGGATTGTGTGACAGAGTTGGATGTCCATGTTCGTAATGTAATTAAGGTGATGATGTGAAAGGCTGTTCAGTCAGACCGTGAAAATGTCATGCTCTTTAGTACTGTGTCACATTATACAATTTGGAAGTTCTCAGTATACGTTATTAGCTGTAATCGAAATTTGAATACGATATGGTTCTAAATATGTTTTACATTTGTATGGGTTGTCGTACCTTGTTGTTTTATGGTCGTTGTCATTAAGACGTATGATGTTGCACAGGCAGCGAGGCGACACCGCCGCCCGAGGTATTTCTCGGTGGATCCTGTAACCCGACTACTTGGAGATCGGACATCGCCATTCCGATGCTGAAGAAGATGGGAATCACATATTTCAATCCGGTGAGTTTTTAAATAATTATACCCTCTTTCTTTACTGTGCTGATTAATATCTTCAGTGAGGTGAGAGGACTTTGCTCTGAGTGGGGCATTATTGGCTAACACTTTACTTATTCGTGTTTTATTTTTTACATATTTATTCATATATTTTAAGACCATCTATGGACCTAACGATAGGCAAGATACCTTTTCTAATTTATACACAGCAATTCAGAAATCATCTATGAGGCAAGATGACCGTAACATACCTAAACGGACATACCTATATCTTAAAATAAAAAAGTATTAACTAGATATTTACTTTGTTTGTATTGCTTAGGTCATCGCGTAAATTAAAATAACTGTTTTCTTTACCGTGTGAAGATAACAGTTAAGTGAATTTAATGAGAACAAAATAAGTGTAAGTACGAAAGATTCCTGGAAATATCTGCCTAGTTAATCGTGTTGTGAAAGTTAAACAAAAACAATATTCGTACATACATACCTATATCGTATACTTAACCGTAACTAACAACGTTTATCTACATAGTACGTAATTGTTAGTAAATAATGTGCATAAATAACTGCATACTGAAATTTATTAGTATACGTAAGTACTACTATACGTACGTACGTCGTTGAATTGCTGAGGTAAATGAGGTGGGTTACCTAAATAACATTGCTAACTCCTACGATCGGAAACGGTCAAATTACCTATTGATTGATAATAGATAGATGTTATTATCAAGATAACGTTTTTATAATTTCCGAAAATGCGTTCGCTTCCACGTATTTATTTTCTTACATAATTTATCAATCGACCGCTGTTATCTTGGACCGTTTAAAAACGATAATGTGTGTTTATTTCTCTGTATAGAACGTGCTTTCTCGAACTTGTTTTAGGTTATGGGATAAAACACGTTTTTGTCATATATTCCGATATAATTTCTTTTTAATATTGCTTCATGAGTGACTATCGTGAATGAAAGTATGTCTCGATGATTCTACTGCAGATACCTACTGTTACTCAATTATATGTTCATACAATAGTTTACACTACTATGTATTACTATTATACTGTAGTTTACGCCACTATAAATTACTACCTATTGTAGTTCACACTACTATAAGCATTAGGCCACTACCTACGTACCGTAGTTTACACTACCATAGATTACTAGTTACTACTTCACTAGAATCATCCATTTAGGTAATCCTAACATGGGCTTTGTTTATCATTAGCATGAATGAACGCTATTATTATGAGTTAGCGCGGGTTCGGTCGCCGTCACTACTAGCATTGACAACTACTTACTCAATAACCAGTCGCCTCATATTGCACGTGTTCCGGCGACCTTATTCATATTGAGCCTCGGATCATCAGCCTTTAGAGTGCTAGCAATATGTTCTCAGATACTTATATTGTAATAGGTGCCTACTACGGATGTACTTAATGTTTAAAGATATTATATGTGTTACTGGCCATGCAAGGTTTTGTATTCATGGGATTTTTGAGATAAATTATTGTACGATATTAATTTGTTTATCTAGGTTTTTATGCTAAAAGTATATCTTATATTATAAAATTCTCGTGTCACAGTGTTCGTTCCCGTACTCCTCCGAAACGGCTTGACCGATTCTCATGAAATTTTGTGAGCATATTGAGTAGGTCTGAGAATCGGCCAACATCTATTTTTCATCCCGAAATTCCCGCGGGAACGGGTACAACGAGGGTGAAACCGCGGGGCGCAGCTAGTATAAGTATATAATTTATTTAGGCATGCCGCTTATACTATACGAAGCGTTACTCATCCTTACCTATCTTTTCAAACTTTCTTATATTTCTAATCAAATCTTTTAAAACCTTAGTTATAATAGGTACTTTTAATGGTCAGATCAGCTTATTTATTTAGTCATATTTATACCGACAGCAAGTGGAAGATTGGTCGACCGAGTTGATGGAGGTAGAGCACAGAGCGAAGGCCGCAGCCCGAGCGTTGCTTTTCGTGTTGGACAGCGAGACTCGAGCCGTCGCTGCCAGTGTGGAGGCGGCGCATTTAGCGGCCGCGCCCAAGGACCTGTTGCTAGTACTGCGACCGTACACCAGGCACCAGAAGATTGGACAGGAGACTATTTCGGACCAGTGAGTACAATGGCATAGTATGAAATGAAAAAGTATAAGAAGAAATCTTCGCCAGGCTGGTTAGACAAAATGTGACATGACAAGACACGAAATGAATTAGTAGAATACATATTTGAAATTCGGATTATTGACCAAATCATTTCTAGGTAGATTTTTGTTCGTTACGGAGGTGAGAAGGATTAGATGTATGCTACAATGAAATATGCAAATGCCCAACCTACTTTACATGGATAACTCAATGTAACCGGGTTATTTTTACCCGACAAGTAGCACAAAAATAAGCATATAATTACACGCTCATTCCGACCAAGGGTAAAACATACAATAAAGGTCGATGAAAATGGAAGACACGACGATTTACGTCATTCATAACGAGCGCAATAGAAATGAGTCACGATCAACAAAAGTCGTAAATCGATAATTGAAAAGAAGCATAATATCGCTGGAATTACTTTCAGGAGATCGATAGATGGAAATGATTACAATCTAAGTCTTACTAATTAGCTAACGCATTGTTCACAGCGAGTACGTAGAACTATCCCGAGCGCGCGCAACGCTACAAGAAGCGGTAGAACGTCGCGGTCTTCCCGCGTTTACGGACATCCCCTCAGCTTTACGTTGCGCCGGCGCCGTGTTACGAGGGGCGAGGACACACCCGCGGCACTCGCTTGGACACACCATACTACGGTTGAAGCGAGCTTACGATGCAGCGGGAGGGAGAGCTCCGCTGCTACCTCGCTCGAAAGCGTTAGATGCGCTAAGAGATTTAGCTCGTGTACCCCGTGCCTTAGCTGATAGAGCGCTGCCCGCCGTACAACATGTAGACTTTGAAACCTTCTGCGCGGCTGTGGCTGAACTCGCCGCTGATGCAGGTGTGTACACTTATCTATCTTTGTGTTTATTGGTGTGTACGACACATTATTTGATCAGTGGTGGTCGGGTGATAGAGCTAGTAAATTTAGGTGGTGTTCTAACATTATACCCAAAATTACTGTATCATCGCGGAAATTAGTTTTGTCACTCAAGTACAATATTATTCAAAATAAATTCATAAAATAATATATCAAAACGACTCGCGATAATATAGTAGTTTTGGTTAAATCCTGGTGGTGGTTGTGCCTGTATGTGTAGCACTGTGTGTAGAGGGCGCGGCTGGCGACGCGTCGCCGCGCGGCGCGGGCGCGGGCGCGGGCGTGGCGACGCGCGTGCGGCTCGCGCTGCACTCGCTGCTCGCCGCGCTGTCCCCCGGTGCGGCCGCTCGGTGACGAGACATCACTAAACTATCCAGCTTCTTGTTATCACCGCAGTGTGCGCGCTCTTTCATAATGTAAATAGTGATGTACAGCCCACCGCTTCCCCGAATCGTTGTGTTTTCAGTGGCGTCGTTTGTTCTCGTTTCACAGTGTTGCCTTCGTAATGTTGACTAATTGATTACGTTGCCATATTATTATTTGATCACGGCTTTACTCATCTGACAGTCGGCTTATGTGTTTTGGCTTGATAGCGTTATATTTATTTTCGTAATTTGATTTATGATACACAGGGTTAAGGTTCAAATTTGCAAAATCTTTGTTTCATAGCTTACATACATACTCATTCGTTTCTAAATCATAAATTAATCGGTACTGTAAATAGTTATTTCCATATTTACATTTTCTAGTATTCTATAAGGAACTGTATTGTCTATTGCAGAGAGTCTAAGCAGAAACGGTCAAGATGTAGCGGACCCAGTGGGCGCTTCGCCCCGCGAGCCGTGCGAGAGGGTGACGGAGGCGCCGCGAGACACCAATGGACACAAGACCAACGCCCGCCTCCGGGCGTATGGACGGAAACTGGGATTGTTTATTCCTAAGGTTAATACTAATACTAAACTAATTACATACTTTGATAGTTAATATTTACTATATTTACTACTCTTCCCACTTATTGCCACGTCACTAGTAGATCTCGTCGCGCAGTCATCATATTCTTTGTGACAAAGTGCCATTGACGTCAGTGTCGACGACAGCATTGATAGTTGACTTACACGTTTATCTGATGGGTGACGTCACCAGCCGGGTTCACACCGGATTCATTTTGAATTAGGTGATGAATGTCCACGATCCAGGATTGTGCTCTCGAATAAATAACTTGCGATTGGATAGTGTCAAGCAATGTCGGACAAAGATGTCTGGAATCAAATATCTGCAACACAATCTGATTTATGCCATGCAATCTATATCAATAATAAGTGTTCAAATAAAACTTATTTGAAAACAATAACCAGCACAAATTCTTGCCCATTCTTCTCTGCTGATGTTATTCCGCACGGTTGGAACGTTCAAAAAAGCCTCTTCGTAGGTCTAAAAACTCCAGGGTTGGCCACTGATGTAATCGAAATGAATGAATATTGAATGTTTCCTCCCGGCCGCAGAAGCCGGCGCCGCGCGAGGCGGAGAGCCCCGGCTCGGGCGAGGAGTGCGTGCTGACGCCGGGCACCGAGCGCCGCCTGCAGCGCCTGCCCGCGCTGCTCGGCGCCAACACGCAGGACGTCTACCTCGCCGGCACCTTCCCGGTTAGTACACACACCATACCTGACAATCCTTCTATTATTGTAAATGCGAATATGTGAGGGATGTATTGAATTTGAAGTATATTGATCCTCTATCACGTAAAAGCTACAGATTTAATCTACAAACTGTCGGAAATGACTTAAAGAGGATAAAAGTACAGTGTGGAATAACATAAAGGCTTTATATCCCGAAATCCTCCACCATCCGTCAGTCTGTTCGCGATTGACTCAAAACTGAACAGTTTGCTTTGCGGATTCCGCTCATTTTGATCTAACCGTATTATCTTTGGAAGCCACAATTCCCTTATAATCAAAGCATAATAACGAGCATAACTCTTCCACAGAGCAACGTCCCCCGACCAGAAGAGATCCTAAGCCGCGAGGGCGTGTCGTTCGTGGTGGCGCGCCACAACGACTACACGCGCATGTTCTCGAGCGGCGCGCGGCGCGCGGCGCCCGCGCACCCCGAGTCGCCGCGCCACGACAAGAAGCCGCGCCCCGCCGACCCCGCGCCGCCCGACTCCACTACAGATGACGTACAACTTAGGGATAAAGAGTCGCCAGCTGATCGGACCGACCGACTTAGTGCCTCCGATTTCTACACGGTCACGGAAGACCATACGCCGCAACCTTTTAAAGGTAAGCGTTAACACTGGTTTAAGTGTTATATCCCATAAATAGTATCCAATATAAATATAATCGAGAATTAGTAATTTGGAACAGGCTAATCCAGTTGTGTCATTTGTTAGTAACAAAGTTTACTAAAAATAAAATCAGTGTCTTTTTGGCTTGACTTGACTTGACAGTTGGGTCATTTGTTGGTGATTACCAAACATATTTGCAAACGTTTCTAATAAAAAAACCTAAATCACTTATTCGAAGTGTTAAATATGCTGATAAAGCTTACATATTTTCCTTTCACACTTGTCTGTGTCCGAAAATGCAATATCATCGAAAGCAAGTCAATCGAGTGTAGTTGTCATTGAAAGTCACAACATGCATATAGAAAGGCTCAATATTATATCGGGCTGTGAACTTATAACCTCGTTTGCGCGGCGAGAGCGCCGCGCGGAAATGATATTGTAATCACGTACTTTCTCTTTGAAGTGAAAGTTAGATATCGACTTGGTTAAAAGTACCGTATGGGAAATGCTGACTAATTCTTCTATGATCTAAGTGACACTTTGAAATGTAGCACCGTGTAGGTGGAAAGTAGGTGTTTAATTTTTATAGATGATTCCTATCTAATTGCTGAAACACTTGAATAAAATGTAATGTAGTAGTTTCTTTTCTCACTATAGGACAAATATCTTATCTCAAACATTGCTACATGCAAGTTGTTAAAGTTTTCCCTTTTTCAAGCCCCTAATCACCATTTGGTGTTCAGAAACCAACACGTATGTACTCCGAAACAACTACGTCTAACATTGCTCTGTTCCAGGTACATACGACGAGGACCTGTTGCTGGGGTCGCGCGTGCTGGTGTTCTCTATGAGCGCGTCGGCGGCGTGTTTCTCCACCATGGTGTTGGCAGCGCATTATACGGGGCTGCGGCCGAGTAATACAGTGCTGTTAGTGCAGCCTATGGACCCTAAACTGGCTACTAATGTGAGGATACTATCTATTTTGTAATTTTGTTTCTTTGTATGTTCGGGGTAATATCGGGAATTAGCAGTCAGATTTGAATAATTATTTTTGTATTGGGTACTTACCTATAGGTTTGGGTACTATTGTATTTTATCCCGTAATTCTTACGGGAACGGGCATGCAGGAAAAACCGCGTAGCACGGCTTGTACAATTTGTATACTTATGTAGTTAGTAAAATTTTGACATTAATCTCCATACAATATTTTAAAATATTGACATTACTTTGCATACAATACTTCCATACATACTCGTAATTTTTATTAAGAGTTTCATTCTACATTAGTAATTCTACAAAGTTGAAAACATTTTTGTGTGGTGGGTGAGGGATGCCAACTTTATAAAGCAGACTATAAGCTACTTCTTACTTGTTTTTCCATGGAACTGAGTCTGACTTGATAGTGATGTCTGATTTGGGTGGCAGTCTTTAGTTAATTGATTTGACTTACCTTTTCATTTCATCCCACAGTACAGCGAAGCGGCAGTAAAGGACTACAACCGCGGGCGACACTACCTGTCGGACCTAGCGCGGCGCTCCGGAGTGCCCGTGTTCGATAACGTCAACTCCACCATGGAGCATGTGCTGAACAGACTCCGCGCGACGCTATAACACGACACTTCGCAGCACTGGCCGTAGAACACGTGGCCAGAGGATTGTACCTAATAGTACCGTCGTCACCCGCTTCGAGCAACGACAACACTATAAAACGGCGAATCTCATTTGTTTTTAGTTTTATACAAATGTCGATCGCAACACGATAGAAGTAGTCCCGACAACTTACGTATTAAAGACATCACAAACGGACCCATCATACAAACGTAATATAATGCCGAGGCAGAGTCTCATGCGTGTACTTACTTATTATATTTTACCAAGACGTTTAGTTTAGTACAAATAATGTCTCTCTTTTGTTCATCACTCTCTATTGTATTATATCTATGATATGTAGACATTGTTTTTAAAGGTTTCAAATATTGAATGTATGAGTGAGAATGGATGGTGACGGTTCAAAGGTTTTCTTGTAGTGGATATAATTCAGTCTCTGTGATGAAGTATAGATAATTGTGAATTTCAATGCATAAGAATAGTTAAATAGTGTATTTAGATACATTTAGTATACAGTGGCAGGCGCGGGTAGCAGTAATCACATGCTGGCATGTTAGTGTGTAGCTAACGAATGCACATGTTGGTACATATACATATACAGGTCGTGGCGATTCACTGACGAAGATATTGGTACATTATCTGTTCATGAATGTACTTACAGTGGGTCCTCTTCTAGCCAATTCTCACAAATCACAAGTTTATATTGGCAAAGAGCTTTTATCGCTATGTTTACCTCTATCGCGAATCAGCTTTTAAAAGTACAAATATCTTGCTCATGTAGCAATTTTAAGAGAATTAGTTAACGTAAACATACTATTGTAATGCAAACTTTAACTGTTATTATTAACATTCTTATACTCATTTTTATAGTTATAATTAAATTAAATGTTTTACTATACGAAGTAATTAATGCTTTGAATCTGATATTTTTATGAAAATAGACTTGTATTAATACCTTACATAGAGGAGGTGTATTGGGTGAATTATTTAGATATTAAACATATTGACCCACTGTCGTTAAAATTATCAATTTCATTTTATTAACAGCAAATGTTATTTGCTAGTCACACGCCCATTAACTTTTAATGAGTACTTTTAATTGAGTGATAGTACAAATATCTAATTTATAGAAAAATATATCACATATTAAATGTAATTTTATGCGCTTATTTTAAACTAAAACATCACACATTCATGTAAATAAAGAAAAAATGTAATTACTTTTATGTATTTTATTGCTTCCTATTCCTTGTCAATAGAATTGATAACATCATAACAACCTATGAAACTCTTATCTATATTTACATAAAATGCAGCAGCAAATAGATTATTTATTTCATGCTTGAAATTCAATTCAACTAGGTTTAAAATACTGTCATTTTCTCTTTATCCTTCCTTTGTTTCTGTTCTCTAGTTATTTGTTGCTCTCTCCGCTTGAGGGTGGCCACTTCTTTGTTTTTCTCACTGAGTTGTGCGGCAATACTTACATGGCCGCTGGACCCCGCGGGATACCGGGATAACGAGCTATTCAGCTTTAGAACTTCCTTTTCTAATTTCCTAACATCTTCTGTTATTTTAAATTGTTCTATATTCAAATCCTTACTGCTAGTTTTCTTGACATCCACGGCAACAGGTTCCAGTGTTTCTTGTTCAGTATCTCCTAAAGTTCTATTTATGAAATTGAATACATTACGCCTTTCCCTCTCTTTTTCTCTTTCGTAAGCTCTCTTGTTTCTCTCCTCTTCTTTCTTCTGTAGTCTCTTTAATCTTTGCTCCACCTGCATACAAATATATCGTGGTCATATAGGCCCAGAATAAAGCAGAAATAAGTTTAGAAAATTCAAAAAATACACAGTGGCAGCAAAACAGCTATTTTAGGGCTATATCCTATACCTACAGCATCGTCTCCTATTTTATAGGGTTATTTTTCCTTACTCTAACTAAATATGACAACATGACGATTACCTTCAGCGGATCCTGATTGGCGTGTTTCTCGGATATCGCCATGCAATGGTCCAGGCTCTTCCCAGTGGGCAGGAGCCGCGCTTCAACCGGCTGCACGCGGCCGTCGCTCGAGGCGCCCAAACCCGTGCCCGGAACATAGCCCATTGCTAACATTAGCTTGGAGCCGATACCCTGAAGAACAACGTAAAATATTGAAAATATAAAAACAGAGTCCCAGTTTTTTAGACTAAAAATGCCTTTAATGTTTACCCAACAGTGCTGTTCGGCAAAGGCCTATCATCTCAAGATATCAGTCTCTGAAGATATCAGTAAAGCGAGGAGGATAGGGCTAATTAGGATTAGTTTTTTTTCAGATAAATCAAACAAAAACATAACATGAACTTTTATGATGGCTAAACTACTTCAGGTCAGGTTCAGTTCTAATAAATGGCACCAACCATGATCGGAAACTATGTAGTAACATATTATTATAATAGGTACATACCTAATTCTTACACATGCTTAAAAGTACTTCCCTCTAAAAAATGTTTATTAGTTGAACTACATACCAAAACAATGTTTATTTTTATTATAACATGGCTTTTACAAATATTAATACATACTCACTCTAGTATGTTGTTCCCATTGTCCCATTCCTGGCGAATTTGGTAAGTCTTGTTTAGCAATCAGATCTGGAGCGACTGTATCTCTCTTAGTTGCTTTGCTTTCAGGATACTCTGTATCACTTAGACTATCATCGGAAGATGAATCATCGTCATTTTCATCTGCAAATAATATTAAGAAGGTGCAATAAAATATAGTATCAAAATTACAAGAAATAATTTCATTAATCAAGTCTAATCTACTCAAAACTCACTATTCAAAGGAAATATGTCTTCTATACGAACATTGTAATCATCTTGAGCTGATTTCCTCTTTTCGCCTGATTTGAAACCATGCTCTAATTTCACTGAACAAACCCTCTTTTCAAGATCTATACTTTTTATTACAGCTCTGTGCCATAGATGATATTTTTCTGTGTTCTTCTTTGCTAGACTTATGTCCTGTGAAAGAAGATAATTTAATAAACACTTTGTAACATTTGTGGAGGTACATGAAAGTAATTAAAGTTAAAGTAAAATTACTTACTTCATCATCAGGAGGTTTTAATTTCATCAGTATTCTGCTTCCAACTTTGATGGATTCAAAGTTAGGCTCAATAGCCTCTTTTAGATTTGACAATTGTGTTATAGTGCCATGAGAATATCTGTAAAAAGTACAGGCTGAAGTATAATTTACAGCTACCAATAGGATTGCACAAAACAGGGGCAGATTGATATCTATAACTACTCTATTGGTGGATTTAATTTTCCCCACACCTTGTGACACATTGCTCTGATTCAGTCAATGGGCATATTTAATCATGTTTCACAATAATTATTACATTTAAAAAACTCACCGACATTGCTCATCATTGAATCTACATTCACCTTGTAAATAATATGGGCATGGCAACATCTCTGCATGGGTTGGATGTGTAAATAGTACATGGACCTGAAATATGTGCAAAGAAAAACTTCTATGTGGCTATAAAAGTATACACATTGTATTAACTAACAATTGCCCAAACTCCTCAAAGTTTCTGTAAACTTATATCACTTGCATTAACCAACCAAAGCAAACACAGACTCTTCCTTCGATACGAAAAAGTTAGTTGATTGGAAAATGAGCCTTATTACATAATATTTTAGAACTCATAAAAAGAAATTTATAACTTTTCCAAGATATTTGTACCTGTAAATCTTTGAATTGATCATCATCCTGTCTGGGCACTACTGCGCTGACCATAGCATTGTGCAGTGTTGGCTGTCCACCCCACTTGTGGGTATGATACACTGCACACTTCATCCCTAGCAGACTTGCTAATTCATCCTGTAACATGTTCCAACTTTATTTATATAATGTATGTTTTAAAGTTTAGTTTCAAGGACTTATACATGATTTTCCTTTTGGAACTAGACGACTTAGAGAACTAGAGACTCTTATCCAATAAACTTTTTTCTTAGTTAATATATAAAAAAGTAGTTCTAATTTGTTCTTGTATCTCTTGCCTCAATGTCGCTATCCTCAGATTTGTCTTCTTTACTGTCATTATTAGTTTCAGTAGTGCCATTCTCTGTATCAGGTTCATATGCACCACTTTTTGCCATTTCAGCCTGAAAACATTGTATAATATCAATCATTTTAGTAGTTATATTGTATACTTGGGATTTTACAGATTTGAGTTGATTGAATTACTTCTCAAACATTGGGAAAAAAAATTAAAAACTTGCAACAAGATTCCACCTCACCATAAACAAAGCATATTCATCGTCCAACTCTGACTTTTCTTCTTTAGGAGCTTCAGAGCCTGTTTGTTTTGGATTCAAAGATTCAAGGTTCTCTTGAGTCAATTGTATAAGTTGCTCCAAGTCTGATTGTAAGATTTGTAATGACTCCTTCTCAGATTCACTAGCATTTGCCAGGGCCTGATTTACCATAACCAGCTGAAAACAATATTATATCTATGTAAAATTGGTCTATAGACAGAAAAATATATTAAATTATGATCTTTATTTTCTGTGTACCTGGTCTTTATATTGGTCTAAAGATGTTTTTAACTCGTCCATATTATGTATTTTATATTTGTTTATAGAACTAAATCATATTTTGGGAGAGAATAAACAAATCAATATTTATTTCAGGTTGCTAAACCCAACCGAAACCGAAATCAATTTTGTAAATATTGAAATCACAGATTGAAATATCTGGCTGTCATGTTTCATGGTCTGTGCTGGCTGTGATTGAAATGAAATTACAGACTTGACAGTTGACAGCAACTGACATTTCGGGTTAAATAATTATGACAGCTATGGCATCGCAGATTATACACACATTCACTACTCATTGCACTGACTCAAGATATTATGGAGTGTTATGGAGGTAGGAGCGGTGATCCGCAACTTCCGCAAGATGCGAAAGCAGAAAATTCTCCAAGAGAATATAATCACTACATTTGGATCCTCCTCGGGCTCCTCAGACATCAACGTTCACAGCGATACGATTCTCAGATTTATTCAAACAATAATTTGTATTAACGAACCAATAACAACACCAATGATTTTTCTTTAAACATAATATAATATTGTTCATATTCCATTAAACATTTTTTACTTTTGTCTATTGTGCTTTACTTTTATTTCTTCACTTAAGCATAAAACGTTAATCATTCAATGATTTAATTGCAATTTGTTTAATAATTTTACCTATAACATTTTTGATTGTTTCACCTGCGTAGGTCTCATTATCATCAAAATTATTAGAAATGGACTGATAAGTCTCGTTCATAATAGATTTCACTGTAGATTCTAAATCTTTTTTTACAGTTTTGTTTGTATTTTCAATTTCTGAAGATAGTTCAGTCAGTTTTTCGCTCTTTCCAGCCAGTTCTTGTTCCAATTCTAATAAGGTTTTATTATGTTTTAATTCGTTGCTAGCACTTATTTCTTTCAATACTTGTATTTCATTTTTCAATGACAAAACATAATCATTTTTGTCTTTTATTATATTTTCTAAATCAGTTATTCTAGTCTTCAAAGAACTTGTTTCATTATCAGCTAAATCACTAGCAACTGGTAGTGGTTGTTTGTTTTCATTAGCACCTTTATTGAGCAGATTTTCATATAATTTTATCTTATTCTCATACTCTCTCAAAAGCTTTTGCATTATTTCATTATTAAAATTAGAATTGTCTTTAACACTTATGTCATTAATTTTATTCAAAACTTGGTCTACTTTATCAGATACCCTTGTAATATTCATTCTAAGTTCACTGCTGTTAATTCTCTGTTCTGTGGCAAAAAGATTCATGTCAATTCCAGGTGGTGAAGTTATAATGCTAGTAGTAGGAAGAGCCACCATTTGATGATCATGCACATTGTGTTGAACATTAATGGTATCAATCTTTTCAATTTCACTGGAATGTTCAGAGTCTATCTTCTTATGTGCTTCAAACATTCTGTTAGCAACATTCCTTTTCATAAGTCCTTTGGGTTTAGGTTTAATAGGTTTGATGTTGACTTCACTATCTGATTCAGAGTCAGTTGATTTAGCCGGATGGGGAAGGACGGAAAGGCCAACCGTTGCCATTCTATTTATTAGTGATGCTTTATTTTTATTTTTAGTTCTTTTGGCATCAGCCGGATCTAAAGTCTCTGCATAGTTCCTTGGCATTATCTCTGGTTTTTTAGTCACTTGCTCATTATCTATTTGATTTTGCACCTCATTTGTTTTTGGATTCTGTTCATTAGTATTAGTAGTGTTGTCTGGGTCATGTGGGACTCCCTTGCTTTCTGATGATGTTTTAATAGTAACACCAAATTCTTTGAGTAATTCTATAATATGTTTTATTTCATCATTAGTGCCATATAAACTCCAGTATGTCCTTTGATCATCGTAATATGAGATATAGTTTTGTCCTTTTAGGGTAACTTCTAGTTGTGGTGACGCTAAGGCACTAGATAGTGTAGCTTTGTTTGAGTCATAGAGAATAATGTTATGTATTCCACTCTTCAGAATTTTAACTACAGCAAACCCTAATTTTCCTTTTGATGTGTAAACATTATTAAACCTGCAATATGGAAACATATACCTTGTTTTATTAAAGGAAGTGAAAGTTGTATTTCAACAAGGGGCAAAAGATCCATTATGTAATGAAGGGATATTTATTTATAATATTGCACAACATTTGTATTAATGAGATAACTGGGTGATTACATTGAGCCAGTAAATTTATCTTAAAAGTTATGTAATATAATACCCATAAAGGGCAAAGATTAAATACCAATTAACTACTTTGCATAATCACTATGTTAACCAACAGTAGGAAGAAAATGTTAAATTATAGTACTTATTTTATTTATGTCTTCTTGTTTGGGTCGATTAGTCTGATGTCTTATATGCTTGGTCGGCTAGGAATGAGGCCGAATTAAGAAACAGAAAATGAGAACAGAAAAGCAATTGCCACAGCCCAGGTAGACCATCAGGTGGTCATGGCTTCTGGGCTGTCTAGAATATATCATTACATTAATAATTCAAGAGCTTACCATACATATCCTTGAAGAGCGCAAGCAAATACACAAGCTGTAGATTTCACTTCAGGCTTGTTTTCGCTCACAGGTTTCGGAGCAGTATATTTCAATGACTCATTCTCATCCTTTTTTACTGTTTTGCCGAATATGTTAGCCAGGGAAGTACTGGAATGAAAAGCAGGACTGTGTTTATTAACAAGTAGGTTTATAGGTACATGAAGAGATGGCATAAAATAAGGTTAGAGATAATACCTTGCAACGGGAGTAAAATAATCATCATCAACATCGTCAGTTTCTAACATTGTGAAAATTGTTTATTATTATTCAATTTCATAAACATAACGTGGAAGGAGTAAAACTGGTTATCGATCAACTATCTTTATTCTATTTGATAAAAATATATAGAAAAAACACACACGCGAAAACGAGTTGAGAAATTTCTGGTTTGTTTCAATTCAATTCAACTTTGTTATTCGCTTCTGCTGACATTTTGTCGCAACTCGCAATCTGTTATCTGGTTTTGTTCATAGATTTAGAATTTTTTCGCTATGTATGTACCTACATCTATGTATGTATAGGTTTGTTTATCATTTTTTGTTCAGCTGACAATCTGTCTGACAAACAAATAAATTACTTTCAAATTACTGTCAATTCATATTGACTTTGACAATTCAAAAAGCGAATCGAAAGTTGTGAAATATGACGGCAAATGCAATGGCATTTGACATTTCACTAAATTGACAATATAATTAAAATCAATTGCGCATCCAATCCAACCAATCCATCAAATCCATCCAAAACCAATAATTTTGCCATTTTCTTCCATTCCATTTAAAAACAGTACTCTTCATTATACATACATCCGTAATTTAGTTATTTTTTATTGGTTACCATTCCATTCATCCGTATACACAAACGTGTTCTTAGATTCGTGAAGAAGTTACAGTCTCCGTTATCATAAGTCACCTTCATAGATTCCTACAGCACCATGCCTGATTCTTACACATGCATAACTTGTCGTGTTTTGTTCCAAGAACCTGAATTACAGCGTGAACATTACAAAACCGATTGGCACCGATATAATTTGAAGAGAAAAGTGGTCGGGATAGCTCCTCTTACACTACAACAGTTCGAAGATAAGACTAAGGAGTACAAGGAGGGGCTTCAGACGGCTAATACTGATCAATCTCAGTACTGCAAATGTTGCGCAAAGTTGTTCAATACTAAGAATGCTTTCAATAACCATATTAACAGCAAGAGGCACAAGATTCTGGAAGAGAAGTATAATGAGGAAGAACCCAGTGATACGGATAGTTTTGAAAAGGTTGAGGTGGGACCGGATGTGCCTAAACAGGAAGGAAAGTTTGTGGTCTTGAACCCAGAGGCGTCTGACGAGGAGGACGTTGAAACTGACTCGGAAATAGAAGAGGTATGTTTACTTAATATGTTTTTAACCAAACTTTTAGAAATAACCTACAATGTCTCTTAATTTTTTCAATTTCATTTATTGTGATTTCATTATATTGCTTTATGTTTTGTAACATTTAAATAATAACCAACAACAATTTGTAGTTTATTCTGTCATCACAAGAAAAAAATAACAAATTATTTACCTTTTTTCTAGCTGGACTCTGACGAATGGGAGGAATGTAGGATCAAAGGCAGCGACTCGTTGATCAAGCCTAAAGACTGTCTGTTCTGCACACACCACAGTAAGAACATGGTTAAGAACCTGAAACACATGTCGGAAGCGCATTCATTCTTCATTCCCGATGTTGAGTACTGTGTAGATGTGAAGGGCCTTCTCCTTTATTTGGGTGAAAAGGTATGCAAATGGCATTATAATGTGTTATTGGCAATTAGGATTTTTCAGTAGAAAATATGAACAATGGTCTTTGTCAAGTAGTAGTAAATAGGCAACTTATCTAAGTGTTAGCATGCTTTAAAGCACATATAATTGGTCATAGGTAGTTATGTGTATGTGTAATAGTTATAAACATGTATAATATGTGTGTTATAGTTACAGTATACACTATACAGTATATTCTGTAACATAAACTGCATTTAAACATAAATCATAGCAACATCTATAATATAAAAATGAATCGCTGAATCTGTTGCTAAGTGCATAACTTCAGAACGACTGCTCCAAATTGGATGATTCTTTTTTTAATGTGTTCCTTATTGTCAGGACAAGGTTTTTATATAAGAAAAATAAGGAATAAAAATCTCAAAATTCCCACGGGAACGGGGGCGCTGCGGGTGAAACCGCGGGGCACAGCTAGTAATATAATAAATACTTACTCTTATCACATTTTAAAGAACAAAGCAGCTGTAATTATCGTGTAAACAAAAGAAGTAACAAAGACTTGCAATTAGAGATAAAGGTCATGTTGAATCATCATTTAACAATAAACTGCGTACTTAACACTTATTAGGAATCATAATTTAGTTACTGCTTTATTATCAGTAAACTGATAAGACGTAATAAGATATTATAAAAAAGTGTATTATAATGCATCTAATGTCCCACTGGTAAACAACCCATTGCCCAGGTCTCTTATTTCACCGAAAATTATACTATAAAATACCAAAGATATGCAAAATATTTACTTTTCCCCTAATATCTAATATAAGCTATCTCTATTGTGATAACTATAAATGAGATGATTTTGCCCTGTACTAGACTTTTTAGTTTACTTTGCATTTGTGCAAATGGATTCTGCTCTAAGATAATCCAACTATCTTTTATTTAGTGAATCATTCATATTGGCCATAAAATGACCCATAAGTACTTACAAATTGTAACAAGATAACATGGTACATTCCAGATATCACAAGGCTTCATGTGTCTATGGTGTAATGAAACAGGCCGCACATTTTACTCTATGGAAGCCGCTCGGGGGCACATGGTGGACAAGGGACACTGCAAGATGTTGCACGAGGGCTTAGCCCTTGCTGAATATGCTGATTATTATGATTACAGGTATACTATTTTAATCTGACAGACACTCATATGTTTTTAATTGGCGTGAACACTCATAAAAAATGCATAAATTTCTTACCAGTGCGCACAGTCATACAGTACAACAGTAAGAAAATAAATGCATTACTCATACTTTCTTTGTATCACTCATACTGTCTTTATATCACTCATACTGTCTTTGTATCACACATACTGTCTTTGTATCACTCATACTGTCTTTGTATCACTCATACTGTCTTTATATCACTCATACTGTCTTTGTATCACTCATACTGTCTTTATATCACTCATACTGTCTTTGTATCACACATACTTTCTTTGTATCACTCATACTGTCTTTGTATCACTCATACTGTCTTTGTATCACACATACTGTTTTTGTATCACTCATACTGTCTTTGTATCACTCATACTGTCTTTATATCACTCATACTGTCTTTGTATCACTCATACTGTCTTTGTATCACTCATACTGTCTTTGTATCACACATACTGTTTTTGTATCACTCATACTGTCTTTGTATCACTCATACTGTCTTTATATCACTCATACTGTCTTTGTATCACTCATACTGTCTTTATATCACTCATACTGTCTTTGTATCACTCATACTGTCTTTGTATCACACATACTGTCTTTGTATCACTCATACTGTCTTTATATCACTCATACTGTCTTTATATCACTCATACTGTCTTTGTATCACTCATACTGTCTTTGTATCACTCATACTGTCTTTGTATCACTCATACTGTCTCTGTATCCTCAGTGCTTCTTACCCGGACCACAAGGAAGGCGATGAGAACATGGATGTGGATGAAGAAGTGGAAGTCCCTGCTGCTTTGGAAGGAGACGACTTCCAGCTGGTGCTGCCCTCTGGTATCACAGTTGGACACCGATCACTTATGAAGTGAGTGACAGGATGTTTAATAGATATTGTAGAAGTTACTAGTTAATATATAAGTACTGGAATGTGCACTCGTCTGTCCTCTGAATAAGTACCTGTTACTGAGCTCTGTCAAATCTGAAGTCTTTCATTCGAATTGGATCAAGCATGTTTGTATCGACATCTGATGATAGATTTGTCTTTTACATTGTTGATCTTTACTACTGAGAAATGTTTTATTCGGATTTGAGTTTAGGCTCTCTAGAGTCCTCAATCATACTACAAATCTATCTGACATTTTAATTCTTACAGCATTTTCATTAAAGATATGAATGAGAATATTTTTATAGTATATGGTCTGAAAATGAAAATTCTTCTACATAGATATTATGACACTATAAAATTATAAACATATCTATCTTTCCTTCCAGATATTACAAACAAAACTTGACCCAGAACAGTCAAGCTTTAGTGAAGAAATCTGACCGCAAATTACACAGGCTACTCGGAGTATACCGGGCCCTCGGGTGGGCGCCTAAAGAACAAGCTCTGGCTGCGAAGTAAGTTCATTGTTATTGAGTAATTAGTTGTAGTAATTCATTGATTGCTAACATTGACTTAGAATCCTAGTCATAATCTATAGCTGACAACACTCAAAAAATTTGCCAAGCCCCGTTGTCATAATATCATTGTCATTATTACATTGTTATTATATCATTGGCATTGACACTCGCTCGAATGTAGACGTTATGTCACTTGTTTAAGTGTTTAATGTCGCTTGTACGCAAACTCAGCGCACTGCGTCATGCGCCGAGTTTTTGCGCGGACATTTTTTTTGTCTGATGGTGACTCTAAGATTCTAACTCAATGGTTGCTAATAAAGCTTTTTTGTGTTACTCAACTCGGTTTGAACTCTATCGATACTGTCATTCGGAATTGTCATTGATTCGGTTCGTAATACGTGAGACGAATCGAGTTCTCTCAGAGAAACTCTGAGTCATTCAGCTTATTTTGTAAATTAACATAATATACCATCAAACACTCACACAAACTAGTAAACAAACCTTTTCTCCTTCCAGAAAAGCCCGCGACATTCACTTCATGAAGCGCATCCAATCCAAATGGCAGATGAAGATGTCATTGAAAAACAATAAGTTCCAGAAACATTACCGAGCACAAGTCAACTTCTAAACTGCAGTCTATGTCTATTGTAATAAAGGTTATATTACTGTAAACTTGTTTTGTTGTATTACATTATGGTTCTAGATAGAAGTAGTGGTTGTAGAACACACTAATAACTATGGTTTACTTGTAAATGGGTATTTTTCGATATAGATATTATACCTGTCTTATTCAGGATAAAATTTGTACCATGAGATACTTCAATCATAAAAAACTTTCAACCAATCACAAGAGTGAATCAATTTGAATATTGACTTCATCAATACCCATTTACGATATTTACTACAATTTAATAGTTAACAATAATTAGTGGTAATAGTAACTAATTTAGTCCGATTCTGTAGATAGTTATACCATTCCTTATCTTCGTTTCAAGAGCAACACTTTTTTGAAATAATATAATTATTAATCATGTTTTGTATATAACTGTTATCGAAATATATCTAAATCTAGAATATGTTTTATCGAACCATTTCATAGCACAAATTTACTTAAAAGGTGAAATTACCTAATTAAAATACTAAAATATATAGTCGACTCATTTTATGAAAAACTATTTAATATTTTAGTGACAGATATTTTAACAGTTATTTAATTATTTATTTTAATAAAACTCTATGATATCTACTCTACTTTGAGAAGTACTATTAGAACAATTATAATACAGCCAATTTGCCTATGTATGTATTTCAGGTACAGATTTTATGCGTTATAAACGATGACTATCTTTATTTGATTTTTTTTTCCGAATTATGTTGACTGTGAGCTTTTTAAGCTAAGAACCAGTTCACATCAAACGATTTGCACGCAACAAGCGCACAGCAGCATCTTGACGGGATATATGGTGCACTAATATCGAGTAACGCGCGCAAATCGCTTCATTTGAATATATTCTAATATGAAATTTTATCTAATATAGTCTCTATTTCATATGATTAGTTTATATAAACACCTGTTTATTCAACACAAAATCACAATCAATATTGTATACATATGTATAACATAAAATCGACTTAGGGAAATATTTCCGATTAATTAAAGAGGTGCATAGATTAGGACATAGTATCAATGTGGGTTTAATAGTTTGGCTAGTCATTACATGACGCCTTTCTCATTGTAATAAGGTCTATTTTAATCTTTAGTAGTTGACTGATTGTATAGCAATATAACTTTTAGTATAATAAACACTGGTTTTGAGATTGTTCCATGTTTAGAATGAAAATGAGCTTCGAAATAAAATATAAGATAACATTATTCACTTGGTTTTATTGTTGCTGGCTCTGCTACGTACTTGTACCGTCTTTTTTTGAGGGTATTGTTCTCAAATTGACCCAATGTCCATGGGATTTTGACGGGATTCCTGTCAATTTTCAAGTTGATTTTGTACAAAGGGAACATACTCAATTTCCCCTTGAAGTAATTCGAGATGGCTCTGGATAGTTTCTCGTTGATGACGTATTCGTTTTCGATGTCGGTTACATTTTGCAGGTGTTTATCGAACACTTCTTTCAGTTTGACGTCTGTTATTTCATTTGTTTTTGTATCTAATGCGTGGGAGATGAGGAAAGTCGTTAGCAGCTGAAAGGATTAGCAAAGTTATGAATTATAATGCCTTTCTTTCAGCACTATGCTGTGTATCGTTGATGTTAAAATTTCGATATTATTGGTAGTAGTACCAAACGTAGTACCTACGTCCTACATTTAGCAAAGCATTAGTATAAATTGAGCAAAGCATTAATCAAGGTGGTAACGACTTAACGGTTCTAAGAACCGATCTCCATAAATAATTGCAGATTTAAGATAAATCAAATTCAATATTTAAGCTTATTTGTGGGAAGAGACTTCAAAAGCCTACCTCTTGCAGTTGGATTCTCTAATTACATTTTCAACCTTTTGAAACGTTCAACACTGCCCCGCGGTCACCATATTGTTCCGTTCCCATGGGAATTTTAGGATAAAAACTAAAATTTTAGTAAACTACTATATTTAGTTTATGAGTACCTACCTACTTTTACCTCAAACGTTGACATCAGTCAAACTTAGTACCTAACTTCCAATATGTTAGTAGGCGAAGATTTTAGATCTTCATTACATGAGTTTATTTATATTTATTTCCGAACAACAACTCACCGATATCAAAATAATCATATTTTCATTTGATTATTTTCACCTGAATACAGTCTATCTTGATTAAATCCGATAATTTCTTTACGTTGTTTGCGCCAATCAACTCGCGATACGCCGATTTAAATTAAATTGAACAAATGTCGTAAATCAACACATCAAATCGAAATCAAACGTATTGTATGTTTATAATGAAAAAGGATTTGGAAGTTGTGCGAAATTAATATTTTTGGTCTTTATCTCGTGTTTAGACACGTCACAGGGACGCACAATGCGATTGTTATCACTTCAAATAACTGATATATTTTGAATAGAGCTTTTGTATTTTAAATAACTAACCGTGTTCGGAACAGAAAATAATAGTCTTTTCAATAATTCTATTGTTAATATCCAATAAATCATCCACCTGATTTTCTATTGTACATAATAAGTATACAATTTAAAAGCGTAATCAAGTCAAATTATTTTACTATTAGTGGTGTTCTTCCTACTAATATTATAAATGCGAAAGTTTTTAGGATCTATGGTTGTTTGTTGCTCATTCACAAAAAAACTACTGGACGGATTTGGACGAAACTTTACAGTAATACAGGTAATGCATGAGAATAACACATGGGATACATTTTATCCCGAAATTCTCGCGGAACGGGTCGTAACACCGCAGAGCGTGACTAGTATCATTAATAGATTGTTCTGATTTTCTATTGTACATACTTAAATAAATATAAAACGATTTAAAAAGTGTCTATTCAACTTAAATAATTTTACTATTATAGTGGTGTTCTTGTAACTATAATCGACTGTTCTAAACTACGAATCAAGAAAATAAAAAGGGTTTAGGCCTTATAATATTTAATTTTCCGTGTTTAAGTAGTACCACGATATAACTCAAAGAATTATCGTCAATGTGTCTCATGATGTGTTTGCACGGGCAAGTCCAATACGCCTCTAGGAGCAGTGCCGCGCCTTGAGAAACCTAGCGCAGCCTTCAGCACAGCCAAGCCAGCCTCTAATGTCCTTTTTCTATCCACTTCATTGCCTAATGCCGGGTTGATTTCAACCAAGTCGATGGCTCGAAGACGACCCGTTGAATGAATGATCTCCATCAAACAGATTGCTTCCCGAAGGGTTAAGCCGCCGCGTACTAAAAAGAAACAAAATTAAAACTATTTGGCTTCGTTTTCCTTTATTGAAAATTGGTAGTTACACATTGATATCCTACAAATTAGTTACTAACCATCCTCTTTCATTACTGTAAATGTTGGTAAAACGGCTGATAATCCGAACGTAATTGCGCGGACATAAGGAGACCTAACTTGGCAGTAGGTAGGTATAGAAGAGCGTAATCTTAGCTAGCTTATTTTTCTTTCTTTTAATTATTAGTAACGCTACTATAGCAGCTTCTTCGACGTCCATTCTGCACGAATGTACTTGGAATACTGTCGCTCGGCTTGGTCTCCTGGGCCTAGTTGCCTATGTTTTCGTCGCCCGAGCGACTGAGTCGCCGGCGACTAGTCGACAGTGCGTAATAGCTCTTAGCTATGGTGTTACAGACAGACACATCCATTTCTGTCACATTTATTTTCTCGTTTTGCTTAAATACAAGTTGCAACCTTGTTGATATAGACAGTTCTCTTCTCATTAAATTTTTTATCTCCGTAATAAAGGCTGTAACTACTTGACGCTCAAATACGAGTTTCGTATAATGAGACTAGCGTACTACCAGATCTAGTAAAAAGTACTTAAGAGGAAGTTTTTATAGATAAAACCATTTGGATGCAAATCGCGTCCCTGGACTAAGAGGTTTTATACGATATGGACTCGCTGCAGAAAATTTAAATTAGATGTCTTACTTACACCATTGGAATTGAAAAATATTAATGCTGGGGTTGGAAAGCTTAAGGGAAAAATAATTAAATAGTTTTTAGTTTCCGACCCAAATTCAGAGTAGTTCATTGTTTTAAAATTTACTTCCAGTACATACTCTTACTCGTACATCATAGTATATCATAGTATATCATAATAATTATTATAAGAGGGTCGTACAGTTCAATACAAGAGTAGTCAGGAAAGTTGGCGATGGGCGACTTTGTCACAAGGCACAAAAAACATACCTAATTAAGAAGTAATTATTTACCTGGAGTCCCTGTGCTTGGTGCTTCAAGTGCATCCAAAGAATCGATATCGAAGCTCACGTGGATAGGCTTTTTATTTTCCGGGTCCAGCTTTTTCAAAATGTGTTTGATCGAATTTTGTATTCCGTGTCTGTGAATTATTTTTTATTTAGTGTATAATATATTAACGTATCACGACGGGATCTTTCGCGGCACATGAGCTTGTTTTAGTAAGTAAAAACCTCGTTGTCTTGGGCGGACAACACGGGTGGCGCAATCGATTCGTAACGTCGAAAAAATGTAGTGTTATAATATATGAGAAATCTTAGTTTCTAAGAAGTATAAAAAGTCTTACTCATCAATATCTTCCATCGCAAAAGCCGGAACATTATATTTCTTTATAGCCAACCGTTCGTATTCGTCTACCGATCGTAAGCCGACGTAACCTAGATTTCTTATTGAGAATCTGAAATCCACCCGATGAAATATTGAACAATGGTATCAATTATTTTTATAAACTTCTCAGTCTAACATGTTCCCAAAGTTTATTGTGTATTTCGGCAATATTTTAATGGGTCTTTCAGCCGTCTTTGAAAGTTTTCTTGAATGCCTATTCATTGTTTTTATGTTTTCAGGCTAAAGGTCAATTAAGTTACCATGACAGTGAACATTTTTAAGTGGAAAAAAAGCGAAAGTTCTAATTTATACATAATAGCAATTTTAGCCTTATAGGAAGAAAATGCCGAATTCCTTGACTGTCCTAACCCAATATCCATGGGAAGCATTGAAACAGTGGTGAACTCACTAAAAATATTTTTCGGAGTAAACTTACTTCGGGACCTGCCAGTCCATAGTGGGCAGGTAAGGCCAGTAGTCACTGAGTTCCTTCACCAGCAGCGCGACTGGCATGCCGTGTACAGAGCCCGAGTCCGAAGTCTTGTTAGTATTAATGTCAGCATGAGCATCCACCCAAATAAGGATCATGTCGTCGTTCACATTGTAGTGGCCGTCCACGGTTCCTGGAAAACAAAATAACGCTCTGAATGTTAATTATTTACTTTATCCTTCATTAACTTATACTTCGTTAGTGGTTCCTGCCTAAATAGCCTACACGAGTGCTGGAACGATATTTTTTTTAGGGAGATGAAAAGGCGATTCGTCGGACGACCTGACTGGGATATCTAAGTAGCTAATTATGAGTGAGATAAATTACAGACTACGGAATATATTTTTCTTTTTTGCTCGAGTTATTTTATATGCCTACTTACCTACGCCGATGGAATGATCTCCTCCAATAGTGACCGCCACTCGACCGTCCTGCAGGACTTCGGAGACGCGGTGCGACAGCTTTTTGTTACACGCAGACACGAGAGGTAAATGCGCCATATTTTCCACCTTCACTAGCTCTTCGATTCCAGCCGTTTCTATATCTCCGTAATCTTTGACGTCCAACGCAACTGAGGATAATGAAAGGGCGTGTGTTAGGAATCCGGAAACAGTAATGAAAATTGGATTGTGGAATTCAATAAAGCAAGTTTTTCAAGCGGAAAAGTTTTAAATGAAACCCATTTTGTGATACATTTTCGATGGTCAGATTAAACTGGGGCTTTGTTAAACTGTTATTCATATTATTTTGGCACTGTCGTATTTTCGTTTTTTTTTTCAAATTTGTATGATGTGTCGTGATGTTACACACTTTGTTATACTTACTTAAATTACTACTTTCATCATACTTGTTCACGCCGACTGGCAGAAAATACTATTGGTACCTGTACGTACAGTACAAGAAATTTATGTGAATATAATGTTGTTTACCATTTTCTTTGAGCTGCTCTATGAGGCCGGCGGACCTCAACGCCGCCGGCGCGATGCTCACCCCGTATTTCTTCTGTCCCTTCTCAAAAGGCACTCCAATGATCCCCACTTTGTTTAGAGGTTCCCATTTCTTCGCTTGACTCATATTTCTCACGAACACTCTGACGAAATTCATTTTTGTTTATATTGTTATGAATGTTGTGAAAGCTCGGGCACCGCATTTAGATCCGAACGAGCAACCGCAGTCCGCGCTAACAGATAACTCACGCCGTCTAAAATACTATTACGTTATCTCACCAGAGGTCAAAGTTTACGATATGTTTGTCCAATTCTTATGTTTCAAATTACATCATCTTCTGGAGATACTATCTCATTCTTTAACAGATTGAACACATTCATATTTAGATTAGAGGAGTGAAGTACATGAAGCTTAGGAGCCGATTTTATTATTTTTCCATCTTACCGAATGGCACAGAATATACAAAACAGTTAGAAACATTAAAGACGAAGAAATTTAAGAGCTTACCTCTGAAATTAATGATGTTGTTAATCTACGGAATACGCACCAACACCCAACAAACTTCCTCACATATTTGAGTGTGATAAAACAGAAACCTTACTTATATTACTCATAACAATAGCCGTGAGTTACGCTAATATTCGTAGGCAAATTACTCTCACCGACTTACAAGTTAACATTTGCTCATTGAATTATTATTAATTTATGAGTAGGTATGCTAGTTGCTGAGCGAGACAAACGTTGTACAAAAATATTTTTTTAAATTTTATTTTAATAAAATAAACTTATAATTGCAATCGCTACTAAATAAGGCCATATAGTAGTTTTAAGAATGATTGCACCATCCTTGTATTCTTTTAGGCTGACCGTGACGTTGTTTTCGACTTTTAATATCCACGGCATGTACGGTCCTAGTAGGGTGAATATGTTGTATTTGTTGTCGGTTTTCCCGAGCAACAGTGAGCCGCCCGGTGTTATCGCCAGCCCCACGAGTTCTGACCCGTAGAACACGGGCCCTCCTTCGCCGAACTCGTTTTCGTAGGTAATCGCTTCTGCGTCCTCCACGCCGCATATGCAGTAGTACCACTTAGGGTTCTCGCAAGGCGCCTGGTAGTATTTTTGCCTCTGCAAAGCTAATACATAAGTGCTGCTAATGTTCCCATAGCCGATACTCGTGAGCGCCTTCCCTTCCAATTCTGACGCGTAATAATTTCCAACGGTGACCATTGGCGTGTATATGGCCAGCACTGGCTTGCTCACGAACACAAGGGCCAGGTTGCTGTGAACTAGAGTATTCTGTGGCTCTCTAGGAATTAGGTCGAACGAGTAGTCCCTATGTAATATTGTGTAAGATATCAGTACCAGGCTTCTCTGATTAAATTGACTGACAATTGCTACACCTGTGGCCACGAATTTAGGGTGGTAACCAATACAAGTACCAGAAGTCAACACTGTTTGATGATTTAAGCTTGTCCCCGTACAAATGTAGTCCTTAACCCGGTCTAATAAAGCCACCACGTATGGGTAGTCTTCTATAATATTTTCAATCACTTGCCAATCTCTTGGTAATGTTGGAGACTCTTGTGTACAGACCATGTCTTTATATGATACAAAAATACATGTGATTACATATAATCTTAGTAACATATCAAACAATGTAACACATTATTGGGCAAACATTATAAAAAACCATTACAAAATAAAGTAAAATAATAAAAACGATTTACAACCGTAAATCATCATCAGTGATCAGTACCCGTCATCAGTGACTGATATGTATTTCATAGAGGAAATAATCACTACGTTTTAATGTACTTCACAGATGTAATTAATGACAGTGGCATTCAATTTGACTGATGTGACACAGGACAAAATACTCTATAGACAATGGAATAGAAAGGTACTTTATGGGTACTCCGTACTAGGAAGAAAACCTTTTAACCTTCTCTGTAGTCTTTGTTCGTACGAGAAGTTACGTAGCCTAATTGATTTTCGTAGTAAGCTCATACGGTAGTAGCTCATAACAGGAGTAAAGAAAAAAAAATTACAGGATGGATAACTAATCCATTATGACTCACTTTCACGTTTTCAACAATAATATAAAATGTACGAAAGGATACCAATGACTTAAACATTGAGGAACGCTCATCTTTCAAGCTCGCTACACATGAGAGGGTGGCGTGTCATATCTATCCGATCTCGAAATAAAAACATCTCACGGTGCTCTCGGCGCTTGCTTACAAAAGATATGATACCTATCAATAATTGATACCCCCCGGAGCTCCGGAATCTTGCGTAGGAATTTTCATTTTTCTTCGTTAAGAGGTTCCGACAAATAATAGGATTTGGAAGAGTTTGTGAACTTTTGAAAGGCTTTTGAAAGCACACATATTAAGTACCAAGCAAGACATCCAATCTATTACGATTAGGGTTTCATAGTTTAGAACCTTGTTCGGACACAAACGTGAGAGCTACTTCTAAATAAAATATTTTACCTAACCTAGCAACAGTTACAAGCTTTGTAAATTGTTCTTTGTACTTGAAAAACATTGCTTCACTTTCGGCGGGCGACGTCAATTGTTCTTGGCTAAGAGAAAAGTGCGAACAAAAGTGTTCAATTTCGTCAGTACTTCAAACAAAAATGCTTGTTGAAGAGCGCGGTTGGAGTGAACCCGCGATCGCACTATTTGACTCTTGTACTACACTTCACGAACAAACAATCCAAGAACAGAATAACTTTCTTTGTACGGAAAATTACAGCTAAAATGATCGCCTAAATTATAATGTGTTTATTCAGGTTCCAGTAAGCCTTTTCACAAAGATACTATAAGAAAACCAATTTCAGTGCAAACCCCGAAACGTTTTCGTTTAAATTGTATTTTTCCCTTTGGGTTGTATTCAATCAATTGGAAATTCCACTGGTAATGAGAGCACGGAGGGCGAAATGTCCTGTCTTCTTTGAAGTCAGGCGCGCAGAAAAGATCGAGGTTAATAAAAAAACTAATTTCCTGCGGAGAGACGAAAGGTCTATTAGGTGTTTGTGTTTGATGTCCTGTATTGATGTTTCAAAAGGGTACGGGGAATTTTTGGCGAAAGGTAAAGTTTACCGCACCCAACTTCCTGTCATATTTCTTTATGTTCACATGTCTGTATATACCAGGCTTGTATTATAAAATAAGTAGAATATTTTGTATTTTATGAAGGGTGGTTTTTATGTAAGATCGGTATGTTGACAATTTAGTTTTTATATAGCCCTTAGAGCCAATGTACCGGTATTTGATATAGATTCGATTCGGTTGTTTATCTTTAATATTACATATTAAAATCAATATAACTTTGTACATAAATACTGAAGCGAGATATATAAAAAAATATTGAACAAACTTTTACTAAACAGAAACTTAGTTTATTTAATTTTGAAATGTGGTATCATTAACTGTGTCTTTATTTCAAATAATTTGAAAGGAAATAAAATTAAGATCATTAAACGACTAATTAAAGTGTTTTTATGGACTCAAATGGAAGCTTGAATAAATCAAACACTTGACAGGAGGAATGAGGATACTTTGCTAATAGAGCACCAGTTTCCGTCCAATAACATTTTGTTAAACAATATTAATAATAAAAAATAATATATTTTACCTAATTTTCAATAATAAATTTAACCTCAGTTCAAACATGGCTCGGGTTTGAGATCACAAACCCGCATTAGACAAGCGTAGTGATAACGCCTAATCCTCCTCCCTGTAATGATATCTTCAGTAAGAAGAGAGGATGTTGTCCATCAGTGGCGTACAGGCTAAACTAATACTACTACTTACTACTACATTATATAATTATCATCAATACTTTGTATCATATCTTTCTCATTGTACTGATTCCTAAAACAGTTTCATCCGTTATAGTTTAGGCAACAAAGCGCCTTATTTCGTAACAAAAGACCGAAGTTACGTTTAAAGAAAATGATAAATGACACCTTAACGCGCCCTCTCGAGAACTATAGTTTATTGTTAGCTGGAAAATCTCTTCGTTAAATAAAACTGAAAATCCGAGCTTTGAAAAATATAGAGGATTAAGCGTTTGGCTGGAGGCGCTTCCGACGCTGAGCATCGTTCTGGGCTTAAAACTGCAGGTATTTGATTTGTTTTATTCAAGCTCTAAATCGCTCACGCTTCAAACGATTGAAAACTATTGTTTACATCGTTTCGAACTCCGTACGTGATCGGATAGAGCTTCGTTATATGCACTCATACGAGTCCCGACCAATTGGTCGTATACACAATTATTCCGTTTTTCTTTTTATCGTATTTTCCGGTCACCCAAAAGGCTTTAAATTTCGAAAACCTTTTTACGTAGAAAGCAATGGAGCCCAAATCACAGCCGGTCGTATCTCGTCCGGCGCGGGCACGATTGTTGTCCCACGGGCAGTCCGCAAGATTTTCACAGATTTATATGGATACAGGCATCTCCCTGGGGCGACGCTTTCATTTGAATGGGTCGTCAGATTATAATAAGTTGCGCGGCGGCTCACGGTTCGCAGCTCGCAGTTCACTCGCCGTGATAAAACAAGTAGAATAAGTAACTGGTAACCTATATGTTTATTCATGGGAAACCTTTGCTCTTTTTATTTAAATGCAAATCTTGTTTGACGGTATGCATCGAATCCTCCACTCCAATGAATTCGGGTTCGAAGCCATAATATTACTCAACTTTTCCGTTCCTAGTTCCATTTATTCAGTTTAATGAATATTAATATTTAATACTGTTTGCATTATTTATCGCGTTTGAATTCATTAGGAAGTAAATTAGTTTTCGTTTAAACATCTTGTTATGGTTAACAAAACCACGAATGAATTTTGTTTTGACTAAATAAAATAGTTTTGCAAGGGAAGTAGTGCTACGTAATGTGTTAGTTCAAATAAAAATCAATTGAACAGAAAGTTTTCGAGGAATAGTACAATTGAATGGCGGGGATTTGGTCCGTGCATTTGAATAAGAGGTCCGTTAGCTGGAGGAAGCGGGATCAAGCGGCGACCGGCTTTAACTGGGACTCGTTATACAAAGTATTCGGTCAATAGAGTACCACATAAAGACATTTTCGTGAAACTTTAACTAAAATATAGTTTAGTAGGTCATTGAAATTAAATATTTTCTATTACTGTTATAATCATTTTCCTTTATTATTCTTGTCACTTTCCCAAACGCAAATTCAGTAGAACAACCTAATTTAAGCACTAACATCCTCCAATTCAATTAACTCCAACAAGCAAGGAGTTACAAATTCGTATCCAAACACGAGGCGTATTCTGGCGAATGTAATGTTTGTAAAGCAAACGAAAGCCTACGAGAAGCCTACGAGCTACGCCGTAGTCACTTATTATCTCGTCGTAGTCAAACAAATGGCAGGTAATGAGAGTTGAAAAACGCAGTGAACATAAAGAGGCTAATATTATCACTGGGTAAATTAACTGCTCGAGTCGAGGGTGTACGAGGGCTTTATTAGATGGCTCGAGTAGAAGCAGCTTTGCCAGCGGCTACGGACCACCGCAGAGTCTCGCTACACTTTTAAATGAACATTTTTCTAAGTGAAATCTCAATTTTGTTGCTCTAATATTTTTGAAGTAAACATGAAACATACATTGCTCAATTAACAGCATGCAAAATATAAATTAGTTTGTTATCGGATCTCATGATATTTTTTAATTCAATACTAATAATATTCCTAGAACAGACTAAACAATATTGAGATTAAACATCAAAGTCTTTTACATGAGCATTTAATAACTGATGTCTTAAGGTGTTCTTGAAGCGAGAAGTTCTTTAATCATAAACTTGGTCCTACTTCACAGTAACGTTTACTATTAAAACCAACACTATAAAGCACATTTCAACCTCTCAAGTAACAGGTACTCGAGGCCCAGCTCGTGTTCACTAGTGACTTAATTACACTCACGCAAGCATGTTGCACATTTTGAACTTTAACACTCTCTGATAAGGGTCATATTTACTTCAAGTTATTTCAGTAGTGGTCGTTGAGTTGCTATAAAAGGGTATTATTAGTAAGTGTGTATATGTTGATGGTAGTGGATGTTAATTTAGGCCATTTACATATCGAAATATCTGCTGGAATATATGAGAATAGTAACTTATATTCAAATATTCTATGTTATATACTGTTATTGTAAAATCTATGAAAGAGATAAGTTTCGCAGTATAGATAAGTATAGCAAATAGACAAGTTCTTCGCTTTTCCGTAGTCAAATCCATATCACTTTTTCTATGACTTCCAATCCGTAGCTGGTAAGCGTAGTGATTACGCTTTATCCTCCTCCCTGTACTGATATCTTCAGTAAGATGAGATGATCTTTGTTCTGTAGTGAAAGAAAACAGGATTATTTGTTAACGTTTTTATGTGGTTTCATTCAGCGTGTTTTTGATGTATTTTTTATCAAAATATTCAGAGAACAATGAATCTGTTTCCGATATTTATACAAGTTAAAAGGATTTTCGAAATTGTTTTTTCAGTCCCTTCCCGATTTTTTCTATTGCCCAAAATATTTTATGGCGGCCATTGTATTAAAGTAAATCAATGTGAAACAGGTCACGATCTGACTTGGACAAAATTAAAGAGGGTAAATGGGAATAGACAGTCGTTTAATTTCTTTTGTTGTTCCTTACCTTTGTTATAAAAAAAGGAATTAATATTTAGGTAATGGAGGATATTTTTATTTTCAATATAGTATTTGTTGAAATCTTTTTTGTATTACGAGTAAGTAGAAAGTAAACAGTAGTCGTACATAATGAATTTTTTGTATTGATTTTTTATAAAAACAATAGTCGTCGTCTCATTGCTTTTTTTAATTATATTTTTATCAGATGTATCTAAAAGAGGATACTAAAATCATATTAGCCACCCCAAACACTTTCGGTACGCCAGGGTCGTCAGTAACAACAGAGACCCGCAGCTAAAATAATTGAGAAATAACAGTTAAAACAAACCCTACAATTATTTGATAATTGCTCAATAAGAGTTTGGAAAGGTCGAATTAACCTGCACTCACTGTACAGGGAATTCGTATAGGAAGCTGTGAGTTGTAAATCCAGTAGGTGTGGGTAAATCCTGACAAGTAATCACTGACGGCCATAATAACCGTTAAACTCCAACACTGGCGTAGGTGATAGTGATATATGTGCTCGTTATAAATCACCAAGTATTTTGCATTTCCATATAAAGTGTTAAAAGGC
This sequence comes from Cyclophora punctaria, assembly GCA_951394245.1. Lineage (NCBI taxonomy): Eukaryota > Metazoa > Arthropoda > Insecta > Lepidoptera > Geometridae > Cyclophora > Cyclophora punctaria. The sequence continues at coordinate 6,575,721 of OX596171.1, forward strand.
AGAGAGCTGGTGTTTGCCTACGAGATCTGTCATCCTGTTGGATTTATTGCACATCGGTCGCAGGGATTTGTTCGTGCCCCACGCAATGTATTGCTTTGAATTACAAACATTCCAGCGTGATTTCTGATATATTTTTCGTGTCATCATTTGAAATTGTGATAACCGTGCGTGAAAATATATGACACGTAAAATTTAACAGCTACATACGTTTGGAAAATACTATTCAATACCCTTTGTGGTCCCTATAGGTGCTTATCCTATGTAACGTTTCATATGGTGTATACCAAATGTAACATAAATATATAACATAGCAGTTCTTTAGAGAACACATTCAAATTCTGAACATTGATATTATATTTGTACACAGTATTCTATATTGCCATACATTAACATTCATTCTCTATTCGAAAGACAGCAAAATACTCTTATGAACGTTCAGTTTTACTAACAAAGTCATCAGAATAGTAATTATACTGCAATAAAGAGTAAAGGAAATGGTTTTTATTTGGTAACCGTACCCTGCGAAGTCTGTGGCCGTAGAAAAAGTGAATGTTTATTCATGTATCTGTAATTGAATTCTGTTGGGAGTGGGCTTGGACGCAAATTGAAGTGGAGATGCAGACGGCCACGCCAGCCGCAAGCGTCGCCGCTCCGGCCCACTGCAGTCGCGCCAGGGGCCGCACTTGGAATAAGACAACTATACTATAATACTTACGCAATACCTTTACAATTGAACTGAACGTCCCAGTTATGAAGGTATTAACATAAGCCCATCGCTCAATTTGAAAGTATAATTGAATATTGTAAACAGCTACTGTGTATTTATGACTAAATTCGAAACCGTTATTACTTCGTCGAAGAGATTTGTTACAATAACTTTCAGCATATTAATGTGCCCTTGATGAGGCGACTTGATTCACGGCGCCAGCCAGCGGCGCCGCTCGCCCCTCGTCCTTGGTGCGTCCCTGGAGTTCGCAAAATCATTATTATATCTTCGGATCTTCGTTAATGGTTGCTGGTTTAGTGCATTGCAGATGTCCCGATCTAAAGCTAAATTTCAAAGAGGATTGATAACGAGGTTTTGATTACATTTGCAATGTAAAAGAGTATTCGCTCTCACCTGTCCTGTTTGTTTACGAACCCGCTGAAATGTTTTCTGATTTCACGCACACATTGTAGTCAAAATTGCAATTTACAAACAATATCGGGACAGCTTTTGTACTCAGGCTTTTAGCCGCTTCCAGTTAACGTTTTATAGAGCATCCATTTATCAGAATTTAATAAAAATAATCCTTATGACTTATAAAGGTGATAAATTTTAACCTTTATTCAGTGACTGCGTTCATTGTAAAAGGGAAATGTCAGAATGTTTGAAAAATCATGGTTTAAAATGTGTGGAAAGGCCTCGCGTGTCGCGCACGCGAGTTAAGCCACCGGAGCCCTTACATTTTTCCTTACTTTGTTCGAGCGGAGACTTTCCGTGCTGAGCCAATGTACGTAAGCCGTGCAAAGTTTGATCTCGTTCTATTACTCTACTGCAATTTTACCTTTCATATTATTTCACTGTGAGCTTCTGTGAGCAGCATTGTTATGGGTGTTCCGCAGGTAGAATACATTGTCATATTGAGGCACTGAACTAGCAAAACATTATGAGATGCAACATTAAAGTATCCACTTACGGAAAAACGTTTACCAAGTTTTAGTAGGTCAGCGTCGCAAATTCGGTAGCCTTGCGTAAAAAGTTTACCTTTTCGAGTTTAGTATTCATAGATAAGTGGCCTTAACGTCACGTGACCGGGGTGTGATAAAAGGCAGGCGAGGTGTGAGTACATGTCGGGGTGACTGCGGGGCTCCGTGCAGTAATCCTTAAAGCCAGCTCAGGACAAGACATGATAATCCGGGCCCCGGGCTCGCGACAGGTGAGCCTTCCTTTAACTTGAACAGGTATGATATCCATAGCGTTGTTTAACTTTGCTTTATTATTTGGAACAAGAATATTATATAAAGTCACTTATGATTCTGGGATAGAAATTTAATATAATATCTTTAGGTAGAGACTTGAATGACGGAGAACTACATCACTGTAGATACAACAAATGATATCAATATTCGCTTCCCAGTAACGGTTTAATAATAAATACCTACCTCTACTATAGCTTAAAACGTCTAACGTATAATTTGTAAGAGGAGTGAGTGCGTACTCCTAAAAGGATGAAGCAAAAATTATTCCACACATGTGTTTTCCCATAAATTATAATATTCAAAGAGTCCCTTGCCGCAATCCTGGGGCGGTTAATATCCGAAAACAAAAGACAAAAGGTGTTCGGCAACATAAGAGAGTAATTAATGCAGCATCACGCAGGTGTCCGCGTGTTATGGCGGGAGGGGCATGGGGTCCTAGGGAGTGCTTTGATTAAACAAACGATTCTGCTCGTGTTTTCGGTCGTGATTAATTATGTGACAAAAGATGGCCTTGTTCAAAACGTGCAGCTTGTTCCCCTAGCTATGTATAGTCCCATAATGTTAGCATACTAAGATCCTTATCATATTCCAACTTCTGTGATATCAACTAACATTTTAATATGAATTTTAAAATTTCAACGATAATTTTAAAGTTATATAATGTGACAAAGTTCTAAAATATTTTACATTTTCATGTTGTTACTTAATACTAGTATTACGAATGCAATTTGGTACAAACGCCCAGGTGCTTCACCTACCGGCTAGTAATCTGCATAACTCTCGGACTTAGTAGTTAGTTACATCTCGTAACCCGAGAGTTCCTAACGATCTCCCTCAAACTTGCTACTTCAGAACCAACAACAATCCTAAATCCTGTTTATGCCATAAACAGTTAACGAATAGTTACCAACGTATGTACGAATAGTGGTTTGATAATGAACCCGATACAGATAACCAACGTACGAAAGTCTGTTTCTACGTAATCTTTATCACCGAAACAAAATGAGAAGCCGAGATCAAGTTTGATTGGTCGGTCGTTCTCACATGATGTATTCAACGATTGCAGTTGACATCGTTTGCGGTAAAATTGGAATAATTAAGTCAGAAATCAAACAGAGTGTAACAGTGGAAATGTAAATTGTGTTAATTAATGGCTGTCAGTGGCACGGCAGCGGCGGAGCGCGGGTTAGCTCTATTTGGAGGAAATCGACTCGCGACTGTGAGATTGTCAATCACGACGATATTATTTAACCTTCCTCTGATCTGAAACGAGGAGCAGGAAATGATGTCGGGTGAATCCGGTCGGATGGGAATTCAAGCATGATTTCAGTTTTTACGAATTGAAGGAAAAAGACGCCGGAATCGAAGCGAAATTATTCAAATAAGCCAGTTTAGATGAATTGGTTGCTTATTCATTTTTGACATACTTCAATGAAGACAGGTTTTGGTGAATCTCTTTGTTATTTCTTTATTGATTATATGTCGTGATTCATGCTAATATAGACACGAATACGATAATTTATTGATAACAAAATTCATGTAAGGACTTCGCTTCTGTAAGTAGGGGGCGTTTCTATTGGAAATTACGAGTATATCAAAAAGTTATAGGACTGAATTGTTTTAATCTAGTTATTACAAAGTTTGCAACCCACACTTTTCTTTCATGTATTTCATTTATGAATTCACTAGTGACCCGCCCTCGCTTCGCTTCGGAAATTTCATGTGGGAAATTTGGGATAAAAAGCACATCTTACAATAATATTGATATGCGTAAACACTACGCACGCTCGTCCATTCCCCCGCGCCTGACCCTCACAATACAGTACAATAGCCGTTCATAAATTATTTTGTGTATTTCTCATATCTCCGAAATTAAAGGTTCGATTTTAATAATTTAAAGAAGTATTTGAAGTTAAGTAAGTAAGCGTGATTGTAGAGCCATTTATTTAGATATAGATTATCATCATGAAGTTCAAAATGGACCCCTTTTTAAGTTAATAAGGCGGAAAGTGTATTCGAAATGTATTGGTGAAAGAATGTTTAAAATCGGATGAATAGTTCCGAAGTTTAGCCGTGACAAAAACAAACAAAAGGACAAGTTTTACTTCTTTATATAAGTATACATAGATAATCTATATCTATATATACTAAATATAATTAAGTACCAACAGGTACTATACTAACAGGTATAATAGAAAACGGTTTTAATATTTGTTCAACTATCTTTTTTGTGACTTAGAAGAAACAGTTTCGTCTGTATAATGGATATAGACGAACAAAATATCGCTCGTAAAGAGATAAAGGAATCTTTGAGTATATGTAATTTCTGTTTGCGAAGGATTGGGTTATCTTTTATAGATGATGCTCCGAAAACTATTTATGAGAAATGTTCGTCATTACTATCGTTCTTGACGGCATTTACTCTGTTGTTTTTGATGTTGGCTGGGGAGTATGCGTTCATTGTCGGACAAATGGCGAAGCATGCTTCTATAGAAGATTTCATTGGGAGCTTAGTACATATTGCGGGATACGATACTCTAAGTAAGATCCTTTCACAGATACTTGATACTGTTACAGGTTGCCTGCATCATTCCATAATTTTATTTTAGGTTAAAGGCCTCCCCCTTTAAATAATTACAAAGAAATATGTTATAATGAAAATACGTTATAATGAAAAGTAAAACACTGCATTATGTTAAGCGTAAACAAAGAACTTTCGAAACGTTTGAGGAAGACCTTTGCCCAGCTGTGAGAAGATATGGTTTGAATAAAAAAAGAGATAATATTCTTCGTTTCTCCTATAACTCTCTTATAACTCTGCTATTATTGAAGTTACGTATTCAATACATTTGTTTCTATTTGTTATAGGTTTAGGTAAATTAATAACAATATTCTACAAAAGACACACGTTCAGGCAACTGGTAGTAGAGTTGGCAGATATTTGGCCGGTCTCTTTGAGAGATGAAGAGAGTATCGCCATGAAGAGTGGTAGTCTTTCAGGGCTCAAACATACGCAGAGATGTAAGTAACAATACGAGCCTACCGACTAGTATTTATACTTGATTGTTGGTAAATAATTTCATTATTGTTCTCTAAGGTCCAGAGTTAAATTCCTGGGTCGAGCGAAAACATGTTTCCTACTTTTGAAACATGGTTCGGGTTTGAGATCACCAACCCGCATTAGGCAAGCGTGGTGATTATGCCTAAGCCTCTTCACTGCCCAGCAGTGGGACATTACGAGCTAAATCTTTTTTTATTGTTCTCTTTTTAACCCTCAATGCAAAAAAGTATTGTTATAAGTTGGGTGTCGATATGTGTCAGCACTGTGTTTAAAGCTACGCGATAACTCTAAAACGGATGTGCCGATTTCGATGTGGGTTTTTCATTTTAAATGAAGCCAGTTTTCTTGCGGTGTTTCTTAGCTATGGTTAGTAAAAATCTGTTAAGATTTTTTTACACAGGGGGTTAATACATTGTTAATACTTAGTTCTTAGACCAGGGTTAGCCACTAACCTACTCCACATTAATGAATGAGTTCTTAGACCGAACTAAAACTGCAATATTTATACACTGTTTTGCGTAGTTAGACTAAGCGATGTTAGTTCATTGCGATTGTTAAGCAACGTGCAGCTCGACCCCGACCTTGATGGGTGGCCGATAGCGGTATTTCTATCTGATCGTTATCGTGCTTCGGAGGGCACGTCAAATTGTCGGTCCCGGTTGTTTTAATCGTTAGACAATGTCATGACCATTACACCAGGGTTGGCCACCAACCTACTCGAACCTACTTAATTTATACACTGGTAATCTGTATAATATTGCAGTGTACACGATGTGGAATGTCCTCGGGGTGTGGTTGTACAATCTAACCCCGATAGCCGTGTTGGTGTACCACAGGGTGCGCGGCGCGCCGTCACAGTTGGGCTACGTTTGGCAAATGTCTTATCCTTTTGATAAAACTCGGCCAGTTTATCACGAACTTGTGTACGTTTGTGAAACTGTTTCAGGTAACGTAAAGCGTATATTAACTTCTGGTTTATGGAGACCGATTTTAATGATTCTTTCTTCTATTTTATTTATCTCGGTCAGGAATAGGAACAAAATAATCAAAGTGTCGAAATTCCTACAGGAACGGGTGTGCTGCGGGTGAAACCGCGAGGCACAGCTAGTAATATATATTAAAAACTGTTCAATTAGAAATTACATAGTAGAACTAGCTTTGCTTAACTGAAGAATCTTAATTTAATAATATTTACAGGCATAATGTCAGTGAGCTCAATGCTAGGGTCGGATCTGTTCTTCGTGACGATGGCCAGTCATATCGGTTTACTGCTCCGGTTGGTGCAGGTGAGGATCCGATGTCTGACCGTGATGGATGAGCAGGATCCCGAGGAGGCGCCGGCAGTCCATGACTGTTATGATGATATAGTGGGCGTCGTGCAAGTTCATCAGAGGCTTATTCAGTGTGTATCTATGAATTTATATAAAAAATATACTCCTACTTCCTACTAACTACTATTATTGCGAAAGTTATGGATGTATGTTTGTTGCTCTGTCACGAAAAAACTACTGGACGGATTTGGATGAAACTTTACAGTTCTATAGATTATATATCAGAATAACACATGAGATACATTTTATCCCGAAATTCCCGCGGGAACCGATACAACGCGGCAACACCGCGGGGCGCGGCTAGTAATAAATAAATGTAACATGCGTTGATATCCAAAACCAACGTTTTAAAAAAAGAACGAGTATATAGCTGTCACAGCTTGTTGCAAGCATTGAATGAAGGTAATCGCACCATTAGTTCTATTATTCACTAGCAGCGCCCCGCGGTTTTACCCGCGTTGTACCCGTTCCCGTAGGAATTTCGGGATGAAAAATAGCCTATAACCTTCCCGTTGAATGTGGCTATCTATTACAAAAAGAATTGTTCAAATCGGTTCAGTAGTTTCTGAGATTAGCGCGTTTAAACAAACAAACAAACAAACAAACAAAACAAACTCTTCAGCTTTATAATATTAGTATAGATAGATAAGTACAATTAATCTTCTTGATTTTTTATTTATATTTACAGATACATTACAGATTTAGAGGATGCCTTCTCTTTAATAAATCTGATCAATGTGATGTTGGCTTCGGTTAATATTTGTTGCGTTGTCTTTGCTATTGTTGTAAGTAATCCTATTAACTCAGAGATGCCCATTAAATCGATAATTAACTACCTAATTGATGTAATTTTGCATAAACAACATGTCAAACTTACTCTTAAATCTCTACCTACTAAGAATCTGAGTACGGACGCGTATGTACTTATTCTTAGACCACATACTGAAAGGAAGCTATTAGCTTACACACCGGTTTAAAAATTAAAGAAATCCTTTTAAGTACATACAGTACGTATTTGAACAATTGTCGTGTCTATTGACTATTTTTCTTTCAATGTGAACACTTTTGTTTGTTGTGTGATTGTTAAATAACTATTGTTTCTCCAGTTCATAGATCCGTGGATGGAGATGAGCAATAAGTTTTATCTCGGCGCGGCTCTCACTCAGATGGGGATAGTCTGTTGGTATGCCGATGACATTCACAGGGCAGTATGTGTCTAACTTAACAAGGAATGTCTGTTAATGTTAGGAAAACTACCTTCTTCGGATATACATATATATTAAATTTTATCAAACTACAGGTTACTGAATGAAATCTTCAAAGTATTATTGTACTAGCAGCACCTCGTGGTTTTACTCGCGTTTTGCCCGTTCCCGTAGGAATTTCGGGGTCAAAAATAGCTTCGAACCTTTCTATTAAAACTGGTTATCTATTAAAAGAAGAATTATTCAAATGACATAGCTAGTTTCTGGGATTAACGCGTTCAAACAAACAAAAAATCTTCAGCTTTATTATATTAGTATAGAAAAAAATGGCTCGTGTTATATAACTTCAAAGATAAATAAATTCTTATATCTCAAAGATCTTATAAAACTAAACTTCGATAACAAGCTTTTCAAACAATCTTTACTAAAAATAACGTTTTATCTCCGAAGAAAATGTGATTTGATTTTAGTTGCCTCTCGAGAGAAGATGGCGGCACCTTATTTTATCGTGAATGTGTTTCGTAAGAGATTTTTTGAAAATGTTCAGAGCGTTGGCGTGGCGGACGCCGTATACCACAGCGGCTGGTACAAGAGCGACGTGCGGTGCAGGAAGGCGCTTCTAGTCATGTTGCAAAGGTTACAATAGACAATTCATTAACTCTAGACTTTACGGACCATAGACACAGTAAACTTCGCATCGCTTTTTAAACCTAATAATCATGGCTTATATTGACCGATGACTATTACATGGTGATTGTAAAGTAACGTGCAGCTCGCTACTACATCGATGGGTGGCCGGTGGTGGCACTTCTATCTGAGTGATACCGTTCTTCAAAGGGCAAACTTCCAATATACCGGGAAGACTCGCATAGACTGTTAGAGAGTAGTCGTAAATATTTTAGCAAATTCAGCGCATACTTTTACTCTAATATGTATTGGATGCACTGCTTGAAAATTACAATAAGTTTAAAATGTATTCCTGTATTTACAGATCACAGAAACCTTTATATTTCACGGCTCTGAAATTCCGTAACATTACGATGACCACCTATAGTTCGGTGAGATATCTCATACATACTATCCCGCCCAGTCATGCACGAAGCAATCCTGTCGTACCATCCTTTTGTCAAACCATTTCGGCTAATTTTCGTGCCCCTATTTCAGAAGCTTTGGATAGATTTAAAACGTTAAAATTATCTATAAAGCTACAAGCAAACACTAATACTTCAACAACATTTAAATTGTAGAGTATGTGTAGTTTATGTAGTGTACCTAGAGATTTCATTTCTATTATAGAGAAACAAACAGCATCATTGAGACTTGGATAGTTTTACAGGATGTTTTGGCCGGATTTCTCTGTGGGAAATACTGATAAATAAATAATTTTCTCCTTTCAGATATTAACCACAGCGTATTCATATTTCACTTTGCTGTACACTTCGTATCGCCGAGATAACTAAACGATGTTGTTGTATTGTTCGAGTGTTTTTTCTAACTTATAAGATTACCATAAAGGTCTGTTTTCGGTAGCCACCGCAGCAGCAGGCAGCAACTGCGGACCGCAAGCACCACTACTGGTTTCTATGAATCTCTATGAAAACTACGTTCGCTACCGAAAACACGCCTTTAAAGTTTTATAGTTTTCTTTTAAAATTTGAGTTTAAAAAAGTGATTCAAATACTGTTTTTAATAAATCTAAATTAGATTATATTTAAAACATTAACTAAATATTACATGATAATACAGAATTGTTATTTGACATTCGTCAGCCCCAATACCTATCTCAGTGTTTGTAAAATAAATTCAGTTTTTGAGAATTTATTTGTAGACTTCATAGCTATTTTATTTCAAAACAAATAAAAAACTGCTAAAAATTTGGATGTTTTATTGTACTTGTAGTGCCCCGTGTACGTCAAGCATAATACAGGGTGGCTGTTATAAAACGGTGGTCCCCATGTCACCGCTTTTAGAGATCAGAAGAACATTTTTGCATCATTTTTTATTGGAAATTTAAAAATATGAATGAAATAACATGCATTTTCAACAAAACATTCGTCGAAATTTCTTGAATCTTTCATTATACCGTAATGTTTTTTAGGAAAACATGATCATTACATTATTTATTGGCACACAATAAAAACGCATGGTGCACGCAAGGACGAAGCAAGTATATTTCCAAAAAAAAAATCATGAATGCAGTTTTTATTTGCACTATAATCGATGACATGGTTGCTAAGAAAAGATCTTCGTATCTCTTATTGTTTCTGACCGTTTTAGAAAAGACACTTTGTGTAGCCAGTCATAATTCATTCATTCATTCATTCATTCATTTCGAGTAGGTTAATCGCCTCATGATAATGAGTGATAAGGATAATAAAAGGCAGGTTTCGTCTTGGGTTAATAAGATTTATTCGGATTAAATACACGTAGTAGCGACAGACGTCTTCACAGCAGACACACACGTAGAAGAGAGAGAACCACAGACCAAGTAACTTTGTTGACCGGAGTGACCGGTGACCACAGACTATATATATGAACTAATCAATGCTAACATAGATTATATTATTGCGTTTACTTTTCAACACTGGCCCTTAAACCAATAATACAATTATATTCTAGACAACAATTGATACAAGAATTTTTCATGCCTTTCTCTTAACAAAGGCTTAGTTAGCAAATCTCCTACCATTTCATCAGTACACAAATATTTTACATCAATAAAACCATTATAAACATTTTCTCTAATAAAATGGTGTCTTATATCTATGTGTTTCGTTCTGGAATGATACATGGAATTTAAACAAAGTTTCTGTGCAGATTGGTTATCATTGAAGATGACAACCTTCATTGTTTTATCAAGTAGTTCTTTCATAAATTTACGAAGGAACAAAGCCTCTTTACATGCATCTGAGAGAGACATGTACTCTGCTTCCGTACTTGATAAAGCAACGGTTTTTTGCTTTCTACTTTCCCAAGAAACGATAGACTTTCCTATTCGGAAAATATAGCCAGTGTAAGAACGACGATCCAACTCGTTTCTTCCCCAATCAGCGTCTACGAACGCAGTGATCTCTAGTCCGCCTTTCTGAAACGCCAAAGAACAATCTTTAGTACCTTTGAGGTAACGAAGGACTCTCTTCGCCGCTTTACAATGACTTTCTGAATAACAGTCATTAAATTGACTTAGATAACTAATCGCATGAGCTATGTCTGGTCGCGATCCAACTGTAATGTACATCAGAGATCCTATCAAGCCCCTATAGTCAAAATTACAACTCTGATTTTGCAGTGACTCATTTGACTTAGTTAGTGTAATACCTACTTCCATAGGAGTAGCAACAGGTTTACAATCTTCCATTTTAAACTTTTGTAAAACCCTTTCAATATACCCAGACTGATCAAGTGTGAAAACACCTTTATTTTTACAGATTCTCATACCTAATATGAATCTAGCTGGCCCTAAATCTGTAATTTCAAATTCCCTTTTGAGTTTTTCTTTTATTTTATCCTTTTCTTTCGAATTTTTTGTCGAAAACAATAAAATATCATCTACATAATTATAGAGCTATTATTATCTTTGAGTTTTTGCATGATTTATGGTAGACACATGGCTCAGACAAAGACTTAGTAAACATTAGTCTATTAACTAGAAAATTATTTATTCTTCCATACCATGCTTTAGAAGCTTGCTTCAAACCATAAATCGCCTTATGGAGTTTATAGACTTTGTTTTCCATACCTTTTACCGCAAATACTTCCGGTTGCTCCATGTAGACTGTTTCCTCAAGATCTCCATTGAGAAATGCAGTCTTCACGTCGAGATGTTCCACTTCCATGTCATACTCGGCCGCCACGGCCAGCAGTGCGCGAATACTGGAGTGTCTCACGACCGGGGAGAAGGTCTCGTTGTAGTCAATACCTTGTTTCTGGGTATAGCCTTTCGCTACAAGTCTGGCCTTGTACTTCATTGTTACCCCATTAATAAACTTTTTCTTAAATACCCATTTGCATTTAACAGGTTTCTGGCCTTTTTCTCTATCACAAAGAGACCAGCATTTATTCTTTAAAAATGATTTATACTCATCTTCCATTGCCTTCATCCAGTTATCACCCTCTGCACTGCTCAGTGCTTCCTGTACAGTCTGAGGTTCAACTTCATTTCCTCCACTGACTATATTTGCCGATAACCATGACTCTTCGTTGTCTTCGAAGTTGGAAGTCTCTGATATACTCTCATCCTCAGTTGATTCACCTGGAATATATGTTTTATCCAAAGCATCATCTGTCTCAATGCTTTCCTGTTCGTTCATAGAATCATCCATTACAATCGTTCTGTGTAAATGCCGCTGTCCGCCCCGACGTAAATTAATATAATTTGTGCCATCAGAACGTTCATCGGTAGATGATTCTGTGAGCGCAGGAGAATTGTGATCATTCCTAGTCGCATCATCAATTATGTATGAGGACTTCTCATCATATTGCTTATCATCATGTGACACAAAGTTTTTAAGGAATTTATTTTCTAAAAACGTCACATTTCGGGCTTTTATACAATCTACTGGATTATCTGGATCTATGAGTCTATAGCCTTTTGTATCTTTACAATATCCTACAAAGATGTACCTCTTTGCTTTCGAGTCTAATTTGTTTCGAATGACTTTATGAGCATAGGCAATACAACCAAAAGTACGTAAGTGGGAAATGGATACCTTTTTATCACTCCATTTTTCCTCCGGAGTGAAACCTCTAACTGCTACGGTAGGTGACAGGTTCTTGAGATAGACCGCGGTGTTGACAGCTTCTGCCCAAAATTTATTCTCTAGGCCTGCCTCTTTCAGCATGCACCGGGCTTTCTCCATTATGGTTCTGTTGGCTCTCTCTGCTACTCCATTTTGTTGAGGAGAGTGTGGCACCGTTGTCTGATGCTGGATTCCACTTTCCTTCAAAAACTTCTTCTTTTAATAAATCCATACTTCTGTGGTTCAAGTGCCCAAGGCGTCGATGCCAGACCTCTTGCGAAGCCACATTACCTTGCTGTGAAGTCTGTGTCTCTGTTAGTACACTTACATCAGTAGCACTGCATTGTCTACTTGACTCGTTCACTGCATCATGTTGAGAAACATCTGAAACACCACTAGAAATATTCCCTACCAAATTGCAAGTTATTGTTTCTTGTACATCCAGCTTATAAATACCATTACATAAACTGGCAGTAGCCACTACTTTACTACCATCCAGAACTCTACACCCTTTAGAACAAAACATCACTTTATAACCTTTCTTTACCATGGCACTAACTGACAATAAATTGGTAGTTAAATTTGGTACAAAATGAACATCACTTATTGTCTTTAAACTGTTATTCTTCATTTGAACTTTCACTGAACCCTGTCCTGCCGTGTAAAGTTTTTCACCATTCGCAATTTTTACTTCTAATTGTCCATTATTTGAATAGTTAATTATGGATTTCCTATCATGACACATGTGCCCCGTGGCACCACTATCAATATACCATGAGTCACTGTTGATGTTCACGGAGAGCGCCGTCAGTAGACTGGTCTTCGTTGCAGCTTTATCCGATGTGGGCCGCTCTTGTCCATTCTTCTTTTTAGTAGACTTTGGACAGTCCTTTATGAAATGCCCCACCTGCTTGCACCTGAAGCACCGCTGAGTTTGCCTTTTAGTTATAAAGGCAGAACCAATCCCTTCCTTTTCAACTCTCTTGAGACTTTCTTGTAGTAATTTGCTCTTGACTACATTTGTAGAAAGTTTCACACTCGTGTTCTCAATGGCCATAATGAAAGGGTCATATTCAGATGTTAGACCACTCAGCATGATGACTGCAACGAAGTCATCCTCAAGAGGTGATCCTATTTCTGTCAATTGTTGCGAAATTTCAGTGATTTTGTTCACGTAGACCTCCATGGTCTCGCTCTCACTCAACTTACATGAAAAAAGTGATCTGAGCAGACCGAGCCTCCTACATAGGCCTTTGTCTTCATACGCTTTCTGCAGATTATTCGTATCTGGGCCCATAACCTAATAAAAGGCAGGTTTCGTCTTGGGTTAATAAGATTTATTCGGATTAAATACACGTAGTAGCGACAGACGTCTTCACAGCAGACACACACGTAGAAGAGAGAGAACCACAGACCAAGTAACTTTGTTGACCGGAGTGACCGGTGACCACAGACTATATATATGAACTAATCAATGCTAACATAGATTATATTATTGCGTTTACTTTTCAACAAAGGATGCGGCTCCATTGGTGCGTAGCGTTGCGTCGATTTGCGTTTTCATATATTACTAGCTGTGCCCTGCGGTTGCACCCGCATTTATTCCGTCGCTGCTTAAACCTTCCCTGGGCTTTCATGAATATTTCAAGACCAAAATTAGCCAAATCGGTTCAGCCGTTCTCGAGTTTTAAGCAGACTAACGAACAGCAATTCATTTTTATTATATAGATAGATGACTTGCTTCATTATTGCATTGTGACGAAGCTACCCATTGTACCTAACATATATCGTATTGAAATTAATTATTTATCTGCTCATAATTGAAAGTTGAGAATCCTAAATAAGATTGGTGGTATTAATTATGCATAAACCCAATAATTTCAGGCACAAAACTTTCCCAACGGATTTATTACAAATTCATTAGTTGTTATACTCGTATTTCAATCCAGAGGTAGCTGAAGTTTTGTACTTGTTTCGTAAAATTCTCTTTCATCAAGGGACAACCCTTCATTAAATGTTAAACATAAAAAATATTACTTTTTAAAGGAAATAATTAGGTAACAAAAAGTTTGAATACGCAGCGACTTTATTCCCCTCGTTAATAATTAAGAGAATCAGAAAGTTTTATTTTGTTTCGAGTTTCGTTGTATGTTACCTTTGTGAAATCATTGTTGTACATTTGCTGTGATCTAACGTTCGGTTGAGTACTCTTATCTTTCAGAAATGTCCTTTGAAAGGAATAGAGCTAAGGAGGAGATAGCCGAGACGTTTCTTATTTGTAACTTTTGTACTCGGTTCGTTGGGATATCCCTTATTGATGTACCGAGGAGTGTTCGAGACAGGTTGAGGACTTACTTGTCTCTTGTCATGACCACCTTGATCTTAGGATTCATGGTGGTGGGAGAGTACGTTTATATCAGCGGGCAGGTCGTTAAAGCACAATCTGTTATCGATTTCGTGGGAAGTAACTTACATATTGCTGGGTATGGATTTATGAGTAAGTACTTTTTACTTTTTCTACTACTCACTGTACATCTTCAGTGAGAAGAAAGGCCTATTCCTAGGGACTTTACAGGCTAATACTACTACTGCTACTATTTGTTGCTATTGATTGTAAAAAGTCCCGTATTCACGCGAAACATACGGACATGAAATAATTATCAACAGGGTGTGAAGCTGATTAAGTTCGATTGTTAGGTTATGAACTTTCCATAACCACAGGCTTTAAATTTAGAATGGTAAAATAAGATGATAAAATGTAGTATACTTTACAAAACAACATATTATCATTTCGCCATGTTTTATCTGTGGTTATATATACGAGTATATCATGGTATTGTTATAAAGATCTACTTAATTTATGGACAACACACAAGAGATATCTTAGTATCGTCCATTCTATTACATTACGTTTTCATGCGGAAATACTGGACTACTTCCGTACTAATTCGACGGTAGGTACTTCAGTAATACCTTTGGGTATGAAACTGACGATATAAGTATATACCTACATAATATGTAGGTTTAAGTGACACAGTTGCTCATCTACGGAATAAATCTAATTTGTCTACACGACTACGTATGTCAGTGTTTGACTGACATGGAGAGCTATTTAGGAATAGGCTTGTTTCCACTAAGAATGAATCGGATGGCTTTTAGTTTCTAATGATTAACCATGATAATTAGTAAATAAATAATCAACTTTGCTATTAAAATAATAAAAGATTAATAATATTTTTGGAAAATAAAATCGACAAAATGAGGCGTTTAATCACGTGACATTAAACACCAATCAGAGAAGCGTGACGTCACATTTCGGATAAAACTACGATGTATAGTAGATTTCTAATTTTTTGGCAATTCATGTCCTTTGATTTTACGACATTCACGTATTTATCTTAAACTACACACCCAATAGTTTGCCACACACTATACACTTTTTCCTAAGTTCTAAACACGGAATTCATGAATTTTATTAATTTTCAACATCATATTTTAACAAAAAGAAAAAAAGTGAGGTTGTGAAAATACAGATAGTAAAATGCTATTTTCTTGATTATGGCTATAGTGATGAGCAAAGCAAGCAAAAAAATATAACAGAGTATGAAATCAACTAAGTGATTGAACTTTTTCAACTCACAAAAAGGCAAATTAAAATAAATCATCGTATTACTTTGAAAACTCACGACATTATTTTTAATTTAATATACTAGCAACGTACGTTAATATACTAGCGCTAAAGCGATTATATTTTTGTTGTATGTTCAGTTTTGAGATAATTAAGCGGTATTGCCACTGTCGGTTAACTAAGAACTGTCATTATGCTGGCAAGACAGGCCGATACCTAGTCAGCCGCCATGCTTCGTTCGTCATTCGTCTCGTTTGCTTGATGTCGTACGTTACGGGTGCTCCTCTATGTTCGATTTCCTAAAAAACTTGGCTTTCTCTCTGGACTTCGATTTGTTTAGTGATTTGGTGTGTTATTTATTAGTAGGATAGGATGGGATAGGATAGTAGGATATTATACGACTGACAGCAATTCGCGGTTTTTTATCAGCGTTGTATCTGCGTGATTAAAAGAAAAACTTAAAAACCCGACTGATTAACTTAATTAATGTATAAACCAATGAACAGATACTATGTCAGCCATTAAGCAACTTCTGAATTTATATCAGTCATATTTTAATATATAATATAACTATCACTGCTATAAAAAATATTATGAACTCCTACCTCCGTGGCTAATGTATCAATCTTTACCTCTATATTATCTTTGTTCAGAAAATCGGCCATATTTATTTGTACATACGTCTCGCCAATGCAAAAGAAATCGACTATACATTGTGGAATTAGTTGATAATGACTTTCTTCGTATTTTTTATTGTTTGAAACGTATATGAATTATTTGTCGTTGTACTTTTACATTGGGGCACTATACAGTATTTATAATACGAGATATTCATTATTTATTAAAAAACACAATTGACTTTCATACACAAACACGGCTGTTCTGCGAAATGTGACGTCATTCAAGACGGCATGACAGTCTTGGCCTTTTTCGCGGTCAATTTCAATTTCATTTCTTAAAACTCAAAATACAAACGTAAAAAAACTATTTTTCTTAAAATAATATATTTTTGGGGTGAAATAGATGCTAAGCTATAGTTTTAAACTAATTTCCAAATTTTGTCAACTAGCCTATTCTACGTTAATTATACCAATATAAATATACGAAGGCGAAAGTACATACATATTAATATATTTTGAGTATGCTCCCAGATTCAGTGATAGCTGTCGTCAGATCATATTGGTTATTTTTATATTTCTATTCAAAAATGGAAGTGATCGGTCATTCTAAATTAGTACTCGTAACACACTCAGTCATGAAATAAAGTAAGCTTTTGTGGAGCGGTTTTACAGTGTTTTAAATATCAATGGAAGTGTGGCGTAGTTGGGAAATAAATTAAACCAGATTTTAACCCTAACAGCAAAAACTAAAGTTTCAAACTTTGTACCCTCCATAATGGTTTCACAGCTCTGTCAACTTTTCATTTCAATTCCAATATATTTTTAGTTCTTGTTTATTTAGAGTTACAATTTCGTATGTTTTTATACAAAATGAGACACCTCGAAATGGACCGTACATACAAATTTAGCAGTCAAGCTTTTAGAGATGTGAAGCATAAAATGAATATTTTTTTAGTCGTGGAGTTGGAATAAGCATTTGTTAGGTAATATTTTAGTCAATGAATATATACTCTATTATCATGTCGAAGTCCTTTAGGCAGTTTAAGAACTCCGACAACAGGGTTTTCTACAACCTACTCAAACTCACTTACCTACAACATTAACTGGTAATAATTTTGTTGTTATTTTGAATATTTAACATTGTTATTTTAGGTTTTGGTAAGTTTATAACTATTTGGAGCGAGCGATACACCTTCCGACGGCTGGTAGTGGAATTGGCTGACATTTGGCCGGTTTCTATTAATGATGACGAAGGTGTGGAAATAAAACGAGACAGCTTGACCGCCCTTAAGTACAGGCAGAGATGTGAGTACTTATCATTATGTAACATAGATGTGAGAATTATTTAACAGATGTATTTTATTATATCTATACTAATATTATAAAGCTGAAGAGTTTGTTTTGTTTGTTTGTTTGTTTGTTTGTTTAAACGCGCTAATCTCAGAAACTACTGAACCGATTTGAATAATTATTTTTGTAATAGATAGCCACATTCAACGGGAAGGTTATAGGCTATTTTTCATCCCGAAATTCTTACGGGAACGGGTACAACGCGGGTAAAACCGCGGGGCGCTGCTAGTATTCTAATAAAGTATTTGTGTATTTTATAATATAATAGTTAGATGTTAGTTAGATTCCATAATACAATCTAAGAGCTTCATTTGTTTGTAAGTTCTAATTAACCGTGTATGAATTTGTCCATAGTAAAATATTTATTTAGATACGATTTATATTTCTTCTTATAAAATGCATGTAAAATATTTAAAAGCCATGTGTATATATTGTATAAACTAATCTAGACAGGACTCTTAGTATTTGTGATTATTATTCATATTAATTAAGCCCCGGTCGGGAATAGATTTATAAGTACATACTAGGTAGGTTAGGTATCTACCTAGTACGTATACACTTGAGAGTTTTGATTCCCAGTCAAGTAATAAAGCAAGTATATAGACCAATATTGCAATAAATCAGAGTTAACCGAACAAACAGCGTTCTCAATATCTCTGTCAGCTGACTAAATTGATAGCCATATCTGAGATGAAATGAGTGAACAATGAATCAGCTGAAAGGCGAGACGGATGCAAAGTCGCGGAAACTGATAGGCTGTTATTGTATATACAGTTGTGTAATACTCATACCTTTATCAACATCAAAGCTTCAAGAGTTAGGAAAAATGGAAGGTTTATAACAAAATCATACCGATTATTACGTATTTTTTCTTTCGAGAGTTAAAGGAATAATGTGTTTGATTTTCCAGCCGAAGACCATTCCTTCTGTAGAGGAAAATGTTTAGTCATTTCATTTATTTATGACAAGTCCGTGGGCACAGTGGCAGTGAGAGCGCTTACTGTGTCGGAGGTTGCGGGTTCGATTCCCGCCCAGAGTCAACAATATGTGCAGACATAGTTGTTGGCGACGACGTCTGGGTGTCAATTATATATTCTTATAAAGTATTTGTGTATTTATAAGTAGTAGTATCAGTTAATTAGATTCCATAACACAAGCTTAGAGCTTACTTTGGATCTAATTAACCGTGTGTGAATTTGTCCAGGTATATATTTAGGTATATTTATATATCTGTTATATTTGGTTGCAGTGCAATAAAAAATCTTAGGCCTTCATACTAAGTTATTTGCTACTTAATTATCCACATATGTCGTATATTTCAGTGTACACGTTCCTGAACGGTGTCGGTGTATTGTTCTACAACCTAACACCGATATGTATTCTAATATACTTGAAGGCACAAGGCGCCCCTTCGCAGTTGGGCTACGTTTATCAGCTGTCGTACCCTTTCGATAAAACTAAACCAATATATCACGAATTTGCTTACTTGTTCGAGTCTTGCTCAGGTAACGTAGAAGTTTTATTAAAAATATTGTTTAGATAAGATACTTCGTATTTGTGAACGTGGAAAAGCGAAGTACTTACTGAGACTTCTCTATTTCATTCTTGTAGATAATTTATTTTATGTCACCACTTTATTATATTTTAGTTGTTTAGGCATTTGTTAACAAAGTGTGTATAAACGATTTATTGATTCCACAAGCGACACACTATTTACTGACCGAGACGTAGCAAGGTGTGATAACGTAATCAATTAACGTAACGTAACATAGTGTAACGTGTTACATAGTGAGCGTTGGTACAGTCAAAAAAGTACTCTTGACTCGAAATATGTAAACTCGCTCAATCTATACTATTTTAATATACTTAAATCTGAAGAGTTTGTCTGTTTGAACGCGCTAACCTCAGAAATTGCCAATCCGATTTGAATATATGTTTTTGTAATGGAAAGCCACATTCACCGGGAAGGTTATAGGCTATTTTTCATCCCGAAAATCCAACAGGAAAGGGCACAACGCGAGTAAAACCGCGGGGCGCTGCTAGTCTAAAGATATACCGTAGGATAGAGGTGCTGCTCTATCCTATTTATTTTTCAATAGCTTGCACGCGCTTTTACTCTAAAGTAAGAGACTTACCGTATATTCCAGGGGTCTTGGGTGTATTTTGCATGCTAGGCTCTGATCTATTATTCATGACCATGGCTAGCCACATAAGTATGCTGCTATATCTCTTGCAAGTGAAGATAAGACATCTTATCCCTAATGGGTTTGATAGAAAAGATAGTTTCAAATGTTATCAGGACATTGTTGAAGTTGTGAAGACTCATCAGCGATTGATAAGGTCAGTGTGAGTTAATTACAGGTTTTATTTCAGTTTTCTGTCTAAGTTTTTCCGCCAGAGTTATGCTATACTACGTTTCATAAAGTTATTAGATACAGCCATAGATATATCACGTTACTAGTCTAAATTTGCTATGATTGGTAGACAACACGTAATATAGTATTTTAGCATCCCCTGGGAAAGGCACCCTCAGCCCAACTCTTTGGCGCGGATTTTACTCAGATTCGGATATCAATAGTTGTTCACCAAACTAAATAAGAACCCTATAAACGATAAAGTCGCGAATTCCAAAAATATTTCTCTACATCAAAGGACTTGCCTTTGTAGCTTTAATATGGAAAACCGATTTGTGGTCTAAAATCCAATTGCCCTAATCATTTCGAATTTTAATCTCGTATTAAATGTTAATCCATCATTAATATCCTTGCGTTCTCGTAAATATTAATCCTGGCTTAACAATTAGTATTTTGTGCAGCTTATACTGGTATTACGCCTAAGTTACTGATTAATTATAATTTCAGATACATTCTGGATTTGGAAAACGCATTTTCAGTCGTCAATTTAATCAACGTGCTGTTGAGCTCGGTCAATATCTGCTGCGTCATGTTCAATATAGTGGTATGAGCTCGATTTAAATAGTCTATTCATACATACAAAATCAATAGATAATATTTTTTTAATTGAAACTTCGTTTACGGATACACTTGGCTTTTATTTTACATTTTTATCTGACGTTTCGGTCGTTTTACAGGAACAGTGGTCATAAAGCACTGTATCCGTAAACGTAGTTTTAATTCAAAATGAGTGCTCGGTTAAACCTAAAAAACCAGTACGTTTAATATTTAATAGTAATAATAAATACTGGCCTCTTATAAATAGTTGTTAGACTATAATTAGGAAAGGTACATTGATAGTACAAGCATTGCCGAGCATACCTTTTTATTAGATCTTTTGCTCCCAACTTAGACTCCACTGTATACTGCCCTACAGTGCACCAAAGTAAGATACCACTCCCGCATATCATATCTCAACTAAGTATCCCATTTCAATCACGGATAAATGTAAAAGATATAATTAAAGAAACATATTGTAATATTAGACTAAGATCTAGTAAATATATCTACACTAATATTATAAAGAGGAAAACTTTGTTTGGTTGTAATGAATAGGCTCAAAAACTACTGGACCGTTTTTAAAAATTCTTTCACCATTCGAAAGCTACATTATCCACGAGTAACATAGGCTATTTTTCATCCCGAAATTCTCACAGGAATGGACACAACGGGGGTAAAATCGCGGGCAC
This sequence comes from Cyclophora punctaria, assembly GCA_951394245.1. Classification (NCBI taxonomy): domain Eukaryota; kingdom Metazoa; phylum Arthropoda; class Insecta; order Lepidoptera; family Geometridae; genus Cyclophora; species Cyclophora punctaria. The sequence goes on from OX596171.1 coordinate 6,597,260, forward strand.
TGCTAGTCTAAAATAATGTTGTCTCACGATAAATTAATTTCCGACACGAGTTCCATATTTCCATGAAACACTATTAATGGTACGTTATTTTAAACTCCACAAATAACGCACGAGTACACTCACACTCGCTCTTTACGTGTCTTTGTGAGTGACTCGAAAGAGCAACACGGGACGAATGAGCTGACGTTATATGATGTTAATTAGTATATTTAATCCACCAGCTTTGACACTGTACCGTAATTCCCGGGACGAACGACGTATACTTGTCAAACACAAACATGACTCAGGTTTGAGATCACCAAGTCATCGGCACACATTTGGTACACGTGATGTTAGCACACTTGTTTTTTATAGATAGAGGATAGTTGATTCCGATTAGTTGTTATGTATATAACAACTAATCGGAATTTAGATCAATTCATACCAACGCGGTGAAGAGGTAACGAAATAATGTATTGATGCCAGACTAAATAAAGAAGACAGACGTGATACATGAGTATAAAAGGGGACTTGAACCTAGGGCCACAAAATATAGAATATACTCAATTTTGTACTGGGGTATAGTCAAAAAGATGATATTGAATTTGATATGTTAAGTTTGAAATTGAAACTTCGCTTCAACGCAACGCTAGTATGGATTGACTGTAGTATCTTCTAGGAACGAGATGGTCGGCACTTTACTTGAATGTGTGGTACTCTGGTTTCTTTCAGTTCATTGACTCGTGGATGGAAATGAGCAATAAGTTCTACCTCGGCTCCGTCTTGACTCAAATGGGCATCGTGTGCTGGTACGCCGACGATATATTCAGAGCCGTTAGTTTATTCATGTTTTATTATTTTCTTGGGCTAGGCTTTTGTTATAGGGATTTCATTCTATACTTCGCTATCCTGTTCAACACTTTATACGACATACGACGACTCTTTATTTTCGCCTTTTGTAAGACGACCAACATGACATATGATGACCAACTCCTCTTCTCATTCTCTCCTTTTGGTATTCTTTTTCCTGTCTTTCTTCTGTCTAATTATATCAACTTACAGTTATGTCAAAGCCTGTTAATTCCACACTGTTTAAAGCCCCATGACCATTGAGCAGATCTTCATAATGTTATGCTAAATAGTTACAATTTGATGTCATCAGACAATTTTTTATAAACCGTTAATAAATTCGATTTTGGAAATCGATATACCAACATTGCTCCAACTTTATTCAATATCGATATTTAATGTTAGAAATACAATGTATGTCATGAATGTGTGCAGCAGATTCACGTAAATTCGTTTTTCATATCGAATACCAAAATCGGTTATCAATATTCATGAAACAAAAGGTTGTGGTCTATCTATACTAATATAATAAAGCTGAAGAGTTTGTTTTTGTTTGTTTGAACTCGCTAATCTCAAAACTACCGATCCGATTTGAATAATTTTGTAATGGACAGCCAAAATAATCGGAAAGATTTTAAAGACTATTTTTCACCACGAAATCTTACGGGACGTGTTCAAAGCAGGCAAACCCACGGGACACTACTAGTTAGCTAACAAACAGTTATTTCAGAGTGTTGGAGTGTCGGACGCCGCGTATGAATGTAACTGGTACTTATGCGATGTCAGATGCCAGAGGGCGCTGCTGTTGCTACTGCATAGGTAAGTTATATATGAATGGTATTCATCAATAACCCGAGAGAGAAATGATAAAAGAAGATAATTATCGGATATTTATGGATACACTTAGCTTTTATTTTTATCTGACGTTTCGGCCTCTTTACAGGAACCGTGGTCACAGAAGACTGACTTATTTTCTATCACAGTTGTGTTTATTTTTTAATTACTTTTTACGATGCTACGATAGATATGATTCTTCCATTGTGTTGCTATTAGCATGATTGGATAACAAATGAACAAAGCAACCGTAGCATACCATAACTATAACGAAGTGGCACTAAAACTTAAATGGTTACAAAATGAATCCCCCTAGCTATATATCTTCTAACTTAACATAAGAACTAGGTCCGCAATAACTTAAGAAAAAAAAACTTTTTGTCAAAGTAATATCTTATTATTTTCAGGGCTCAGAAACCCCTATATTTCACCACTATGAAATTCAGTGCCATCACAATGACTACATACAGCTCGGTACGTTTATTTTTTTGCTCATTTGACAATAGTGATGTGAAATATTGTCTGTTGCCAATAGTGTTTTGTTAGTTTCTTTGCTTTTGCTTGGGACATGAATCTGGCTTCGGTTTTGGTTGGTCTCTTCTTCTATACGTAAATTCATTCCATCGATTCTTATAGATTCGGTTTTCATGAATACGTTAGTACCGGTGAAAGAACGAGAGTAGATAAAATGATTTATTTATCTATTACGGGTTGCCAATAGCTATAACACATTAGTGGATAATTAACAGCCTATCAAAAGTATTCAAATATGAGTGCTAATTACTGGCATTCATTTATAATTAAGTATGTATATAACTGTGTTTTTATTTTATTTTTCAGATACTAACAACAGCGTACTCCTATTTCACACTACTTTACACTTCATATAATCAAAATTGATAAGTTTTCAATTAAAATAGTCTATTATGAAAAATTACTTACGAGTATATAATTTTTTTTTGGTATGCACCGAAAATAGCTGATTTTACTTGATTATATTTGGTTTCCGTTCGAGGTTGACATTTAGACGACGTGGTTGACCATCGAAAGAAATACGACCCCAATTAAATGGAGGTCAATGATATTTCAAAAATCAAAAATTATGTACAGCTTCATATTTGTAACAAGATTCTGTGAAATTCCACGAAATGTAATCACTGTTTTAATAAAGTTAATGTAAGATAACGACTCAAGTTATTTCAATTAGGATTTAGAAAATATATTTAGAACAATTCATTCGACCGAAGAGAAATTCTCAGGAATTTGTTGTGAACACAAAAACGCAGAATATTAATTATAATTTGTTTAACATTTTGGTAGTTATATCTGGACCCAAAAATGCGTTTAATTTAAACCGGGCCCTGAGCCGCGGTCGGTTTAGGGTAATAAAGAAAAGGGCTTCCAAACTTAAAGGGAGGAAATATTATTCTTATTATGTTAACATTTTCAAAGTGATGAGGCCACTTTGGCACTCATAGAACAATTTTAAACGGAACTCATATATATTCAATTTAGGTTCAAAACGGGGCTACAGCAGCAGTGAGTCATAGGATATTCAGTTTTCACAAAGGCATTGGACATGCATTGCAGTAGCAACCTTCTCCGGGGCTGCAAATCAGACCATTCGTCCGTTTGCAAACAATCTACTGCGGCATTGAGCTGTTTGCTTTTATGAATGTGTTGCTGTGCACGGCATCGTTTTCATTTGTGAAGGAAATATACATGTTGTTTGTGGCGCTATTTATCACTACAAACATTACTAACTCTGATAGCTAATAGTTATATAAGTGACGCTGACGACTTCCCTGCTCGCACTCTACAACTACAACGTGTTGACGTGAATACACGGAAGGTTTTCCCAATAATATTTGGACTGTGAAGGTCGTATAAGCAATCCAAACAAACTGTTTTATTTATTAGGAAGTGAACGTTATCATCCGGCGGATTTTCCTTATAGAGTTTTTTGTCAAAGTAATCCTGCGAACACTATCTGTAGCGCGGCAATCACTCGCCGCTAATGCCGGCCTCCGCAGTTAACGTCCACTCATAAATCAGACGAGTCCTTGCCCACCCCATACGACCGAATAATTTCCTACTTCACTGCGATAAATGCCATCTCACCAACGACATACAATTATACGCCAAAAATCCGATAAAAATCCGCCGTAGCAATCATAAATTTAATTAAATTTTTAACCGTAAATCTCTTCGAAAACATCAAAATGTAATTTTGGTATTACGGTTGAATGGTAGAATTGTATAAAATCATGACTGGGTTCAGTGTTCATATTTCATTTAAATTACACGATATTTTGCGGAGATGATGTTCATTCTAATGATACAATGTGAGTGGCTACATTTTTGCGGTATTGTGGTTCCCCGTGTGGCGGAGTATGTTATCCCTCCGTAATGGCGTCATGTGCGGATGCTCTGCATCGGAATCACTAACGCACTCGGTCATTTCACTTATTTAACACAACCATCTCAATTAGTATTACCCATAATCAGGGGTTAGGAGATTTAACCCAATTTATTCATCATTTATTTGTCCCCTGGAGCGATTAAATGATGAAAACAAGTAACATTTCGGCCCAAATAATAGCTTATTATTGGTTTGCTAATAATATAACTGAGGTCCCGGTAATACATCGGGGGGATTAAGGAAAAGGAAACGATAACAATTTTACCTATTATTTATGAGGTAAAGTCTTGGAAAATAAGAAAATATTGGAACCGTAACAAATTGTTTACTCACGTTAGATTACCTTATATTTTTATCTTAGTAATTTATTGCTTGTATTTTTTTCAGTATTGTTTCTGGAACCAATGTCCGGATTTGAATATGATTGCGATATTGAGGAGTGTTCAAATATTTTTGATTATGTCTGTGGTAAAGTGGAAACGGAAAGCAAAATAATAACATGGCCGTTTCAAAATATTTGTTATTTGAGGAAAACGCAATGTAAATTGCAGGGAATAGCAGGTTAGATTGAGAGAAATGGAGAAACACTATGTATTGCCGGTTCATTATGCAGACATGAAGTTAGAAATACAAAACACACCTTAATAATTAGGATTTTCGAAATACAGAGCTCTCGACAGAGTCATCCATTTATTTTTGTGTAAAATGCAAAGCAATGTATAGGCAATATATCTCGTACTTTACTCTTGTCTCGTAATTTAGCATGTCATTTATACCATGATGTAGATAGATGTTCTATTTCACCAACGCCTTATTGTCATACATGTGTGGGCTATTGTACATGCACATTGTCTTTGTGTGCATATTGGCTCGTGGCAAAATTATCTTTAAAGTAGCAAATCCATGGCAAGTAAAGGTAGAAAAGTTATTCGTAGTTACATATATCATACACACGTCGTACCAACGGATAGATACGCACACAAAGACGCGTGTCAAGTACATTATAACTAACTTAACAACGTAATTATTACAGAAACAACAGCAATACCTTTAAGTGCATGTTCGAAGTTATATCCAAATGAAAGCCGTCGTGTATTCGATTTTACTATCGTAGGAGCAAGGCAGGCTTGCAACCACTCATGTCCCACGTACTGTAGGGATACGTACGAGCCTGTGTGCGCTAAAATATGGCAACGAGGCATGAAAAGATCGAGCAACCGGCCAATGGTGAACCATTGCCACATCGACTTGTTTTCCTGTGCTATTGGAGTCAGTAAGTTTGGATTAGTTTAGTGTAGGGCCACATCTGCGGAACGTACGGCGCCGAACCTTCCGCTCTATGACACATCAGTAGAAATTACGCCGCGTACTGATGTGTCATAGATAACTTGAAATACACTACGAGCGTATTTAGCGGAAGGTTCGGCGCCGTACGTTCCGCAGATGTGGCCCTACACTTATGAAACCCTATCGCCCGTACTCAGAAACGTCAAATGCTTCTTTAGAGGTTATGTATGAAAAATTACGTTAATTAGGTAATGTCAATTGTCAACTTAATGGACGTCTTTGAGTGTGGCAGTTTGCTATAGATTAATATGGAAAAACCCCTTTGCCATTGCGATAAAACATTACCTATTGACAGACTGAAGTCAGTACCTTATAAGTTATTAATCAAAATATAATTAAAGTTATAACTGAACCGTGTACGAAGTAGAGGCTTTGCGCCCCGACAAAGTTTTCTTTAAAAGGTGAAAGATGGCAAAAAGACGTTTGTATATGTAGAAACAAAAGGTATTCATTCTAATTTGCATTTTATAATGCTCGTAATAGAACACAATTTACAACGACCGTCATTTGTTTATTTAACAAAAAGCGCTAAATATAATTAAGAACGCTTGTGCAACTTGTAATTAATATCTCAAGTCTATTAACTTGTAACTCCAACTTTGCAGACGTGACCATTCTTCCTCTCGGCTCCTGCTACAAGAACCCCGGCGGTTTGATGTTCATGTCACAGATAGCTGCGATGAAGTCTCTGAGACTGTTAGAGAGTCGACGGACGACCAACGAGCCAGACGGCACGACTTGGCTTGTGAACCATATTAAATATTTGTTGACCAAGAATAATTCACATGAAAAAAAAGAGGCAGAAGTACTCATATCTTCCTCAGAGACGTCCAATAATTCGACACTTACGACACACACAGACACTTCGACACACACACACACTTCGACAACTAATTGACACCACGAGACGACAAATGCTTCCTTAGAGATTTAATGTATGATGGTATTGTGTAATTTATAAAAAATACGTCAATGAGATAAGTGTCCATTTGATGGATGTGTCATTTAGTAATGTTTACTGAACGCGATTGTGAAGCAGTATTAAACAGCAACGTGCCATACTTCGGAGGGTTATTTCGCTTCAGAGAGTAATTTTTTGAATCCTGTTATATCAATGATAAAACCACATGACAAGGTGTCAAGCGCGAGTTAGCATCGTTATATTGGTGACGATTGTGTGATTTAATTTTCAAACTGTTCTGTAGTAAGTATTGGTTTAAAATTAAAATAATATAGGCTTGTCATTTACTGTCTATATACTATACATATCTCTAATACTATAAGCATTGACTGATTGACGAACTGACTGATATCTTCACCTGTATCAGTCGAAAATATTCATTTGCTAAAGAGTAAGGTACTTTTACGAAATCACCCAACCACTGATGGCAGACAGAGTTAAAACAATTTCCGGCGTGATGGACAGTTTTGTAAATTGAATTGTGTAAAAACGTTGGCTGGTTCAACCGTCGATGCGGAGTCCTTTTTCAAGCCAGTTTCACGTATTAATCCGTTTTGTACACGGTGAAATGTAACGTAGAAATAACGTTAAACTCTGTGTACGTGATATTTTGTTAAAACTACTCTTAGTTGACTGGGCACGATTCGTCATTATATTTTGTACTTCTATCACCCTGCGGTTTTAGCGAGTTGTGACGGTTGCCGTGGGAATTTTGGAATGAAAAATAGTCTGTAAGCTTTCCGTTGAATGTGGATATCTAATTAAAAGTATTTTTTGACTCGGATCGGTAGTTCCAGAGTTGATATATCTGACAAACAAAACTCAAACTTCTTTCAACGGGAACGAGCACGAAAGCACGAGGCGCACCAAGTTATCAGATAAGATAATATGAGATAAGATTAGATAAGATGAGATAAGATGAGATAAGATGAGATAAGATGAGATAAGATGAGATAAGATGAGATAAGATGAGATAAGATGAGATAAGATGAGATAAGATGAGATAAGATGAGATAAGATGAGATAAGATGAGATAAGATGAGATAAGATGAGATAAGATGAGATAAGATGAGATAAGATGAGATAAGATGAGATAAGATGAGATAAGATGAGATAAGATGAGATAAGATGAGATAAGATGAGATAAGATGAGATAAGATGAGATAAGATGAGATAAGATGAGATAAGATGAGATAAGATGAGATAAGATGAGATAAGATGAGATAAGATGAGATAAGATGAGATAAGATGAGATAAGATGAGATAAGATGAGATAAGATGAGATAAGATGATATAAGATGATATAAGATGAGATAAGATGAGATAAGATGAGATAAGATGAGATAAGATGAGATAAGATGAGATAAGATGAGATAAGATAAGATAAGATAAGATAAGATAAAAAAATAGTACATATAGTTTCATTTATAAAACAACCCCCTATAGTTATCACAATATTTATTTGCAAATAATAGTTTCTGTGAAACACAATATAACTGTATACTGTGTTTATCGTTACGACTAATATTGTTTTTCCAATATTCAAGTACTTTATTCCGAGGGACCGTAATAATGTTATTTCAACGTTAAATATAATTCCACAAAGCTTTGTTTTTGTAAAAATATTCCAAACCCAAGCCCGAGGCAGTACGGCGAACTAAAAACCTTTGTCTAATGATTCTCCTAGTTGAAGAAATAAAATGCGCCTTTATTTCTAGAAATTCTTTGGAATTCTTTTTGTTTATCAAAATATGAACACAAATGAAAGATTCTTGAATTTATTAGTTATTTTTCAGGATTAAATGTGTGCTTTGTAATAATATATTTGTCGCTATAATCCTTATCTTTTATCCTGTAAATAACAAATGACGAATGGTCTCGTGAAATATAAAAGTGTTATTTTCTTTTGTTTGTTTTTGCTACAGCTACAGCATACATGTACTCGTATACTTAGGTTGTTCAGCTTACATTTAAAGGTTTAGTAGAGTGGATAATGGAAACAAGGATACCTACCCTTAGCAACATGTACTTTAATTGGAGATTTAGTAACGAAAAGACTACACCTCATTATGTCTAATAATAATTTATTACATAATTACATAAGCATACATCTATAACGCTTATTTCATAACATTGATTTTTGTTTAAGCACTGACATTGTGTGTGGCCGGCCTTAAATCAGGACCGGGCTTAAATCGGCTCACGTGATTTATGATACAGTTCGTTTCGATTTACAGCCGTGGTTTTCAGGCCCAAATTAGCCATCGCAAACTCGTAAATTTACCAAAGCTACCTTTAAATGTGTAAAGTTAAAGTCTTCGTGCTATAAATCGTCGAGTTAATAGCCCGGCTCAATGCATTGCATATTGCTTGCAGTAAATATGCCTTAGGAATACGGTTCCGATTACTCTCAACGATTTGTGGTCTAACGATGTTGGAATTAATTGATGGTATTGCGACATAATTTATTTATAACTACAAGTATACTGAATTTATTATAATTTTATTGATTTCAAAATTAGTTTCAATTTATCTTGATGTACTATATTTGATTATATTTAGATGTAAATACCTGAGTTAGTATTAGCCTAGCCTGTAATGTATTAAGATGATATCTATAGTGCGGGGAGAGACGCTGTCGCGAGCGCTTCACCCACCTCCTGATGATGGTCACCGTACGTGACCGAAACGTGTTGAGGGACAACTCAACAGTAACCTCCGCGTACGTAAGTTCCCGTTGAAATAAATAATAATGTCATTAACGTACGTTTCAATTAATAGTAAAAAAGATGATATCTGTACATAAAGCTCCACTGCTGCTTATCACGTGATAATCTTCCAAAGTAACCCTAAAAAGAGGATTTGGGGCTAAAACTGAAAAAATATTTGACTTTGACTTCAGGGCAAGAGCATATCCACTTTTGTTTCAAGTATGATAACTTTTCGTCACTAAATTAGAGGCATGCAGTGAGATATTACGCTTGGACTTTTCAATCTCTTTCTTCATCGAGTGGGTGGTCAACCTGATCAATCCTGGTGTTAGAGTTATTGAGCCGCCAAAGGCCTCTGACATGGCTCGTGTAACGACTACCATCAGTAGAAACTAACCGGCACCGACGGCTTAACGTGCCCTCCGATGCACGGAATCATCTTACTTTTCGGGCAATCAGTGATTCAGCCTGCAATGCCCTAACCAAACTGAGGGTAGTCTCACAAAGAGATTTTTGTGAGATATTGTCCCACCGGGAATTGAACCCGGAACCTCCGGATCGTGAGCCGAGCACTCAAACCACAAGACCAGGGAGGCTGCGACTTTTCAATAAACTTTGCTCATTGTATTCGTTGGAATGTTTATAAATAACAAAGAAAGCTAAGGATGGACACAATAAATTCCACCCGCAGTACAATGAAATACCGAAGTCTCAGCAGACAGCTATGAAGATATAGCTATTTATTCAGGAGTCGGGGTGACGTTAAACATTTCTCAAATAACTTACAAACTGCCGATTTTGTTAATAAATGTTTAAAGTATTTTGAAATTTGATTAACGTGGTATTAATTTCGGATTTAATTGTTTATTTAAGAATTAATAACAGCCAAGATAATATTTTACGCTCGTTATACTGGTCGCTTACAATCATATTAGAAGTATTATTTATTTACGTAATACGCAATACAGTTATTAATTAATTATATACATAAGGCGCCGTTTAGGATGAGCGGTGCCACTTTATCAAGTTAAATAAAATGTGAACAGGCGTGTATGAGTATCTGTGACGTTATCAAAGAATACATTTATAGTAGCGTGGCGCAGTTTGACAAAGCGATGTTAATTCATTGCGATTGTTAAGCAACGTGCAGTCCAGCCCCAACTTGGATGGGTGGCCAATAGCGGAATTTCTATCTGAGCGCTACCGTGCTTCGGAGGGCACGTTCAATTGTTGGTCCCGGTTGTTAGTCATATTTTGTTACTACAATATATTATAGTAATATAGTTATATTTTGTTTAGTGTAAACAGTCCGACACCAAGGTTGGCTACGATTCTACTCGAAATGAATGAACAGTACATAATTACTAGTTATCAACTCTCCATCTTGTAGCTTACAAACTCGCACAATCTTAATGACACCTAAGTACTCGTAACTATTACGTAAATAGTGAAAAAAATGCAAACTATTCAACGCAATACCTCGAAGTATTCCAGAGAAACTGATAGTAGTGAAAAGTTTTTACGAAACTCCCGGTTGAATGGGTTTCAATGAAAATATGCGGGCGTTGCTAGTTCAATGTCGTCCCGTATTGTTCCAAAGATAGGGAAACCAGACAAAATTACGATTCAAACTATTCGTGGAGCGTCTTACACATTCTGGAGAGAGTTTTGGTATTCCAGGTAAGTCGAGTGTTGGTGCCTTTTTTTGTTTCATAGAAGTGCTTGTTTACAGATGGCTAAGTTTTATTGACGTGCTTCAAGATGTGTCGTGGGTGTGTGTCTAGTATTCTCATACATTTTACTTTTGTTGTTTAACACAAAAAAATGTATTTTTTTGAGAATTTATCGTGTCGTGGGTATGTATCTAATATTCTACATATGCTCGTATAGATTGTTTAACGAAAATATATGTATATTCTTATTATTTTTATGTATCTCTTTATTATTCTTTACTTATAAAATTGTATATGTCTGTGGACTTAGATACGAGCATTTATAAAGATGTTATCAACTTAATTAGTGGTTCTAGTCTCAATATATGTTCTTAACATAAAAAATGCAATAGTACCTTATCTAAATATGCTTCACTATAGAATACAGTCATATCCATTATTCTATAAATAAACATATCATTTGCTATTAAGTACCTACCCCATTAAGCAGAAAGAAGGTATAATGTTACCAAAATGAGGATGAGAAAGTGAGAGTAATCTTACAAATGTCTACCTATAAAAGTTCACGAGAAAAACTAGTATCAATTTATCGAACAATGGTATCTATGAATGCGAAAGTTTTGCACATAAAGGAGACCTACAAATTAAGGGAAAGTTGGCTCGGTGACCAATAATTTACGCTTTCCCAATAACGTTGTCGTTATAGTATTTTGAATTGCGCTGTTCGCTATTGATTAAACATTTACTTGGAACCATTTATTTATAGGGTTTAGAAAGTTTATATAGTTTATATTTAGTAACGTATCAGGGTAGTGGGAGTGACACAAGTTTATCAAATAATTAATTTATAACTGTTTATACTCGTACATACTTAAATATGAAGATGAAGAGGTTTGTTTGTTTGAACGCGCTAGTTTCAAGAATTACTAGTCCGATCTGATAAATTATTTTTGTATTGTATAGCCACATTTAAGAGGAAGGTAATAGGCTATTTTTAATCGCAAAATTACCAATGGAACGGTTACAACACGGGTATAACCGCGAGGCAAGGTTAGCTTATACTATATCTAGATACTTTATTGTAAGTTTTTACGTGGTCCCTTAATTTACCCACCAGGATCACTAATATGAAAATTGGTATGAAAGTAGATATAACTTTGACTATTATACATATTGTATGTCATAAATGCGAAAATAACTGTATTTTACGCCGTCATACCTTAAACATTGTAATTGGAGAATAAGCTATTTTTATTCCTAAATTCTTAAAGATACGCAGACAAACCCGCGGGAACAGCCTATAATCCTAAACTTCTTAAGAAACTTCAAACAACTTGCGTAATATTCAACACCATCTGAAATGTAACACCAAAGATATATTCGTTCAGTTGACGCCTCACATCAAACGCATAGTTTTAGGAGCTTTACTCCTTTGATGGGGTCGGCTGAGCGTTGGTCAAAACCACCGGAAACTAATGCGAAGCGGCCGCCCACCTGACGCCATCACTGATTTTCCTAATATTGTTACTAACGTCGTTTACTCTGGTCAGCGCAGTTCAACAACCGCTGGACACCAGAACACACTATTAATTAAACTGTGGTATAGCACAGTTTGCTGTAACTAGGGTTTCCTTGTGTAACTAATAAACTAATTCCTAGTTGCGGACTGCTTGCCGATTCGTGCTTGTGTTTGCATTCTCTGCTTACGTTGTTTGCATACCGAATAGAATAGTTAACAATTTCCAAATATTAATAAGTAAACGGTAACATACAGTTAGTTGAAATAAGTGTTTGTCTATTCGTTATCTAATATTATTAGGCAAACTTCCTTTCATGTTTGCTCAAACGTAGTAAACATTGTGCTTAAATTAATAAGATGAAATTATGTGCTTGCAGACAAACGTTTACGTTTATATTATGACGACAAGTACCTGACAATGTATCATAATAATTTAGCGTAGCTGCGAATAAGTTTTGAACAACTCCACTAATAGAGTTCTATGTAGACTCGACTACGGCGTAGCGCCTACGGCGTAGCCGCGTAGTACATATATATAGTAACGCTAATTAAAAACGGAATGAGTACTTAAACTTATGTCCGTGTTTATATTTCGTGAATTGTTTTACTATTTTATCATAAAGTATAAAGTATGAGCCTGTAATGTCCCACTGTTGGGCAAAGGCCTCTCATCTCACTGAAGATATCAGTACAATGAGGAGGATTAGGCGTAATCACCACGCTTGCCTAATGCGGGTTGGTGATCTCAAACTCGAGCCAGGTTTGAAAAGTAGGAAATATGTTATTGCTCGACCCGGGAATTGTTCCCAGGACCTCAGTCTTGGCAGGTAAGTGCACATACCACTAGACCACCGAGGCGTTTATTTTATCGTACATTTATTTATATAGGTAGTTAAGGAAAACATAAATATGGTTCATCTGCAGCGATGTCTACATCTCAGCATGGTGTTGAGTAGTTCGTGCCCCGTATTAATTATCCTCATCGAGGGACTATGGAAGGTTCTGGTACGTCGTCCGTTATATAAATTTGCATTTTAACTGCCCGTTAGTGTGCACTCGGATGGGCCAAAGAGCGTGAGATATTACGTTCGGAGCCCGGCATGCATTTAAACAGCCTTATGAAAAATGTTAAAGTATTGTAACAATTATGACGCTCATACGTTAAACGTGTCTGGATTCGAAACTGTATTTTATAATATTTTAATATCTTTTTTGTTTTGTTAACATCCCGTAGACATTTGTACGTTATCTTTTATAAATGCATAGTTAAACAGGTAAAACGTGATTTAATATTCTTGTAGAAAATATTAGCCTGTAATCTCTCACCGCAGTGCAAAGGTATCTGATCAATTTAATTATCTCTACAATCTCTTTAAGACGCCTTGGTGGTCTAGTGGTATGTGCACACATCTGCCAAGATTGAAGCCCCGGGTTTAATTCCCGGAGCGAAAACATGTTTTCTACTTTTCAAACATGGCTCGAGTTTGAGATCTTCAATTCACATTTGGCGATCGTGGTAATTACGTCTAATCCCCCTCACTGTACTGACCTTCAGTGAGACAAGAGGCCTTTGCCCAGCAGTTGGACATTACAGGCTTATACTTTATTTTACTTTTTTATCGTAAATGTACAAAAATATCCAGTCAGTTACTGACCAAAAATAGCCTAGCACTGAAACGTGCTAAGATCACGTTCAATAGTATTTGACCAGCGGTATTATTTACTCTCGGCCTCCGCAATCCTCGTTGTTATGAAGTAAATAAATATTTCGTAATAAATCTCGTTCTAAGGAACGGAAATGAAACAGTTGCCGGTCGGGACAGTGCACAGTGTACTTCTCGCTGGTACAGACCAATCGCGGGATGTTAACGTCGCGAACGTTATTGCAACTGGCAACGGAATAGAATGAAACACTTCACAACTTTTTTAATCTGTGACGAAACTTTTCTTTATATTTTCAAATTCAGAAAGTTCCATTTTGAAGTTTAAAATTGGAAAAGAGTATCGTTGAAAGAGAAGTTCATCTTGTTATCTGGTCTAAGTATCTTATTGCAAGTTGGCTCAGTATTCAGTGCGACTGAGGGAACTTTTATTGAATAGATACTATCTCACTTTAATGAACCACGATTCATGCTCGGAATAATTTACGGATGTGGAACTTTGTAGTGATTAGAATGAAATGTAACCTTGTGAAAGAAAATACTGATTTCAACTTGTTTCTACGTCAGTGTGGCTTCGGACATGGATGTATAAGGATGGGATAAATACGTCTTTGCACAATATTTACCTAGTCTAGTGACTAAACTAATGACTCTTTAGGCATTAGGTTTAAGTCACACAGGTTAATAAGAATATTATTCATGTGAATTACCATCAGGAAGGCAGGAATTTGACATTAAAAACGAAAATCACTACCACACCGCGCAGAATCCTATTCTACTTATTAATATTATAAATGCGAAAGTTTGTGAGGATGGATGTATGTATGGATGTATGTTTGTTGCTCTTTCACGAAAAAAATACTGGACGGATTTGGATGAAACTTTACAGTAATATAGGTTATACGTCGGAATAACATATGTAATACATTTTATCCCGAAATTCCTGCGGGAACCGATACAACGCGGATAACACCGCGGGGCGTGACTAGTACTTCGTATTCGTGTCATAGTTCATCTACCAATGTCCAACCGCCAATTTCCCCTTCCTTACTTGCAAGCTACACAAAGTTAGATGAACTATAATGAGGAAGCGATTGAAATACCTCCAACACGGCGAGTTCATCAAACTAGGACGAGGTTCAAACTGTTGATGTGGCAAATTGTTAGTTCGTGACAAAGTGCAAAGTTCACGGTTGCACAGTCGCAGCCTGTTGGCTAATTAAACCGTCCCCTGGAGTCGCGGACTCGATGTCACTCGCCCTCGACTCTGTGATAATAGTGCGCCCGCGGTAAGCCGCCCTCCGCCCGCCCTACCCGCCGCCCAACAAGCTACATAGTTTATAGTCACTTATTTTATTTACTTTGACACTGTGAAGATAAACTGATGTGTCTTCTTGTATTCGCTTACTTATTAGTTATCTCCGCTATTATATGATATGTCCTAAAATTTATTTATTTCTAGAATTGTCTAGTCCTTTTTTTGATAGAAAAAATTAAACGTAATCGTTCAAAAAGATTATACTATAATGTACTCATTTAACATATTCATTTTTAACACACACATTTTCTAAGTTATGTTATAACAACTTTTTATATAAACTTTAATAATAATAATCATTGCCAAATGCAGAGAGAGCCCCTACCGAGACAATGCGCTCACATAATTGCCTATATTTCAGGAGGCTCCACGTTGGCGTGACATCTGAACGTGTGACGCGGGGAGCTGGCTGATTCTCATGTCACGCCACAGCTGACGGCCACGGATTGGGAATGAGAGCACTTGTGACGTAACACGTTACGTTATGACACTTGAATTATTGTATTAATGACTTGGATTCTACAGTCTTGGGACGTCTCTCTGCCTTTATGAACTTACGTGTTCTTAGATCAAAGGAGTTCGTATTCACAAAATGGATACTCTTCTGCAACACGTTTCGAAACAAGCTTTTATTTTAATTGGCAACTTGTTTCTACGAAAAGAAAAATATTTCTGTTATAAAAATTGTTTTTGAAAACCGAATGTATTTTTTTCTTTTAAAATCATTGTCACAAACGTTTATGAAAATCTAGTATCAAGTCCTTCCTCTCGAAAAGATTTTCGATTCATAAATAAATCACTTCACTACATAGTATAAAACAAAGTCGATTTCCGCTGTCTGTCTGTCCTTATGTATGCATAGATTTTTAAAACTACGCAACTAATTTTGACGTGACTAGATAGAGTGATTCAAGAGGAAGGTTTATATATATGTGTATAATTTCCCGAAGTTCCCACAGAAACGGGCACAACGTGGGTAAAACCGCGGGGCGCTGCTAGTTAAATAGAAAGTATCTTTCCTGCAGCCGAATCATGATTATTAAAGAGGAATCTTCACGGCGCGCGTAATAAAACCTTGTTGTCACCACGTCTACCCACTTAAAGCGCATTACGAGGTGGAATTAAAATTTTAATATTCAATAAAATATAATAGACCGTCAACTCTTTGAAGTGGATCGTAAGAAGTGGTAATTTTTATGGTCCTTCGGATTTGGTATGTGGAAATCTTACAGATTTGCACATAAAATTGGATAGAATTTTTTATTACATCAATTCTATGTGTGAGTAAAATTTTAATACCATTCCACTGATAAAATGTTAGTTTTTTATTGATTCTTACAATTGTTATGATTATGAATTGCGTCTGCAGTTCAAGGGTAGAGACCACACAAACTGAATTTAACTATATACTAACTACCTAACACCCTTAAATTAAAATGATATTGTCAGGCTAAAAGAAAGACACGCCAATGGATATCATATAGCCATGCATTTTGCATAGGGTAGAGTTTGTGAAGTTAGGACTTGTATAGTTAAAGCGACTAGAGTTACAGACTTATACGAGCTCTGTATGAGATCTGATAACTTTACCGTCAGTACAAGCCCTACGGTCACGTTTTGGTAACAATTTACATGAATATTTAGTTAGATATTAAATTTTAAATACATTTATCAGCATTTTTCTACCAAATCTTTGATTTTTACCCTACCCATTAATCAGAGGGCTGTGGGATGGATCAGTAAATAATTTACAGTTGATATCAGACCTCAGCACCATAAATCCCCGTCATGATATCGATTCCGAGTGACATTCACTCGATTATAATCGGTAGTTTCACGATATTTAATCATTCGCATCCGTTCTAGTGATTGATTTAATCTACTGTCTAAACTGTTTATTTTGTGGTTGATTTACGTAGCTTTGTTGTTGTTTAATTTAATTAATGTTAGGTAGCTATTAGCGTTAATTACTGCGCAAGTGGGGTAATATACAAATAATATGAAATCCTTAATCCTCAACCTTAATTACCACGTAAAATTGATGTTTTAATATGATAGTAATTAAGTAAGCAACCGAGTGAGTTATTGGCGAGATGATACAATATCTATAAAAACCTCATAAAAATGTAAACACATACACACATGTATCTGTAAATGAGTCACAGTTTCCGACACAAAAAACAATAGCAGATTTTTCTGTTCGTATTATTTGAGCTGTAACGTTGCCTGTTCAGTGACCTATGTGTATACAGCAGATGGCCACATGCATTACTCATTGGTTTCCAGAGCTTGACAATCGGTTTGCTTTGGATTTGTTAAGTGATAGCTCTGTGGCAATACAGTGTCATGTTTGTCGTTAGATTAAGTTTTGTAAAGGGATGGTTTTGACACATTTATGCGCTTGGTGTCAATTTTACCACTCGCTCGTCAGTTTTTGAGCCAATAACATAATGTTCCTGTTATTAACAGCTAAAATGCTGTACAAAACTGTTATATTCTAAATTCTTTTAAAGGCTAAAGGGCAAGAAATTTCACCCACACATAAACAGTAGGTGTACATGTGGTCGTCGTATCGCCCCTTCACTATCGGCGATGTTTTCGCGGTCCACTGCCCACATTGAAAACCGTACATCGCAATCTCTCTGCCACGGTTGAACACTTTGCTTTCCAATGCGTAGTTCGAGTTTCTACAATTTATTTACACATTTTAATGTTTGTTTTTAGTACGGAAAAAGATGTTTGGTCTTTATAGGTATTTTATAGTAACGAAGGTCGGTTGATTTATACTTAGTTAACAACTTATTATAATAACTTATTAGGTCAACGAGTTATTATTTTAGATTATGAGAACCTTCACTTCTTCACACTCGGCTCTTATGCCTATTGCTCCTTACAGTAGTTTACTCCTTGGTTGTGTTTAGAGTGAATTAGAACTAATATACTGTCCCACTCCTGGGTAAAGTTCCTCAATAACTTCCAGGAAAATACAGGACTTTATTAACTCATTTCTTCAATCATAAATGTTTGGGTCCAGACAGGTCTAGAAAAGTCTAGACTTATTGGATCTTTCTGCACTTTTGATTTTACAGAGTTCCTTTGTCGTTGGTCAATGAAGGAAAATATGGACTTTTGTGTAAAATCTTGACGTATCGTGCGAAGGACAGCTCACATCGACGAGGGGAGTAATATCTCTATTTGAATACGAAGGCTTGACTTAACTGAACCGAGGTGTAGAAAGATGGAGTGGTTTACTATATTTACGGGTGTATCCTCCGTCAACACATACATTTGATATACAGTGCATTTAAAATATACACGGTGAGCCTTAATAACCCGAAAGATTTAAACCAACGATTTTAGAGGCTCACCGTGTATATCCATACATAGCAGCGCCCCGCTGTTTTACCTGCGCTGTGCCTGTTCCCGTGGGAATTTCGGGATGAAAAATAGCCTATAACCTTCCCGTTGAATGTGGCTATCTATTACAAAAAGAAATATTTAAATCGGATTGATAATTCCTGAGATTACCTCGAACATAGAAACAAACAAACCAACAAACTTACAAATTTTACCTCTATATAATATTAGTATAGATACATACAGTATTAGTGTATATACATAAATATATTAGAATCAGTGACTTACATTTTATGGTACAAGCTTAGATCTTGTTTTGAGTCTAATTCTGTCTTAGCGTTTGTGAATTCGTCCGGATGTACTTAAAAAAAACTAGGTAGGTACGTGTTTTTTATTAAAGGAAAGTTCTCATTACTTATTACCTTATTACTGTGGCCAAGCAAATAGTAAAAACACACGAAAAACAAAGTTTATTCATATGTATGTAAATATGTAAATGTAAATGTATGTAAATATATCAACAGAATTCGCCGAGTAAGTTCTCATTCTGTTTACATTTGCCAGAAGAAATATTAGACTAATTGCGGTGGCGGGCGGTGGCGCCCTCTACCGCGCATCAATCGCTTCAAATTAGTTTCGGGCACCGCGCGTAGCTAACTCACGACTCCCCCAAACATACTCCGATAGGAAAACATATATTTCAACTTCATACAATAGACGTCAGATACGATAAAGAAAATATGAAAAAACCGTGCACCTATGAAGATATATCGGAGTAACAAAACACTGTTGTGCCTATAACACGTAGGTAAACTAAATAAATGGAGCCTGTATTTTTATGTTTTTACTTGTGTGATATTATCTGGATATTTGGGAGGTTTATTTGTAAAACCCGAAGGTTTTTATACATTATTTTTTTTGGAAAAAGGAAAATCTTTAAGTCCTATAGTTTGATTTGGTTCACGTATCTATTTAGTACGCGAATATAAATAGTAACAGGATATCGTACATAATACATGCCGCAAAAGTTGTAGGCCTATATGTAGAGGCGCTATAGAGCTTCTATGTCTATGTTACATTGAAAAAGGAAAAATAGACCCAACCAATCAAAGTGCACTAGTTCAACGACGAGGATGATTATAATTACTGATGATCGTCACTGATTTTTGTTAAGGACCGACACTGCGATAAGCGTGCGCACGCCGCGGTTCCATACAAAAGTGAACCGTCGCGGGCGCCCGTAGCGTGCGCACGCCGCATGTGGCTTCATACAAAAGTGAACCGTCGCGTGCGGTGTCAAACAAAAGTGAACCGACGCGTGCGCCCGCCGCGTGCGCACGCTTAAGCGTGCGTTAACGCAGTGTTAACACTTAACCCTAATAGTCACCAACGTTGGTAATCTATCATGGACGATCACCGATATTGTATTGTGTTAATTAAGCCCAAATGTGACAATAAAAGAATTATTACATCAATATATGTATGTATTTAGGACTGTATCGCAATGTAGTACTCAGCTGTATTGGGATAAATTTTCCGTTTAGTATTGATTTGCCTTACCTAAATTTTCTGCGGGTTAATCCCAAATGTATCGGAAACTTCATCGGCATACGATGGAAACTCATTTATTTTCGATCTGGTGGGAATTGATCCGCTCAGTTCACGAGCATCATAACCCTCTCACCTCTCACAACTAACTCCTTAATGCACGCTCATGATTTGGATTCACCCGCTCTGTTGAGTTGGCCACACACTCTTAGTTACAGTAAAAACTCCAACACCAAGGTTGGATTTCAACCTACTCTAAATGAATGACTGAATCATTTTACTTCCTCGAGTCAAGTCGACAGGTATGACAGCAGGTTGCTTCATCTTACGCTCACGTACTAGTTAACGTTAACACAAAATGTCAATCTCAATAAATATAAAAAAATGAAAAATTTTGGCTTTCTACTGGCCGCCCAAATAACTTTAACAGACTGACATTTGAGTTATAAAACAATGCTTTATATATTTTTTTAACAGCGTAAAAATCGTTAACATTTTAACGAACGTATGTTACGATGATCAACCGTTTAAAATATCCCCCATTATGTCTATGGCATACGTAATAATTATTTATGTATAAATAAGATTTACGGCATTTTTAATTAACGGGCTCAGATTGCATTGACTCTGAAAAATGATACACATATAAAGTAATACCCATTAGTATTAATTAACATAAGTGTCGTATAAATTGAATAATATAAATTGTATAAATATATTGTGAGCCTTTTGGAGTGAAAGCCTTTTATTAATGTTCGGTAACATTGATAAATGAAATAACAGCCTGTGTGCATTAAAAGCGTTTAGAATTCGCGCCACGGATCCAGTGTATTCAAACGCAATATGCTATTTTTTTGTAACTCAATATTACTTTTTACAACAAAATAAGCTTTTTTGTAAAACAATACGCCATAAAAGCAGGCGACTTTGTTTTTATCCAGTTATTTACGTAACATTGTTATGTGAAGCAATTTAAGAACTCGCGGAAATAAAGCCAAATATCTATAGATACTGAATACGGGAAAAATTGAAGCTTGCAAGCCATTGTTAGCAAATACGGCGTATTTACATTTTTATTATGGTTCTGTTTAGAGGAGTTGGTTCCCCTCGCTAAAAGACACCGCGGCCGCGCCGTCAGATGTCTCGGCGGGCTGTTTTTATTCAATATTTGACGATCATATCAAGCCTGCCGTGATGCCGTCAAGTGGAGCGCACAATAACGCCGACTTCCATTTAATGCTCCGATGGATTGGCGCAGGTTCAGCGTCAGGAATCCGCGGAATAGGTACCGTTAAATGGAAATTCTTCGATATCTACGCTATTTTAGCGATGCGACTCCATTTTATTTACGAGTGAGTTAAATAAAGTGTACCCTAATACTAGAGATCGGAGTCGATTTGAAACACATACAAGTAGGATAACATTTTATTTTAACAGTGTTTGAAGCAGAAGGTGTTATTTAATAAACTCGACAAAATCACGTTATTTAATATTGATTTTCTTACTACACACCCAAAACAGAAAATCCGATGGCAAAATATCAAACAAACATAAAAATATATTGAACAAATAACATCCAAGAGCGGACATTACATGTATTGTAAACTAGCAGCGCCCCGCGGTTTTACCCGCGTTGTGCCCGTTCCCGTGGGAATTTCGGGATAAAATGTAGCCTATAGCCTTCCTCGATAAATATACTATCTAACAGTGAAAGAATTATTCAAATCGGTTCAGTAGTTTCTGAGATTAGCGCGTTTAAACAAACAAACAAACAAACAAAACAAACTCTTCAGCTTTATAATATTATAGTATAGATAAAAATCAACTCCTGAGAGTAGCCGGGTTTGATATGTTTTCTGAACAATTTCCTCTTACTAAAATGTCGATGTTTTTTCGAGTAATAAAACTGCGATACCTAACTAACGCCCAATACGCTTGGAGGAGGGTGGCGTGGCAGGTTGTCAGTCGGACAACATTTGAGTCGGAAACAATTACGGGAATATTGGCAGAGCTATCGGACATAAGTCAGGTGTCATATCAATGTATCGGGGATCCAGTGCGATGCATAGACCAGTAATTGGGCAGCAAGACATTGATCGATATCACGAAATGGACGTGTCAATCAACTGCACATACCGCGCTCACTATGTTCATAGAAATTCGAAACGAATTCTAAACCACGTAGACCGTGAAAGGGTCATATCAATGTTGATAAAATAACGGCAACAGTTAGTGCGAAATAAATTAGGCAATTTATCATCATTTGGAATATTCGAGGTGGAGTTAATACTGGGTTCGGAGTGGAACTCGTCGATTTACAGCCCCGCTGGGATAGCTCCGTCTTCATGTATCACTGCGCTGATAATTGTGCAGAATTAATACCAACCGAGGTAGCCTTAAATGATAGATATGATTTTAAAGCAACTGGGAATAGCGTTATATGCCTACTCCTGCTTACATAATACTTCTGTTACCAAGTCCGAAAAATACTGATCATATGCCATAATAGAATAAAGGCCATTGCAGTATAGATTATTTGAGACAGTTTTTCAGATGTCAAAAATGCGCGTGGAGCCGCTTCGCCGATGATCAATGAATAAAATCTTATCAGAACAGAATTGAACATTAGAACATATCTATGAATGCCGACGAGTCTTAAATAGAATAATTTACGTTCCGCAAGACCGAAACGTATACACTTATTAAAAGACTAATTCAAAGCACACCAACTTGGGGAATATGAAGTCTTTGCGGCGTCCTACCGCAGTGCACTCTATATCACAGTTTGGTAGATTTATTCCTCCAATCTCCGCTACTTTACTGAGAGCGGTGCACTTACTCACTCTAATAGGGTAATAACTACTATAGAAAGTGGTTATTTGTAACAATTTTTGTTCTAAACACTTTTTGCAAGTGTAGCGTGTGAGCGCTTTGTTTGTATAATATTAAACAAAAGTTTTCTGTTTCTGGAATATAACATTTTCTCTGTAGAAATGTATTTTACATACAATGCTTGTATATCCTTTTTTGTGCGAATGTTTTATAATTAAACATCGTTACTTTACTTCTCACAATGAAACATACAATTAGGTAATTGGACATAATTTTGGTAACGTAATGGAATTAGCGCACTGACCGAGCCAAATTCAATTAGTACGCGGACCAAATAATAACATTTATGTGCGAAACACACAAAATAGACACAAATACGAATTAAATGCACAAACATTTTATCGAGTCGACAATTTTATCTATAACACCGTCTCTTTCATTTCCTTTGTGTTAGTAAGAGATACCGATTAACTAAATTGAATTCAATCCGGTGCTCAGGAAAGCACGCTTGTCTTCAGCGGTATAGTTAACTCGTAGAATACAAACAGAATTTCTGTCCTCGTGTTGTACGGAGCGAGCGATGTCCACTAACTGCAATGGAATTTAATTACAAATTCACTTTGTTATACATGCATCTTATTAAGGTAGTATGAAGACAAATATTTTAATGAGTATGCAAATGTTTGCGCAGTGCAGTCTGCTGTTTCCTACGGAATGTCGGGCGTTTAGGCAAGTGTGGGCGAACTTTAGTAGACAATATCATTTACGTTTCAGCTTGAGAGCGTCGTGGTGGTTTAGCTCGTCGATAAGTTTTAGTTATGACACTGTTATTAAGTATTTTGTGGATTTATGCAGTTTGGTGGATGAAGGCAGCATTTACCATTATTACACACACATATATGCACATTATTACACATATGTAATATACCTAATAAAGCTGTGGATTTTTTAATTTTGTTTGTATTGATGTCACACATGAATAGATATATATTCGAACGCAATGGTAGTGCCTGACTAGTGCAATTCGCATGGCTTAATATGTATGTATTAGATATTGATAGAACATTCAATAGGAAGGTTACAAGCTATTTTTATCCCCAAATTCCTACAAGAAAGGATACAACGCGGGTACAACTGCAGGGCGTAGCTAGTAATAGAATAAAAGGGGGTTACCATTTTTATGTACCAAAACTAATAATAATATTTATCATTTTGCTGTAACCGTCGGCCGTATAACACAAGCAAAAAAGCTTTCGCTACCCAAAAACACAATGACATCGGACACCAATGTTTCTGTAATATAAACAGCAAAGTAATAATATACTATACCGTGGTAACGACTCCATTACCCCAGTAAGATAATATTTGGTATTATTTTTCAATTTATATTGAAGTTATAGGATTACTTGCGCCTCTGTTTGTATTGAATAGCGCCCGACCAATATCATTAGACTCTTATCGTGATTCGATTTTCTCCTGAAAAATTGTATTAGACAATTGATACATTTACCTGGATTTCATCTACCTTTCGATTGTTACCATGGAATATTATGTAAGAATCAATGAGAAAATATTATAAGTACAAGTACCGGTTACGTTGATTTAAAAAATGTACAGAACATATTCACACACCTTGTTATTATTCTAAAGGTTGACCAGAGATAAGATCGGCCATTGTAGGACAATTTTTTTCTTGTTTCTTATCTCTTGTGTGAAATGTTATATAGAGTACATAATAGAAAACATATATCTATCTAGTCAGATTACTATAAGTACTGTACATACAATTATCATTACATTAAATAGAACAAAAACAACAAACAAACAATATTTTTTATTTATTCATTCGTAGATTATAATACGGACAATATTAGGGGAGATCGAGCCGTGTGATAGCTCGCAGGTGTCACAGATGAAATTAAATTGTGTATCTCGAACAAAAAGGATCAATGTTTGTGAAAACAAAGTTAAATTAACGCGGAGAGTTCGAATGTTCCAATTTATGATTGTTAGAAATGAACACGATACCGCGCCGGTGCAACACTGTCACTTGAGTTTTGTATGGAAAATTAAGCGTGGAAGGAATTTTAAATTGATTATCGGAAAAATGTTTACCTATTGACAAGCCCGTAAATGTATCCCATGTGTTATTCACGTATGTATAACATATATTGTAAACTGTAAAGTTTCATACAAATCCATCCAGTAGTTTTTTCGTGAAAGAGTAACAAACATACCTACATACATCCTCACAAACTTTCGCATTTATAATACTAGTAGGACTTTATTATTTTTTTTAAGGATTTGCGACTGCGCCATCCATATGTATGTGGCTACCCTAATACATTTTCGTATCATAAAACTGAAGGGTTTCCAGTAATGTTATCTATTCTCTTTTGAGGTTCTCAAGGCACCGATCATTCTGCGATATCCTTGCTTTGGTTTCAGATATATTGTGTGCCGTATAGATTCATATCTGTGATATTGAATTTATTTTGAACTTTATGTAGAAAAATAGCAAAATCCTATGGTTGCTAATAATTTGACATATTTATTGAAAACGACGTCAATTAGTTAACTGTTGATTTAATTGACGGCTCTGACTACTTCAGCTAGAGTTCAAGAATGAATTCTGCTACTGTGCCCATATTTACTATAGGTATGTACTTGTATGTTTCTTATAAAATACCTAAAGAGCTTTAAACAATAAACATTTAATACAAGCAGCGCACGAAGAAAACAGCTTGTTATAAGAATAATAAAAGTGATAATGTGTAGCTGCGCTGTCAGTGCTTAGCAATACATAGCTCTAATAACTTCTATCTATTGCACCGTTATAACTGAACAATAGATAGAATGATATTCATGATCATGGATCGAATATACAATACTAGCAGCGCCCCGCGGTTTTACCCGCGTTGTGCCCATTCCCGTGGGAATTTCAGGATGAAAAGTAGGTGCCTATAACCTTCTGGTTGAATGTGGCTATCCATTACAAAAAGGATTTTTCAAATCGGACCAGTAGTTCCTGAGATTAGCGCGTTTAAACAAACAAACAAACAAACAAAACAAACTCTTCAGCTTTATAATATTAGTATACAATATAAAGTCCTTGATTATGATTAAGCTAGTTGCAAGCTGTGAGTGACGTTTTTTCATGAAAATTATTGGAACTTGATGTGAGTCAAATCCACGAGTCAAATAGTACGCGCTAAACACGACTTCGATAGGACTTGCCCGTCTACTTGCGGCTTCTAAATTCGCTAATTCTCGTAATAAGCGACGCGAGGCTTACGATAATATCTTTGTAGACGGCAGTAACGGCGAACGCTAGGATTAAGGGTTGCTTAATAAACACTGCTTTACGTAGAACATCATGTAGTTTTATACATTCCTAGAATATGAAATTTTTATTAGTCACGTTATTGTAGAACTGAATTGGTGTTTAGCAGTAACTAGAACGTTCCGACATGAGATATTATTGCCGATATTAAAAACGTTGCGCAGATACATTAGCTTTTATTACGTCAGTTTACGAGCGGGACCGAGCCCTCCCGAATGGCCGGGATTAACCAGTATTCCAGAAAATATGTGATTCCACTCATCCATTTCTACTAGCATTTCGTTAGAATAATGTCGCCGAAACGATGATATTTGTTTGCTTCTATACGATTGGAAAGAATACCGTTCCATAAAATAGTGCAATGGGGTAATCCAATAATATTATTGAGCTTTGAGCAATATATAGTGACATATTAAAATGTTTTAAGTCCGTACTCAGAGACGTCAAATGCTTCCTTAGTAGAGAATTTAATGAGTGATTTTGATAATTATGTAATGTATGAAAAATTACGTCAATTAATTGAGTGTCGATTTAATTAACGTCTCTGAGTGCGATAGTTGACGAATGTTTTGTGTAGTGAGATATTTGAAATTGCAAATAGTTGGCGTGCATACTTCAAAGCATTATACTGCTCAATTTTCCAGCAAAACGTCAAGCACATGTCACGCTAACCGCAGTTTGCAAGTTACTGTGGTCAGCGCTAGTTAGAACTTGAAAGCTAAAACGAGCGAAACAAATTGTTAATTACGAAGTGCCAAATCAAATTAATATAAAGTCGTAGTTAGGTTGCGATTAGTGGGGTGGTTCGGGTTAGTGGCTGCTATGTGCGAGGTTATAGATTGAGCCCATTTGACAAGGGTCAGCCCGTGAATGTTTGGTCGACATTCGATTCCACCAACATGGGAGTTACCGACGGAAACTGGAAGTAAAGTTAAAAGTCACCGCGCATACAACGTTACAGTTAGGTATACTTCAATGAGTGTTAAGTTATCCTTTATTTAAAAAATACTGTACCTACTTCGTTCAATAAGAAATGTTTGGATAAAGTTATATAATTATTTTTTTCGTGTGTCATATCAACAGTAAACACGGTTTTATGAATACAGACATATAATTTATACATGTGTCATGTGTGTGTCTTACAACTCCAACACCCATCTTTTTGTAGCGTAAGTAAAAATTAAGTTCACTTGTTCGTTCAAGTAATGGCTCGTCATTTATGTCTCATCAAATCCCATTCCAGCTCTTGAAACTACAGTCTTAAGATTCTTTCAAAGAACACTTAATACCATTAACTGTAATTTTATTAATTGACAAAGATATTACGAAAAGTTCCAAGTACGTACTTCTATTAACTAAAAGTGGAGTTTTAATTTCTTAATGTTAATTTTGAGATCGACTAATAGCTCTTAATGCATATAAATTTCAATGAAAATAATTATTAATATTGTAATATTACTTTTAGAGTACATTTAATTAAACGTCGAGATTGGTCGTTAAGATAATGAAATCCGCAATCGAGGTTGCCGCGGGCTTCCCGTCGCAGGGAACCTATTAAACATTTTAATTTACAAAAATAACGGTTGCTTTACAAAGTTTCCAAAGTATTTATGTACAGGTGGACAGTGTTTTATAACAATACCGTACGTTTAAGAAACGTGTGTACTGAGCGAGTTTTCTTTTAACTTTAAAATTGAATAAGGCCAGCGCTACACTTGACGGAAACTCCGTCGGAGCTTCCGCCGATATATGTTAAACTAGCAGCGCCCCGCGGTTTTACCCGCGCTGTGCCCGTTCCCGTGGGAATTTCGGGATAAAAAAATAGCCTATAACCTTCCCGTTGAATGTAGTTATCCATTACAAAAAGAATTATTCAAATCGGTTCAGTAGTTTCTGAGATTAGCGCGTTTAAACAAACAAACAAACAAACAAACAAACAAAACAAACTCTTCAGCTTTATAATATTAGTATAGATAAGTATTAGCTAGTAATGTCAATCTAATCTCACAGAAGATATCAGTACAGTGAGAAGGATTGTGTGAGGAGGAGGCATAATCACTACGCTTATTAAAACGCTTGATTGTACGATAATTTATAGCGGGCACGGAAGATCGGTCGTGTCGTTAAATTTCGTCGTTCGAAATTTGTGAATTACTTAAGTATATGCAAAAACATGTATTGGTCCGCCTTGCAAGATCCGCAATGGAGTCACCATGAGTGGTTGTGGTCTAAAACTCTTAAGAATCTTGGTGGAAATAAAAAGGAATTATATATACATGAAAAGCTTTCACTAGTTTTCCATTTCTCTCAGTACCTATTTTCATAATTTGTTTTTTCTAGTAATTCACGTTTCAACGTAAGAACCAATGAAAAATTTAAAGGACCAAAGGCAAATAAACAGCGCATTCTAAATAAGCCGAGTTAAGTAATGTTTATGAATAAGGATGATAGTGTTTTGATTTAGTTATTTGGATGAAGCTTTCCATATCAACGGGAGGCTTTGCGAGGATTATGTAGCGAGATTTACATAAACGAAGCGAACCCTTTTAGTTGCGTCACGTCTATCAAAAGTTTTTCGTTTGTGGAACCCTCAATTATAGTGGCTTCCGTTTTGAGTATTATTATTTATTGAATATTACGTAAAGTATAATGTTGGAAGTCCTGTTTATTTAATTTGGTTATCTATACTAATGTAATAAAACTGAAGAGGCTGTTTTTATTTTATTTTTGTTAGTTTGAACGCGCGCTTTTCAGAAACTATCAATTCGATTCGAATAGTTGTTTTTGTAATGGAGAGCTATATTATGTTTGTTTAAAATTTCCACGGGAACGGGAAAAAAGAAGGTAAAACTGCAGGGCACTGCTAGTATAAGATAAGAGTATTCTTAAAAAACTTTGGTTACCAATAAAATACGAACCGAACTCCTCTATATACGTATGTGAAATAAATGTGTATTTTGTGTAATTTACGGGTGGGTCCCGGGAAGGCAGCGGCCACCCCCAGGAGGGCCTGTCAGACGCAAGCGCCCTCTCGCGGGATATTTGCGAAGCTTTTCCTTATTTCCTCTGTTCATAACCAATTTGAACCTTAAAGGCTTGTCAATTAATACTGATATTATTGAAAGTCTTCCCGCTAATCGGGTTATGGGGACAAACTAATTTATTGTTTTAATGAAGCTTCTGTTTGGTTTTGTCTTTAGTTAGGGTCATAAAGGGATTATTCATTTATGCTCTAAAAGTGCGAGACTAGATATGTCCACAAGCTATATAACTCATGATTTCACCAGGATGCTATTATATAAGTATTTACTTTGTATGGTATTTTTTGCATAGTTATATAAAACTAGTATCTTCATATCCGTACAAATATTCTAACCCAAATTATTAATTTTTTGTACAGATAAAACCGCATAATTCGTACGAGTATGCTCGCTCACTACCTGAGTTACATTGAGCCTCACTGATACGATGTCTTATTATTGTTACTGACGAATGTCGTTAATTATTATCAAAAGAGGTAGTTTGGCTACTACTTCTCGCGATATTTAGACATAGAACAAAGGCATTAATAGTGTTGTTTGGCGATAACTCCAGGCGTTGTTGTTAAGATGTTAGTGAAAATATAACAAATTGATTTTTTAAACTTCAAAGTCACCTTACCGATCATTCTACTGGCATCCCCGTGATTAAGAATAGCCACTTTAGTGTAAACTTTGCTTCATGCGTTTTGTATGAAAAACAAAAGAGCATTCGTGTGCGCATACGACTGTGCACCACCGCGGCACGAAACAGGACTAAATACGCTTAAATTGAAAGTGCAATAATCATTGTGATGTTTTCGAATAGAGTAGCCAGAATATTAAGATATCATAAACATAATTCTAACGAAAACATTCTTCAATACCCTCCTCCATGGCCCCTGAAGAATTTAATTACTAAAAACAGATTTTCTCATTAATATTAATAAAATCAGTCTGAATTATTTATCAGAGATATTGAAGTACAATAACGTTATAATAGGAAAACATATTTCAATGATCTTGTTCACAAAGTCGATAAAGCTTTATTAATTTGTAAAATTAAAATTCTGTTTTATGCTGGCATCCATTTTGTGTCGCGATGGCGGCTCTTGTTAATGTTTCATGAGGGCACGAGCATCGTACCTATTCATTAAACATGTATCAAAAGGGGAATTCCTCTGTGAACTCAGTAGAGTGGCAGTTGTTACAAATATCCATAGAAATATAGTTTCTTTACGAGGGTTCGCATGATCTATTGAATATTGCGAACGTTTGCCAAAGTTATTGGAACGAGGCAGAGCTACAAATTAATTTGGTAACTTTCAAGGTACTCGGAGCTTTGTATGGTGAAACAAAAGTCTTTTGTTAAGCTTTTATTAAAAGTTATTTGGTTATTATTACTTTAGTTATTATAATTGTTGGTTTACTATTAATTTATTTAATTTGAAGTTTCAATGTTTATTATCTACTGTGAGCTATATCTGCAGTGAGATGACAGGCCTTTGCACTACGGTGGGATATTATAGGCTAACACTAATACTTTGCACCTCTACATATATTTAACATTATATATTATTTCATCTAGCGATTTCACCTTAAATCAAAGTCTTTAGTCATGAATACCATTCCCAACTAAAAGTAGAGGAACGATAATAAATTTTGGTTGTATTCTGTAACAAAATAAAAAAGCATACATAACCGTATACCTCGTAACATATAACATCGGACATAACTATGAAATCTCCCCACGTTCAAATTTAGAAGGTCATCTTGGTATTCCGGAAACGGATACATATTTTATTTTGTTTTAAAAGCTTTGCGACGTCATGCGGGAGGAATGATGTTACATCCGGTGGCGCTAATGTGCCAAGGTGTCACCTCCAGGGCAGAGACATACAAGGTTTGTCTACGGATATCCACGGCTATTTGTCAGTGTCGCTTGTCCTTCAGACCGACCCGAAAGTTTGGTCGAGCAAAGATGGGACCGGGAATAGAAAGTATTTTTTGTGTGATATTAGTTATTTATTATTTTGCAGTGCCTTGGTAGGGGTGTAATTGTTTGGGAAAAGAAATTGATGATGAGAGAGAGTAGGGACTGGGAAACATGATTAAGAAATTGTAGTATTAGGGTTTCTTTGAAGATACCTAACCATGTACCATTTTTTTATAACAGGTGTAACTAAGTACTTCTTTCTTCCGTGATATAAAAATAATTTTCTTCTGAAATATCTACATCATATTTTTTTTTGTTATCGCGTGAGTCTAACTAATTAAAACCTAATTAAATGTAACATAACATATCTTTGTCTTAAAATCACCGATCACTTAAAGCTATATATCACCACGTGACACGTGACATGTAGCCACACCGCCAATTGCAACCCATTGGCAACGAATTTAAAACGTTATCGGGAAGTGATTGATAAAGGCCTCGGCGGGAATGTTTGGAAAGGTTCGTGGAATCTTCCAGAAGGGTGGTGTGGTTTCCTTTCGCTCGTAAAATCCATCGTTACTTCCGTATAATAGCATCTGGGACTTGCTCGGAAGTTAAAGGCTTAGAGTAAACAGACGCCTTGTTTGTTTGCTTTTTTGATGCATACTAATAGGAATAACTGGGGCGAATCGGATCGGAGGTCGAAGCTCTATCGTAATGTGTTTTTGTACGTGGAGACGACTATGTTTTTTTGAATTGAAACTACGTTTACGGGTACACTTTGCCTTATTTTACATTTTTATCTGAAAAGTCGGATAAAAACGTCAAATAAAAATGTAAAATTAAAGCGAAGTGTAAACGTATACGTAGTTTCAATTCAAAAATAAGTTGTGTTTGCCTTAACTTATCAAACTATGATGACTATATTTTTATTGTACTCTATGTTAATGAATTTTTTATAGGTGATTCTTTCCTTTTTGTTGTAACTAAATATTGGAGGTTAGGTCTTAACTCTGTTTAAGTGTTTAGATTACCTAGTTACTGACGGATACGCCAGATATAGTCTAAAGAATGACGCAATCCGAAAAACAGGTAAAATCATCTTTACAGGAACCGTGGTCACAGAAGACTCTTCTTCGAGCCGAGACGTCAGATAAAATGTAAAATAAAAGCGAAGTGTATCCGCGAACGTAGATTCAATTCAAAATGAGTAGTGTTCGCATAAACTTAAAACCTCTGTTAAAACTTTAAAAAATCAAATTCTTTATCATTTACATTGAAAACGTTGTCAAAATGTTTTAGTAATCATTACCCGATAATATTGAAAGGTATTCTTTTAGTTGATTAATAATAAATGGTAATCGAAATATGTGTACGATCAATTCATCTTCTGATTTCGTCGAGATAACACCGTCGAAAAACTGATTGAAGCCATTAATCAAGTTGAAGAGCTCTTTGGGAAAACTCGTTGTTGTTTGATTCGGGAATGA
Organism: Cyclophora punctaria; assembly: GCA_951394245.1. NCBI lineage: Eukaryota > Metazoa > Arthropoda > Insecta > Lepidoptera > Geometridae > Cyclophora > Cyclophora punctaria. Next base: position 6,630,057 of record OX596171.1, read on the forward strand.
CCTTCCAGCATGTTTGGTGTTAGGTAGGTGTGGAGAACATGGAATTTGTTTTGAATGTCCATATGTTAGAATCTGTTTCAATTTTTGCATCAGATGGTGTAGAATACGGATTTGAATCGGGTGTCGGCGCAACAATGGAGACGCATTCTTAAGTATGCCAATATGAAATTGAAATCCGACAACTGTGAATAACTTTATATAAAATGTTTCCTTTTTGAGACGTTCGAACGGTTTCAATACGTTCGCACCACGGTTCCCACGGCCGTAAAGTGAGAATAGACTGTAAAATAAACTATAGCCTGGTGATAGACAGACGGACGGACAGAAGAACAGGGAAGTCTTAGTAGTGTCCCGTATAACCCCATGGGTATGGAACTCTACAAAAAAATATTTTTCAAAGATTAGTAGTATGATCATATAAAATAATAATTATAAAATATAAAGATCACCTTCTGTAGCACTCAAAAACGTAAAATTTCATACATTAAATGTCAAAATCCCTCATTAAATCTCTTCGAAAGTATTTGACGTCTAGTACGGGCCGTACCTTGTAACTAATATCCTTATTAAGAACTTGAAACTACGCAGACACCATAATTAGACTGAAAGTTATAATCATCATTATCATAATCTTAACTAGTTGTAACGAGGTCTCACACCAAAGGAACCGATATAAAGTTCTCGTTCCAGTTATTAATTGCAAAGTTTAGTTTCAAACTGGTTTACACGCATAGGTTAAACTTTAAGTTTCCAACTATTTTCGGAACTCGTATAAAGGATACGTGATTCGAATGTGTACTTTAAAACGAAGTATAAATACGCTCGTGGCGTAGTTATACACTGAGACAAAGCGAATGTAAACCGGATACATCTTTGAATGGCTAGTAGAGATTGACCATCCTGGGTTTTTGATTAGACCATTCAGTTCAGGTTGCGTTGGATAGACAGTAAACAAGCTGTTTACTGATGATATCAGATAATGGTATGCGAGCCTAATAAGGAAAATCAAAATAGATCAATTCAATCATGTTTATATTCTAAGAACGTAGGCAGGATACACCTCTTTTTGCCAAAAAAGGCACAAAAGTAACAACATATTTCAGCGTTTTTGAAGTATGTCAATTTAATTAGTTGTAAATATATGCAGTAGAGACAAAAATTGCTCATAATCATACGTGTCCCCGCAGTTCTAATCCATTATGTTACACATCTGGAAAGGGCCTCTACCAGTTGGAGCTGTATCCCCACGTATGCCTCTCAAAAAGACCAGGCGTGTCCCGTGAGTCTGAGGGGAAACACTATAGTAATAATTATGAATAAATAATTGGTCTATTGTTTTTTATCGTCAAACTAATATATCTAGGTGGTCTAAACCTCCTATCGGGCACAAACCTGCACAAAGCTAGCTTTGTTTTACCTAACTTTGTGCTCAAGGATATTTGTGATGAATTTATTTATAAACTCGGGAATTCCCGGAGCTCCACATGAGTTTTATTTGGAATGACCTTTTAAAATGTCTTTTCTCTTTTGTGTGTTTTTAAATTCAATTTGCAACGTATGTGATACAAAGGATATGTGGCATTCAGATGTGACAGTTATTCAAATAATGTGAAGAGTACATATAACATCAAACACACAGCCTATATAATTATGGTAAAATGGGTAATAGCATGGTCGTCATTTATTTATTTGTTTACAAGCTGCGCAACGAAGTTCAAAGAAGTCAAGCATCAGATCACAATCACATTTGGCAAAAAACATAACCTTCCTTCGGTCGCAGTCGGGTAATTACTTGCTTATCGCCTCGCAGCCTGCTTAGGGCCAAATTTCTATCAATTAATATGAACTTGGTTTAATGAATCCATTTTTAAAGGTTTGATCTTAATTTAGCTCGTGAACTAGGATTAAGTAGACTGATCGAGTTCAGCTGTAACGGTGAAATTGGAGCTTCATATCATCGTAATAACAACCGCTGCTAAAAATAGTGTAGTTGCATAGTTGAGTAAATAAGCTTTGAACACAAATACTCGCATTTATGACGCAGTTCCAAACCCTGTTTTCAAAAGCTTCTCGTTTGTGTGCGCTCATCCTAAATTATACCTTTGGTTGTATTGGGAGTTACAGGTATTTATTTTAATGATAAAAGCTTTTTGACATCTGTAAAGATACGAGAGAAAGAAATTCAATGTGTCTCTGTCCATATTATCGTCCTTTGTTTCTTTAACTTTATTATTAAACTGAACAATTAAATAATTCTGTACATGTCTAAAACTCACCAACCCCATGAAATGGGATTATATTCGTATTTACAAACTTTTGCCCGTGAATTTGTCGGCGTGGAAAAACTTTTTTGACATCATTTTTAAATCAAACCATCAAACCTAAAAAATGTACGATAAGTATTTAAAATTACCTTGCATTCGCATAATGTTCTGAATAAAACAAATATACCTAAATTATTTGGTTACAAACACGAACAAACAAAATATTTCAAAAGTTCATTGTTATCCCAGTTATTCATAATGATTCTAACAAATAACGGAACAAATACATTTGGTGCGTAATTCGTAACGTCTACTGTTAATTCAGTAACACAAAGCAATTCTCGCCGGCAATTCTGTTAAATCTCTCAGTAAGTGAGGCCGTGTTCGTACAGGGTAAAGATTAGCCAAAGCTCTGGGAACTGTTTCCCTCTACGATTCATTCGGGAGAAGTGTGCCGGATATAAATAAAGCGGGAACGCGAGACAAGAATGGAACCGAAAGTGAAATAATTTGCCGAGGATATCCCTGAGCCAGCCCTAAGCTCACATAACAACCTAAAAGCATCGGCTTACGAAAATTTTTAGTAACCCACAGACTGTGACGTGAAAAGACCTTTGCGAAAAGTTACGTAAAGAAGGTTGGGTGTTCTCCATTTGTGTGCTAAAGTACTTACCTTCACAATATGTAGGGACTTGACAATATTAAAATTGTACCATTCAAAATGTATCCGAGGAAGCGGAAAGGGTATAACCAAAAATTTATCCATTCAGCGTAAAAACGCGTTGTATGAACGTTTTTAGAACTTGATAAATTGCTGATACATCTAAAAGGATTAAGATAATAAATTACAGCGATTAAGTTGAAGCTTTTTATTGTGATTCCTAGGTTAGCCAGGCTGACGGCTGCTTAAAGCGCGACACAGCGGTTGCGAGCCAGTGTGACACCTTTCATACAAATACAAGGAATACAACGTCACGCGACCCGCAACCGGCCTGCTCCCGCCCGCAACCGGCCCGCTCCCGCCCGCAACCGGCCCGCTCCCGCCCGCAACCGGCCCGCTCCCGCCCGCAACCGCTCTGAGTGTCTTGCGTTAAATTACTTATCAAAAAACAACAAAACAATAGGTACTTGTTAACGCTAAAGCATTTATTAAAACAAACAACAAAAACGAAATAGATCCAAAAATAAATTATATTACTGTTCATAAATCCGGAATTGCTACCTCATCAAATTACTGAGAGAGTTCGGTGCGTTGTTTACAAATTATTTGCGAACCAAGTCACGTCATCGTTTAGAGGTGAACGCAAAAATTGGGTCAATTTAAATAATGTCTCGAGCCTTATGCGCGTGTGCCCATTGTGGAGGTTCCGCGACCTTCACCCTCGCAGCCAAATTAATATCCAATTAAACCACCCGCGAACGAAACTTTGTAATAAGATCGCGTCACATTCATCTAAATTACACGTTACCCGACTTTATCCGTAAATTAAATGTATACATTCTAAAACTTCACGAGACTTATGTACGATCCCCTAAGGAATGGGTTAAGTCTCTCAATCCAGAATATAATAAAAACAATATCCTTTGAAGACAAATGTTAGCTTTGATCTGAAGAACGGGGATGAATTTATCAAGTAAATTTTGTTTTAATGGATGGAGATCTTAAATTTTAATTACAAGCACACTTAAATCTACACGAGTTGTGATTCCATCTCTTTTGTTTGATGGACAAAAGAGGGCGCTCCTTGACAACTGCTCTTGCATTAAGTAATCCGTAGCTTCGGCATCGACAAGTGGATTCTATTCTGACTCAAGTTTGTTCATTTAAAGTTTCAACTTTATGTTTTTTCAATTAATGTTTCCAAAGTCGCTTTCAGTTAGCTCCGATTGTTTGCCATTTGGAGTCACCAGCCAAGAGGGAGTTTTGTTATATCAACTTATTTCATTTGTCATTGGTCTTTTATTTAATTTTAAAGTACGGTTTGTTTTAGTACGTATCTTATGGTTTTTGATATTAAAATTAAGCAATGATATCAAGAAATATAAACGTTCAATTATATGAAACTAGGAGTAGGATTTTGAACAACACTTGAAACGATAAAATTAATCAAATACCTTCTTAGCAATGATAGATCACATTGAAGATAAAAAAGCTTATTCATCCCGAAATTTCTAAAAAGCCGGGTACAATGGGAATGAAACCGCAGGCGGTTGATGTAAAAATTCAGCCATTCATTTCGAGTAGGTCGTGGCCAAGCCTGATGACAGCTTTCAGACCGCCTAAAGGCTGCCGATATCATCTGACGATTGAAACAACCGGGACCCAAAGAAACACGGTAGCGCTCAGATGGAAATGTCACTTTCAGCCACCCATCCAAGTAGAGGACATGTTGCACATTGCTTAACAATCGAAATTATCTAACATCGCCATAAAATTAGTAACCACTATACTTATCTATACTTCTATACTAATATTAGAAAGAGGTAAAAGTTTGGTTGTTTGTTTGTATGTTACGGCTAATCTTCGGAACTACTCATCCGATTTCAATAATTCTTTTTGTAATAGATAGCCACATTCAACGGGAAGGTCATAGGCTATTTTTCATCCCGAAATTCCCATGGGCACGGGCACAACGCGGGTAAAACCGTGGGGCGCTGCTAGTATATAATATAATTTGGTGTAACACACCTAATCAATCTCCATTTCAATGTATAGTTGATTTGATTCCTTTGAGCATGTTTTGGCAAGTATTCAGGTGACCTCAGGTGTTTGATTGGGGTCGGGCGGTACATGCGACTTGCACGTGAGTGACACACGTCAACGGTGTGATTAATGAGGCTTTCGGATAAACTATGCTAACTTTAAGCTTTAAAGTGCCCGCCAAAACTCATTTCAGAAAAGTCGTTAGGCATTTGTTAGGTAAGGTAGGTAGGTATTTTGTTAGTAGATAATTTACTTAGTTCGTCTCTCGTATGCAATGCTTTGATGCAAGTAAGAACACGCTATCATTATTTTCATGCCATCCACGCTTGTACTAATGTCATTTCATGCATAGCATGTCCGTGGATTGCGGGGGATACTCCTTACGCAGTAAGTACGTCTGCCGTAGTGGATACAATCATGAACATTTTCTGGGCAAGCGAAGCGCAACCCACGTACGTAGCCTCTGCGTGCGCCGCGGTGGAACCGCTACTTTATAGTGGGGTCGTGCCCATACAACTTGTGTTCCGTGAAGACAATTTAAGTATTATATTATATTGATAAATTCGTCTGCTATTCCATAGAGTTCCAATTCAAATTAACATAAGCTCTTTGAAGAAAACCAATTCCTAATCTATGTAACAATATTCTTTCAAACGGTAATAATCTATTGAAATGTTATTCGTAATGGAAAATACAATTCTTTGACCTATAGGGCTTCCCCTTTCCTTTGTTCACACCTTACCTTTCGTTTGCGAATACCAACGCCCCGAAAGTTAATGATATGTCAGAAACAATAAAAACAAAATATTTGTTCAAAGAACTTGTTATTTTCCTTGAATGCGGGATTGTAATGGTTTCGAAAACAACAATTTTTCACAATTTATTCTTGTTTCCTAAAGAAAATATATTGGAGCCAATAAGTCAGAAGGGAGAAACAGAGCTGAACCGTGTCTCATTTGTTGTATGTGTTTATCATATGAAGGAATATGCTGCGGTCACGTGGCCGCGTCTATCGGCGCCATTCTGTCATGCATTAACATGTCACCCGTTACATTTGCAATTGAACTTATTGTGGAGATGTCAAAACCGTGTTTATATGTTTAAGAACCACCTTTTACCACTGAGTTATAACATAGGTACTATAGTTTATAACTCAATACCTAAATTCATGTATAATGACTTAGGGTTTATAATGGGTTACCTTTATTTTATCGGAGCTCACTTTGGCGAACATGATTCACCGAAGAATCATAGATATGTCTAAAGTAACGTTTTATAGAGGCCAGTCTTGCGACCAGATTAACACTGGTATCTATAGTGGAGATGGTAGGATTGCTTTGCAAATCTGCGACCAACCCACTAACTCTCCGGAGTTTGACGGGCAAGATACGTCCCACCCACATAGCTATACTTTTGTTAAAAACAATCTATATAATAGCACCAGAAACAAAACCGTTTTCAAAACTTTCTTCGAACAATATGACTCGACAAGTATTTGACAGTTTAAATAAATGCGATGCAATTTATACAAATAGTGGAATGTCATGGCTCATTTTGTGAGGCGTTTCTTCGGATCGTATCGGGGTGGTTTAACGAACCATGTTTAAAGGCTCGTTAGCACCACTTGTCTGCTGGTGATGTGGCGTGCGAACCTGAAAGTGGCTGCTTTGCATGCCTCTGGAGACAGAGAGAGGAGTATTGCCATCTCTTTTTTTCATGTATTTGCTGTGTGAGAAAAACAAAAATATATATCCATCTGCTGGTGATGTGGCGTGCGAACCTGAAAGTGGCTGCTTTGCATGCCTCTGGAGACAGAGAGAGGAGTATTGGCATCTCTTTTTTTCATGTATTTGCTGTGTTAATGTGTGAGAAAAACAAAAATATTTCCATCTCTCTTTCATTACCCACTTTATTTGTGTGTGAAATACGTTAATGTTAAAAGAGTAATAGTTTTTTAAATTGTTGTTTTATTTATGCTTTCATAAATGCTTTCCGGATTCCGAATATATCAATTACATGTTCATAAACAACGTAAATATTTTAAACGTGGAAATTTACGTTTAATAAAATAAATTTTCATTGTAGCCCTATTCATTTATTTTCTCTCAATTCATAAAATACATTTTTGCGAACGCGTCATGTTGGAAAATAAATTAATTAATAACAGTTCTCGGAGCAATTTCACGTCAAAGGATGCGAGAGGTTTTCATTACAAATTTATTGCTCGGTACAAAAAGTAAGAGGAAGGTACTCGTAGACGGACGGTTTCACCGGACGTCCAACATCTAGAAAGGGTTGGGTTCGTTGTCTTTCTGGGAAAGCAAAATATCTTTCCAATTTTCAAACATTCAACATTAAACGCAAAATAATCAAATTCCGCTCCAAATCCGCAGAAAATGGGTTAACCTTTAATACTTTGTAATACTGGAGTCAAGTTTGTAATAATAGGTGGTTTCTCCTAAATATAATATTCGTTGCGAAACAAGTCTCATAAAACATTCATTGTATCTGATGAGATACACGCGGTGTACAAAGTTGGATTCCTCAGATAATGATAAAGTTTCCCAATAATATTTCTGTTTCTCGGTTACGTCCAATTAAGAATGGAAACATTAGAATCGGCGACGCCCAAACAGCTCCTCAGCCCGTTGAGATTAGGAACTACGGACAAGATAATTAAGTTTATTGTTTCTACTTGTTCGCGTGTTGTTGTTAGTGCGGCCATATCTCTTGATATCGTTTTGGTTACGGTTTTATTGAGCGCCGGTCACGAGTAAACAAGTTGTTGTAGGTTTACGTATTTAATACGTTTTGCTGTTTATTTAATATGGAATACTCTAGTCCAAAGGTTGCCTGGAAAAGTTCGCTCATAGCAATATTTGTGGGAATTTCAAGATTATAACAGTAGTAGTGTACAGTTAATTTCCTCGGTCTATGCCTAAAACCATCAACATTTATTCAATGAATTATGCATAATAGACAAGCATAAACACTATAAAAGATGTGCCAAAAAATCAGTCATGTTACAAAATCCGTATATACAATCCTATAGAACCCATACGAGTGTTTAATTAATACCCCACGCTTCTCCCGAAACTACACACAGTATATTTTCACTAGATAAACCTCTGACTTTAAGCGTTGAACTAAAACCTTTTCTTATCTATCCTAGTTGCTCACTTACCCATGAATGCAGCGGGGAAATAATTTTGGGCGTGGAAAAAATTACGAATTCTTTCCAAGGAGAAGAGAGTTCCCTTGGAGACCACTCGAGCGTGCTATCTACTGCGGTGGATTTCGGAATCTGACCAGAGTTCATCATATTATTGTAACTGGATTATGTCTGTTAAATAAAAATGAGCTCTTATTTCTTTTGGCCGAGGTATAATTTGTAAAAATGAATCCCTATTTTACTTGGTCTCGACATAACTTGAAAACGGCTATATCAAATAAAAGCGAGAGCGGGACAGGATGAAATAAAGTCACAAAGACTGTACTGCACTTAATATTTGCTCTTAAAACCTATGTAAACAGGACACAACGTGAGCGTATTTTAATTTTCCTAGTAGTGTCATCTATTGATGAAACTATGAAACTAACGTTGACATTCTTAATACGTACTTCAACAGTCCTAATATTATAAAAGGTAAATAAGTTGAATTTAGTTGACGTTTAAGACCTTTTTCAAGTAAAAGAAGCTCAACAATAAAGAAAGAACTGTAGCCTTCTCTCAATTAGGAAACCGGTATCACTATACGAGTAGTTTACATCAACGTTCTACTTAATCCATCCCTCTTAGCGTCTTGCATAACAGAACATTTCAGTAGTTAAGGAAAAACAAAGGAAAACATTCTTCCGGTTTCCTTGATTTATTTTTTGTGCAGACGAACATCTTGCTAGACTAATGTTCGTCGACAATTGAAAGATTTGTCTTTTTGGACCCTACTTGTCTCCTAATATTCTTCTTTTATTTATTTCTCTGCTAGTTTTATGTTGCTTTTACGATGTGTTATAAAATTGAATTGGTTTCTGGAATAGAAATTGAGGTTAGAGTTTTATCGGTTAGCATTTTGTTAGCGTTGCGTGCCTGTTCGATGGTGTTTTATTCAAAGCTCGCTTGTTATTTAAGGACGTGAGTAGTGAGGGTCGCATCCTCTGCAAGATTGATGGTGAGGGCACCGGAACAGATTCGCTATCAGGTCAAAACGACACATTCCCTCACTATCTTGAAGAACGCTTTACGCAACATCCAAAAACGGATCATTCAATAGAAACATGTGTGTTGACATCTGATTAATGGTTCCCAAAGTTATTTTTTCCTCCGTCTCGAGATTAAAAACATGATGGAGATGTTTCATGGATGTTCCATTTCGATTCTGTAACATTTACGGAAATCGAAATATCATTCTGTCATCGTTATGTGATAAATTCATTGTATTTTTCACTTACATTTTCATTCAAAAGGAATCTGTCGATTATATTTAGCAGCCGGAGCTACATCCGAGTATTTACAGTTACATACAATCGTTATTCTCGATATTTTTATACTCGAAATAAACTCCTATAGAACGTAATGTAATGCATTTAATATTTAAAGATGTAGTGTAAAGAGTGTTATAATTAGATACTATATACCGGGTCTTCCAATAGGGGCTTCCGAACTTTAACAGTTGATACCGGCCTTCATATTGTAGCTACATCTGTCAAATTACCTGTCACTTAGTCTGTTTCACCATAGACTAACGACGCTACGATGCCCTACTTTAATTCACTCAAAATACAAAATGAAATCCTTGTTTCGTAGTCTGTGATGAAAACTAAAAGTAGGTATGTTGCATCTAGAAATTGTAACTAGGAAATTAGTAATGACCTATTTATGATCATTATAAATGTTCTAACATCATAAAGTCGTTTATCTAACGCATAAGCTGGTACAGACGATGGTTATAAAATATTAACATGGCGGCCTCGCCACACGAAGGTGTGTGACGGGTTACTATGAAATCTTACCCCGTGATTAATGACTACCCCATCCCTTAAATGACGTAACTCGTTTTTACTACCCTCTGATAATTTTGAATGGGTAAAATACGTCGTCTAAAAATACTTTCAGCCGACATTTGAAAGGAGAAATTGCGATACTTGTGCATCATACATTTAGTATGTACCTATGTAGGATTACAAACGTACTTAATCAAGTAATGAAGTAGTTATGTAGTGAGAAATAATACAAAAAATATTCACCTAAGACATTGTAGCCTTCTGAAAATATATTTCTTTCAATACATATAAATCTCTTTGTGTTGAATGACAGATGGATCAACGCACAGCCCAAACCGCTGATCGCAGAGTCCTGAAACTGGGAGAGTGTGTTCTTTGTATGACGTAGGCATGCGATAAGAAAGGATTTTCCAAAATTCTACCCCCAAAGCGGTGAGAAAAAGGGCCAATATTTGTATTGGACAATGTGATTCCTTTGTCTACTACTACTTCATTCATACTCATTCGTCAAACTTATTAAAGTAATTTTTTGGGTAGGAGTATAAATAAATATAGAGACTAAAACATAGTAGAGTTCATTCCATATCGGATAATCTTTTAAACAAAATATACTGAAAAGGCTATCGATTTAGATTCGCTTTGAATTTGTATATTACGTTTGAGATCGGATCGTGTATAGTTCGTAGCCACACTGAGCCATATACTCGTAAGTATGTATAAAACAGCTAAATACTCCACTGAGGCTCCGTATAAGTGGTTATTTGTGAAGATGACAAAACACTACTTAGTGGAGCATCGTAAATCAAACCCATTCCGGAAAAGTATACATTTGTAACAAACAAAACATTTTGCTTTACGGCCGGAGGACTATCTGTTTGTTTGTCCAAACCGCAATCACACTCCGTACTCTAACAAAAAACAGAGGCTTTATAAAGAAAAACATACAATTTTATGAATATAATGTACGTATGTATATCGTTCACTCAAAATACCCCTTTTCAGCCAATAACCAAATAAAATGTGGGATGTTATTAATTGCATATTTTTAGTGTAACAGTACGTTTGTGTAGGTTAATGGGCGACCGTGGTGTTGGAGTGTGTAGACCACCTCAATACCTCCGACATGTAGCAACAACCGGGACCGACAATTTGACGAACCCTCTCTCTTAACGTGCACAGTAGCCGTAAACCATCCAAGTAGGGATATATATTTGACCTAATGTTGCCTAATATTTGTACAAATTAATTTTGAATAAATAAATACTATCTAATTAGTTGACACCAAACTAGGGCAAAGTATACGTTATTACATGGTTATTATACCTAATTGTTAGTTTCGCTGTACAAGTTCGCGCAACATTTTGTTATTCATGCTACGGCTACACTGTCGCGCAATAATTCCTGTTCCGTTGTCGCGATAAAAACTTCGTGTTCGATCCATGACGAAGTGCTTGGCCACATATTCACTACGTCGCGATAATCAAGAACATCGCGATAATTCATTTCGCGGGAAACATGGAAGAGGCGGTTGCGCTGTGTCACATGGCGGCTAATAATTATATACTACATCTTTATTACTTGAACAAAAATAAAAAGGTTAAAAAGAGGAATAAAAGGCGATGGTTCATAATTTTGTATAAATAATAATATTTTCTCATTACTCCAATCCATGAGAAGTTCGCTGAAAATGTTTAGTTTTTTGTTTCATTGAAACACGTTCAAACCGCTCGGAGTCTCGCAGTCAACTAAAGCGCGCGATGTGTAGCCAACCGCACGAACTTTGTCGCGACAAAACCCTTTGATGTGCGGCAATTTACCGACAGCGGCGCGAAGGGCATTTGTATTCGCGAAGATGATTCGCGATAGGACGAAAACTTTGGCCAGACGTGTCGCGACAACGCAAATCTTCGCGTTATCGCGATAGTGTGGCCCCAGCATTAGAAGCTAGTGTAATACGCCCTTAATGGCGTCCTCGCCGAGCCACTGCAGACGGACAATTGTTCAGAAACAATTTTCACGCTTTAATCGCTTTCCTGAACAATTTTCCGCTCGGATGTCGTGCGCACGCCACTTATTGTTTTGTGGGGAAAGCCTTTATATACTTTGTTTATCCATTCTTTGAAAAACAAAATGTATTTACTACGTGTAAGTTGATTAATCTAACCCATTGTTTATTCATGAAAACAAACAATCCGGGGGTAGTCTTATTGCTTATACAATTTACATATAAACACCTACTTCAAGGTATAGTTCCAATACATACTGTTAAGTATTCGAAGCTGTATAAACGTTATGAAATTAAACAAGCCTTTCATTAGCACAAAGGTCACAACACAATAGATATTTAGTATTCGAAAGTAAAACAATCACCGGGATGTATAAAGAGTTGGTTTGCTCCCCGAAGGCATTCGTCCGAATCCCTTTGATGGAAATTGTATGTTGCGGCCGATGCCAGTTGCTCTACAATTAATTTCACCTAAATCTCCCAAAAGCTGAATAATTCATGGTTGGCTACTCCAATTGGAAAATGATAAAAAGTCTCAGTAGAATAAATACAACAAATTAATGTTTGGACAAAATCAATTTTGTTCTCGATAAGATACGAAATTCTCGTTTCGTTTCTGTTTGAGTTGAACTCTTTGAACTCATGTTATTACGGAATAGTATTTGTTTCGTTGCTTGTAAATATAAAGTGAGTTCGTGCTTTGACATGATACATTAAATCTTTTGGCTTCAAATGAGAAATCATAAGTAGATAATAAGATAAGTAACTCTGGATACGAACATACGGTATACTCGTAAATACTTAAGTAGTAATAGTAATAGTAATAAAACTGTGTACTAAACATGAACACAGACAAATGAAAACCAAACCAAATTAATTATTTATTTGTTAGTTTGTAATTAGACCTTTTGAATACAAATTGGAACTGTCGCCCGCTTTACATCGTACCAGCAACTAAACAAACATAGACGCTTAACCAGATACGTATTCTGTAATGTAATGAGACAATAATTTTCAATTACGAGACATAGTTATCATAATACGTACGCAAAGACTTACGAGTAATACACGTGAATGGAATTCGAATTTAACTCGAATTTGTTGAAATTAGTTGTAGTTTGTTCTCAAATAGAGGGATGTAATAGTGCTGGAATTAGAACACGAATCACGAATGGGACGAGTATTATCATTCCATTATAGAATCTCCCGGAATTGTGTGGACGGCTTAGCGGTAATTACAGAACGCACGTGCCTCGGGATTGTTGAGTTGGTTCTAATGTGGCTCTATCGAGTCTTTGCATGGATTCATTGTAATGGGAGCCATTCTTCGGAATTAAACGTCAGATACTTGAAACAACTGCTGGTGGAGCAAATGGCTTATGGTAATTATCTATACTTTGTGGTGATCAAGTTCCTAAGCAGAGCTACTGACAAGTTCGATGTGAAAAAACTGTTAGACTTCCGTAATATGATCTCCTTTATACGTTTTCATAGACTAGAAGATTGTCTATGTCTAAATACATTAGTGCTAAGGTATATTCTTAATTTTACAAGTGTCTAAATCAATTATGTAATATCATGAAACTTTTTTTTCTACCAAAGAATGGAAAGTAGAAAGAAGAAGAAATATCAGTTAACCATTTTCCTCTTCAGAAGGAATTGTCTTATGCTGGAAAAACGAAAATATTCCACATTTCCTTTCCTAAAAAATGGACTGTACTTATAGTGTGCTCAGACCAAGAGCTCAGATTTAAAGTGAGCTTTGATGACGACTCACACTTTTCATTTGTTCGAGAGATTATTATCTAGTATATGATCTTAGGTTATACACCAATACCGTCGACATGATTGTGTCAAAATAAAACCGCTGGATGTTCCCGGCGGGTTTTGACTCTGAGGGCCGAAACTGCCTTAAGCGGGTGCCCGCGCGGTTTCATACAAAAGTGATCAGTCGCGTGCGCCCGCTTCACGCAGCTTCGGTCCTAACCCGGTGGCATTGGTGTGTAGACAGCTTAATTGTTGCGCGTAGTGGCGTTATTTTATTTATTCAGGACGAAAAATGTGGACCAGTCAATTTAGTGACTTTGTATAGTCAAACAATGTATTTTCACACAAAAGCCGCATTGAAAAACAAAATGTATTCGACATATATTTTGGGTATCGGTCTAAAATCTCGTCAGTAATATAAATCATGTTTACGACATCGTTTTCAATAACACTCGGGGGTGGTGTCACCGATCGTAAAATGTAGGCATGCGGAAGGATTAAAATTGTGATTTTTACACCTCACGCCGACATTTACACCAGAATGTACTTCAATGTTATTGGGCAATTTCATAAAAAAATCTCCAAAAGATATTTATTAAGAAGGAGAAATAAAAGTTTGGGAAAAGAAAAATTCAGAGCATTTTTTACGGGTTTAGGCGGAGCCCGGAACTTTGACACTTTGGGTTATAATTTATAATATAAAGTAACGACCTTTCTTGATTGTAAATAAGAGATCTTTTCATCGCTTTTGTACGCTGGGAACTACATTACCTTCATCTTTGCACAGGGAGTTGCTAGTTCAGTCCACTTCAAGTAGGTTAGTGGACATTACAAAATTAAAAATGTACCTACCTACATTTACTATATTATGTCCTGCGTGTATAGGTTACGTTAGGTTAGGACCTAACTTTCTCCTTAAGTTAAAAATAAATAAATAGTATATATGTTACGGCTAAAGGTGGGTGTGAACATAAACTTAAGCTTAATCGGCTAAACTTAGGTTTATTTTCGAGACGCAGCTAAAGTTCGATATTTTTACGGGTAAAGCTACAATCGACAACCGAACAACCGAAGGTTAGGTTAGGTTAAGTTTATGTCAGGCCCGAAGGGTCAAAATAAGGCGGAAATAGGAACTCCGTCGACTGTATTGTCAGAGTTTAGCCGGCTACAGATAGAAGAAACTAACATTAACACCTTCTCGAAGATAAACCTAAGTTTAGCCGGCTAATCTAAAGTTTATGTTCACACTCACCTTTAGCCGTAACATTTATGTACTAAAAAATACATTTACTCATTAAATATTCGTATATGGCGTTAGAACGATAACGAACCTAAGTTCTATCACTCATTTGTTTATTTTCTAACGCCTTAACATAACTCGTGGGTACAAATTAAAGTTCTGTTTTGCTATTTGCGCTTGTCTACCGCCAGGCATACGATTACAAAGTGAGTCTACCCTCTAGGGAGCATTGCTAACGTAGACACCAGGAAATTCAGGAACTTATCACTGTTTTATTTACAGAGAGCGGAGTTAGTTCGCAGAACTTGTTAGTGGACATCACGGAAGAGCGAAGTACTTACTGATTACTGCGAATTCTCTATTTGGTGGTGGATATGATACCTATTATGTAATGCTTAGTTGGAAAGCAGAATTAGAACATATTTTCAAAATATAACATTTTTGCTTAAATCAAGTGAAATGACAGTCAAAATCTCCATACAAAATAATTATATCAGAACCAGCAGTAGTTTATAGATTTCATATATGTTTGTGTATTTTCAAACATTCCTACACCTATGACTATAGTTGGACGTTACATATATTACATTTCATCTATATCTTTGTTATTGAAATGTATTTGTTCTTTTAAAAACCTACTTCTTTTAAAAAGAAAAATTATTTTTACGACATTGCCTGTACTGCCATTCGTAAAATCGAAATATCAGCTGCATACGCCGCACGTCCTTCACCATGTTTATGTAATTTCTCCTTAATTCACCTCCCTGTACTATAGATATCTTCAGGCTTTTGCCTCGTTATTTTGTTAACTGTTACTTTAACGTGTATGTATATATACACATCATATTGGAAATTATTATCACTAGCTGTGCTGTGCCCCGCGGTTTCACCCGCAGCGCCCCCGTTCCCGTGGGAATTTTGAGATTTTTATTCCTTATTTTTCTTATATAAAAACCTTGTCCTAACAATAAGGAACACATTAAAAAAATAATCATCCAATTTGGTGCAGTCGTTCTGAAGTTATGCGCTTAGCAACAGATTCAGCGACTCATTTTTATATTATAGATCACAGCGAGTGATGAATGTATCAGAAAACTCTCGTACAAAATAAAGTGTTCGTCGCGGTACAAATAATAATATATACTCACTATATCAATGAATATAAAGCACCTAATACCGATATAATATCACAAATACGTGTATTTCGGTAACAAATCTAATAGAATAACATTTGCTCCTCTCTCCATTTCCTCGGTATATTTACTATAACGATTTCCTTACCTGAAGTAATTCTGGATTTTTTATATCAATGGTAATGCGGGTGTGATGCCGCGTCGGTGCTATAAGTCGCGTGGAATGTGGCACAGATCGAAAATGGGAGAATTTATATTAATGCGGGTCGAGAATAAAGCCCTTGAACGATGCTGCAAGCGAAACACGACGCTTTTTTGTTTTCCTATTGATAAGATGTATTCAAGCTGGTTTTTTATTCAGCGCTTTTTCTGATTAGTTTATCTCGTATCCTGTCGTATTTGTAAGACAGAAATAAAACACTATCATTTATTATTATTATATTTCTATATTTAGAATCTTAGGGTTTTAATTTGTAACTATCTAATAATTAATTAATAGTTAAATTAAAAACTACATACAATGTACAAAAATCCATTTTATATACACAAAATAACTAACAATTATCATGCAATCGCTAGTATGGGGACCTTAATTTAGTTGGTAGATTACATAAAAATTTACAATACAATCAACATCTAATGTATTTTGAATTAGATAATTTGACACAAACAAGAAACCTTTTTATTAATATTTAAAATTCATTTTATAAAGTTGTTAATCATAAATATGTATAATCTAACTGCTAGACATTAAAATTAGACAATTGTTTGTGAACCTGCTTGAGAAGGACTGTCATTCATTTCATTCAATTGACGCCCAATGTCTTAACGGCTACACGATTTAATTTGTCGATAAACATTGTAAACAGAATGCATGGCAGAGTACTTGGAACGCCGAGTAATAAATCGTTTCTCGAGTTGGGGCAGGGTTCCGTAAACGAGAATTCACGTAATTGTTCCGCGGAACCCCCACTACTGATTTCGAGGAGGGTGACGATGCAATCCCGATGCCACAATGTCGGCTAAAATAACACGAATATCAAATGTATTACGGTTCATATTTACATACACTGAACGAACATTTGGCACAAAGAGTCGTTATACGCTCACACACAGGCCACTGACGCTCCACTACAGGTTCTGAGCAAATATAGGTATGTAGGTATTCTGATATCTACAGAAATCGTGACTTCACTTCACCTACTAATCTCTTACAATATGGTGAGAACTTATACTACTTATATACATCTCACAATCAGTCGTAAATATTTCATATTTTGGCAGACATTTTTAATATTAACTCTATTAGATTATAGACAAAATAATTATAAATATTTATAACGCAAAATAACCTCTCGGGTTGGCACTGTAAAGTCCTAAATAGGCCGGACTAAAAGCTGCTAAAAATATAATGCAGAATGTAAAATCGTATAAAGTTCTTGAATCTAGGTATCGATTTTACTATGATAAAACATATTTCACAACCTGTTACTGATGTTTAAGATTGGAACACTAGATCGATGCTTCTAGAGTAATGAGTATTCTAAGATCGAGGTTACAAGGGGATATTGTCAAGGGTGTGGGTTCCTTGGTGAGGTGGAACGTTCTAGAAGTTGCTGTCGTAGTGGGAGCGCCTCCTGGAGTAGTGGGAGCGCGGGTACTCGCCGGTGTACCCGTACACCTGGGACCCGCCGTCCGTCTGCCCGTAAAGCTGCGAGCCGCCGCCATGACTGCACAAACAAATTATACTACTTAACAACTATATAACTACCTCGAAAGTTAATTTCATACGTTATTGATGTTAAGTATACACTGATACCGGAATTAGTAATAAAACATTAATTACTCAGTGCCGGAGACAGTTTAATAGCTAAACATTAGAAATATGAAATGCATTCGTTCGTAGGCGAGTGAATTTGAGCGGTAGCATAAAGGGTTAACTTTCATAGAAATGACTCTGTTGAAATAAACCCGAGTAACATATATTATTGCAGTTTTGGACACGTTCCAACAAAATACGGATATTATTTTTAAGTTAATCATCATTACCCTTGTTTTGGGAATAAACTGTGCTTCGTTTTTACGGTGTAATTATGCAAATAATTTTTCCATTAGCCTTGAAAATCTTTTTTTAATGGAATCATTAATCATTTGAGTTGTAATATTTGGGGTTGGGTTACCCTCTAGCAATGAATTTAGATTTCGGTGGGGTTGTTACGTAACCGCGTATTGGCGACGCGTCCGTCATTTAACAACGGAAACTTTACAGAATTATATTGATTGATTACTATGGGGGTTACGAAAGATTAACGTTCATAATATATTAGCAACTTCCCACAGCTTTAACTATAGCCGTCATCTTGAACGTGGCTTTCCATTATAAAAATAATAATTTCACTTCACGAGAAAAAGAAAGAACTTTAATCATTTCGCGACTTTACCCTCGTTATAGCCGTTTCCGTGGAAATTTCGGGATAAGATTTATTCAATGTCTTATTTAAAATATCCTGTAAAAGTTCATCTAAATCCGTTCAGTAGTTTTTGCGTGAAAGTGCAACAAATACATCCTTACAAACTTTTACATTTAAAACATAAGTCTAGGCTTGCATTTTAACCGCGAAAATAGGTGATCTTAGTCATATGGGGAGGCATGATACTACATCAAGTCCATAAATTAACAGAGATCGCATTCACTGTAGGCGAAATCGGTTTTGAAGAATACACTCGTAGAATAGTATTGGTTAATATCATACCCATAGGCAGGTCCATAGATCTGCGATCCTCTGCCCGAGTCGGGCGTGTAATGCTGCATGTACTTCTGGAGCTGTGGCGTCCATTCAGATCGCCATGAGTCCCCAGGGTTCGGATATGCCAACTGCTCAATGAACGCGGTTGACATCCGCTGGGGAAAAATAATAAAAGTTATAAGTGAAGTATTAATAGTTTTGCTAATTGAGTGAGTTTAGCACGAAACAGAGAAGTGAAGTGGAAGTCGCAATAGAAGAGTGTTACTATGAAAACTAATTTCGCCAAACTCACACATTGACAATTACAACACTATGATCCCAGGGTTATTATTGGACAATAAAATTACAGGGCCGTCATAAGGTACGAAGGGGCGTTTAGGACACAATAAAATATATGAAACCGTATCAGAAAGTTATAAACTAAGAGATTATAACTAAATGCATTACAATAAATAAACATTATAAACACGCAAATCCACTTGAGAGATATGAAAATGTAAAGAAAATTAGCATCTTATCTTTCTTTACATTTTATTTTTAGAAACATGTATAAAATAAATTAATGGATTTTGTATAACGCACGTCCAATAAAATTGTTGACCATTTGGATCTCCACTGGGTCGGGGGCCACGGGCCCGGGGCCCGGGTACTTGTAAAGTAAAGTGGGAACTGAAATAATAGTAATAATGACATGGCTACTCATTTAAGGTACGCTTCCATTGGTATGCGTTAGCTGCACCGCACGTGCAGCACGCGAATCGGAATTTTTATTTATATTCAACTTATTTTCGTCATGAGTTGACATAGAGATTGTTGAAACTATTGTTTATTAAGTGGTTGTTATAATGTCTTTTACCAAATATTTCTGTGAATTTTCACGATAAATAATTCACTTTTTTGTCTATCTGTTCCAAGTAATCTTAAAATCTGTTAAACCGAGTCTAATGACTCTGAAATATTAAGGAGTTCTAAAGTTATTTTTTTAAACTGGTCTAAACGAACTAAACAAAAGGTACAATGCAAGTATATATATATTATAAAAGTAATAATCAAAATATCGATTATTTGTCGATACATTTTACTGATAATTGGATGCACTAATTGAGTAGCAAAAAATATTATTACTATTTTAGAGCAACTTCCGGTTCTCAAAAGTTGTAGAACTATTAGCGGCCGTTATATATCAATGATGATAATCATCATTGAAATAAGGTCATATTTGGTCGTCATACTCGCGTGTTTAATTATTTTCATAATTATTGAATTAAAATTAGATAACATGCTCTAAGATGCTCTAAAAACTACGGGTCATTTTGACAATCGTATTGTGCACTTAATACAAATGTAAAAAATTACACAAAAAGTGGCAACAGGATTCTCGCTCTCACGCTCCTTCCGTCCTTACACAGTTAGTGCTTCGCTCTTCGGTGGGTTTAGCTATAAATTAGTTTATTTTGCGGTAGAGCAGTCTCTACCCCATTTTTCTGAATTATATTTTGATGTTTTAGCATTCAGTTAGCATCCTATAGAGTCGTGTGTTATTGCAAACGATATAATAACAATGTAATAATGACAACGGTGCTATAGCTATAGATTACGACTCTATTGGATTTTAAACTCAATGTGTTTTAGTCATATATACTCTCAGGCTTTGTCATGTTATGGATGGTTCTAGAAACATTTAATATCGTTGTCATTTTTACTTGTGATTGCATTGGTTTTAAAAACAAGTTATTAATAAAAATAGATTGAAAGTAATTTACCTTGCCCTGCGGAAGGTACGGCAAATCCCGTTCCTTCATATGATGCATATCATCGAAACCACCCATGTGGCTCTTGTCCAAATCTCTGAGCATTTCTTCGCTTAGAGGAATAGGTTGCTTTGCTTTAGCGCTCTTTTGACGATTTACCAGCTAGACAAAGGAATAATATGTTGATTAATATATGCTAAGTAATATGAAGCACCAGTTAAAATGACAAATGAGTTACTTACGACAGTGACTCCAAATATAACGACAAAGAGTAGAGACGCCAGTGCAATCACAATGACGGCAATGCCCCACTGAGGCAAGAAAGACTCTTCGTCTGTCGGCACATGCTTTGGCTCTTCACGTTTCGGTAAAACTGAAATCATTAACAAACCAGTGTTAAAATCGAGAAGCATTATAATTAAAATAACTGACTTTAAAAATATCATCATGTTACCAATGAATTCCGTATACGCAGGGTCCATCACAAACTTTCCAATTTCAAGTTTTCCTGCTGATTTGTCAATAGTTTTGGTCATTTTCTCGTTACTCTTCTTCATTCTATCCTCTTCAGGTTGGTCTCCAAGCATCACATCGGGGTCAAATGCCTCATCCTTACTTTCTTCAATTTCAACTGTTTCGGTCACAGAGCCGGCAGGTGCATCATGGAGTGAGTGGTGGAACATCTTCTTTAGGTCCAAGGTATCAATTCTATCCTCAACTTCGTTGAGCTCAATGAAAAAGTCGACTAATACTGATCCTTTACTGAATCCATCAATTCTAATGCCCTTGTACCACTTTTTGAGACTGTCAGATTTAGAGTAGACAGAGTTTAACTGCAAAATGAAAAGGAATAATAAATGTATCTCTCGTATATAGAATTGTACTAGTAAACAGGTGTGGAGTACTATTTTTTAATGTACATACCTCTTCTTTCACGTCTTGAGCTAAACTTTGCCATTCGTCTGTATGACGATCAAGCAGCTCAGGAACCCATTGGACTCCTGCAACAAAAAATAAATCATTTTAAAAACTATTCATCATTGTACGTACATTCAATGCATGAAAATTTTGAGCATTTTGTCAGATAAAACATTTTAAAATTGTAATCGACATGGTAGCAAGTACTATAGAGGTTTGAAAATGACATGGTTCTAAATATACTCAACTCTTTAAAATTTTTATCTAAATACATTTTCTGACAAGATTACCTGAAACGATTTTGATGGTAGCTGCAATATCACATTCCTTCCTGCAAATTCCTGGAGTGGTTGAAGGAGGAGGAGCAGGAGTGGTCGTGGTCGTAGTCGTAGTTCGACGAGTGGTTGCTTCGGTGCTGGTCACGGGCATTGGAGACGTGGCAGTAGCATTTCTTTGTGCTTCTAACAGCTTTTCAATAGAGAAAGGAGTAGTAGAAGGTGACGGCCATCCAGTGAATTCTGTTGAAGGTCTGCAAACAAATAATATAACAAATTGACACACGTCTTGTGTGAATAAGTATAATTGTTTAATAAACAAATATTTCCTGAACATTCTTACCTTGTAGGCCAGCCTTTTTGGATCTTTGGTGTTACTGGAGCTGGTGCCAAAGATTTTGGAGTAGTAGTTTTTCTATTTACTTTACCTCCTGGTCTCGAAGGGAACACCAATTTGATTCCTCCAGAAGCTTTCGTTGTACTTGCTACTGGTGCTTCCGTTGATGATGACTCATTAAGATTAAAACCAGGCGGTAATAAGCTGGATATATCAGCAACCTTGAGTTTGGTTAGTGGAATTTCCAATTTTTCTTCAGCGGTGTTCAATTTAAACCCGGGTGGTAACAGCGATGATATGTCCACTGGAACTGCGTTCGCGGGGATGTTAATTACTTTTGGTTTTACTGTAGTCGAAGTTGTTACAGGGCTATTAAAGCCTTTTGGTAGAAGTGCTGATATATCGCCTTGCTTGACCTTATTAAATATGTTTAATTTAGGTGCTTCTTCAGCATCACTTGGTGGTTTATAACCAGGTGGTAAAAGTTTGCTAAGTTCATCTTGTTGTACCGGTTTGAAAAGTTCAGTTGGCGGTTTTTGGTCTTTAGGTCTGTATTCTCTTGGAATTAAAGATTTGTCGTCGAGGATTATTACTTTGTTTTTGGAACTTATTCCTGAAGATCGACCTTGAGTACCGTTTATGACCGGAACTTCGCGTGAAGTGGGTGGTGCGGGAGTTGTTGTGGTGGTGGTAGTCGTTGTGGTAGTGGTACTAGAACGTCTATCTTTGAAAGATTGCCTACTCTTATAACCAGGTGGCAAGAAACCACTCAAATCATCCATAATAGTCACAAGCTTTTTCTTTGGCTTAGGCGTAGTAGAACTAGTCACTCTATGTGCGAATTTTTTGATTTGAACAGGTAATGGATCAGGAGAAGACCTTTCAGTTAGGGATGGAGGTAGAGTGCTCTTCAAAGTAAACACGTTTGGTAAAGCTGTGGTAGTTGTGGTGGTAGAGGTCGATGTAGTTTGTTCAGTTGTCGTTTCAGTTATTAATTCAATGTTTTTGTTTTCTTTATCAATAGAGCCCGAAAGTACTGCACTTGATAGTTCTGATTGAATAGTATCAAGCTTGTCATTTATGTTTTCAGTTGACGAAATACTGCTTGATTCTTGACGTGTCACTATTTTCATATCTTCTTCGTCGTCTGAAATAGATTCTTCCGTTTGTTTATCTTGGTCACTCTGTTCACCAGGATCTTTCGTTACAGGTTCCTCTTCTTCTTCCTCATCATTAAGTACTTGTTTTTTCTCTTCATGCTCTACAGTAGGGAATGGTAAAAACCGAGCTCCTGATACACTTCTACTTGTTTGTACCGACGCTACCACCCAATTTTCAGTAACAGGGATCGAACTATCATTAGAATTTGCTTCATAATCTGCTGCCAATTTGGTTGTAGGTGCGTTGGTGACGTCAGGTACAGATATAGTTCCATTTACTACACTCTTGGTAGTGACAACAGAAACAACTTCTTGGCCGAGTATAGAAGGTGTTTCTATTGACGCTGTACTATCATCGGTATGATCAGAATCGTCGTACTCGTCTTCTTCTTCGGAAGAAACCGTAGTCGTATCGTGGATATTGGATTTATTTCTTTCAATATCAGAGTGATCAATTACTGGCGTATCCACAAACTCTTTGAAATTATTCTGTTGCACCGTTTCTGATTTGTTTCCCGTTTTCATAACCACAATATCAAAAGAGTCAGTGGAAATTTGTGGCGCAGTACTTGTCTTATTTGTTGTTGATTTATCTAATTCTTCTGTGGAATCGTATTCGTCGTAAATATCGGAGTGTTCTGTAGATGTAATCGTCGTTGGACGTTGAGTGGTTTCGATGGATTCATCTTCGTAATATTCTACGTATTCTTCTTCTTCATCATCCTCGACCGCCGAGTCATCGTCTTTAGGAGCAGTTGTGCTGGTGCTTGTTGACGTCAATTTCTGTCGCGCAATCTCAACGGGAATTTCCCTCAGGTAGTTATCTGTATTCATCGAACTAGCATCTGGTTTGTTGTCATCAGATGACTCTGGTTCATCCGTTTTATTTGATTTGATAACTTGAACGTCGAACGAGCCTTGTTTGTTTTTCATTAATTCCCTAAATGAACTTAAATCACTAATTTCTTCTTCGAGTAACGGCTCTATATCTAACAAAGGTTTGTATTCAGTGGAAGAACTTTGAGTTATAGGCCTTGATTCTTCAGGTTTAGTTTTAATAAATATTTTTGTGTCTCGATACTCATCTTTTTCCTCAACCTGTGACCTGAACGGTGAAAACCGGCTAGCACTTGGCTTTATATTTAGTCTTTGTCTATTTGCAAGGTTGTTTGGATTGTACGTTGTCACTCTATGCTGGTCATAAGAATCTTGAGTATCGCCATCGATTGTATCTTCTTGGTGAATGATGTGACCAGTTTGACCGTTGCTCTTCAAACTGTTGCTGTCGAATGGCAAATTCTTGAACCTGCTTTTTTGCAGATAGTCAATATCGGGGTTGTTGAGTGTTATTTGCCCTAAAAACGTTTCGGGTTTAGAGGGATCGTTCTGGTAGGCCACTGAATGGATTTGTGAAACATCGGGCCTTTTGGTTGATGCTGGGTGGACTAGTTGGTAGTTGAAGGGTAAAGCGGGCCTGAATCTCTGTCGTTGTGAGTTGAATTCAGGTTGGTTCACGTAGTACTGAGCTCCCGCTTGACTCCTGCCCGTAGGCAGTTGGAATGGCATCGGGTTCTGATTGTACTTGGCACTCGGGAACTGCACGTTCCCTTCAGAGTATTTAGTCTGTTGCGACGGTGCTGGTAATCTAAAATTCTCCCCATTTTGGAAGAATGAAGTTTGTCGGTCGTTTGAATACAGTGGTGGCTGAACTTGAGCAAAATTTCTTTCTGCTAGTGGTGAGTAGAAAAAGTCGTCGTCTGAAACAAAAAAAAACAATATTTATTAATAAACAGTACCATACCAAATTATTTTCGACTCATAAATATCTAATAAAAGAAGCTGTCTTACATTTTTCATCCAAACTACTTGTCATGTTTAATAAATAACCTAATTATTCACAGACATAATTGACATTGCGGTAGGGGCAAAATTAATATATTACTAGGAAGGTTATCTCCGCTAATATAATATTAACGTCAAGCCAGTTTATTATTACGCGCTCAGTTTTGGCCCCCATATCGTTGGGAGAGATAATCTCAGGGAAATTACTTTCTTGCGGATCATATCCCTAATTAAGGATGTCGGCGGTTCTCATCATCATTGCTCGAGTGTGAGTATCCAGCTAATAGGAAATCGATGGACGGAAACGCGCCTTCAACCAAAACAATCACAGCTCGATCTAGATATTACTTTAACAATCTACATCGATACTATTCGGAGAAATCGATACGGAAAGTTTATCCACTACCATCTACGACAGGTTTACTATAGCATACCCTCACTAAATAACCCAAAGTACGGCTGCCCCTAAATCACGCAAGCTCAAGGATTCATTTGAAAGAAAGTCCCCAATATTTATGTTAATGCAAATAAACCTCAAAGGGACCAGGTAGGTTTATACCAAGTTTATACCACAAGCACGTTTTCTCATCAATGTTATCGACGTCATAACACTCGGCGAGAACTATTTGATTAGCCAAGGCACCTCCTGATTAAAGGAAACCAACTCTTGCCTTATTTTGAAGCTACTTCAATATACTTTTTCTGATTAACTTGGTTTCTGTGAAGAACTGAAATTTCCCTGGGGGCTTGGCCGAATCTTGCCGCTTTATCGCCTCCGTGTCAATATTTGTCCCCGTTGATCTTGGCTACCGAGTCACAATACGTGGTTAGGAACCCTTTTAAAGCGCCCTTGATACTAATACGCGATTTCTCGTTATGGCTCGAAACATCACCTAATAGTTTCCCAGTTTGTTATATGTTTTCGTGTAATAAGGAAAGTTCGGCCAAATGTTACCTAAATAAGTTTTAAATTGAGTTTAATGGGTTTTCAGTTTAAATACTCGTAACGAGTGTAAGCGACCGCATCGGATTAATTACTTTGTACTGAGTTATAATTGCGACAACGGTTTGAACAACTGAATCAATATTTTACACGCGTCAATATTTTTTTATTCAAATCATGAATTGTTCATGAAATCAATAATTGGGAAAGGGAGCGTAAATTGTATTCAAGTCGCGCATCAATTCATTTGTTTATTTTCATTAACAACTTTACAACGTTCTTTTGTTTTTAACGGACATTTTTAATCCATTTCAAAAAAAGAATAGAGGAGGTAAAATTGACGGTACCAGCCGATATTTCTAGACACATGTTGACTTAAATAAACACTAAACCTTATTTTTCATTGGGATGCGTATTATTATGCAAATTGTCCTTTATCTAGAGTAACTCAGTCAGTAAGTCAAACAGTTCGTTAGCGGTAATGACAAGACGGCTTAATTAAACGAACACCTACATAATTCAACGTATATGAAATTAGAATTACATACCTCCCTATGTTTGCTTAATGAATTTAGGGTCCTGATTAAAGGTATCCCGTATTAAGGAGTCTATTAAAGGGTCCGAATAAGCAACGTTTAATTACAAAGTAAAAATAAAAATACATTTCGCCGCAATAAGTTGTAATTAATATTAAGGCAGGATCACACGGCGTAAATCGCTGGTAATTAGGCATGCGCATTACGCGACCGTGTCGCGCGTCACGTGTGAAAGGGGCTTAAGTATTCGTACTATACATACGTATGTACACTAATACCTTTGTAATATACATAAGTACTTTAGGAACCCGCTTAGAGATAAACATTTTCTTTTTTGTGACCATAAAAGGTACGGAAAATTTTACTGTCTCGTATAAAAAAGGTAAATGTGGGATCCTTCAGCTAAATATTATCATATGGGCTACCTACTGACACGTAAGATTATTATCATGAACGGTTTACAGTCCTCAGCCAAATTGGGCTCCTAAATATTTGCATTAGTATTTTATGTTGGGAAAGGATTGAGTTAGGCTGGACGTGTTCGGAGTTTAATTGTTATGTTTGATAATTGTCTTAATTATGAACTAAGGATTAGGTCGAATTTGTTCTTGGATCTCTATGTGGCTTACACTGTGTGTGTAAACTATAGTCAATTACGTACTGGGACTGGGGAACGGGGGTGCTCAACAAGAAAAGCGTCGTCGTTTAGTTTGAGCGAGTTACGACTTACGAGTTAACTCGTCATCCTACTAATATTATAAATGCGAAAGTTTGTGAGGATATACTTTTTAAACTCACACGATTTGTACTCATTATACTAAATGAAACGGGTCTGTATCGCGTTAGATAATTTAACGTTTTTACTAAAAAATACGTACTCGACGTTTCGAGCGAATTACACCGCTGGTGGTCACGGGATGACTCTTATAATTTGTGAGGATGTATGTATGTTTGTTACTCTTTCACGAAAAAACTACTGGCCAAATTTGGATGAAACTTTACAGTAATACTAGCTGCGCCCCGCGGTTCCACCCGCGTTGTACCCGTTCCCGCGGGAATTTTAGGATGAAAAATAGATGTTGGCCGATTCTCAGACCTACTCAATATGCTCACAAAATTTCATGAGAATCGGTCAAGCTGTTTCGGAGGAGTACGGGAACGAACATTGTGACACGAGAATTTTATATATAAGATTGTGTATACATCAGAATAATACATGGGATACATTTTATTCCGAAATTCCCTCGGGAACGGGTACAATACAGATAACAACTCAGGGCGCGGCTAGTTTAGAAATAACTACGCGAAATATTCTCCAATCCAGAACGTTTTCAGTACACAATAACTAGCTTCGAAGAATGAAATGAGCTTGCAATAAAATCCGGCTATTACAAACGTACTCAAATAAAAACGATTGAGATTTCCATAGCGCCTGTATGTAGCAATTGACCTAATTTAGGCAATGCGCATATAATGTTAGCTATAACCCGTATTGCTCCAATGTAAGTGCAAAATAAGCCAAAGGAACACTTCTAATAAACACTACCGATATAAATTTGGAAAAGGATCACGTTTTATACGGCATTTATCTCTCCCCCCCCGTTATCCAGTGCGGTGGTAGATATTGGTTCTTCGGTGTTTTATGGAAAAACCTAAAAAATGTATTGGACGTGTAATTTTATTCCAATCTTTTTGAGAAGTTTGCGGAACCACGAGCTTCGATATGCAGCTTTGAGGATATATATCTTTCAGTGAATGGGTTTCCATATCCATATTTCTAATATCCATGTTATAATATTCGTATTAAATAAATATCTTCAGTGTTGTTAACATTTATTAGGTTCAGTTGTATTCCATTTGAATGTAAAGAAAGAGTTTGTATAACCTCAGTTTTTTGTTTTGTCAATACCATTCTATTTTTTTTTTGGTCTCCAAACGTAATTGACCTAAGATCTTGCGGTTTCTTCAATAATACTTCAAACTTTACTGCGGTTACATCGATAAGTAAGCGTTTGGTAATGTTTACGGAAATTAACTCATTATTCACGTTTCTGAAAAGCTATTAAGAGCGTTTTGTAAAAATCTGTTTAAAATATTAGGCATACGTTAAAAGCATTTAGCGTCATAATGGGCATTTTGTTTTCGATGCGCCGCTCAGAGGTGCTTAAACGGCGATTTGTTATAATAAAGGGTAAAAAGGGGTAAATGGGGTTGAAATTTAAAAAAAGGAAAAGTAACCACCATTAGCGCGGGCCGGGGTGAACGTACATTAGGTTGCAATGATTCACGTTAATGTTTCATTAAGTTTCTCCTCTCCTAGTTACATTAAAATAATAAGACTCTTTTATACAAAACTTTTCAATACGTTCTAATGGAAAAGTTTCTACCACACCCCGGGTACTTTGTGTTTCGTGACAAAACGTGGGTTTGATTCGGTTTGTAAGAAAAGTTGACATCAATTTCTATTACCGGGAAAATCTGTGGGTACGTGCTGGTCGTGTTATTGGGTTAGTGAAAAAAATATTAGGTTCATATAGAGGCATAGCAACCTTCGGTATTTACGATACCGGGCTTTGCATTGAGTCACTTCATCCCTAATTAGAGCGAACCCTCACGTACGCACCTCTGCAAATGTTTGGACTAGGCCCGGTCCGGGACCATATTCATGATTACCCATAGTTATTAAGGTAAGCCAAATTGATTATTGTAAACAATAGCCGAGCATTTGAATTTGTTACGACAATCGTGTGTTTCGATGAGTATTACAGTAAGCTGGACTGTTAACTGCTGAGCGATTCTAGTGTTTATGCAAGTGACGAGTTGGCATTCTGGAGCCTTTCTTTAGATATTGTTTTTATTGTTATTGCTCTCCTAACGTTGGTAATTATCTTAAATGTCTCAATTTGCCCTCTATACCCTTTTACCTTTAATTGTTTCTCGCATTTACTAAGAATGTTTAAATAAATAAATACTTAACTAGATAGGATTTTTATTTAATGTAAGGTTCAACCTTTTATCAAGAAAGCCCAATAAATTGTAGTACTTGTGTTTTGTAAGACTCGGCGAAAAATAGAAATAACCCGTTGACATAATGAAGTTGGTTGTGTATTTCATTTTGATATTTTCCAGGCGACCAGTTTTGCGCTCCACAATAAATTGTTTCTCAAGACTTTGTTGAAACTTTCTACGGGTGATTTTTATTGTATAACACTAAGTGTTATTACTATTTTGCAATAAGCTAGGTTATATACGTATACAATATACCAGTGTCCATTCTATTCTTATTTTTATTTTGTTTATATAGATGACATCTTATTCATAAATTTAAAGGTACCTTGGTCTAATAATAAATTATTTGGTACATTTAGGTATACCAGTAATATAAGCGCAGGACACACATACACACATATCCACATATATAAGGCCCATCTCTTATAGTGCGGCTATATGCTGGGTGCGGGTCGCGTGACGTTGTATTCCTTGTATTTGTATAAAAGGTGTCATTGTGGACCAGTGTGACGTCTTTCATACTAATAATACAAGGAATACTTACAATGTCCCGCGACCTGCACCCAGCCTGTGGCCGCACTATACAAGATCGGCCTTATATATGTTGGATATGTCAATTAACTATAGACTATAGATATATATTTATTGGTTATTATAGAGTATCTTGTCCGAACTACAAAAGTTTTTTGGATAATATAACCCTAAAAAAGCGATGAGCCAAACTAACAACTTTAAAAGACTCGGTACTTATAAAGGAACAATTTCGTAGCATAAATATTAAATTTTCTCGTAATCCTTTACAAACTCGACAGTTGTTCCAAGTCATTCTATATTTGAATTAAATGCAAACATGTTAAAAGCAGTCCTGTCATCCCTTACTATTGTTTGAAAAAGCACTGAAACTCGAACAAACTTTACGAAAATTAATATCTTAACAAAACGTAACTTGAATGAAACACTAGAATGACAAAGTAATTTTGTAATTCAATTGACAAAACAAATTAATTCGTTAGTGAGTGAAAAATGCCAATTACAGATTGTTTGCGGGAGAAACTACACAATTACATGTTCTAATACGTTTTTGTGTTCCACTTACATTACAAATCATGACACTGAACATCGTAAGTGGTGTAGAATATACATAATTATGTGCAAAAATGGCGCTTAATAAGTATTCGTTATTTCTAATGATAGTACTTTTTCTGTTTCTCGGTACATGCTTCCAAAGAAACATTCAAATGTTATTTTTTTGTGTTTCGAGTGAGTTTGTTAACCAAATTTTAAGAAAAGTCAATTACCATAATCAGCGTTACATTTTCCTAATAAATATGTATGAATAATATGTATTTTATGCAGAATAAAATTTAAATTTATCCAGGACTGTCGTTGTGTATTGAATAACAAATAGTAGGGGACGTCTTGTAGTGACATTGTACGTGTGGGTGTCCGCCACCCACTCCGTCCTACTATGGGGTTTTATATCATTTTGATACGGTTTGTCTTTATTGTGCCCGTCTAGGCCATTGTAGCTCGACAGAACAAGGCCTCGAATGCATATCTGTTGTTTTTTGAAACGTAAAATTGTTTTTTAAACCTTCAATGTGATACATTGCAGTCCCAACGCTTTACATTTCGAGGTACAATTTATATCAATTCTATTTTTTACTGTCATAAACATCTCTTACAACTTTTAAATCGCCTAAACTGTATAATATTGTATGTGAAGGTACTTAATCTGTAGTAAACTTTACGGGCAGCAGTGTGGGCGAAATCCGATTATAAGATTTAAACGTAAGTTCTAGACGTGTGGAGTCAAGCTGGGTTATTTGTGGAATTATACGAGAGAGATATTTGATTACGTATACCGGGAATGGTTTAATCGTTTCATTTTCTATTTATAGTCGTTAAAAGGCTATGAATATCAAAGAACAAAGTTTATTGGGGCGTCCATTGCTCGCGGTGACGGTTTACTGATTTGCGGCGTGCAATGCGTACGGTTGCCACAGAAATAAACACACAGGTACTAAAGGTATATTCACGTACATACCTATATATGACTCGCAATGTCCCAATTTTTACCATCGATAATTTTCCCAATAATTTCAAACTTATTATTAACCAATTTGTAAAATTAAACTCAAAGACAACCAACTCTATAAATAATTTAAACCTTATTTAAAGTTTGTATTCAAAGTTAAGCCTTCTTAAGACTTTACAGAGATAAATGTATCGGTCTCTCATTTTATTATAGAACAAAGTCTCTCAAGGGAAATCATGGAGCTGCGTAAAATTTCCATCAAAGACAAGTTTAGTGTTAAATAGAGATTTCCTGCTAAGAAAATGTTGATATTTCAGGAACATAAAATTGCATTCTAAAATATGTATTTGCACACCTTTTTTACATAAGTAGAAAGTAGTTGGTACTGGTAATTTATTTGAAATCTACAGATCGCCTAACGCCTCGATGGTATAGTGGTTTCCCCTAATCATCCTCATTGTACCTACCATCTTCAGTGAGATGAGAGGACTTTCCTCTGTGGTAAAGCAATACAGGCTGATACTACTACATACACTTAGTAAAGTGGATTATTCAATCGTTACTTTCAGTTTATTTCATTCTTGTTTTGAGTTTAAGCCCCAACTTAACGACAGATCCCTATTAAGGTGTAACCTTCGAAGTTTACTCCAAAATAGCGAATGCTAACATTTCGGACTGACCTTAAAACCTTGGGACACAATCGAGGGTGAACCCATTTCATAAATATTCCTAACAAAAGGTTTTGCACTGCATGCTAAATTGCTCTCTCATACATAAATTTAAAAATAATGATATGGTTTACAGTACAAGTACGTCATAATCCGCAGAACATGTGGTTTCGCCGAGGAAACTTTTATGCCCTACAAATTTTAACCTAATGACAGTGAAAATATGAATTTTAGATGAAGTGTGCGTGTACTTTGCATGTATACCAAGGTTAATGCTCTCAGGTACGCACATTGCTACACTTCTGCCAGAAATATGTGTTTGTGTTGTGATAATAATATTAAAATGAGAAGCTTATGCCGTAATTAATTTGCTCACTCGAGCTCATTGTGGCTAAATGCTCGTTTCATTTTAGTTTATTTTTACCACTTATTGTGAAATACAAGATGTCTAATGTCGGTTAATTATATTGTTGTTATTATTTTATAATTAAGAAACCAAATCTTTTAAACAGCAATGTTTTCAAAACAACTAACAATATTTGGAGAGCCGCCTCGTTTTAATCATTATTTGAAACCTGACCTTGCCAGACCTTCGCAAACCTTAATATAAATCAATTTATAATCCAATAAAAGAATAAAAGTATAACAAATGGACTCACCTTGACACTGCGACTCCTTTATAACAAATAGCAGGATCGCCGCGATGGTAACGAATCTCCAGCGTCTTCGCCCCATTTTATATCATCAATTATAATCACCTTCTCATCGGATATCATTCGTTCAAGTCACTAACGTTCACTCAAAAGTCCCATTCAAACCGATAGCCATATTTGGCACTGAAAATTGGCACTGTCATCGGTTGTCTACGCCATGTCTGAAACAAAAAGAGAAAAAAGTAAAAAACTAAGAACAACTATCGGGGAAAAAGTAGGTTACCATCCGCAAGTAACGAACGATACTGAAACGATATGTAATTGCACAAACAGACTGTATAATAACGTACAATTTTATATACATTATGGGCCGGATGTGGCAATTTGAGATTAAAAGTGATATATTGGATTACCATTTTGTGTTATATCCAATTTAAATATTGGTTTTGAATTATAAGCTGAAATTAAAATATAGGGTTACAATTTTGTAGTCAAAACACATTCAACTATTAAATTATTCAGTAAGTTTAATTAGGTTAGAGTCCAAACTTGGGTTCGGAGTTATAGACCGCCTAAAGGCCTCCAACATGGTCTAACGATTAAACCAAGCGGCACCGACAATTGAAATTTAATTAAACTACTAAAACAGATATTTTCAAGTAGATACCCAAAGTTAGATGATTCAGAAATTCGTTAAACTCAAATCCAGTCATGTCATTCTGTAGATAAGCTCCTCAAAGGTAATCAATAGGAGCAAAATTGAGTGCGTCCAATCAAGAGCCCGAGACGAGGTGTCAGGTAGCCGTAAAACTTTGCTGATTAGTTCTGTGGGGGCCATTGAGCGAGCAATGCCTTTCTAGATTATACCCTAACAATGCCCCGGCAAGTTTCGACACGCTCAATACAAACTTTATGTGACGAGACAACTTGTCGGAAGACGCCTCTACAGACGCCGCGTTACGAATCAACTGACCTATATAATGATTTTGTGTATGAATTACCTCAGACAGTTCTTAGCACGTTTTAATTAATATCAGAAATATTTTTACAAAAAGAAAAGAACTTTATCTAAAAGAGGTGATTATTTTTCTTCCTCAGAAGCATCCGTTAAATTTACACTTAACTAACTGACGTTATTTTTCATATTTATCATGTTAAAATCACGTTCTGAGTCCAATACTCAGAGACGTCAAATGCTCATGTCTAATTACCGTTAATACTAATCTCAACGGCACAAATTGATAATAGCTTCTTCAATTTCATTTAATTCTAAGTCTTCGTATATTGGGAGTAGTGAAACGTATCGCGACGTCACGGCGACTCACACGTGGCTCTAGAAAGCAGCGTTACGGACTGTCGAACAGTTTCTACCACGTTTCTACGAGATCCCACTACGCACGAGTATCAGTACATTCTAAGATGTTCTACGTTCGAAGAATGCCGGATACTCGCATATAAAGCATGTGGAAAATTCTGGATTTTATCCGGCATGTGTCTGTGAATGACAGTGTCCCGTTTTACTTTGTTGTCATGTTAAAGTTTTCTTTGCATATTTGTTCTGTATTTAATATGTTATTAAAACAGGTACTCTTGTTATTGTACGAACAATATTCTCTTTGCGGTTCACGTAAATTGCATTAAAGCCTATTTCCGCGCAATTTTTAAATGAAGATTTTTATTTATAAATAAACATTGCATAAATTACAGTATTAACATCTATTCATTGTGCTAATGTCATTATGAGAACCGTAATGACTTCACTAAGCCGATGTTTTTGTTAATTTGCTGCTTAAATTAAAACAACAAGGTTGTTTTATTCAAGAAATAGGTGATTATGCTACCGACGGCGCTACTTTAATTTCAACCAAGCCTCGGTCAATGTAACCGGTAATTAGTTTAGGCGGGATCAGCCATGTTGTTATTGTGCAATATTGTTTACTGTACCGGAGTGGTGAGAAAAATAGTTGAATGAAAATGTTAAGAAACTCTTTAATGATTTACGAATCACATTTAAATAATACGTTTTATGTATGAAAACGAGTTATTAATATCATTCTGTGGCAATTCGGGGTGTAGTCGAGGTGAAGGTTTTAAGCTGCATTTGTGTAGTCTGTAGGAAATAGTCACATTATCTTTTACAGTCTAGACTCACACTTGACCACAAGTCGTTAGCGATAGTTGAAATCGTAATCAACGAGCGTAATGGCTCATTAGCCGGTCCATTAAAAGATTATTTGTTTTCAACAACGACCATTTTGTACATGCGAAGTTAATCTAAGTAGAGAGATATGCAAGAGGCCACAAAGTGACGTAGATAATGAAAGATCAAGACAAGCCACCCACCCGAGGTAGAGGTGAAATATTAAATGAGGCTGATGAAGTTGCAAGCCTAGGGTAATAATTAATAAGCAATGGGTTAGAATGCAGTACACTAGCTATCGTACCTAGGCATTAATTAATGAGCGAACTACAATAGTCAAAGTGCATAGTGCTCTGCACTAAAGTAGGTAAGTTCAAGTACGTTAGTGGCCAACCTGCCGTATCCCTGCCGTAAAGCGCT
This sequence comes from Cyclophora punctaria, assembly GCA_951394245.1. Taxonomy (NCBI): domain Eukaryota; kingdom Metazoa; phylum Arthropoda; class Insecta; order Lepidoptera; family Geometridae; genus Cyclophora; species Cyclophora punctaria. The sequence continues at coordinate 6,665,608 of OX596171.1, forward strand.
CTGGCGTGTTACAGTGCTAGTTTTGGTGGGTATTTGCGCCTCCGTGGTGTGTGAGTCCTGCCCATAACCCCCTCATCTTCGTAGATGAGCGAGAATTTGCAAACGCATTTTCCACTTTTATAAAAATAAGGTCATTGACCAACCCTGGTGTCGGAGATTTGCACTAAATTCCTAAAACTATCTGGTTAGAGTGATACACTACAAGTGGCTGATCATCTCCCAAAAATGTTAGATATCATTATTGAACAATCAAAATTACCAATACAATTTAAGTCGGAGAAGAAAACTTTGCTCCGAAATGCGTTATGTCGTTGAAAAGAGTGTAGTTAAATAAATAAATTACCAGAACAGTTCTCTACCAGTCTCCAACAGACAACACATCCGTAAACTTCGTACACAGATGTACTACAACATTATTCGGTGTCTAATTGCATTTATGTGGCCATAACACAACAAAAGCTTCCTATCTAGCATACAGATAGAGTAAGTTAAAGCATGTCTGAGGCAGATTCAAATTGGCTCCATTGTGGAGGTTACAACACATTCTCACGGTCGAAGTATTATTGTATTCATGAATACTGTCAAGTAGTTACATGTGTAGGTTTAGCTTGTGCACGTCTATGTTGGCTCCGAAAAGACGCACGTGTTTTGTTTTAAATAGGCAGGTTGACGTTTAGCTGTTCCTATTCCAAAAAGTTTTTATATGTATTGTGGCATTACGTTGGGTGTCTCTTTTTCTACAACAAGAAAAAGGTGCGTGTTATATTTGTTGATATCGAGGAATAGCAATCATTATCCCACTTCTGATGTCGGGATGATGTCACATCAGGATAAGCACGAGCATTATACTGTCAATACAACATCAGATATCTTAGAATTCCTAGGTCTTGATCTTGAAATAATAACTCACAGGACTTCATTACAATGACATTGCTTGTATTTTACACACGATCATCATGGATTACAGATTACAGTTAGGATACGTCTAGATTCAATTAATTGATGGAACCTAAACGACCTCCCTTCACCCCATAGTCGTCCTGTCCACGCCATAGAATCTCTTATCCACTATACTCGATTCACAATACGATCGTGATGTCGTCAACACATCATTCTTCTAATCCACGTTTCCAATCTAATCACAATCCAACCATCATCATTTCCCTCGTAAACTCTAATCCTTGCCGCCGTTTCATATCATAGACTATCCTCCCTCTATCCAACAACTATCATAGTGCTCAACACCACAGACTTAACACAGACTATTCTCATACCACAGACTACACCACGAAGGTAGAACTCACGTCACGGAATAATAACACTACAGATTCCATCAGTCAGCTGAATTTACAGACTACTCTTAAACTTCTATAGCTTGATTATACTTCCATCTCCGATATATTCGAAACTTAAAATATATTATACATATTTGCACACGAAGCTTTTCGTAAAAAGGTAGGTACCCTGCAGTTCGGTTGGCTTGTCATAACAAAGGCGATTAAATTATTAAAACATCTCACGAAATCTATATAAATAAATGTTAGTCATTTGTTTTATATTTCTATGATCACATTTATTCATTATTCAACTTAAATCACACTATAAAAATGTTGCAACATCAAACTACATTACTTGAACCCGCAAGGTCGTGCAATTAATTCGCCATAATTGATTTTTAATTGGACAATATAGTAAAGAATTTGAATAAAAAACTTCATAACGAGACTACGTCAATAACTGTCGGGTATGCGAAATAAAAAAAAACTAGTAGTTTTAAATTTTTACAGTTACAAAAATAACGTTCTATAAACAAAGCGATACCTGCAAATATTTCAAATATTTTACTTCATACTTTGTTTTTATTTTCGGGCAGAATTGTATTGATATTTTTGACGTATTAATTTCCTTTCTATGACCCTATAAACAACTGCTATTTAATCTGCTTTTAGTTACTTATTTTAGTAGCAATTAGAAGAATAACTCCATAGAGCAATACATTTTCACTAAAGTGACTAAATTTAACATTATTTCAAAACCATTTCCTTGGCACTATTAAAATAACATTAATATACCAAATCAACCATAGAGACAGAGAAGTTAAAACGTTAACATTTCAAGGCGATATTTCGTGTTAATAGCCCATCGAAGGTCCGTTTGACAGTTTGTTTCAAATAAATATGATACAATCACGACTCCACTAATAACTAATGTGCCTTGAATGTCTATAACCAATGCGATGTCTCAATAACAATTGATTGACATTGTAACACACTACCTACAATTATTTCTACGTTATTGCTAACATATTAAAGTAATTCAGTTAGTTTCACGAATTTGTTTTTAATTGACTGACGTAAATAAAATTTGTATAGATTGATTATAGAAGCTTGAGAATACGTATGGTCTATGAAAACATATGTATAAAAGAGACTTTTTATTTGTAAGGGTGCTTTCAAATTATGCCTTTCGTGTCGGACCGCTGCGGTACCGAAGCGGTGCGTTTGTCGTGCGTTTGTCGTATTGTGAACGTACGATCGTGTGTTTTCATACAAATCGAGCAGTCCGGCAACAGTGCGACGTCGGTACCGCGAACGCACGACAACGCCGCACTGTTGCCGAGCTGCTCGATTTGTATGAAAACACACGATCGTACGTTCACAATACGACAAACGCACCGCTTCGGCACCGCAGCGGTCCGACACGAAACGCATAATTTGAAAGCACCCTAAGACTAAAGAATTTGTTCTGTAAACTATCATTAAGCTGATAAAAGACGTTAAATATTCGTAAAAGTTTTAAGACTATAGTTAGTAAGTGCGAGTAGGTTAGTGCCCAACCCTGGAGCCGGAGTTTTTAGACCGCCTAAACACCTCCGACATGGTCTGACGATTGAAACAAGCGGGACTGACTGCTTAATGTGGCCTTCAAAGCACGATACCGCTCAGATAGAAATCATTATCGGCTACCCATCCAAGGGCCGAGCTGCACGTTTCTTAACTATCGCTATGAACATCGCTTAGTCAAACTACACCACGAGCGCTACAAATTAAACTAAAAAAGGCAGGACAAGTCTTAAGACTAGAGCGACTCCGAGTGTAAGAACAGACCCTGTGAAGTTACTTTTAAATGTTCTGTTTCCACCAGTCAGGGCCATTGACCTGCAGTAAGTACTAACAGTCTGTTACCCTTGTTTTCACAGAATTATAATGAAGTTTGAATATGAAAATATAAAAGATTTTAAATATAATGAATACAATAAAAACAGGTTTTAGATTCACCAGCGCGTTGTCTGTGTGGGTGGTTTATGAAAATCATCGAATTCAACATTTTGATACAACAATAATATCGTTGTTGCAGAACCTTTTTGAATAATTTTAATGTTATTTCATTCAGGAGAATAATGAAATTAATGATAATTAAATAACGATAATAACATCATATTATGTAATTAAAAGCAGAATTGAATTTATATTAATACCAAATACCTATGTATGTATTTGTTTTTCTTATTTTACACCAACATAGATTGTGGGCAACTTCATCTGACTGACCTTCCTGTGCAATACTAATACTAGGCTACCTATAGGATACCTAACTTCATACTAATAATACTATACAATATTCAGATTAAATCGACTTATAATACAAAATCCATACCAATTACTCTTCTATTAGCGATCAAAGCTACAGCTTAATGGAATTGATGATACAGATGGATTCATTACTCTATGAACTAATACAAAATTGCAATTGCTCACGCACGTAGCTCAGCCACATAAATGGAGCGTAATGAATTCTTTGATTGTAGGCAAGAGGGCAATGGGTATACGGTTGCGCAGGTCGAACGTGGCTATTCTTTAGTAAACCACAAACTTACCTTTACAATAAGGAGTTCTATGCAGACATTGAAATATTATACAGCTTTATATGTTGGTGGTTTACAATTGCATGTATGGATACAGCAAATAGAAGAGGAAAGGTGATAGGATCTCTCATACGACATGGCATAAATTACATTAATTAAATCATGGACAGTAATGTCGGAGGAAAGCGAGGTTGTGTAAGGCCTAGAATCACTTGTGTGGGTCAGATTAAAGAAAAAGTGTTTATCATGTCGTATAGCGATGTGAAGGAGATTGCACTGAACAGGAATCGATGGAGAAGTCTGCATTGGACTCACCAACAAAGTCAAGCTCTTTAAACTATGATGATTTGTGGATACAGATAAAAAACTTATGATCTTGATAAAACAGAGGCGCAAATCGTGTTAGTTATTCACTATTCCTTACTGAAAAAGGACTGACCCAATTTCCGTGATATAAGAATATATTTTGGATTCGTCTCAGCCTCGATTAACAGAATAATCATTCAATATTTTCTTGGGAATGAGTACGCTGCGGGTCGTAACCGCAGGGAATAGCTAGTCACTATGAGGTGACTTATTTGTTTATTAAATCTGAAAAAGTAAGTTCAGTGACCTGTCAATTCTAATTGAATATTATACGATACACACAGCTCATGCATCTCAATACTGTTTCGTTTCTGACACTGTCTGCCTGGCCGTGGTAATATAGAAATAATAACTAGGTAGTAATAGTGCTTGAAAATAAATAAACAATTAAGTAACTAAATTTGCGGTCTGGTTAATAGTACTTTAACTAACTCAAGAAATAAATAGTTATTTCTTGAGTTAGTTAAAGTACTATTACTTGCGCTCTTGTTTGACACCGTCTGTGAGGTCAAAAGAGACGCTAAGTAAACGCACTATTTCGCAGGTCCAAAACAATTCATTGTCCGAAGATAAGTTACGTTATAATTCGTTATTTGCTTATTGTTCATGGTTTATAGCAAAAGCAATGCGGAGAGTGTTCTTGCTTCAGACTATTATTAGATTTGCTATTGAGGTCAATGTTGGAGGTATTTGTGGCGTAACGATAGTTCAAGCATTGTTATTAATATGTTCGGTATTTTAATTGGAAATAGTTTTATTAAATAATCAACACTTCACGTTAAAATTAGACATTGTTATATGTTAATAACTAGTCCGCGGTCGTACCCGCGTCGTATCTGTTACCGTGGAAATTTCGGGATAAAATGTATCCCATGTGGTATTCTAATGTATAACCTATATCACTGTAAAGTTTCATCCAAATATGTTCATTTTTCTTGAAACCATATCAAACATACATACATCCTCACAAACTTTCGCATTTATAATATTAGTTGGATGATGTGGTGAGTTATGTAAGAAGATATATATATTGTAGTATCTACACTATAGTATAAACAACGTAAAGTAACTTATAGATATGAGGTATTGATAAAAACTTTCTCAATTACAGGTTAAGTTAATTCCGTATCAAAAACTTTTACAATAATACTTGAAAATTGTTATTTACACTCGGCACTGAGTTTATTTGGCAAACGCTTTCGATTTCAAGTAGATACACGAACAGAGCCAAGTCTCAAGTACTCAAACATCCGACGTATAATATGTCTGCGGGAAATATTAACGGAAATGACCTTATTTCAAGAATAACTACTATCTAGGTTAACTACTTACTGTATTTAAAATTTATTTACCAATATTTGAATTATGGCAATCACATATGGATACCTTAAATTTATAATTAAATTTATAAGAATTTATTTTTAAAGGTGTGTTTTCTTCATTGAACTTATTACCATATTTATATTGGGTTTTAACTTATTTTGAGACTCCATTATAAATGTCAGTATTAGAAGATTTATGGCCGCCTACGCTTTTTGAATAGGATGTAACATCTTTGGATAACTTTGTGTTTTGGAATGTCAAAGTTGAATGAAGCATATATTCCTAATACATATTATTTAAAACAAAAGGTGGATAAGTTATGGTCTGAAAGTCCAGACAGGCTGAAAAGATAAAAGGCTCTATAATGATGTATGTATTAGAGTATCATTGACTTGTGCGTTAAGTTTTTGACGCCTAGTGTAACATATACCATTAAAGTTATTAGGAATAAATACTCCAATTTAACAGTGGTGAACATTAGTTGTTGAAGAGAACAAATATTCTATGTCTGTCCAATCAAAGTTTATCCATATTGAGTATGTAACTCAAGTACAAGTCTCAAATTAATACCAGATGACAATCAAGTGTTCCCTCGACAATGGCACCATACATCACCGCGTCATCGGCAGCTAATGCAATCCTTATTGCCTATTACACAACGTGTTGTTTGGCACGTTAGCGGAGCCGGTTCGCAACCTTGCCCCCCCTCCGTCCCCCCACACGAATAGCCCTCGGTTCACTTTCACTAACTCCGGCCTTCTTCGGCCGTCTTCGGCCGCCTTCGGCATCAACAATTCTTGTGCACAGTGTATACGCAGATTTAATTACCAAAAAAACTAAGTACCTTGTTTGATTACTGTGTGTTTACAAGCACTGTGTATTACATGAAGACACTACGTCACATTAATCAAGGAAAACTGTTGTTAATTAACCAATTGAACACGGGAACACTAAAACTGAAAACAATAGATCATATTTAATAAGGAAATGCTTGTAATTAATGACTGTAATAATTCTTTTTGATTCCGCCATTTTTTCAGCGCGCGCGTTGATGTCTTTTGTATGACCGTGATTCATTACGCGGATCGATATGCGTTGGAGTTATTCTATTTTACCTATTTCTCTACTCTACTATTGTTGATAATGTTATAATGCCCAGTTTTTACTAGATTTTTTCTTTGTTGGTCTGTAAAAAGTATTTAGGTACTAAGAACTTTATTTAGGTCTATTATGTCACTCCTAACTTTTGTTCCTTCACACCAATTGTACTTTAGAGTTCTCAGACACTATAGAAAAAATGTGTTTAGTTCTCAATTATAGAAGAGAGTAGCATGATACCCATTCATAGCAAGAAAGTATTCACAACACAATATTAACAAAACAAAAGACCCTGAAAGTGTAACAACAAACTTGCCAGGCTCATGACCCGAGAGAAGAGCAGAAAACAAAACCAAAAAATTAAAATGGCCGACTGACCGGGACCGGTTGATGCAAATATCAAGTGCCAAAATAATAATACTCCTCACGGAACACGGCTAAATGTCACTTGATGACCTTCCTCGGACAGACAAACATATGTGTTATAGATACTTATATATTGCTCAAACATATATGTATCTATACCTATTATTAAGTATCATCAATCTATGTATGAAATATGTTGGAATAGAATGTTAGTAGCAAAAAATCTGAGCGGAATATTTCATCGAAGTTGTTCGGATTCGATTATTTTTTGACTTCCTAGCATTAGGGTTAATAACACTTTTTATCCATTGAAAACCGTTTTCACACATAGTGAAGTGAAATCGGGTGTGCTATAATAATTATGAATTGTAGTCTTCTGTGACGTGGGTTCCTATAAAGGGGCCATTACCTCAGATATAACTCCATATATATATGTCGGAGCGTGGCATCAGTGGCGCCACACCAGATAGCGGCTTATAACGTCACTACATTATTTTTAGTCTGTAGAAGTTTAAGAGTAGTTTGTAAATTCAGTTGACTGATGGAATCGGTAGTGTTGTTATTCCGTGACGTGAGTTCTATCTTCGTGGTGTAGTCTGTGGTATGAGAATAGACTATGTTAAGTCTGTGGTGTTACGCACTATGACAGATGACAGTTGTTCGATAGAGGGATGTGAGCTTGTTTGGTGGTCTGTGGCAGTGAGTGAGTGAGTCTATGATATGAAAAGATGAGACATTAGAGTTTTGGAGGGAAATGGAGACGGTTGGATTGGGATCAGATGGGAAACGTAGATTGGAAGGATGAGGTGTTGACGACATCACGATCGTATTGCGAATCGAGTATAGAATAGGGAAAAGATATTCTATGGCGTGGACAGGACGACTGATGGGGTGAAGGGAGGTCGTTTAGGTTCCATCAATTAATTGAATCTAGACGTATCCTAACTGTAATCTGTAATCCATGATGATCGTGTGTAAAATACAAGCAATGTCATTGTAATGAAGTCCTGTGAGTTATTATTTCAAGACCAAGACCTAGGAATCATAAGATATCTGATGTTGTATTGGCGGTATAATGCTCGTGCTTATCCTGATGTGACATGTCCCCAATAGTGGGATAATTATCGCTGTTTCCCCGACATCAGAAGTGGGATCAAGATCGCTATTGCCCACCGAGCGTCCAGCAGAGAATGATTAAGATCGCTATTGCCCACCGAGCGTTCAGCAGAGAATGATAAAGATCGCTATTGCCCACCGAGCGTCCAACAGAGAAGGATAAGGATCGCTATTGCCCACTGAGCTTCCAGCAGAGAATGATAAATTTCACCATAGCAACTGAGAGATTGGTGCTGAATATCATATCGCCATGGTGTGGTATTTGGAATTTGGATGCTATATTCCCACGGGTGGACGAAACATAAACGATGTAGTCCACATAACTACGGCGTTGATGGAAAAATGGCTTCTTATGATTTGAGAAAGAAATTTAAGATTTGTTATTTGTTACTGGAATGGACGACGGCGACGACGACGACGGGATTGAAATTCATGTACCTTCCACTGGATTATGAAGCTCGTGGTATTCAGAGATATGTCTGAATCATCATCCCAACGACTATGGTGCTTTACGTAATGTTTATTTTGCAATTGGTTATAAAACTTGGAATGTTCTGTGAGTATAGTTAGTTAGTTTTCTACTCTATTGTGGAGTTAAGAAGGTAATTATGAGCTTCCGAAAGATTCAAGTGTAATCTTGTTATGTAATGTGATATGTTCTAATATGTTTTCTTATTTTCATGTTGGATCAATGCTGGTAATTATTGTGAGTATTGATAAACCTCGTCCGGGGTAGAACGTGGTTCTCTTCTCAATCCTGTTACCTGAGGAATATGAGGGGTTGCGGCATTCCAAATTGTTCAAGAATCTATCACGACAAATTCACATTGGATGTTAAATTGGTGATGTATTGCGGTAATGATTGGTTTGTTGGGAAATATCCGGTGAGCTATTTTGTGATATTTGAGTCGGTTAACATTGAGAGTTTTGTAGTGAATCTTCGTACCACTTGATAAAGTAGAAAGCTTATTGAAAGTATTTTGGATGTTTATCCCGTTGTAAAATATGAGAGTATGAGTAAGGGTTTCATGTGACTATGTGACTTATTGAGTTCAATGTTCAAACTCGGCGATGGTCGTGGTCTGGATTGACCGTACTGTGGAGTGGTCTGCTGAGACCGTGTGTTGTTGAGCAATGTGATTGCTCGTCGGCTGGTTGCCGTGACTAGACGTGACTAGACAAGCTTACTGTTACTTACTCATGGCTCATATTGTAAGGTGCATTTGAGATTAATAGTCTATTGAAGTTAAAGTTGAAAATGACGTGGTACCTAGTATTCATGTGTTACATAGCATTGAAGATTCCCGATTGATAATAATTGTAATTAACTTTTGATTAAAATCAAGAATTTAAGGAAGAACAAGCTTCTTAATAGTCAGGTTGACCGAGCGAGTGCAAATTACTGTGGCCGCGAGGTTTAGAGGAGAACGAGTACACAATATAGTGTCATTGACTGGTATAGGAAAATGCCTGAAGGGCAAGTACCCATTGTTAGTAATTCTGAGCCTTGTGATGATGAACTGTAGTCACTTTTGACTGTGTGGTATAGTTGTGCGTGTCCTCTTGAGTCTGGGATGATCACGGGAGTGACTGATCACAGGGATGATCAGGGTTATGGGTGATCACTGGGATGATCACGGGAGTGACTGATCACAGGGATGATCAGGTTTATGGGTGATCACTGGGATGATCACAGCTAGTCACAGGGATGACTGCGTATTAGGGCTACGGGGATAGCCGGACAATGGAGACACACACACTTTACTTTTACTTTGATTTGAGATTAATTTGATTTTTAATGGGTACTTGTGCCTGACGATGTTCAATGTGATTATGAATATTGAGATAGGTAGTTAAAATTGTTGATTGGAAAAGAATAATAGTTTGAGCTTTACTAAGTCTTTGGTTGAAGTAGAGTTATTTAGGTCAGGAGTGAGCGAACGATGGTGATCGTTACACGTTGAAAAGCTTTGAACTCTAAACGTACTTACAAGTATGCACATGATCGTGTTAGGAAGATGCCTGTGGGGCGGGTAACAGCTGACTCAGACGAAGGTGGAGACAGTGAGGTTGATTAAGTTGTTGATTGTTACTGGGTTTTTATGTCGGTGGGTCAGTCTGAGACCGCACCAGGGTGCCGTAGCTGTAGCCCGTTAGAAATCGGTGTCTACTACTTGTAGTAGTCCGTGGGTAGGCAGTAGGCGGTAGCCCTGGGTAGTGTGGTCGGGTCTTGCCTGGTAGCGAAGACCGTAGAGTCATGGGACGACTCGGCATTCCGAAATGGAAGTGCATAAAGGGCAAATGCGTTTGCTAAATCTTGTGTTGTGGCCACGAATAAGGGCTCAGTAGTAAATCAATTGTGAATTGTTAATTGTGTGTGAATAATGAACCAGAGTCTGTCACTGTTACTGGCCTCAGGGTTTTGGTAGATGAAACGTTATCATAATTTACTTTGTGATTTCTTACGCAAGATGCCAGTAGGTCATGTACCAGTCGAAGTTGATGTTAATAGTGATTCTGATGAGGATGAGTAAACTTGTTTTGGTGGAAACTCGAGTAAGGACTCTATCGGCCGTATTGTGTTCGACCGTACCAGTAGCTATTACGTAGTCGTAGCCCGGTAGAAATCGGTGTCTCTTGGGGTAACTCAAGCAGTCCGTGGGTGCGCGGTGCGCGTTTAGCTCTGGCGGAGGTCGGGGTCTGCAGAGACCATAGTGTGCAGTCACAGGGTGATGCACATGGGCGATCCACTTGATGGATGCATAGTGTGAGAGCAATTGCGATTGCTGGTCGGCTGGAGAGCCGTGGCGATAGAGGGGCTTACTAGTGTGAAGTTTCGATTTGTGTGGTTAATTAAATTGTGTTAATTTGTTGTTACAAGCGACAGTGGTACATGGCTCTGGTTGATATTTTCTTATGGCTCTTTTATGGTTTTATTCGAGTAATTTAAAAGAAAAAACTATACAGTTACGAAGTTTCTTTATTTGAGTTGTTTGTAGAAATATGATTGGTCAGAAGTGGCCGAGGCGAACAAATACTCTCGTTGGTTATTTCTGTGCAGGTTAGCCAACACACGAGGACGTGTGCTAGCAGGATGGCCGTGTCGGAGCGTGGCATCAGTGGCGCCACACCAGATAGCGGCTTATAACGTCACTACATTATTTTTAGTCTGTAGAAGTTTAAGAGTAGTTTGTAAATTCAGTTGACTGATGGAATCGGTAGTGTTGTTATTCCGTGACGTGAGTTCTATCTTCGTGGTGTAGTCTGTGGTATGAGAATAGACTATGTTAAGTCTGTGGTGTTACGCACTATGACAGATGACAGTTGTTCGATAGAGGGATGTGAGCTTGTTTGGTGGTCTGTGGCAGTGAGTGAGTGAGTCTATGATATGAAAAGATGAGACATTAGAGTTTTGGAGGGAAATGGAGACGGTTGGATTGGGATCAGATGGGAAACGTAGATTGGAAGGATGAGGTGTTGACGACATCACGATCGTATTGCGAATCGAGTATAGAATAGGGAAAAGATATTCTATGGCGTGGACAGGACGACTGATGGGGTGAAGGGAGGTCGTTTAGGTTCCATCAATTAATTGAATCTAGACGTATCCTAACTGTAATCTGTAATCCATGATGATCGTGTGTAAAATACAAGCAATGTCATTGTAATGAAGTCCTGTGAGTTATTATTTCAAGACCAAGACCTAGGAATCATAAGATATCTGATGTTGTATTGGCGGTATAATGCTCGTGCTTATCCTGATGTGACATGTCCCCAATAGTGGGATAATTATCGCTGTTTCCCCGACATATATAAGCCAAACCTGACTGACTGACTGACTCACTAACTTATATATCAATGCACAGCTGAAACGACTCTACCTAGAAACTTGAAACTTGATCCTTAAATGATACATGTAAGTGAGCACTAATAAAAAAAGATTTTGCGAACTTCAACCCCTAACAGGTGTGGCCTTTTCATCCGAAGCAAAAGGGAGGGCGGTCACTAGTGTACAATAAAAGCAAAGTGTATCCGTAAATTTAGTTTCAATTCAAAAATAATCAATCCGATACTGCTATCAATATTTGAGCGACGCCTATCATCAAATAATCGTTTACTAAATTATACAGGAATTTAATTTAAATATTTAAAAGAAGATGTTTTAGAAGCGGATGTAACATAATTGGACCAGTTTTGATTCCAATAGTTTCACATGGCTATAGATTATGATGAGAAGTCGTAATTTTTAATCTGATTATTTATAAATACTATTTATAAATGCTCCTTTACACGTAAATATCCGATCATTGAAAAAAGCAAAAAATGTCTGAAATGATTTTGGTACAAATACTTTTTAAGCTATAATTGTATACGAAAGACGATCACAAGCGACTTTGTTTACTTAAATTACAACTAGTTTTCAAAAGTCATTAAATAAAATTGTAATGATTTATACTTAATTGACCGTTTCATGTTTCATTACACCTTTTAATAACACGTTATTGTATCAACGTTTACAACCATTCAACTCCACTGCCCAATCAAAGAATATTGAAAATGAAATTTTGTGATTTCAGGTTTTCACATTCACCATATAACAGTTTCGAATTATGTAAAATTAATGTTACCGAGCCGGTCCAATTAGTGGAACAAGCGCGCTCCACCGGCGTCTCATTCATTGGATTCACGCCAATATGAAAGGTAAAAGCTATTCAGTGATTCCCGCACACTCCACAACGTTTGATAATGAATATTCCGGGTAAAGGCTAGCGTAGACATACAGTAGCCACAATCTCAAGACTCTTAGGGCAAACTTAGCTCTTAGGGCAAACTTCCGTGCTACGAAAATTTATGAATAAGGTTATATAGGATATGTTGTTTCTAGTGTTCGCTTTGTGTCTTTGTTGGTTTTCACAGAGTTATTAAGCTGAGCTAAGACTAACATGGCTATAGTCTGCGCTCGCCCTAACAACTCCAAGCAGCACTTGAGATTTTGAAAATACTTCTTGTTGTCAGAGGTTAATTAAGGTAACTTACCTTCATGAAAATATCTCGTTATAAGATATTTGGTATATTAATTTTTAATAACATCTGAAGAGATTGCAAAAGAATTTGCTAAACATTTTAATATCCACTTTTCCCGGGTCAAATAAATTAAGAATTTCACTGACCTTATGTTAAATTACATGAATAAAAACATGCTATAATTTACAATTTTATTACGGACCGTCTGCATTTTAGTGCCGTCAAAAGTTTCAGTCGAATTCCGGAGCCCTCATGATCCCTCTAATGAAATCTGTAAAGAACATTATCTCAGTAATTTATACCCGCTTGAATATTAGCTAAGTTTAGAGTTATAGCACCGCATAAGAAAACTTTTATATCCGGCTCGCGACTCGGTGTCGACGGCCGCCCGGACTCTTTGTAAATCTTCAACCATTTGTTAAACATCGCCCAAAATATTTATAGTTAAGTTTTATGGTTTACTCGCGCGGAAACCTTTCGAACTAACTTTGATATAAAACTGGGAACAGCCTTTAATATCAAAATCATACCTTAGCTAAAGGTAAACTGCTAGGTTTTCACCGATTATTGTAGGGCAAATGGAGGAAAAAATTACCGTTTTATTTTTTGAGGAAAAGGTAACGAGTAATATCGATATTGCCTAATGTATTAGAAATAGGCAGCAAAGCACTTTAGGCCGATTTCCACTCCTGTTTATATACAATACACGTCGTTGGAGTTGAGAATGCATTAAAATATATGAACGCGTATCGAGATAAACCTTCAAGCAACATTAGTCGACGTTAGTACCGCGAACTGGTAGAATGTAAAGAGATTTGAGTCATGCCCAGCGTTTCCTTGTTTCAAAGTCACTGGACATATTAAATGGTCGTGTACGTCGGTCGAGAAAATGTTAACGAAAGTACTCATTCTACTAGTGGTTAATTTGGTAGTTTTTATTAATTATAACTAAACTAGTAGTGGTTTAACCTGCGTTATTTGCTTTTATAATGAAATTTCGGTATAAAAAATAACCTATAGACTTATGTATCTATTGTATGCAAAAGGATCCGACTATTATTAGTTTTCGAACAAAAAACACTTTTAGTTTACATCAAATATGATAAACCAAACAAAAATTCAATGAATAATTGTATCACAAACATGCTATTATTTCTTTTCGTGAGTAAGCGAGTTCATTGTTAACAGTTCAACCAAGATTTTCAACAGTTGTTTTATCTCTAACAAGACTTGATCTAGATTTGTTATGTACAATCACAGCAAGTACAATTTTGTATTCAATGTAGTTGGTCGCACAAAAACCAGTCTGGTTGCCGTTGCCATAATAGTTCTGGTTATACTTTCAATTTTGAGTTGCCGACCTCGGCCCGCCTCGCCTCGCATACCATGCTCGCTCGTGATCTAACTGCGGCGACAACTTGTATCTAATCGGTATTACATTTCTGCGTATACTTACTTATTATATTAACATTCAAAATTATAGTCGCCATATTGGTAACATGTTGAAATCACTATTCGTTATTTGTATAATTTCAGACCAGTTCTATGTACCTTGCTTATTTTCTGTCAGTTTATTTCTGATAAATTCCAAGATGGGTTGAGAATTTTGTTTTTGTCTCAATCACTACATAGTATAAAACAAAGTCGCGTCTGTTTGTCTGTATGCTTAAATCTTTAAAATTACGCAACGGATTTTGATGCGGTTCTTTGTAATAGGTAGAGTGATTCAAGAGGAAGGTTTTTATGTAAAAAAATTCCCGAAATTCCCACGAGAACGGGCACAACGCGGGTAAAACCGCGGGGCGCTGCTAGTTATTAATATTGGAACTCAATAGGTGAAAATTTCACATGATTGAACTTGTATTGATAATATATCCAGAATATTCCATCGTATTTTATGAAATAAAACAACACTTTTGTAAAACAAAACATTGAAAGTATTATTAACATTTCCAATAAGCTCGGAGCGAAACATTCGTTTTCTTTAACCTCAAAGCTTTCTTGGATCTGAAATATTCCTTTATAAAAATGTTTCACACAAAGCTATTATTATTCTAATTTTTGAAGATTCTCAAAGTTAAACAGAATACATAATGAAATAAAGAACACTTTAGACTTTACTTATCCTGTTTGAATGAATATAACAAAAACAATTGAAGTTGATGATCCCTAGTTAACAAAGAAAAGTTTATAAATAAACGTTGTTGTTCGACACAAATATCCATCTGGGTAAACAAATCAGTTGTTTGAGTGAAACCGTCTAGTTGCCCTCACTAATTAATTTCCTGATGCTTCGGTTGTTCCAGTAAATTGAACTCTATGATTACGAAAAAGCGTGCAGTCACGCTGTCGATTCCAATGTCATTAACAGAGAGCAGCGGCGGGTGGTGATCAAACCGGAAGGTAGCGTAGGTACCTCTGGATGTACCTCCATAGAATCTCTCCGTCCTCTTTGTGGGCTCTCAATTCGTCACAGGCACGGACGGTGCACCGGCTAATAGGAAACGTTTGACAATGGACAAGGAAATACTGCCGCCACCTGCTTCTGTCCAATTATTTTCACAAATCGCCATCATTTTCAAGATCTGTCCTCCTTTTTGAATAAGTGTCATTTCTATTTTATGTTAAGAGATTCGTATTTTTAAATTGAATTTTAAATTTGGAATTGGAACGCTTGTTTTTCTGAGTATTTCAATTTTAAACCGACCTTCACTACATTAGGATAAATAGGTATTAGAAAAGTATGTTAGAATTTGATAAATTCAAACCTTAATAAGGCACTATCAAGGTCTAACCTCCTTCAAAGTTATTAAAAGGGTACTTGAGCGTTAGAGCGCGAATGAAGTTGGCTTTCCATATTATCATGTAAAAGTAACTTTATATGTAATTAAATGCCACCTGGTTTTCATTAAGGGTGGCTAATTGCTTGGAGTGGCTTACTAGAGTGTTAAGTGTATCATGTGACACTAAAATAATGAACAGCACTTATAATACCGTGCTGAAATCTTCGGTGAGATGAGAGGTTTTTGCCGTGGAACATTACAAGGTAATACTTACTCATAATATTATTCCTGAAACAGCGACAAATCATAAGACGTTAACAGTTCTGAGAAAGTCTAATTCAACACCTGAAACTTTAATCGACTTTTCCGACTGCTAGCCTTTTAAAAGTTTCTACCTGTCTGACTTCTCCCGTTAACTTAGAAAAACTGAAATGGGTAACTAACAAGTGAAGTTTGTGCAGAGTTTTTCCTCTTAAATATTATTTTCATTTTTAACCAAACAAGTTAAGTGCTATCGAAGGAGCAGCAGTGAAACTAGAGTGTGCATTGCTCCACTATTCACGAACACCGTACTACATTAAAACTTTTTACTCGAGCGGAAGCGAACCTTTTTTCTTATTATTTTAAAAAAGTTTTCTAACTCTAGGTAGAAACTTGTTCTTAATAGTTTGAAAACAGAATATACAAAACAAAGGTACATATTCGAATTCGAACAAAACTCCTTTGTGTATTTTGAAATTAGAATTTCGCTATTAATAGTAACGCTTATAATTATTTAATTAAAGCTTTGTTTGATCTTCAATGTTTTGTTTCGAAACAACAACCAAGTAAGTTAAGTATATCTACAGTTTAATTACAAACTGTTGAATAAAATCAAAGTTACTCTACCGTAAGTTTGGAACATCGTGCAACGTCGTAAGTAGAACGAGATAAATTAATTAAACTACTGAATATTTTGGTCACACTCTGTCATACTTGAAGTTGGTTTGGCATTCCTCAGGAGATGACGTTACTTAACTGTTTGCGAGATGAGTCAGTTGACCTCCAGCTTTGGGACATTACGTACACTTGCTATACTTAGATATTACGTGCCTGACTTGTGCACTAAATTATCTGTATCTTCCATTAGTGTTTATCTTTCTCAGCTGAGTCGGCCATTAGGTATTTATTAAGGGTCCATAAAACCATAAGTAGAAATAAATGACAATCTTGACCAAATAAATACGTTCTTCAATATATGTATATACATTAACTTAATTTAAGCCTTTAATGGGTTCACCTGCAGTGCAAAGACCTTTCATCATACAGAACACATAGGTACAGTAAAGAGGCTTAATCATACAGTTAGCTCATACAAAAAGTAAGGCATGCAGAACCTTGTCATATTCAAACTTCTCTCAAACCTACTGACATTTCAATGAGAACGTTCAAATGTCATAGTGTGAAAAAGTAATAAGTGCTTAATGTTAATCACTGTTCATAATATCATTTATCTTAAACAAAGTCTTATAAATAGAACGTTTAGGTTGAAGTTCACACCATTAGTGATATTACATAGACTACAGACGAAGTCTCTCAATATTGAAGAATTTTAATATTGTCTCTGCTCTATGATGTCAGCATTGTGATGTAGAGTAGCATTTTCATATTATATTAAGGAACACTGAACAGTCAGCTGGATGTGAAAGATATTAGCGTGTGAAAGAATTTTAATATTTTAAATAAAAAAGCTAGTGGAATTTTTCTTTACATACTAAAGGTATCTTATTTTGAAGGAATGTAGCCAAATTAAGCTTTGAGAGTACTTGTGAAGCAATGTTATATTTTATGAATTTTCCATTCATAATGATAATTCGCAGTAAGCATTCATGCTAAGAAAATGTGGTAGAATTATTTTAGGCTTTAAAGAGAACATACATACGCGTTGAATTAGGAACCTCCTCCTTCTGTTTTTGGAGTGGGTTATAATAACTAAAATATTGGAAGTTAAATCGATTGTTTCTAACAAAGAGTTTCACATAAAAATAACTCATCTTCTTCTCATGAGTACTTAAATCTATACTAATATATTAAAGCTGGAGATTAGGATGTCTGCGTTTTGTTTGTTTAAACGCGCTTATCTTAGAAACTACTTATCCAATTTAAATAATTATTTTTTAATAGATAATTCAACGAAAATGTTACAGGCGGGGAGAGACGCTGTCGCGAGCGCTTCACTCACCTCCTGATGAAGGTCACCGTATGTGACCGAAACGTGTTGAGGAACTCTCAACAGTAGCCTCCGTCGTACGTAAGTTCCCGTTTAAATAAATAATAATGACATTAACGTACGTTTCAATTAATAGTAAAAGAAAATGTTACAGGCAATTTTCATGCCAAAATTCCCACGGTATCGGACATAAGGCAGGTAAAACCGCGGGGCGCTGCTAGTATTTTATAATTCACGAATATTAAATGTTTTCTAAAACATGAGATATTGCGCTATTAAAACACCACACCTGAAATGAATAAGTAATAAATTGCAAAATATTAAATTACTCGTTGCTTAACGTTTTGCACTCGAGATTGAAACTGGTTTTGTTATGTAAAAGTTTTGGAAATTGTTTACCTTGTACCTAGTGCGATATCTACACACATACTAACATAATTGGCACCGTATAAAGTAAGATTTTGGCTACATTAAATAAGTCTAATTGTAGGTTGGGGTAAAACCTGTTAAATAATTTTCTATTAATTCATAAAAATCTCTATCATATTTTTCCATAAGATTTGTAAATGACAAATCAAGCTTTTCAGAAAGAAAAACGCTAAACTAACCAAATTGAAAACCTCTTTCTTGTGAAGGCAATTTAAATACCGAACATTTCCTTCCAATAGTCGACAAGCAAAACATTTAGAGTCTAAAAAACCTCCTACGGACTCTTAAATTCGCATCACTCCTAATAAATTCTGGCCCGGATTTTCCAAACAGTAGCATAAAAGAATGTCTACATTGCATACTGCATGTGTGATTGATTCATGGAGTGTAGTCAAGCGTAATGGGCTGGCAAGAGGCGCACTGCAACACATTGGACGTCGCGCCGGGCAGCCCTTGTGTCGCGTCGTGTGATCTCAGTAATGTATTGGGAATATACACGCATAGAGCCAGCTTAGTGATTAGTACCCTCGTTACAATGGCGAAATTAGGCTAGGACGACTGCCCTAGGGATTCTCATGGTGATACTACATTTAAAACAAAAACTCAAACATCCTCTTTCGGTGTTTGAAGTCTGTTAAAAAGATGAGTGGATTGTAAGGATTCTTAATTTGATATATGTATTTTTTTTAAACAAATGACGTTCGTTTTAAATTGTATTCTATTTGATGTATTATAAAATATATTTTTGAATGAACTTTTGTGTCTTAAACATGTTTAGCTACTAGATTCAAAAGTACTTGTGCCATCCGCTTGTGCAAATGTTTGAATTGTAGCTGTTAACGCAAGTTGTATGCGGCTATTGACAAAGTCTAATTGTGTCCTTATATTTCATTAATATGTAGTTTGCCGCTTGTGTCATGCGGTGACCGCAACAGTGTAAAGAATACGGTACTCAATCCCATTCGCTGAACGAAAGCAGCTGTCAACTTAGGTATTGTAGAGCTCACAAATATTAGAGATAAAGTGTTCGATCATTTGATGTTAGAGATAACGTTAATAGAGCGCAAATGCTACTACTAAAATAGAAGCAGAGTTTTGTTTGTTTTGAAAAGCACTTTACTAATTAAAGGTTGACAAGCCCGTTGGCACAGTGGCAGTGAGAGCGCTTACTGTGTCGGGGGTTGCGGGTTCGATTCCCGCCCGGAGTCAACAATATGTGCAGACATAGTTGTTGGCGACGACGTCTGGGTGTCAATTATATATTCTTATAAAATATTTGTGTATGTGTATGTAGTAGTACCAGTTAATTAGATTCCATAACACAAGCTTAGAGCTTACTTTGGGTCTAATTAACCGTGTGTGAATTTGTCCAGGTATATTTATTTATTTATTTATATTTAAAGTAAAGTTTCAACAAAATATTACAAAAACAATCAAACCTAATAAAATAACAATGTTCAAACGGTTGACTTCATAAAATGTTTCGTTAATTAAATTATTTTCTATATCCTTCTAACAATCGTGTGTTAACGCGCTCTGTGCTTCGGATAAACTATGAAAGTGACATTCTTCGGTCAAATTCCCTCGACCCGGGCAAAGCTCAAATGTTTTTGGTGAAAAATTCAAACTGCGATCCATAATTAAATTATTTAATGACTAGCAGCGCGCTGCGGTTTCGCCCACTTTATGCTCGTATCCGTTGAAATGTTTGAGATGAAAAGTAACCCATAACAACCCCTTTGTATGTGGCTATCTAAACTAAAATCATTTTTCTAATCCCACTGGGAGTTCTTGGAACAAACAACCTTTTCAAATGTATTATATTAGTATGGATTTGCATATTTTATAGCAATTTCGTTGGAAAACACAGTATTTGTTAAACGGATATGTGAAGTATTTTTCCAAGTATTGCGTTTTATGATTCGAATTATTGCAAACCTTTATAAAAACATATTAAAAACACTGAACAAATCCTATTGATTATCAGATTTTTTAGCTTTTAATATTAATATAGAGTTATTATTATATTGTAAGTGTTACCAAGTAGTGGAAGTTGGGTCACGGATCGCAAAGCGTCAACGGCTTAGCTGTAAAGTAAGGCTTCGTTTATATCACATTTTTGTCCCGGCACATTGAATATTTCCACTTCAAAGTGTTTGCCTTAGCTTCTAGCTGTAAAGCGATCCATACAGATTAGCATAAAGACGCCTGCACCTAACAGCGCGTACACTCTGCACTAAACATTCTCTCACATACTCGGTACATCGCAAAGAGGCTTTACATTTGACATTCAAACAATGAGGCAGTGAAGGTAACTATTTAACTATTACATAAAATTGTAATAAAAATCCCGCCTTCCGGCAAATCTTCGTATTGTTTACGAAACATGCAAACTTTTTTGAGTACTCGGTTGAAATTGCAAAACACTTTATTGACTACGATTGTTTTGTTACATAATTAATATCATGCAACCTGCTGATTGTTTTAGGGCTGCCCAAAAATTATAGATAGTGAAAGCAACGGACAGGTTAGAAAGTATTTGGCTCGCTAACTATTGATATTTGCATTAGAAATCTGTGAAACACAAGAGATACTTTCTCACGCGGAGATTCCTCGCATCACAACCGCGGGTATCTATTCAGCTCCTAACATTTTCGTCGTATAATGATTATTAAACAAAAATATGTTTTCTCAACCAATTCAAACGTAAGGTTACGAAACTTTTGTGAAAGTTGAGGAATTGAATGAAAAAATCGTATCGAGTTTCTATAGTTACTTATCAGTGAACATCCATACATCTATCAATAAATAATGAACAATTTATGCATTGATGCGTTTATTCGCGGTACGTTGTTAAAATTCTGTTCAGTTATTCAATATGGGTTAATGTGTCTTGTTTTACTGAATCATAAATTGTGTCGTGACAAAGGAATGTTTAATATGTATCGGTAACCACATATTGATGTCAAGTAGATATGTGATAGTCCTTGATTAAACATCATGTTGATTGTCATTGATCATGTTCAATAATTTAATTACCTTTACCAGCGTCCATAGTTTCACCGGCATTTGCCCGTTCCCATGGGAATTTCAAGAAGAAAAATAAGTGTCGAAAAAAATTTGTAATTTCTGAGATTAGGCAGTTTAAACAAACAAAAAATTAGACTGTCAGCCTTATTATAGAAGTATAAATTGTAGTCAAAAATAAATAGTCATTGATAAAGGTACTAGTTATACACACTTCTTTATGGGTTATTTTTAAAAGAACATAATAACAATACACAGTAAGTGCTTCGCTCTTCCGTGGTAACAATAAATGAATAAAGTTCTTTTTTCAAAAACAACGCCCGCCGCCGTCGCTGCACGGCAACCCGGTATTTATTCTTCTTACCAAGTACTTCAAAGTCTGATCACAAAAACTCACGTATTGAATCAAATCGTATTTGTTGAAGTATTTCGTGTAATGTTTATCTTGAGCCGAGTTTATCCGGACAAGGGGGCTGATGCCCGCGGGGCGTCACAAACAAAACAAAAAGATCCGCGAGCCTCCACGAGAGTCCTCCCAACTCACTGCCTTTGAATTTTTACTGTCACCGCTTGTAC
Source organism: Cyclophora punctaria (assembly GCA_951394245.1). NCBI lineage: Eukaryota > Metazoa > Arthropoda > Insecta > Lepidoptera > Geometridae > Cyclophora > Cyclophora punctaria. The sequence continues at coordinate 6,687,791 of OX596171.1, forward strand.
GCGGTTTCTAACAGCTATTTAAAATTCATCTCTCGTTTAATCCGTTTTCAACTTTACCAAAACTTGTGTTGCAACAGAAAGTACTTAACGTTTTTTTGGTAGGATTTCAAAGAAAAATTCAAATTAGTTGGCGACTTCGTTTGAATTCTTTTGAGTAATTTAAATTTCGAACACTGAAATTTTATTTTTATTTGCGGTCTCCTTTTTAAAAAAAGAAGACCTTAGAAAAAAGGTTCCAACTTCGTAATAATAATAAGATTCTGTTCGCTTTCCAAATGTACAATGGAAGGGAATCACGGGATGCTCTTGCCAAATCCCGCGTATTCCGGGAGAGAGAACAATACAAATGTTGCAAAAAAAAAGTTAAAATAATTGAATCCGTAAAATCTCCCGCCGAGGAATTAAAACTGTGGAGTGTACTGTCTTCCGCAAATAAATGAGCTTTGCTTTCAAGTGTCGTTTATACCCTTATCTCAAGGAGAATGATAGCATTAAACCAAGAATAAAAACTTGTCTCATGTCTTTGAACCTTGGCAAGATATCTTGGACCGGCGCCAAACGTTGCGTGAGCTCGCCTTTGTAAAAAGATAGAAACTTTAAAGAATCCTAAAACTATATTACAAAATTAAAGTTTAATTAACAAATAAAAAAAAGTTATCTATGGCAATTATTTCTACGGTTAGGCGGTACTAATGGGAAGTTTACATGCAACTTTATTTCTCACTTGTACCAAGTGTGCAATCTCTGTTTAATCTCGAAATCAAGTGTAATCTTTCTATTTGCAATTGAACGATTCAGAGTGGATTGCAATACTTTCAACATTATAAAGTTTAATTACTAGATATTGCTCTATTTACGCATTACTTGAAGTTATTTGAAAACCAAGACTATAAAATTGTTACATTAAATGAATGAAGTGTGGTCATAGTGTGAATCCTAGACTCAAATCGTAAAAAAATATGCATATTTAAATCATAATGAGCCATTTTACATAATTGAAACGTGTATGTATAATTGCGTTAGTAAATAGTAATCACATTGTTACATACGTGTGCTATTTCATACTCTATTTGATATTTAGGCGATTATAAATTCTATTCAAAATATTGCAATAGTTGTGATGTGGAGTTTCACAAACAAATCTTGAGATAGGAATTGTCTTTTGAAACTTTGAACGATATTCATACAAGGATAGAGACGACATATTCTGAAAACTTATTGAAAATATCGGGGAAAACTTAGTGACTGTATCACGTACTACTTATCAAGACCTATTTTATCCCTATACATAAAACTATTCAAGAACTATTTTACCCAGACCACGTATTTCACCAACATTAGCATCAATTTAAATAGTTTACATATCCGCACCAGCAATCAAGTCATCGGACGCAAATATGCGTAAAGAAATAATTAATAATATTCCGATCACAGAGCGGTCCTTGGTACTATTCACTCACTGAAAGTGGCTCACGTAACAAAGGAACGGTAACCCAATACGTGACAAGAAATATGATGTGTTGGATACGTCGTGTGGTGAGCCCATTTACTAGACTAATTGCTTTTGACTGTTCTAGACTATTCGTGACTCCTTGATGCAGTGAAATCGTAAGGCTCAAGCGTGCGGGCTACGCAACTATATGGCAAGTCATTGCATTTGACCTAGGTAACCTATTCAGTACATATTGGAGTGTGATTAGATTTGAGCCTTCATTTGAATATATTCTGGCCTGAAATTAATTGAATTTCACACTGAGCGAGTGTACGAGCTGTGGGTCAGCAAATTCTAACGATAAAGCACGACAAAGTTTGAAATTTCACATGTGTGACTTTTGCTTCTGATTGGATTCACTAGTCCATAGATTATAGAGTAGATGTCAACGATAATAGACTTCACTGACTCATTCGTTTAATAACTTTTAAACATTCACTAAATCGTTATCTACCTTCCAGCATATTCAAAATAGGAATCGCTTTCCAATAACTATAAATTAAATGGTCATGTTCATTGGTCTAGACCGCACGTCAGGAGTCACGTTAAATATAAAGCCAAGTGTACTCTTATAAAGTAAACTCACAAATTGAGCTATGTATTCATCGGGGGCGATGGTTAACCGTGTGGAGGCCAATTTGTGAGTGCTGCAGAGCAAAAATCCTCAATAAAAGAATGAACGAACGAGAATAATCTCCATGGCACAAATTCTGCGTAAAATCGTTATAACTCAAGGCTCTCTGCAAATAGTTTTCTTACGAGATCAAAAGAGGTTAAAATAATAAGATAGAGAAACCGATACTATTAATTAGACGGCTGAATTGTTAGTGAAGATCTGAAGCCGTAGATATGTAAGGACAAATAATTAATTACTCCACTTTCTGGTTCTATCAGATAACATCATTGACAAGAACTGTGAACTAAGGAAAAGTAGAAAAAAAACATTAATGAGAATTTCGTCAAATCAGAAACAGACTCTCCTTCATGGAATTTGTTGTTTGTTCTATTTACAGAACTATATTGAACGAACCGGCATTCCAAAAGAAACTGAAAACATATCTTTGGACAAAGTATGGCTATTATTCGTGAATCTGTAAGAGTCAGGACAAGGTCGTATTCTCAAAACATGTTGTTGACTTTGCCATCACTTACTCTATTCCTTGAACGCGAAAGCCTGTTAACCGAAACTTGTTGTAAGCGCTTATTTTATATACTTTATGAAGTATCAATGTAGACTTGGAAGCTTTTAGCTGAAAATATTCTATAAGGCATCTATTTTTAGGCTCCTTCACTGTTCATAATACTTTTACCTTTACGTTATGGTAAAGTGGATTAAATAGTTGATGTCTTCAAAATGGAGATAAATTAAATTGATAAGCTTCATAGTTAAATAATAAAACTAAGTTAACAATAAAAGGGGCTTCGAGAGTAAATTGAATTCAAGTAATTCTGTTTACTCATTCAAGTTTTTTATTGATACTATTCTTAAGTGATTCAGGTTTTAGAAAATTCCTTCTAACTTTTAATTAAGAAATCAAAGATTTTGACACGCCAATTGTAAACGAGCTTGGAATTAATTAATGAAAAACTATTGGAAATTTAGTTTTAAAAAATGTAATGAAGATTCTTGTAAAAAAGAAGGTATTGTTTTCCTTCAGTTACGGGTGTAATAGTTGCATTAAACAGTCAATTAAAACGCTTTCAAGGTTACCGTCTGAGGGTCACGGTACCCTCGATAGATCATCTACATCATACGCCCATGATTTAGTATTAACAACCGTAACACGTATGTGTACAACTGTTTGCGCAACAGTTAAATACTGCCTCTCTCACGTTAAATCAACATCTTAATACGTGAGAAGAAATTGTGCTGTACCTAGTGAAAGAAGTAGACATTCTGCACCTTACCGCGTAGACAATAAAGCAGCTAAAAGTTATAGGTACTTGTTTCAACTCGGCTGAGCCACTAGTCATGGTGTTACACACATTTTTGTAGCACTTTTTATGTCGTTAAGGAGCGAAAATCTTAAGGTTTTACTTTTCTTAAATTATGGTGATAAGCGTGGAATGAAGCAGTGTCGAAAGTAGGTGTAATTTTCAAAATGATGCATGAAATAAATTGGTACCTAGTAGAAAATAGTTTCAAATTGTATGTTGTTAGAGCGGAGCTAACTAAAATTGCTCAATTTTCTTTTACACCAGCGCAGCAGTGCTAACAAACCGATTCTATTAAACATGTAAAAAGCACATTAAGGGCTTAAAGAAAACAAAGGAAATGTGATGAAGAATCGAAAAAGGTTTAACAAGAAATAAGATTGATTGTTTCCCGTGGACCGCGAGAAACGTTCGCCACTTTTATTGTAAAAGCGAGTTAAAACAGCATTTGAAACAAGTTCGTTTAAACAAACAAGAAGTGTAGTTAATGAATTAAAAATTTTATCGGTAGGTATGTTAAAGAAATATTATCAAATTTATTGATTTTATAAACACGACGATCGTGTTCGGTAATAAAATAAAGGTCAATATAAATAATGTTTAACGTAATGTAATATGATTTCGACATGTCATAGTTACGTAATCCCCAATAGGTATGTCCGTGAGTTCAAAGGCGGATCTTTGTCCGTCCTCTGCCCAATTTTCAAATGAGTCACGCATAAAATCCTTTAGAAAAAAACGTACCCACATTCCTTGAGCTTGACTTGAGCCGTCCTAGCCTTATAGGTTTTCATTAGTTTATGCGAAATTGTTCTTTGACGCAGTACTAACATAAAAATAAATTTACTATAAGGCGTCGTTTACAATGAACGAACTTATGCTGCAAGTATGTAAAATTCAAAGACAGGTTTATTCGAGGTGTGTGACGTTTTCATTTGTTATTGAACTCGTCGAGTCGCGGCTTGCTAACTCGCACATTCTACACGGCATCTTATATTTTGTTTTCAATATTAATGAACAATGCTTATTATCTTTAGAAGAAACCGTAATTATACAAGCAAAAAGTATTAGAATGTCCTGTAACTGTTGGGCAAAGGCCTCTCATCGCACGGTATGGTGAGAATACACTAGTATACTGACATAATGCCTCGATTATCGCTGTGAATGTTTGTCTCATTTTTAAGCTATTGCATAGCTTCTATCGCGGGCCTTGAGCGCGGGGACCAAATCCAAAATTTCCGTAACGAAAAAACCTGACGCTTACCCGATCCGACGGGAAGGAGGTGTGGCTTGAAGGCCGTGCATCGTCTAACGTCGTTTCAGTTCGGCAGTCTTCGACACGGCGTTGTGTGCGATTGTGCGTTGGGGGTGAGAGAGAGAGATGAGAGAGGGGTGAGAGAGGGGGTTGAGAGAGGGGGTTGAGAGAGGGGGTGAGAGAGGGGGTTGAGAGAGGGGGTTGAGAGAGGGGGTTGAGAGAGGGGGTTGAGAGAGGGGGTGAGAGAGGGGGGTGAGAGAGGGGGTGAGAGAGGGGGTTGAGAGAGGGGGTTGAGAGAGGGGGTTGAGAGAGGGGGGTGAGAGAGGGGGGTGAGAGAGGGGGTTGAGAGAGGGGGTTGAGAGAGGGGGTTGAGAGAGGGGGTTGAGAGAGGGGGTTGAGAGAGGGGGTTGAGAGAGGGGGTTGAGAGAGGGGGTTGAGAGAGGGGGTTGAGAGAGGGGGTTGAGAGAGGGGGGGTGAGAGAGGGGGTTGAGAGAGGGGGGTGAGAGAGGGGGTTGTGAGAGGGGGTTGAGAGAGGGGGTTGAGAGGGGGTGAGAGAGGGGGTTGAGAGAGGGGGTTGAGAGAGGGGGGTGAGAGAGGGGGGTGAGAGAGGGGGTTGAGAGAGGGGGGTGAGAGAGGGGGTGAGAGAGGGGGGTGAGAGAGGGGGTTGAGAGAGGGGGTGAGAGAGGGGGGTGAGAGAGGGGGTTGAGAGAGGGGGTTGAGAGAGGGGGTTGAGAGAGGGGGTTGAGAGAGGGGGTTGAGAGAGGGGGTTGAGAGAGGGGGTTGAGAGAGGGGGTTGAGAGAGGGGGTTGAGAGAGGGGGGTGAGAGAGGGGGGTGAGAGAGGGGGGTGATAGAGGAGGGTGAGAGAGAGAGAGGAGGCGGGAGGGGTGAGAGAGAAGAGGCGGGAGCGGTGAGAGAGAAGGGGCGAGAGGGGAGAGAAGAGGCGGGAGGGGTGAGAGAGAGAGGAGGCGGGAGGGGTGAGTGAGAGAGAGAGGCGTCGGGAGGGGTGAGAGGGAGAGGAGGCGGGAGGGGTGAGAGAGAGGAGGCGGGAGGGGTGAGAGAGAGGAGGCGGGAGGGGTGAGAGAGAGGAGGCGGGTGGGGTGAGAGAGAAGAGATATCAAATATATCAAATATAATTGCATAAGTTGATACAAAATGCTATGTAATAGCTTCACCGCGGCAGTCCCCGAGTGCCACACGTCTTTTTTAAAAGATTTTGGCTACAATTTGAACAATATAATGACTAAGGTTAAGAGTGTTCTTTCATTTTCAGGCATAAGCCGTCAAATAAAACACAATAGATCCAAGAGACTCTCCGAATGAAAGGGCACTACTCTGCTTGAAGTAAGTTGATGTTACAAAAACGTTAATTTATTATACGGTGGGTATTCAATATCTTTGTTAGCATTACTTCAAATCCCTTTTTTATTTTTACGACTTTAGGAGGATCTTATCTTTTTTCATTTAAAATAATGACTCCGAACTAAGTGGTTTCAGTTGTGACGTCATTATGTTAAAGTACCTTTATGTTTTTAAGCTATTGCATAGCTTCTATCGCGGGCCTTGAGCGCGGGGACCGAATCCAGAAATTCCGTAACGAAAAAAACCTCACGCTCCCCACTAACGCCATCTAGTGATAGAAAAAATAACTATGCAATAGCTTTACCGCGGCAGTCCCCGAGTGCCACACGTCTTTTTTAATTATGTTTGACAACATATAATTTTCATATTAGTTGGTCGGATCTGCGAATTTCAAATATCCTTTTTAGACATGAAAGCTACATTCAAAGCTACTTATTCGATGAGATGCTAATTGTTTATACATACCTGTAAACATATAGCAATATAATATGGCCTATATTAATTGTATAATTGGCACATACAATATAGGTAGATACCAATATCAATTGAACATCCAAATAATTCCATACGTTTCCTTGAGAAAGTTTCTTAAACTTGTCATACAACTAATGCTATTGATGTACCAAATAGTTCTCTACAAAATGATTATGATTACTCGAACAGATCGGCCGTAAAATCGTGACGTTGAAACGTGTGCGTTATATTACAAAATGATTTATAACAAGTCTGTACGAGTTTGACAAGTCTGTTGCACAACAAGCGATATTTAATGTTATTATGCATTGGTTTTATGCAATAACATAAGTCTGAATAGAGTGTTTGTTTTTATAACAATAGTAAGAAATATAATGTAGGAGTAAGTAGTTTTGTTGAATGATAGTAAAGTAAAATATGGTGAATAAAGATAGTAATATTTCTTACCCCGCGCTTGTACTCAGAGATGACTCAGAGACGACAAATTCTTCCTTAGTTTATTTATTAATGAGTGACTTTTTAGTGAATTTTGACAAATTACATCAATTATTAATTGTCAACTTAATAGGTGTCTCTGAATACGGCCGTTACTTATTTCCAGCCGTCAAAATTTTAAATTAATTTACATGGAAATAATTTCAAGCCTTGATCTGATATCTTATGTTACCGATCGGTCATTGGTACTGGCCATAGTACTTCGAAGCGCTTGCTACCAGTTCGGGTTACAATAATTAGTAGACCATGTTGTAACAATCTTAAAACATACGAGGCTAACTGCTGCACTCAGAGTCGTCCATTAAATTGACGCTTAGGAAACATTTGACGTCTTTGAGTACAGGTGATAGTGTAATTATATTGATGGAGCAATTCTCAATGTAATTAATAAAAAAACAATAAATGAAACCATTCTGCTCCTTTAGAAAAGTGGTACTTACTGGCTTCGCAGTTGCTTCGTTTCGCTACTATCAAAATGTACAGGAGTGCACTCATAAAGTAGTATATAATGACAGATTGCTATACATTTTCATAGCAGCGAAGCAAAGGATTATAAAGCAATTGTTACTTGATTATTGGCCACTTTTAAATAAAATCAAATTAAAGTGAGTTTTATGACACTACTAATAGTTTTCTAAACACAAATTGTTTTGTTATTCAAAAGAGATTGCTCATCGTAACACATGAACAATGTGTTGAACAAACATAATCACTGTCTATAAACAAATAGCTGGATGACTACCGAAATTACTAATTCATTACTGAAATTAAATTTACTATATGTCATATACAGGGTGATTACGGGGTCGTGGAGCAAGAAAGAAGCATTTAACTTACTTTCTCCTAAGCATCACGATAGGTTTAGGACTAACAGTACACCAGCGACTTATTTTAGTCAGCAAAAAAAACTGCGATAATTCGATATCATGGTCACCCTACTATTTCCCAAGAAAACTTATGTCAAGATTGTCAAGTAATATTAGGGTAAGGCCGCCAAAATTGTCAATTATATCACAAAAGTAACACAACAGATTTTGTGTTACCGTCACACAAATGTAACCCAAAAGTAACACATCTTTTGGGTAAAGCTAGTTTCATACTGGTGAAATAAATAACCAAAAATAATACAAGATATTTTTTTTTAATGGGCGGACTGCAGTGCTATTGGAGTAATGAAATACGATTTTTAAATAATGTACTTGCGTACCTTTAATAATAAAATTGAAAAAAAAAAACATAACAAATCAATGAATTAAATAATAAAAAGAATACAAAGTTATTTTAACAATAAATGTTCTGACTTTTATAATTGAATAGAAGAAAACAATTGACTGCTGAATACATTAGTAAAACATACTAAATTAGTTCGGTGCTAAAGAGCCTTTCGTGCAAGTTTAAGAGGAAATGCGGTCAGACATTCGACTGAATTTCCTAAGTAGAAAGTCATAATTCAAGGTTTAATACAAAATCACACTCAGATACATTAATTACAAAATTCAGTTCAAATACCACTATGCATGCGGTTTTATAGATCTACTGTGTTACGTAACACATACTTTTGTGTTACAATAACACAAATGCAACACAAAAGTGACACAAATGTAACACAAGCGTAATACAAATGCAACACAAAAGCTAAATTTTTACTACAATTTTAGGCTATATTTCGGTTATTTATTACTATTAGGTACTAATGGGCGATTTAAAAGATACTTTTGACCTTATCCTCCACAAATATAATATAACAACATTAAAATAACTGTTTCTTACCTCAGAAATCACATTAAATCATTTTTTATTTCCACACAAACAATAACGTGACGCGCACTTTAGGCTTCTTCACTGGCGAAAAAATATAGCTGCCTTTTTTTTTAAATTATTTTCGATAACTGTGTTGCCATATTAATACTGTATTTTGCACTTTGGCTCTTTAAATAGTAGCTTTGGGGTAAAAAATCGTCACACAAATAAATCGTAACATAAAAGCAAAGCAATTTTTTTATTTTAAAATATCGGTAAAACTAATCAGTTACAGGATTTTCGCAACACTATTATTATTTTAGCAGGGGCATATCATGTAATTTTTTGACGGTAAAGATATAACTTAGATATATTCTACAATTTATTGAATATTTTAACCAAATGATACTGGGAAAAAAAACGACAAAAAGTCACACAAAAAAATTGACAATTTTGGCGGCCTTACCCATTAAAAGTAGGGTGACCACGCATTTTGAGTCAATAATAATTTTTAAATAAAAATACGTAAATAACGAATCATCTTTGTTTAAATTAAAATAAATACAGGTAGCATCGCAATCATTTATTTACTGAGTCAGAAAAATGGTTGGGATCACGAGCCCGAAATCACCCTGTATAATTAACAAACATATTTTTTACCGATAAAAATTCGCCTAGCAATTAAGGCTTCTTCTTGGCATAAAAAGGTGCATGATCTGTTTCAATCATCTATTAAAGAATGGATCAGGGCCAAAACTGCGTTAAGCGGGTGCCCGCACGGTTTCTTAAAAAAGTGAACCGTCGCTTAACGCAGTTTCGGCCCTTAGACTTACAAAGTTGCTTAGTGATATTGTTTTTCATTAGTGTCGTTAAAAATGTCTGTACTGGTAATGGCCCACGGCTGGGCAAATGCCTTTCATCTCACTCAAGATATCGGTACAGCGGATGTTGTGACGTTAACTTTATATAAAAACTTAAACCAGAATAGCTTAAGTTTAAATGCCAAATTGTTGGACGGACAAGATAAAACACTTGTGATTATGATCGTAAAAAGACATCCTTCTTCGAGATAGGACATCCACAGTTTTAATTACAACTAAAACGTTTCAGCTTTATTATTCTTTGGGCTTTTGTGAATAAATCATTGCTGGCGTTCTTTATAATATAATGGCGTTATTTTATATCCAGTTTAGGAGACAGATATTTTACTACTACCTAAATAATCGTTTTTTTAGGGATGTCGTACTGAATTTAATTAATACTAGCAGCGCCCCGCGGTTTCACCCGCGTTGTACCCGTTCCCGTGGGAATATCGGTAAAAAAATAGCCTATAACCTTCCCGTTGAATGTAGCTATCTATTACAAAAAGAATTATTCAAATCGGACTGATAAATTCTGAGATTACCTCGAACATACAAACAAGCAAACTTACAAATTTTACCTCATTATAATATTAGTATAGATAAGATAGATATACGGTTTCCCCACGGCGCACCCGTTCCCGTGGGAATTTCGGGATTTTTTATCCTATTCCTGACCAAGGTAAATATAATAACAGAAGAATAATTAAAATCAGTCTAGCCGTTCTCGAGGTGTAACTAACACGACTTTCTTGTAGATAAAGTAATAGATCACTGAAGTCTTAAAGTATTAAAGCGCCATTTTTGAATTCCTTAAATACCTACTAGATTAAAAATTTGATTCAGTTACCACTCAAAGATTCTATTATTATACTCTTAGATACACTATTATAATTCTATTTCGGTCTTTTTTATTATTTAGGAACTACTCACTGTTTGTGCAATGTAAATAAAGGTTTCCAAACTTAAATTTCAAAATACCCACTAATGTATAGCAGTGAGATGGCAATCAGTGCATCACGAAGTTAATGTAATGCATAATGTAATCCTATCCTATCCTACTAATATTATAAATGCGAAAGTTAGTATGTATGGATGTATGCATGTATGCATGTATGGATGTGTGGATGTATGTTTGTTGCTCTTTCACGCAAAAACTACTGAACGGATTTGGATGAAACTTTACAATAATGTAGGTTATACATCACAATAACATATGGAATACATTTTATTCCGAAATTCCTGCGGGAACGGGTATGACGCAGCTAACACCGCGGAGCGCACCTAGTGTTATCATAAGTTTGAAATTGTTCAGAAAACTAACGTCTCCCAATGGAGTTATTCCCATTTGAGAACTAATATTATTATGTTATGGTAAAGATTTCAACGGAATGGGAATCCCAAGATGCCCGCAGGCCCCCAAGACGGCCTCCGACTCGATGGCGGCAAGAGCTCGCCTTTTTGATAAGGATTGGAAGGAGTTGGCACTGGAAAGAGATACATGGAAGATTGGGGGAACCTTTGCCCAGCAGTGGGACAGCGAGATTACGTAAAAAAATGGTAACTTTATCTACAAGATAGTATTTTATTTAAAAACTATGGCTTAACTCGTATTATATATCCGCTTAAAGCTTAAAGACAGTGTTTAACGATTCAAAAACCGGTACCGACATTTTAACGTGCCCTCCGAACCACGGTAGGTAGCACTTAGATTGTAATGCCACTGTCACCCCCCGGCCACCCATATAAGTAGGGAACTACATGTTGCTAAACAATCGCACAGCAAAATTAGTTCCGAACTCATAGTACTAATGATTCCTTAAGAGAGAAAAATGAGTAATTTGACATGTAATGTAAGAAAAAATACGTAGGTATATAGATAATTGTTGATTTAATTGGCAGCTCTGAGTACGGTAGTGGGGGCCCTTGTTTCCTGAATTCTATCCCGCATAACTGAATTAGTTAATGAACGATTAGAGTTGACTGAAATCAGGCAGGTGACAGGTGTAAATTAGTGTTGCCCATTATTTTGTACTAAAAAACATTTTGTACTAAAAAAAACAGCGACGGTAAATATTTTGTCAAAGTAATATTTTTAGTTGAAATAATATGGTGCTTGTTGGGTAATGCCGGTAAAAATTATAACTTTATTTGAAACATTGGAGTTTCTATGGCTGCCCTTTTACCCTGGAGTGGAACCGTTGCGTAATCTCAATCCGAAAATATTTGACGAAGACAAACAAATGAAAAATTATGGCTAACTAAGGGAAACTGATTTGCGTAATAATCCGAACCATATTTGACAAAGATAAAGAGATGAAATACTTGTGACTATGATTATGTAGGTAAAGTCTTAAAACCTAAATCCTAAACTACCTCTAAAATATGGCCAAATGCAGCTGCTGAGCAGATTAATCACTGTAAACTACCTACGCTAACGCCGATCTATTAAGTTGGTCTAATTTTGAGTGCCTACTGCAATAGATCACCGCTTCGTTGCGCTCCGTAAATTACAGTATTAACACGCGATCGATGCGATGCTCCAATTTATCTAATAAACTATTCAAACGAAAAGAGGAATGGATTCGCATTAGTGCGATACATTAGAGAGTTAACAACTCAAACGAGTATTCCGGAACACTTAAATCTGTAGCATTATCTATTCACGCAATTTTCGAATACAATTTTTGAATCGACATTTGATGGAAATTATGGATAAGGTTATAGAAACAGATAGTTTCTAATGCTTTCTATTTCTAAAATACTAATGAGGTGATAACAATAATATTATCTGATTCAACGCCTTCGATTTAGACCTCTATGGTCATTATAATAATGCTCGATATCCGTTAGCATTTGTAATGAAGGAAAAGTTTTTAATTTAAAATATATTAGCAATAGAATATTTGTCTGTCCTTAAGGGAAATAACGATAAAAGTTTTTGTATATTGTTCGGCAACAAATCGTGTTGCTGATCAGGATCACTCTGCGTTAAATTGTTTACGGCTGATGAGTGGCACATTTGTTTAGCAACTGTTGCGCAACAAATGTTTACCGTGAATAAGGGGCTTCAGGCAATCAACCTAAAGGTGAATAGATATAATTTCTGGGTTCATCTGAAGAGGTTCTCTCAAATGATTGCTGGCACTCCATCCCTAGAGATTCTAATTTCAAATAACATTGAGCTTAAGCACTGGAGCGTTCTTCAATACGGGTGTAGTTATTTTCCGATATCCGGGTGTAAATGTTAAACCTTTTGTGTAAGTTCAAATGTTTGTTTGTCGGTCTGTTTGTTCAGGACATACTTGTTGGTTTTTGTAGGTTTGCAACAACTTACTTAGTCCAAAATTTTGTTTGTATTTTCGGGAGACGACAATTTCAAGAATTGATTAAATAATATTCTAAATCCAAAAATATAAAAATAATCTAATCATTCCAAATAATATTTTATGATAGGAAGTGTTAAAATTTGTACGATATATCCATATCGATACAGCCCATAATAAAACTCTATGGATGCTATAAATAAATCAATCGAGGTCGTTAAATTAAAGGAAGAAGTTAAAATCGGATCGTTCAATAAAAGCTCCCTTTGTTACGAGCTTATCCGGTTTCGTACCGGTGTGGTACAGTTAAGGTCAAATTCTTAACACATGATACTTGCAGCTTCAGAGAAGGTTGTTCGCATACCGATTGCTCAGACCTTATTGTCATGCTTTCGTAATGATACCTACACATAAATCGGTTCTCTGTACCAGCAATTATACGTTTAATTGTTAGATTTTCCTGCTTCTTATTTGAATTTACATTTTATATGTCTTCTTGGGAAAAAATAAACTTATTTATTTGAATTATAGATCGATATAAAAGACATTTATCTTACTCTACAGTTGATTTAGAAAAAATTATGTAGGTATAGGTTGGTGTCCTTACATATATGAGTCGAATTGCATCAGAATTACTAGTGTACATATGTACTACAATTAATTTATTGACTTCTAGGTACAGTCGAAGACAACACAAGTAATGCTGACAGTTGGTAGACAGCTGACAGAATAGAGTATCATTTTGAGAAACAGGTGGAGTGATGTTTTGACATATCGATCCCGGATGTAAACCTTTTTTCTAAGTATCATTGTATTCGATGTTCGGAGTGTTTATATTTCATAACTAGGTATGTGTTAAAAATATAAACCATTACGACTACCTGGCGTTCAAACTGTTACTTAATTTGAGAAAGTCAATGCTGCTATTTTCTTTTAGGAATTTCACAACGCTCGCTCCAATGATCATTAACTATGAGTATTGTGTTTTTGTTTAGTTACTTAAGAATGGCTGATGTTTACTTTTGTTCTTTATTCACGTCTATTTTTATTTACTGTCATTCTTATTTATTTATACTCAATGGAATTTGGTTCCCCAATAGATAATGAATCAGTTGGAGACTTTTTTTATTTACTTCTGACTGTATTTGTAAAGAGAAACGAAAACATGAATTGAATGACAATTACATGAATATGAAATCAAGATGTTGATGAAGGTTGGAGGCGCACAATGGAAAGTAAATAAATAAATCATCAGGCAGTGTTCGAATAAAGTATATATGAGTAAAAATAATACACTGACATAGGTAGGGAGTATATGAGGCCTTAAAGCATCTATGTACATACATTATGAGGAGGTCCTTAATATACTGGTAAAAATGTGACGTATACAAATAGTGTAATGAGTACGCATCCCATACATGATGGAAGAGCTTTTACCAGTTACATAATGATGACACAAAACAACACTAATGATGATCCATCAAACGACAGCAAATAAATGTCGGCAATTATAAGAGTAAAGGTGTGAACACGTGAAAATACTCACCAAAACTTAGTGACAATCCAATCAGACGAAAAGGAATCACAAACAGAAACTCAGAAACGGGATAATACAGTTAACACCACGGGGAAGAGGGTTGGAAAACAATATAATAAAATAAAATCACCAGGGGTCAGGATCGCACAAATTCAAACAAAACACATGCACAGAGGAGTCAGTCCGGTCGGGCAAGCGGGGGTTGCGCTGAGCTCTCGGCTACAGCCGTTTCATAATCAATGCGTGACTCTTGTAATATTTACGTAATTATTTTTCAGGCTGTCGAATCGTGAGCGCGATGTATGGGTGCACGAGCGAGAGAACCGTACCCGGTGAACGCGCGGGCCGCACTGCCTGCCCATAACGGCAAAAGGTCGTTCGTTACCCACATTCTCTTTCCGCGCAAGCCTTCTCAAGTTAGAACGAAACAACACACCCGAAAATAGGAAAACCCGACGGTGCGACAGAGACAGACACAATACAGCCTCGCAAGAAAACCCGAACTCGAGTCTTGATAGTTCTAACTTAAGACCGTGCTTTGGCTTTGTGAATTATTTGAAAGGTGTACACTCATTGCTCAAGCGTTTATTATGTGTAAACTAAAAAATAATAAAAGCTCATAATTGTTCGAATGATTCGTTGTGCAACTTTTATTGAATGATAAATGTCACGCTTCGGTTTGACTGGGTCCCGAAGTGAGTGAATCACTTATGAGCGCGAGTGTTCATCTGATATTCGAGGATCTTGTTTTTTTATTATTCCATGCGTATGATACGTATTTCCCCAAGACTCAGCGAATAAAAATTGTTTTTTTCTGAATTTACTCGTTCTCCGCATCTTCATAATTTCAATGATTCACTGGTATAATGCTATGGAGAAAATTCGCTGACGGCGCAGTATAAAGTTTAATAATCAGCATTTTGTTTTCACCGTTTTTACAGACATTGTTTACTTTAGCGTATTTCTTACTGTAGAAATTGCTACTTTTGGTATACTCTTATAAAAGTATACTTAAATAACAAGAGCGCCCTGTGCTTTCCACCCTGGTTAAACCCATTTCGATGGAAATTTCGGATTACATTTTCAACCCAGGTGCTAACTTACCCTTATGTATAGACATAAAGTGTGTCACCTTTTTAAAATAATCTGTTATTAGACAACCAATCATTTTTCAACAATCTGCTTACAGTCAGAGCTCCACCAATCCTAGTCAATTTTCGCTGGTGTAATGTAAGTTTAAGGTTCATATTTACAAAAAAACCAGTTGAGGATGAAATTAAAACATCAATTAAGAAATTAGATCCTCGGTATCTTCATTCAGTATTTAGTCACATGTTAAAATCTCCAATTTGATATTTTGGGTAAACAGTGGGTCCCAAACCATTAATTTCGACTCATATAGTCTGGCGCACGTAATCCCCGGGGTCGTGGATTCTCGATTTAAATTACCACTTGTACCGGATATAAGGGAATTATACATTTATATGAACAGTATTAATTGTTTACTTCCTTTTACGATTAATTACATGCATAAGTAATTTAATATTTAATTGCACTTCCACAATTATAAAGTAACTAGCGCGACCCGCGTTGTACCCGTTCCCGCGGGAATTTCGGGAATTTGTATACATATAAACATTCTCCTCTTGAATCACTCTATCTGTTTTAAAAAACCGTGTCAAAATCTGTTGCGTAGTTTCAAAGATCTAAGCATAGGGAAAGAAAGCGGAAAGCGACATTGCTTTATACTATGCAGTGATGAGTAGGCAATATTTGAAGTTGAATTCGAACCTACTATTTAAAATCGTATAAAGACTACTATTTCTCAGACCATTTGTCTCAGTTTCTTGTCTCAACCTTTCAACATGCATGACGTGTAATCTATAACTTATAAGCATTTAAAAACCTAAACATAAACCTAATTAAACCCAGCAGAGTTTCCTGTCATTTCTTCTCTGCTGATATTCTTCCGAATGGGCGGTACGTTCACATGAGAACTTTGGGGCCAAAACTGAATAAAATATTTGATTTCGAACAAGGCCCAAGAAATCGTGTAATGTAAGCACTTAACTATCCACTAAGGACTTCATAGTTTGTATATTAAATCCATGCTTTCCACTCTTAACAAAACGTCAAAATGTCAACCATCAAGCTGTAACATTAGTAAGAACTTTTACACAGTACAAGACAACGCTCTATAACCTAATCAATAATTAAGCTTGCTTGGTAACAGCATTCCTGGGCCATTGTTTATTCACCGTACAGTAGATTACATAACCGGTTACGACAAATAATTAATGTAAATAGAAGCTATCGGACTACCGTAATTAGCTGTCATTACGTATGAGGTATTGTGAAGTAATTGGGTCGTACAAGGTAGCTTTGTTAGGGGAAATGGCCTATTAAAAATACACAGCGTATCTTGTATGAGTCTTAACTCGGAATTTGAGTAAGGAATATTATTATGACAAGTATTTGTTTAGTTTCACCTGCTCGAAATAGGTTTGTCTGTAACCAAATTTTGCAAGTTAAATTTGGTAACCAAATCTTGCAAGGTAAATTTAGTTCACTTCCATGTTACCGATTGAGCTAAAATTTTAAACGCACGTTTGGTCTGATTAGGTGAAAAAAATATCAAATAATGAGAGCTTGTTATAATATTTTCTTTATGAAAGACTTGTTTGAAGGTTTTGGACATAAGGCATTGAAATAAAACCTCGAGCATATCGAGCAGCTTGGTTTATAACCAAGCTGTTAGACAGTCTATGAACACATATGAAGCACCGCTAGAGGCAAGACGTGTAACGAACATTTCGACTGGTAAGCTAAACAATATGTACCGACAACTGACGTAAGACTGAGACGGTTTCGTTCACGATGAACAAATCAATCTACAAACTGTTACGGCTATAGTGTGTTCAGAATATAGTAAAAAGTAGACGACATACTAGTAAACAATCGATAATGTTGCATTGTATTATGCCTACAGTCACTATTTAATGTATAATTAGATCGATGTATTTGATAAACTTTGATTATTGATCAACAAAACATGATGGCAGCTTGTGCTTCTTACTACTATACTCACACCTCCTTATTTATAAACGCGGTGTAACCAAAACACTGTTACACTGTGTTGTCTCTTTTGCTCTTCGGAAAATTGCGTATGTCAGAAAGTGACAAGCCATTTGATAGCTAAAATGTTCTTAATATGGGTTTATTAATAAGAACTATGAATGTTTAAGTAATTGAAACACATACTACGCGCTAGTAATGCGCTGCTAGTAAGCAGCGCCCCGCGGTTTCATCCGCGTTGAACCCGTTCCCGCAGGAATTTTGCAATAAAAAGTAGCTTATGTTCAGGCTCTGGACTAACTGTGCACCAAATTTCATTCAAATCGGTTTAGTAGTTTTGGCGTGAAAGCGTAACATATAGACAGACAGAGTTAGTTTCGCATTTATAATATTTAGTTAGGATGACAAAAAATCTCATAAAACTCTCCTAAGGAACCGCTTGACGTTTCTGTGTACGGCGCTTTAGTATTTGCTACTCTGTTTATCTGTAACTCCCTTACGTAAGTTAATTTAGTTCTGGACACAACAGAAAAGGCACCTCTGTACACGTATCAAAGCCTTTTGTAAGCTTCTTAACGTTCATAAAAGCTTCGAAGACTTACTGAATAAATAATTGTGAAAATTGAAGTATATTCTCGAACTAGGCAGGTGACGTAACGCTATAAAGAAAACGAATAGGTAAAATGATTATATTTGAACTTTTTCTTCCAATTGTATCAATGACATTAAATAATATAGTTTACTATAAACATTTTTAGTTTTAAAGATCCGTGCTAACTAATTAGTAGGTATCTTCAGTTGAGTTTTTGCATACTATTGAGACACTTTTATTAATTCTGTGGTTCTCGATTTCCTATATTAATAACATTACTATGTAGTATTTTATCTACATTATAAAACTATTCATTGTTCGTGTATACAAGCAATTATGGTTATGTTTCAAATCAATTTCTTATCCAATAAGATTACTTCCTATTTTTCCGGTCCAGCTTTGTTTTATTGTTTGTTGATTAGTGAACATGATGTCATGTCACGAATAACGCCATACATAGAAATAACTTTAAGTAAGTTTATGGCAAAGTAATTTAATATGACTTCATAATGGCTATAAATGAATAGAATATACGGAACCCACTTGAAGTCGGTTTTTGAAGTGAAGGAAGTTTGAAAATAGTATTGGTTAGTGAGTCATAGGTTAATTTTATTTAAATAATATTTCGTACAATAATGTTTCAAAGTCATATCGCAGTATGGAAAACATGTTTACAAATACAAACCTGGAAAAAATCACATACGGTTAATTAGACCCAAAGAAAGATGTGTTATGGAATCCGCACTGATACTACTACATATACACAAATACTTTATAGGAATATATAATTGACACCCAGACGTCGTCGCCAACAACTTCAACAGTCTTCAGATATTGTTGACTCCGGGCGGGAATCGAACCCGTAACCCCCGACACAGTAAGCGCTCTCACTGCCACAGTGCCAGTGGGCTAGTCAAAGTATTTCTAAACATGGCTAAACCCTCATAACAGGCTAAAACATTACTTTTTTAATATACCTTCACATTATTTAGTCTGTAATGTGCCATTGTACCTATAACGCATCTACGCTCTCTGAAGACCAGTAGATCGTTTAGTACAATGCACAAAATCTTTTTAGCACTTAGGACGTAGTTACTATTAACTAGGACGAGTTATGTATCTACGTTTATTATGTGTATATTTAGATTTTTGACATGGTACTAATCTGTACTTAGTTGATGCTTACTTCACTATTTTAAAAACTTATTAAAAACACTTCCTTAAAACATACATACGAGTATACTGTGAACCTTATTTTAATAATTAGCAAGCAAACATAATATTAAGATACAAACGGAACGAATACAAAGGAAATAGATAAAGGAAATTAGTATTCACGAGGATGCATACCGCCCACGGCAAACGATGTGAAATTTCAAACAATAGTCGGGATTACAATACCAAATTGCCTGATAAAATTATTTTAAAAACACACACCTAACGAACTCAACACGTTTGGATTTATTAAGTAACTCGTTAATGAATGGGAATGTTTTTATTTTGTAAATATACTTTTACTTGTCTGTAGTTAACCAGATTTGTTTTTATTGAAGCACTGAGTATCTTTTTAAAGAATATGAAAAACAATTTCAATCTTTATTTATTTTTGATATTATTTCGAATAGATTCGTTCCCAACTAGCAAAATTGTCCTGGAATACGATTTTATAATGCTATTTGGACTTATATAGCTCCGTTAAAGGTTTTGGTATTTGCTATTGCGCTTTTAACAGCATTAATGAATACCGTTTTTACTTCAGTACGATTAATCCTATAATTTGAACTTATATCGGTATATAGGATCATATTTCGTGGCCACTTCTGGATTAAGACTCCTATAAAAGCTAGTAACAAAACTAATTGCACTCAGGAGTAATCAGTCTGGAAACTCAGACTTATATGCGCCTTTAAGATAACATCTTAGGAGCATTTAAAGCTTAAGACTCCTCGAGGAGCATCTACCAGGAATATATACACTGAGGCGCAATCACTCTTGTTATTTATACTTATAACCTCATCTAAGCTATTTTTTTATGGCCAATATAAGTAAATTTAAGTTAAACTACTGAAAAGCATTTAAACTTCTTATCTGGTTTTACATTACCCTAGAAGTGTATTTTATATCCGCGTTTCAAATATGTATAATTAAATCACTAAGATTATAACAGCTCGCAGTAGGATAAAATGTTTTCTATATTGATTTATCGCATGCCATTATAAGCTTAGATACACTTATAAAGGCTTTCCATAATAGTGTTATAGTCTAAGTAATCTCAAACAATCCTGGTCAAAACTCTTATAAGATCACTTTTGCTTGAAACGACCAATATAGGCTAAAACACGCTTTATATAGTTTCGCAAATTCTATTATAGGATTTGACATCAGCCACAGTGAGCACTGATGTATTAAATTTAATTGGTTAAGAGCGCATCGCGAATTCTGATGAGGGTTCCGGATAAGATAACTGTAGTACTTTAGATGGAGGAGGTTCAGACTACGAAAGTTATAGTGAAAAATCATTGAGCGATTCTGAAAGCGATAATGAGGCAGAACTTTCAGATTACAACAAAGATTTAGAACTGCGTTATTCTATTAAAAACTGGGCCCTAAACCACAGAATAATAAGTACTACAAGTAGTACAGAAGCACCACTTCCCGTAACAATTCATAGAAATAGAGACTCTTGCTACTAAGCAACAAAGTTCAATTCAGCTCGCATAAGCGCTCAGTACCTAACGAGATATTCACCTAAGTATTGCCGCTCTCTTCTAACGCGTAGCTCTGTCGCTGTCTGGCGCTGGGTGACGCGATACCTATGTCGCTAGGGTTGTCGGCTCGCCGATGTTGATGCGTATGATTGATTACTCAGTCAATTAGGTAGATACTAAAACGAATTTTACAGTTTCTCATTTGTAATAAAAATGAAAACAAACCTTTACTCAACTCAAGTAGAAAGATACTCATTGAAATAAAAATAAGTTTTGAAGTAGGGACTGTTTTTATTTAATTTACAAGATAAACACAGATAATAATACCTAATTAGTAGTCTGCGATTAGAAACTCGTAATTGTAGGGAATTTGAAGATAGTACAGTTAACAAAAAAAAAAGAAAATAGTACAGTAAAATTTAAAAAGTAAATAATTTGGTAGACGCGCGAGCGACACCCGTCAGTCGGAGTGGCGCCGGCGCCTCGCGAATTTGTAGGCATTTATCGCTGTAGGTACGGCCGAGTGGCGGTGGCCTGCCTAAACTTCAATATTTCTCACGCTGCATTAATCTCTTTATTTGAAGTTATAAATGTAAGAATAAACGATGTTTTGCCTTAAGTTGCACGAACACTACTAGATATAAATAAAGAAAAGCTACACATTACTATTCATTACTATTTCACCCCCAGGGCTCCAGGGTATCCAGGAATATCATCATACTTTTATTTCGATCGTTGGGAACCTGAATAAAATAATTAGATATTAAATAAAAACAATGTTTAAAATAATGTTTAACCTAGCACGCACAACAAACCCTTACAATATTCCTATAACATGCTAAGCTATGAACATCAATAGAGTTTGTTTTTATCTGACAATGTGGAACCCTAATTGGTTACAATATGGCGAATTCTTCGGTTTTAACACTGGCCAATATAGAACCAATATTACTTATATTGGTTCTAAGTCACACTTGGCAATGCTCACAAAAAAAATGGTAACTTTTCATGATATTTTCATAATAAAATATTAAATATTAAAATGTAAATAAGTTAATTACAAGAGGCGCTTTAAAATTTTAATTAAAACCATGATAGAATTTTCGGAAAATTCACATTCCCCTACGAATATACACCAGACTAACAATAATAAGCTTTTGATTTCCTACTATGGTTGACATTCATTAATATTAAATTAAACTTAGTTATATTTACACAAACTATACCCTTAATCAAATAGTTAAAACAATTCCTGAACAGAATTCGAGCATTGCGAGGCGCGTATTCATCTCAAATTATCCTATAATTTACTTATATTGGCATTTGCAGGACTAATTGGATTGACGTAATTCTAATATAGGAGCAATATAGGCGTAAACGGCATTGAAGCGGTCTATTATAAACACGATATAAGTAAAAGTTTACTTATAAAATGGGCCCTTTCCCGGACTTATTAGCGGATATAAGTCTCTTATAGTCCTACGGAATAGTGCTCCTGGAGATAGTAATGAAACCACTTTTTGCTAGTTGGGTTGTTTTTAGACCGCTTAAAGACCTCCGACATGGTCTAACGAATCAAACAACCAATATTATAATTTAATGTAGCAATTCTATCTCTAATGAAAGATGTCGAAAAATAACGACTGTAATTTCAATACAAATTGTTTCACCATATTTGACTTGTTTAATTTGATTAAAATTGTATTGCAATGACATCTATCAATACCGGTTTCAAATTAAGTGACAATAGCATTTTTTAACTGTTAACCATTTGCTTAGGAATTACGATGAAGTGCGTTGTAAAGACAAGGTAAGTACCAATTTGTATAACCCTATAACATTAGCCTAGACTTTTAATTTCTCACACAACTTATTGCGTGTGTTACAAAAAGTTTGCCATTCACAATGCCATGCTTGTGTATTACGAAAACGCTATAAAAACAAGTTTGCCGTTTACTGTCTTAAATGATCGTGATTACGAGTATAAAAGTGGAGAACTAATGCCCACTTCACTTAAACTAGGTTGATTAGGTTTAGCGAGTTTACAAGCTGTGAGATGGCCAGTTTAGAAGCCATTCGCAGCTTGATCAATGGACAGTTTTAGGCCGGCATCATCAAAGGTGAATTTCGATTTCAGAATGCCCCAGAATTACAAGAAAAACGAGTACCACATTCTGATTTTTTGGAACGAATTGTAAGAATAACTCTGACAAGCGTTAAATCTGATTCTCAGACATGTGTGAGGCAAAGGTCCCAAAATTAAGTTTCTTAATTCAGTAACTGAATAGCGAGATACAGCATATATGCTGCTAAAACTCGCGTTCTAGGGTTTCAACTATAACCTATGACAATTATCTATGCACGATCTATGCAGATGTGCTACGGTCTATGGTGCAGCGATAGCGATGACTTCCTACTATATATTTAAAAAAAGAACATCGAGCAACATCTGACACTTTGATCCGAAGCTTTGATCACATACTCGTATATATTGTTTTTTTTAATCACTAGTTGTCTATGATGTTGCTGATCATACCACCCGGCATCCTTATATAATACGAAAAAATGACAGAAACACATTACGCTATACGCATATTATAAGCTATTTTTTAATACGCATGTTAACAAATATTTTAATAACATTTAAAGCAATGATGAATAAAGCAATTTTCCAGGAATCGTTAAAGTTACAAAGTAATTTATTTTACGTTTCATTGGACGCAGCCACCATATTTATTATCAGTACTATTCGAACCACACAGGGACAAATTACCACCAAATAAGTAAACAGACGAATATTCTCGTTAACCCGAATATATTTTAATTTGCATCCCCAATACCCTGAAGTTATTTAACAACAAATATATGACAGGTATATTTATTTTAATTCAAACGATTCAGTTAATTTAGTATCAATTAATAATTGGTGAATGCTGTTTACAGTGTATATGAATGTGTGTTGTAAATAGTTTTAAACACAGATACACCATACATGAAGAAAAAAAATAAACCATTCATACATTGGAACAATCTGAAATTTTGAATTGAAACTGCGTTTACGGACACACTTTGCTTTTATTTTGATGACATTTTTATCTGACGTTTCGGTACATTTGTATCAGAAGTCGTGGTCAGTTTTCTATGACCACGGTTCCTGTAAAGGGACCGAAACGTCAGATAAAAATGTAAAATAAAAGCGTATCCGTAGACGTAGTTTCAATTCAAAATGAGTAGTGTTCGTTTAAACTTAAGAATCGAGTACAATCTGAAATTACAAAATATATCAATGTGCGTAATTACTTGTATATGTTCAAAACTACCTGAAATTAATCACCTATTATTTTAATTACATGTATACAACGCGTTAAGAAATGTCTGATTATGAAACGGCCTTGTGTTTGTTGCGCAACAATATGAATTCGTGGACACGGAACTGTGGAAGCGATGTAGCCTTGTAGGCTGCCATAAAGTAGCACAGAAATTACTCTATTGTGAATCGAGGCTGGCACGGAAGGTTGCACGTAATCAAATCACCCCAACACATGAACTTGTCCGCATCTACATCATAATGTCCATTCGCAAAGGAACTCGTATACTCGGAATATGGTGTCATATGTACGTTACGAATGGGTGACCAACATTTTCAGACTATCAAACACCTAATATGTCCAGTAACTTATATTACTAGAGCTGGAAGTTAGTAAATGAACTGACTGCCGCACACAGAAATGTGCGCTGACATTAAATAGACACTTAATTAAGGGTGCTTTCAAATTATGCGTTTCGTGTCGGACCGCTGCGGTGCCGAAGCGGTGCGTTTGTCGTGTTGTGAACGTACGATCGTGTGTTTTCATACAAAACGAGCCGTGCGGCAACAGTGCGGCGTCGGTACCGCGAAATAATTTTAGTACGCACTGTTGCCGCACGGCTTGTTTTGTATGAAAACACACGATCGTACGTTCACAACACGACAAACGCACCGCTTCGGCACCGCAGCGGTCCGACACGAAACGCATAATTTGAAAGCACCCATAGTGACGTAAGTAAGTAAGTTCGAGTAGGTTAGTGGCCAACCCTAGTGTCGGAGTTCTTAGACCGTCTAAAGGCCTCCGACATGGTCTAACGGTTGAAACAACCGGGACCGACAATTTACCGTGCCCTCCGAAGCACGGTAGCACTCAGATAGAAATGCCACTATCGGCCAACCATCCAATTAGGGGTCGAGCTGCACGTTACTTAACAATCGCAATGAACTAACTTCGCTTAGTTAAACTACGCCATGAGTGCTACAAAAATGTCAAAATCACTGATTAAATATCTATATAGCAGAAGTAAATTCTAGTATCCCTTAGGGGTCATTTCTTAAGTACTTATTTTGAGCAAGTTATATTTTCAGGAGATGCGATGATTATCTTAGAGAAGAACGGCATTGAATTCCGATTTCTATGTTTTTGAATTACGAACATGCCATGCTTTCGAACAATGCATGCATAATGATGATGTTAGTTAGATGTTATTTATTTTAAAACTTATTTATTATAATAGAAAAGATTCTTAACAAATCTTAGTAAAGAATCTAATTCTATTCTCTTTGTCGCAGTTCAACGCGACGAGCGAAAGTGATTCGAGGGCATGCCAAGGTTCCCAGCATTTTTTCTCATTGATCTAATAGTATACGAGTTTTTATACATGGAATTTATCTGTATAGTCACGTATTCTGTAAGGGTCCATCTGTGATCTGAATAAGTAATATTACACTCAATATCAGCTCTCGTGATAGGTTTGTTACAATATTGTTACGCAGATAATCGTACGTCTACTAACTTACGTACGGCTCTTCGCAGCACTTGTGCCGGTTTTATTTGAAACGATGTACAAAACGAAGTTTGCCAAAAGAATTTATAGACATTTTGATAATACACACATAGTGCGGTTGCGCGTCGCTTGATGTTGTATAACTTGTATTTGTTTGAAAGGTGTCGCACAGGCCGGTTGCGGGCCCGCACCCGCACTATGCGTTTCATGCGCTTAAATGGCGTAAATTTGAGTTTCATTTGGCAATCCAACTAGGTATTTTCAGATATCTACGAGTACATATGTTTAGGAGAGATTTAATGAGTGATTTTGACATGTGAATTGTGAAAAATTACGTCAATTATCGAGTGATTAAGTGTCGTCTCGCACGTCTCGGGCGGCAGTGTCTTATTAGAAGAGTTTACTCTCAGATAAATAGAAAGTACCTCGGAACTTTACCGCCAGATTTTATATGAAAAGTCAACCACCGAAATAATAAAACACATACCCACACATTCAGCAATGGGTAAGCTTTTCAGCAGCATAGTAAATTCGATGTTCTAAAGATAAAATGTTAAACCTTTAAACCGAGAACAAGTGTTCACATATTTACTCTCAAAGACAAAGGACCGTTCTAAACCGGGACCAAGTTTTATTTTTTTATTTAATCTTAATCTGGTCGTAAAGAGGACAGTCGGAGTTCGGTAACTCGGGAAGAACCGTCTACGGGTTCCGCAGAACGGACCGTAAACTTTTTATAGTTTCCGGGTCACAGCGCCCCGACAATTCGGTTTTCCAATCAACATCTTTATTGTAATCGAGCGCGTGATACTGAATACAGACTCTAAACTTTGGCTTTCTTAAACGTGAGTTGTAACTACTTCAATGACACACTTTTTATAGTTTTAATCTGATCTGTGGAAACTTTACTACTTCTCATTTATTTGACAAAAACTATTTTTCTAAATACTAGCATCGCCCCGCGGTTTTACCCTGCTAAGAATTTTGGGATGAAAAATAACCTATAAACTTCCCGTTGGATATGGCTATCCATTACAAAAAGAATGATTCAAATCGTATTCGTAGTGTCTGAGATTAGCGCGTTCAAACCAACAAAAAATCAAGCTTTTCTTCTTTATTATATTACTAGCTGTGCCCCGCGGTGTCACCCGCAGCGCCCCCGTTCCCGTGGGAAATTTGAGATTTTTATTCCTTATTTTTCTGTAAACCTTAAAACCTTGTCCTTACAATAAGGAACACATTAAAAAAAGAATCATCCAATTTGGTGTAGTCGTTCTGAAGTTATACGCTTACCAACAGATTCAGCGATTCATTTTTATATTATAAGATCTATGTATATTAAATTCATTTGCTAACCTGATAAGAAAGTGTAGCTACATACAAAAATAATTAATCAAGACCCTTTAAAATATCAAATAGCTTCGTATATGTCGGTAGAATAGCGTAACACGATCCTTTACACAGAAATGAACAAATTAATTTTACATTTACGTTTGGTTTCGCGATGAGCAAGACTGAAGGTGGAAATAAGTGGAAAATTCACGGAACGTTTAACAGATAATTTGAGTCCTTTGTATCTGCCTATTGCCAGGCCTCCGTCACTCGCTCAAGGTCACGCGCTATATGCCTACCGCTCGGCGTATCGTCGACGATACAACCGACAGAGGGCTGCCAAACGCCCGCCTGAGCGCGCGCACCGCACGTTTCCCGCGTAGTATTATTGACGATCGAACGAAGAACCTACTTTTTTGGAAAAAGTATTTTTAAATAATTTTGACAACGTCATAATGAATCGGCCTGGTAGCACCATATTACAACTTTTTAAAACCGTTGATTTTCCGTCGCTTTGCTCCTGTTTTCCTTATGATTATTTGTTAAAATTATTTACGCGATTTAGAATATTTTCTACTATAAAATTTAATAACAGAGAATTCCGAGAAGGGAAATAAATTAAAAATCATTATATAAAACTAAAACATATTTGATGGACTAATAAAAAATATAGTTGATTCGCAACATTTGTTTTATTACAATAATCATCATAGGTACAACCCTAGCGCATTCTTACGATGACGCGTTGGCACGTGACTCGCACGGTGGCCAACACAGTCTCAACTCTACGTGCGCGTAATTATGGTACATTTCTTCTCGTCTTGAGCAGCGGTATTATTATTTAAGATTTTGTAGGCTATTTTAGAGTAGGTATTTTCGCTTTTGTATGGGAGTGATGCATCTGTTACGTTAGTAACTATTTATTAATCTGTGCTATTGCTTGCATTACGTCACTAGAGGTGGGAAGGGTTAGACTAAAATAACATATTATGCTTCTATGTTTAGATGATACCAGTAAGTATACGGGGGCGTGTGTTATTATTCATTACTACTTATTAACCCTTCGCATAATGGGATGGGTTTTGATGGAATACTATTGTGTCAGATAATTTAATAATTATAAAATACTCTTCATAAAACCTTCATAAATACTCTTTATAAAACTACCTCATTTAAAAAAACAATCAATCAAAATAACTTCTTCTGCCGCACTTAGAGACGTTCATCAATTCGATAATTATTTTTTAATATATTAATATTATGTCAAAATCAAGCATTTAATTTCTTCTAAGTAAGAATTTCTATTTGACATCTCTAAGTAAGGGCGTAAAATTAAACAGAAAAAGGACATTATTTAAGAAAAATAGCAATCAATCAGGAGGAAGTTACGCGAAGTTTATACAATTTTGTAAATTGACGTTCTTCATAGGAAGACGAAAGACAAAAGATAAATACTTGTTTTAAAAGCTTTTACTGAGATACTGCTACTGTGGGTCTGGCTGGAACTCTAAAGTTTGATTCGACCTCGGGAAAGTTACCAAAGTACCTATACTCGAGCCTTTTATTGTACAGAATACACGGAAACTTTCAACGCGAAGTTAAATTCATTTTTACTTGGCAAAGTGTATGTTTGGTAATTTTAAAGTCGGATAATCTTAATTGGATTAGAGAGTAGGAAGAAAAGATGGGAGGTGTCACTCGCATGGAAAGTTAGGCCATTATTTCCGAATATGCTTTTAAAAGTTTTACATTAAGCTCAAGGCGGGTTCGTACTTCCCTTTTCATTATATAAATAGGTATGACTCGTTTATGGATGTACTTCTAGAGACTTCGAATATTCTTAAAGTTATTTCTTCGCAAGCTTCTTATAAAGACCCTTCTTACGAGGAAGCTAGGAGTAGAAGCGGTCGCCGTGGCCGAAATCGGCTGGAGGACTATATATACTACTATATATATAAAGACCAGGCTTGTCCCATAACTCAGGGTTGTACTTCTAAACTAGAATATTTAAAATATCGTATTAAATTATCTCGGAAGCAGTCCCATAATTCTAAAGGTGGTTTTACTCCCTTGGCTGTAGACCGCAATCATAGGCGGGTTGCGAACATTAGTGCAGTCTGCGGTCGCGACGGGCAGCTACAGCATACAAATATTTGCAAATATCCTTCGGATGCCTGCTATTTAAAAAAATAACATTTAATATCGCTAGGCACCTTTTCCTTAGCAAGACCTTGTTTCCTTGAAATATTTATTTCAAATGTACAACAAGCATAGTTCAAAGTCTTAAAACACACACAAACCTTCATAGAAATTAGGTTTATTTATTTTGGTCCTCCCGAAATATTGTTAATTCACGCTTATGTCGGCACACGGGTTGTTTTATTAGGTCATATTTACATAGTTATTTGATGGTTCCTCTCGAGCGTAATTATTATTTTAGCATTTCACCATTTTCAGTTATCCCTTGTGACCAAACGTGACAAAGTTTGACGTGACAACCAAACATTTGTCTTTATTATGTAATTTTGTATTTATATAATGACCATGTATTAAGTAAAATAAATACCGCCTTATTCATAAACGCTTTTTAATGAAAACACTGTTATAAAGTGTTTTGTCTCTTTTACTCTTTGAAAAATAGCGTATGTCGGAAAGGGACAAACCATTTGAATAATATTTAAATAATGTTAATCTGTTTTGAATTGAACGAGATATGTACATTTCGAGTGGTTTAAAAAGAATTCCACCTCCCTTTATTTACTCCATTTTATTTCACACAATTCCAATACAGAATTAAAACGCCTTAAAGATTTACGTTCACTCTTCCTTTAAGTGGAAACCAATGTATCTTTTCAATGGAGACAAAAAAGGCAAAAATTACAACTAAACGAATACAGCTGGCTATGTGAACCAAAAGGCCGATCAAGGCGATTGCTACATACCGCTAAACATATTAACAATAGGTAACAAGAAAAATATGTGCTATTGAAAGCACAAGCAAAGAGCACAACACAGAAAACAACAAAGGCATTGTCATTACTCAGGGCTCCGAAACCGCGAGTAGGTTTTGTTATAAATTCAATAGACATATCGACGGCGGAACGTTCATAAATTATAATATTATTCGAGAGATACCACAAATCCTTTGAAGTGATACATAGGGTATTGATCTCGCGCACACATTGGTTACAAAGAGAGCGCCCACGCTTCTTGTACTTTGTTCTTTATTTTACTTAAGCACGGTTAGTGTCCAACCTTAGTGTTGGAGTTCTTAGACCGCCTAAAAAGCCTACGACATGGACTAACGATTGAAACAACCGGGGCCGACAATTTAACGTGCCCTCCGAAGCACGGTAGCGCTCAGATAGAAATGCCACTATCGGCCACCCATCCAAGTAGGGGTCGAGTTGCACGTTGCTTAACAATCGCAATGAACTAACATCGCTGAGTCCAGCTACGCCACCGGCGCTATAAGGTCCATACTCTCATGTTTGCTTTTAAGCTTGATATAAATAAACTAGCAGCGCCCCGCGGTTTTACCCGCGTTGTACCCGTTCCCGTAGGAATTTCGGGATGAAAAATAGCCTATAACCTTCCCGTTGAATGTGGCTATCTATTACAAAAAGAATTATTCAAATCGGTTCAGTAGTTTCTGAGATTAGCGCGTTTAAACAAACAAACAAACAAACAAACATACAAACAAAACAAACTCTTCAGCTTTATAATATTAGTATAGATGTAATATAACTATCATGAAAAAGGATATATAGTTAACTTAATAAGCTTTCGGCCTTTACCCTGGTCCTAAATATTTTCCTCGGAATACCTCTGGCTTTTGTGTTTGGCCCTCATCATGTTTTCTTATGATATTCAACAAGACACCTTCCATATTTTGTAGTACGTATTTCCAACCCTATATTATAAGTAACAATTTAAGAAACATAGTTGTTAAGATTTTTTTGTGGTGCCACGGTACAGTGCGTCAAGTAATGGCTGTTGATAATTTCAAAGAAAAAAAATTAAAAAATATTAGAGCTAGTTCGATTCTCTTTGTTAGTGCTTTACTGTTTAATAGAAAACGCTTTTGGCCGTCTTCTGCACAATGGCACCCCGTACTACAAGTTTAATGACATAACATCACCCTGTTTTGATTTGAAATGACGTAAAATATTAGGCTAGCTTTACATTATAAAGTGGGTGTAGTCTGACAAAATAGGCAGATTGTTTTTATAATTAAATGAGCCATAATTTTAACTAGTTTTAGCGAACAGGGTTTCAACATAGTGTAACGATTTTAATGAATGACCTATATCGGGAAAACTGTTACATGCGAAACTAAAATGAACGATGAATTTGTAATGAGATCACGTAGTTGTATGAAACCACTACGTTCCGTAAACATGCTATTAAAGTTTAAAATCTAAGTAAATATACTTGTTACACAACACGAATAAACTTGTAATTTTATTAGGGTACCTACATGTATTTATATCTTAACAATTACAGCTGACAGCTAGTAAGGGCCGAAACTGCGTTAAGCGGGTGCCCCGCGGTTTCATACAAAAGTGAACAGTCGCGTGCGACCGCTTCATGTAGTTTCGGCCGATAAACTAACTAAAAAAAATCGGAGAGAAATTTCATTTTTTTTGATAAACGAATCTATTTTTCTAAAGACTAATCTACTCTTAAAACTACCAATGTTTGTATCTGACGTTCAAATCAAAGTTCACAATTAAAGCACCATTTTATCGCCCCGGATGTCAATTAATTTGAAGAGGTGTTGAGCACAGGGTACATTAATTGATTCGTGTCATCGTGTGCTGACGTATGTGCTGTGTTTGGTGCACTAAAATGTATACATAGACATTATATAGGTTTGTACTAAATGCCGAGACATTGATTACGTTCACAGATGAATACGCTATATTTACCAACGTACCTTATCCAAGCTGTGCATGTTATTTGTGTAATATATACTGAGCTGTTTGGAATATAATATATTTAGTTCTGATGGCAATGCATAATGCTTGCAAAAATTTGCTAATTGCGAGGAATTTAGTCTTGTGTGCGGAGAGTTCTGACTATTTGATGTAACCAAAAAATAAAATCGTTTTTATAGACTAAGTATGTAAAAGTAAAAAGTGCCTACGGGACTCTCATCTCACCGAAGATATCAGTATAGCGAGGAGGATCAGGCGTAATCACCACGCTTGCCTAATGCGGGTTGGCGATCACAAACCCGAGCCATGTTTGAAATGTAGGAAACATGATTTTGCTCGACCTGAGAATTGGACCTTGACTTCAGTCTTGCCAGGCAACCACTGCCACTAGACCACCGAAGCGTACTAAGTATGTATTATTCACTATCTTACAGCTACTTACTAGCATCAGTTATTTATTACTAACTGTGTGTTCCGTCGTCATCGCGGCACGTCGCCAACCGCCTATTGGCACCCTCCTCATTAATGCCAACTGACGGGCTGTAGCATACAAATCTTTATTAATTATGAGCCCCTCCCCTTGTTCCTTGGATAATTTACCCAAACAGCCCGAGTCAATAACCTCAGATATAATACCAACACATTAGCGATGGTCCAAGGAAGAATCTATTGTGATATCACAGTTAGTTTAATATTGATAGGTTTTTTCTAATAAAAACATTCTGTTTTAAACCTGGTATTTATTTATTATAATAAGATAATGCTAAGATTTCTTAATTGAATAATAACGATGTTTTTAATATTATAAAGGTTACGTGAGCGTTGTGTACCTATTAATAAATACCAGATGAAGTTAATTATACAAACAAATGTTTTAACGGCAAATAATAACATGAGATGAACTTGATCAATAAGAATTACTTTCTATAAATTCCTTGGTCGTTATCTAACTCACGATATTGTACTTGCTAGTAGCTTATTGTGTTAATATCAGCATATTAACGTAATATTTTTCAAGACATGTACTTCTAAGTACTAAATTTCAATATATACTCGTATAAATAAGCTTTCTACCTCTGCAGCATTACACAAGTTTAGCATAAAGTTTTAAGAAGATACCTCAACCTGAGCACCGGATAAATTGACCGTTTTACCGTAAATACATACGATAAAATACCTGGGTAGCACGTTGTACCATTTCAAGGTATTGGCTGTCTCTCGTACGGGTCCCAGGCGCGTGTTCGTCCGATATATACGAGTAAGAGCACGTACAGAGTGCTCTATTTGTTTGCTGGCGGCGCACGGATGAATTGAATAACGAAGTGTGACAGCCGCCCATTAGTCCACCGAGCGACCGTCGGTTAGACCACACCACAATGCGTTGTTTACCACATCCATAAGTAAAGTGACGTGCACATGTGCTACTTCAGAACTAGGCTAAGGGATCGGACCCTGTGTAATTGGGGCTTCTATGTAATAACTATGTAAAAACTGTGTTGTTTACTTATAATGATGTCACATTTGATGTTACATACCAACAATTACTTATCAAATTCCATTTCCAATTTTCCCAAATCGTTAGTTTAAACTTAAATGGGGCGGGAATGTTTCTAGAAAATATCTATTTTTCCGTTTATAGCTGACTAGCCGCGCCCCGCGAAGTTACCCGCGTTGTATCGGTTCCCTCGGGAATTTCGGGATAAAATGTATTCCATGTTTTATTCTGATGTTCAACCTATATTACTGTAAAGTTTCATCCAAATCCGTTCCGTAGTTTTTGCGTGAAAGAGCAACAAACATACATCCATCCATCCCCACAAACATTCGCATTTATAATATTAGTAGGAAGTAGTATAATATGAGATATCTATGAGTTTTATACAAAGTACCAATTATGTTCAGTCCTTCTTCCTATTTTGAAAAGAAGCGCACGTGACGTAGTTTGACTAAGCAATGTTAGCTCCTTGCGATTGTTAAGCAACGTGAATCTCGGCTTCTATTTGGATGGGCGGAAGACAATGGCACTCTATCTGAACGCTACCTTGCTTCAGGGGTCACGTTAAATTGTCTATCCCGGTTGTTTCAACCGTCAGACCATATCGGAGGCCTTTAGGCGGTCTAAAAACCCTGATTCCAGGGTAGGCCACAAACCTACCCGAACTTCTTTACTTACTATAAAATGTGTATGAATGGTAGGAAAAATGAAATAGAAAAGCCTTCTTTGTTCAAAATAATTACAAAATACGTTCTCATCAAAACATTTCTTAAATATGTCGCCTTAGCCCGAGGGGACAATTAACGCTCTTCTATAGAAAGCAAGCTTTCAAATATTCAATTCGGACTTCCATTATAAAAGTGGCCACCATTGCTCAACGTCTTTCGAGAATTGTATCACATTACAGAGCGAATTAAATATCTTTGAGAGGCCGATAAAGATGCTAATCTTAACTTTTCTTTATAATCAGATGGCAAAGCTTTTTAAGCCCAGGCTAAAATACAAAGAATACCTCGATTCTGTTATATTGAATCAAAGTTTCTTTTGTATGCGTAGAATGGTAGAAAGAAAATATGTATTATTTTGACTGCTATAGTTAGAGATAACGATACAAAGGAAACACATTTACTGCCGCTTTTAAAGACATCAATTAAATCAACACTTAACTAATTGACCATAATATGTTTCATACATTACATATTAATATTACTCATTTGCTAAGAGACGTATGCGACGCTCGAACTATTGAACTCCCAGCTCAAAATAACTGGCTGTAACTTCAAAATAGACGGCGTTTTAATGTCACCTTTAATGTATTATCACCCATAAGACAAAAGATCCCAATTCAAATATCGAACACGTAGTAATAATGTTATCTGAATAACATCCATACCAATAAAGGAAGGTTGTCCAAATTATATTGACAACGGTCGCACGTCAATGGGACTCAATTAATCGTGCACTAACTGTAATATGTCCGTATTGATTCAAGCTATGCCCCGTTTAATTTTACGTAAATACAACTTAATCCCGCGATTATGACACAGTTTAGGTGTATTTGCAGTAGGAATATGTAATGAGCAATCATATTAAACCGGTCGCCTAATGCTGCAACGGCAACAGTGTAGAGAATACGGTAGTTGGTTGCATTTGGCGTGCAACTGCATTTAGTGTAGACTAGTGAAGACAGGTGTCTGTAGTCCATTGAAATGAATTCGTCAACCGTATCAGGCGAACGGCTTAATGTACATAATTACACGAACAATAAACATATTTCGAACTACTGAAACCTAGATAGAATGTTTATATATACTACTAGCTGTGCCCCGCGGTTTCACCCGCAGCGCCCCCGTTCCCGTGGGATTTTTGAGATTTTTATTCCTTATTTTTTTATATAAAATCCTTGTCCTGACAATAAGGAACACATTAAAAAAAGAATCATCCAATTTGGTGCAGTCGTTCTGAAGTTATGCGCTTAGCAACATATTCAGCGATTCATTTTTATATTATAGACTAGCAGCGCCCCGCGGTTTTACCCGCGTTGTGCCCGTTCCCGTGGGAATTTCGGGATAAAATGTAGCCTATAGCCTTCCTCGATAAATAGACTATCTAACAGTGAAAGAATTATTCAAATCGGTTCAGTAGTTTCTGAGATTAGCGCGTTTAAACAAACAAACAAACAAACAAACAAAACAAACTCTTCAGCTTTATAATATTAGTATAGATTTGAATTCTCAAACGTCATATATCATGTTTATCATGTCAACATGTCACTGTCAAATACATACAATTAAGTATGGAGGTTAGCAAAACAAATGCCTGTAATGTCACACTATTGCGACGGACCTTTCAACCCGTAAATACTTATTGTCTAATGAGGAGGCTTTCTTCTGCTCAACAAAATATATGGGCGTTAAACCTGGGAAATTAACGCAAGCATGATCAAAAAACTTTACACACTAACGCCATCTATTGGATCTCGGGTAGAACTACCGCGCGGAACAGCTAGTTGATGACAGCTAGCACAGTGAGCTGTATTATATATAGTAAGAAGAAATCTAAACTCTATTTCATTTGGATTGGCACAAAATGTGGACCAATGTCGTCAATTTTCCAGCCGAAGACGATTGCTTCTGAAGAGCAAAAGGGTTTAGAGATAGGGTAATAATGAAATAAAATTACTAAACCTTTTTCCTCTTCAGGAGCAATCGTCTTCGGCTGGAAAGTTGACGACATTGGTCCACATATTGTGCCAATCCAAAAGAAATAGAGTTATAAATCCTAACAAAAATGTATAACTTACTTTACTGACATCAAATGCACTGTGTCCAAATAGACTAGAGCTGAATTGAGCCATAGGCTGGTCATTAAAATCGATTTACACTGACCGTGATCATAATCGTTTTACCGGATTTTGAACTGTAAACACATTGTTTAACCGGCTCCGTTAGATACCCGGATCGTTAGCTACTTTACGACGATATTGACAACTTAATACAAAGGACGAGCAAGGACCTATCGCTACATTCATTAATACATTTCATTGCCCATATATCGTCTTCAAATTGTACCTAAAATATTGTTAACGCTACAAAATTGATTTTATCGCTTTTACTATAAATTGGCGGTTGTAAATAACGGTCGTTCGAATTGCCATTTTAACCAAATGTGGTTTTGACAGTTAAGCCAAAGCCCAAAAGCAGACAAAATAATCTCATCATATTTAATTATGCTTTAAACTTATTTAGCAATTTTGGACCAAAGTTATATTTAACAAAAACAGTACCTACTTTAAATTACCATATTCAAATATCTATTCTAGACATAAAAGGGCCGAAAATGCGTTAAGCGTGTGCCCGTCGCGTGCGCCCGCGACGGTTCACTTTTGTATGAAACCGCGACGGGCACACGCTTACAATGGACTTTTAACAATTTAAATTCTGTATTTCTGTACAAAATATATATCTTCTATACAAAAAAAATAACAATAGAAAATTGGATTAAAAAGTTGGTGAATGTAATCAAGCACCAATACAGAACTGTAGCGGAGGACACTCATATATCTCCGAAGCCTATAAAACGTCCAAGTTTTCTCACGTTCCTCGAAACCAATAACAGTTTATCTGCGGAACGAAACAAGCATTGAGGTTTTCCTCTCCCGGAGGAACAATCAAGTTGGGACTTCACTGTACGACGCTGCGAACTGTATTGCGACAAAGTTCTATAAAGCTTCCTTTGGCATTCATACCACCTGATGTTGTTACCCTTGTCATCCTATTAACCTTCCGTTTCTGGGGAATCATATTGTTGACAGTTATCGCTTCTGATCTTGCATTGTGCATGTGATTTTATGATTGTGCCAAGGCGTATG
This sequence comes from Cyclophora punctaria, assembly GCA_951394245.1. Lineage (NCBI taxonomy): Eukaryota > Metazoa > Arthropoda > Insecta > Lepidoptera > Geometridae > Cyclophora > Cyclophora punctaria. The sequence continues at coordinate 6,725,093 of OX596171.1, forward strand.
CCATTTAGATTGAGCAAGTTTAAAAGCTGTAATCCAGTTTAGTAGCAAGCCACCTCTGTTTAATCTCGACGTTCGTATTTTTCTATATCTTTATAGTAGTTTATGCAACTGTCATATAAAGAAGGGTATTAAAACACGAGTGTGAGTTTATGAAACGAGCGCAGCGAGTTTCATAATAGTAACGAGTGTTTTAATACCCGTGTTATATGCAGTTGCATACACTACTTTATCTTCACTAATGCAATTAATCAAACAAAATTTTAAAAACAAAACACATTGCGAAACATTTAATTCACGCGTACGTGTATTGTCACAGTGAACTTGCCGCCATTAAAATCTAACCAATGAGAGCGCAGTTGCGCGCGCAGGGCCGCAGGGCGCGCGCCGCGCAGGGCGCGATATTATAATGAGATTTTACGATATCGATGTGGATATTATACCATCATGTGCAATTGCTTAAATTGAGTGTTTTAGTTGTCTGCGCTATAACAGTAGTAATTATAAGTCAAGTATTGGAAACATAAGTAGAATGTTACAACATTAGTGTAGATAAAAATACTTATATCTACCTACTATACTATAATACAATAAATCTGAATAGTTAGTTTGAACGCGCTATGCGCAAAAACTGCCAGTACGATTTAAATAATTCTTTTTGTAATGGATACCCACATTCAACGGGAAGGCTATAGACTATTTTTCATCCCGAAATTCCCACGGGAACGGGCACAACGCGGGTTAAACCACATGCGCTGCTACTTACATACATATATTGAAGTAGCGGTGTTATGTTGTTTTCCCATAAATGCCGTCACGTAGTCTGTTTGAAATAGTAAGTAGTGATAAATCGAATTGACGAGCCATCAATCCTGTCGGCAAAAGGGACCGTTATCGCATTACGATCCTACAAGATTTGAAATTCATCCTTCGCCCTCATTATGGTAATACGGGATACAATAAAACTTAAACAGCAATAAGAATACAAAATAACGTTCAATGGGTCCTTATATAATATATGTATACATTTCATATCCAAAACAAAGTCCCCCAAAGCTGTCTGTCTGTATGTAATAGATTTTATTAAAACTACTGAACAAATTTCATGCGGCTTTCTTTAACATACATAGTTATTCAAGAGGTAGGTTTTTGACTTCTTTTCATGTCATAATTCCCACAGGAACGGCAGTGCGTGTAAAACCGCGGGTCACTGCTATATATATCATATTTTTGTTTTCCAGTATACTAGTACTCATTCATTCATGTCGAGCAGTGGCCAATTCTGGTGACGGAGTTTTTAGACCGCCTATAGGCCTCCAACATGGTCTAACGGCTGAAACGACCGGGACCGACTGCTAAACGTCCCCTCCGAAGCACGGTAGCGCTCCAAGTAAGGGCCGAGTAAGGGACTAGAAGTAACTTGCGGTTTTAACACCTTAGTTGCACCCTTACTTCCTAAAACGTGACCGTGGGAATGTTGTTAGATATAAAAGTAAACAACCAATGTTTATCTCAAAAGTTTCATCGCATTTCGGTATCAATATTCATGTATTTTGTTCAACTTTTTTATTTTTTCCACAAAAACTTTACGAACGCATTTTGCCAAAGTTATATTATTTATCTTATTTACACTCAAATTCCTAGAACCCATTCCACCAATATTCTACGAAAACACTTTTCGATTAAAAGTTCCCGTTCTTTTAAATATTCTACTTTTATTAAAGTAAAAAGTTCGGAACTTTCAAAGTTTTTACATTCGGAACTTTGGTTTATCAACAGAACTTATTGCTACTGGAACACAAATATTTAATTTATAAAAATATCACGGTTTGAAAAAGGAATCAGAATTAGTTCTCCAACCTTCTTCCTTAATTTCTTTAGGTAAATATAAAAGTAAACAACCAAAAACTCCTTTAATGTGCAAAAGCTAACTTAAGCCACCCTTTAAAAAATAACTTTGTTCCAAGTTCAAATCTGTAAGTTTCGCTACACATTTGCTGTCAAAACAAATATTATCCAATACGAATTGGCAGTATTGTTTGTTACATATTAGCGCGTCGGTATAATGAGTGGAATCAATCAGAGGTGAGCGCTGCCCGTGCGATTGATTGATGATTTGTGCTCAACTTAATTGAGCAATCAGTTGCGAGGACTTCACTTCTCACCTAGGTCAGTATGCACATATGTATGGCTCCACCTATTTACTTGAGGGATTGGTACGTATGGATTCTAATCTATGTAACTATGAATTTGATAAAAGGTAAATGAACGTTAGTCTACCTGTCTACTTGAGGATATAATTAAGTATATCGTAAATAAAAAGCTTCACTACATAGTATAAACAAAGTCGCTTTCCGAAGTCTATCTGTCTCTATGTATGCTTAGATCTTTAAAACTACGCAATGGATTTTGACGCAGTTTTTTTTATGAGATAGTGTGATTTAAGAGGAAGGTTTATATGTATAAAATTCCCGAATCGGGTACAACGCGGGTAAAACCGCGGGGCGCTGCTAGTTAATAATAAACTTTAATACGAGTACGTGACAAAAATAAATAAGTGATTATGGGTAAGGTAATTTCACATTTGTGTAATTCAAGTCCTTCGAGTTTTTTTTTTTCGAGTCTCGTATCGATTCCAGTTCATTTGGGCATTGTCTTTTGCAATACGTAAATTACTTTCAAAATTGATCACTAGAACTACACATTTAGTTAAGCGATAGATCTACCGGCATAATATTATAGTCCAGGTGCGTACATTTGCGGCACTCAATCAGACGTGTATAAACGTAAGCAACTGAGTTCCACAATACATATGCCTATTAATGATCCATTGTTCACAAACTGTACTAATACCAAGTGTTTATGTGTGTGAATATTTATGAACAGTTTTAAATACAGAACAACTTCATTTGTTTGTTCTTTTTTTAATGTTGTCTATGGTTTGCCATGACCGACTCGATTTTATGAAGCTTTATTAATATTCGACCAGTAGCGGAATGTTTAATATTTGGTTTCAGTTACAAAAATCACGTTATGTAGCTTTTAAAAAGTTCACTTTCATGATTGCCTAATATCACAGAGCATAGAAGTACTTACCACGCGCTCCTCTGGCCCGGCGGTGCTTCTATGCTCTGTGCCTAATATGAAACTCGACTCCTGTCTCTATAAAAAAAACTAATTTGGTTTTACATCTTGCAAATACACTTACACTAAACATAGGTGATAGCAACTTTGAATAGTAGATTAAAGCGTTCGGTTAACGTAGAATAATTTGAGTAAATCACCATAATTCAGCGTGGTTCATTACAGCGACATGTCTGTTTAACGTACTTTATCACCGAGGTTCGCTCGAGGTAATCTACTTAATATTAATTGGTAATGTGGTTAGTGGATTATATATTATAGCAGCGCCCCTCGGTTTTACCCGCGTTGGGAATTACGGGATAAAATATAGGCTAATAGACCCTCCTCTGTGTCTATTACAAAAATAATTATTCAAACTGATTGAAAAATTACATTCGAACTGATTGAAAACAAAACAAAAATCAAACTCTTCACCTTAATTATATTAGTACTAACCGCGCCCCGCGGTGTTACCCGCTTTGTACCCGTTACCGCGGGAATTTCGGGATAAAATGTATTCCATATGTTATTCTGATGTATAACTTTTATTACTGTAAAATTTCATCCAAATCCGTCCAATAGTTTTTGCGTGAAAGAGTAACTAACATACATACATACACTTACATTTTCGCTTAACCCTGGAATGGAAACGGGGACCACAGTACTTGTCAACATCCCATGTGATTAGAGCACAGAGGCATTACAAGTAAAGCGTTAGACACACATAGTGAAGATGCGAGCTGGTTGCAGGCCAGTGACAACTTTGATACGAACCCCAGGAATACAACACGTCACGCGACCCGCAATCGGCTCGCACCCGCCCTATGTGTATCCTGCGCTTAACGATATAATATTATGTACCTATGTAATTCGTTCTATTATATGTAATTACTTTAGAAGTAAGAGCGTCCTGCGGTATCTTTCGTAAAATGACTAAGGACAATTAATTGAATATATTCTACGAATTATCTCAAACTCCTACCGACTTAGTAATAAGTACTCACAGAGTTTAATATGCGGTGACATGATTGAGTTAATTAATGAAAATCTTGAGGAGAAATGTGAATGTTTACCAAAGTATGAGGTCGTATTTTGACGTCACTCTTAATGTTAGGTAATTGGAATTATTCGGAATTAGTAATTGGTTTACTGGTTAATGAAATTAGTGGTTTCGCAAAAGCCAATTGGCTATGATGGACGCCTAATTGGTCTTGTTGAAAATAATGAAAATTGTACTCAACAATGTCAACTGTACTGTACTTGTAATATAACTTGTAATATTACTCACCATCTTGATAAAACTTTAACATTTTGATGAAATATAATATAATTTCTTTAAAATCTGGACAAAGTTATTCTGAATATTAAAAAATAACGTATTATATTAATTGAAACTATTTTTACGACTGACCTTATTAAAGCTCTTACTGTGACCATGATTCCTATTAAGGGGCCGAAACGTTATATAAAAATGGGAAATAAAAGCGAAGTGGAAGAAGAAGAAGAAGAAGAAGAGAAGAAGAAGAAGAAGATTCAAAATGAGTAGTGTTTGCTTAAAAGAACCCAGTAAATTCAACTTAAATTAAATCTTCTTCTCGTCATTAAATCATGAATGACGATCACCCTCAAATTATCAGCCTACGTTTACCATTCCCGCAAATATGTCCACCACGGTTCAACTTATGCTAGTTCAAGTTAAAACAACAATAAATTACCGCCTGTAATATTACCTCCAATTACACGTAACATAGTTCAGTTACATTCACCACGAGAAACTTACGCACTTTAACTTGTTCAGTTTAAGTAAACGACATGAGGTAGTGATGCGTCAAATCGTATAATTGAATTGTTGCCCTTATCTTCACAATTTACATAATTTCAGCCAAGTCTCTGAGCTGGGAAGATGCTAGTCGTACTATTATGGAAACTAGGTCCTAAGTATATACTAGATAGGATAGCTAACTAATACTTAGTTGACGGTATCTTGCTTGAAAATTGTATTAAGGCCTTATGACATAAACGCTACATAAAATGCTTATTAATAACATTTTAGCTTTCAAATGGTTTGTCCCTTTCCGACATACCTACACAATTGGGCTTTTGAAAAAAAAAATTGATTTTTTTTATGTATTTTAAAACTTTATTATTAATAATATTGATATTTAATGCAAAAAACTTAAAAAATATATTTTTTCAATTAATTATAAACAATTAAAAATTTAATAAAAATCACGTGACTATAAACGCGCCATAATTGGTCACCGTGGTTGTGACATGATAATGTTATAGCTATTTAACATAAGACGTAGTAACTATTTAGTAATCTGTGCCATAAGTACGTACAGCGTTTACGGCTATTACACATAATGACGTCACACGCGCTCGGGAGTTGTCCGAGTGTTTTCGGTACTGGATTCAAAAACTAATTTTTATTTTGAAATAACTTTTGAATTATTGCGAAAAAAATAAAATAAAAATAGTTTTGTTATAAAACTAATATATAATCTTTCCATTTATCACAAAAAATTTTTTTTTTCAAAAGCCCAATTTTCTAAAGAGCAAAAGAAACAAAACACAATTATAAAATTTTTTTAGTTGAAGAACGTTTATGAATAAGGCCATAAGTGTTTATTCGCGTTGAATTAAAAATATAAGATTAATTATATTAGCTATTCTTAAGTAAATATGTGGAATAATAACATGTTTATTAAACATTTTACAATGACTAGAAAAATAATCTTAAAACTATGGAGCCATAGATTGATGGTAGGAAACTACGAAAGAACGTTACTACGTACGTAATTTAGGAGGAACGAACTTCACACACATTTCAGAAATGTGCGAACGAATAAAACTAAAAGAGGGAAAACTTTTCCTTAAATACAAAGTTAGACAGAACAGATTCCAAAATGTCACCCTTTGGAAGATCAAAGGGGAATACTCTCAATAGATTGTTAGGAATACTAACGACAGAGAAATAATTAAAATTCCTTTAGGGCATAGAGTCGACGCTTTTAAACTTCGACTTCTGAGTTTCAAAAAGATAAAAGATTCTTGTACACGTGGAAAACACGGTATGGTTGGTGTAAAAGTAGTAAGCTTTTTTGTGTAATTATTTGTATTTTATGCGGGCCATGCACGATCAAGTTAACTGTCAAGTTTGCAGCGGGCTTTATGCGGCGTCCAGTTACCTTGATGGTGTAAATAGACTTGTCATGTAAACCCATAGTCATACACCGTCAAGCTTACGGCAAACTTGACGGTGTATGGCTACACTTGATCGTGTGTGGCCCGCATTAGCAACACACTGAATAAATAACTTCTTACTAGTATAATAATTGACGTAGATTCGCCGTGCAAGTTAAGTAATTAATGAAAATACAGAATTATTAATATAACGCCATAGAATACAACCATAAACATGCGTCAGCACATTAAAATCATTAACGAGTGGACTTGCCTTCGCCAATAATAATTTTATCACTCAAATTAAACACCAAATGTGCCTGCGAACCGTACAAAGCACAGGTGTTTCAGTAGTTTCACGTCATAACTAAACGGCGAAGTGCACAACACATAAAATCTTTTAATATAGGAAGGAACCCGCCCGAGCCTTGTTATTTACATGCCCCACAAACTAGTACAGAGTTGTATTGCACCAAAAGTTTGGGCGTTTTGTTTAAATTTTGTACTGACCGCCTGTGGTAAATGCCACATTGCAATTGTTGTACGAACGTACAGTATTGTGGAGAGATGCCGTGCCAACTAAAATAACGTTCTGGTATTTTGGGTTAACACGATAAATATCCTGGTGTCTGTACAGACAGCCTTGGTAAGAGAAAAACGTTTAAACTATAGTCTTGAGCTTTGTTGCGTTCAGATTATGCGTCGTATAAGTACATTATTTGTAATAGCAGCCCCTGACGTTGATTTAATGCAACAAAACATATGAATATGTACTGTATTTTGATTGGTTGAATATTTTAAAGCTTCCCACCAATAAGTACACAGTATTCGTGATATTATTCGTTAGCATATCATTAACAGTGTGATAATCATTAGCATTATCTTCTCATACATAGTCTTTCTATATGCTAAGCAGAGTGCAAACGCACGGTTAGAAGGGTAAAAAGTAAAGCATTACCCTGTAATGACCCTCTCCTGGGCAAAGGCGTATCATCTCGCTAAAGTGAGGAGAAAGATTAGTGGTTCAAATTAAGTACTATAATTTCAAAAGATCGGTAAATTATTAAAATATAGAATTTCAATGATCAAACATTTACTTTATAATCAAACTTTGCGTGACTTGTTACTAATTGATGTCTAGGTATTTATTGAAATCAAAGAAAATTTAAGATTTAATTAACCGCTATTTCGAAATGGTTTGCTGATAGTGGTGTTTCTATCCGAGCACTACTACCGTGCTTCTGATCGCACGTTAAATAGTCGGTCTCGGGTTTTTCAACCGTTACACTATATCGGAGGTACTTATGCACCATCTCGAACAAATTTATTTTACTTCACGCTATTCATTTTGAAAAATAAACCTTTAAGAAATCCCGCCTTGATAGCCGGCTGCCCTATCTGCATCATCACTCTGAGGAGTAGGTACGTTCGAGATAAAACACGTTTCTTCCCTTTACATTATAATCTGATTATTACAAAGGAAAAAGCTGATATTATGAAATCATTGTTGGTTTCTGCAACCAATACACTTATAATAAATACCTTCTACCATTAAATACCTACCACCTTATTCATAAATTCTAAAACATTTTTATAGAGTGTTTTGTCTCCTTTAATCTTCGGCAAAATAGCGTAAGTCGGAAAAGGACAAACCATTTGATAGCTAATATGCTGTTGTTAATCAATTATAAAAGGCCCTTACTGTGTATACACCAGCTTCTATAAACAAATGACAATCGCTTCGCATTTGGTTGTCTTCGATACTCTATTAAAAGTATGGAAATGTGTTTTTTCCACGTGACTTGCGTATACATTTTGATAGTACTAAAACGAAGAAAATGCGACTGCGGCTGCGGGCTGGGTTCGAGCCTGTGAGACGCTTTTCATATAAATACAAGGAATACAACGTCACGCGACCCGCAGCCGCACTATGTGTGTCTTGCGTTTAACAAGACGCTTACAACAACACGAAACTTTCGTACTGTTTACTTTTCCCAATAATTTCCAAGGTACTGCGGTCCAACGAAGAAACGGATACATTCTCAAGTAGTTCGATAAATTAACAATTAGAACAACCAAAACTAACTCGCAATTTATTTGTACGCGGGCTCGGGGGCGCCTATTCAATACCAGCCGTGATTAGTTTCAGACTAACATTTGTAATCGTACTTAATCCAATTTATGCTCTCTCTGTTTGCTTTAGAACGAACTAATTGACTAGATATTGGAAAAGCTTGCCGAATTTATACGTAAAGACGTTTTCGCTTTCAATGTGCGCCGAATTGGAATGAATTGGTGCGAACGAAGAAAGGCCAAATATTAATGACGATGGAAACTTCTATTAGGACGTTTGAGATGTAGCGAATTGATTTATTATTGATTCTGATTAATTGATGTGTTTTATAATGGATTCATTGAATTTGTATCAATAATTTAGTAGGTATCGAGGACTGACTATTTTAAAAGTTCCATAAGGTGCTTATACACTAATGCTGTGATTATTAATGGTATCAAACGTAGCATGACATAACATATTATAACAAAACATAACATAGCGTAAATAATAGCAATAGTGGTATCCACTGTAGGCTGTAAGTACTTCGACCTTTCGTAGTATCCACCAATCATATCAAATATAGCCTAGAATATTTTCAAAATTAATTGGCAAACTTTAATTGCCCTGTATCTCACTGCAATGTTTTAATTAATAGTTAATTGGCATAACTACACGGACATAATAAGCTCGATAGTATTGTCTGGACAGTACCAATTATCATAATCCCAGTGTCCAAAATTATCATAATTCAGTTTGTACTCGCATCAACGTAATTTAAAATGAAAACCGCTTATTTCCTTCGTAAACCAAAGTGACCCTCTCGTTACGAATCTGATTAAATGCGTTTAAAAATGTAATGTTCTCTCATCGGACAATTTCATGTCGGACATTTTGACATAGGCAATTTCAGTGTGCACCCATTCGTGAAAATTTCCCGCTTTCTACAGAAAACTACGATTCGTCAATAACATTTTCCATTTCTACGCGTGGTACAGATGTGCACGTAAGTGACTACGGGCGAAGTAATATATATCTTGTACTTATAAACATTTTGGGTGATTAAATAAACGTTTAAAGAGGTGCATAATATCACTTAGTGAGTTAATGCCAATATTAACAATTTAAGCTAATGATGGATTAGGCATTTAAATATTTGTTCTCTACAAGGAACACTTGGAAGGACAGTAAATTAAAGTAGATCTTAACAAAAACTCATATTAACATATTGAAAAAGATACCATTACATACTTACATACATACAAATACACAAGAAAGAGCATGCGCAAAACCACGCCTTAGTTGCAGTCCAGTGAAAACTTTAAATTCGTTTAATCCCACATTAAATAAATATTTATAATTGTGTGTGATCGAGCGTACTCGAATGTCCGACTTCAATACCTCAGCCCAGACATGAAACGGCTGTAATTGGAGCATCGCCTCCGCGCTGGCTCGTATTTTGCATATTTCATCGCCGACTGTACCTTCTTTCCTCTATTTCGACAAAATACGTCAAATATCCGACGTCCAGTCATGTTAAACGTCAGGTATTTATTTTAAATCATTTTTAAACTGAAAATGTTTTGGGTTTCATCAGTATTTCTCACGACATGGAGAAGTGTAGTATGTATTTCGCTCTTCCGTGGTATCCTACTAATATTATAAATGCGCAAGTTTGTGAGGATGGATGTATGTACTCGTATGTTTGTTACTCTTTCAAGAAAAAACTACGGGACGGATTTGAATGAAACTTTATAGCAATATACGGTACATTTTATCCCGAAATTCCCGCGGGAACGGATACAACGCAGGTAACACCGAGGGACGCGACTAGTTTTCCATACAATAAGCCAAAAAATATACGTCTTAAGTTATTATACAAAAGATATACGTTGAATATGAACATACATTAAATAAAATGCTTCCTAAAAGACTCCTTGAAGTTTTTATCTCAAAGTATCGCCTATCTCTACATAATGAGTCTATAGTACAGTAAAATTAGATTTATTCGGGACGACGATCGCGCCGGCAATATTACGAGTAATTATTTTGCCATTATCCGACAATAACTCAGTTATCGCAGGAATTGATGTTATCAGGACACACTGTTTGGTCTAGATGACAGGGAATGAGGAAAATGGGCTAGTTTCAAGCTTTTTTTCTGTTCAGATAGATAATTATAAAATATTGGCTTGTTTTTTCTTATTTTATTTATATCCTAGCTGCTCCCAGTGGTTTTACCCGCGTTGTGCCCGTTGGCTATTTGTCATCCCGAAATGCCCGCGGGAACGGGCACAACGCGGGTAATACCCCGGGGCGCTGAAAATTTCATATAAAATAGACTATTAGACAATTAACTGACATCGTACGTAAATTAAACACAAAACAAAATCTCTTTTCTATTCCGACATTTTTATTTTATTTAAGCAGAGTAATTTAAAGTGATACTACTTAAAAAATACCGAAATAAAAATAACAAATGTTCCAGCAGTTTCCATTCAATGCTACAGCTGAAGTGCATTTTCCTCAAACACCCTTAATCGTACCATTTACCTCCTCCCAATGGTCTTTCATTACTTATTTCTTAACTTCTGTCGAAGACACGAACCAACTTTTTAATTAGCTTCGATTTGTTCTAAGTTTGAAAAACCTTCTCCAAAAAGTAATTAAAATGTTAGAAAAGTAAACAGTCATTTATTTTTATAACTTCGAGTATTGATTCTTAACTAACGATTGTCAATTATTTATTACGAGTCGCGCCCCGCGGTTTCACCCGCGTTGTACCCGATGCCACAGGAATTTCGGGATAAAATGTATCCCATGTATTATTCTGATGAATAAGCTATATTACTGTAAAGAATCATCCAAATCTGTTAGGTAGTTTTTGCTTGAAAGAGTAACAAACATACGTACATACATATCCTCTTTCACATTTATAATATTAGTAGGATTTTCAGTATGATTATGCTTTGACGGAATCTAATCTAAAGGGCGATGAAACAAATACTGACAATGTGTATCGAAGCTGATATCGAAACAAACGTATAATGACTTATAATTAATTATCGAGAGAAGCGCATAATTACCCATAATACATTTTTAAAAAGAGGTTTGATTTAAAATCATTTTCACGCATGCCCAGCGCAGTCATTCCGGTCCATGTCCCTTCCTCACTACATTGACGGCCTTAGAAAGCACAAGATCCATGCCTTATTTATAGTAAGTAAGTAAATATATTAATTATAAATATACCTTTAAAAGAGAAACATATAAACAAACCCTCTATTATTTCACAAAGAAATAAAAACATCCATTATGAAATCTCCATATGTAAAAACAATTCCAAATAAACATCTAAGCGTAATTTTAAACAAACAAGGCAATCAAAGGATATTAAACTCGTATTATTGTCGCTTTAAAACGTGGCTTACAGTTTCATAACGGCGAAAGGCAGTAATCCTGCATGACAGTATTATCCTATTCACTTGAGTTTATCTCGCTGTAAAGGTTAGATTAAGCACCGCCCACCGCCTAGCCTTGCTAACAGTTAAATTGGATTCAAGCCAATCATTACTCCGAAAGAGACAAATTTTATTATCGCATTTGTTATTCCCATCATTTATTTTGAGCTTTTAATTAACTTATAAAGATTAATTAAGGTCCTTTGGCAATCACTGCTCAGCAAACGTTAATTAATTGATGAACCTCATTATTCGTGCTACACACACACATACACTTACTTATTGTATTATTAAATTAATTTTGAATCTTAGGTATACGAATAACCTACTCAATATACAACTGAGAAGTGGAGAATTCGTAGAATAGACTCATCAATTAATTATGTCGGTATATATGTACTAAAACAGTGTAAATTAGGGCTTCAATTAATTAAATACACTAGAATATACCACCATTTAAATTTTATGACGCTACTTATTAATAGATTCACATTACAATACGTAATGAGAATGTACTTTTTACTATTAAAATAACTTTATTATATATATAAATATACCTTACTTTATATCGCAGACATCATATAACCCTTACCCATAGAGAATATTTAATTTCATGACCAACCATTTTAGAAGCATCATGTGTACTTTGTTTTATCTAAATCAGAAGATAAGGTCAAAACAACAGATCCTACAAAACTCGCTAACCGAACATAAAATCTGGTTGGCAACCTCAGCAGGACACTTTGGCCTTTATAATCGTACGAATTCGGAGTATTTATCTGATAAAGTGTTGTGAGCAGGACAATAAACATGGTGTTTGGGAGCCGGCGCTGGCGTGTAGCAATTCAAGTTTCATCTACACTACGTTAGGACATTAGGTTGGCTGTTTATTTTATTGCGGTGTCCGCAGCCCACAATAAACTACCCCCTAACTCACGCTGGACACACGGACACTACCACATATTACGTTTGTAATAGAATACATTCGCTATAAACTGGCGAAGTGACAAACGAACTTGACCCGATTGGGTTTCGACTACGAGAAACTAATAAATTCGCGGTACCTGGGTTTTGTTTTAGTGACAAGACTATACGTTGTCTTGTCATGTTGTTCTGTTTATTTATGTAATGAAATAGAAGATGCGAGCCGGTTAAACTTGTAATAGGTTTTCGCCAGTTTCACCATGTTTTTATTTGCCGCTTGTTTAGAATTGAACAATTACGAAACAAAATGAAAGCTTGCTATTCTGTTATATTATTTATATCAGAAGCACTATGCATGATATAAGTGTGCTTTTCTGTGCAACGCTTTCAACGCTAGCCTAGCCAAGCCAATCATAGCGCATGCCATAAAGCAAGTGCAAGTTGAACAGAAGAAAACACCAATATTTATAGAAAGAGTATCGAAATAGTACTTCTTTTTATTACAATCTAACCGACGAAGTGGTTCCTATGAATATAAAAAACCTCTTCCGATAAAATGTATGCTAAACCTGAAACAGATAAAATTGCAAAATTAAAGTTTCGACAAAATTGTGGTACCGTTATTGTTGCGGGACTCTAAAATGTTCACTTATAAAATTCGTTTTCGGGAATGCTATTTTCAGTTGAACTTGATGTTATGACTTTCTGCAGAGGAAAAATGTTTCTACATTTTGTAGGCTACAGATTATTACAGATTTATTTTGTTACATAAATCCTAGTTACTTTGCATTAAATATACTATGCACTCTGTACAAAGTAACATCAGCTTCCTATCATACAATTCTGAATAAAAAAGGCTAAACAAGTAGGCTTTATACTTCATTAGTTATTTTTAATCTTTCAAAAGGAATTAATTTGTGCTGCCAATTACGCATGACTTACCAACGATTAATATCGAAAGAGGTTACATATGACAGGCTGTGTACCGTTCCATATTCAATATCGTTCCGGATTAGCCTACCGTATAAAAGTGGGTAGAATCTGGGTAAAATTGAATTTGACCCGTGATTGGACGACGCACAAATGGGTCAACGGTACGCTTGAAAGCTTACGAATTTACGTATTCAACTTCCTTCGTGGTTGATTACGCCATTCATTCGCTTACACAGGTAGCACGCATCCCTTACAATTAATATTTTGCTCAATCAAGCTCACTTGATAACTGTACTGTGAGTGTGTTACCCGTGGATCTCATTAGAGCAACTCATGAAGGGGCCTTTCAGCTATTTTAAACTAGCGGCGCCCCGCAGTTTTACCCGCGTTGGGCCCGTTCTCATGGGAATTTCGGGATAAAAAAATAGCCTATAATCTTCCCGTTGAATTTAGTCACACATTACAAAAAAAATATATTTAAATCGGACTGGTAATTCCTGAGATTAGCTTACAAACAAACAAACAAACTTACAAATTTTACCTCTTTAATAATATTAGTATAGATAAGTTACACGTGTTAGAGGCATTTCCTTTCGGTAGATTTTCAATTTTACCTTATTTCTGTAGCATCCGTTTTGTATTTAAAACGTTTTTCCTATAAATAGGTAAGTTGCCAACGGGTCCTCAAGGAAGCCGAGGCACCCACGGTGTGAGCGGTTATATGGCAATCAAAACGGTTTAAAAACGTTACAATCAATTTACAAATTAGCTATTATCGCTTCTGTAGTTAAGATGCTTATTTAGAAAAAAAAATCGGTATATACTGTCCACGTTACAATAGTTTGGACCGTATCGTATCTTAGGTTAGGACTGACACGGTACAGCGACGATAAATAATAATAATAAAATAATAAAATAAAATTACAAGCGATTTTATTGTATTCAAAGCTAGATTAGACTAATATTGATTCAGTAACATATCACGATTTTTATTCAAACACTCTTATCATCATATATTAACCGACGTTAAGCTCGTTTATGACACTAATGCAATTACCGAGAGATCAAAAACATCCCCGGTGTCAGATTAACGGAAATTGAACGTTTGTTGCGAACACATTTAATCTAAATTAAATTACGTATTAAGTTTAATGTGACACAAAATCTTATATATAAAATTCTAGTGTCACAATGTTATCTACCATATCCTCCGAAACGGCTCGACCGATTTTTATGAAATTTTGTATATCGGGTAGGTTCGAGAATCGAACATCTATTTTTCATACCCCTAAAAATGTTAATGGGGGTCCACCCCTTAATTTTTAATATGGCAAAACAACGGTTGCCGTGTCAACTAATGTTGATATAAAAATATCGAATACATGATACTAGTTCAATATGAAATAATAAATGTATGGAAGGCCGAAACATCGAAATTTCAGACCCGGTTTATTTTAATCCCACTATGGATTCCGTTTGATAGAGCTCATGAAATACCTTCAGCATCAGTAATCAGTTACTCCCACTCTCATGCACCGTTATCATATTTTCTCTCCTATATTTTATCTACGGCCGTGACGTCAACTATGACCTTTCAAATCATTTTTGATGAAATTCTTCGGCTACGCCTACGTAGGTACGTAAATATTCCAATTTCCCGTACAACAAATTAGTACCGAAATAAGTTCTTTTATCAATCCTCTTTACTTCGCCGTATTTCATATTTCGAAGGTTATTTTTTTTATTTACTTTTAAACCTTTTGAAGTGAGGGTGTTTGGCCTTGACAGAATAAAACAATAATTGCTTTGGCCTCAGATTTTTACACGTCCTATGATGGCCATGGGAGAGTGTGGGACGAGCCTACAGACGTGCCGACGTCTTAATAACCATGTAAATTCACATTCACACACAATCACATTTCCAAACGTCGCGTGAGCTTATTGCAAATGATTGCGCACTCGGCTAATTCCATACAATTCTCATACACTTGAATGTTTAAATCTAACTGCATTTTATTTCACAACAATAGGGTTTAGTTGTCAATGTCAAGTCCATCCATTGTTTCGAAAGTTATTTGGAATTAATTACTTTTAACAATTTTAGTTTGACCAAGGATTTATTTGATATCGCAATTTTCATTTGTTATATGTGCCTACGAGTATGTTGCTAATAACACTCAGCGGTTATTGCTATAGATTTCAATAATCTCTACAGATGAAACACGCGAGAATTACAATTACAATTCACCACTTCGCTGTTTCAAACTAGCACAATATAATTATTATTTGTTAAAACGGGAACTTACGTACGACGGAGGTTACTGTTGAGCGTGCGGGGAGAGACGCTGTCGCGAGCGCTTCCCACCTCCTGATGAAGGTCACCGAATGTGACCGAAACGGGTTGAGGAACGCTCAACAGTTACCTCCGTCGTACTTAAGTCCCCGTATTAACATATAATGACATTAACAATTTCGTTTCAATTTATAGTAAAATAGCCCGACGATATATCGACGTTATAGCCGTTTTGTTACTATAATTTTACGTCCGTACTCGGAAAAATTGACATCTATACTAATATTATAAAGCTGAAGAGTTTGTTTTGTTTGTTTGTTTGTTTGTTTGTTTGTTTGTTTATTTGTTTGTTTAAACGCGCTAATCTCAGAAACTACCCAGCCGATTTGAATAATTCTTTTTGTGACGGATAGCCAGATTCAACGGGAAGGTTATAGGCTATATTTCAGCCCGAAATTCCCACGGGAACGGGTACAACGCGGGTAAAACCGCGGGGCGCTGCTAGTCGACGATAAAGCCGTTTTGTTACTATAATTTTACGCCCGTACTCGGAAAAATTGACATGTAATATATGGAAACAATTAGTTAAGTGTCCATTTAATGGTCGACTCTGAGTACGTAGTTATACACTAATGTACCTACACTTTGGCCCTTAATTATTCTCTAAGGGCCATATTAATAAACATATTAAGAACAGTTTAGCTCACAAATGGTTTGTCATTTTCTGACATACGCAATTTTCCGAAGAGCAAAAGAGACAAAACACATTATAACAGCGTTTTAGTTACACAGCGCTTATTAATAAGGCGGTATTAAGTTTTACCCACTAAACTATCTATACTTTCTATACTAATATTATAAAGCTGAAGAGTTTGTTTTGTTTGTTTGTTTGTTTGTTTGTTTGTTTGTTTGTTTGTTTAAACGCGCTAATCTCAGAAACTACTGAACCGATTTGAATAATTCTTTCACTGTTAGATAGTCTATTTATCGAGAAAGGCTATAGGCTACATTTTATCCCGAAATTCCCATGGGAACGGGCACAACGCGGGTAAAACCGCGGGGCGCTGCTAGTCTATACTAATATTATAAAGCTGAAGAGTTTGTTTTGTTTGTTTGTTTGTTTGTTTGTTTGTTTGTTTAAACGCGCTAATCTCAGAAACTACTGAACCGATTTGAAAAATTCTTTTTGTAATGGATAGCCACAATCAACGGGAAGGTTATAGGCTACTTTTCATTCCGAAATTCCCACGGGAACGGGAACAACGCGGGTAATACCGCGGGGCGCTGCTAGTATATTATAAAGCTGCAGAGTTGGTTTGTTTGAACGCACTGATCTCACGAACTACTGGTCCGATTTGAAAATTTCTTTTAGTTTTGGATAGTCCACTTATCGAGGAAGGCTATAGGGTATTTTTCATCTCGAAATTCCTACGCGAACGGGCACTACGCGGGTAAAACCGCGGGGCGCGAGTTTTAAAATAAACATATTCGTAAATGTTGTCCAATCCAACCATCCAAAGTACTATCTCCTCCTACTCGTATTATGTAACACAATTTCAACCCATACCTACCCTACCAACTAATGTTTTAGTAATTCAGTTCACGTGACATTTACCCCAGGGGTTCTAATTATTGTTATTATTATTTCGATAGTTGTTAAGTTTAACTAACTATATTGTGTTTATAATTAAATTGCTCTCCAATTTGTGTTGTACGTAACTACCGAGTATAGACAATGAGTTCGGATTATTTGAACTAAGTTAGTGTCTGGGTATAACTAATTGCTTATCAACCTAACCAGCTAATGAGTTGGCTCAACACCATTAATATGATAATGACATCTATACTAATACAATAAATCCGATTTTTTTGTTTGATCGATCAAGACTTATGAACTACGAATCTGATTAGAATAATTATTTTTGTATTGCATAGCCACATTCAACAGAAAGGTTATATGCTATTTTTCATCCGCGAATTCCTGCGGGAATGGGCGCTGCTAGTCAAGGATATAATGGATATGATATCATCCTTATCTTTTTGAGTTCTGGGTTAAACAATACAAAGTCTTATCTATACTAATATTATAAAGCTGAAGAGTTTGTTTTGTTTGTTTGTTTGTTTAAACGCGCTAATCTCAGAAACTACTGAACCGATTTGAATAATTCTTTCACTGTTAGATAGTCTATTTATCGAGGAAGGCTATACGCTACATTTTATCCCGAAATTCCCACGGGAACGGGCACAACGCGGGTAAAACCGCGGGGCGCTGCTAGTAAACTATAAAGTAAATGAGTTAAATAATACAAAGTTCTATAAAGTAAAGCGTAATACATAATATATAGCTTTGTGTGTATTGCGCTTAAAAAAGTGTGGATGACATAACTCCTTCAATTAACATACAGAATTAAGATTAACTTTATCATTACTTGGCATTAAAACATTAGCATTAAACATTTTGAGCATTAACCATTTATCATGTTGAAAAGCACAAAAACTGTTTTCTATTAAATATAGTTTCATTTAAAAGCCTACTGGCGTATTGGAAGTGTTCCAAGAATATACGATTGGTAAACAAAATCAGTGTTTATCTGAATAAGGCGCGGAGAACTTGTGCAAAATATTTTTCATGTTTTCTATTAAAAAGGGTGGAAGCAGCAGATGTCATCTCCCGAAGGACTCGAAGGACTTTTGAATTCCTTTTCCATTTCTTCCGTTCATCGAGATCCTAAGCCTTTAAGTAATTAATTTAGGTCACTTTACTCTACGTTATATCTATCTAAAGCTGCTCAATTATTTTCCTTTCACCAATGAATTATTTCGAGGAAACGAACATCTGCGGCCTAGTTTGAAAATTGTCAGATTTTCAACACAAATCTTGCTATTGCTTGTGAATTAGGCCCGAATATTCTTTCCTATTCTAAGTTACGTTGAATTAATACGAAGTTATTTGAAAGTAATCTCACTTTTTGAACATTTATTTCTGACTGAAACACGATGATAATAAATTAGTTTTCAACATATATTGGACGTGAAAGCTCAATGTTAATAATTTCTAGATAAATATGAGTGTCTAGAAAATATTAGCTAAAACGAATTAGCATATTTTATAAAATAAATTTTGATAAAATACATTATTTCTGAGAAAGTATTTTATTTAAGCTGAGCAGTGGTGTTAAGAGACGCTGTTGTTGTGACACAAAACCTCTGATTGCCTGCAACTTGACAGCAGTACGCGACAAATAGCGACATTGTGTTGAGAGGTTTTGTTAAAGATCCCAGAACAGGACATGGTTCACCTCTTGTCCTGTCCTCTGTGCCCTACCACCTGCACTAAAGAGGACTTACTGGACTTATCAGACGCTGCCCTCTCTCTTGTGAATTACTGGTCCGGGAAAATATAAATACTGAAAATTATTTTGCGCCATTGACTCGAAAGAAGAAGAAGTTAAAGATTAATATCATACCAAACAAAAGTAGGTAGATAGGCTGAATTTACATTAATAAAATAAAGGTAAAAGTTTGACATTTTTGATTTCTTTGAACGTTCTTATCTCAGAAACTACTAATCCGATTTGAATAATTCTTTGTGTACCTAATATATAGCCACATTCAACGGAAGACTATTTTTAATTCCAAACTACAAGAACGGGCACAACGGGGGCAAAATCACATGGCACTGCTAGTTATAAAGATAAATCTTAAAAACCTAAGGAAACATGTCGGCTCGCAGCTTGCTCAATGTCAAACCCACACACTGAGTTTCAAAGCAACAAAACATTCGACATAAATATCTCGCTAAAGTTCCAATATAAATAAAAACTCTATACGTATTCATGTTTATGCGAAGAAGAGATGACCCAAAAATAATTTCACGAATCGATTACCATCGCGGCGATCTTTTTAGGGCAAATCTAGATGATACAGCGGAATGACTTCTTTGAAGACTCGTGACTCCAATTTGGTACTGAAAAAATCCTTTCACCGTGAAATATGAATTTTCTTGTATCAGCCCCGTGCTTAAGTAATAAAAGCCCCTGGGAATAGCAAATGGAAACTATTTGTCACAACTACACACATAGGTACAGCCAATAGATTGACCCTCCATGGCGTATCTCACAGATAAATTGCTACTCGTGTCGATTCTGCATGGTCGCTGCCAATACGTCAATTTGGAAAGGACGAGTCCTTCTGTTTGGCGAAATAAAACTCCCAATCGGTAGAACCGTTTCCGAAACAAATAACGAAATGAGTTGTGTTTTTGTATAAAAAGGCGAAACATATTACCAGCCTATCTTTTGGGAGATCTATTCAGGCCGTGCCTCTTTTAGATATCTGTAGATAAACAAATAAAGCCATCTAGTTTTGATAGTCAATTGTTACAGCTTTTTCCCAGTTATCGGATGTCGGGCCCGGTTTTTAATCAGACGTTTCAGTGACAGGACGTTTTGTATAAAACATGATAAAACTATATATCTGTAGACTTTTCGAACTCCTTGGTGTCGCCTTTCTTATACTTCTATAATAAAGCTGAAGAGTTTGATTTTTTGTTTGTCTCAGAAATTACTAATCCAATCAATCTTTTTATAATGGACATTATACGGAAAGATTACGGGCAATTTTTCATCCCTGGAAAATTCCCACGGGAACGGGCACAGCGCTAGTATGAAATAAAACAGAGGCACCGGCACCCGATTATAATCCGGCAGCCGATAAATGGGAAGTCGTTGAAGTTGAAGAAGGCACAGTAGTGGACCAATACGTAATCTATACTAATATATTGTAAAGAGGTAAAATTTGTAAGTGTGTTTGTTCGAGCTAATCTTGGAAATTACCAGTCCGATTTGAAAAATTATTTTTGCAATAGATAGCAACATTCAACAGGAAGGTTATAGGCTATTTTTCATACCGAAATTCTTACGGGTACGGGCACTACGCGGGTAAAACCGCGGGGCGCTACTAGTGGATCATAAAAGGCTTTGCGCTGGGTATTCGTCGCGACCGGCCAGCCGAGCCGTCCACTGCAATTACGTCATTTTTCATTCACACACCATTAAATAAACGGCTCCCGAACTCAGGCGACGATATTACCTCTCACATAAACATAAGCGAAATCCGTAAAAAATCACTTCGATACAAAATTAATGAAACGGCTAAAATGTTCGGCGTCCGTGCTAATTTATTTTAGGTTAAATGAGATACATTGTAGGGGATAGTCATGTTAGTAATAAATATAAATAAACGGAAAATGGAAAACAAACTCTTTTAGGAAAGTATAGGTATATCCATAGTTAGGATAATAATGGTATGTCCCTTTCCGACATACGCCATTTCCGAAAGGGCAAAAGAGACAAGTCACTTTTTAACAGTGTTTTATAACGTTTATAAATAAGGCGGACAATCTAGAGCTGACAACCATTGGTATATCACATTGAGTTTTAAATTATTCTTCTTCATCGAGTGGATAGCCAACCTGACCAATCCTGGTGTCAGGGTTATTGAGCCGCCAAAGGCCTCTGACATGGCTCATGTAACGACTACTATCCGTAGAAAGTAACCGGGACCGACGGTTATACTTTTATATTATAATGTAGTAACGTACGGACATTTCATTCATAAATATATATCATGAAAACTTTTTTCATATAACATACCTACGAGTGTTCTACTTGAGTTACAGTGCCACCAACTTAACTGTTCAGGTGGGCAAAATGGGAACTACAGCCGCGTCATATTGAATCTATACTATGTTAGTTAGGCTTTATATGATTGATATTGTAGTTTCTTAAATTTTAATGATATCTATAGACTGACTTGCAAGATATGTTTTAATTACCTTTGTTTCTTGGTGAATTTCTTATATTATGTATACCAAATTCTCCACTAGCGACGCTGTCAACTGAACAGATAAGATGGTGGGACTGTACATCTATTTATGTATTTGTCAGCTTTCAAGATCAACAACAGAACCGGGACCAAAGAGAAATCTCTACAAAACGTTTTTACGTAATAAATTTGTGTCAAAATGGTGAAATTATAAATGTTTCTTTGAAAAAAATATCAAAGGAGACACATCAGACGAATGTGTTTTAGATGATAAGTGAGTGTATGTGCTCGTCCTGAGTGGGTATTACACGTACAATTTATTATTTATACGCCTTTATTTACGGTTTGGATTGAGTGAGAACGTAACACCACGCGGCGCCCGCACTCGGTAATAAATAGATCAGTTTAACACTGACGACACCAGAAAAGAGCATTTTAATATTTCTAGGTTCAATCTAGATTCTATTATTTTATTTTCGTCTATCCTCCCATCGAGGTCTTGACATTGAAGGTCACGATCCTACGTAACAAAAGCTTTTAATAGAGCCTAGTTTTTTACTGAAATTAGCACTTGTGGCGGAATTTTGCTAAGTGATGTTAATATATGATAATGTTAAGCAACGTGCGGCTCGGTCTACTGGCATGGGTGACCGATAGTGATATTTCTAGATATTTCTTGATATTTCAGAGCGCTAGAGTGCTGCAAAAGGCATGTAAAATTGTCGAAAGCCTTAAAACGGTCTAGAAACTTCGATACTGGAGTTGGCCACTAATCTACTCTAACTCAATTTATATGACTTAAAAATAACTTAAATTTTTTTTATTAAGTTTTATTAAGTTATTTAACTTAAAAATAAAAACGCAAGCAAACGATAGCACACGACGATCGATGACGATGTCCATTCTCCTCACGCGAGACAACACTGTACTTAAAAAGTATGAAGTAACATCTTGGTATGTTCCTCAAACGATCGATCAAAAAAACTTTATGACCGTTTTATGGGCAGACATAATTATTGTTTAATACAATTCCGTGCCTTTGGTAAGTGCGTAAAATATAGGTAATTTATGAGTTGGGTAATAACGACTTCACTTTGTAAGTCAAGTTATGACTTCGATAAAACATTTTTGAGGGAAACGTTTTATTGGGGCCTGTTTACCCCTCCCTATAAATTATTTGTCAACTTCGATTCCAAGTCTGAAGACAAACTTTAACCCCAGTTCAGCCAATTAGTAAAAGGAATAATTTATCTTTCCGCCTCCCGGAGACTTTCAAAGGAACTTTTATAATATAGGATTGTACGACAGACAGAAGAGTTTTTTACGAAAATAATAAAACTTTTGCGACATTTTGTTAGCTTTTAATCAATTTTATTCAAAAGGTGTAATCGGTTAAATATATATTCATGAGTTATATATTTACATCAGTGCCTCGTGGGTTTACCCGCGTTGTACCCGCCCTGTGGGAAATGAATATGTGGGACATGAAAGGTATCCTTGCCCTTTGAATATGTTGGTGAAAACCGCATCAAAATATGTTCAGTACTTTTTGAGAAAATCAGTAACATACAAACCGCTGTTGTGTCCGTTCCTCCGGGAAATTTGGCATGAAAACCCAATCCTTTGAATATCTCAGTATGTTGGTGAAAACCGCACTAAAATCTGTTTTAGTTTTTAATCAATTACATTTAGACAAACAGCTGTTGGAGACTCTCTTTTATAATGAGTAGATGTTCATGTTACTTAATTTTGATAATGTTAATATTACATTTAAAAACAACAAAAAGTGATAAAGGAAAACTTAACCCACTAAGTGCTTACTGTCCTAGACGCCAACAAAATGGACGGAGAATTAAGTTTCAGCAAAAAGGTAAAAACAGTTGTGTTTAAAGTTTGCGGTCTTTCGCTATGAACGCTGAAACAACTGTAAAGTTTTTGTGTTTCACTAGACACCCGTCCGGCAGTTTACAATTTATACTTCCAATTTTATTAAGGTTAAATATCGATTAGACAAGACTCAGAGATAGAGTAAACAAGATGTTTGTTCAAAGTACGTTGAAATTATAGTCGTAAAGCAATTTTAAATATCAAATCGTTTCTCCCTTTCCGACGTACGCTATTTTCCAAAGGGTAAAAAGAGACAAAACTCTTTATAATAGTTAAATAACGTTTATAAATAAGGCGGTTAACATCATGATAAGTTCAACAGAAAGGAAATACCTACCCTTAGAAGGTACCTAACCACAATATTAAAAATATTTTCTTCACAATATTAAAACTATTCAATGCCTAGTCTAGTACATAGGTATATATTCTAAATCGTAACTAGAAAAACTCTTAAATACTCGAATATGATAACTTTTCTAACAACCCCGACTACAAATTAGGTGTTTACCTCTTTTTTGGACTATTTGGTTACATAGCTACTCTTTCATATAGCTACCGAAATAATTTTCAAGTCGGTTCGTTATCGAAACGATGGAGATATGAAGTGAAGTGGTAACAAATATATCAAACACGAATAAAAACCTCCCGCTGGTTTTAAATGTCGATTTTATTAATAACTAATCTCTAAACTGATCGAAAACTCATTTCACTTTCACTTCTATAATCGGAAAAAATTAAATTAACTTTTCTTTTTGATTCCTCACATAATGTCCTCCGTCGTTTTAGAATTTTGAATCTATGGAACAAGAGGCGATTAAAAAGCTTTCTATTATATACCATTTATAATAAACCTCCGCAATTTCAACAAATGCTTTGGTAGCTTAATTAAAAATCTTTTTATAGCACTTTTTGTGGTCCACACCGTTTTAATAAGACCTCCGTAATGATCTCCGGGATATTCCGCTAACTCAGCAATGAAAGTAAATTAAGAAAATTTAAGTAGCGATTGTTGTTTTTATTCGTGTATTTTGTTTAATAAATCTTTTTATGACAAGGAGGTTTAAAAACTTAAATTAGGTTCTTGCTCAAACATTAAGTTATTAACTAGTAGTATTAATATGCTTAGTTATCATATGCTATCATTTTGTTCAGGGGTGACAATCAGATTTGATTATAAGGAAATTATATCTCATTTCTCTTTCTAATGCTGAGGACACACGGAGACACTTGACATTAGACACTCAATGTATACATCGAATGTCTGTGTGTGTCCACTGCCGCGACACTTAGTTGCAGTTGTTGTGGCAATGTCGGTCGGTGTCTGTGTTGCAGCCGTGGAGACAGGTCGTGCGCGGTGTCCGACACAAGTGTCGCGAATTTCGAACTTGCGCGAAATTTTTAGCAATAACCGCTCCGTTGTTCATGGCGAGGAAATGTACCACACTGAATTGCAGTGTCTCCGTGTAGACAGCTAACCACACATAACCGGGACATTAAAATGTTTACACCGATGTCGACACAAAAAATTGCTTACCATGAGGACGCAATCTACACTAGTGTCGACATTTGTGATGAGTGTCAGTGTCGCCGTGTGTCCTCAGCATAAGGGCGGCTTGCAATAAAACTCTAAAACCTATTTAGTACCTAAATATGTGCTGCAAACAAAAGCTTTTCGTTCAAAATTGTATTTTATATTGCACGAAATAGAACACTATTTAAAACGAACGTCATTTGTTTATTTAACGATTATCTACGATTATCTAAACATTTAAGAAACAAAAATGATGAGGACAATTTTACCGATAAACCTCCTTAGTCCATGGTTCGGAATCTACATCTAGCTATTTAATATTACCGTCTATTACCAATGTATTAGACTAATCTAATGCATCATTAGCTTAATTAGTTGTTCAACAATAGTGTTATAGTGAGACCGCAAGAACCTATCTATAATCACATGAGCATATCTCTGAATAATATTGATACTGACTAAGTCTAGTAATAGGCATTGGCGGAAATATGTTCCCGGTTGCATTAATAACCATGGGTTAACTAAATCTGCATGATTGATTAATCTTTTTAGGTATGAAAGTTTTTACGTTTATTTCTTGACCGACATACCTAATTGTACAAGTATATATATTTTTTCTTACAAGAACCATTTTCCTCAAAAAAATATATATCTTTGGTATATCTTAAGTCATCTTTGGTTGAAAAATCAGTCATGATGGTTTGGATTTTAAGTCTAGAAAAAAGGTTAATAATAATAATAAATCTCGTATATAAAAGAATGTTTTAGTTACGCCATTTATAACTCGAGAACGGCTGAACCGATTTTAATGTTTCTTTTTTATTTTATTTCAGTCAGGAATAAGCAATAAAAATCTCGAAATTCCCACGGGAACGGGTATGCTGCGGGTGAAACAGCGGGACACAGCTAGTGTTCTATAAAAATAGAATATAGTTTGATATTTATAGTGTCCATTAAAACTTCATTAGTACATACTCAGTTCATTAATACTCTAATATATCTACAAAATATTGAATATGACAGTTGCAAGCCAATGGCAGTCGCCCATTAAAATATACTTACAGGGTTACCGAAATTTCTGTCTGTTTAATAATTAATCGCATTAATCATTTCTTTTCAAGTTTGGAGTGAATAAATGGTTTCATCTTATTTCGTAATTAGGTACCCCAATCTTATAAAGATTCGAAGGAAGGTAATAATAATCTCGTTGGGGATAGCAGTGGGTGTCAAGCTCAAACATATTCAGCGAAGCAGCGAAATCCAAGAACCGATATCGAAATATTCGTGTAACAGGCTTCCTTTGGTACATGTAATACCATTGATCTTGGATATTATAATTAGATTTCACGAGATATTTGGCTGGTTACAACGTTTACACGAGGCTTCATATGCTTACCTAATTAAATTCTTGTTGGTACTTACTCGTATTTCTATCTTTACATCTACACTAATATTATAAAGAGGAAAACTTTGTTTGTAATGAATAGGCTCAAAAACTACCTGACCGTTTTTAAAAATTCTTTCACCATTCGAAAGCTACATTATCCACGAGTAACATAGGTTATTTTTCATTCCAAAATTCCCACGGGAATGGACACAACGCGGGTAAAACCGCGGGGCACTGCTATTAATGTATAAAACATTGATTTCATTTGAAGGAACCGCGATATTTCTCGGAATATTCAATTAATATTCAAATCTATATTAATTGTTTGTTAGGCAGATAAAGTAAAAATGATATGACATGAACACTAAAGGTATGAATTCGCCAGCGACCGCGCCAGCAACAGCAAGCAGCAGGCAGCAGGGCTGTTGCAGAAGCAAGCTTTCATAGAGATTCATAGAAGCCAACTGCTGACTGCAAGTACCACTATGCTTGCGGTCGATAGTTGCTGCCTGCAGCGGTCGCTACCGAAAACATACCGTTATATCACAAATAAAACATTATTGGTGAGTACTTAATATCATCCATCTCCATACTCTTATTTACCTATGTACAGTCAATCACCATTGGAAACTCATATACCTACTCTCTATGTATTAGTATTAGTAATACTTTAACTCATACGATTGCACTCATTATACTAAATGAAATAGGACTCTCGCGTTGTAATAAATAACTTATGCAAAGTTTCCTAGCTTTGGTATTTCAAGTTCTGTGTTAGTAGACTCCAATAACAATTTGTTGGTGCACGCAGCTTTACATAGTGTTTCAATCAACGCTACCCGACCCATTGATCCCTTTGTAACGCCGCTCTATAAGTAATTCACACCGCGCAAATGGCAACCTCGCGCTGTTCGCTTCGCTGTAGGTCCAGTTTTAAAATTGATTCCACTGTGTGTTCAGTGGTAGAAACACTTTGTGCGAACCGCTGTTCAGTGAAAACTTCGGTTATTGGTGCAAAATAAATGATACCTATTTGATAAGAAAATATTATATACATACCCAATGAATTTGCCTCGGATTTAGGTAGTTAGGTATTTGCGTAATTAACTTCAAACGAGATTCATTTGGTTATATTACCTAAAAACTGACCCGCGATAAAGAAAATATTATTCATAAAAAATAAATAAAATGCTTTGACGACATTTTACCTCCTAAGTAAAGAAAGCTCTAAAAATAAAATTAAAACGGACTTAATTATTTAATATTCATGATGAAACATAATTAGATCATGTTGAACTGTGAAATACGGAAAAAAAATTACAAAGAGTTTCTCATCTCGGTCAAAAATTCAAGTGCGCTATTCAGGAATGCAGCTCAACACTTCTCGTGGAGATGTTACAATTTCCGTCGACTTGCAAATTGTGAAAAATAAAATGTAAATAAATCTAGGGGTAGCTCGGTTGAATATTAGAGAGTATTTGGCAGCGCGGTGCGGTGGGGTGGGGCGCCGCCCGCTGGGCACGCCGACCCTGACGTACCATGAAACTTGCATGACGCACAACACTTACGTACAAACTTAGATTGAAGTGACCACTGGCCTCAACGTTCATTCTCGTAAACCACAAGAACGCAGAATCTATGATTTTACAAGGACTCATCCAATTCGGATGAGAGAGAGTCGGAGTCGGAGATTTTAGACCGCCTAAGGCCTCCGACATGGTCCTACAAAGATAAAGTATAAACCAGTTTATTACGAGTAAATGTTGTAACAAACGCTACGGCTGAATATCATTGAGGCCGCTAGTTGAACGTAAAGAGACTGCTAGACTGTTGATTAAATGGCTGACTAAGCTAGTTGGCTGCGACATATACATATAAGTGTCTAAAAGTCTACTCAGTTAGATGATTTTAGGTACTAAGTGCCAGTTACGTTTCATACGTTTGTACACATTCGAGAGGCACTTTTCAAACAGCTATTCGTTTGTGTCAAAGCAGGTGCACCTTGAAACAAGCAACAACAGAAAGAATTTCATATTTCACATCCCTTGACATAAAGAATTGAATAACATTCGTACAATTCGAACGTTTTATCTGAAACGTAAAATATGTTGCCGAATGTTTTATTTTATATCAACGGAAAAGGTTGCCTGTGATTGGTATATACGATAAAAAATATTAATAGGTAAGTAGAAATTTGAGTAATAAATACTTTTGAAAGCTGCAATGGCCGTGATTTATTTAAGGGATAAGACATCCAATCTCTTTTTATTGATATCTAATATAAACGAATAAGGAACTGCCCTCGATGTTAGGACCTTTCTTTTAAGAAATATTGAGATGTGATTGTATCCGAGCCGCGTGTGGAATATAGCCCGTATAATATCTGGGTCGATCAGACGAAATTATGAAAAGAAACTCAATATCCTTTAGGTCCATAAATACAGCTGTCTCCTCCAGGCTTGCCCATTATCCTCACAGAGTAAAAGTCATGCTTTATTATTACTTTGTTATACATTAATTGTGAGTACCCACGTAGAGAACACCGGCCGCTTTTGTGTTGGTAATGACAAAAAGATGTGATCTTAGTCCTTATTATGTTTACAAAAACACAATGAATGAACCCTTGCCTGGTTTATAAATAAAATGAGTTGGTATGAAGGCGATGACGATCAAACCTCGAGGTACATTTTTTGTACTTATTTTTAAGCGAAACATTGTATTATATTGCTTCACTCATTGTAATTGTTCTTCTTGCTAAACTTTTGTATGTATATGAGTATTTGTTAACATTGTTTATAATAATTAAAAGAGGAAGACTTTTCCCTTCTGAACAAAATGTAGGTACCTATAACCCAATAAATCTGGGAAAATAACGTGAGCAAAATCTAAAAAAAAATCACACTAGCTCCATCTATGGGATCGCGGGTGGAACCACTGCGCGGGATAGCTAAGTACCTTTCTATGCCGTCTCCTCGAACAAGTTAATAAACTACAAACGGTAACCCCGACTCTTGTATAAGTATTATTATACAACCTACGAACATCTCGAGTACATCAGCTTTTATCAATAAAACCGCATCACTACGGTCTATTTGTTTATGAATGAATGCAAATACGCAAACGGAAAAAAAATGCAAAAAAAAGTGGTGTAGTTATTAAAATCACATTATTTTTAAACTACATTCGAATTCGTAGAGTTGCATTTTGGAAACTCACTCAATAAGAAACCAACAATCCTTAAATAATAATGACTGGTTGTTTCTTCCGTAAAATATGCCTTCAATTACCCACTCAATATCATTAGAAACCTCCGCACTAAGATCATTTTCCACACGAGACTCGCGAAGATTGCCGTAATATGAGAGCATGAAAATATGTGGCAAATAACAGTAGGTCATTACATTAGGGTCATATTTTGAGAAAGCTCGCGAACGATGCCGCTCTGCCGTGACAATGCTTCCGTAAGGAAATTTCATATTACATCCGCGCGTTCATATATCGGGCTTCAGGTAAAATTTAGGTAATATAATATCATACGCGAAACCTAGCTTCACGGGAAACGGGGCGGCTACAAAATGGCAACACTCCAATTTGTTATTAGTTACAAAGGAACCTTGAAATGTTGGCACGGTTTAAATGTTTCAGTTCTAAAATATTAACTTTTTGTATTTTAATAAAACATGAATATTTCTTTTAGAAAGCTTTGACATTCAACGTTATTGAGAAGGCATGTAGGTAGGAATAAGATGGTCGGCCTGTTATTTATTTTTTAATCTGTATCAAAATCGGCTCACACACAATTAACTACGCCCGAATTGATAAGATATCACCAAAAGATTCATTGCCCACAATTGGTAACGAATTGAAAATGTCACAGAATAGATTAATGGGGCGTTACTTGAGCATAGCCCTTGCGTTCGTCCCGCAACGCTAATTAAGAAGTTTTCCTTCGATCGACATAAATTTTATTACATTAGGCTGTCCTGAGAAGTTCCAACAAAATGAAATTAGTCAAACGGATTTCTAATTTTAAGGTTAAGACTGAGAGTTTGAGCAATCTTGAAACTCTTAATAAGCCCGCTTTGTGATTAAACACTGGAGAGTCGAGTAATTGAATTCTTCTTTACATCGTCGGTTACTGTTTCAAAGGGGCTCTTATCCGTGTAATTGAGAGATTTCGTATTTGTTGTACAAGAGAGTAATCTACCGTGTTCATGAACTCGCTCCAAAATACTTTGAGTTTGAAGTGCACTAGAATAAGTATTTCCGTGATCACACTGCACTTATGACTTGTGCTTAAATCAAACGGGTTAAGTATACTAAAGGAGACATTACGTATTATCGCACTTAAATTAAAACTTATGTACAGGCAAATATGTCGTGGTACTTTTGGTCACGAGTAGAAGTTAGCGAGTCTGAAGTACCACTAGAGGAGCCTAATAAGAGGAAATTGTAATTGTGATCAAAGTAATTTGAATATTTCCATCCCAATCATCAAAGTATAAACATTATATTATACAGAAAAAATATACAAACTGCTACGCTTAACCAACCACATAGAAAATACATTTTACTCTTATAAAAAGACTACCTTTGTCTTTGAAGTCATTAAAAAATACTTATAGTGAAGCAAATATGTTCCAAGTAGTCATTTCACCTAAGTATAAATAATTGCAGGATCAACTACAGTTGATCTTTAGGTGGCCGTAGCGTGACTAATCTATGCATGAATCATAACACACAGTCATATCACACGCACCCTCATATAAAACTTATAAAAACCTAAATATATGTTCATAATATTTCACACTATTTATAAACAACTTCCCCAGTTAACATTTACCCCCAATCCTACTTCCTACTATAATATTATAAATGCGAAAGTTTGTGAGGATAGATGTATGTTTGTTGCTCTTTCACGTAAAAACTACTGGACGGATTTAGATGAAACTTTACAGTAATATAGGTTATACATCAGAATAGCACATGGGATACATTTTATCCCGAAATTCTTGTAGGAACCGATACAACGCGGGTAACACCGCGGGGCGCGGCTAGTATACTATAATGATGTAGATGTGTGATTCGTTTGCGGTAGACATAATGTTATTACAACGGCGATTAATCCATTACTTGCCGCTAACTACTCTAACTTGCCCGTGTCAAAGGCTGGTACAGTTAGATATTGGTGTTTACTTAGTTTGATTAAGTTTAATGTTTAACTAAGTATTTATTTGCATAACGTTAATGGTACTTATAATTATGTAGTTCAATATACATATATTCCTCGACACTGTATCAATACTATGCTTACTAATATCTAGTGAGTAGTGAGTTATAGGTTTTTGCGCTGAATGAGATCATATATTTTTTCCTTTTTTTAATATTGTCTCAGAACCCGGTTGATAAAGACTAGTTTCCTTTGCCTTATTGACATAAATCATGATAAACTAGATTCGCGTAATTTTTACATCATCTTGTTAAAGGAATAAATAAATAAATTCACAAACTCACGCACGGTTGATTAGACACAAACAAAACTCTCAGTTTGTATTATAGAATCTAATTTACTGATACTACTAATACATTAAAATTTGTAAGTTTCTATGTTCGGGCTAATCTTTACTGGACGGGCACAACGCGAGTAAAACTACTGTGTGCAGCATTATAAGGAAAACAGGATCCAATAGCCTCGATTATTAGTAATACGCACATACCTTCTGAATTTCCACTCAATTTCCGCAGTATCACGATTGAGCTAATGGCCTCATTGGCTGACTTCTAACCATACCTGCTAAATGCAGAATGTACCGTGAGTTGATTGATAGAGCGGTTCATTTATCACCGTCCTTCAATTCGGCTCCGCTGAAATAATGCGACCTGTTGTTGTCCGTGTCCACGATCGAAGCAAGAGTTGAAAGAATTTGTTTTATACGAAGTTTTTGAAGGCATTGTATCTGAACTAAGAGAGGTAAACTTAAAAAATAGAATTATATAAAGTCACAACTGCATAAAGTGAAGGACTTACTTTAGTGATGGGGTAAGAATGGAATTTGGAAAGGATCCTTTTTCATCTGAAAATAATGTATTTGATTGGAAAATACGACCTTATTATTCAATATTTTAGGACTTATAAAATGAAATAGGTTGTCACAATGGCGCCTTACTCAAAATAAAATTTAAAGGAGAAAAGAAAAGTTCTTTGTTTCTCTTTGGCTTCTGTCACCACGGTTCCTGTAAAGGGGCCGACACGTCAGATAAAAATGTAAAATAAAAGCGAAGTGTATCCGTAAACGTAGTTTCAATGTGAAATGAATAGAGTTTGCCAGTAAAACTAGGACAGTTCTTGTCTAATTAGTAAGTGAACTTACTAAGTGATACACCTACTGCAATGATCGGTGAAGAAATTGATACAAAAAATAATGTTTGGTACAATGAAAACGCGACATCAATTACCCCCAAGTTATAATATCAAAAGGGCGCCGCAAAATACTCCAACATAATATGTTTTAAAAGTGCTTTGTAAGTCTCGCCCGGAATCCATTATAATGGCCCCACGGTCGGTCGAGACCGTTTTTTACCAATTACCATTTTAACTAGACCGTACATTCTATTTGCACACGTTTTTCAAAAAAAGTCCAACAAAGCAAAACAGAAATAGTTCGAATTAATATATTCACTGAATTAATTTGAACGTCGAAAATGTGGAGCAATTTCCGAAGCTTTTATACGTTAAAATTATATGTAACTTTAGTGTAGTTTATAACGTAGGTTAAGTTTAAAGTAATGTTTAACTTGCGCTCTTTAAAGCTCGTTCTATTTCTGACACTATTTTCATAACACATATAACTATATACTGTATAGTAAACTATCTACCTAATGTTTGTAAGTATACCTATGATGTATAGTATAGACGTCTTACGGTGGGTGGCTTCAATCGGTTGATTATCTTAAGATACTTTCGTTAAAAAGTTGAGGCTGAAATGTTGTTTTAACGTTTACTAGTGCGTCAGCGTAAGCTAAAACCCGGTTTCACAATCTTATATTTTCAATTAAATTCACCATCATACTAGCTTTACAGCAAACATTTCACACAATTAAGTCCATGTGTAAGACAGTTTCCGTATACTCGTAGTACTTAAGGTATACATACATACGTCGACGAAGACGCGCAGGCAAGACATGTAGTGAGCACACTTCTCGATGAGTGAGCGTAAGTTGATGAAAGCACTTGAGTTCACTCCGAGCGACGCGCTGTTGCCGCCGTTAGTCAGTACCCGGCTTTATGATTAGGGACGTACCACTACGTGGGCTCTGACATACGGATACTATGAAATGGATACTACATGGATACTTTAACAAATGTACTGTGTGTGTTTCATTAGTTGAGATCTTTGCTGGAAATTGTTAATTTTAATAAGTACTTAATAGATAAGAAAGTAGATACGTAAAATGGCAGTTTGTTTGTTTTTTCGATTTGATATCGCTAATCTGGGACAAAGAGGAAAGAGAGTAGAGAGTAGGGAGGCCTTTGCCTTTGCAGGCTGCAGTTACCACTGCAGCCTAATATACCTAAGAAAAGCAAAAAAAACTATGTACGTTTAAAAAAACCGACATCGAAACAAAAAAGCAAAAAAAAATCGTAGCATACTCCCACTTCCGCATCGTAGCACACTCCCGCCTCGGCATCGTAGCACACTCCCGCCTCCACATCGTTGCGCACTCCCGCCTCGGCATCGTAGCACACTCCCGGCTCCGCGCCGTAGCATACTCCCTACTACCTACTACATACTAGCATACTACTAAGCAAAGCATGTACTATAGGAGTAAACTCTAAATACATTATTCTGTCATTCACTAAGAAATATTTGAAACCCATCGTCTCCGCCTGTGTGTGCGATAGTTGGAGATAAGCCGCAGTGCACTCGAGCCTCGTCTCCATCGTGAAGCGCTCCTCGCAACTCCTCGGCCTTCGCCTGCAGCCAACACTCTTTTGTTTCCACCCCCACGCGTTCCACTGCAGCCAATTTATTGCTAAACTTCGACCGTTTACTTTAGAACCCTGCCGCCTATTGGGTTTCGAGTAGGAGGCGCTTATTGATAAATAGCTGTCCAATTGAAAAGTTCATTGGAATACTTCTGGATTACACCTTCTTTCTGAGTTGATAGTTTAGGAGGGAGCTTTACTGTTTACTTTAGGATAAAATAAATTATAAGTATTTATATCGGGTACAAATCTTTTCATAAAAATTTAAGACTTAAGAATTTAAGTGAGCCAAAACTGCTTGAATAGTATATAAATATTATGCTAGCAGCGCCCCGCGACTTTACCCGCCTTGTGCCCGTTCCCGTGGGAATTTAGAAAAAAATTGCCTATAATCTACCTGTTGAATGTCCTGACTATCCATTACAAAAATAATTATTCAAATCAGAATGGTACTGTCTAAAATTATGGCGTTCAAACAAAAAACAAACTCTTCAGCTTTATTTTAAAAGTATATAGTTATAGATATAGCTAATAACTAAGTATATGTATATTCTAACGTAATTCAGTTCTATGGTTGTTTATTTATATAACACATACTTTATACAAAAAAGTCAACCATACTAATAACAACAATTGATATGACCGTCGGAAAATGTAAGAAAACACTATCAATCTCTGATTCAATTTTACAAATGCATAAACTTGCCTATAAATAGACCGCTTATATGAAATTGCAAGAAAGCCACAATCAGATTCCCACGTAAAATATTGAACAAGGAACAATGAACCGTCGTCTTTTATTATATCAAATCAATTCAACATTACTAGATTATAAGGAAGCGAATTTTGTGGCTATATGTACGGCTTATATTACGTTGAAGAAGATTTTGCAACCTAACAGCTTACCACAAAATATACGTTAATAGTAGTTTATGCAACTGTCATATAAGGAAGGGTATTAAAACACGAGTGTGAGTTTATGAAACGAGCGCAGCGAGTTTCATAATAGTAACGAGTGTTTTAATACCCGTGTTATATGCAGTTGCATACACTACTTTATCTTCACTAATGCAATTAATCAAACAACAAGAGTAAAAGCTGACAATAGTTTTTCACGCGTACGTGTATTGTCACAGTGAACTTGCCGCCATTAAAATCTAACCAATGAGAGCGCAGCTGCGCGTAGGGCCAATCAGGAGCGAGCGAGATCTTACCAAAGAGTTTTGTGTATGTAGTTTCGACGAATTTTTCACGTATAACCCAACTGTTTTCAAAAGCCAGCCTAATATCAAAATTTGATACAACTTGTATGAGGATTTTGACATAAGGCTCGCCAGGTTAATTGGTCGCGTTTTATTGATGTTATAATGAGATTTTACGATATCGATATCGATGTTTTAGGATATTATACCATCATGTGAAATTGCTTAAATTGATTGTTTTGTTGTCTGCGCTATAACAGTAGTAATTATAAGTCAAGTATTGGAAACATAAGTAGAATGTTACAACATTAGTGTAGATAAAATTAATAATAGATATTTGATGAATATTAATAACCATATGTACACTAACGCCAACACTCAGAAACGTGACAAAATATAGTATAGATTTAGAGCGGATTGCACAAAAACATCGTATCTAAATATGTATGTTTAAAAATCATAAACTTATGTCCCTTCAAAATTTAACTTTATAATAGTGCATCAAATAGAACACCATTTAAAACGAACGTCATTTGTTTTTTTAATAAGTTTAGGCGCTAAATCAAATTAGGAATCTTTGTGCAATTCACCCTAAATTAGTGATTTTGACATGTACCGTATCGAAAATCACATCAAATAGTTATCTTTCCATTAGTTCGTCCATCGAGTGGATGGTCAACCTGACCAATCCTGGTGTCAGAGTTATTGAGCCGCCAAAGGCCTAATGGCCTCCTTACCATACCAGCTAAATGCAGAATGTACCGTGAGTTGATGGAAAGACTTTCCATTCAATGGGCGTCTCAGTGCGACAGATAGTTTGCATGGCTCTTTTACAAGTACAAATAAAGTTACAAAATATATTCACTAAAAAGTAAGAATATTAAGGAAAAGTATTGTAAAACAAAATGAAAATATGAATCCGTAAGTAATGCCAAATGCAACTGCTCGACTACTTTGGAAACAACTGTTTAAAGAGTTTAAATAAACTTTGGTATTCAGAAACTTGATTCTGTAGCTACTTGTAATACGGTCTGTTTAAGATCTTACTCAGCTATATAGCTAGACTTAGAGCAGAGACTAGGTAGCTGGTAGAAAGTTTATAATATTCTTAGGGCTTATTCATAAACGGTTATTAACAGCACTTTAGCTACCAAATGGTTTGTCCCTTTCCGACATACGCTATTTGCCAAAGAGCGAAAGAGACAAAACACATTGAAACACTGTTTAAGTTAATGCTAATGTTTAAGGAATATTTATGGAGGTGAGTAACTTCGTATAGGTTAGTTGCCAACCCTAGTGTCGGAGTTTTTAGACCGCCTAAAAGCCTATATGGCCTTTCTAATGAAACAACTGGGATCTATACTAATATTATAAAGCTGAAGAGTCTGTTTTGTTTGTTTGTTTGTTTGTTTAAACGCGCTAATCTCAGAAACTACTGAACCGATTTGAAAATTCTTTTTGTAATGGATAGCCACATTCAACGGGAAGGTTATAGGCTACTTTTCATTCCGAAATTCCCACGGGAACGGGAACAACGCGGGTAATACCGCAGGGCGCTGCTAGTCAACAATAAAGGTTATAGGAAAGCATTACAAGTTGAGTGGTATTCAATTAATGAAGATTACAATTAAATTGTATCATGGATTGTGATCTATGAATAAAAGTGATATGTATTTTTCATTTGTGAATCGTGCGCGTTGTGGTTCATATTTTCTACTGCGACGCCACGCTATACGCGCCGCGCTTAACCCCCTCGTTCTCCCTGAACAAAGCCTTACAAACATACTCTATTGGAAAATATATCATTTTAACGAACTAACATAAATCTCACGTATTCGAAGTCTGCAACAAAACTACTTAGTCCCTGATTTAAAGAGGAACAACTTTGTCGTCCCATTAAACTATCGGAGTTAAGTCTCTGACCAGTGTCTCGGGAAGCTGTTTTGTTGTTCAAGCAATTTATACTTCAATTACTATCAAATAGACCTTCTGGCTTTTACACAGTGAATACATTATATATTTACATCTACATACTTAATTTATCAAAAACACATAAAAAAAGTAAGTTGGAATAATTTAGTGTTTAATAACCCTGGTATCGGATTTTTAGGCATTTTTTTAGCCTAAAGGCCTCTCCGACATTGGCTAACGAACACAATTATTAGGAAGGATTAAAAATATCTATTGGTTTTCCGAGTTTTATTTACGTATAAATTGCAAAATTAGAAACCAAAAATTGCAATTATTTGTGGAGTACATTATGCTATTAGACTCTGCAACATTATATGTTTAAACACTAGATTATATTACCTCGGTTTGGTTTATTTTAGTTTTTAGAATCTGCACCAACAAAGCTTAATTTCCAGCCCAAACTATAGTTATCTATACTAATATTATAAAGCTGAAGAGTTTGTTTTGTTTGTTTGTTTGTTTGTTTAAACGCGCTAATCTCAGAAACTACCGAACCGATTTGAAAAATTCTTTTTGTAATGGATAGCCACATTCAACGGGAAGGTTATAGACTACTTTTCATTCCGAAATTCCCACGGGAACGGGAACAACGCGGGTAATACCGCGGGGCGCTGCTAGTAACTATATATGTATATCTAGCTAACATAATTCTCTCGTTGGCGTATTTAATAAATTTTATTATTCTCCTTTATTGTTGGGCGCCGCTTAATATTCCGGCGGCATCATATTTCGGACACCGCGTTATTAATGTGTGATGCGTGACGTCCACAGTAACATGACTCGGCGAGTGACTCCACCGTCGTGTTAGGTCGTGGTTTGTCTATGTTCTAGTGGTGCCCTGGGGTTTGACCTGTGTTCAACCGGTTTATACTGGATCTAATAACTTTTTTAACACAATACCTTTTTTTAAATGTTTTTTGACTTGCTATTTCGCGATTCGTGTGATTTTCATTTGCGCGCTAACGTTATTTTCCCAAATTTAATGGGATCACGTCCATATACTTTGTCCAACAGGAAGAAATCTTCGTCTTTATAAAATTGTATAGATTTATGTGAACTCCACCATATTTCTTAGAAATAGCCATCTACTCTACATCAATAATCTACAAGTACCCTAGGCCATATTTGTTAACCTATGAGATATTGTAATTACCAACTTTGGTTCCGTAAACAATGAAAATAAGTTATTGTATAAGTACTTATATCTTAGAGAAAAGTATAAAATATACAGACACCTATTATTTCTATGTATCTATTTGCAGTGCTCTCCAAACATAATGTCCTAAACTATGTCAAACATAATGTCCTATCTGCTTCGGTCAAGATATACGACGAGTGCGGTAGACCATGGCTACTTTGTGACGTCACTAACCCTATGGAAAGGGCCATAATGAGTTATTTAGAGTTGTTGGCGGTAGGCCCTTTAAAACCTTGAGCCTAAAAGGGTCAAACAAAACAACATGGAGTTGTAAACTTTGCATATTCTAATTCAGTTCAAGTTTGATGTTATCCGCACGGGAACTTGGATAAATTATAGTTTGGTTAACAACAGATACATACATGTAGTTTATTTAGTACTAGCAGCGCCCCGCGGTATTACCCGCGTTGTTCCCGTTCCCGTGGGAATTTCGGAATGAAAAGTAGCCTATAACCTTCCCGTTGAATGTGGCTATCCATTACAAAAAGAATTTTTCAAATCGGTTCAGTAGTTTCTGAGATTAGCGCGTTTAAACAAACAAACAAACAAACAAACAAACAAAACAAACTCTTCAGCTTTATAATATTAGTATAGATATCGTAAAGGCATAGAGCCTTCATAATCGCTTATTAACAGCACTTTAGCTATCAAATGGGTTGTCCCTTTCCGACATACGCTATTTGTGAAAGAGTGAAAGAGACAAAACAATTTAAATCACTGTTTAAGTTAAATATCGTTTATGAATGAGGCGGATAAAGTAATTAAGTAAGTAAGACCGCCTCAAGGCCTCCGACATGGTCTAACGATGAAACAACCAGGACCGACAATTTAACGTGCCTTCCGAAGCACGCTAGCACTCGAATAGAAATGCCACTATCGGCCATCCATTCAAGTGCAAGTACTGACAAATAATTCAATGACGTTGTAGATTTGAAATTGCGGATTTAGGTCGGGTCACAAATATCACAGCGGGAACATCTAGTCCTACTAATATTATAAATGCGAACTTTGTGATAATATGTTTGATACTCCTTCGCGCTAAAACTATTGACCGGATTTGGATGAAACTTTACAGTAATATAAGTAAAACATCAGAATAAAATATGTAATATCTTTTATCCCGAAATTCTAGCGGGAACGGGTATTACGCGTGTAAGATTACAAGTCTAGTACTACGTAGAACTGTTATGCAAATTAAAATTAAGAAGAATAAAGTGTTAAGTATATTCTTTATTGTTATCCTAGTAAACGAAAGTACCCATAACGTGCTATTGTGTCTGTTTGTTTCATTATTTTATGTACACTTTATAGCTGTAGTAAATCCCGTACGAAACACACTCGTAAACTTTATGCGGAACAAGTTTATAAGTGTGGACGGATCATAGTAAATACAGCGGATTGTCGAGCCGCGACATTTATTTCATTCTGTTTTCATTAACGAATGAAACGGTAGCGCTTGTGGCGTAGTTTTCTAAGCAATATGAGCGCGAGTGTTAAGCAAGGGGCCCGGCCCCTACCTGGATGGGTGGGCGATAGTAGCATTTCTATCTGAGCGCTACCGGACTTCTGCGGGCGCGTAAATCGATCCCGGTTATGCCGGTTGTGTTGTTGTTAATCGATAGACTATGACGGAGGCCTTTAGGCGGTCCAAAAACTTTGACACCAGGATTGTCCACTGACTTGCTCGAACTTAGCTCAAACTTAACGACTGGAATATAAGTAGGAACTTAACATTTGTAGAGTTATTAGTAGTAACTCTTAATTTATGGCTAAAGGCTTAATAAAATACACAATTAGTTCGTTGCCTTGTTATTTGTAACGACTAATGACTGTTTATTAATCCATAGCTAATAAAAGTTAAAGTCAAAATACTTATTTAAACAAATCCTAACATAAGGTAACAGAGAGTTCAATTAGTTTTATGAGTTCGTAATTAAAAAATACTTCAATTTTAAATTTTTTACACAGGTACTTAATCTAAAGTAATAAGGCATAAACCCTCCATGGTGATCCATGAATTTGGTAATATGCATTTGCTAATTCGAAGTACGGCTATTAATCTACACATAAAATAACAAATTCAGTTACTTTTAAATCCTTCAATTACAAACGTCACTTATATTACTGTTGAAATCTCAGTGGTGCTATAGACTAATCCTTCTCTAAAATCCATAGTACAAAGTCTGTACAAATCTTTCTCTAAATTCCGGGACAAACCTTGCTTTAGAAGATGTCTGTAGAAGCTTTTGATCCGGGAATGCAACCAATTAGACAGGTACCGACGAGTGCACTGCGACTGACCGAACTAACAACAATGTTTACAAAACGGATTTAGAGGAGTTGGACTTCGGGATGAACACAGCTGGCATTAAGAAACTGTAATCCAACGTCACACAAAGACCAGTACTGTCACGTGCACAAGTCATGTGTAAAAAATATGTAGGAAAGTTTGTGTAATAAAGTTAAAGATAGATGAGTACAAAATATTCATCTATTCAGAATTTCTTGGCGTTATTACGCAACTCGACAAAGTAACAGACACTTCACTCAATTATAAGTTCACTAAAATCAATCGATATCTTATCAAAATTTTCAATCAAGGCCAGTTTCTTAGTAACTGCACTTATAAAAGTTTAATGAAATTTAAGGGAGAGTGGAAATTCTGAATATTTCTTAGTTGAAACGCGAAGGAGGGTTTTGAGAGATGTCGAGTAATTGATATCAATTAGAGCGAGAGCGGCCGCGGGCCTTTACAATACGCTATCTCGGTCAGGAACAGCCCAAAGAACTTCGCAGTCGCAGTATCGCGATCCAGATTAATTCAGCCTCACTTAGAGATATTTACAAAGTTCAATATCTGGTATTGTTCAGATTGTTCTTGACTGAGATAAGCTTGAAATTTGAAAATTTTGATCGTAGATTAATGTCCATGGTGATCTACCTACTGTATACAATCAAAACATAATTATTTACATATTGAAAGAAGAAACAGCAGACAAATATAATTAGAAATAAATAAATAATCATCATGTATAGTACTATCAGATTTGAAAATCACTCCACTATCACTAAGTATAACAGTGAAAACAATATTAAAGACAAAAATTGCTTTACCTTTTGAGACAGTTAACAAATTTTATAAATGAGGAACAAACAGTAAAGTACTATTAGACAGAAGCTTAAATATGTGCACTACTTAAAAATATTACTTCTTCCAGCAGCGACTTAAATACATTTCACCTTTGTGAAATGAAAAGGTATAGTTAGAAAACATTACTTTTTCCTCTTTTACTCGACGGTAACTTATCCCGACTACAGTAACGAGCTATTAGTGTAGCTCCGCTCAACTGTTTTCAGTATTACAACTTTTAACTGGCTGAAGGTACCGTCCGTTATATCCTCCCTCGGTTAAGCCATTTTATCTATCATAGAGATACTCGTAACAAATGAAACTGCATTAGGTCAAAACTTAGAGCAAGGATTAGACTCATTTAACTTTGAAATTTAATTCGATACATGTTTTTGGTTGAAAATAACCCAAATGAGATCCATTTAGCTTACGTTTGTGAACTTTACATTTCACAGAAACTTGTCATGCGAGTAAAGTATAAGAATCTAGATGTAAACTTTCTTATGACAAGTTGGTCGATATTCTCCGAGAGCGGGGTTCAATCGAAACTTGGCTTCCTTCCGCCGGAATATTGCCGCTTCATAATTTTGTAGTCGAGATTTTCCAACTTTTCATCCAACATTTAACAAGATTTTTAACCATTTTATCGTTACCTTATTTTAGAAAAGAAAACGAGGCTTCATATTTTAGGAACGTGTCTTTACGAAAAACGGGATTTAATGTAACTGAACTTGTTATACACAAATTTGAATACCCCGAACTTCAGCCGAAAGTAAATAACTAAAAGCGTAGATACGAAGTAAAACTACATTTAAAATGAACACAGAATCCTTTGAAACCAAATCCAGAACAACGTTCCGTAAGCTTCTGTAAAAAATCCACACTCGCTTTGATTGGACGATAGCACGAGTAAAAAAATGTCGCCAAGAACTGTTTCGAAAGAGTATTAGTGTGCAATGGACGTCCTGAAGTGAAATTAATAGCTTAGCTGGCATGAAAGCCTCCGCCCTCAACGACTATGCGACTAACGAAATCGACTATTGGAAACAGGATTAGATTAGCTCCTTTATATAACTGGAATGCAACTGTGAGACTCCGATTGGATGGAGCATAGAGCCATTCTAATGCAATTCAATTTCTTTAACCATTATACTGGATTTTGCTCAAAGTAAATAAATGTCGCAATAAAACTTTGAACTTTTAGTGCGCATCATTCAATGTTGGACGAAAGTTTTAATGAGGTTTATTACCTCTTTTTAATAGTTAGTAGTATATAGATACTGTAAAGAACCCTATTTCCGAACTAGGGTAAACTAAATCCGCTTGACTATGTATATTCTGTGAGTACAATTTAACGATGAAGATTTAACGGTAGTCAAATAGCAAATGTTTGAGTAAAGTTAAAGTTGAACTCGCGTATAGAACTATCGATTGATGTGTAATCCCTTCCGAAGTAATCCTGAACTAATTGAATGGATTATCTACATCTACTAACGTATTGTTAGTACAGTGATGTTCCTAACGCTCGACTTGGCACGATCATTGGGATTACAGAATAAAGCTTTAGGTTGAAATAATTGATAGAGAGTTAACTAGAAGATAATACGTTTTAACATTAATTAATAGATAGTGTACAAACTGAATTATTACAAAAACTTATCTAAAGTATTGGTAGGTACTTAAATAGGTAAGTACCTAGGTAAGTCACGAACAGTATGTAAAAGTATTTTGATATGTGTCTTAACTTTAAACCATAACCGCCTTATTCATAAACGTAATTTAACTTAATATTTATTTTATTATTTATTTACAGCCTGACTTGTCTTTTTCTTTCCACCTTTCTCTATTGAGTGCTAGACTGGTCCAATCCTTCAATATAACTTAAACACTGATTTAAAGTGTTTTGTCTCTTTTGCTCTTTGGAAAATAGCGTATGTCGAAAAGGGACAAACCATATGATAGCTAATATGCTATTAGCGTTTATGAATAATGCCCTAAGTCATAACGTAAGCGTTAATAAGTACTCAGTAGCTTGTCAAACAATTTGCTTAATGTTCGTGGGAAAAACAAAATCAGTCATTGTGGTTTTCAATCCATTGACCCAGCGAAAATGACCGACAACCGTTCATCCTTTATGATAATAGGAAATGAAGACGCAGCAAATATAATACGAATTGAAGCCCTGGCTGACCCTGGTTCATCTGCATTGATAGTCGGCGCGCGTCCATAGCTGACAGATGCCTGAATATAGCTTCCTTTCATCAAATGCTAAACGGTCGCAACGGAAATTTGAGCACAATAGGTAAGTACTAATCAACCGAGTGGAAAATATCCAGAATACATTATGTGGAAACGATTATAGGTATAATATCTAGAATCTGGATAACGAACGAACGGCCTAGCCTATGTAACCAGATAATAAAATACAACTACTCTTTGTACCTAGTTCTAAAATTTCAAGCACTGCGTAGGTAGTTCAAAAGAAAATTCCAGACAATTTAACATATTTTACTTAAAAGCTTCACTGTTTTCAAACGGACGCCTCCAGACGCTTTTTTGCTTAAATTATGTCATTAGCATAAAATCATAAAAATTCTAAAAATTAGACTGAAATAATAAAGCTCGTTTCATTTCATCGAGACGAGAAGCGTCGTGGAAGAGTGATATTTTTTATTTGTCTCATTCTTTGACAAATTAAATTGCGTGAAGCCGTGCTGTACTTTATCGAGGGGATCAGACAGACGGCTCCAGACGGGGTGTTTTAATCATGTGACGTTGTTTCCCACTTGTTTACAGCCAGCCAGTTGTTTGCCTTCATTATCAGATCATCAGATGTAGACTCACGTTTGAAAA
Source organism: Cyclophora punctaria (assembly GCA_951394245.1). Lineage (NCBI taxonomy): Eukaryota > Metazoa > Arthropoda > Insecta > Lepidoptera > Geometridae > Cyclophora > Cyclophora punctaria. The sequence continues at coordinate 6,770,035 of OX596171.1, forward strand.
AAACATATTTTTGTAAGAAGTACCTACGTATATTTGTTTTGTTATTTACCATTTTTTTTTGTTTATTTGTACTACTATTTATATGACGTACTTAGATAGGCATTTAGTTGTAGGCATCTACAACCGAACCAACTTTCTGCAAACATAATTTATTTACTACTAGAAGTACCCCGCGGTTTTATCCGCGTTGTTTCCGTCCCTGTAAGAATATTGACATGAAAAGTAGTCACAAACCCGCTTCTTGAATCACTCAGTGTGTTCGTGAAAATCGCATAAAAATCCGTACAGTAGTTTTTGAGAATATCAATAACATACAGAGAGACAGCTTTTGGAGACTTTGTTACATAATATGCATAGTATAGTTAGTATACTACCTAAGTGTGACACCTCTTACTTTAGACCTTGCTGTAACTGCCCCACTATAGAACAAGTTAATCAAACAAAATATTTGGGGGTGATTGTTGATCAGCGGCTAACATGGTATCCTCATTTAGAACAAGTCATGAGTAGAGTGCGTAAGCTGATATGGTTGTTCAAAGAACTAAGGCATGTCGTTCCCAAGTCGGTTAAGGTAAATGGCAGAAATAGAAATCTCTTAAATGAAATTTATGTGACCTTAGTGCAATCTGTTTTGGTTTACTGCATAACCATATGGGGTGGAGCGGCTAAAACAAGGTTCCTTGATTTAGAACGCGCTCAAAGAGCATTATTGAAAGTAATGTATTTCAAAAAAAGAAAATTCTCCACTGAAAGACTTTATGAACTGTCTAATCTATTGACAGTTAGGAAACTATATTTATATCACATAATTTTAAAAGTGCATAAGGGACTGCCATTTGATCCAAAAATCCAGGAAAAAAGAAATAAATACAATATAGTATACATTCCAAAAACGAAAACTGAATTTGCAGGTAGGCAATATAAAAAACGCTCGGCGGTTTTATATAATAGAATAAATAAAATTATATATATATACGACAAAAAATATTCTGAAACTAGGAACATACTTACGACATGGCTACATAATCTGAACTATTTAGAAACGGAAAGATTTGTTAATTAATATTCTTAATATATCTCGTATAACTAATATAATTACACACACGCGAACACCCACACCCAAACTCACACACACACACACACACACACACACACACACACATTTACTCACTCACTCACTCACTCACTCACTCACACCCACCCACACCCTCACCCACCCCACACACACACACACAATCATAACTGGATAACTTATTTATTGTTCTATTTTGTTTTTATTTAATTTTCAATACTCATTGTTTCATAAATAATAATTATAATAATGACTTATATTTATAATGTAAGGGAAGAGCGGAGCCTCCAAATACAGGCATATTTTTGCTTAAATGGAGACTCCACGAATAATATTGTAAGCTAATTGTATTTTTGAAATAAACATATTTTATTTTATTATTTTATTTAAGTGAGGTAGATAAAGAAGGTTTTTACATACTTAGGTTAAAAGATAAAGTACCTAACTTTATCCTGCAAAGTTTTCACAAGTTTAACACAGTGAACCAACCATAACCTCTAAAGCAGGTACTTGCTACTAAGTTACCTATGTACCTAAGTACTTACTTAGATATTATACATCAAGTCTGAGCTAACTAGATCAAGTTCATCAACACTACTACGTGCTAAAACTAAAACTCAACATGTTTTCTCTATAAATACAAACCAAGACGGCATTGAGAAAAATCGTACCCGCTTTTAGTTTAACGTCAATAAAAAGAATCTGTGTCGACTTCGAAGAAAACTAGATTATCGGTCCAACTGACCTATTTTTGCCAGATGAATCACACGAGATATTCTGCCCTTGCTGTACCTATTTACTATTGGTCTCTATTCCTGAATTAACAAGGTTCATTTGCATGTAAATCGGCATTAGCTACATGTACTGGACACCGGACAAGCACAATCCCTCGGGGATAAGTACAAAATATGGCTTTTGAAGTAGGTATCAATATTCGATGATACAATGTACGAGCAACGCCCCGGGGTTTTACCCGCGTTATGCCTGTTTTCGTTGGAATATCGGGATAAAAATAGCCTATAACGTTTACCTTGAATGTGGCTATGCATTACACAAATAATTATTCAAATCCATTGAGTTATATGTATACTTTAGTACATATAACTTAATGTTCAAATCAGATTGGTAGTTTCTGAGATTAGATCTGAGATTATTATCAAACAAACAAAAAATTTACTAACGAGAATATTATCAGATATGTCCGTCGCAATTAACCTTTGCAAAGTATCATCTTCAAAAGCCAGCCAGTCGGTCGCTAGTACCCACAAGTAATATATTAACACTCGAAGATAGGTCGGTGTTGGCTTCGAAATATCCTGTAAGGGCATTACGGATGGGGCTCGTTCATATTCATGAGGTTCAACTCGTCTTATAAAGCGCTTAATTGCCAACAGAGATATAAAAGGCAGTTTCCATTTTAGTACGTAAATATTAAAGGTCGGATCTTAAGATCTTCAACTACTTATTATAATGTAAAACTTGACGAGTACGCCTGTAAGTTACTTTTGTGCTTGCTCTGCTAAATTGCTAACGACTTCTTTGAACTGAAACTGAGTATTATAATTTAGTAAGTTCCTTTGAAAGTTTTTTAGGAAGCTCGCTTCACACTGAGAGACGTTAAAAGTTAACACAAAAATATTAATTATTAACAAATTGTCAAAGTCTGGGGTATGAAATGTGGAGTATTTTTAGAGGGTAGTTTAAAAACTCTCAAAATGGTTTTATAAAAATATTCATCAGTACTTAAGTTCTTGGTTATTTTATCTATTATTGTATATAAGATTAGTAGTGTACCTATGAGATATTATTGTTTCCTTCTGAGTCACTTTAATCAGATAATGGGATCTTTTGTAGTCTAAAGTAGAATCTATATAAGTAATATTAAATCTATCCCCAGAATCACTACATATATGCATTTTCGATTTAAAACTCGCATTGGAAGCTGGATGAAATCTGTCATTTCGTAAACGGAAGTGAGCGACGCATCCGGCTTCGTTTCATTATCGATATTGATTTGATACGTAAGCTTCCTCCATTCAATTTCCTTTTTTGTCAAAATCTCTGTAGTCCCGTCAACGAAGTAGTTGTAGAATGCGTGAGAGGGTACCTAAGCGATTTCTTCAGAAACGTATTCAGGGTACTCAGAGGAAAAACATACTAAAAGTCCTGACGTCTAGGAGGTGCGGCGGAGGGAGGGGAGGGTGACAAAGGTCTCAGTTTTAGGTTATTCGCGAATATCTCAAAAACGGTGCAATGTAGCAAAAAAAAGTGTATGATGAAATGAAAGCTTATATAATTTTCTATAACTTTAATTCTATCCACTTTTTTCATATTCCCAACCGTTATTGAACTACACGCTCCAGAAATGTAAAAATTAAGGACCTCGGGCAGGTAACTATGGAGCCTGCCCCAATGCTCAACAGTGACATGACCTATGTCATTTAAAAGGTCTTGAAGAGTTGTACAAGTTACTCCTAGACAGTTATATCGAATTCGACGGCCAACTCGGTGTTTTCGACCACCGAAGCATTACCACTGGAGGTGCTGTGGAGCCTGGACGGAATGCTCAACAGTGACATGACTTACGCATTTGAAAGCTCTTACAAGTCACTTTTTAATAGTTATATCGAAATCGACGCCAAACTTGGTGTTTTCGACCACCGAAGAAAAAACACTAGGTGTATGTGCAGTTGACCCTGATCGTATTGCTCAACAGTGACATGACTAATGTCATTTGAAAGCTCTTACATGTCACTCCTTGACAGTTATATCGAAATCGACGACCAACTCAGTGTTATCGACCACCGAAGTATCGACACTGATCGTATTGCTCAACAGTGACATGACACATATCATTTGAAAGCTCATAAAGAGTTTTATAAGTCACTCTTTGATAGTTATATCGAAATCGCCGTCCAACTTAGTGTTTTCGACACCCGAAGAATGGAGTTGGGCTATGCCATACCGAAGTATCGACGCTGATCCTAATGCTCAACGGTGACATGACCTATGTCATTTGAAAGCTCTTGAAGAGTCGTACAAGTCACTCTTTGACAGTTATATCGAAATCGACCGCCAACGCGGTGTTTTCGACCACCGAAGAATGACACTGGGTTTATGTGCAGTTGACCCTGATGGTATTGCTCAACAGTGACATAACTTATGTCATTTGAAAGCCCTTGAAGAGTTGCCCAAGTCACTCCTTGACATGTATATCGAAATCGACGGCCAACTTGGTGTTTTCGACCACCGAAGAATGGAATTTTCTCAAGGTCCTTTATTCAGCGTGTTTAAGCCCGCCTTTGCATCAGAATAGTATAAAAGTAGTGCGCAAAGGAACTCAATAGATGGCATTACGATTTAAAAAATCTAAAACACGCGTAAGTCCCGGCCTGAAAGGGTGTCGTATTAGCAAACATGACATATTTCAGTTAACCTAAACATGTGCAGTGACAGTGAGTGATCGCTTATCAAATACTCTAAAACTATTTTATGAATTGAACTAATGTGTATACATTTTTTTTTTTGGTCAAAAACACCGAGTTAGCCGTTGATTTCGATATAAATGTCAAGGAGTGACTTAGACAACTCTTCAAGGGCTTTCAAATGACATAAGTTATGTCACTGTTGAGCAATACCATCAGGGTCAACTGCACATAAACCCAGTGTCATTCTTCGGTGGTCGAAAACACCGCGTTGGCGGTCGATTTCGATATAACTGTCAAAGAGTGACTTGTACGACTCTTCAAGAGCTTTCAAATGACATAGGTCATGTCACCGTTGAGCATTAGGATCAGCGTCGATACTTCGGTATGGCATAGCCCAACTCCATTCTTCGGGTGTCGAAAACACTAAGTTGGACGGCGATTTCGATATAACTATCAAAGAGTGACTTATAAAACTCTTTATGAGCTTTCAAATGATATGTGTCATGTCACTGTTGAGCAATACGATCAGTGTCGATACTTCGGTGGTCGATAACACTGAGTTGGTCGTCGATTTCGATATAACTGTCAAGGAGTGACATGTAAGAGCTTTCAAATGACATTAGTCATGTCACTGTTGAGCAATACGATCAGGGTCAACTGCACATATATAACAGCCTCCGTGGTCTAGTGGTTTGAGCGCTCGGCTCACGATCCGGAGGTTCCGGGTTCGATTCCCGGTGGGGATATCTCACAAAAATCACTTTGTGAGACTGTCCTCAGTTTGGTTAGGGCATTGCAGGCTGAATCACCTGATTGCCCGAAAAGTAAGATGATTCCGTGCTTCGGAGGGCACGTTAAGCCGTCGGTCCCGGTTACTTTCTACGGATAGTAGTCGTTACATGAGCCATGTCAGAGGCCTTTGGCGGCTCTATAACTCTGACACCAGGATTGGTCAGGTTGACCATCCACTCGATAAGAAGAAGAAGAACTGCACATACACCTAGTGTTTTTTCTTCGGTGGTCGAAAACACCAAGTTTGGCGTCGATTTCGATATAACTATTAAAAAGTGACTTGTAAGAGCTTTCAAATGCGTAAGTCATGTCACTATTGAGCATTCCGTCCAGGCTCCACAGCACCTCCAGTGATAATGCTTCGGTGGTCGAAAACACCGAGTTGGCCGTCGAATTCGATATAACTGTCTAGGAGTAACTTGTACAACTCTTCAAGACCTTTCAAATGACATAGGTCATGTCACTGTTGAGCATTGGGGCAGGCTCCATAGTTACCTGCCCGAGGTCCTTAATTTTTACATTTCTGGAGCGTGTAGTTCAATAACGGTTGGGAATATGAAAAAAGTGGATAGAATTAAAGTTATAGAAAATTATATAAGCTTTCATTTCATCGTACACTTTTTTTTGCTACATTGCACCGTTTTTGAGATATTCGCGAATAACCTAAAATTGAGACCTTTGTCACTCCCCCCTCCCATCGGCGCACCTCCTAGACGTCAGGACTTTTAGTATGTTTTTCCCCTGAGCACCCTGAATACATTTCTGTAGAAATCGCTTAGGTACCCACTCACGCACTCTATACCCTCCTTTGAGTTGTTCTTTAACGGGACTACTGTATCTCTGTACGAATTGGGGGTTTGCCGTGAATATAATAAATAGGTATCAAGAGAGATTATCTTATTGGGCGTATAATTAGTATATTATCTGCCTATTTAAGAATAGCATAGCTAAACATTAATATACCTCTTTTATTAGAAAAAACAGTTAATTGGGTCACTTGTTGAGGGAAGACGTTGCAGAATATTCGACTAGATACTGTCCTAGCTAATACTAAGGAATTTCAAACGTCTTTTCGAGAGTCGCTTAAAATTAGATTATGTTTTGATTCACTCTCGACGCCTTCAAAGAGGCACTAAGTGCCTACACTATTTGCGTAGTACGAGACACGAACAGGCGCTACGAGCAAGTTCGCGAGCTTGAAACCCGAACATAGTTGACGCCCTAAACATGCCCTGAATAAAAATGCTTCCATTATTTATTCTACCTCTGTTGACTCGGCAGTTATTCTAAAAGAACCATCCTCAGACCCAACTAGGAGTTCTTCGCAAATAGAAAATATTGACGCAACGGTTTTTTTCTTGACATCATTTGAAAACCTTTTGGGAATAAAGTATAAGGTAAACACGACCAACGAAATATTTTAAAATTATTTTCAGGTGGATGTCTGTAAGCGTGTAACTTAATAAACCAGATTCCAACCCTCATTGAGACCTTTTACTCTTTGGGGATTTTATTTTATAAAGTTGCTACTACATACTTTTATTTACCCACATTACATTGACGTTTAATTGCGTAAATATTATAAGCTCTAACGAATTAAAGGTACTAACATTTTTCTCGTATTTTGTGCCCAACAAAAAGATTAAGTAGCCTATTAAACGACCTTAATGATAAAATCTTGTAGCCATAATGGAGCTCTTTAAACAAGCAGTCAGGAGCAGACGATACCGTTTCCGGACAAATATTTTGGATCTTCACCTTTATTAGAAAATTACCTTCATGTTTCTAGCGGAGTAAGGGTTGACATGAAAGGCTTTGACGTAATTGCTGTTTGCGTGTTAAGGCTATTATTATTGCTCTCGGTGACAAAGGCGTTTATTCAAGAGCGGTCTGTTCGAGAAGCTACATAAATATGAATAGATACCTACCCTCCACACTGTCGATACTGTCACAACATGTTCGCTAAATTGATTTACGGTCTCTAATAAACTTGTATTGATGCTCACTCACTGTCGATACAAATATTTATTACTTAGTGAAAGCCCCTTGATGAACCCACACGAACTCGATGCCTACGACTCGTATAGGGCGTCTATATTCAAAACTAACTTCTATTGACGTTATGAATGGGAGATTTATGTATTTCTAGGAATATTTGTTAATGTAGACTTCAAGGAATATTTAGGTTTCTAGGAATTCTAAATTAAGTTAGGAATACGATTTGGCCACGTAAAGGACAAACAAATTTAGGGCCTTTGGCCCCTACGAACTAGGCTACGTTTCTACGGTTATTCTCCACCTATCATATCGAACTAATGGCAAGTTTCATCAATTAACGCTTACGCGCCAGTAAAAGTTAACCCAAAATCGTGGTTTTATACTGAATAACTTTATGAGACTGTAATTTAAGTTATGAAACGCTTTGATCAGATATTTAACAGGCGTAAAAAATCGTAATTTTTTAACGAACATATAACCAACCGCTCACAATTAGCACTTCACTACTTACTACATAGTACAAAGCAAAGTCGCTCTCCGCTGTCTGTCTGTCCCTATGTATGCTTAGATCTTAATAACTACGCAAAGGATTTTGATGCGGTTTCTAAATAGATAGAGTGATTCAAGAGGAAGGTTTATATGTATAAAATTTCACGAAATTCTCACGGGAACGGGCACAACGCGGGTAAATCAGCGGGGCGCTGCTAGTAACATATGAACGTAACTTAGGGATGAGGTATTAACCAACAATATCAAACAGAGTCTAACAATTAAGTTATGTATAGTTTAACTAGTGGGAACACCCTAGGGGTATTATAGAACGTAAATAAAACTACAAACTGTGCTTAAAAGTGTACGTTTTATATTGTTTTAAAATTGTGGTCATACATTACAATACTCATAACAATAATAACAACTTGGGCAATTAACCATGTTTACGTAAGGGGCCGTTCACAAAATACGTCACGCTATAATCAACTTTTTTTCACTCCCTCCCCCCCTATTGTCACACTGTGTCACACTTTCTGTGACCCCCATGTAAATATTTCGTCACAAAAACTAAGACCTCCCCCCCCTGAATCATGATCAAAATTGACAAAAATAATTTAAAATATTTTAATGAACGGCGAACATCACGTTGCCGTAGACCCCCCCGTCCCTCCTTGTCACATCTTGTCACACTCAGCAAACCCCCTCCCCCCCCCCCCTTGAACGCGAACGTATTTTGTGAATGGCCCCTAATAACTATTTAATGGCATTTCAGCTTTAAAGCTAATAAACTTAAATAACGATTATAATAAGTTACAATATGAAGTAAATTATAAGAGATAAAATAGTATAACAGATTTTTATAATGCATACTCAAACGGTATAACTCGAAATATACTTTAATTTTAACGCCATCTACACAACCTTACGCGAACTATTTGAAACTTTCCGTTTGCAAACCTCAATACCACAAAACAAAAGTGGAACATAATAAGCCTTTATAATAATCTCTAGCTGGCTTTATATTTTTAAGCTACAATAAAATATACTTTAAACAACATATTAAACAAAAAGCAAATAAATATGGCAACATAATGAGTTAACTTCCAAAGCTCAAATAACATTTGTAATATACTCGTAATATAGATATAATCTTAGAAAATAAATTGTGATCGGTCATAGAAGGCACAATTTTTGACAATGTTCCATAATATTAAAATAACAATTATGTACCTATTTATAAAATTGAATTACATTATCTTAAATATACATTATCTTTGTAAAGACAATACAATGAGATTATATATAGGTATATGAATATAATATGACTGATAAGCATAATAATAGATTGACTAACTACGCGATTAGAGTAATTGATTAATAATACAAACACGAACGTTTGTGAAAATGTCTGTATAAGTGGATGTTTGTTGCTCATCACTACATAGTATAAAATAAAGTCGTCTCTGTTTCGTGTCTGTTTGTCTGTATGCTTAAATCTTTAAAATTACGCAACGTATTTTGATGCGGTTTTTTGCAATAGGTAGAGTGATTCAAGAGGAAGGTTTTTATGTAAAAAAAATCCCGAAATTCCCACGGGAACGTGCACAACGCGGGTAAAATCGCGGGGCGCTGCTAGTTTAGTATAAAACGGTTGAATGAATATACCTAGAACATATTAGACGCGAAGATCTGATAACACAGAACAGGAGTAATAGTCTGTCCTCGAGCTTCAATGAAAACGGGTTATACGTAGGTGAAACCGCAGGGCGCTGTTAGTACCTTTATAAATGTAGAAATATATTTAATGAAAGACATTACATTACTTATTCCTAACTACACCATATTGCTTTTATTCAAATTCCTTATTTCGCTTCTGTAAATGGGGCTATCATTAATTCCAATACTTTTAAGTCATATTTAATTATAGTTAATGTGAAATTGCTTCATTACAATGAAATTAAAGAAGTCAGTCGTATTGTTCAATATATACACAAACAAGAGATAAATTACACATCTATTAAAACATCAATTAAAGCTTGCTTATTGAGGCATAGAATTAATTAATCACTTCAGTGCAATTGTGCTATAAAATACCACCGAACAAAATTAACAGGAAAATAATAGCAGTACCTAGGTCTTTATACTTGAGTTTACATAAGGTAAAGTATAAATAATAATAACTTATCTCACTCTTCTGAAATCTTAGGTAAAAGTCGGCTCTTCCATTTTTGAGATCTTGTCAGTATCTGAAAAATTCAAAATGTTACAATATAATTGACTAAAAGTATTGCTCCACTGCAGCAAGCTGTAATGATCTCTTAAAATAAGGATATTTGAATTTGCAGGATAAAGGACTCTTATTTTCATGAAGAGTTTATAAGGCGAAAAAAATTACTCTTTTTTTTATTAAATGTTTGTATAGCTAAAAAAATGTTCAAGATATTTACCCATGATTAGATCTTAGAGGTCATGCAACAATAACTTTGATTGTCCTCTCTATTCCACTCCTGCACATCGGACAACACTCCATGCTAGTACTTGAGCAGTTCTGACAGCAACACATGTGCCCACAAGGTATAAATACCATTTCACACTTTGAATCCATGCATATTACGCATTCAGACTCCAATATTGACACCTCAGTCTCATTACTACTTACTACTCCTGTGAAATTCTGTTCCTCAATAATTACTTTTTCTGGAGCAGAGGCATTTGTGTCATTTGTCTCATAATTATGGTTTTTGCTTTTAGAGAGAACATAGTACTCAATAGCTCTCATTATTGCATCTCTATCAGAGGACAAGGTGACACCATTAGCCTTCAAACTTTCAGTAGTAATTGACATAAGGGACTCATCTGAAAACAAAAACTTTACCAAAAACGGCAAGCAATGAATAACTCCTTCTTGTAATAAATAGTTAGCCAGCACCGGATCTAAAGATTTACCAACATTCAGCAATGTTTTAGGTGCTGAATCTATTAATTTCTGGTAACTTCTAAGCCAAAAGTCATTCGACTTGTTTGATTCAGACTCCATTTCCTTCAAAGTATCTACAAGTTGCATCCTCCTTTTGTTCTGTTGACTGAAAAGATCATCTAATAAGGTGACTAATTGCACTCTTTGTTGTAAGAGCTCATTGTAATTGTATGTGATGTGGAGTTTCTTTTTCTCTTGTTCGATGACACTCAGTCGTGCCAGATGAGAAGATATTAGAGATATCTCCTGATTCAAACTCCATGTTCTAGCATCGACTTTCTCAAGTAAAGATCCTACAAAGGCTTTCTGCACATCTTGATCTTCTAACAACTGGTCCACTAACACAGAACGAGACTGGTCTTTGGCTTTGAGCAATTCTTCCATCTTTTCACTCACCTCCAAATCTTGCAGAAGCATACTCTGTTTAATATTATTTAAAGAATCTTTGTAGTTCTTTTTAGAGTACTGAATTGTATAATCTTCTTCAATGAGAGACTCCATAGCTTTTAAAATATCAGACTTTCTTAAATTATCATAGTTTTGGTGAATGATTTCTAACAACCGGTCGTGTTCCATCTGTTCATAAGCCAATTGTTGTTGGACTACTTCAGGTTTCAAATGATCAGACTGTATAAAATTCTTAACAATACATTCAATTTCTTTTTCGTCTTCTTGAATAGCTTTGACCAGTTTTTGCCTTTCAACCTCTTTGGCTTCATGAACTTTGAATATTTCTGAGTCCAGAACTTGTTGATTCTGCATTATCTGTGATAGGAACTTCTCTCTTTGTTGTTTAGCTGCTTGATGGACTCTGTTCTCTTGCTCTATGATAGCAGCTTCTTGTTCCTCCCAAGTCAATGTATTACTTCGCAGGAATGGATTCTGTGCTGAAGATGGAGTTTGGATCTCAGAAGTACATACAGGTGTGAGAGGCGGAGTGTACTCAACATCCAAAGTTTTACACAAATGTCTCATAATTGACTCAGTGCCTTCACTGCAAATCTCAGATGAAGGAGAGGTAAAGTTTCTATAATCTAAGGTAATCTCAACAATATTTGTAGCATAACACAGTTCTGGAGAAAGCTCCTTCAATTCCGCATTGTGTTCTATGTTCAATTTCTTCAAACTTAACAATTTTCCTAATGCTGGAGTTAGATTTATAAGTTTGTTTCTAGAAATATCTAAAATTTGCAAACTTTTCATGTATTGGATAGTTTCTGGCAAGGTTTTGATGGCATTATCTTGTAAATAGAGTTCAGTTACATTAACCAAGTACCGGATATCACTGGGCAAGTTTACAAACTTATTAGAGCTAAGGTTTAGTCGTTTTATAAGGTACAAGTCGGATAATTGACCACCTCCATCTAGAGACTGTAATCTGTTGTTTTGTAAGTATAAATACTCTTTTCTGTACACTTTACATACTGAGAATGTCCCAGATGGGACTTGTTTCAGTTGGCAGTCGGATAAATCGAAGTCTGGCTCGGGTGACTCCTTGGCAATATAAAGTTTTCTCTCCAACTTGGCTCGGTCGTCGTTGTCGGTGCTACCATGCCTGCCGAACAATGACATTGTTGCTCTTTGCATATAAGATACTCCACAACCCATGAAAATGAGATCACTGCTAATAAACAACTATTATCATGTAAACTCTATTGTCACAGACACCGATTAGCCCGATGATACATTGCACGTAAACTTCGCATTACAATTATTATCGCAATATCACCTTTCAAGTAGGTATCTTATTACTTATCTTGTTTGATTAAAAACTAAATATCATAACATTATTTTTGAATACCAAGTTTATCGACAAAGGGTTTATTATTCCTGTTAAATAAATGAAAATAAAAAATGCAAAACAGAAACATTTGATGGGATTTTGGATTGATTTTGATATTTTTAAATACAATGTCATGTCATTGTCATTGTAATGTCAAGTTCAATAAAACTTTAATGACATTGACAGAATGAATGGGAATGAATAAAAACTAAAAAATACCACAGACAGAACATAGCTAGCAAAACTAAAATATCAGTTGTAGGTACTTCCTCTCCTCGTTTCCATTGATCTAACCATGATCCTAACCCTTGATTATAACACTAGCAGCGCCCCGCGGCTTTGCCCGCGTTAAGCCCGTTCCCGTATGTAGGAATTTTCGAAAATCCTTTCTTATGCCCGGGATACACGAGGCTAGTTTTTCAAGCCAGGATAGCAAGCTAGTTCTCTTCTAAACTGTCTTGGCTAGCTGACCTGGCTTGGAATATGCTAGTTATGTTTACATGAGGCTATATTATTATAAGCTAGTATTAACACGTGTCGCGGAGAAAAACAAACAAAACGCGTGGTTACTGCTTACGAGTCAACTTTAAACTAGCTTCGCTCGCCGGCCACATGAAGCTAGTACACAAGCCAGGATAGTAAAATCAGTGGTGGGGGGCGCTACTAGCTTAAAAAATAGAACTCCATCCTATTAAAAACTGTCCTGGCTTGTCAACTACCTTACTAGTTTACTAGCTTAGAAATGAAGCTAGTTTTGTCTACACGAAGCCAGAAGTACTAGCTTGCTAGCTTACTGACACTAGCTTGCTATCCTGGCTTGAAAAACTAGCCTCGTGTATCCCGGGCATTAGTGTGCACTTACGTCACTTGAAGAACCTTCCTGCAAAATGTCATGTTTCTAGGTGTAGCGGTTGACGTTGAGGCTAGCGAAAAAAATTCTAAATCTATGGTTGAGGCTGTGCGTTGATTATCAGTCAGTCAGTCATTTTATATTTAATTATTTATATAGATTACTCATTATAAACTTGAAATTATTTTATTTATATTGTAACATATCCATTCCGTCTTCACACTTCAACTATCAAACCAATTTGACCAACTTCGGTATACGAAATTATGCGTACCGAAAACTATAGATAGATGAAGCCAAAAAAGCTTTCTTTGAGCTCATTAGTGCCCCATTAGTGCCGCCTGATCAAATCACCTTATCTTTCTGGATTTATCAAAAAAAAACAACAAATATTCGGCAACTAATTATTTATTTCCTAGAAATACATTTTTTACTTACATTACTTTATACAAACTTAAATGCTATATTATTACCTAAGTAGGTAACTAATCTAGCAGCTTATTAAAACTAGGTCGTTAACGATTAAATTAGCGTACTTATCTGTCATTATCTGTTTATTTCTGAAGAACTGTCTTCACCGTAACTTGGCGGTGGTTCTATAGAATGAGCTTTGTACCAATCTTGGGTCAAGGGTATTGGTGCGTCAAAAGTGTAAGCTTCGCTCTTATTAGGGGCTTTCAAAAGCTTTTGATTGTATTCCTCTTGAGATTCAGCCTCTTCACTATGATTCCCTGTATCGCCGAACCCAGTCTGATATGACGGTTTCTGGTACCAAGACTCAGTTATGGGTAATTTCTGATTAAATATGGTGTAGCCTTCCTTTTTGTCGTCTGGTTCCTGAGAAAATAGATGGCTGTACTTTTCACGGCCCTCCAGATATTCTCTGCTAGCATAGTATGGAGTTTCAGTATTTGTGTACGCACTGTACGGTTTCTTTACAGGTAAAGAAGTACGGTATGAAGAGTCAGAATAATCTTCAGTTTCTATATTTTCTACAGACTCATCTGGATTTTTATTTGTATTTCTTTGATTTGGTGTTAAAGCAGGCGATTTTTCTATTATCATCTCTTTATATTTTCCATTACCGTAGAAATCATCAGGAGATTCATTCTTCTTAAGTTTTGGTGTATAGAATTTACTATAGTCAGTGTTTATTTGAAAAGTATAATCTTTTGGATAAATCTTTTCCTTTGCAATATTCGCTAGTCTATCAAATGCTTGTGCTAAATCTTCATCTATTTCTTCAGCGTTTGGTTTCTCTTCTTGTACAACAGTTTCTTTAGGTAGAGTTGGTGTTTCGGTTTCTGCTGCGTATTTGTAAGGATAGGTTATTTCTTTTCCAAATCTATAATGATCTTCTGTTTGCGGCGACGGCACGGCTTGCGGCGCGGCCGGTCCTCTAAAATCAAACACTTGAATGGGTGAGGCGACCGACAACTTGTACGTCTCAGAGGTTGGTACTTTAATAATCACAGTTTTACCTTGATGATATCCTATTCCGTGACCATCGAAAGGTTGGTTCTTAGGCTTCTTCTTTTTGGTTTTAGTTTTGGTCGGTATTTCGTCCGCGTCGAATCCGTTGGAGTCGGAGTCGCAGTACATTTTATTCAGCTTTTGAGTGTCCTTGTCGGAGAGACCCACGCGCTGTCCGATTTGAGCGCCATTCTGAAGATTAGAAAAGGAAATTACTAAGTGATTCCAGTTAAATGATGAAACTTATAGGTAGCCAAGATAGGCAAAAACCTGTGTAAATAGTTATGTTGTGACAGGTATGTAAAATATATAACAGAACTAGGTATAGTATAATACCTGGTATTGGCCTGACTGAATTCCAAAACTGAAGATTAAAATAGGTACATATAGTTGTATGTTTCCACTGAGGCGGAGCTGGACGGAATAGAGTTTAATGGACTTACCATATATTGCAATAAGATTTCGAGTATTGCAATGCAAAATTGGTAAGTGAAATGCTCCACTCAGTTCCACTTCAGTGGAAATGTATGCCTGCTGTGTATTTCAATAGTTTATTGCTATGAGTCATGCTTGTAAATCGTAACTTAAAAAGCTACATTAAACCTAATAAATTTAGAATATCATTGCATAACTGCAACTCTTTAAACAGCATCAAAATATGACTTAGGACTTCAAAATCTGAGTCAATATCAAGAGCAACGGAACACATAAACAAACGTATGACGCAACAAACAAGTTACCTTCCTCGGCACGAGCGTATCCTTCCCGTTGGAGGAGAAAGCTCGCCGGCTGTAGTGCAGGACACTGTCGTAGTCGTACCCCACGCCGAAGTCCGAGACAGCGAACGTGTTGTACTTGCGAAAGTTATGCCGCGCCGCTGTCAACAAGCAGGTGGGACTAGTAAACCTCAAATTAACCAGGGTCTATGTACTTCCGATAGCATTGTGCAGTGGCGGATGTAGGATTATAGGTTGGGGTTGACAATGGTAAGGTTGGATCTTGGTTTAGGACCCCTCCTTGGGAACTTGTTTTTCATTCATCATTCATTCATTCTTTTCATTAACACTGATGGGATTATTTTATGACGGGGAATTAGGCTTCACCCTGGTGAAGATAAGTGTTTAGTGTTCATCTCTTTCATTTTGGAGGAGTATAAACTCTGAAAGACTGATGAAAGTATTGGATTTTGATTTAGGTCGGGGAGGTAAGCTACCCTGGTGAAGACAGGTTTTATCAAAGAAAAACATAATGTAAAAGAGGACCTAGATAATCTTTTAGGCTCATCCCCCTAAACCCCTGGATTCAACACTGTGTATGACTTAACCATGTGACTAGAGAGAGTATTTAGTATCTACGCATTGTTTACTAGGTAAGTAAATACAATATTCAACCCGCGTTTATCGATCAATTTAAATTCTTATTGTGTGTTATGCGCCGTTACGGTTCCTGGGATCTCATTTCTTTGTATTGTTGGTGTAATAGGTTAGCCATGTACCTACCTAAGTATTTAAGGAAAATATTGTTATAATTGTCTTCTTCGATATAGCAGTTATATCTTTTTAAAATATTCCCCGCGGTTCTCCTGCTGTATCCTGTTTTAATTGTATCCTGTTTTAATTGTAATTTCGGGATATAATGTCTATGTCTGTCTCTAAAATGAAATGTACCTTATATCTATGCAAAATTTTAAGAAAACTGGTTCAGCTGTTTCACGTAAAAATGTAAATATACTTATCCCAATTTTTAATACACTCTTTTCAATATACTACTACGATGATGGATATAATGTTTATGATGACCACATTAAAAAACATAAAGGTTCGTCCTGGAACTCCCACGGGAATGACTATATACAATGGTGGACACACCACTGGGCGCTGGTAAAACCAACTTACGTTGTATAATATTCTCCCACATAACGTGTATGTAGTCGTCTCTATCGGGACTGCTCTGCATGTGGTAGAAGCCGAGGGTATGCAGCAGTTCATGCACCACGGTTCCGTGGCGGAAGCAACCGCGGCCGGCCGGGTGGCGTCCGGAAAGGTTTAGCACTTGGTAACCCCCTTGGTAACCCACTTGGGAGAAGCAACCTCTTCTGCTACCCTGTGGGATGGACATTGAAGGATTTATGTAGCAATAGTAGCAATGAGTTGTATGTTGCGTTTGAAGAGATCAGCATTTCCACAAGACCTTTAGAAGGTATTTGAGTTTCTACGTTGCTATGTTAATTTTTAGTATGTTTGGCTGTTTACTATGATTGTTAGTTTGTTTAATATGACTGCTAGATAGTAGATACCAAGCGTAGCATAAGAAAGCTCCAGTGGAAAGCCAATCTAAGTATGTTTTAAAAATAACTCGTTATTATTAAGAAAAATAATGAAATATCTACGATTTGATTATAGCCCGAAGAGAATTAAAGTGTAAAGAATAAATTGAAAGCTCTTACTTGGATGACGACGGCATCGCGGTCACCCTTCTTGTAAGGGCGGAACTTCACGCAAGACGCCTGAGCTAAGTCTTCGATACCGTCTTGAATAGCTTGCACTTGATCGCCATCTACAACATTGGTTTGACTTGTTTGTACTTCAGTTTTTTGTACTAACTATATTCGAATCCTAGGTATGATACAGGACTTGTAGTTGCCTAGGTTGCCTATGTAAGTTACTATAGGACATCTCAGTTGAAAATGATTAGCCGTTGTTAACATCGCACACAGCAACGTAAAGTTGTAAATTCTAAATTGGAATGTCTTGTGGTAGTCTCGAGGGGAGTAAGTAACCGAGGTAATTATCCTTTGCTTGATTACTTGGCTAAGAATAAAACTCTTACAGACCAAAAACCGTAATGCAAAAAGTCTTTGCATGACCTCCTTTTGAACGATAACTTTTTGCCTTGTAAACTTATCGATCACTATCTTAACTGACCTTCCCTAATATGTTGTGAACTATAATCCTCTATACTTACTAAAATGTTCCTTCTGGATGAAATAAATGACTTCATTGTTGGGCCACCTCTTCGTACTATCTGTGAGGCCGTTCCTTGACAATCCTTCAACATTCTCGACTATCAGTCGTCTTTGTCGGTCGTTGAGTATCAAATCTCCCTCGAATTTCCCACTGTCTTCCCACGCGTGGTCAGATACTTCTTCGTCTTCATCATAAACACCGTCAGCGTCCGCACCTGCTATAGTTATAATTATTATCCAGATATTATGAAGACTTGATACATGAATAGGTACCTAAGTAATTAGGTGTGCTTATATTCTGCATTTAATGTATGGACATTACGGACAGTTAAATTTTACAATTACTCAGGTTATTAATACTTGTTACATATCTTGTGAAAAGACTAAGTAATCAATTAAAAAAAACTTACTTTTCAAATTAAGATCCAGTTGAGAGGTTCTGTGCAAATGATCGGCGAACTCATCCAATTCATTCCTTGACATCGCCGAACACTTCACACAAACAAACACCACTACCCATATGAACTTCATTGTATTAGCTTAAACCTACTTTTATTTCAAATATCCTGCATAAATACATCAGGTATTGTCGCGATTTTCTATAATCTCTCACGTTTTCGAATTAAGTATGTCATATTAACGGTATGGCTGTATTGTGAACATTATGCTATTAATTTTATGTTGATACCGGCGGAACAGACAGCTTTTACTCTCGCGTTTGATTTTTTGTGTAGGACAAAACCTGCCGGGGAGGGGCGAGGTTTAATATAGCTTCGGATACGACCATTTCACAAGGTGTAAGGCCGCAACTGCGGGCTTGCGACAGAATCGGTCGGCGACACTGCACCGCCACCTCTCCCGCTGCCGCTTGCCGCCTGCAACACTTGCCCAACGTGCCGGACGAGTTATTCTATTTATTATTTTGATACAATACTATAATTTGGTATTGTAACTAAATTACTGAACAGGTGGAATGAAATGACATCGTAATGGTCACTGATTATGGCGAAAATGGAACCATTTGTATTTCTCATTTCACAAAATCCGTAAGAAGGTACCTTGGTGCTTATTTCTTAAATTTGATGGTTTGGATCACAATGAAGAGTTGGATAAGATTACACACACTTACGAAATAATGCATACCTCATTAAGAAATACCTAATACATAATCACCTCATTTATTTATCCTACATACTGTGAATACCATGCATATGCATCCCCATTAGTAGTTAGTTAATTTATTAAAATTAGATAAACATAATTTTGCTCATCGACTGTTATCACCTACATGCGTTGTGTGTTGCAGAGTTTTCATGCATGTCCCTCATAGATAACGTTTTTCTAGATAAGTGAAATTGTAAAAATACCAACACAGTATTGTTGGCAAATGCTCCGCTTTCTAAATTCAAAAATAATTCGATTATAATAAAAATCGATCAAGGACACAAATCTATATTTCAAATAGTTGAAAATAAGTTTAGATCACGCGACTATCTCCGTCGCTTTCCACTCTATTGGGCATGCAAATTGCACGTTTCATTACCCGACCAATTACGTTATTCAATAGAGTTAACTATACCGTGCAAATTGTCGAATTTGCAATCTTTCAATGCCATTGCCAGATTCCGTTTCGGATTTAGAGAAAACTTATCTAATTAATGGGCACTAGGTGAGTAAGTTAACCTACATAATCTAGGTACCGAAGCTATTTACAATCTGTTTCTTTAGACTAGTCTGATATGACAATACTCAATTTTTTTTTATTGTCACAAAATGTGGATCAATGTCATCAATTTTCCAGTCGAAGACTACTCTACTCGTGACTACTCGTGAAGAGGAATGGTAAACCTTTTTCCTCGTCAGGAGCAATCGTCTTCGGCTTGAAAATTGACGACATTGATCTACAATTTGTGACAATAAAAAAATAGAGTATATTATTCGAAATTAACACATCAAGGTAAGACATCTAAAGACATACTCGTATATTTTTATTTATCCTCTCTTCCCCAAATGTAAAACATACTCGTAATTAGGCAGCTGTTCAATGAATTGGGCGGGAAATCAACCATATTTGTTTTTAGTAAAGTTATCTAGAATAACAATACGAGTAGAGTACACATATCATATCTACTGCAGAATATTTCTTATTTACTTCCTAACTATAGATAGATAAGTAATAATACGTAATAGGAAATTCATGTAGGTATTAAATAAGTAACCCCTCATTTCTTAGCTAATTCGCGCACGTGACTACATATTTGCCTAAGCGGTAAGTTGTGTACAATGTTCCGTACCCATAGCTTGTTCGTATTGGTTGAGTAATCGAATGTATTGTATGTATAATTGAATTACATAAGACAAATAATCACATCACTTTCACTAAACACTTGCTAGTGAGTACCAAGGGCGTACCCAGGATTTCAGCTAGCAGGGGGCAGGGGGCTGCTTATACCTGTTTCGAAAAGATCGTCGGTCGGGTATATTGAAACAAAAAATCATGAAAATTGACTTTAACTATAGAAAAAAACAAATCTGGCTGAAAAGATATTTTGTTTCCAACACTTCATTTGGCGCAGAGTAGGTAACACGTTTTTAATTTCTATTTGCCAAAAAAATTACATTTATTTAATCTTCTAGGGGGGGGGGCAGCTGCCCCCCCCTGCCCCTACCTGGGTACGCCCTTGGTGAGAACCTGTATAATAAGTGAGCTTAGTCATGCTAAAAAGATAACTTATAAATCAATTAAGTAAGGTATCTTGAAGAATTCGTTTATTTTCTATACATATTATAAAACAACGTACCCTAAAGCTGTCTGTCTTGAATCGGATTTTTCTGCGGGTTTCACTAGCTTACAGAGAAACTTAAAAGTAAGGTTTGTGACTTTTCATGGCAATTTTTTAAAGGAACGGGTAAGGCCACGAAAACGGCGGAGACTCTTAATTCGTAGGGGCTAATAGTTTTTGTTACGAGCATAATTTGGATTTATTTTATGGATTTTGTTGGTAAGTATAGAAAAAAGTTAAGTTTTGATACTCTGTCAAAAAATGTGACAAAACCTGAAGAAAAACTTAGTAGATAGTTTAATAACAGTCACTAGAAACTACTGTTAGGTAGGTATATTGTTAAAAAGTAGGGGGAACTAGTTAAAAGTACACTCATATCTATCTTCAATGTATTTTTATTTTTAACTTAATTCTTTGTTAGGGAACTTCATCTCCCTTTCAAGAAGTATCTGAGTAGACGATACTTTAAGGTCTAGTCCCTGAAAAATTCATTAGCAGTTTCAGACTCCTCGCAATACATTTTGTTTAGTTTTATGATGTCCCTTTCAGACAAACCTTCTCTTTGGCCTATTGTTACATTTTCCTGAAAAATAATGAAATAATATATGACTGAAAATAGAACAAATAAAGTAAGCATATAAGTATATTCTAAGTAGGTAACTTAGATTTTTTGCTTAGAAGAGTATTTTTCGTAAATAAACTAATTAGGTCGCTTTCCCAACCAAAGATAATGTACTTGTACAACCCTCTGTATATGAAAAATGTTTAACGATTTCATTCCATTCCTAAGCACTATTGGTTGGAAATAGGCTGTATTAGTTTAGATTTGAAAGATTTTAAGACGACATAGATGTTACATTTAGTAGGTGAAACTCACTTTCAATGTAATAATAGTTTTATTCCCGTTCTTCGAAAAAGCTTTTTCTGGGTAATGCATGACACTATCGTAATCATATTCGACTCCGAAATCTGTTATAGTATCATTGTTGTACTTTGCAAAGTTGTGTTCAGTACCTAGGACAGAGAGAGAGAGAGATAAATATAAACAAGTATTTACATTGGTTGGTAGAATTCAGTGAGTAAAGTACTTAACTACGGTACTCAGTCTTCAATGACATCGATAATTAAATAATTGATGTAATTTTAAATACTTACGTTTATTCCATAAAATATCAAAAATCATTAATTAAAATTCTAGAGTGCGCCAATAAGTGAAAAATAGAAGTAAATCAGGCATAAAGAACGGTAAGCATTGACTGAAGTTTTCTTAAGACTCGATATAGTAAGAAAAACATTCGACGTAGGTACTGAGTACGAGTAATAAATTGAATTACTACTTTTCACTTACCACTAATAATATTCTGCCACACAATCTTAATGTAATCGTCTCTATCGTAAGTGCTCTGCATGTGGTAAAAGCCAATAGTGTGCAGCATCTCGTGTACCACTGTGCCGTGTTTGAAGCACCCTTTAGCTAAGTTCAGGACTTGTTTCACTTCACCCTCCTCGTCGGGAGTCGCAAGTCCTACGTTGGAGAAGCAACCGTTTTTCGTTCCCTAAGATAAATAAGTAATTCGTTTTTTAAGAGATAATAGAGGCCACAACTTTTTACCTCGATTACTTATAATAATGTTTATGCTGAACTCTATGGCCTAAAGGAAAATAGTTGGTTTCTTCGATCGAAATTCAAACGCAGCCAGTTTTTTGTGTATGTAGCTACATACATTTATACGTTTGTTATAGCGATAAGCTTGGATTTGCTAAGATTCAGTTTGATTCTTCGCTTCATCTAAAATCAGCATTGCGCTTATCAATTGACCTTAACGAGAGCTAAGTTTATATTTTGAGTATGTAATAAAATATATTATGGCGACGGTTTTATTACCTGGATGACCACACAATGGTCTTCTTTGTTGCTTCTTGGAGTAAACTTCATGCAGCTGTGGTTTGCGATATCCGCCATTGCATTTTCTATCATTTTCACTTGTTCTTCATCTGTTTGGTTCATAAAATATTATTTAGAAGAGAGCTTGCTTCTTTGCTACTAAATTGTTTATGTTGTGTTTTTTTTACGAATTTAAAGAAAAAATAATTATACACAAATGATTTCTTTACTTTACTCAATAGACAAAGACCTAGGACAATCGGAAAAATATACAAAGTAGGTACCTCTCTATCAAATTTGATAACTGATATTTTTAGTGCCTTTTAACACTAGGAAATACAATACAGTAGTATTACAATTTAGCTCTACCAGGTAACCTAGATAACTTTTTTTAAATAACACGAAGGTAAACAATATACATATGTACTTACTAGATTTTTGGCTGGATGGCGCCATGAAGCTGATAGAGAGAAATGGAAACAATGGGATCTTTGCTTAACAAATGGGACACCTGAATATAATAACAAACAATATACTAACCAAAGTCATCCTCGTCAATATGATAGACTACGGTTTTGTTAGGCCACCGTTTGGCGCCGCCTCTCAGACCGTTGCGGGCATCCGTAGCTTCAGAAACTGCTCGTTTCTGATCGGGTGTCAAAATCATGTCACCTTCGAAGAAGTCCCCAAATTCACCCACTGACTGGGGTGCGAAGATTTCTAGGAAAAGGTCAAAGTTTCAGACGTCATTCGGAACAGGGTTGAGTTTAAAAGAGAGAACAGTAATGAGGTTTAAAGTTGAAGGTCTATTTCTCTGAGTCATTTTAGTAGCATTATTCTAGTATTTCTGAATTATATCTTTAGCAGTCAGCTTACAAGTATGATAAAGATACTACGTAATGCTTCGTAAACCGATCTTAGGTAAACTAAGTTTGTTAGCTTTCGATTTGGAACCGTCATTAGCCTATTTTGTTTCGGTTTACTTGATTCGATTCGAGGTTTCCCCTATCCAATTAAGCCACATTTTTGTAGAACATAATTTCTTTGATCCCAATGTCATCGTGTTATAACAGTAAACTACAGTTCAAACGTGTAGAGAGTACACGAACGTACTCACTTTGTATTCAAATGAGTTCGTTAAAAGCTTCTCGGAATAACAACACAAGTATTAGGGTCAAAATTATAAAAATACCTTCAATTCCAAATAAGAATCCGAACGTTTTATCTTCTTTTACAGGAGCAGCGTAAGTGTAAGCAAGAAATAGTAGAAAAACTTGTATATGAATCATTTTCCTTCACTCACTGATCAAATATACGAACGTTGTAGTAATGTATTACATACTGGTGGCAAAGACAATGGCTCGCGCATTTATAGGACCGGCTAGGACGAAGCAACGGGATACACACCGCCTAATAAGATATACACCAAATGATTATCTAAAACACGACTAAATACTTTTCAACTAAGTGGTTTCGATTATCTTTGGAGCACCCCACGGCTGTTATTGTTGATAAGTATTCTCTAAGCAATGTTAAGTGTTTAGAAGTCAGTGACACCTACTTGATTGTTGGGCTCATCGAAACTGTTCGAGGACAAAGTGTAATTGCGTAATTTATGTAAGTACTAATATGAGACAAAGTGTATTGTATATGTTGTATGTTTTGCCAGGGTTTATGAAATAAAAAAACAGAAATATGTTGTAAATATCGTGCTATATTAAATTTACAAAATAATTACAAAAATCGACACACAAAATGTAAACTGTACAAGCATGCAATTCAGAATAATAATGTTTTTATTTATAATCATTTTAATGTACAAGAAATAAACATACTGAATAATAAACTTTACTTAAACATATAAAATTACAAAGTAAACCAACATCTTGAAATAATAAAACATACAAATATTTCTTCGTCCATTTCAAACGTATGGCATTTGTTAAACATAATACTGAACTTGCTAATACAACAAAATATGTACGCTGTTCGTGTCATATTCATATAAAGTATATAATTCACTATAACCGCAAACTAATTAATATAATATAAATATCAATATGACTAAGTATGTCCCAATATTAAAACAAATATATCGTAATACATAAGTATCTATTTCCGCTACAATTATTATACGAAGACAGTAAAATAATCAAACAATATTTCACTAAATGTAACATTTCAATACACTGAATAATTAATTTAGGCAGTCTTTAATTATATTTTAGTTAATAATAATTTCAAACCATTAGTTACACAAAATTCATAAACCACAAAATAAATAATACCAGATAAAAATGGTAACACATATCCTACAACTTATCTAACAATAAAATATATAATACACGTAGAATACAAATAATAATGTCAGCACATAATTTCAGTAAAGCACTGTAAAAGGTTCTAAATATTGGTCTAATTATTTATTGCGTGGGCGAGCCCATTTGAACGACACATACTACCAGATCGATGCAAACGTTATATTATTAAGCCTGTACACTCGTATTGCTTGTTAATGTTCCGTTTATGATTAACAATATTTGATTCGCTTCTATTCTACGTTATGAGTAAAGTAATGTGTATATCACTATAACTTTGCAACGATCACTAATGTATTATATTATCATACGTGTAATACCGGCCTTAGCGAGATAAAATGGGGTTTAATTACGCTTAGTACTAACATTCGTCTAATATAATTGCCTACGTATAGAGGACGTCAATAAGACTCAGTAGTAAGCGACACTCTACATGAGTAGTATCACAAATTGTGCAGCAATTCTACAAAAGAACAATCAAAATTTTATTGCTATTTCATTGAAGACTCGATTGTCTTAAGGCAAATAAATGCTGATTATATACTATAGTTCCATTATTAATATAAATATAACCACATCCACGGACCGTGTGACACTTCAAAACATTGTTCGCGTACAAAATTACATTTTATTATCATCCTTTAATATCGTGAATAAGTTACATTAATATTAATAAACATGTGTATATTCGTTTCTCTATCACTATTTTAAGACGTCATAATTATTATAAAGACTTTAAAAAGACTGAACGTTAATTTTCTCGTTTCATATAATACCTAGCTAGGGGCTTCAAAGCCAGCACTGATTCTAACATTTCAATAAGAGTAAATCACACAAACAGTGAAGATTATAAATAAGTATAGATTCTCAAAAGTACGTTTACTCGTAAATAGTTTGCTTCCTTGAAGGCAGCAACTCATAGGAAAAATATAATTTTTGAATATCAAAAATAAAATTATGCATCCGATATTTATTTAAAGACCATACATAAAAATATCGTAACACTGCACACACATGCAGTCCCGAGTCACGCCGCCGCGTCTTCCGTCACAACATTCAAGGATCGGCTTCAAAGTAATATGATGTATAAAATAATTTACTTTAAGTAGAATATTGAGATTACAAATAGGCGACTTGAAACACGAAGATTTAAGAACATCTTATGATTTTTTCTATCTTTACGGTGAACTTTGAATCTTATTGTAATAAGTTTTGATGAGGATGTAAACGGTATTTTACTTCTAGATATTATTAATTATACAATTATTATTGTAGTAACAATCAAAACGTAATACAGTAAGATTGGTCACATGTGTAATGTGTATCGTAATGCGCGAGCGTGTAGCAATTTAAACTTTATCACTATATCTCTCGAAGCACTCGACGAGAACATTATCTAATAAATACATGCATTTGTACTTATTACTTAACGCGCAAGTGTTCTATAACAAAATGGGATAGTCTTCCATTTGGCACACATTTTATTGATATGTTTATGATGAGTAACTCTGTCAAGTGACCTTTTAAAATATCTGTACAAAAATATCCTTTGTTCTGTATAATAAACCAGCGATGGGGTTTTATATTGGAAGCCCGTTGAAGAACTCCGTTTTGTTCAGTAATCTGTGCTCATTATTATTCCATTAACTGGGACAAACTATCCCATTTCATGATAGTGTAATACTTACTCATATTACTGAATCACTAATTAATAGTAATAACATTACGATTGAATACGTTCAAAATGCTTACCAATCGACTTAATATAGTTTAAATCAAAGTTCATTGTCTCTACCGACGCTAATGTTTCAAAATACTTCAATCCTAATTCGATGTATTGAGTGTTAACCGAACTTGCTTACACAATAATGGTAATTACAACAAGAAGAGCCAATTACATTATACCCCTAACATTGAAGGCGTCGCATCGTTATTAGTCTATGCAAGTCACATGCTGATATGTAAAAGATGACAGTAACTCGATTCAAATACTGATACAGAATATTTGGCTTTTACAATAGTATAGTAAGTAAGTAAGTATAATATTGCTGAACATGGAAAGCAATGAAACCGTAAGCGAGTCCACGCGTCACCCGTCTCCCTCGCTCCGTCACACATTTCATTCACACCGGGTCGATCACAGTTCAAAATACGCACATTACCAATAAATACACTAGTATTAATTAGGCCTTTTTAGGACAGATAAATCACAATTTATCTAACTTACAACTCCTTCTACGTACTCACGATTATTCAGATTGATTCTCTTATTCCTTTTATTCTTTGGATTTTTCTATCTGTGGACATAAAAGAGGAAACAATTAAAAAAACTAAAATCCAGTTAATTCCCACAACTTCGCGATTTTCCTAATATATGGGAGGTCTCTAGCGGCACCCCGTGGCTTCACCCGCATACAATTTGCAATTAGTTAAACTGATAAGCATAGTCTAGTTAGGTGCATAACTACTGAATTTAAGATTTCCAATGATTTATATTCAAATCAATCAACAGAACTGGTACAATCGTTTAAGTAACAACTGGAAACGTTATTCTTTACAAAAACCTCATACAAAAAGTGATGTAAGTGTAATCTAAGTGTATAATGTTGTTCGTACCACGCTAGGCGCGCCTACGCGGGCGGCTGGGCGGGCGCGGCGCGCGCGCGGCCGCCGCGCGGCTTGATGCTCTCGGAGATCTGCCACATGGCCTCCTCCGACAACACGTCGTCGAACTCGTTGAACATCGCCTGTATGCGCTCGTTCTTCTTGAACTTGTACTGGCGACTGTAACACAAAGAAAATAAGTCAAACGGTGAAACCATACCATTAAGAATGAATAAGTACAGCCAATCTGTTTATTTTTAGACCAGTATCTGATGCCAAATGTAAACTAATATGGACGACTAGAAGCACCCTGTGGTTTTTCCCACGTTGTGTCTGTTCCCGTGGGAATTTCGGGATTAAAAAATAGCATATAACCTTCCCGTTGAATGAGGCTATACACTACAAAAATAATGATTCGAATCGGATTGGTGGTTTCTGAAATTAGCGCGTTCAAACAAACAAACTCTACAGCTTTATTAAATTAGTATAGACTTTTCTACTACAGTAATTCTTCTGGAAAAGGTTTAGTTTTGGGGTAAGAATGGATTTACAACACTTAACTTTTACCTCTTAAAGGAATAAATTGTAAATGAAAGAAACTGCGCGAGTGATGCCTAACATGGTCATTCATAACAATATTTTTATTATACTCACTCTTTTTGGAACCTCTTCATATTTTCCATTATGTGATACTGTTGCCACCTCTTTGTGAAGTTGATGCGGCCGTCGGGCAATAAGTCGGGGTTCCCGATGTGAACGAACGTCAGATCTTGAAGGACTAGACCACTGTAACAAAGTTTATGTTGTTAGGATAACTTAAAAGTTAAAAGACCGGAATATCAACAAATAATTCTACGAGAGATTTATTGATTGGAAAATGCTTTTGCTTCCTCGGTTTTGTTAGGGTTATTCAAAAGATCTGGTAAGAAAGTTAGAATAAAACATAGCCTATATCACTCGAAATATAAATTAATGCATACGTCTTATATATATAGTATAGATTAGACAAAGAAAACCACAAAAACACTTACATATAAGGTATACAAGGCGGTTGCGTTTCAGACAATGCCTGTCTGTATGCTCTAAAGGACGAAGACGAATCTATAATAGTGCAGTAGTCGTGTAGAGTATCTACTATCGACCGCGGCCAGCCGAGTCTCTGTACGGGAGGCGAGTCGAGGGCCGACACTAGGGCGAGGTAGGAATTGAAGTTGTTCATCTTGCGTAACGCCTTCATCACTTTGAGGAATTTGGAAGCATACTTTTCTCGAACGTGGGCATCCTCCTGTGAAATAAAGAAATGTTTTATCAGAATAGAGCTTTTTAAAGATACATACAGGGTCCGCGGTTTTACCCGCGTTGTGCCCATTAACGTGGGAATTTCGGGATAAAAATAGCCTTTAACTCTATAACCTTCCCGGAATCGGACTGTTTATTACTGAGATTGATTCAAATTTTATCTTATAAGTATATATTCATTTCGAGTAGGTTAGTGATCAATGCTACTGCTTTATACTTATTTTGAAGGGTGATATAAAGACCTATTTGTGAAAAATAGTCATATCCATAAAGATTGTCATCTATCACGGACTTAACGCAAGTTACATAGCGTGTTTCGATTTGCATTGCAGCTCTATCAAATGTTATAATTATACAGAAGGTAATATAATTCTGTGTGGTAACCAGGCATGTATATTATCCATTTTCGATAGGATCTATAAACTGCAATATACTTTACATCATATATTGATAATCTTTCAAAGCTCGTAATACTTTAAATTGCGTTTTAATTAACGTTTGCGTCACAAATATTATAACACGTCAATACAATTAGCAACGCTTTCATTTTTACACCATACGGAAAATATTTCAAGTGAGAGGGCCTCTAATTACAACTTACTATTCTATTTAGGTTAACTGCAGTAATGCTTTCACTAATTCGTAATCTAAAGCTATTATTTTAACTATTGTAATGCAACACCAGTTTACGTAATTAAATTATTTATCTATTTGTTATTGCTCGGTCACTTGGTAGTATTGTTAAGTGTTGCGTGCATTAGTTAACAAATACTTTACAAAAAATAATGAAGTTATTGTTGGATATCTTGGTTTATAAATGAAATAAGCCGGCTTCATTGCATTTGTACAAATCTAAAAAACAAGTAGTGAAATACCAACTTTTGTAACTTATGGAATATTTTAGTCATGTTATTTATTTCTCTCAAGAATTTCAAACTAGTAGCCGCTCAAATTAAGAGGTTTATAATATTAAACATTTTCGGCAACTATTTGTCATAATATAGATATCTGTTAAAATTGGAGAACTGCATAATTTGTGTCACAATAGAGTACTTGGACATTAAATAGTCACCAAGATAATGTTCATTATTCATAACAATGCGTGATGCAAACGAACCAAAAGACCGTATTGTCATATACACATAACAGAACATTGTAATATACACATAAAAGAACATTGTCATATACATATTACAAAAAACAAATACACATCACAGTAAACATCCAGTAAGTAACAAGAACATACCTCTTCCAATATCCTAGATCTTGCCCAATAGCTCATCTTATTGAAATGCTCCGTAAACCTCGTCAGATTCGGCGAGCTCTCTTCAGACTGGTCTCGTGGCCAGGACAGTACTTCCGCAGTAGTGATGCGTATGAACAACTCTGCGTCTAACAGAGTCATTTGTTCCGCTAACTCTGTCGATTTGAAGTCTAGAAGCTTGTCGCGGTGAAGTGATACGGATCCGTAACATGGTGTGTCGTATTCGTATCTGTTGTTAGTCTGTGGAGTTGATAAATATTTTAGTTATTAGTAAAGAAAGTGAACAATTATAGTATTGTACTATCTGTATATTAAGTTAATGGAGTCTATGGTGAAGTGAATGTCTTACTTGTTGGAAATGCAATTGTTTTTGTTTGTCGACTAGAATTTGTCTCAATGCTTTGGCTATAGGCAATTCTTCAGCATCCACCAGCCAATAGATGAACTCCATTATTTCTTGCATCAATTGGCAGTCTAGATCCACCAAGCTGAAAATAAAAAAGTATGTAAGTACCATACCTATTATGCCAACTATACGATATTGTTCTATTCTATTATATATCTCTACCAAGTTCCAGATACTAAAGTGTTAACTGTTGCATTAACCACAGATGTCATTTTTGTCGTACTGACAGCATCTACGGACACACTTCATATCAGTAGTGAGGAATTCCGTCACTGGGATTAACCACTAAGGGAGCACACACACACATTTGGGCCTAAATTAAAAGCAGCCTTACTTGGTGGCAAGTCGGAACCAAACTTGTCACACATTGTTTCGGGCCAGCTTTGGAATTACCGAACCAATCATTGTACCACGAATGTGTGTGTATTAACAGTGAATTTAGCTTACTGCACTAGATATGAACTTGAAGAGGTAGATATGTTTACTAACGTCAAATCCGCCACAACCCTGGTGAGCAGCGCGAGGGTGGAGCGCAGGTCGTGGTGGCGGTCGCGGAGGTGGCGCGCGCGCCGCACGAGCCGCGCCAGCAGCCCGCCCACCGACACCCACGTGCGGTACGTCGCCAGGAACGCCTCTTGGTACGCGAAATCTAACATCGTACGCGGGTGATCATATGGGGAACAGTGAGCGTACGCACGGGGGGAGGACATCGGCGCTGAGTTTAGGTTTAAGATGAATAATAAAGCTCTGTTTTAAGTGAATAGAGAGAATGCTTATGCTTAGGTGGAGCGCATTTATATAAAAAAAACTACTTTAATGTGCCACTTGTATGACATAATTACACTAGGTTTTTTAAATTGATTTGACATAATATAAGACTGATTTACTAAAAGATACTTTATACTTTATTTTTAGTCACATCTTAAGCATCTTTCTCTTACGTTTATTAAAAAATATGAGGTCATATATGAATCAGTCACCGATGTCGTCCACTTCCCGATTGTACAATACATTTTGTGAACAATACTAACTCACAAAATGCTTTATTTAATAAGGTGAAGATAATGCAGCAAAACCACATGCCAGAAGATAATATATTGTTCAGATTCATTACATTCCTTAGTTCTAGGCAAACTATAGAGTTGTTGTTAATCCCATGCCGTGCAAAGCTGAAACCGTGTCACTATATAAGTTTTAAATAGGTATTTTGAGTTTTTCAAACTGTGAAAAAAACTATATTCAGTTTCTCCCCGTGTAGGTGTACTGATGTCCAGCCATTCTTTTGTAGCAAATTAGAAAGACGAGTCAATAAACCTATATACTACTCATTTCTCGTGACTATGTCATTGGAAGATATTCTAACACATGCGTGCAAACTACAGCTTTGATAACCCCACTTTTGCCGAATAAGGTAAATAATAAGTGGGATAATTTGAATAGCTACGAATCTAAATCATGTAATAGTAGTTTATGCAACTGTCATATAAGGAAGGGTATT
This sequence comes from Cyclophora punctaria, assembly GCA_951394245.1. NCBI lineage: Eukaryota > Metazoa > Arthropoda > Insecta > Lepidoptera > Geometridae > Cyclophora > Cyclophora punctaria. The sequence goes on from OX596171.1 coordinate 6,801,922, forward strand.
AAAACACGAGTGTGAGTTTATGAAACGAGCGCAGCGAGTTTCATAATAGTAACGAGTGTTTTAATACCCGTGTTATATGCAGTTGCATACACTACTTTATCTTCACTAATGCAATTAATCAAACAACAAGAGTAAAAGCTGACAATAGTTTTTCACGCGTACGTGTATTGTCACAGTGAACTTGCCGCCATTAAAATCTAACCAATGAGAGCGCAGCTGCGCGTAGGGCCAATCAGGAGCGAGCGAGATCTTACCAAAGAGTTTTGTGTATGTAGTTTCGACGAAGTTTTCACGTATAACCCAACTGTTTTCAAAAGCCAGCCTATTATCAAAATTTGATACAACTTGTATGAGGATTTTGACATAAGGCTCGCCAGGTTAATTTGTCGCGTTTTATTGATGTTATAATGAGATTTTACGATATCGATATCGATGTTTTAGGATATTATACCATCATGTGAAATTGCTTAAATTGATTGTTTTGTTGTCTGCGCTATAACAGTAGTAATTATAAGTCAAGTATTGGAAACATAAGTAGAATGTTACAACATTAGTGTAGATAAATAGAATAACATATTTGTTTTCCCTTAATTAGATTTGCAGGCAAAACTCTCTTTATGACGTTATAAAGTAAACTGGATTATAACTGAAGATTTTGAATGGATGGACCGATCTTGAAAGTTCAAAATTGTATAAAACGCGTGCACGGGCGAAGCGTTGCAAGGGTATATTTACAAGTTTCAATTCATCCCAGAAGATTATAACTTAAAGCTATATTAGCGAAGCTCATAATAATGTGTTAATAAATTAAAAACCATATCTCTGAGCTCGAACAAACGCTAATGATCAACTTACACTCGTCCGTCTCTGTAAAGTGAAAGCATGACAGATGAACGTTAGCAGCATGGACATACGATACGTATTTCAGACATCGTATTCATTAATAGATATATTTTGTCAGTTCCCATTCCAATTATTATTAGATTTTAATTATAATGATGGAAATATTAGTCAGGTTCTTATACAGAATTTCATTCCCCAGATCATGCCTAATTCATTGGTTGATCATTTAGTTATGATTGTAAGGGTAAGTAATTCTAGTAATTGAATACTACTACAGTACATACACAAATGCCATAAAGAATACTACGGGCGCTGTACGATAGCGATACGTCATCAACGGCAAAGACAAATTAAGCCCCCGGCAGACGTCCACTGTAGAAAACTTTTCGAGTATACGACGCTGAGGCCGCTACTGACCCGACATAAAGCTAAGGTTTGTATTTTTTTTCGTTTTTGGAGAGCTCCGTCTCGTTGCCGTCCATCGACTTCGCGGCAAAAATTGACATTTGACATTAACAAAATTAGTCAAAAGTAGTGCCATTTTTGAATGCCGATAAACACAAACTTACCGTGGCGTAAGCTTATCGAGAACATCCACGGCCTATAAACGAGATGGCATAGACATTCTGTAGTAATATTCAAGCACAGTAACATAACGAGCACCAATATGAAACATACCTTTGGTAGCTTTGGTAGCCAGTACGATGAGCGCGTCGGGGTGTCCCCCGCGCACCTCGGGCCCGTCCTTGCCGGCCGCCTTCAGCACGAGCCACTGGCTGATGTCCGTGTGCAGCATGAGGTCGTCGCCCGGCGCCGCGCTGTCGCCCGCCGGGGGCTCTGAACTGCTTTCGCTTCTCTGTAGAGAGAAGGCGAAAATATTTATACCATAACCGAGTATACAGTGCTTTTTTAATCTTTTAGAAGCCAGACAATTAAGTTACTGGTGCAACGCTCGTCCAATATTCGACCAATATCGTTCAATATTTTCTACCGTACGCAAGTTTCCTTTATGATTCAGGTGACACAACCATAATCAAATAACTGACATGAAAAGTTTAATGTGTCACCTGAAATACAGTAACCGCCTCAAGGCTTCACTAGAATTTACCCATTCGATCAGAGCCGTTGTTGAATTCTGTTTAGTCCTCACAGTGTTATCAATTGCTTAGTTAAACTATACCTCGAGCGCGACCAGAGATTTTTATACTTTTGAATGTACAATACCTGTGAGGGCACAGGAGATGGCGTTGGTTGTGGTTCCAGCATTTCCATTTCGTCTACCAGAGGGAACTTGCCAGGCGTACTGGGTACATTCACGAACGTTTCTTCCGAATTCTGAAACAAGTATATTGGTAATATTATGCACGATCCCGACCTGAGGGAAATTTGGGATATGAGGTACCATGTGTTCTCACTCCTCTCCCAAGTTGCCAATTTTTTATATAATTCGTTTTGTAGTTTAAGTGTGAATGCAAATACAGAGTTAAATTCACATTTATCTAGTCTTTAAAACTATAAGCACCAAATTTGGCCTCACCTCTACTCGTGGTTTAGTTATTGTTTGTTTGCAAATCGGTCAGATCTATCAAAGTACTCGGCATGTTAATATACCATGTCAATCGAACGATTACTGGGTGTCGCTCAATTCATATGAAAGGAAAGCATCTGTTACGCTTTCTCGAATAAACTACTGAACTAATCTGTTGACATTTTGTATGTTAACATTTTAAAAGCCGGTGAGTGTACGCAAAGGTTACTTTCTCATACAATAATAAGGCGTGAAAAACTTACCACATTATTGATTATGATATCATCGTTCAAACTGTTGTTTGATGACGGCCGCGGTGACGGAGGCGGTAATAGTTCGTTGCTAGAGTTTATTTGGACCTGAAATAACAATATGAAATTTAATATTATTGCAATCAGATTAAATATAATGTGGTTTATACAGGTCGTGTGAAGCAGAGTCGTCCCTTATGATATTTAATTAATTATACAGCATTGTTCACAATCCTATACCAGGTGTATATATTTTGGGACAATAACTAAGCATATTAATTTATTTTTTAAACTTCTTACCTGTTTAGTTTTACTCATTTTCGGTGGGAGCGCGGGAGGTTCTATCGGCACAGGACTCGTGCCGCTAGACGTGTTCATACTAACGCTGTCTTCTGAACCACTGAAATGATAAACAAACCAACATAGGTAAAGACAACCTTTAAAAAAAGTATTAGCCTATAATGTCCCACTGCTGGGCAAAGGCCTCTCATCACACTGAAGTTATCAGGACAACCTTTATTGAATAAATAAAATGATAGATGTTAAATGCTTCGAATTTTTGTGTTTAATCAAAAGACTGAGAAAGAGAAGATCAGTACTCAAAAGATGAAGTTTTATATAATAAACAGTATATCGATATATGATGTTTATTTACCTCAAAGGAGCGTTTCCGAAGTGTTGTACCGTGAACGACTGAGCTATAGACCGTTGTACATGTTGGCGCTGCACACTCAAGGAGTTCGCAGTCGAGTGTTGGGCACTGGAACATTACGCATAATTAGATACTAGACTAGACTCTAGGTAACAACTAATAACAAGCTATTTGGAGCAGGTTAATTGATTATGACTGATCAAATGAGGTGGGTAGACTTGAGCGTTATTGGATTTGTATTGGGTATTCTTTGGACTGTATTCTACCGTATATAATATGAATGAAGTATATCTAATGTCTCTAGTGATTTTAAGTAAAGGAGCAAATTCAATCAAATTTAAATTGATAATTCAATAAGTTCTGACAAAAAAATGGATATATCAAAAGCTACGTTTCAAATAATATGTGGATTCCAAAGGTATTATCCTCTGGTGAAAAAAACGCCCAAAAAAGCTTTCAATTTTGAGATTGATACAGTCTAACTAAAGGAAATTACCAAAGAATATTAGCATATATATTAGCAACATTCTTACCTAGCCAAATTGTAAGTGTGTATGGAATGTCGAAACATATCAGGGGGCGCCGCGGCATTGTTCGGCGGATGACTGCAGTTTCCAAACATCTCCATGTACGCCATAACTACACAAACAAACGTTACATTAAAAAACATACAATTATGAGGTGAAACTGGTGTGATTAGTTGTGATAATTTTACTGCTAGGCATTATTTTTTTATTTATATCCTAAGTTATAACAACTGTATAGGCAAATGTGGTTATTATTCCTTCACTGTACTGATAAGATCAGTGAGAGAGTGAGGTCCAGACTGGCTTTAGCCTTCAAAGGCAATTTTACAAGGCATTTTTTTTGCTTATTTATAATTGCAGTTGCGAATGACCGCCCAAACATGTTATGCTTTCTACATAAAACCGAACAGTAAAATTATCTTATGAACACACCACAATAATTAGTCAAATGTGATACACTAACAGCGTTTGCGAAGTTCTGTCGAACAATAACCGCTGGATAAAATGAGCAGCAACACGTGATCCTAATGAAGCGCTAAATATATTAATCACTTTACACGTAAATTAACAGCACGAAACAAATTTTTGTATGTTCTAAACAGATTTGAAGCAGTGTTTGCCTTCTAGAAAACAAAGTGATATCAGATAAGAGAAAACAGTAAGCTATCTACCATGACACTGAACTACCATTTCTTGGTCGAGTGACTCTTAAATTGAATGAAAAAATAGACCTAAAGTGAATTGAGCAAGGTTTACAATCTCTCGTCAAGCGGAAAGACGATGAACCATGACCAATTGAATTAGGAACATTCTCTAGTCATGGGAGATAAAGCATCGACAGATATTACAAATGTAGTTGACATATGCTCTGTGTATTGACATGAAGCAGTGAACGTTGAGTGCTAGAAGCCGAATCTCCAAATACGTCTTGTTTTGTTGGAGTGGTGATCGTGTAGGGTTACCACCTTTTAGTACATAATCAATCCGGACAAATTAGTCTGGAGGCGGGATACCATCGAGAATGTCCCTCTAAAGTGGGGACGGGTGGTAACCCCTATCGTGTAGCTAAGCACAGAGTCACATGCATGTATCCACTCACCACTGTAGGCGACGCTTTGGAACACTGCACCGCACCGGCACAACAGATAAACATGCCGTTATTATATCACCACATCACATCCATATCATATACTCGAACCAAGCCTATACATTCCTATACAACTTAACATTCCCATAGTTATGACAACACACGCAGTGCAATAGGTTTCGACAGTACGCGAAGAAACATAGAAATGATCGCCGCTATGTGTGCGAGACCCGTAAAATTATGGCACCGGCGTGCTTAATTCCACTTTCATAAACTTTCCTTGACATAATAGTAGCATGCACTTGTGTACATCCATATGATTTGTGTGAATAGCAGCTGTGTGCAATGTGATGGTATACAGACCATGAAACCAGTAATTTTATGGAAAATGCCCTCAATCCCCAATTCCCTCAAAATATGTCCTTATTCTATAAGGAAAGAAGTCACAAACTTGGGGGACGAAATAACATAGAATTGGTAAAATTAATTAGATTCCTTCACCAAGTTATCATCCCAAGATTAAGTTATCTAAGCAACTTCATTACAGCACATTTTTTAACAATATTTTCCTCAAACAACCAATCACTTAAGGGTTAATTTTTCAATCTATAAATATAATCTATTCATGCACTAATATTGACAAATTGTTATGTCAAAAAAAGTTTGTTACATTCAAGTTTGGCTCGAGTTTTAGGTACTGCGACGGGAGCTATTTAACGTATTTTAGGGTGACCGAATACAATATTTTTCAAGTTCCCCTTAAAAACATATGTATTATCTTCGGTCAGTAAATGGCTCAATTAATAAATCAACTTAAGACATGATCAGAGTGTCAATCAGAGAATTCAACTATCGTTGTGTATAGGACCGCTGAATCGTGCATAGATTGAAAAATCATCCCTCAACACCAAGTAGTTATTGAGATGTATCGGGTGTGTATACTGACTGTGTTTCTTCTTGAGCGGCAGCGGCGGCGGGCGCGGCGGGTGGTGGTCGGCCAGCGTGTGCGGCCGCGCCTCGCCGTGCAGCGAGCACACGGGCGACGACCTGCCGCCAAAATCATACGGTAAAACTGACACTACACTTAGAGCGATTATTTGCTCACGAGTAAGAGTGTGTCTCCATAGAAGCGGGTATACAACGGGTGCGGTGCTCAATTGACCAATCATAACGCATTGAAATTATCAAAATGTCTTCGTAATGCATTGAGCAATTGAGCTCCCCACTCTCTACTCTGCTGCATACGCATTATTAGTTAAAACGCCAAGGACGTGCTGACATGCACGGTAGAAACAGCTCTTTAACTAAAACTCTATGTTGTGTACTTTTCTTACTGCGTATTTCACGCATTGCGCACGGAAAAGAATGACTCTAGCGTTTTTAAAGACTGCTTACCAAACAACACACGCCGACACTAATTAACGGCTAACACCACACAATTAAAAATAATTTTATTTTTAATTCTAATTAACAAATAACAAGACAAGCCCACCGTACCGTAGAACGATAAACCTCCAATTACTAAAGTAAATTCATAAACGCGTGTAATTACTCCATTGTAACAGATCGGTTATCTTATGTGTAATTTCTTCGTGAACGTGGCTGGACAAGGTCACGTGTGGTAATGTAACAAACGCATAGTGAACAGGTGAATTACTTGATTTAGCAACACTTTTGGTTAGTTAGACAAAGCGGTGGTAACGCATCTTGAATGTTAAGCAACGTTCATCTCAGAAATTAATTGAATGGGTGACAGATCTGAGACACAGTGTAATCTCAGTGACATCTGTTTCTGAGAGCACTAAAATTATGGGTCTAGTGGTAACAACTGTTACTTTATCGAATGACTTTCAGCAGTCTATACAATTTGACACCAGAGTAAGCCATTAACCTGTCATTAATATATAGTGCCATCAATCGATACAATAAAGTTAAGACTTTGTCACTAACATATACGATATTTTATCACTAACTAATAACATGGACACTAATTAACTGATATGATATGTCATTGTCGTTATATATAAGTGGTTAGTTTACCTGATTTCGACAGTAGGGAAGTTCTGTTGGACGTCAGCTCGAATGTTCCGCTTCTTGACGGGCAATTCCGGCGGCGTCTCGCTCTCGTCTGACGTGATACTCGCCAACCTGCACATTACAACACATACATACCACGTCGCAACCAAACAATACCAGCGACTTAATTGTAATCGCACATCTAACGTTATTGTTGTTACAGCAATATTGCAAAGAAATTATGTACAACAATTTGAAGCTTATCCGAATGTGAAGGTATAAACCTTCACCGGATCGCGTGGCTTATAAACAAGTTGTTTGTGTTTTACGATAGAAAATACTGGTATAACTATAATCGTGTACCCCAGTGGATTTTATTACTATTGTTAGTACATACTACGTAATTCTAAAAAGTGATTTCTACAATAACCCACTATTAGTTACTAAAAACTTAATACAAGATTAATTTATAGCCCACAACCTCACTTACTCTGATGAACACCGCCGATCGAATAGTCCAATGAATTTGCTTTAAAGCCTAACAGCTATCTATCAATTTCTCAGAAAGGAGAATAATTTCCTCCCGCATACAGCAATTATATACGAAAGTAGTTAGCTGTTGTCACGCAAGGCGGCTCGGACGCATCGGATGTGTTATTATTTATTTATCACAGCACGTGATTCACGTGAGTGATACATTTCAGATTAATACAGGTCAATGGGAACTATTACAAGTTATAAATAACTTTTAAATTGCTTACTTTTTTTATAACTTGGTTTTTCATTGTTCGTTCTAATTGACCTTCTTAATCACAACATAAGAGATTAACAGCTTTACAAATAAACGTTCTCAAATACATATATTTATGGTATAAATGTATTTTTATTCATATATCGATAAGAGCACAAAAACACTTAAAAACACCTAAATATGTTTAAGAAACAAAAGCTATTCGTTCAAAATTGTATTATATTTTGCACCAAATAGAACACAATTTAAAACGAATCTCATTTGTTTGATAAACATATTTAGACGCTAAATAAAATTCAGAATGCTTGTGCAATCCGACTCACAAATCTTATTGTGAGTCGGATTGCAAACAAACAATGAATTTCTAAGTAAGTACTCTGCACGTTTATGAGTAAAGCTGTAATTTAAGATAATAACTATAACTATAAACCAAACACTTCAACATTGAACATACCATAACAAGTATTAGCTACAAACTGTGTGATACATGAAGTTATTGACAGGACACTCACTTTGAAGAATGGTGCGTTGTTACACTGTTCATATTTGTTATATTCATGCGGCTCTCAAAACTCTGTACTGTGCATCGGATTTCGCTGACACAGTCTGTACTGTTAAAAGTACTGCAAAACAATACAAGAGAAGCTTTGAGATGGACGTTTGATTGAACATACTATAGTGAAACCTGAGGTCTCGTCCTATTACCATTTTCATATATTATGCTACCCAATTTCAAGTGTTTGCGAAGTGGCAAATAATGATTGCCGTGCTAGCTTAGTATAGCTTTTATTACAGATTTTATTTATAGCAAATCGGGCATTAATATATTGCATATCATGTCAAACTTATCGGGTCTCATTACACCGTCTAACTTCAAATAACCCTTGAAATTGTGCGATGTATGAGATGATAATAAAGAAATCAAGTTGCATAAGGACGAACCCATAAAGTCCCACAAACTAAAATAAAAATCTAATCTCAAAGAGAAATAATGGCCAATAACAGAGCCAAGACGTAGACGTAGATATGATTCCAAATTAGTTTGTAGGACTATAACTACAGTACATTCGAATAAAAAAACACTAATTTAGATAGTGAAGTTAAAAATGTATTAGAATAGAAAGTGCAAACCAGTGAAAAACAAACATAATAAACCACAGTAAGAAAAAATAATCTTGCTAGAAAATTGTTAAAACAGTGTTGAACATACGACAAAATGTATAAGTATTCAAAACACCTGCAAAATAGATGGCATTTTATATACTTACTCTTATGTTGTATTGTGTATATTTATTTTATTGTGTAACAAAGAACTTTACTTGCGTTTCCTAAGAAGCGGATCGGATTTTAATTGACCAATCACGGCACATCGAAATTGTCAAACAACTCATTGTAATTGTTATAAGCTTTTCGTAATGCATTGTGATTAGTCAATTGAGCTTCACACTGATCCGTTCCGCTTCCTCGGAAATTAAACCTTATGATGGATTAGTGTGCCCAAAGTGACTCAAAAAAGCAGTCCAATGTTCAACACCGCAATAACTTTTTCAAGGAAGACGGTTAGAGTACGAAACAAACAAATTACCTATCCGTGTGACTGGAGTACAGGTGTGAAGAGAACGAAGACGTGAAGCTCTGTTCTGTGGATATTTCCGCGTGGCCCACCGACACAAACCCAGACTCGTTCGAGAAACTGAACACAACAAAACAAAATAAGAAGAAAATGGAAGAAAAAATAATGTGTTAAATCATAGGTGAAAAAACGAAGCCTAATTTGAAAATAGAACCTTATTTTAAAAAAGGTTATGTTGTCGGTTGATAATACTTAAAGTCGGTGTATTTCTGATATAGCGTATAGTAGTGTATTACATTTATAATTATGTACAGTCAACTATAAAAGTAAGTGAACACTTACATTATTACAAAACACTTCAACAGTAAAAGATTCCATAAATAAGTGTGTTCTGGCGTTTGTAATATTGAATGTGTTCATCAACTTGTAGTGGACTGTGTGAAAATAAAATTGTCACAACTAATTTGATTTTAAATTATAAGCATTCGCAACAAAAATATAAGAAACAAACTAGTAAAAATAACTGTGAGCTCTTCAGATTGAACTCGAACCTACATAAAATAAGCTAGCAAATAATAAGTCACAGTACATACTGTTGGACATACCGATTGTGGTTCGACTGTGTGTGCGCGTGCGTCGAGTTCATGTGCGACTCTTGGGAGTCGAGCGACGCGCGCAACTCGTTGCCGCTGTTGCAACTGCAGATGCCTGAAACATGTAGGAAGACATATTTAGGTTCCATATAAATATATATATCATATATATCTATAATATAAATATATATATTTATAGAATACGGGAAGTTTTTCATTGTAATGTTATCTTAGGGTTCTGATCGGTTCAGTACACATGCTCGATCGTTCTTTAACTTATAATGACAAAGCCAATATGTTTAGTTCAGTACAATTAAAAAAACGCGGCATCAAGCTATCAGAAATTTGACACTGCAGTAGGATTTTCCATAACATAACAAGACATCCTCAAAAATCATTTCACAATACTTTGAGATAAGTTAGACAGGCAAATCACTTTTCTCATTTAATGAAACATATCCTATCTTACCCAACAACTCGTTAGGTGGTGAAATGAACACGTTATCATGGTTGGAGTCGTGAATGTTAGAGTTGCGATCTTCGTCGTTGGACACGTTGAGCATCGAGTCTAGGGAGCCGCTGCTGTGAGACTGCAGCGACAATCTGGAACAAATGGTTTAATAGGATGAGTATTTTGATATGAGGCAGTTAACGTTTAGAAGAATTAGGTTGCCTTGATATGCTACGTATTATATGATTTGTTGAAACCAAACTTAGCATGGTAAAATTATGTTGTGTATACCATTAATATTTGTATCTTAAGCGTAAACCAAATGTAATGGAATCCAATGTGGTTATTTTTTGCGCAAAAACCATCACCACGTTTTTGTCTTGAGTTATTGTTAGTAAGAGACACCATGTCACTTCAAAGTAAACCTGCTTTTAAATAAGTTTATAAGAGCATGTATAATGTTACAAATAATTTTGAGTCAGTTACCGAACTAACATTCAAATGATCAAACTTTCACATTCATTTGCAATCAAGCGTGCGTGTCTTGTCTTAATCCATCTGTTCAATTATATTCAAACTAATATGTAAGTCAGTCAATCGTAATATGTTCAGACCTGTCAATGGATAGCCCCAATAAGGAGTTGTCATTCGCGGACTTGCGCTTCGGAGGCAAAGGCGGGGCCAACTCGATTTTCCTGTAACATAGAAGAACTCTCACTAATGCTTAGAACCAGTCGCATAGAAAGCTGGAAACGGTCAAATGTGTTAAGCATAATGAAACTTTATAGTAATTTAATTAATGAGTTTTCGCCGAGAGTGAAAGCAAGGGCTGTGCATAACATTAAGGTTAACATAAATAAAAAAGGTTAAATATGACTTAAAACATGTGTTTAACCTGTTCTGACTTTTAGTGACAAGACACAAACTCTTTTACATACTATATGACATTTTATGAATTTCAAAAGCTAAAAATTAAGAATGAATTGTCTTAACACGTAAAGCTCAATATTCAGAATTCAGAAAATATGTATTTAAAATAAGCAACCAACAGTAATTCTTGTTTTATTGTTATTGATTCAACAGAAACTTTAAATGTCTTTTCGTTACCATATCGGTTCATTTTAAAACTTACGTAATACATGATGAATATAAAACTCATGTTAAATTGCAACTTTCATTATCAATATTAAGGTCATGCCTACCAATATTAATAAAAAGTAAAATCGGAAATCACATTCTATGCATTAGAAAGTCATTTAATAAAATAAGTTATTAGTAAATCACTTCCATACATCCGTGGCGACCTCTTTACATGTCTAATAAACACTTTTACTAGAGAAACATTTGTTTTCATACATAATTAATAACTCTGACGACCGGTTTTTGGCATATTTTAAGTGTATCAAAACTATTGTGACTTAGTGACATACTTTCGATAGAAATAATAAATATTAAAAACAGATGGGCGGACGGCAAGCCAAACCTGTTTAAGCAAAATTATTAATGAGATTTATTTGAGGAACCAGTACTTGATGAAAAATTTACGTAATTATTGATATAGTGACTAGTTAATATGTAAAATACTAGATACTACTTATTTAGATTTTTTACTTCTGTGATTGTATGTAAAATTAAAAAAGGTTTGCTTCTATATTTTATCTACATATAAGTAGTTACTAATAGATGTAAATGTAAAGGCTTGTTATATATCCTTCTAAGAATTTTATTCCTAGTCTAAGCAAAACTCATTAAAATCGGTTCAGTGGCTAATTAAGATAGAGAATCAAAGCTAAATAGAAGACGCAATATAAAATAATAAAACCATCAGTAGTTGACACCCATAAAGTCAAAACAAGCAATGTATAAACCTTAAACATGATATAACGCAATGAGACATTACGTGCATCAGAAGTCAAATTAATAGCGCATCGGTGCATTTTGCATTCACTTGGTACAGTCAGCGTCATATATCTATACTAATATTATAAAGCTGAAGAGTTTGTTTTGTTTGTTTGTTTGTTTGTTTGTTTGTTTGTTTGTTTGTTTGTTTAAACGCGCTAATCTCAGAAACTACTGAACCGATTTGAATAATTCTTTTTGTAATGGATAACTACATTCAACGGGAAGGTTATAGGCTATTTTTTTATCCCGAAATTCCCACGGGAACGGGCACAGCGCGGGTAAAACCGCGGGGCGCCGCTAGTGTGTCATATATGTGTCATATAAGTGTAAGCATAAAACAAGTCCATCTGGACGGTAAGTACTCTAAATACTAAAGGTAGATAAATGTACTCAAAAACATTCCTCTATTTTAAGAGTACAGTTTGATATATACTTCCGTACTTAGAAACGTCAATTAAACCTACGACTAGCTAATTGACATACGTCTTGATACATTACGCAAAAAATGTTTCAATAACTTCTAAGGAATCATTTGACCGTCTCTAAATACAAGAGCCGTACTTCCCTTCCAGGTGGCTTTGTTTCGACTCACCTTGTATATTGTAGTACTCTGACAGTACTGAATACTGGTTTCGTCTAGTCTAGTTATGTACTTACCGGTTGGGCCGGGCGGGTTTGGGCGGCGGTGAATCGGGCGCGTCCAATATGGATTCGGACGAGTGAGATGCGCGCACGCCGGCATTCTCGCTACCGGGCTCGCCGGTTAGAAGGGATAACTCTTTGGGAGTTAATGGGATATCTGGAATAGAAAGCATTATTGGATTTTGTAGAAGATAAGATTAAAGCAATTCTTTACATTTTGAATTGGCACTTAATATCAGGGTCAGGGTTTAGGGATAAAAAGTCTTTTGTGAATATGGTGCATGTAAAAGAAGTAGTTAAGTTTCAATATAAAATAAAAATATATATGCAATTATGAATTGCTGCAAAGAGATACTTAAGACTGCTTTAGATACCTACTAGCAAAACAAGTTATTCGTAAATGTGTACCAGAAATAAATTGACCACATTCTGACAAAATTAAATTATCATAAAACTCTTCAATGCTTGTCACGTAATAAAACTAAAGAACTATTTAAACATTTTTGCAAATTTATTCGTAGCAGTATTCACAGTGACCACAAATTACATAACAGTTAATGGAGAAACTGTGCTAAATAACAAACTGTAAAGAAAACAAAGAGAACACGACGAGATCCGTCTCGTTTGCTTTTGTTGCGTTCAAATATTTGTTTTCAGTTATCAGAATCGTATCAAATGATCTTAACGTAACAATGACTTTTTAAAGTAATCACGCGTAGAATAGGACTAATTGCGCAACTTTTTTACTTTTTAAATGCTAACAACATATGTTTTTGACAGGATCAAAGCATATGTCGTGAAACTTGATAGATTGAGGCAAAATTTATTGCAAAAGTCGATGTAGTGGACAAGTAAAGGTAAGCCTGGTGTTGCGAGCGCACAATCGCCGAGGATTAGGTACGCATCATTATGTGACAACACTAGATCGTATCTCACATGTTTGCGCAACAATCGCACACACGACGTGTGCATGTTGGATACGATAGCTATCTGGACAGTTTAATTGTAACATCTCGAAATGGATTAAACTGGTCTAATTTGAGTAATATTTTTTAAAGAATTACTTTAGTAATATCATTGTTCTACCTCACTCTGACACACCGATATCTTCAGTGAAATGAGATGTCTTTGCCCTGCAGTGGGTCATAACACGCTAATACTTAACATTATTATGACTGTTACTGATGGGCTAACAGTCATAATAATGTATCATCCCATTGTTGAGCAAAGGGAGACCTTTCATTCCCGCCCTCGTCTCGATTCGACTTCAATTGTCAACATTTGTAATATTATCAATTAAAATTTGTAATATGGCATACATATTACAATCAACAGATGTGTGAAATGTTATCCATAGGTATAAGTATGGATATAAAATTAAAATTATCCTCAAACCAATGAGCAATAACCACAATTAATTCCTCGTTAAATGCTCAATATATCATTGACACACAAAGTGTAATTTTGATTGCTTCACACTATTTCCTGTAGCGTTCTATCCTAGCTTTATAATTTCATTTGTGGCTTCATTATTTGGCCTGAAAGATCCACATTAAAACTCACCTGGTAATGAGTTTCTCTGAGTCGAAGCTCTTGGCGACACCAGCGCTGGTCTCGGTGACAACGCTGGCCTGGTCATATGTTGCTTGGCTAATGAGGATACTTCTTCCACCGCAGTTGTCACTCCCTTCACCACTGAACTAACATGTTCAGGAGATAAAGCTTCTATTGACGTGTCAAGTTCTTCGTTCCCAGCGTCAGCTCGCAAACTGACTGCAGTGATCTCATCACACAAACGTATGAGCATGGCCAACGCTGTACATAGGCGTTTCACGGCACTGGTCAAAGGAGGCGATCTACTGCAGTAGGGTTTTATTGCTAAAAGGAATAAGGGTATTTTGAATTTCAGGACTACCTTTTCAAATATAGTAGGACATAAGCCCTGCTGTTATGTCTAAGATTAGGCTTTGATAGTTTAAGGAATGCCATTTAAAAATAACTATAACGAAATCGGGTCATTCGTTTTGAAATATGATGGCAAACAAAGGCACTCTGACATATGTATACCTAAAACATATAAAACTTCTCTTTTTACATCAGGGGTTAAAAAGGGATTAAAATCATAACCGGAAAGTCAATTCGTCAAAGTCATAGTCACATGTATAATTAGTCATCAAATACATTAGTCAATGTAACAGTACAATGGTCATAGCACAGACACTTTGGAACAATTAAATATCGATTTACCTTTATGTATGTTGGCGATTGATTCAAAAACTATTGTTCCGTTATCGGGCAACATTTCTAGTTTTCTCTTTGTTATAACGTCGGAGAAATGTTTTAAGCCAAACGTCACCTGAAAGATACAATCACGTACAAACTATGCTGGAAAATCAAAGTAAATCTTTCAATATTTAGATATTATTCATTGGATAACTTTGACTAGTTAACATTATTCCCATTGAAACTAGTGTCAATAAATGATTTATCTCTTTCATAATAAATTATCCAGTGATTGAAATATCGGCTTTTGCCGGCAAATAGCAATTTTATAAGGAAATAAAATTGCGAAAACACTTGTAACTATGACAGTTTTATTTCTAACAAAAGTAACTATTTGTTAACAAAAACTGACCTCTTTAACGAGTCTTTCCAGTTCTTTGGCGGGCGTGATCTCACCATCATCATTGGCGTTTGCCTTTGACGCCATATTCCGCAGCTTCGGACTGAGCGGCGAATGTGATCTGCAACAACACAGGAAACAAATAAACTCTAATCCCTACCATTATTCCGAACTGGTCCCCAATCAAGCTTTGAAATGACAGTTTAACAACGTTGAAACGCAAGTTTTTGATTAACATCAATCGTTACACTAATAACACTCACTAGTATTCAGATACGTAGACGTATTAAAACTAAAACGGACAGGAAACAGTCTGTTATAAATGTACTGGTAGCTTTATTTTATGATTTTTGCCTACCTATTCAAGTCCATTAGAGTGACCGTTTATTCAATCATCATAGTCATCTATAGTCATAACTATAGCAAATATTTACCACGTCTGATACGCGCAATGCTGATGAAGCATGATGGCATGTCACTTCCTTTCTAGTTAACTAGTCCAATATATTGTTACGTATGATAAATATTTTAGCTTACTAGTTTAGTTTAGTAGTTGCTAAACGGTCAGATGAGGCGAGATCGAAATTGAACAATATTTTCTGTCTGTTTGGATAAAATGAAAATATCATACAGAATTGAAAAGTATTGTATCAATAAAAATATAAGACAGGCATTCAAATGTAAATAAATTGTTTGCTATATTTAATAATAACAATAAACAAACAAATGGTGCAATAAACATTTATATATGTAATCAAGTGGTAAAATTGTATAAATGTATGTTCTCGAGCAATCTACCTGCTTATCGATATCAGTTTAATCGACTATATGTTGATAGCCATTATATATTGAAAAACAGAAAAAAATACTTCATAACTTCCTCAAACAATAGCATTGTTCACGCACAAATGAAAAACACAAACAAACCTCCTATTATTAATTATATAAAATATTTGTTTTTATTTACGACGAAGGGGTTCTCATAAGTCATTATTGTCATTCGAAGAGTCGTTGAGACAGAACGATTGACTCATTAAAACAATATTAAACGATACATGTATAGACAGCACTTGAAAACAATATGAATGTTGGTGATTTTATCAAAAAATAGCGACCTCGGGCAATGCACTTTAACATCCGGCACGTATTGTTAAACAATACGCAAGTTAACAAATTCGTACCGTTTTCCATTGTTGACGAATCTCCTGTGCAGCTTATTCGTGCGTTTATTGAACCAATCACCGACCGGACCACGGATCGCGTTCGACATTTATTAAAACACCTGATTTGCACCACACCTCAACGTAAACACCAGACACTTAGTTTAAACACTTTCAAACAGTCTCACTAGCGTATAGTGCTTCAATGAGCGGACGGTGACAACGACAGGTCGCGCGTTAACATAAAAAATTAATTACTTAACATTGCACGCACAACACTAATGAGATTTCAGTGGGCGATGTAGTAACGAGTGCGACAGTCGCGGGTCGCGATCATGACTCATAATCACGAACACATTTAGTGCAATGTCTCCATTAACGGCACAACACTATTTAACACAGCGCGCTAATAGTCAGTCCCCGATGAAGTTACGACACCGACTAACTGATATTTAACAACAAACGTGATTTTTAAAATTAAAATCATATATTAATTCCAACAGCACAATGGCATTGTTTAAGCGTCCACCGCACAGATAATACTGAAATAAACGTCTGTTTCTTACGCTGACATTTAGATAGCAATGTTATGTATGTAAACTTATCAATATAGATAAGAGACAATATATTCAGTGTAAAGATTTCATCGCAGTGTACACAACTTATTAGATAACATTTAACAAGATAGTGACAGAAGCCCCACAGAGGATCACAAGTTGTTATAATTAATTATCAAATACTTCATTATAGTAACTAACTAATAGAGGTGACAACTTTATTAGATTCTACTGGTCAAGAGGCCTCAAATAGATAACAATTGGTGGTCGAGGACGGATGAGTAGACACTTCGAATATAAAGTTATTTCATGGCAAAAAGTCATTGCCTTAGCCTAGACTAGAATATTAGATGAAGGAACAGATATCAAGCCGTAGGAAGGATTGGCACTAATCATTCCACCATTATTTGTTTCCCGTCACTGTCCTCCCTTAAGCCATGTATATTTTTAACTAACTTGAAAAGTGGAAGAGGGTCTGAATTCGATCTATTTTTGAATTTGTACACCGACATTACCGTCACTTATAAATCGATAATGAAAATTCTATGTATTGAGCGAGACATGTCTCAAGGCGCTCTTCAAAAAAATGTTAATTAGGATGATGTCTTTCAGTTTTGTGAAATATATGTCCATCGTCAATATTATGTCCCATATAAATTGCAATGAAGTTGGTAGGGTTTTTTTCTTACCTGATTGCAGAAGAGAGATGTGGCGGGTGATGCTGTTGCCCCGGCGAGCGCATGTTGGAGATGCGCTCTAACAAGTCGTCCTTGAAGGAGCGAGCACGGCGAGCCAACTTGTTGGCGCCGCGCAGCGAACCGCGATGCCCCGATCCGCCCTCGCACGAATCGTTCTCTGCAAGCAAAATGGACAATAACAACATTGTCTTATGCACTAAGGATGTTTTAAGGTTTTCAACGGAGATATTCAATGATGGGACAAAAAAAATTGTCTTTCGATCACCAACCCGCATAATGCAAGCTGTCACTGTACTGATATCTTCAGTGAGATGAGAGGCCTTTGCCCAGTAGTGGGACATTACAGGCTTATACTTACTAACTTGTCTTTCGAACTAGAAACACAGCGTATGTTATGAAGGTCGTATAGTAAGTAGAGCAGTTACGGCAAGGAGCATAAAATCTAAGAGAGTGTATCTAGCTAGACTAATAAATATTATAATTACGACACTGATTGATTGACAGTTGTAGATTGAATCTTATTCATGTGATCCATATACATAAATGCAACCTCTAAAATCTCTGAATCGCCCAAACACGCAAATTCATGGCACAAATCGCAACAAACAAACCTTCCCACGTTGAAATATTATAGTATGATACAAAATACATTCATAGGTCATTGAACACGATGAAAAAAGTGCGCCAAAAATACAATCGGTAAGTCCCAACCCTTCGCATCATCAGCAATAAAATAAGGTTACTTGTTAAACAGGTATTTGTTACAAAAATAAAACACAAATTCTGTACATATTTGTTGCCTTAACTGACTTCCGAAATGGTGGTATTGCTCAAGCAAAGCGGTCTGTAAAGTTTACGTCGCGAAAGTTTACAATGACATAATTATGCCAGTAATACGAGTATGAATTTGTATGGACGTTTATTTTTACTTGTAAGTTCATACAGTACAGGGTGGTCTCATACACTTCTAAAGTCGGTTTATGCAGTTTTATTGCGGTTAATTATCATCATTTAATGTGATTATCTGCATAACCCTAATTGCATATTCTGTATTCATAAGACGGCAGGTATATTTAAACACAATCAGATCAGCCTTGAGTCTTGGGTTTTCCTTAATGAATTTAAAGATAAACAATGTTCTAAGTTTAAAGTCTCAAGGAATTAAATTGAACAAATATAATTATAGCTTAAATCGTTGAACACAATTCAATTCCCTTGCAAGTACCTATTCAAGTACGTACTTTGGTGCAAGTTTTTCATTCAACAACAATTTTTACGTCGCATGTAGTTGTACGAGTTAGAGAAGGAGGTAAGTATAACGCATTAATGAGGAAACCTACACACTCTGTAAGGCTCAAAAGAAATACTAATAAGTCTAGCCTAGGCGAGCCAGCTTTACGTATGCCATACATAAAGGAACAAGTCTATACATGGATGCGATAAGCATAATACCGACGCACTCCGATGCCTGAATAGAAGAATATAACTCATGATTTAATTACGAAGCTATATCAAATTATGCAGTTAAGAATAATATTCAACAGATTGGAAGATGAGACATTAATGTTACATTAAACCTTGTGGTGATCATGTACTACACATAGCGGTGTGCGATGGGTGCTATCTTGTTTCATTAGTATAAAACTTTGAAGTTTCGTTCAATGTCAATTACTTTATTTAACCTTGAGCCAATGTATCGAACAGCGCATAATAATGTTTGTTATTATAATAACGATTCAGCTTGTTATGATTGCCTTCCTCAATATGGTTCGCACTGACGAAAAATAACTGAGCCACCTTGAGCGGCCACATAAAATATGCGAAATACATATTGTAATAATTTATTAAAATCGCAGCCTTTATATCGTTTTAGGAAAGGATAATGTCAGCTATAGCGCATTTAATTATAAAACAGGAATTAAAGCTAGTAAATAACAGGATAATTGCATTGTAGTTTAGTATAGCTACTTATCAGAACTGTCACAAGTATATTTGTAAAGTATAAATAGAAACGACAAACATGTTATTAGTATTACTAATGGGAAAACCAAAAATATTTTAAGTGAGAATGTAATGATTATGAAAATTAAAGTAAATTACTATGTGAGGGTTAAGCGAAATCAGTTATTTAAAAAATGATAATGTGCTTTTGTAATGTAAGTGGATGTTAGTACAAGAATAAATACTAATTGAGCCATATACAGTTGAAGAACTGGTATACACTCATCAAGTTGTTATAAAAACGGCAAGGACAGAACAATACCTACCAGACAAATGACGTAAGTTATATCACACAGCTTACAAGAAAGTACAGAAACTGACACAATTAACAAGATCACAGACAAGAGTTCAATAATATAAAACTGTTTGTAGTTATTGGTTTTGGTTTATCAGTGGTTGATGACGCGCGAGTTTATAAATAAGAACTGGAGGCGACAGGGGGACGCGCCTAGAGGCGCAGTGACGTGACGACTGACGACGGAGCGCAGTCAACAGAACCTCTGCACCGCTCCGCGACAGACGGACGCCTAACCGAGGGTCATGCTCGCTACTCCTCAAGCCCGAGTGCGTCATACAACACATCATACTTACACCGACACAACTAATACAACACACACTTAAAATTCAAACATCGTACACGCGTGTCCTGTCATAAAACAATATTACTAAGCATTGTTGTTTTCTCATGCACTCGTATATTCAAAAATATGTTATTGTTTTCTATCTAAAAATACGATACGTATTTCACACAAGAAAACGGGCGTTTATTATAAACTAAATCTTATTATGCAAGGTCACATAAATTCCACAGAAACTTTTGTTACTGGTGTTAAACATCTAATAATAATTTAATGGCATGACATGACATAACAGTAACTCACAATGCCTTCATCTGATAACAGTAAAAGTGTTCATACATTTCTATCGTTTTGTTTTTGTCAGCGGCCTTAACATTATAACAATAGGCACAAGTGGAGTTTAGTTCCCGCGCCTCTTACGTCTTGTTATACAATACAAAACTATTCATTAGTTGCTGTGTCTAATGCGAAAACATACATACACTAGGAAGGAAAATCGAAAGCTCCAGCATAAGTGCAACGACTCTTCCGTTTCGCTCAGTGGAAATGGGACAAATATCTTATTACACGCGTTACAACTTTCAATTTTGATATAATCCTATGACAATGAAACGTAATATCACATTACCTAAGAATCGAAGCTAGTCAATAGTCCGAGGGCGTATTTAGGGCGATGTTATCGAATAACATGTGTGTATATCAGCGTTATTGAAATTTTTGAAATACGTACCAGCAACTGTTTTTCGGCAAATTCCATCATTGCTTATTTGTCGGTAAACACCGACTCCAGGAGCGGGCGTCCCTTGTGACCCGCGCCGCTGCAGCGATGTTTTACATTTGGCATCGACCACTGAATACGAATTTTTAACATCTCGATCTCTACGTGCACCATACACATCATCTTCCACAGGCGATACATAATGCTTCAGAGTTCCTTCATCCACTAGATTCTGAAGACTAAGTCCGTTCCTTATTTTACTTCTCAATGTGTTTTTCATGGACTTTTTCTGCGATAAATTGTCTAAGCTCTTGCAAGAAGCCAGGGAGATGTTGTTATTTCGTAGGTCATAATATTTGTTAGGGTCGAACACGGTCATACGAGGATAGTGATCCACTATTATGTCGGGTGTCTTGAACTTATTAGCGTCGGGAAATATAACTGCATGTTGAACCTCTGGCTTTTGGCGATTCCCGCGGAGTTTAATGTTTCTCAAATTGAGCTTAATCGCTGTTTTCCCTTTTTCTTCCAAATCATGTATCACTTCGGTTTTCTCAAATATCGTTCTTGGATTCAATCCGTTTTTGTAGACATGGTAACTTCTCTTGTTTTTTCTTTGATTTTGGTTATCGTCAAATATAAAACTTTCGTCGTAATGTGGCATTTTGGATTATGATTACTGTTCATACACCATTTAAATATTGTTTATACACATTACGCCGTACGTGCGGATACCGCCATAGAAACCGGAGATTGCCCCAAGACGGATGCTATTGCCATCGTGGAAAGGAGGCCCTTTAGAAAACGTTGAAAGTTGGCACTGCAACTTGTTTACCTACTCGTTTCACTGCACAAGTCAAATTTATTCACGTATACTTTTTCCATTCAATAACACACGACTGCCAGCAAAATTTCTAAATGATCAGTATCAAAAATAGCCGTGTTTCATATGCATATACAATTAGATCATTATTTATTTGCAGTGTGTGAGCGTCGGACGTCTCGGGATGTCATGTGAGCATGGCGCGCGTCTGCTCCACATCGGCCGAATGATGTCCAGCCTGTTCTTGTAACCTTGACACTACGATTTCGAAGCCAATCCGGGGCTATTTATAAAGCAGTGACAACAGTTTATATATCTTGTGGATACTAAACCTGACCTGCATTACAATCATGTCCCACCAAGACGAGGAAACAAACACATAAATTGTCAACAATCAAGACAAAATTGTGAAATATTTAAAACCACAACAAACACACAGATATTAATAATTAAAACTAGTTTAAGTCACGCATGAAAATAATAAGTTACGAAACCATGACTTTTCGATAAATATTTACACTAGACGACAGCTTGGTCGTCGGAATTCACACTTTCTCTGTACAATAATTAACCAATTTTTGGACACTATTATATTCGTCAATCGCACACCACCACAACACTATTTTCACTAGTTTATCAAAAGTTTTATAGACAGTTAATTGGTATCCAAAACCAATAAAAACCTAACTACGTGATTTATCTACAACCGTTTTTGTAGATATCTATTTGGGAAGCGGCGCAAACTCACGCGCAGCGGAGCATAATATTGTATTGACGGAAGGTTTTTAATGTGGGTGAGATTCGCGAGAGGCCGTCGTTGCAGCCGGCGGCAGCGAGCAACGGCGCGGCACCACTGGAGACTGCGGCCGCCAGCGCCTGTGTCAAACCATCGAGAGTGAAAGTGGAGCCTCGGGCGCGGGCGCGCATCTCCGCATCGTCTGTTTCGTACACACCTGTACCAACAACTGACCGAATCCGCGTACATGATGCATTACATAACAATGGTAATACCAGCAATACCTTCCACCTCATACACGTATGCAATCAATACATGTTTGGATACTTACGGTAAATTAAATGTGATCAGTGGTACCGCCAAAATTATACGCTATACAGCTAGATACAGCTAATAGACGATTGATGCAACAATAAAGTAATAGCAACAAGGTGCAATGTGGTAACGTTCAAATAGTACATAATTATTTAAGTACCAGAACAGTCTCAATAATGATAATGATTAGGTTTATTTTGCAATTCTTTAAACAGCACATTCTCTTGAAAAGCAATAAGCGTTTGGCGATAATATTCTAACTAGGCAGTGAACCCAAATGGTCCATCCATAGTGCGCTGTAGAACATCAGTTATTGTAAATACAGTTTATTACCAAGTGTTAATAGAAAAGTCAAATGGACTACATTTATATCTGTGTCACCTGACCATAGAATGGGTCAAACTCGGCGTAAGTATAAAGAAATAATATAGTAACGGTCTGCAATGAATAAAATTTAATTGTCAAGTCATGCCATGAGAGCATAACTGCATTTACAGTTGAGAACATTTTATGTGATTTGGCTTAGGTATCTCATTATAATACCGCACTTCATAATACCATTTGATGAATCTACAAATTAAAATGCATAATCACTCCCCAATTTCACGTTGCCAAAGGTCTCCAACACTAGTTAACAATATTGAATTATGGCAGCAGTTTCCGCGGCTGTAAAAATGTTTTATATACGGAAAGAGGAAATGGATCGTAGATAAAATTTCTCGTCCAGTTTACGTTCTAGTGTATAATCTATCGGCGGTGTGATCTAGGTAAATGCTCAATCAGGGCTGTTTTCCTAGTGAGCGGGCACAGCCACCGGCCACGGTCCGCGGACCTCACTTTCCAATAAGAGCCGCAATCGTGATACCTTGTCTAACGGGATCTTATACTTCTAGGCGTATTGGCCGATCATTACACTCGGCTATGTAGAGCCGCATCCTCTACTTACACCTTATTTTTTTACCGGCGTCCAATGTAATGGAATCGACTGAGTAATAATGATCATTTTTAATGCACGGGACTAGACGTAATAATATAGTTTGTGAACTTTATGATAACCTTTATTACTACAACACTTCCAGTGGATTGCTTTTAGGAGTTTCCACTTTTTAAGTCTGGGTCTGATAGAGGAAATTAACCTTAATAAATATACCAAATAACT
This sequence comes from Cyclophora punctaria, assembly GCA_951394245.1. NCBI lineage: Eukaryota > Metazoa > Arthropoda > Insecta > Lepidoptera > Geometridae > Cyclophora > Cyclophora punctaria. Next base: position 6,826,106 of record OX596171.1, read on the forward strand.
TAAGGCTTTAGCAACGGTTCGTATCAAAATCAGTTCAGTCGTTTTCGAGATGACCCCGGACTAACACAGATAAAAAAAATAAACTTGCGTGTAATGGTTGTGGTTACGTGCAAATAACCATACATGCTTGAGAATATGCAGTTATTTTGAAATCACAGGCAGACATTCAATTTTATTTGTTTCACGTTAGATATAATGATTTTAGTAGCATTTTACGTCATCGTAATAATACAGTTTCAGTCTAGTAAACTCATGTTTTTGAAGTATTATATTCCATCTAGGAAATGATACATTTAATAACATATTTAGTCATAATGACAGAACAAAACTAAATACCAAGTAGAGTATGTAATATTAGAGTCATTTAGAAATATATAAATGCTGCTAAATGCCCTTAATGTCTGGCATCTAAGCGGGTTGGACGACGACAAAATATTACGTAAACATAAAGCTCACCGCATCATGATGGTTTCTAACTTCATTCAACATTGCGGTGACAGACCGACAACCCATCCCATCCCGACACGATTTTACACAAGAAAACTAGATAACCGTAATGTTTATTATTAAATGGAAATCCATTAGGTTCTATAGTATACATTAAGTAAAGGTACCGTAATCAAAATTACTTCACTATAGATTTTTTTAGGTTCAATGTTTAATTATTTGACGAAGCTTTCAATTTAATCGGCATGCAGCATTGATATGATAGAGCGAAGGTCGAAAACCTTTCAATAGCAATTTGTAAATAGGTGTAATTGAACAAAATCGGCGTATCACACGCGATATTCTCACGTATTTAGTACAGTATCACATTTCGTGATTATATTGGGAAATGTTAGATTTGATTAGATGTTGTGTACAAAGAAGAAACCAGATACCATCGACCCTTATTGCTGATCTTAAACAGCACACAACTTTAATAGATTAGTTTAAACGTATCACGCATGTACAATTCAAAACAAGAACGCTAGTTTATTTGTAATAACATGCAAATTATCCAAGCAATTTACGGAGTAATATTCTTGAAAGGCCAACTTGAAAAAACTTTAGACACCGACCTTCTCTCTGAAGTCACGCTAACTAAACAATGATTGGTATTAGGTTAATGGCTTAAACTAGAAGCAGTTGTACAAAAACGTAAGGCTTGGACTTCTTATCCTTTCACTTTCGAGATGCCAAGATGAGCAACAAATGATTTATGGTCAAGTGGGCTAACCAATGAAGGTAATCGACCGGCGATGGTTGTCATCGCGCATCAACGTCCATCAAGACGTATAGATATGAATTGGCATACTCAAATAAACATTTGTATCAGAAAATATTATGATGAGAATAGCTTTGTAATCGAGGTAACATGTGGTAAGGCAAGTGCAAATGGTCTCTGCATAACGGATCTCTATATTCAGAAATGCATTATGAAATAGTTCAAATAACTGTTGAGCACACTATAATATACTTAAAGTTACACACGCAAGTTAGGAAAATGTATACCATACATAGTATTTTTTTACATTCTTGCCCTTGATATGCGGCATTAAAATTTTGATTGATTTGTAGATAAGTATCAGTTTACAAAACTTACGAAATGAGTATTGGCTTTATTTAATCATTATCTGTAAGTGTGTGTGTATTTTACGATGTTGGTATATGTTTTAGTTGAACACACTTACCCAAGGTAAATATTATTTAACTAGAAAGTACCTGAGACGCTTGACACCCTAGAAATATTGCAATTTCTCTGTTTAATTACTGTTACGCAATACTCAGGCAGGATTATTACGCCTTTTCCGTATCGGGTTATACCATAGAAAGATGTAGGAAAATGCTATTAATTTTGTAAGCTGGAGAATAATAAAATATTGTGCACACATGGAACAGCTTTAGCACAATGCATACCAGACCATTGCCGCAAAATCGACGATCAAACACGACAATCCCGACCAAAGTCCCGTTACGACAGACTCCGCGTCTGAGGTTCACTCTATAGATAGTTTGCACAGATTAACCGAGTAGGTCTAAGTACTTTACCGCTAACAATGATTTTTAGCACATAAAGTGAAATCTTAATAATGAGAAATAACTGTCCACCCTTGTCGTTATTTAAAATGACAGCATAAGAAGATTGGATGACCGCAATCACGTTCAGCTCACTTCGTGACTGCAGCTATCGTAAGATGGAAATAAAACACTTGAACGGAACCAGTGTTAACAGAAATAACTTAGAACTATCTAGGTTTGAGGAAATGCTGTAATTTAGAACTGAGGTTAGACTAAGTTAGAGTTAGTACGTTAGTCTAGAAAAGTGCGCCAATCTATACTAATATTATAAAGCTGAAGAGTTTGTTTTGTTTGTTTGTTTGTTTGTTTGTTTAAACGCGCTAATCTCAGAAACTACTGAACCGATTTGAATAATTCTTTTTGTAATAGATAGCCACATTCAACGGGAAGGTTATAGGCTATTTTTCATCCCGAAATTCCTACGGGAACGGGTACAACGCGGGTAAAACCGCGGGGCGCTGCTAGTGAACTTATATTCCGCACTGTTCACTGGATTTAATTGCGAATTGCGAACCCTATAACAAAAAATACTTGTACTTCGGCATTTAGCCTATTATACAACTCTTTAGCCTCAAATTCTATAGGGAGGGGCATCATTCACGTATTATATCATCAGTTTAAGAGTAATGGCACATAATACGGACTCGGGGAAACCACAGGACCATTGACGGCATAAATCCTACGTACACGGCGAACAACGCACGTAATCATCGCACGAGGACACAACAAGCACCGACGACACAGAAATGTCTAATTCAAATAATAAGTAAATGCCCTAGAGAGTGTTAGGTCCCGTTAGGGCGCAATAGGTCTTAACATATAAACCTGGAATTCTGACCTGTCAATTAAGATGAACATTTTATCTCCGTAAAAGGGTCATTAATAAAAACAATAATGCTTTAACCTATAATAATAATATTGTTTCATAATCTATCTATCTATACTAATATTAAAAAGAGGTAAAATTTTTAAGTTTGTTTGTTTGTTTGTATGTTCGAGCTAATCTCGGGAATTACCTGTCCGATTTTAAAATATAAATTTTGTAATTGCTATTTTTCATCCCGAAATTCTCACGGGAACGGGTACAACGCGGGTAAAACCGCGGGGCGCTGCTACTACAAATATAATAGAACTGATGAGTTTATTTTTTGGTGTTAGTTTGTTCAACGCGGCAATCTTGGAAACTGCCATCCGATTTGAATAATTATTTTTGTAATGGATACTCATCTTCAACGGGAAGGTTATATGCTACGCTTAAATCCCGAAATTTACACAGAACGGTGAGAACGGGCATAACGTGGGTATATCCGCGGGGTTCTGCTAGTTTAGAGATATTATGTACGGAAGTATAAAAAATAGCAGCGCCCCGCGGTTTTACCCGCGTTGTGTCCATTCCTGTGGGAATTTCGGGATTTAAAATAGCGTATGTTACTCGTGGATAATGCAGCTTTCGAATGGTGAAAGAATTTTTAAAAACGGTCCAGTAGTTTTTGAGCCTATTCATTACAACCAAACAAACAAAGTTTTCCTCTTTATAATATTAGTGTAGATAGGTGAAAAAAGAACTTCTTTTTTTGGATACCTATTAGGCATATCTATCAGGTACATATTTAGTAGATATATTTTACTTATCAAGGTAGGTTAATATTTTTTTCACATGGGAGAATTGTTTTTCAACATTAACTAGGTAGGTACTATAAAATTGTCTGTAATATATAATTTAGTTTCATAATGCTCATTAGTTGAATATTCTTGGATCTGTAAAGAACCTGATATAAGTGGAGGTCAAATGTAATGATAATTAAACTTCTTTAAATTTAATTCCTGCAGTAATTATACTCCATTTACTTTAAACATAACTTTAATGAAAAGAAATATATTTTATGTACATAACTTTCTTGACTACAACTACATATATTGATTAATAATAACCAGGGATGTTAGGGAGCTCCGTAACTGTAACCGAAACTATCCGATAGTTTCGGTTACAGTTACGGAGCTCCCGATCCGATATAAAAAACTATCCGTAACCGAATCCGAAATAAAAGATTCGGATAATATCGGATAGGGGCGGAGCCTAATTAAGACACGTTAGGACAAAGTTGTTTTGATCGGCCGGGCGCAGCCAATGCAATGCAACAAACCGCATGTTTGTTTTTTTCTGTTAAATTCCTTAAAAATCTAACATCCGTAACCGAAATTATCCGAAACTTAAGGATAATCCGAAATAATTTAATATCCTTATCCGAATCCGTATCCGGTATAATAATCATTCCTATACATATGTCCGAATATTATGGATATGATATTTCAGATATGGATTGGATATGGAATCCAATCGATATCCAAAATATCATATCCATAACATTTGTAATACTAATGGCAAAAGATATAGAAACATACAATACAGTAGGCAATTAAATACCTACGTATTTCATAGCACAGCAATTGCCTGTGGAATGTGTAACAATCAAATAGGTCACTTATCATTACAAAAGAGAGAATAGGACACCTACTAAAATTAACATCAGCATGGGTTTTAATAATATGTGATTTAGATATTCAAATATTAAATATTGTGATTCATTTCCAGTTTGCCGGGAATCACAGGAAACATGATGTATGTAGGAGTAAGAACAAGATAACAAAATTCAATGAGAGAAGGATTGGAATATGTGTTCGGAACTAAGTTTGTTACTATTGAGGGCATGTAGTGTCCCATAGCAGGGACAAGGCCATTCTACTAGGAATATTATAGCAGCTAAAATAACTGGTTCATTTCATAAATATAGATAAGATATTCTTTTGTTACTACCTATGAGCACAGTAAACTGAATTCATACGACAAAAACAAAAGATAAAAAATCCCTTATAAATAATGATACCAGCATCTATGGGATAGAATGGAAATAGATAATATTTATGTTTATTTCTATTATCCATTATCCATTATTAACCATAAAAGATCATTGTAATAAATAACCCTGAAATAGAGAATAATGGTATTGCTTTATTTAGGTACTTATAATATGTAAAGATTTTAATGAAGTATTATTCCAAGATGATAAATATTGATAATACAACATTTAGAAGAGGTTCGACTTAATGTAATATTAAATACTTTAGTTAACTTCGTAGAATTACAGGTTTAGAAAATATATAATTAGTAGGTATTTAATTTGTATACAACCATAATGTTAATAAGAAATTAGTATCGCAATATTATGTTACAAAATTATAAATAAAATAAAGTATCTTTTTTATATCTTGTTTCATAAATTTATACAATAGTACATTATGCAGTAGGTACTTCTATTATTATTTTGCTTTGCTTGTGATACCCATAGCAAAGTACCTATCTTAGAATACCTACAATGTGAAGTAATGTTTACATAGATGATTATCAATCAATAACATAATCTTTTTCTTCGAAACTATGTTTAATCTTTAGATGACGATCGTTAACACTAAGGAAATAAAGAGAAGATATATATGTAATGAGTACAAATAAATAAAATGCCTATGAATAAAGAGCTGTTACGCATAGCTTACCTTGCCCGCATTTTTCAGTCTTTGGAGTAGAAGTCATTATAGTTGGTACAGCATTCACTAGGGCATATTAACACAAACGATGGAGTAATAATAACGCAACTAATTTATATTTATCGAAATCGAACAAAATTCCCAAAATACAATCAATCACAAAACCCTAAGCCCGACCGGCAGCCATGTTTGGGAATAAGTTGTCATTCATTCAATTATAATTTCATTCGATTCAGTCAGTTGTTCAATACCATAGGCTGCTCAAAATATTAACCCTTCAGGTTCCATGATCCGTCCGTTTCGGCTCCATTCATGGATTCCATAATCCAATGTGTCTTTGGTACAGATTCGGTTGCGGACTCTGTGGTATAAGTATTAGTCTACGACACGACCACGACCCATGACCACGACACCCTGTGCACGACACGACACTGACCTGTAGTATGTTTCATTCATTCGTTCAAGTCGTAAAGTTTGATGCTGAACGTCACTGACCGAATGACTGACTGAACTTATTTCTCTCTCTGCTCTGCTCTGGTTCGTCTGTGGTTCGTGGTCTGTGACTGAACGTGTGTGATTAAATCGGTGTTTTTACTTTTCAATAATTTGAAAATGTATGCTGCTACTGCCGTGAAATAGTATTTACCCTACGCCTTAGTGGTTTATTGTACTTTTATCTTATTAAATAACAACCAAACTGTGTTGTTGAATACAAAAAGTGTAAAGAGAAAACCCTGTCAGTAAGAAATCATGGCGGATCCACTCAGTTTACTTCGACAATACAACGTAAACAAAAAAGAAATAATAGAACGTGATAACCAGATTATATTTGGCGAATTCTCCTGGCCCAAAAATGTCAAAACCAATTATCTTATGTGGGGGTGAGTAATAATGAAATATAAATGTTACTATGTAACCAAATTACAACTGTAATTTCTGATGAATTAATGCCTGTTTTTATATAAAATGCTATAAATCATTTGTGTTTTCAGGTCTGGTAAAGAAGGCAGCATCAAGGAATACTATACTTTAGAATGTCTCTTGTTTATTCTAAAGAATATTCTTCTAACACATCCAGTGTATGTTAGGCAGGCTGCGGTATGCTTTCAAATTATGTAATGTGTTGAATTCTAACTAGTATTTACTTCCTATTTCATTCAGTGAGGTTTCTATTTTAGGCTGCCAACATACCTGCTGTCAGACGTCCAGACAGAAAGGAGTTACTTGCATATCTGAATGGAGAAACGGCTACTTGTGCCTCTATTGACAAGAGTGCTCCCTTAGAAATTCCAACACAGGTATATTACTATTTCGGAATTTAGCTATAGTTGCTAAAGGAGAAACATTATATTATCACATATTTATCAAATTAGGTTAAGCGCACCCATGACCATGAGAGTGGTGAATCTGCAGCAAAGAAACCTCGCATTGAGGAAACTCATGTACAGAAAGTCCGAGAACAATTGGCTGCTCGCCTCGATGCCCCTAAAGAGGCATCAGTCACTGTGGACAACATCAAGTAAGATCTGTCACTTATATTCTGTTTAAATTTACTGCAATTTTAATACGAAAGAATATTTGTGATTGTCAGCAAAAGTATGTTCAAAAAGGTGACTCTACCCTAAAGTCAAGTGTTTTTTAGATCAAGCTGCATGTTGATTTAAGAATAGAAAGCACTGCTATTCATTTTTATGTGCTTCCTAAAAGTTTGTAATCTTTTAGGTCTCTATCTGAGGCTATGTCCGTTGAAAAGATTGCTGCTATCAAAGCAAAACGTTTGGCTAAAAAGAGGACTACAATCAAGAGTAATGACTACAATGATTCTACCCTGGGAGTTGTCGGGTCAGACTTGAGAGCTATACTTGATTACGATGTGGATCTTACTAAGGATATTATCAGCCGAGAGAGACAGTGGAGAACTAGGACTACAGTGTTACAGAGTAATGGAAAGGTAAATATGATATGATGCAAAAGCAACTGTTTGTGTTACTATAAATCCATATAATTATTCATGGCAAATATGTAAAACATTTTTGTCTATACCTAGAATTTATTGACCCAAAAATTATGGCTTCATGTTTTATTATTATATTATATTATATTAGCCCTGTGTGTCCCATCGTTGGGCAAAGGCCTCCCCCCATCGTTTCCACTTCTGGTATGGCTTCATGTAGGTAGTTTAAAATATACAAATCATAATGATGTTTGTTTATAATGATTAGTAAATATTGGATTCAACTGCATTTCAATTTAATAACAAACTAGCGGCGCCCCGCGGTTTTACCCGCGTTGGGCCCGTTCCCGTGGGAATTTCGGGATAAAAAATAGCCTATAACCTTCCCGTTGAATGTAGTTATCCATTACAAAAAGAATTATTCAAATCGGTTCAGTAGTTTCTGAGATTAGCGCGTTTAAACAAACAAACAAACAAAACAAACTCTTCAGCTTTATAATAATAGTATAGATTCAAAGATTTTAACTAAACATATATTTTACAGATGTTTGCCAAGAGTATTTTAGCTCTGCTAGGAAGTATAAGAGCTCGTGAAGAAGGCAGACCGGGGGCTCCGAGACCCCAGCCTATTGTAATGCCAGCACCAGCAGTGTTGCCAGCTCAGCAAACTCAGTACAACAGATACGATCAGGAAAGATTTATTAGGCAAAAGGAGGGTTTGTATCCATATAAATAGTTTTATTTGGATATGTATGTAATATTGCTCTTGTAGGTGCATTTATTATAGCTTTTCAATTGAGACTAATTTAGTACGATTCAGTTTCGTGTGATAAAATTTCGATAAAATGTTAATGAGTAAATAAAAATTATCAATGTGTTTTTACCATACTTTACATTGGTTTTATTCTTTTCACAGAAACGGAAGGGTTCAAGATCGATACTATGGGTACATATCACGGAATGACATTGAAGTCTGTGACTGAAGGCCCTAGTGTGCCCACTGCTAATCGACCTCCACAGACTCCGAACCATCCCAGACAGATGCCTTGTAAGTATTTCAAAAATAACCTAACATTATTGTAATCTATTATTTACTTTTTACCTGTGGCACACATAGGTACATTAAAATAAACAAGTTAAGAAATTAACTATAAAATTATTTGTCTTGATGTACACTTTTGCCCTGCTGGGTTGCCCAATTCGCACGCAAAGCAACCGGGCCTTTTAGCCGCATAGCGCGTTGCGTTTCAAAAACTGTGATTTGATACACTGGATAATAAAATGTGGATAGGTTTGCGTTTAAGTTCGAACAATAAGTAATGTATTTGATTGACTCGACAGCGAGCGTCCCTGTGATGCCGGGCACGCCGGGGCGGCGCGAGCTGCTGCCCGCGACGGCGGCGCGGCCGCCGCCCGGCGCCGGCGGCAAGCGGCCCTCGCGCACGCCCATCATCATCATACCGGCCGCCGCCACCTCGCTCTTGTCCATGTACAATGTTAAGGACACGCTGCAGGAGTTTAAGTAAGTTGAGATTCCAGAAGGTTGTTTTTTTGGGTACTATGGGTACTATGAATGTAAGCTTTATTAGACACTTTTGTTCAAGAAACCTAATATAATTATTGTTCTTATAATTTCTTTTTTCTCTTTCTTAATAGGTTTGTCACAGTAGAGCAGAAAAAAGCAGAAGGCGCTGTCAGAGAAAACGAAGTTCTATTGCAAAGGAGAAAAGGGCAGTCTACCGATCAGTTGCCTAACAATGCATCAACTATTACTGTAAGTCCAAAAATTTTGTTTAATTCAACTTCTAGATTGAAAACAGTACTATGCGATGCCAATTTCGACAACAATTGAGCTACGAGTATCGTTAATAAAACGCAGTACATGTATACGAACCATTTGCTTGTTATCGCTATTATTTGTAAGTTGAACTCTCTGCTACAAATCAGCATTGTAAAGTTTCGTTGCATCTCAATTATAATTGCAGGTACCATACCGCGTAGTAGACAACCCCGGGCGGCTGTCGGCGGCGGAGTGGGACCGCGTGGTGGCGGTGTTCGTGCAGGGCCCGGCGTGGCAGTTCAAGGGCTGGCCCTGGGACGGGAACCCTGTTCAGATATTCGCTAACAGTATGTATTTATGTAGTACTAGCTGTGCCCTGCGGTTTCATCCGCATTTATTCGGTCACTATCGTTTAAACCTTCCCTGGATTATGACAAACATTTCAAAACCAGAATCAACTAAATCGGTCCAGCCGTTCTCGAGTTTTAGCGAGACTAACGACCCACGATTGATTTTTATATATACAGATATACTAACCGTAGCGTCTCGCAGCCTTACCAGTTATACTCGTTCCCGCGGGAATATCAGGATACACTATTTCCCATGTGTAATTCTGGTTCTGCAAAGTTTCGTTCAAATCCGTAGTTTTTGAAAGAACGAGTAACAAAAATTTGTAGGATAAAGTAAAGCTTTTGTCCCGTAACCTTAACGATCAAATCGCGGGTAATACCGCAGGGCACTGCTAGATCGATTATAATTTGTTGTATACGATGTTTGTATATTGCAAACTATTGTTTAGTTTAATGTCTATGTAAGCATGTGACTTAATCTGGGTCACTGCCAGATTTTATGTCGCATCGTATCGAAACTCATTAGTACACGTCTCGTCACAATTAAATAATTAATTTTATAAGCAGTTATAATGGTGACTCATTATTACTTTATTGTTAATGGATCCTTATAAGAGTTGCCAAATGTACTGAAAGTGAGTTCTAAGAAAACTCGCAGTACTAAGAATTTAGAAGTTCAAGTTTAAAAGCCATTAATTTATATTTACATAATCATTTGGCTATAGCTTAGTGGTCATTTGGCCAACTGTGAGTTGTCAATATTTAGACTGCTTATAAGTCTTCTCTCATCTACGGATTTAAATCAATCTATCTTAACTTAAACTCCACCGGAGTTCTTTCTACTTCGGATCTTCGGATGTTTATGATGAACCAACCTTTTTATTATTTTATTTATCTTCTGCTATAATCGAATGATGAACAATGAATCATCTAATTAATTAATTTTGTTTCCAGTTTGCGCTTTCCATTTGAAGTACGATGAAATGAAACTGGACGCTAACGTAGCTCGGTGGGCAGTGACAGTGCTTAATCTCAGTCGCACCAAACGGCATTTAGACCGCGCCGTGCTCCTCGGCTTTTGGGAAACGCTAGACAAGTAAGTAACGATACGACTATTTATTGCTACTATAGATTTACTTCTAGTTAAAAAGCGTGGAATTAAGTTCCTGGCCTACTTGTGCTCAGTAGAACTAAGATAAAGGACGCACCAAGCACATAAGGTTTGCCTTTGGCCTTGTATTTATATCTCTTCTCTCCATATCGAAGTACACAATGAAAACAAAACCATTGTCCTGTCAAGCCAGAAGCTACATAGTAACGCCTGGTTACTGGTACTATAAAAATATAGCCCGAAGCATAAAAACAACGCTTGATTCTTCTAAATAATATTTATATTTCATATGGTTATTTTAATCTTGACATTTTACAATTAATAATAATTTATATTTTAAACTGGCATGTAACTATTTCATTAATAATTTAATTGATTTTCAACGGAACATCAAGTAATTTAAAGGGCATGTATTAAAAAGTTTATTATTTCGTTTATAAGTATGTACAAAAATAATAACCAAAAAATATCAAGATCTTCGACAGTTTAGTAAACATCTTCGTATTTTGTTCCAGACATATGATGAAGAATAAACCACACCTTCGGTTTTAAGGCTGTTATAGTTGTTTAAATATAGATTTATTAACCAATAGTTAAACAGTGTGTATAATATAATATTTTGAAGGCAGAGATTGGTTGTTAGTTTATAAATTTGACTTCTTAAATTGTGTTTCTCGTATATAATTTTTTGAGTAATGTTTCAACAAAATGACATAAAACATATTTATTGCTTTACCGTCCATACTCTTTTTTTTATTGTCACATAATGTGGACCAATGTCGTCAAATTTCCAGCCGAAGACGATTGCTTCTGAAGAGGAAAAAGGTTTAGAGATAGGGTAAGAATGAAATAAAATCACTAAACCTTTTTCTTCAGGAGCAATCGTCTTCGGCTGGAAAATTGACGACATTGGTTCACATTTTGTGACAATTAAAAAAATAGAGTATAGGTATATCACGTCGAACATTGAGATTGCTTTGAACATTGTAAATTATGTTATGTATTCTATATACTTGTATCTGGTCTATTTTTCCATTACTATCTAGTTACATTATTTTTTAAGACCATACTTTAACAGCATACACTAAACTTATCAATGGTACAATACATGTTTCTTGTAATTATTAATCTCAAATCTCCTCTTCACAATTGCCGATAAAAGACGATTAAAATACATGCGAGCATGATCGTTAGTATTCCTAACTCACTCGAGTCATCGATCATTGTCTATGATCGTTCACGTGATCGCGGCGATCGGGGCGATCGGTGACTTACCGGTCTTTCTGACTTTAAAGGTGTGTAGTGTAATGTATGTGTAGTTCTCTGAACGAATAAATGATCGGCGATCATATCATACGAAACGTTTATCGGCGATAGTGAAGAAGACGCTTTTAATAGATATAGTTTTAATTGTTAACTTCCCAACGTGTTTTAATCTCTTTGACTTCTTAGAAGCCAGTCTTTGCCAGCAATGGATGCCTTGGATATATTCTAAGTCAATTAATACCATTTAAGATAACTTTGGCTTAATTTAGTAATATCCACTATTTTAATACTGTTGACCAATAAATACAAATATTTAAATATATACAGTGTTAATATTTTGTGCAATATGGATTATGTATAGACAATATGAGTATTGCAAAATGTTTTACAAACTTTAAAAACCATAATGCTTTTAAACTGTTCCTATAATATTTTAAAAGGTACATCAATTCAAACCAACTCAAATTGCATGAAAAATAAACTTTGTATTTGTAACTTTCACGATTTACAAAACATTATATAATATTGCTTTATATAATCAAGTAGGTACCGCTAAAGATCAATTCATAAATAAATATGTTATTGAATTCACTAAGAAGTTCATTGAAAGTAACAATCAATGCATAATGTTCTGGAAAGACAATTCAAACAATATTGAGATTCGCTTAATAAAACGTACTGTCAATAAACCAATATTTCTAATTCAACCGTTTATACCGGACCAATTAACTCTATTGCTTGCGTGTTACGGTTGAAATTAGCTTCAATTACCAATTGATACATTGTGACATGTTTCAAGCGTTGTCTTGAATTAGCAGTGGCCATGAAAGGACATTCGATCAGGCCACGTATTCATGATACGAATGCTGCAAACGTGCGAACATTACCTTTGTTATGTATTACATTGTATTGTTGCTACCTAGCCTAATATTTTAAATGGTATTGAAATCAAAGATCTGTGATCTTTGTCTTTTTTGACAACAATAAATATTGTTGAACATATTGTTTTGTTGTTATTTAGATACCCCTCGTGTAACACGTGTTTCTTGAACATGTATGTTACACACACATATCTTATAGTTTACTATCAACATTATAAGTAAACTGTAGTAGTAATCTTACAGGAGACGAACCATGTACTGGTACCCTTATTTCTAATTTCTTACAGTTACTTTAAATGAAACAACAGTGCATTTGGTTTTCAAATGTCTTTATTTTATAATTTTATTTCAATGGTAGTATATAACAATAAATATTCTGTCTCTTTCAGAGATTAGTGTAAGTACACACATAATTAATTTTATATTGTAGGTAAGTATGTACATTATGTCGGTGTGCACAGAATCTGTACATTAAATAATAACCATTATATTTGAACCATAACACATTATCACATCGTTAGGTGTGTACTAATCGTGTGCCCGTGTTTACATTGTTATTTTCATATTTCATATATATTTATGATATCTATATTTGCCATATAATATACGACCTCATAAAGCAGGGCCACTACACAACGCATCACCTAAAATGTAATTAATAAAACAAAAGAGCAAATATACAATGAATATATAAAAATATTTTCGAACACTGACGAAGGTTTTGCCCCGGTAAGGAATGATAGGACCAAATTTTACCGATTGCAATCCCTAGTCAGTGGCATTCCAATAACTACATTTTAACACACTTTAGTCTTTATTAGGGGATGACTTATGAAAAGTAAAACGAGTAATCATAATTCGTACATGTCGAAGTTTCAGTATTGTAGGTACTCTGTACTACCCGATGGTTTGCCTCTAATATACACCTTATTCAGCTAGACTTGGATCTAACTTTTTCATTCTAATTAAGTACTTATAGAATTTCAAATCTAGCCACAACAGATATTTAAACGTATCAGCTAAAATACACATCTGATAGCGAAGAATTTGTACATGCACTTTGCAGAATATACGTCTATGTACCTACTAAACATCACATTTCGATCCAATTTTTAATCCCCTGGCAAGTTCCTAAAATATCTACAAACAATCGATAGTTATATAAAAATTAAACCACTTTATCTACATTACAATATTAAAGGTTCTCTTAAAATGTATGATGATCTATATTACTATGAGTTTAGCACAATCACTCATAGTGATGCGAATAGAGTTCCAAGTTTTGTTGAGATTCGCTTATTCGCCAATGCCATGTCAGTAATAAGCACTAAATACAACGAGATTTTTCTTCAGCTGTTAGGAACTTTGGAAGTGAGAAGTAATGGGAACACATATAAATAAACTTTTAAAATAAATAGAATATAACAAATTGTAAATATACTTAATATTATGTATCAGTCATGAGTTGGTTTATAAATAGCACTGGTATGTTCGTGAATCGCTCTTGCGGTTCCGAAGCGTTAAGAAACTGATCTTGTAACTCTTGAAAATAGATCATTGGGTTGAAATACGTATTTTAATCATATGTGCCTTAAAACTGCCAATACCAAAATCGTGACAATTAATTCATATATTTCTAGTAGGTTAGTGGCAATCCTGGTATTAAAAAGTTAACGTCAAGGTAAACGTTATAAATCGATATATTGAACAAATTAATTTAATACATGCAATCTTATTACCACACAGGTATCAATTTCTGCTCATGATATGCGCTATAAACCTTCACCTTGCAACCCTTTAATCGACTTCATGATCGTCCAATATATAAAAGTTTATATCGATCATGACCTAGTAGACAATAAAAACATGTATGGCATTATAGCGACTCAACAACCTGTCACCCCACAGGAATGATTCGTGCAAACTAACGAAATGAACAATGATGACACTAATATCTAATAATTCACAAAAAATATTGCCATTGATTAGGCTAGAACACACACGCCGTACGGCTCACAAAAAGGGCTAAAATTGCAAACATTTCGAATTATAACAACCACTTATATAATTACGGTAAAATAATTGAATGGTATAAAATTTTATCCCAAAATCAGACGCACTCATTACAAAAAGGATGCTTCAAAATATCTTATACGGATTTAAAATGAGCCTGAATAGTTTATTTTCAGTCAAAATATAGGTAACGATCACAATTATAGATCAAATTCAGTTTTCAATTTTTTTTTCTCAATCTTTGGGATACAATTGCTCTCTCTTTACCTACCTATCTAAATATTTTACTAACAGATAGCGACATACCTAAAATTAATGAACAATACTTATCAAAAACCAATACCATACCATTATACTCAGATTTGGTAAAAAATAAACGATTATTAATTAATTTTGTCACAAATGCTTCTTTAAAGTCTAGCAGAGACTACCACCCTAGTACTCAAACGTCGTCGATGTCGGCACCACCTCCAGTACCATTTGTAGGAATACGGTAATCTTGTCTGGAAATACATAAAACAAAAGTCAGTTTAACTGCACGAAACAAATACTAAAAGTATTGATAGTATTTAGTATCTTATGTAGTCATCTTTTTTTCTTATCAATTGTTTTTTATGGAACCCATCCTTCCCCTTCTAAGAAATATACCTATAGGTTAAGTATGATACTTTATTGGCTAAACGTTGATATCCCATCTCAGAGAAGTTAAATAGTTTGTCATATTTTTCTTACCCATGAACGGTAGAGAGTAACCCCACTTGACAAAGGGCACATAAACCAACAATCCTCCAAAAATAAAAGCCGCCGCGTACAGATACTCCCATTGGGGCTTGTCAATAATTGGAGCTACCACCAAGTATGCTGACACCAGAAGCACTACGTACGGGATTATTATTGGCACCTTTACAACAGAAAAAAAGGTAAATCATAAGAAGATCAAAAAAGGAAATAGCTTTAAGATCACGTCTCGTTTACTGAAGATATCCTCATCAAGATGCGATAGGTACTATGATGGAACAAGAGACTATTTTAGTTATTTTGCCTGTTCGTACCGCAGCGTTATGCATTGTGACCAAAGCATCAAAATGTTCGAAATACTTCAGTGTCTCAATCTCTTACATATTTTTAACGTTATATGTGGAACTCGCAACTCACCTTGTAGGGCCTAGGCGCATGGGGCTTTGTATATCTCATCACGATGAGCGCAAACATGGAACCTCCGTAGAAAATCCATGCCGTGAATGAGAAGAAATCAATTAACGAGTCTATCGTTCCGTACAACACCATCGCTACAGCAATTAGAGACTGGAAAAGAAAGAGATAAACAATAGAGAAATGAATTCATAATTAAAATAAAGCAAAAGTGCCTTTGATAAATGATAATAACTTACATGAAAAATCAATCCGGGAGCTGGGGTAAAGCGACGAACGTGGACATAAGATAGAATGTCCAACAAATGCCCTTCACGGGATGCCGCAAAACACAACCTGCCAAAAGAAAAAAAAAGATTATCTCATACATTAAACAACGAACGCATTTTCCAAAACGATGGATGATATTTTTTGGGATGCTTACCGGCCAGCTACAAACAGCGTTCCATTAGCCGATCCAAAGGTGGATATCGTGACAGCCAGAGGCATCAACCATGCCAGCGGACCCAACAATCTGTTCCCAAAAGTGACCGCCACCGCTTCGCTGTCGGCCATCTCACTGACCGACATCACAGCCAAATACGACACGTTTACCAGCGCGTAGCACAGCGTCACCAACGGAATCCCGATTATTATACTTAGTGGCAGGTTCCTTGAATCAACCAATCGAACTTAATATCACAGCTGCAAAACTTACAAAGATTATTATAGCACTTGAAGCATGTTATTATTTTGCAGCTTCCCATTCCGACACCATCACAGTTTTTTTGTTAACCAAGAGAGCACAAAATGAACATAACATAAAATATTTAATTGCATATAAATGAAATTTCTCGTGTTTGTGGAGAGGTGCCAGAAATTTTGTGTTAGGAACAAAATGTATCATGTCAACAACATGCGTAAAATTACTGGTAGACTACATTTTTAATGTCTTTTTCAAAAATAACGTGATAACTGCCACACCTACCACAACGTAAGCTATAAATGACGATGAAACACTAGATTTTTCAAAGCAGGAAGTTTATTTGGATTAGTATCAGTTATCCAGTCCAGGCGTGCTGTCTATATTAGTAGGAGAATCATTACTTACTTGGATGGATTTTTTATTTCCTCAGTGACATAGTTGAGATTATTCCAACCGTCGTAGGCCCAAAGGCCAGTGTAGAATGCTGTTGCAATGTTGCCCAGAGTCGCCGTACTACTGGCGAAGTTGGGCTCCTGTAAATGTCGCGTATTACCTGCACCATACGGACACAACCACCCGTCAGTGTTTGCTATATTTACATCCCAGTATCGTTAGGTATTAATACTAAAGTGACTCAGTGAATAACACGAGTGCCAGCTACATTTTTTGTCAAATCCAATTGCATACGTATGAACAAGGCTGGTATTCTAATATTGCATGTGGATCTCATTTAAAAAAAGTAAGGGAACATAACAAAAAATGTAATTGTAACCGATGTATCGACGGTCATTACCTAAAATGAGTTTATAAGCTCCTCCGCAGACGATGATCGCAATCGCCACCAGCTTGGCCGCCGTGAAGATGTTCTGCACGTTTGTCGCCAAGTTCACACTATAGCAGTTCACTGCCAATATCATCACTGCAAAGAAAGTTTAACCTTCATCAGACACCACACATGCTGAAAAGCTAAAATATTTTAATTTAAATACGATGAGCAGATGGGAATTATTTTTAAAAGAATGCGATGCGCTGTCGTCAGGGAATTAATACCAGCAAAAAGTTCTGATCATAATTTTGATCTGTCAGTATTTGAATATTTACAGCATCGATGTAGTTTTAATTTCGGATATTCTTGGTGCGTATTTTAGAAGCTCGTGTAATTCTTACCAATAGATATGACCGCCACAAGTTTGACCAACGAGCCCGGGGGCTCGCACTCCGATACGAACGGTTCCACCGCGTACTTGGCGAAGCTCAGACATATTATGGCCATTTGTGACGGTTTCAGCACCAACGTTGACACCTGCAACACAGAATCAAAAGTTAAAAATGAAGAAAATTAAACAGAAGTCAAACAAGCAGAAGAACACATACAGAAGCCCACATTCTGGTCCATAAGGGGCTATGCCATTAGTGACCAACAGAAACGGTTACCGTCAGCCGCCAAGACCTCATAAAAATAAACTAGACTCATGGGATTCAGAGTCTTCCTTACATATCGATATTAGTAAGTGCAAGGATACTCACCCAGGTGCAAGTAACTCTTAGTAATCCTTAGTAATCCTCTCGGATCATAGTCTTACCCATGAGAAGAGGAACGCAGGAGGTGCTCCAAAAGCATCCATGAAGTAGGCGTACTCCGCGCCTGATGATGTGTTCATCGTTCCCAACTCCGCATACGCTAACGCCCCTGTTCCAATACGAATAATTACTTGTATTGCACTTCAAACAACTACGAATAATAATATTCAGTCTTACAAACTTAATGGCGGCTGAGGATACGCGGTGAGCTGCGTTGCGCATAAGACTAAATCGAGAGGGTATGGTTTATTTCTTCTTATGAGCCGTAAAGGTAAACTGACATGGTTGGTTTTCAAACCCAATTACTTTCTATAGTGGAAAAATGTTAGTGATGGATGGACTTGGAAATTAATGTAAACTATAGATGATTTAATTCTAATCATCTATGCATTTATGGCATCTTGGGAAGAAAAAGATTTGGTCTTACACACAACGACTTCAGACCAGCCATTAAGTTATATGTACCATATAACTCAATGGCTTTACCTAAAGTTTTTTAGGCATCCCTAACCACCATAAAATCTGTTTTCTACAATGTTACATCTCATCCATCATTTTAAGACCTACTTAATTTATATAAATAGTACCGACAAAACAGATTTACGACCGTTAGTTATCTTCGTGACGGAACAATGTTTTAAACACGAGACTTCATAAAAGAAAACTGTATTGCTCATTGTTATTCTAAATTTATTGGACAATTTATCTTCTACATTGTATTCACGTCATCGGTAGAAGTTCTGAGTGAGAACGTGATTTCTAAACCACGTTTTCTTACTAAGTTTTTGTTTCTATGGAATGGCTATGTACTCGTATGATTATTTATTATATTATATGACCAAATATTATCTTAAAACGTACGTTTTCAAATCGTAAATCTCGGCCACATCTTAGCTACCTAAAGACAAAAGTAGTCCGAGAGTTCTCGTACATCTAAACAAGAACAAAATTACGTATTCAAATAAGTAATACAAGGTCTGAAGCACGTCTGTATGCATTGTTTACTCACCAAGCAACGAGAGCAGGCCACATGCCATCCAAATGATGAAGCTTATGCCCACTGAGCCTGTGCGCTCCAAAAGCCCAGAGGGCGAGACGAATATTCCTGATCCTATAAACAAATAAACACATTGAAACAACGTAAAACTTCGGAATAATATTTGGGTATTCAATAATAGTGTTCGTATGCTGTTAGAATTAAATCACTGAATATTTTGTCCCGGTGGTTTCAATCGATAGACCCAGTCGGAGGCTTTTAAGCGGTCTAAAAACTCCATCAGAGTTGACCATTAACCTACAGGAACTTACTTTAGTAAAGCAAAACAGACAAGTAAATATTTATAATGAGCTAGCAAATATTAATTCGCTTCAAATATTTCCACTGGTCCCTACCCATTATATTAACCCGCAGAAAAATTGAGATATCTGTCACCTACCCAATATAGATCTACCATTCACCCTCAGCATTCAACTATTGATAGACAGCGCATGTCTCAATCTAAAGGTCATCATGTACCCCCTACTATCTAGCCTAGTTGGTAAAAGTTTAAAAATCGAACGGATGAAATCTCCGTTTCTGAAATCACGCCTAGCGCCTTGATCTAATAGTACCTTCTTCATTGGTTTTGTACTTGTACTCTTAGATAAATATATTTCACAAATAATCTTATGAATACACATGGGCTATGTGTGAACATGATCATTTGATTGACGCAACGTAGAGCCTAATTAAACAATCGCGTGATCATCACACGTATAAAATTCTTTTGTATAATATTTTGTTAATTAAGTACATAAACGTTTATTTACGTAAACACAAAACGTTATTTGCAATAATGCAAAACATATGACTGCTGTTTTTGTCAAGATAGTTTATTTGTTCAGCGTAAAATAAAACTAAATGATTTGACCTTTCGGACTGCCTGGTAACTAACTACCTGATTGCGTAAAATTTCGTATCATTTTCCAGTCCATCAGTTTAAGCAAGGTTAATTCGTCTCCTTATAGCTTGTTTATCTGTCTAGTCTCATTATAAGGCTTCTTGAACACGCAATTTATTTTAATTGGTTTTGGCAAGTGTTTGACAATAACATTGTATTGCTACCTTCATTACAATAATAATGTTCTTCGTAATAAATGTAGTGCATTCTTTAAATAACTAAGAACTATGTCGTAGTAGTTTACAGATGTGAGTTTGCAGTTAGTTTTTACAGCGAATTCCTCAACAAAAGATTAAAGATTGCCTTAATCAATCGAACCGACAGCCGACAAGTCGTGTCGTAGAATATTTTGTATGATATTCGTTGGTTTTGTGTCGGCACCGATACCGGCGTAGAGGCACCGACATGCAATTAAAATCCAGATTTGACAACCCAATTATAATCCAGTTACCTCTAGGCGAAGCTCTTTTGTTTCGAATATGAATATGGAGAAACTATCTTCAGAATCCTAGGCGCGAGCGGGAGAATGTGATCACATTACTAATTAACGGTGTAGTTCTATCTAACACTAACACACAAGTTTGTAATCCATGTTACAACTGACTACGGTGAACTTTGTAACATCCCCAAGAATAATTTATAGCGAACTACTTAGTGCCTAATTAGCCAGAATCAGTAATGTATATGGAAAACGTTGAAACTTCAAACTCTACTTACAACATACACGTAAAGTTCGTTACACTTTCATATGAAATTAATATCGATTTAGAGAAGTTTTATCCTCGTATTTTAACCTTCAGTAATTTGGAACATTTTCGGGGTATTTGAACGCGGTCAAAGACTTGGGTTTAAATAAATTACTTGATGGATATTTTAGGCAGAAATAATTAATTAAAAGGATAATCCTTATATCTTGTAACATTTCCGAACCGTAATTTTTTTATAATTTAAACAGTAAAATAAATAAAAGCATTAAACGACCTTAATAAAGTCATAACTAGGTATTTGACATTTAATAGAAATGGCAAATAGACACAGTAGCAATAGAAATCGATAATCAGCGAAAAATGCTTGACATGCGAATAAAGAGATAGAGTGCGCTCTACTCCACTCTTCTCACAGTTCTGTATAAAGAGAGACGAAAAGAATATAAAAAGATCATGAAGTTTCTTATCAGCTTATCAGCAACAAAGAAATGGGAATGAAGATAAAATAATAATATGAGTCTATATCTTCTAAAATTAAAAAAGACGATTGAATTGAGAACCTACTCCTTCTTAGATCACCCGCGACCACAAGTAGTGCAATCCACTAGAAACGTCGGGAAACAAAAAGTAAGTAGTTGACTTGACTTGCTTTATAAATTTTATGACCAGGAATAACCTGTGTATCTACTCCTTCGGTTTATGAAGTCGGTTGAAAAGAGAAGTGAGAGAGGGAGAAGAGGGACGTACCGATCATGGTGCCGACGATTAGAGCCACCCCACTGAAGAGTCCCACCCGTCTCTTGAGGTGAACAGGGTCGTCCGGAGCTGCGTCCGTCCCCTCCAGCTGAAACCAAGACATGGTAATTTAGACATACTCATAGCTATATAAAATATACCGCTATATTCATAAACGCTTTTATAAAACACTGTTATAAAGTGTTTTGTCTCTTTTGCTCTTTGTAAATTAGCGTATCTCGGAAAGGGATAGCTAGAATGCTAAATTAGGGTTTATGAATAAATATTTCACGCGTTTAAATAACGTAGATAATGGAATTCCAAATGGTTAAGATTCGAAATTAGTATTCTATTTGATTCTATCCTGGCCACAAATTCAAGCAGTCTCTAGAAAAACTATAACTTGGATATGAAACATTTTCTTTGAAATTACGTTCTGCTGCGATGGAAATGTTTGTAAATAGACTTATTTTCTAGATGGAGTTTAACCTCGACATTTCCACAGTGAAAAGCCGCTATCGACCATCTTGAGATTCATCTTTTAAGTATCATTCAGAAAGAGACTTGGAATTTAAATAAATATGAAAAGAATACGTAGGTAAATCTACTAAGTGCAGACTTAGGTACAGATTTAGATACTTACAACCTAGTATAAAATAAATGTACTAACTTATTTAGTGGCGGTTCCAGGATTTTGGTTAAAGGGGTGGGGGCCGATCTTCATCCCGGTAAAGGGATCTTTTTATCAAGGAAAACATGTTGTTATTAAAAAATACAGCTCAGGTGACTTGGGGGCAGGTGGATTTAAGTAGATTTGAGTCAATTACCATGGACCCGCTATTGTACCTACCTAATATCATTGATAAATTTACCTCATAACAAAATAGGTACAAGGAAGTAAGTAGTAAAATAAATATGTTCGATTGTAAAACAGCTCGGCGATTACACGCATAACCAATATCTGCGTTGATTGTGCCTTTATTGTTGTGTTATCACGTAGAAACCGCACGCGGCCGCTATGCTTGCAAAACATGCTAATATTTATTCGGTAATCGCTACAAGAGATCTCCTTACATTGTAGAATGTTAATATAGTTGAAGAATTCCAGGTTTCATGATGTTAGAGGTTAAGAGGCACTGAATATTTTCATTTCAAAATGTCTAGATTTCAGAGATAATTTAGTCGGAGGCGTTTTGCTTTGAGGTTACTTAAAAAGCTAAGAATTTAGGCCTTTAATCAGTATGCCCCATCTGTTCTGAAAGAAGTTCAATTTATCTTAATAATTTATGTAGTTTAGATAGGCTGCGTATTTTATTGATCATTTAGTCCTTGCCTTGGTTATCACTCCACAGAATCAGTGCCACTCAATTCTCGAACTGTTGGAGGTACTTGAGATAAAATACAAATAGTTCGTTTGTACCTAAGTAAATGAGTACGATATGGAGTATTAAGGTATATCGATACGTTGCAAATACTAAGAAATAGAATCTCACGAAGAAATTCTTCACTACATACATAGTTTAAAACAAAGTCAATTTCCGCTGTCTGTCTGTCTGTCCCTATGTATGCTTAGATCTTTAAAACAACGCAAACATTTTGACGCGGGTTTTTTAATAGATAGAGTGATTCCAGAGGAAGGTTTTATATGGATAAAAATTACCGAAATTCCCAAGGGAACGGGCCCAACGAGGGTAACACCGCGGGCCGCCGCTAGTTAACAATAAACACGATTAGATACCGCCGTATAGAGGTCCTCAGATAGTTTTGTATGGAGGACTATATATACATTGTACCTACAATGTATCTACTGAATTAAACCTTCTTTAACTGGTGGCCAGGGTAGGGAGTTGTCATGGTGCAGCGACCACTACTAGACATAAAAAAAAACACATATACGGTCAAATTGAGAAACCTTTTTTGAAGTCGGTTTAAAAAATTTAGTGAGCTAATATTAAAGTTATTGTTATATGTTGTTAATGTTCCATTCTTACCTTGTCTCCTGGGTTGGAGTTGCCGTCGGTGAGCGCTCCCGTCGCGCCGTCTTCGGCGTCGCAGCCGGCGGAGCACCCGCGCCATACCAATCCGCCTTCGCGTGCGCTCCCTGAGACAAACACAAATACATTAGGTATTTTAAAATATTTAAAAAAAAGTAGACTGTAATGTCCCATTGCTGGGCAAAGGCCTCTCGTCTCACCGAAGACATCAGGAGGATAAGGCGTAATTTTAAAATATTTTAGTACTATTTAGTTAAAATGAAATTACCCATTTTAAGTTATCTGTATATAAACTAGTTTAGGCCGCGGCAGCTTCTGGGCAGTAACAGAGGTTTATTATATTTGTTTGTAGAACGTAAAAGAACAATAAAGTACTATGATTTCCTGTTAATGGTATCTGCAGTACTGTAGGCAACACTGCGCATTTTCGAAGTAAAATCCTGGTTTTATACTATCTTACACAAAAATAAAAAAAATTAATACAAAGTAATATTTTTTAAATAATAATTTATATTAAACAGGACAGTCTGTAAGGACTTTAGACGAGACAATGGGCGCTTCACTTTCAGATCGTCACAAAAAATGTAAACAAATGAAATTGTTGAATATTAGCCAAGATGAGATAATTAAAACGTGACACGCTAGAGTACACAAATAGGTAAATAATTAATTGAGATTAAGGAAACGCTTCTGCAGATACCTACTCGTATGTTTTCTACGAGTTATGAAGGAAAGCATTAAAACTTAAACATCGAATTTAAAATCAAATTATGAATAGTAACATTGATTTATAAGGAAATTCGAAACAAGATATTAGTCAGGCTACGTATTCTAAAGACAGGGTTTGCGTAACAAATGACTTTGTCCCGACACTTTAATTGAATAGTTTCAAAGAAACAATACCGTAATACGAAGCGTGCCGGTTTTCAAACTGAAATCTACTCTCATTTGCTCATTATCGATGCTAACGGATGAATTTAAAAATAGCTTCAAAGGCTTCAACGTTGATTCAGTATTCGGTTTTTACAAACACATGGAATTTAAGTATAAATATCTATATGGCTATTTAGCAAATGATTTCATTTGAGTCTTTAATAAGGACATTAGAAAATTATGCACCACCTACTTCTTTATATGACCTTTCCCTTCAAGTTCAAGGTAATTTTTTTTATCAATTTACAATATTTACTAAGGACCAAGCTAATAGGGACTTTATCCAAAGTTCATCATTAAACATCTAAAAATATTGCTTAAAACAGGAAAATATTCTTACTCTCTGCATCAACAGTTCCCATAAGTTTCTTCAGTGTGTTTATTCCCAAATATAAAAACGTACTTAAGTTTGAAACTTTTTCCACTTAACTGCACAATATTCAAGATAATGTCCACACTTTGCAACACATTATTTATTAAATCACGAACGTCTTTCTAGTTTGAAATGTAACACGTTTATGGCTATAATTTTGTTCTTATGCATACTCATAGATCACGTGTTAAATTAGTCAATATGTAGCGATTTTTAGTTTTTACACAAAACCACGAACCACGACACACCCATGTAACGTCACCGAAGCTTACCCACCTACTGTTCATGCAACCTAACAATTTTAGATTCAAGTACTATTTCGTATATTAGCTAAAATCTAAAATCGTCAGATCAACGTCACAATAGTTCCTATAAAATCTTACATAAATTGGCACGAATAAATACCTACAGTTCGAAATAACATCGTTTGTACAACTCTGCGGACAGTTTTCTTCACAGACAATTTCCAATTGATGAATAAGAACTCAACTAAAAATATCTCTTCGACCTTGCATGTGTGAAAAATGTACAGGTTTCCATCAAATCACCAATAACTTTTCCTGAAGATTGTACCAGTGTATTTTGTTTATACATAAAACGCTATTTTTATGCTTTTGTACACCATACCCTTCGGTATAAGGGTAAAAACAGAAAATCGATCCAAGGTTAACACCAGACTGGTCATTTTGTAGACAAGCAAAAAGTTATTGCAATCGTTATGTCTGCTCCCTCTATCTAACTTAATAAATGTTCGCTCAGATATAGAAACTGACAACATAACAGTTTTTCTCCGTACTTTTTATCAGAATTATTCTTTATTTTTATTCACTGAATTTGAAATCTGTCTCTCATATCGAACA
This sequence comes from Cyclophora punctaria, assembly GCA_951394245.1. Taxonomy (NCBI): domain Eukaryota; kingdom Metazoa; phylum Arthropoda; class Insecta; order Lepidoptera; family Geometridae; genus Cyclophora; species Cyclophora punctaria. Next base: position 6,852,025 of record OX596171.1, read on the forward strand.
ATCTGACGAAGTACTCACCACATACATTGATATTCTCGGGAAAGTAATTTTGTTATCACTGAAAAGACTCAGATGACTTTGTAAGTGTAATAATGGTCACTGACATCATTTATAGATATCACAATGATAAATGTTGACTAAGTTTTGGATCTAGAACAATTCGCAAAGATATCGAGCTGGTATTTGCAAAGCAATTCGATGGTTATTTACTTTAAGATAGACATGTTTCCGGAAAGAGCTTAGCTGGACTTAGCTGGACTACAGAATAGTATCTAAGATACAGATTTTACATATCTATGTAACCTTCCTACGAAAAGATACTTTGCAATACAGTACTAGGAACTTGGAATTCTTGGAAACTACGAGTAAAAAACCTTCGATTCAATTTCATCTAATTTATCTACGAAAAGAAGAAAACCTCTTGCCCCTAATGAGATTTATTTTACTAAAGCAACGTTTGATTCTCTAGGTATATTACTTTCCTTTGATACAAACAACGTACCTACCTGTTCGATGTAAGAACGTATTTCAAGATAGTACATTAATTAATAATGATTGAGTACAAACAAAGATCGAACTAACTAACTACTCATCAAAATTCGTAAGTATATGAATGAATGAATGAATGAAAAATAGCTTTAATTAACCACAAGTTGAATTGAATAGTAGTGTATTCACGTTACAATATTATTCATAACAACGTTATTAACCAGTATGCCTATAATTTTAAGTACCGTTGCCAGAAACATATCACGCGAGATGCCAATGAAGACGGTCAAAAAATAGTCACTGTAGGCCACGTTTAGACAGGAAATGTCCCTTATCTAGGCCGTAATTTTATTAATTGAACGAATGAACTACCTACATGTGTGGACATTGAACTAATGAGTCAATTGAAATTATTTTGAAGGTTAAAATCTGATTTGTTCAATACGAATAAAAGTTCGCTTGGGAGAAGGTCCTCATTTTCTAAATACAATCAGTTTTTTTTTTGTTTATCATAAATGCGCTCGGCATTTATTTTGGAATAAGCGTTAGTACCTACTTCGTAATCAATAAAATGATTTAGCGGAAATGAAATCTTGTTCATATGTTAGCAGTTGCCGAGTCCAACGTTAATTAAACTATGGAGTTATTCAATTGAAGAACGATGACGACACGACATCTTTGAAAGAGTACTAGGTAATACAAACATGCGCTCGATCACGTAGAACCTTTGATGTATTACTTTTTACCCACACTACCTTTCATTCAGATCAATAAGGGTATTAATTTTAACCCCTCTCGGACAACAAAACAAAATCGGCTGTTATTTGTCCGGTTTGGGTCTACCGCAGGTACGACACTGCAAGCGAACGGGCGCTATCTATTTCATAAAAAATATTCGAATTGACAAACCCTCTCCTGTTTGACGTCGTTTAAAAAGTCACAGAACACAACACAAGAATTTTCAAAAAACTCAAGAACTAAAATACTTGTAAGAATCTTTCCTTTGTTACATCTAACTTGAGTCTTTCCTAGGCACAAAGGAAATAAGCACTTAAGTAAATAAAGTTTAATACTAACTTCGACGTAGAGCTTTGTAAGAAACGAGAATAATAGCAAACTTTATTGAGACATTCAACGTACAATGTATGTATAGAGAGAGAGAGACTCAATTTTATATCAATAATAGATTTGATCTTCACAGAAGTATCGACCCTATAAGCATTGTCTACACTCTATAATACAGTGACTACCATCTATCGGGAATTATTGAACGTTTGTGAGGAAATAGATAGGTATAAGTAAGGGTTTTCATAACCGAATATCTAGTACGTAGAAACACGTACAAAAGGCTAGTTTATCTAAGTTTATAAAACCCTTAGGTATTGTATGATATATAGGTGTAAACTATAACATAAATTACTTCAATAGTTTTACTATTAATTGAAACGTAGGTACGTTAATGTCATTATTATTTATTTAAACGGGAACTTACGTACGACGGAGACTACTGTCGAGAGTTCCTCGACACGTTTTTTAGTGCGGGGAGAGACGCTGTCGCGAGCGCTTCACCCACCTCCTGATGAAGGTCACCGTAAGTGACCGAAACGTGTCGAGGAACTCTCGACAGTAGTCTCCGTCGTACGTAAGTTCCCGTTTAAATAAATAATAATTTAATAGTTTTTCCAAAAAATCAATAAAAAATATTTATACCTATGTAAATACCTATATATTTTACATCAACGTGTGTCTAATACCTACTTCAGTCAGTGTATTACTAAAGCGTAAACACTGAACGGAGAATATTTCTTATGACACATTTTAGTATCATGTGTCAATATGATCGTAAAGTACCGGACACATTAGGTAAGAGTGTAGGTACGCTCAAACGAAAACAATGCATGCTTCATATCACGTAGGTCGTTCAAGAATTTTCAAATAATTTTCAACTGAAGTAGTCTTAATAGAATACCAATGAGGTTTTCGATACTGAGTCATTCAAAAACAAGAGGATAATCACTACATCACTACATAGTATAAAACAAAGTCGCGTTTGTTTGTCTGTATGCTTAAATCTTTAAAATTAAGCAACGGATTTTGATGCGGTTTTTTGTAATAGGTAGAGTGATTCAAGAGGAAGGTTTTTATGTAAAAAAATTCCCGAAATTCCTACGGGAACAGGCACAACGCGGGTAAAACCGCGGGGCGCTGCTAGTAACTTAATAAAAAATATTTTGGCATAACTACTTTATACACTACTAGCCGCGCCCCGCGATGTTACCCGGGTTGTACCCGTTCCCGCGGCAATTTCGGGATATAATGTATCTCATGTGTTATTCTGATGTATAACCTATATTACTGTAAAGTTGCATCCAAATCCGTCCAGTATTTTCTTCGTCAAAGAGTAGCAAACATAAATCATCAATCCTGACAAACTTTCGCTTTTATAACATTAGTAAGACTCAACAGACACATGTAGGAGTGATCCCAAGGGTTCTGTTCTGATCCCAAGGGTTTTCGAAGAACAGAACCATAAAACATGTCTTCTAATTAGTGTTTCATGTGAACATTAAATAAAACAGATTTAAAGCTAAACTGTCCGTCCCGTGGGAACTTCGGGAATTTTTATACATATAAACCTTCCTCTTGAATCACTCTATCTATTTAAAAAAAAAACGCGTCAAAATCCGTTGCGTAGGTTTAAAGATCTAAGCATGTATAGGGACAGACAGACAAATAGACAAACAGACAGCGGAAAGCGACTTTGTTTTTATACTAGGTATACTATACTTTCCTTTAGAGTGTTATCTATTACAAAAACAGTTATTGCAATCGGACAAGTAGATCCTGGTATTAGCCCGCTCAAACAACAAACCAAAAATATTAAAAGTCATATATTCAGCTTAATCTATATAGGTATCTTATATATAAAATTCTCGTGTCACAGTGTTCGTTCGCGTACTCCTCCGAAACGGCTCGACCGATTCTCATGAAATTTTGTGAGCATATTGAGTAGGTCTGAGAATCGGCCAACGTCTATTTTTCATCCCGAAATTCCCGCGGGAACGGGTACAACGCGGGTGAAACCGCGGGGCGCAGCTAGTATTAGTATAGTATAGATAGATAACTTTGAAGGCAAAGCAGAGCTTAGGGGTCTTTATTTATTCATATACGCTTATTAACAGCACTTAGCTATCAAATGGTTTGTCCCTTTCCGACATACGCTATTTGCCAAAGAGCGAAAGAGACAAAACACTTTAAAACACTGTTTAAGTTAAATATCGGTTATCAATAAGGCGGTTAGTACATAACCATCTACAATTCAAACGCTCATGTGATTTTTACATCCGACAGATTATAAAAATCAAAACGATATTATCTGCATTTCGTTTAAAACTAAAAATCACGCGGAATGTATAAAATGACGCACGTTCCGACGTAAGTTTCCACCAAAATTATTGGAACATCCTCAGCAATAACACATAAACTAGTACCAAGGCAAATCTGTATAAACATTTACTATTATTTCATAGATCTCGCAAAATTGTTACATTGTAATATTGCTGAATTATATAACTGAAAACTAGAATAAAGTATATAAAATATTGTAATTTATAGGTAACTATAATAAAAAGGTTTTCATGTAATATTTCTAGGCCTTCGCCTACGCAACCTAGTTTGAAAGCTTTTACTCGTATTTAAGCTTTTATGTCAACCAATATTGAAATATTGTGAGGCCAAATATTTTATACCAGAATACGCTCTGCCTGAAGGAGATAGAGTTTACTATCAATAGAATTTAATTTAATTTTAGGTTTATTAACTTGCGAGTTCTTTTGTGAATTGTAAAAATGTATACTAATATTATAAAGCGAGGTTGTTTGTTTGAACGCGCTAATCTCAGAAACTACCAATCCGATTCGAATAATTATTTTTGTAATGGATAGCCACGTTCAACGGGAAGGTTATAGGCCATTTTTCATCCGGAAATTCCTACGGGAACGGGCACAACGCGGGTAAAACCGCGGGGCGCTGCTAGTTACCTATATTATGACTGAAAATCGTTATCGCACCAACCTTAGCCACATTTTTCTGTAATGATTAAATTAGAGAATACGCGTGAATGTCAATATGTGCTTGATCATATAGGCAAAGCAGATGATGGTTTATATTGATAAATTATTCCATAAGTTAGGATTCAATTAACAATAACAAGATAATAGTAACTGGCAAACATCACGACTTTAAATGTAAATAGATATTGAAGTGGCAAAGTGAGGATTTACCAAAAGATTACGTGAGGGTACGCATCTAGTGCTTGACGCGCGCTTTAAACCATACATTACGAAAGAGGAACTGAGTTCCGTGTTGTTTATATTTGCAATGCAATTCAACAAGAGATGAGTTCAATAACCAATACCTGATAGGTGTAATGTATTTTTTTATGTAAAGCCTTATTCATATTAGTAGAGTAGCTTCGTTTGTTTAGACCGAGTTATAGTATTAGGCGTGTGACGTCTGTTTCAGCTTCGGTAGAATTTCTCCCAAAATTAATCTAAGTAAAGATTCAATTAAACACACAGTTTATGAATGGTTCAGATAAATAAGGAAAATTATAGTGAAAATACCAAGACACTTCTCTTAATAAGTAGATTTCATCCAGGCATCACAACAATTTCATTACAAATCCGGACAGTGACGAGGGTATCTAAACAAACTAGGAATTCCAATATAACCCCCTTAAACAAGTTTATACGTTTACTAAGTTTTACAAATAATGTCCTTTAGCATTATACTTAAAGGACAGATTCAAAAATTAACTGTTTTCTCTTCCAGTCAATATTTAGAACTTAAGGCTAGAGTCCTGACAGAGAGAGAGAGAGAGATAAAGAAAGGAATACAAAAAAAATTGAAAATAAAAAAATACTATTTTATCAGCTACCTACTTCTGTAAGAAATATTTATCCAAATGCATCTGTAAAATAATTTCACTGTATTTTCGAAATTCGTCGAATGATTTTAGTTCCATTCGATGCATAAATCAAATAAGTCCAAACACTAGTCTCTCCCCGACACCCGCATCCAAAGTAGGTCAAGGTCTCGTTATTGCATTGTCATCGATTTTTGTCACATACCTACATTTATAGCATACATTGAAATATTCAGCAGTTAAAATAGAGACAACTAGATTAGACTAGGTTGAAAGGTTTAATAAAATAACACCAAAAAGCTTTTGCACAATCACTAGGCGTCGTGGAATAGACTAAACATTAATAGTACTGGTTTCTTAAAATATAAAAAAGCGAAGTCTATTCGTAAACGTAGTTTCAATTCTAAAAATATATCTTGATAAGTTACAGTCACCTACATATATATACTAAAGGTGTGTAACTATTAAAGTCACCCATAGGTGACTTTATATTATAACAAGCCACGCCCCGCGGTACTACCCGCATTGTACCCTTTCCCGCGGGAATTTCGGGATAAAACGTATCCCATATGTTATTCTGATATATAACCTATATTACTGTAAAGTTACATTCAAACTTGATCAGTAGTTTTTGCGTGAAAGAGCAACAAACATACATCCATACATACATCCATCCTCACAAACTTTCGCATTTATAATATTAGTAGAATTATGGTCAACTTTGACTATTATAGAAAACTATAGGTCATATAATTGAGCGTACTAATAATGCGAAAAACTAGATTTTTCATCTATTTAGAATAGGCCCTAAAATGTTTTAAGTACCCATGTTAAGTACCCACCCATGTACCATTTGTTAGCAATAACAGGCTCACTCAAATGCCATTACTGTTCATAACTATAACAATGAAACAATTATTTTTAAATCATTCTCGGAACAATGTCTATCTGTTCAAGTCAGTGATACATTTATCAATTTACTTTATTAGCACCAATTACTGATTATATTCCAACTGTTACAAGTATTCAAAATACAATACATCTCATTGATAAACATTTATTTTCAATAGAAACCAAGTCAATACTGACAAATACGCGTAGGCAGTAAATTACTTTATCTTACGTAATCTGACACAAAATTTCAACATGTTGTTATGTTACATTGACCTATTTTTCTTTGCCAAAGCGAACAAGGAGAAAGGAAGGAGAAAAGCTCTGTTTTCGTTAAAACTTGTTGAATTATTTTTCTCAAAAACATTTTAAAAAAGCGAATCTCAAATAGGGGCCTGAAAATGCGGCGAAATGGTTCCAGTAAAGGATGGTACGGCAGTGTTTGCTTCGCGCTCGACTTGGATGCAATGGCCCTTAGGATTCATCAGAGAAGGTCCCAATTTGAACCGAATACTCTTCTTAACACATCTCTATCCTTTGAAATAAATAAATGGTACCTGAACATGTAATAAAGCAATCGGTGTTACATTATATTCGGTTGGAGTTATATTTATGTATCACCTGCAGGTATGTGACATTTAACTTGATAGTATACAGTACATATTAAAGGTGAGGTGACGTGGGTTTCTACTGTTTAATATAGAGTCATATCCAATTAAATAGATACTAGCAGCGCCCCGCGGTTTTACCCGCGTTGTACCCGTTCCCGTGGGAATTTCAGGATGTAAAGTATAACCTTCCCATTGAATGTGGCTATCCATTGCAATATTTTTTTTTCAAATCGGACCAGTAGTTTCTGAGATTAGCGTTCAAACAAACAAACTCTGCAGCTTTATAATATTAGTAAAGATTAACAAACATTAATAGCAAAACATACAGCTAACATATTTCCTAAGTCTTGGAATTTTTGAAGTCGGTCAAAAGGACCAAAGTTAAAACTACCTATTCTACCTCTCCTATGTCCAAAGCCATCTAAAGTTTCAGAGGTGTGAGCATGAAAGGTCAACAAAGTATCCTACGAACTTTGGACACACTCTATAAGTATTAAAATGTATTATACGGGGTAAAGAGATTTTGTAAGAGGGTTAGGTGAATCCATACAAAATGTTACAGAAAACTGTATGGTACCTATAAAGTTATTTTAGCCATTGCATTGTAACAAAACAATTCACAATATCTGCTCCATCAAAGCGTTGAATAAACATATTTAATTGTTGTTCTGTTGCTAATATTTACGTAAACCTGTTTAAATATTTATAAGGCTTTCAGAAAATGGTTTTGTTTGGGTTAGGAATATTTATTCTATGCCCAGAGGTATTCAAATCATCCACTAAAATTTCCAAGGGTTCATCCTTATTGGAGAGTATATTGATAAATTAAAGGTATTATTCAAATACAGGACAGGTTCTATATTAGGACAAACAGAAACAGAAAACTGGTAGGTATAATAAGCGTAAGCGTTAAATCGTATAAGCGTTCAATAAGCGTCGATGATCAGCGGATTGTTGCTTTCTTTCTATATTCGATAACATAGTGTAAGCCGCTTAGATATATGTACGTACGTCGTATAACTATGGCAAGAAAAGGTATCTACGTAAACTTAGGCCTTATTTTTGTACCTATACAAAACTATATTTGCTTTTTAACGATTTGATGATGTAAACTCCTGTGTTCATTGGTTATAAAAGAAATAACCTAACCTTCATCCTGAAACTCGAATACCGGCGTAAAGGCTCCATTGTGCAGTTTATCCGTGTTGTGCGCGTGTCCTGGAGCTTGCACCGTACTCCGCAACAGCGCGGCAAGTTTCTCACGCATCGCACATGCGTACCACCTGACGTCGATCACCACCCGCCGCACGCGCACTCAACACCACACAATAATTCAAATTTTAAATAACGAATCCCCCAATTCCAAAGAACCCGAATATCACTACATTCACATTAAAAAACGTGAGTAAAATCTAGCTTATAACATAACTTTTAAATCACAGGCATACGTGAGCAATGCTGATTATGCAGCTGTTCTACAAAATTATGTAAATGGATTTATGTTTGTTAAAACAATAATTGATTGTAATTATATTGCAACGCGGGTGATATGTGAGCAAAGACCAGTTGCGCGAGGTGGACTGTCTATTCCGGGCGCGAGCGAGCACGTGGGCGCGCCGCCCGCCTTGCCGACGTCGCCCGCCCACCGATCAATGCCCACGAGATTTGATATCTCGTCACTATTCCAACCAAACTTCAAACTTTTATTACAACTTTACGTGTTTTAGCGGAAACGTTAAAAGATTTAATCATTCATCAAAGATTTGAACAGTATTTTTATTTAGCTACAAAGTTTTTATCTAAGTAACTAAAATTAACGTGAGACGTATCAATAACTTTAAATAATATAAAAAATATAAAGAACTGAATAATTTTACGTCATTTATCTAAATATAATTTTACGTAGCGCCTCGTTACGTAGCGCATTTCGTAGCCACATTCGTAGCAAGAGGTCCAACGTAGCTATTCGTAGCAGACTACCTCGTAGAGTGTGGTGGTATGACAGGTAATGCGAGTATTATGCAAATGATACAACGGAAACGTGTTTTTTGGAGGAACACCAACAAGAACGTGATATCCAACGTTGGATACCGAGTGGAAATGGTGTTTTAAGTAGGTATATCTCCAATCTTGTCACTATCACTCGTCTCAAAGATCGATACTTGAAAATATTTGGCACGCGGCGGAAATTACCACGATTACACGAGTGCGCGTCTTAATACTGTCCGCATAACTAAATGCAATCTCACAAATTGTTAATCGATTGTGAACCTTGATACAAAGCAATAAAGATAAATGAATGATACTGAAGATTAAAGACAAGTTTCGAAATATCGTGTGTAATGTATTACAATGTAGGAATATTTTGATTTCACCTCCATGACCTTGGAACAATCGTATTATTGTACTAACGATGTTTGAGTGCTTTCTGCGGCACACTTACATTATTTTTAGAAAAAGAAGACATTTGGAGACGCTCTCAGTCAGTTTGAACGATCATTAAATCTGTAGTCGTTTGTAACTGATTTCAAAGGAACGAAGAGGTTCTCAGCTCCTGTGGTTTTCAGAATGGTCTCATTTTGAACCTGTTTCTAAATAAAGGTAGATCTCACAATGTGTTTAAAATAAGTTTTTTGCTGAGAAAGTTGTTACCTCAATGTTACTTTTCATAAAATCTTCTAACAAGAGTAAAACAAGCAGACCGAAAGATATACCTAAACAAATCAGTGAATGTGTTTCCTATCTGTCCATTATTCAACGAATCAATGTTTCGTTATGATGTGTAAAACGTTTCAACGCAGTTAGAATGCAATGATTCACAATTTCATGAATCGTTTTCAATAATAATTATATGATTTGGCAACTAACTCGAAGCACGTAGACCGTTTAATAGATGTGTTGTTCTAATAAGTACGAAGACAATATACTTAGGTAGTTTATATTATGTATATAATATTATCTTTCTTAGCAGGATATGCCTCAATGAGACATGATAAAGCGTACCTATTAACAAACAACCTTTATTCGCAAAACAAATGAATATGAATATGTACCACTGCAGGGCGAAGGCCTTAACTGTACTGTACTGTACTGACTATATCAGTACAGTACAGTGAGGAGGATTGGCGTAATAACTACTCTTGTCTACTTCGGTGGTCTCAATCTCAAAACATTCCTTTTCAACTCTCCACTACCTTATCCAAAACTGTATTCTATTACGTATTAGGTAGGTATTTTTTACTAACTTTTTAGTTAATACTATCAGTATGAACCGTGGGCTTATGCGGGTATATGTGTGGTTTACTACATCAACCAAACGACATTGAGATACAAATACTAATATTTTCACAAACACATATCACAAAATAGTTTCCATCAAATCTGTATTATTTTGCTCGTGGAATCCAATCCGAGCGTAGTAGCTCAGTGCAATAAAATTCAATTTCATTACATTGCACTTACGCGAACCACTTACGCGTATAAAACTATGGATATGGGTGCAATATAAACCGATATGTATAAGAAAGTATCGAATAACGTGCAAATTTTGCAAACAAATACGCTTATTTTGCATTCGATCTGAATTAGAACGAACGAATATGTAGTTGTAGGTAGCCAAGTACATCACGAACTTATAAGTAAGTACCTATACAATGTCTTGTTTTTCGTTGACGCAGCATTTTGTTTTACATCAACTTAATAACCCTGTAGAGACTCCACAGCTAATTAAGCAGAATTAAAATCTAATTTGTTTTTAGTCAAGTGCTACTCTTCGATAGAACAAATTGCTTAATTAGCAGCCGACGCCGCATAAAAACTAAGTTGAAGTATCTAATGATCCTAAGTAAACTTCACTTTGTCATGAACATAAGTACGAGAATTAAAAGGTTTTTACTAAAAAGCTGACATTACATTAAAAATACCAGCTCATTATGAAATCTCGAGAGCAAAAACGTCGACCTTTCAACACATTGGGAACACGTAATTTAGCACTCGTCGAATTATTGCGGATATTTCAGCGTATTACAGAAATTGGTGAAATAAAATCAAATAAGCAAAAGAAAAACTAATAAATCTGCAATAATCTAGCTTCCTATTCTGGAAAGTGTGGTATAAAAGTTAAGTAGTAAAGCAAGGGTCAACATCCCCGGCTATAGGGCTGCTAGACTCTATGTCGCCTTGGAACGTCCTCCGACCTTCAAGCGACCTTCGCAATCTGACCTTCCCACCTTCCACCCTTGCTCGTATCGCTATCTCCACATAAACTTCTCACTTAACTGATTCGAATCAAACGATCTCTTAAAATAGATTTTAATTTGGAGATAGTGCGTTCATTAAAAAGACTTTCACCTCACGACATACGAACCTACCCATTTCATTTGATATCATCAAAGTCAATATACCAACCACATAAGTTTTTTCATTGATGCTAGTGCATTTGTAAGTAATTAAAGTTCATTTACGCCAGAAATAACGGAATAACACAGAAATGAAAAAAGTTGTCTGACCTGAGATGTGTGATAGTTCCACTAAACAACGGAAGATTTTGATGTAACATGATAGGTAGCTACGCCTACCTAAAGTAATTGTTATAATAACAACTAGGCTGTTATATTGAAGCCACCACGTGCAAGGAAAACTAATTAAGAAATATTGACCATTGACGTCTCAAAATACCATTCAACTTTTCTATTTGTTTTGGATACACACGGATGAACAGCGAAGATCTGTATTATAATTAGACGCGACGGTCAGTTATTCTGAGATTGCGAACGATGTCATGTGACCTGGCCTACAGCGGAGGTTGGGCAAACATTAAAATGGGTGTTATTTCACCGTAAAGTAATCGAATCGTGTACTACTGATGTAGTAGATGTATAGAAGGACGCCGAAGGGCGGGCAACTGAAATAACACACTGTTTACTCGCACAAGTAGCAGAATCGAACCCGCTCCGGGCTATTCTTATCGGCGGTAATATTTCAACGGCAATAAACGACTCAAACACCTGAGAATCAGCCTATAAAGCATTGGAAATATGAAAGGCAAGACCGAAAATATCGAGACTTATAACCGAAACCCACTCATGTTTAAGAACAGAATAAAATTGTTTTTCAGAAAACGTTGCCTCTACTGGGTAGGTAGCTAGGTAGGTAGTAATCTTTCACATCTTTTGAGCAGATCGTAACGGCTTTTCCGCCTTATTAGAACCAACAAATTGGAATACGCCCGAATAATATTTTTCATAAATCCTGTCTGGTCTTATTACCAATTTGTCTAGTCTTGCGTAATTAGGAAACAACTAACGTTTGAAAAGCTCATCACTATAATGAAAAGCTATTTTATTACCTAGTTAAGTATGATGTAGGCAAGGTTAATTTAGGAAACATCTAATGACAGTTCCTCACAGTTAAAAGCTTTTATATATCAGGAGCTAAGAACTAACGCATCCCGAGAGGAATCAACAGCGTCGGCACCATCCAATCAATAAATTCTACGCATGCGTCATCGGAGGTAAATGTCATAGCTAACTTGAAAGCGTGGGCGATAGATGTGCTGAAAATCCTTTTAAAATTGTATTTAATTCATAACAAAACTGAATATCAGTATTAAAGATGACGTTTCAGATTTCAATCTACGGCAGCCACTTAATTATGCCATAACGTGCCATACAAGAGAATAATAATTGATTCGTCCTTCGCCCTTTTCCCAATGTCATTCGGTCATTTAATAGGACATAATAAAGAATGAATGGTGTTCTTTATTCAAACGTATTTTGGCTGCATAAATGTTGAGGTATTGTTAGGTTTAGTCCTATGGGGAGCTTTTAGGAAGCTTTTAAGCAATGTCAGTTTTTGTTGTGTAATACCTTAATTTAATAAGTGTGGGCATATTTCAACAAAATGACAAAACCACACGATAATTGCCATTTCTTATTATCAAGAAAGAAGATTAGTTTATATTGAAAATAACATACTTAAGTACTAAATTAATCACTATGACTAAGTAGTAAGTACCACCTATAGATAAGTAACGACGTATCGCGGAAAATTATGATTGTTGAACTCAAGAGTAGGTAAATTCAATTGATATCTCTTATCACTTATCGAAAGATATCGAAGAATGTGTGTCGAGTCCTTGACCCTTCGAGAAACTTTACTGTTGAGGAAGAGTGAATGAAAACGTGCTGCGTCACGCATTCTGAAATGAATGTTAGAACATCATTCACTCGCAGTGACAAATGAACACCTGAATTAGATTCAGATTAAATAAATAAAATAGACGCGTACCATCTAAATAAGTTAGCAGGTAATTATTTTTTATCGAGATGGATTATAGCTACGTACATAGTTTTCTCGGAAGTTTTATTTTTTACCTACTTTTTATGCAGGTAGGTATATAAAAAAAACACGGTGAGGGTACGGTCTATGAAACAAAGTAAAACACACTAATATATTCAGTAACAACGTAATCTCAAATCAATATAGGTTTCTTTATGCGAGGAGTCAGATAATTTTGAGAGGATAGGTATAACCTTCGCCTTTCCTGGATCCATCACTGTACTCTTCATTCCTTGTTTGATATACAAACAAACTTCACGCATTACAAACACTTTTCTATATCACGAATAAATACATTTGGGTAGAGTCAATGATTAAACGATACATCATAATACAATTATTTTTATCAGTTTATTGCCTGTCAATAAATAAGTAGATATTACAGGATTAGATATTCAAGTACATGCATATTGTAAATGTTATGTTACACACTGCAAAGTAGGTGCGTATTTTCTAGCATACATCTTGAGACACCACACATTTTGTGTACCTAGATCTTATTTTTTGTTTCACGTCTCACTTTTTGAGATACTTTTAGTAACGTGTACGAATGAACACAAAACAATGAATAATTCATTCGCGTATGAGTCATTTTCAAATGAATTACTAATCATCCGACTCGCTAATGAGCAAAATCAACCGATGGAATCGTTTCAGATGTTTCAGTAATATCTCATGAAAATCATTAGTACCGTGATAGGATAACGGGTAACATATCAAGTAGTATGTAAGAACAACCTTACTAAATTTATGTACACTTAGGTAGCTCCAAGACTAATTTCAATTATGTCATAAATATTTCAGACTATCAGCGCCCTGCTGTTTCACCCGTGTTCTACCCGTTCCCGCAGAAATTTCGCGATAAAAAGTAGCCTATATCCTTTCTCAGGTTCTGGAATAACTGTGTACCAAATTTCATTCAAATCGGTTCAATAGTTTTGGCGTGAAAGCTTAACAGACAGACACAGTTACTTTCGCATTTAAAATATTAGTTAGGATTACTTAGTTTCATAATAGTGTATTGTTACTAAGATGCGCATATAATCTCCGAACATACCAATGACGAGTAGAATTTACATTAAACCGCTGATGAAAACAACTCGTAAATTATATCAATTTATAGACACAATTTGGCACGCTTCAGTCTGCAACAGGTCCACATATTATTACGATTGAATTAAAGAGACAGCCGTCAAATCAAATGCATCCATAGAAATTGTCTGCAATTAGATAGGCAGACATCTATATACGTAAGTATGTAGAGTAGGTATCCATATTGATTGAGTCTGATATGTACGCTTTGTGATCGGCGCTGTATAAACATAGTTGGTATACGTAACAACAAAATCTAATAATCTAATAAGATACTATACTTAGCTTGTACACAAAAGCATGCAGATAAGTATGTTCCTGGTACACAAACATATACATTACATACTTACATGACAAGTACGAGTAGTACAAAAACTAAGATAAGATGAAAGCATAGGCAAAACACACCTGCGCCCTTTACTTACACAAAAACTTAAGCTTTGACGAGATCTGCTATGAAATAACTGTCTATGGTTCTCCGTTATGACGAATAACTAACAGTATTGTAAATTTCTGATATGTACTATCTTCTAAATAAACTTCTAACATACCTACATACAGCATCTACGAAGTTAACTTTTGTACTTTGAAGTATAAGTCCATACGTACCCTTAACCATCCAAATGATTAATCACTCAAATAACTATGACGTAAATATAAATTATATCTGGTTTGAAGAACAGGTGTGTCGCGTGTCCTTAATAGGGTCTCCGTGTAAAGGGTTTTCGTGAAACACAATAGAGTATAGAAATGAAGGCACGTTATGTCTCGCACCCTCTTTACTAAATACCTAACTAAGTACATAGAACAGATATCATACGACATACTGCGTAGGTGGATGGTTGTTATGTTATATTCAAATAGATGAGAGGTGTCTACTAAAATTATGTCAAATAAGTTAAAAAGAAAAAGCAGACTGTAGGCAGGTGAAGAATGTAGAGTCCAATAATTATAAGATTTCCGAAGACAATGTCGAGGATAGAATGAAAATTAGAGAAGGAGGTAGGAGCCATTAAAGCATATAACATCTGCCTAACATCTGCCTATCTAGAGTTACAGCAGTTACTAAGGGACTTCTTATTAAAAGTTCGATATTGGTACATATCGAACTTTTTAAATCAAAGTTACCAATAGTAGGTACTTTCGACTCACGAACGATACAATGAGATCAAAAAGTTGAACGACATCGACCAAAAATACTTCGTTCTAGCAATAGATCGTTTAAAATAAGTGCCTGCTGTAATCAACATTCAATAATCTCAATTTAAACTAAATTGGGACAATAAATAACTCGGCAATATCATTGTGCCAATCAAACGAATTCAAATGTTAAACAAATGACAGTTAACTCGATAGGTTAATAATGACAGTAAGGATAGGCACCATGGTTTGAGGTACCAACTTAAATATCTTTGCAGCTGTACCATTATGCTTCGAAACCGACATATTTTTTGTACATTAATTTTCATTATCAAGGCAAAATTGCGTCGTTGCCACACACCATGTTCCAAGTTTGAGAAGCGTAAAGTGTGTGTAGGAATACCATCTGAAAGTGGGGAAGCGCCGAGCGCTAACTTTGATAGTAAAAGAAGGTAACATACAAATTATGCAACATTCAGTGGTAAGTAAAATATGGTAAAACTATCTGATGTGTGTGTTTTATATTGGGTTACTGGGTAAAAAATACTGGACTTTGATCGATATTTAAAAATACCTAACGATTGCTGAAAAAATATCACAATAAGGAAATAAATAAACTTGCAATAGGCACGTATGACCTAGTCTTAACCTAGTCAGCTTTGCCTAGAATCTAGGCAATTGTTGATATTGTTTAGAATCTGTATATGCCCTAGATAGATTCTAATCTAAACAAATCAACAATTCACCAGTAAATAGCTCTGATGTAAGTTGTTAGGTAAGTAGATCTTATGTCAATAAGTAGGTAGCCAAATCGAGAAAGTAGTAGACAGAAATATGAATGTAGGTAGATAATAATTAGGAGCTCTACCAAGATTTGATTTATTACGTGTATTCCTGTGACCATATTGGTCCCAGCAAATCACTTTGGGAAAAAGAACGACCCTTAAATCCGTAAAGGAAGAGGTAGAAAGTAGAGACAATAATTAGAGCAAACTCAATCGTGGTATATCTCAGCTGCTGTGGGAAGAAGTGGAAAGAAGCAAGATAAGTAGGCCCCAACTTAAGTTTCAGCACCTAGAATCTAGGTTTGTAAATACACGTGCTTTGGAGGGCACGTTAAGAGGTCGATCCTGGTTGTTTCAATCGTTAGACCACGTTGGAGGCTTTTAGGCGGTCTAAAAACTTCCGACATCCGGGTTGGCCTCTAACCGACTAGAAATGAAATGAAAATAGATTCTCTAGGAAGTAATGAGTCTCCAATGGAAAAGGGTTTTGGTAGGGTAGTACCTATAGATCCTAAAAACCCTACTTATGTATAAATAATTTAATAAAATAGGCCTTCATCAGAAATTAATTGTTTTATACAGGTAAAGTGGATGATGAAACATCGTCAGATCTTTCAAAGTTAAAGTAAGTAGTACCTGCCTATTTTCCCACTGACGAGAAAAAATACTTATTTGTGTAAGAAAATATTAACTAGTTGTTTCTTTCATTTTGTTGTTGTATCTAACGGTTACCTAAATCTACACAAGATGTGGTTCCACCCGAAGGTCTTATGTGCAACTTGTATCCACGTTGGTTAAACAATATCAAATTCAGTAACGCGACACCGCCGTGCGAGTCCAGCATACAATGTCTGATCTAACTATTTTAATTAGAGCTGGTACATACAATAAAGATAGATTGAAGGACTTACCATTACATGCATTCCCTGGCGGCTGTTCATGGTGATGCATTGCTCGAAGCACCGTGTGAAGTGTGAAGGATCGCGCCCTTTCATGTCACAAGCGAGACTGAACGCGAGCGCGGCCGGCCTGCGATGCCGGCTGAAACACTGAGCCTACCCCGCCCCCCGCCGCCCGCCCGCATGCGCACCCTCAATCATGAGAACACTGAAGACCACACAACTATACTCCATACACCACGCAGGACAGTACATCACTCATCTCAACCGCTTTTAATAAATCAAATAAATAAGCCACCACGTGACAGATAACAAACAGTCTCAATTACTAATGAGTACTATGTGTAGGTCCTTCTCTTGTACCTACTTTATCTCGCGAAAAAATATGGAGGAGTATTTCAGGTTGTGTGCTTTGACTCTTATATTATAACCTTCACCAATAAGTAGAAGCTGGGTTATACTGTCAATATGTAATATTAATTATGAAGCAAATTGGTTTATCATAAAACAAAGAATTCAATGAATTTTATTTATTGATATAAAGTTAAAAGCAACCATTATTACAGCGTAAATTATTAATCTATCTTAAATTTACTCATATTGTAATTATACTATGATAATAAACATAATATAAAGCAATGTTATATTGGATTTGAGAATTCATATTAGGCAATTTAAAATAACTTTAATTAATTTAAATTAAAACTGATGGCCAGATTTTAAGAGAGTTTGTTCAATAATTTGGAGAAATACAATATATTATCTAAAGATTTAGCTATTGGTTTCTCTTAATTGCATGGATTAAGGTCATGTTTTATTTTACAAACTGAAATAGCTAATGTAACAATATAGTAAATTAATAAATACAATTATAATTATTTTGGATGTGACATTATTCAGTTACTCTACAGCTAAAAGCAGACATTTGCATTAGGCATTGTAAGCTGCATTTACCTTACATTACAAATTACAGAGTATTGCTATTATGATGTCATGACCTCATATCAAACGCTATGAAACGAGACAAAGACCCGTTACATATTGTTAATGGTTTGTTCTCTCTCATACCAAATTTTAGTTTAACAAGTTACCTTCAATAACATTAGCTACTTACAACTAACAATTCAAAGTCCAAATATATACAGAGATAGTTGATGGTATACAGTTAGGTTTTATTGTTATGATAGTCATTTTATTTGTTTACAAGTAGATCACAATTATAGACCACTGGTGATTGCCCCCTCACTACCTGCATTAGTCATCAATTGCATATCATATTGCTTGATATTTCCACAGACAAGATGGTTACTTTTTTTCTATGTATGACTAATATTTAATGGGCACATAATCTTACTAAAAAAACCTTTCATAGACAACTTTTTAACGTTAATCATCAAATTACAATGGTGTTATGAAAAGCCCCTGGATCAAACAGTATAGGCAGCGAGAGGGTAACATATTGTAAAAATCTCATGAAAAACAACTGGTACAACAATAGAATTTCAACATTAGCCATAAAATCAAAATTAAAACAAAGATATCACATAATAATCAGCTTCTAAACTATATTAGACACACCATTTTAAAAATGTAACCATTACCCAAATAATGATCGTATTTATGTAAACACTTGAAATCTTTTACAAATCAAATAATAGATGTCACTAGTAATTAAGAACATGTTTCACAGCACTTGGATTATTCAGATTTTGTTAAAAAATTATACAATTGCTTTTATTGTACTTCATAGAAACCGAGAGTTCAAATCAGAAGATAAATCGTGTTATCAGTGCATCATTCATTACAATTTGAAAAACATGTGCTTAGTAATCATTCAAAACAGTGAGATACCTAACATTTTCTATACATTTTTACATGATAATATAAAAGGAAATATTTCTTATACATAATGTTATACTAATATGTATTTACTTTATAAAAATTCCATATCTAACTTTTTCATTTTCATGTTTTTTCAGCAGTAAAGCATATTGAGGCCTAGCATGCACAGTTGTCACCGTCCCTATTGCGACCATTTTCATTGGGATTTAGCTTGATTGAATCGGGGAACTCGTTGAACAGCTCGGCTTCTGTCTCTTGCGCGAGAGCATTGCGAGCAATGGTTTGAAATGCTGATTCAACATTCACAGCTTCTTTGGCACTGGTTTCAAAGTATGGGATGTCATTTTTGCTCTGACACCACTGCTGAGCACGCTTGGCAGAAACAGCTCTGTTGTCCAGGTCAACCTTGTTACCTAGGATCACGAACGGGAAGTTGTCAGGGTCTCGTGGCGAGGCCTGTATCAGGAACTCGTCTCTCCAACTCTCCAAGGACTTGAACGTGTTTGGGGCAGTTACGTCAAACACTAATACGCAACAATCCGCCCCGCGGTAGAACGCCACCCCCAACGACTGGAAACGTTCCTGACCTGCTGTATCCCATATCTGCATTGTGACGATTCTGTCGTCGACGATTACCTCCTTCGTGAGAAAATCTGCGCCTATTGTGGCCTTATATTGGTTGGAAAATTTCTTGTTGACAAACTGATTCATCAAGGAAGTTTTTCCAACTCCGCTATCACCGAGGATGATTACTTTCAGAAGAACCTTTTTTCTTGAAGTCATTTTGCACAAAAATTTTTACAAATGCGACGGAAAAATACAAAATTAAATACACTCTTTGTCTGCACTTTTGACATGAAACGAAATTGATGATAAATGCGTCACCTGTTTTTTAGATTCATAGATAAAAATTCAAAATGGATGTAAGGAGATGAATGAAAAGAACGAATATTAAAGTATTTAGTATGGTACCTTTACACCATGGCCATCAGTGGCATGATTTAAAAAAAAAAAAAAACAAGATTATTTTTATTTGAAGAGTTTGGTCATTATTATGGACGGAAAAGCTCTAGAAAAGTAAGAAAACTTTAATGAAAGGCATTTTTTCTTCCTTGTGACGTTGGTCCCATTAGTTCATTCGTTCAATGAATTTCGTACATTGGTATGCTGTCTGTGGAGCTAGTTCATTCATTATTCTTTTATTTTGTTCATTCACTCATTCATTTGGTTGGTGCGCTGCTGTGCGCTGATTTTTGTGATTCATGAATTTTCTTAGTTATTTCTAATAGAAATAATGATTTGTGTAGTTTGAGTGTAAAATGAATCATAATTGATAGTAATGACTTGATTTTCTTTTGACATAGTACCTTTTACCACTATAAAAAAGTTAAGGTAAGTGTTGTTAAAATGGGTAAAAAAGTGATCCGTTATAATTTGGTATCTTACTTCTGCTAAAACTTTCTATAACTTGTAGATGGAGAACAACTTGAGCCGTAGCGGCAGCCGTTCCAGCTCCGTTTGTGAACTTGAAAAAGATTTTAGCGATATGGAAATAATGAAAACTAGAGCGAACCGACGTAATGTGTTACGAGCGCAACCAGCGCGGAAAGCAAAACGAGTCAGATTTTTTCGAAATGGTGATAAATTCTATTCTGGTGTTACAATTCCGGTTTTACCAGAGCGTTACAGGTGAGCAGATTTCATGAATGTTTACAAAAGTTCTCTGAATTAGGAACATACCTACTGAATCTCGGATTGTCACTTTCACTTTTACCCATTTCATGTTTTATTGCTACTTATTAACGTTTCTACTTTGATCTACTGTACCGAAATATTCACGCCGAGGATTGCCTCAGTATATTTATATTAAAAATAAATACTTGTACTTTTATTTTTAAAGATAAACCAAAATATATATCTTTCAAAATTTTACCATAATGGTCATTAGCAAGAATATCTTGAAATAAAAGAATAGTTCAAATTTACCAGAGAAAGTTATATGTTAATCATACAGTTAGACATGATTTTTAACTGTAGTATTTAACTGCAACTGGTTTACTCATAATTAAGTTTAGTAGATCATTTCAACATGATGTACCTATACAGCTAAAGGTAATATGCCATACAATTAGATGCCATATCTCAATAATATGTTCCAACAAAAATAAGTTCCCCGTTTTCGATTTTGGATCATAATAAATTGTTTTAAAGAAACCACTTTTTTCAGATCATTTGACAGTTTAACAGCTGATTTGACAAGAGCACTAGTTGATAATGTAAGCCTGCCGAGCGGAGTCCGAACAATATACTCATTGGAGGGTAAAAAAGTATGTTCATGTGGCATATATCCTCACAATAATCAAAATTTAACACAAAATATCATGATTTTAAAGATGCATATAGGATAAGATGCATATTCTAATTAGAGACAAAACATAACAATAAACATCTATTAATTCATCCTTACAATCATAACACTAGTAGAATGCAATAAGAAACCTAATTCCTACATAGTTAGATTAATACATTTATTTACAAACAATAATTTTAAACATTATGATCTTTAGCATAGACTAAAAAATACTCTAAATTGTTGTATAGATTGGCAAATTAGATGATCTTGAAGATGGACAGTCGTATGTCTGTGGTGGTGTTGGTGAAGTGTTCAAAAAGTTGGATTATGAAGCCAGTGCGGTGACTCCTCAGTCTTTTAGACTGAGCGGCCCTGAGTCCCTTAGTGACAGTGCCAGTCCCTCCCCAGCAAGAGCCAATAACAGGTTGTCCCGAATTTTGCAGGTAATAATAATTTCATAAATTAACTGAAAAATACATATTATAGTCTAATACAGAGATCACCAAACAAAATTGTGGTTATTATTTATTTAAAACGGGAACTTACGTACGACGGAGACTACTGTCGAGAGTTCCTCGACACGTTTCGGCCACATACGGTAGCCTTCATCAGTGCGGGGAGAGACGCTGTCGCGAGCGCTTCACCCACCTCCTGATGAAGGCTACCGTATGTGGCCGAAACGTGTCGAGGAACTCTCGACAGTAGTCTCCGTCGTACGTAAGTTCCCGTTTTAAATAAATAATAATGACATTAACGTACGTTTCAATTAATAGTAAAATTGTGGTTGCCTACTGGACCATCAATAGTCTATTTGGGGACACAGAAGTCCTATATTTTATAAGAAAATCAAACTTACTATGTCCCTGATTACTGATCCATGGTGTAGAACGTAAACTGACTATTTCGCTTTTAAATTATCTAGCTAGATAATAAAATATGGTAATCCTCTGCAAGATTACCAGTAGCACTAACTCATAAAATCGCGTCATAAGTAAACAGTCCAAATCAGTGATTATTGTTTTGAAGCAAAAAAGAAAAAACAGGGTCAATCATTATTCATAATACTTAGTAATGTTTATCAATAAATCTGCTAAAGTTAAAATAGTTTTGTAAAATAAAGCACTTTGAATGTGTTAATAAGCCGTGTTTAAACTTCAAATCCTAAATGAGTCAATAATTGTGAATACAAGTTAATGTGTAGAATTGTTTCAGTCCAATGGTAGTGCTAACTCTACTGGCAACGGGACAGCAAGAGTGAGCCCAGCTGGAGACAATGCAGTGCGACCAAGAATAGTTACTATTATAAGAAACGGAGTGAAACCTCGGAAGGTATGTGGAAAAAGTGAAACAAAACTTTATGTTGAGCTTAAGTATTATTTTTTAAATGTTAAGTGAGGTATGAACAGCCTAAGAAGTAATTTATAGTTCAGTGTGTAACATATCAGGCTTCCACCCACTGCAGTCTAGGTATCACATGCCACTGCAGATATCAATACAAAAAATATTTGCCAGAAACTTATAGGACCACAGACCCAGTTAATCATTTCTAATTAGATTTATGCCATAATCCCGTTTATTGGATACTCATACTAGTATTCAAGATCTACTAGACAATCCATAGATGTAGGCGAAAAAAATTCTAAATCTATGAGACAATCATATAACACCTTTATGACTTTTACATGAATTATTTATATTGGTTCATTAATGTCACTGTTAACCTATCATAACAAAAACATGTTTTCTGTTTAGATATTTGTACAGATAAGTATGAAAAATAATCTAGATAAACAAATATTTTCTATATACATATATGTTTAACATTTGAATATGGCATGCTAGTGTGCAATATAAATAGTTAATGAACTTCTTCGTCGGTTTAGTATCAGTATGCAATCAAGTCCGCCCACAACGCAGTTGTCAAACGGATATTGACCCCATATTTAAATGATGAAATCTGTCATAGATTCTCTCTAGCATATCATTAAAATAACAAAACTATGGTGACCTAATTTCGGCAGGTCAGTGACCGACCGCCAACGTGCTTTAGGTAGTAAATACAACTAGAAATACCACACCTTAGTCGCTAATTAATTAACTCAATTATGATATTAGTTGGGTATCCTTTCAGCCGCTTAATAAGGAAGTAAGTTATTTCTAATGTGGGTTTTATGATAGATTAATGTATTTACAGTCATAATATTATTATGTTGATGAGGTCAACAGATTATCTCACTGCAACTGATCATTTATTTTATCATGATGCTCTCTCGTGATTGTTAAGAACACGCATGTATCCATACCTTGGTTGCCATGATACCTAAACATAATTACGTACAAGAATAATCTTTATATTGCTTACTATAAGCACCTATAAAGCTTTTACTTCTTTGGAATTTCGTATATAATAGCGACATTATAAGCTACCTTTTATCTGGAAATGTAAGCTGTATATTATAATCATACGACAGTTTTTAAATTATCCCAAAATGCTCGCGAAATGTACGAAAATGTATAATAACATATCAATAATTCGAGGTAAATCATAACATTTAATCGCCACAAACATTAAAAAAATGCTTGCAAAAATGTACAATAGATGAGGAAAGGAAGTTAGATGTCATATTAGCACACCACACAGTTATGTGGAACATGAAACATTCGATTTCATGCGTGGCCGGCACGCTGATTGATATTAAATTACCCTCTACGGTCGAGCATCGCAGACGTCTACGACTATAATAATATCAAGTGTCTTCGCAATCTTTGCAAACTTAAATTCAAAACTTTTCCCGGTATCGAAAGAGCACTATGTAGTACTTGTTTTTGAAGTTCAGATCTGTTTGAGTTGTGTTCTATTTATAAATACGGAAGTTTGAAAATGTATCAAAGAATTTTCTCTAGGTGCTATTTAACGGATTTTAATCAAACTTAACTAAATACATTTAACAACTTTGGTTAGTTATTAAATGGTTATTAACCAGAAATTTCAACCCTAAGTTTCAATCAACATATTTAAAAGACTTCCTCATAATATTGTATTGTAACATACATACTTAATTCCACCCATTAACAAGAAACTATTAAGAATTTAAAGAAAGTTCCGCAAAAATGCTATGAAGACACAGTACATCTATCATTAAAACAATAATTATAGCTCAAATCGTGCGATATCACAAACAATATCTCTTTTATAGCGCGATATACTCGTAATCGGTACGAAATTGTTTACGATACAGTCTGCTAGTAAAACATGTGTCCATATTACTTAGAAGATATATTTGCATGTTCTATTGTGACATGTCAATTACCTTTCGTATCGTTTTCATTCAAATTGCCATAAATATGTATCGAATGAAAATGCGATGTAATTTAGTATTTTATTGAAACGCTGAATATTTTTGACATGTAACATGCGCACGCTCGCCACGGTTTCCCCGAAATACTTACACGTAATGTTTATTTCCTAGTAAAATTATGATTCCATACATTTTTTATTTACTTTTTTTTATACAATGATACTAAAATAATGAGATTAAATATTTACACTAACTATTCCTCGGGGTTCCACCAAAAACGTATCGTACATCTATGCAAGAAATCATCAAAATCTGTGGGTTAGGAGTGAAAGCGTAAAACAGAGTGACTTTCGCATTTATAATATAGAAGGAAATAAAAAATCCTTATAATTAATTATTAATATTACAATCTGAAAGCTGTTTGTAAAACTTGAAACTTGTAAATACTAAACCATGAGCCTAGAAAGGCTCATGATTAAACAGCGTTCGTTTTGGAACGAAATGTTTGTAAATACAGATTTATTCAATGTTTCCCTCTCGTTCGCTGGATATTGCCTATCGTTGTTTCGTAATCGTTTCTCTCAATGACGCGCCACTTGTGGAAGGTCTGATTGTGCCAACGGAAACTGCACTAAATACTCGTAGTGAAATACTGAATTAACTATTCGGTCATGGTTCATTAATCGAGTACTCGATCTACTTGCATACAAAAGTTGATTAAAATCGCCCGATATCTGAAACAATGCACTTCCTAGGTAGATAAAGATTAAAAAATATTAACACTACGCCTTTTCAAGGTAAAGTTCCATTCTCATGGTCAGTTTTCTAGTAACCGTAAACTGTCTATTTTTAACGAATGATTGCCGATTTATCGATCAAGTTAATCGGTGGATATATGTCAGATAAAAGTTACGTACTTATGTCTGCTGACTGAAGTACAAGGCTTGGCCTGCCCTTGGCGTGTTTGATATAATGTTACTTTATAGTTGTAATAAGTGAAGTTAAATTTTATAAAAATTGGGTCACACTTACAGTTCACCGCGATCTTAGCCCTGAAGTTAAGGGGCGCAGTACTTGGTACATTTTCTATGTATAATGTAATCGTTATTGCGCGCGGTGCGCTTTTTTCTAGGCCAAGAGTTCTTAACCTTTTCAACACAACAAATTATTCTAACCTTTTACCATGACCACCGAGGATTTACACTACCAAATACGAGGCAGTAAAAAATTGCAGAAAAAATATGACTAATGCCGCCGCAGGCCCACTGGTTTAAAAATGATGTTTCAAGCTTTTGGCACGAACAATTTTGTATCCATATCTTATTGAAAAATAATGAACAAATTTATTTCATAACAACGTAGCCTTTCCTCCACTGTCAAACGTTATGCAACCTTTGATCCGATTAATGGATATACCACAATCGCTAAATAACGTTGTAAAGCTACGTCTGATACGATTAGAGGATTTCAGATTTCGCATAACATAGCTCTGAGGAAAAGGCACTGAATCTCATTGAACCAACCGTATCACCTTGTCTGCAGGTATGCAGATTACTTCTAAACAAACGCAACAGTCCAACGCTCGAGCACGCACTAGCCGCCGTCACTGAATGTATCAAACTAGACACGGGCTGCGTTCGGAAAGTGTTCACCCAACTCGGGAACCCCGTCACGGCGTTACACCAGTTCTTTGAAGACGAAGACGTGTTCTTTGCTTATGGGAATGAGAGGTATGACTTGAAACTATTTATGATGAAAAGGTACTGCCAATGGTGGATCTAGGATTACTATATGGGGTCTTGACTGTGGTTAAAATAGGTACTTATTGTCAAATGAATCATGTTTTAACGAAAAAACGCAGATGATTTCGAATGGAATTATGTACCTCTGGCAACTACATGGTGCCTACTAGTTTTTTTGCACACCTTGGCAAGTTCGAAATCAAGGTTTTAATTCCCAAGTTTTTTAGTTCGAGATAGACATTATCTTTGCGACATGGCTGGGTTTTGAGATCGCTGAACTGCATCTTTAGAATGAATAAAATAACAAACTAAACCACACACTTCTTTGCACTACAATGTCATTGTCTATTCCAGGGTCAACCAAGAAGATTTTGAACTAGAATTTGAAGAAAGCAAAGCTGTGTTACAATGTAGATTACCCACCTATTTCAGGAAAACACCTGCTACGAGAAATGCAAAGTAAGTTCTTTACATACCGTGATTTCCGTGAATTCGGAACCAATCTCATTAGAAACAAAGTCGTGCTATTTTAATAAGACTATTGCATACAAGGCTTTCTGCTGGGTCAACTGCGGGTGCTTAGCATGCTATTTTAAGGGACACTACATAAGGCTTTCTGTTGCTGGTAAACTACGGCCATTTTAGACATTAATGTTGCAAACATAACCAATCCAACCAATCCAATCAAAGCATAATGCAATGAGATGTTATCTATCAAACTGGTGTCAAAAAAGTGTACGGAGTCTGCACTCTTCCCTATAACTCAGTATTATGTATACCACTCGTTACGCTGAAATATGCCACCTTCAGTTACACATTCCATCGACCGTTACGTAATGTCACTATTAGTAACCTGACACTTCTCAACACCTACTTTATTCGTGCAGGAAACCAGTGATGCCCGTGAAAGCGAGCGGCGGCGCGGCGCGCGCTGCCAGCAAGCAGGGCTCGGGAGCGGCGGGAGACGTCGCCGGTATCAACGCCGGCCCGCAGCTGCCGCAGCCGCTGCGGCTCAAGTACACCGTCGGGAATGTTATAGGTAACCTTACTTTTATTAAGAGCCCGTAGTGTTCCACTGCAGGGCAAACGTCTCTGTATTTGCCTTTCCGGGAAACATATCTGATCAGCCGCTCAGTCTCAAGCACTGTCGGGAATATTCCCGATTTATAATATGTATTGATTATGACATTTAAGTATGCTTGGTGATCCCCGCGGTTTCTCTCCGTACTATTAAGATGCCACTATAAGTTTGCTAGTATGCAAAGTTTACACACACTAACGTGGTTTTATCTATTAAGAAGTCTATCCGGCGTTTTTTGTTTTATGAGTCATGTTTTATGAGTCATTTTGTAGTATAGGCCGTTATCGCCGACATTTGAGAATTACACAAGAAAAATCCTTAAAAAACATGTCATACTAAAGTATAACTGTAACTGCATATACCGATTTGCCTCTGTCCAGCAAAGGTCTAAATCTCGTGAATAATCGATACGCAAATATTGTAATAACTAATTAGCAATTATTCATTCTCTATATGGAGTTAGATTTTCCTCAACACAGTGTTACAGTTTCTACCTACCTATAAAAAGTAACTAAAGTACGTATTCTGAGCCGTGGCGTCAGTATTAATCAATTCAATTTTCCTTCACACGCAATGTTATTATCTCAACACGACGTTACTAATGCTTAATGACGCTTCACATTTACATAATAAGCATGTGAACTGGTAATTCACGTGTAACTGGATCTTACTGCGAAACTATTATTAAATTAATATGGGTTAGTTAGTTAGAATACATTTTGTGCCAAATTTAATTTAAATATTTGACTTGAGACGTATTTCAGGCCTACTAAACCCTACCATATACATATTACATATTCTATTTCCTTCCTTTTACAACTATGTACCGAAAATTAGGGATAGGAAAAAATAACCGATCATGGAAATAATCGATTATTTAAAAGTACAAATCGATTTTACTACGTGATTTCATATTTATGAAAAATCTGTTAGTAATCGTTTTTTTTTTATAATCAATTGTTATCGATATTTTAATCTGCAACCAAACGACAATTTCGGAACTTATTCGTGTCAATTTTTTTTAATGAGTTATTAAAAGTCTTGTTTTTAACATGCCTACAACTAAATGACAAGTAGTTGGCGTCAATCATTAAATCTGGCAATGCTAAATGTAAATATTGCCATATTCTTTTATTTGAATAATTTAATTTTGATGATTAATGTGAATAACATTTTAATTTAAACCTTTTATAATTTGATTGTTCTAAAACTTTAATTTGTGTTGATTATTATAAGAACGTACTATTTCTGTTGTTTATTTGTAGTTAATAAATCTATTGATAAAATATCTGTGGTGTTTATTTTGAAATTAATTGGAAAATTAGGAATTATAACGATTAATATAACAAAATCGATTATTTTATAGGAAAAATCGATTTTTAATGTACAATGACACATTTCCACCGAAAATCATTCGAATATTAAAAATGCAAAAGATTGTGAAGATGTATGTATGTATATTTGTTATTCGCGCAAAAAGGACTGAATGCATTTGGCTGAAACTTATACTTACTTAAACACAGTAATATAGGTTCAGGGTACATTTTATACAGAAATACCCCTAGAACGGGTACAACGCGTATGTTATAATACCTAAAATGCTCTTCTCATTATCACCCTAGTTTCTGACAATATTTTATTTGAATCGTCACGAAATAAAAGGCAACAAATAAGACCGTTCAAATAGTCTATATATTTATTTTCAGGGGATGGAAACTTCGCTGTCGTACGGATATGTAGAGACAAGAACACGGGCAAAGAATACGCGCTCAAAGTGATTGACAAAGCCAAGTGCAAAGGCAAGGAGCATTACGTCGAGGCGGAAGTAAGTAATAACGGAGCGCTTCTTATAGTTTATGCAGTCGTTACTGACGATTGTAGTGCGTACTAGGTCTTTACAATAGGGCTAGGTTACACGGTACAATGCACGTTTCATACGGCGTTTGTTGTTCAATTCTAACATTCAAATATCTTTTGGTTACCTTTCAACGAGATCTACGTTAGATGAGTTACGAAACGTAGTATAGCATAATTCCAATGCAAAAGCAACCTAAGTTGTTAATTGTTAACTTTAATTAAAAGCGGCAAAGTTTTTCTCTACAGTTAGAATAGACCTTTTTCGTCTACAAAAGGAATTGTCTTTGGTAAGGAAATCGGCCATATTAGTTTGTTTTTTCCAATCAATACATTCCACCAGAACGGCATGCGACACCATCGGAGGTATCGTTTGAAATCAATATTCCTTTCGACACTACAGACAATTAGTGATGCCTCGCAAATTATCATAAGCATGAAAAAAATGTGAGCTAACCTACTGTGACGGTGAAAATTTGAATAATAAGTTCGTAGGTACATTGCACTATATTTTTTATTTTAAATTACACACATTTCACGCTTGTTTGTATTATTCTAGAGTGGTGTCGAACGGAATAGCGATACCAAACGAAACCATCCCATAGGTATCAGAGTGGAATCAACGTATTAGTTTACATTTTAAGACTCGTAAGAAGAAATACAATGTAGACAGTGATACTCAAGTTATAATTCCTTTCAGGTACGCGTCATGAGAAAGCTGTGCCACCCGCGAATTGTTTCCCTGATCGAAGAACAAGACAGTCCCGAGTGGCTGTTTCTGGTAATGGAACTAGTTAGCGGTGAGTTTCAATACAATTCGAAAAAAATATAAGTGCCTAATTTCATATCATTGAATAACAATGTATAAATATTCATTTCTATGTTTAAGACATTGAGTTCATTTGCTTTCTATTTCCTCATTTTTTTTTTGTTCATGGTATACCTAATAGAGAGGTACTATTTAAAAAAAAGGTTCAGAAAAGCTTTTTAAATACCTTTTGAGTTAATCTCCCAAAGGAACGCCAATAAGTCGGAAGATCCTTTCAATTTTCGAAAAACCTAACTTACTTTATCTATGTTTTCTTTAGTAATTTAAATCTGCGTAGTTTGACTTCATTTTATTTGAAGCAGATATGTTTTAATTTCAATTCTTGAAGTGTAAAGTAAACCAAAATGTTCATAGGTGGAGACTTATTCGATAGTATCGCGGCCGCGTCGAAATTCTCAGAGTCGCAGTCTCGTTTGCTAATCAGCCACCTAACAGCAGCTATAGCCTATCTACACTCGCTTTCTATCGTGCATCGTGACATCAAACCCGAAAACCTATTGGTAAGACTAACATACATTATTGTAGGCATATAATTTTGTCATAGTTATTTTAGACTCGCATGATAATGTAATGCACAAATTGTATTTGCGCGAACTCAGACAGCATATTGTGAAGGGCTGTGACACCATTGAGTAAAAGAAAAGCAAATCATTGAAGCTTTATGTAAGTCCCGTATTTACAGTAAACATACTCGTATGTTGCGCATTAGTTGCATAACAAATGCTTATGGTATTTCAACATTCTGTAATCGGACAATATACGGAGCCATCCAAGAAACATTTTTGGCATCAACATATCAACGTGATACTGCAACAGTATTTAACTCCAGAATACCAATGTTATTGAATATATCTTTGCTTGTATAATTACATTGTATGACACTTACCTTACATATTAAAAATACAAGTGGTTTCAACAAGATTCCTGTCTGATTAATAAAAATCTTTAAAAAATCCTGCAATGACCCTGAAATCTGTCTTACAAAATGTCCTATGTATGTACAGGTGGAAGTAGGTTTGGACGGCAGTATACGAGGGCTGAAGCTGGCTGACTTCGGCTTGGCGGTGGAAGTGTGGCGACCGCTGCTCGCCGTATGCGGCACGCCCACTTACGTGGCGCCCGAAATATTGCTCGAAACTGGATATGGGCTCAAGGTAAAAAACTAAACAGAAATTAGTAAATTAGGATGGAATTTTGCTTCCATAATTTAACCCGCAGAATATCTACACTGCAATGTTCTTACCCCATAATAGTAGTTTATGCAACTGTCATATAAAGAAGGGTATTAAAACACGAGTGTGAGTTTATGAAACGAGCGCAGCGAGTTTCATAATAGTAACGAGTGTTTTAATACCCGTGTTATATGCAGTTGCATACACTACTTTATCTTCACTAATGCAATTAATCAAACAAAATTTTAAAAACAAAACACATTGCGAAACATTTAATTCACGCGTACGTGTATTGTCACAGTGAACTTGCCGCCATTAAAATCTAACCAATGAGAGCGCAGCTGCGCGCGCAGGGCCGCAGGGCGCGCGCCGCGCAGGCCGCGATGTTATAATGAGATTTTACGATATCGATGTGGATATTATACCATCATGTGCAATTGCTTAAATTGAGTGTTTTTGTTGTCTGCGCTATAACAGTAGTCATTATAAGTCAAGTATTGGAAACATAAGTAGAATGTTACAACATTAGTGTAGATAAACAATATTACCCGTTTTGTGTACCCGTTCCCATAGGAATTTTGGGACCAAAGCCTCAGAACCTTAATCTAGAATTACTCTAATTACGTTTGAGTTTATCGCGAACAGGCAGACAATACGCAAGACTTTACCAAATGAAGTAATACTATTTTATACACCAGTATATAATACACTAGCAGCGCCCCGCGGTTTTACCCGCGTTGTACCCGTTCCCGTGGGAATTTCGGGATGAAAAATAGCCTATAACCTTCCCGTTGGATCTGGCTATCTATCACAAATATAATTATTCAAATCGGACTGATAATTCCTGAGATTACCCCGAACACACAAACAAACAAACTTACAAATGTTACTTCTTTATAATATTAGTATAGATAATTTAATTAACCGTATTTGTCTCGTCATAGAAGAACGCCAGTAAAATCTGAGTCATTAAATAAATCACTAAAGTCGCACGTTGTATTGCTCTATTGTTTACTTATGAACTTGAACTTTTTGTATTAAGTTCCCGCGTTATGTAATTACGGCAGGCACTTAAGCACCCTTGAACTGTGAACTTTCTCATATTAATGAGTGTTTATTTATAAACTGTGTGAACTTGTTTAGTTTTTTAAATATTTCTAAATTCATTATAGACAAGCTTGGCTTACTGAAACTGTAAATACTATTTTTTCCTAAAAGAGTGATTAATAAGAGCTAATAATCGATATTACAGTTATTTACAAACAACGCTCATACAAAATAGCACTCTTATTTTTGAAGATTCGTTTTCGTCGATAGTCGTTTCACAGTACTGATTGTTAACTTAACGTTTCCGCCCTTTGCCCACCTGTGGCACATTACTAGCTGTTGGTTCTTGTATTGCTTGTCAAATCAATACGAGACTTTGTGTATTTATATATTTAATTTAACCAACAGATTGACGTATGGGCGGCGGGCGTGATCCTGTACATCCTGCTGTGCGGTTTCCCTCCATTCTCTTCCCCGGACGGTGACCAAGAGAAGTTGTTCGACGCGATACTCTCCGCTCGGCTCGAGTTCCCCTCGCCGCACTGGGAAGGAATCTCTGCGGGCGCGATAGACTTAGTAGCGAATATGTTACGCCCACAGCCGGAGTTACGGTTCGCTGCTGAAGATGTGCTTGATCATGTTTGGATGGCGGTAAGTGTTAAGCTTATTTAAGTTTCTACGCCCATCGCACCAAGTTCAGTTACTGCCAAAGATTTTGGGCCTACTGTATTCATGATTTTATCTCAATTAGTATTTTATATAATTAACTTCTAAACAATTGAGTTGTCACCCTTCTTCCGTCTGATGAATCCTTCTTGTGCCTTAGACTTAACCTCACCTAACAGTATCTAGTAAATGGCACTAATGTTGTGTATTGTATTCCTCCAGGACGACTATGACGAGAGCTGCGACTTCCGGGCGTGGGCGTACGACGAGGACTCGTCATAGCTGTCGGAGAGCCGCGCGTCCGTACGCGCGCGCCGCTAGCGGACAATGCACTCGTGCACTACGCCTTCAATAACACCAATACCAAAGTTATACACTATATTTAACTATACTGCATTAATAAAGTTATCCCTTGGTGCAGACTCCGGTGCAGTATTATTCAGTTTAGACTTTGTACTAATCGAATCGTATGACGACTAATCGTAATATAAAAATGTGCAATGCTGTGCTTCAGTTCGGCAAGGCTTTCCGCCCCAATGATTATATTAAGAAAGCCGAAAAAAAAGTAGTGATTGTGAGAGAGCTGCTGATTGCTAGCTCTGCACTTGTCGCCGACCAATGATTTTTGTTTGTGAAATCGTGGTTATTTGTAGATCTCTAAAACTTCCGTAATAATTTTGTTGGCTTTTATGTTTAGAAAACAACTTAGGTTTAATTATTCTGATATTTATAACAAATCTTTTTTTATAATAATACTATGTAATATATGAGTAATATATTCTATTTAATTATTTGAATGAACTCTCACATTATTTACAAGAGCGCAAGCTATATAGATTTTGTATTATATGAATTGCTTTTAGGCGTATATTTTCGTGGTTGCTGCTTCTATTTTGCATAATAAAAATAATCATACCATTACTTCTGACAACATTCCTCTCAATAAATAAATGAATATCAAATCGGTGCTAACAACTATGAACATGGTATATGACTAGTATTGTGACTTCCATGTATGTAACACTGTCGACTTGTGCAGGACACTCGTTTGTACTACGTATTGTTAGTAATTAGTTGTATAACACATAGAAACCAGTGACGATATCAATGCTTATGCTTTTTTGGCACTGCCAATGTTGAAATATTTATTAGATAAGTGCCAAATTCACATCATTTCATTGTAAACGCCTGCAGCAATCAATGTTCCTCTCGAATAGCAACATGTAAGTTATTTTCATATCATAGATATCATAGTATTAAAATTGTAATCAATGAACAATTCACCAAACACAAACCACTTATATCTAGACTGATTTACATTCCTTTCCATTGTGCAGTTATTTAGAATGTTTACTGTTACCATTGACAAGATAATGTGTTATTTATACATTTGAAAATATTGGAAAATTTTATGAATTTTATACGAAAATTGAATATGAAAGAATTAGAATATATTTTGAAAATCCAATTTTTAAAATGTGACTAAATCCATACATCGATTTAGATAAATAATCTGAGTGAAAATTGACAAGTTTGTAACTTGTGTTTGTCTGAAATTGTATTAAATCGCGTCTCATGCATGTCACACATGTTTCATAAAGTTTTTATAATGCATTTAGATAGAAATGGTATGTTCATGAGTAAAAGAGATGAATAAATTTGTAAAAAGTAACTTGTTTATTATTTCATTTATTATTTTAAAATGTAACCTGATAACATAAAGCCGCTGGAAGCATTCATTGTGACTTCTGGGTGTGTCCTTTCAGGTAACACCTAAAACAAAAAAACCATCAAGCTTAATTATGTAAAATAGAAATTCAGATGTCATAAAAGTTGTCTATGTAAGGGTCATCTTCAAGGGTGGTTCACCATTAGTGGGATGCATTGCTATGTTGCAAAAAATTAACACATTCCATCTTGCATCAATGCACCTTGCTTCATCTCTTCTGTCAATCGCAGACACCATGCAACACACCTATGGAGTTTCAGCCTTAGCACAATTATTTACCTGATAATTCCTCATCCAATTACAGGTCAGTTTCAGAACTGAAACATGGGCCATTGATTTGAGAGCCATATACATATTCTGTAAAGGTTCTGCTACAATATAATAAACAACAAATGGTCGGCCTGGATGTACAAAATTAACCAGCTCCTTGAATATATTTTGAGGGTCCTCTTTACTCGCTATTATTAGTCCATCAACTTTGTTTTTAAGCAAATCTGCAGCTGCTATATTATCGAAATGCCATTTAGGTTTTTTGGGTTCTGAATAAACTTTGTGCTTATTATTGCTATCACCTTGTTTGGTAGCGGTGTCATCTACATCTATCTTAGGAACTTTGACACTTTGATCATCTTCTTCATCTAATTTCCTTTTCAATGGATTTTCTGAGTTAACTTCTTTAACTATATTTACATCTGTTCCTTGATAATATTGCCTCAAGGCAGAGTATACGTTGACAGATATACATCTATTCAGTTGTTCCTCTTTGAAGTTCATCGCTAGTAATGCTTGTTTCTGAGACATGTTGCCAGGATGCATATGAATTAATTTCCCACTAGTATTTTCCCCTATAGCACTTAATAAAGCAGCTGCCAACAAGCCATTTGACCCTGAATCATATAATAAATAAACTCCTTCTGAATAGATATTAGCTTGGGTCATTATTTGGGACAATGTATCTATCCTCAAATGCTGTATTTTAATTGGCTCTAATCTGTACATTATTTCTGAAATCATTCTCAAATTGGGTTTCAGTATTTGGATATACTCAAAATACTTTTTCTCCTTTTTCTTCAAATACTTCTCTTGAGAGTACTCCGTTTTATTGTGAAATGTATTTGAGTTGGTGATCAATGTCTCCACTATATCGGAAGCTTTATTACCATCAGTTTTTAATACTTCAATATCGGCTGCGGTGAGCTTCTGTGAACGTCCATCATCAATAATATTCCTGTTGTCACTGCCAGATACTTTGATGTCTATTTCATCTTTTAGATTTACCATTTCTTCAGTAAATTCTATTGTGTATTCTCTACTTCTCTTGCCGCCTGACGGCAATAACTTGAAGTTTGAGTGATATTTATGGCCTTCTATACCGTTCAAATTAACACTGTCTCGTCCCAGGCTAATGCTTATATTTGGTTTATTGAATTTATGAAGTTTTTTGTAATTCTGCTTCTGAATTACAATATAATCGCCAACTGTTATAACATCACTCGATGATGCATTGTCCATCTTCGTTGTTAAAACAGCTACGTTACGACGTTTAAGATATATAATAAGAGTAATTATTTCATTAATATATAATGTGCTGTTAATATTTCCGATTCCACATCAGCGTATTATTTCTTGCTGCTATGATGCATGTCTCGTAGGTACATAACCTCAAATTATATTTTAACAAGTCCCCTAATGTCAAATGTCAAACACATATGAGAACAATGACAGAAAGCTGGTAGTGCCAACTAAAGGATTTATAGGTGGTCAACCACTGGTCAACGGTAGCAACATAAAAAATATAATTCAGAAATTAAGTTGTCAATTGAGTAGGGTAAAATGACCAGTATTCAGCATTTAATACCTTTGACACTTGAATTATATCAAAATAAATTATTTCATTTATTTCTACTTTAATTCTGGGTACTTATATTTTTGGATGCCATTCTGTTTGAATGTAAAATGAAACATTATTTTATATAGAACTTTAAATTATTATTTTAAATTTTAATTTTGAATAATTTTTTTAACTCTTTGGAGATGTTTAATGCAAATACAATTGCAGGGACACATTCCCGGCCAATTATTATTATTACAATCGTACTATCTATATTGGATTATACAAAAATATCTTTACAAACACAATATGTATTAAAACGCTTAAATAATAAAATATACTTCTTTTATTTCAAATCGATAAAGTAGTAAGTGGCCAGTTTCTAGTAGTTTTACCCTAACACAGGTATTTCAAATTGTTTTACTTTTTGATGATTCAATTTTGTTTTTAGCGGAAATATGGAGGTCGGGTTAAAAAATGATTATACTGGTCGTTGTGCCCACCGCCCCCTAAAAAGCTGCTCGAATATTTATATCCATAAAGTCATTACAGTCTATAATTTTTATAGTCTATAACTCTTTAATAAAATAATTTTAAGAAACGTAAAGATATCATAGAAAATTATAATATGTACAATATAACACATCAATAAAATATACAGATAAATTCTTAGAAAATATGAAACTTAAATAGTTATTTGCATATTTCAACCATTTTATCTACGTCACAAACTTTCTCCCTCGGTTTGCCTATCTTTTTGCCCTGTTCAATTTCATATTTATCTAATTTCTCCCATTCTTGCCAATTGATAATATGTTCATTGTTTTGTCTTATTATAGATTTAACTTCTTCATATCCATGTTTTGGGATTGTTAGGTCTAATTTTTCTAAGTCTTCACAGACAGTTTTGGCAACTTGGAATGCATTGCCCATAGTATGTAGGATAACCCCAACTGGTCCAGTTCCTAACCAACCGGCTACATAAAGTTTTGCAGCGCTATCAGAACTATTATCTATTACACAACCTCTGTCGTTTGCTAACATCCCATTAGCAAAGACTAGGTCATCATCAGCCTTCACACTTTTATATCCTATACTTCTAAATGCTAAGTTACAATTGATTATTTCTTTTTCATCTGTACCGACACATCTTTGCTCATCATGCTTATCTCCTACTAACTTGTTGCAAACAAGTTCAATACCAGACAATTTTTTTTCATTATCTACTAAAAACTTATTCGGGCTTCTGAAGAATACTGGCTTCAAAACTTTATCATTTGGTGTGACTGTTTGATCTTTGCTTTCTTTCACAGCTTTGAGCATAAGTTCCGTTAATCTTTTCCTTGGTCGAGCTAGATCATTGACTACTTCGCTAATACCTTTGAAATCTATTTCCCTCCAAACAGTTTTGCAATTTTTTAATTTCAATTGTTCTCTAAGTTCTTTTATTGTGAAAGCTACTTGCAAAGGTCCTCTTCTACCAATTAGATACAGTTCTTTGATTTTAGATTCAGCTATAGTACTCAGAGCATGCTCAGTGATGTCTGTTTTTCGAAGTTCATCTATGGGTGAGAGAAGAATTCTTGCAACATCAAGGGCAACATTACCTTGCCCAAGTATAGCAGCTGTTTCACATGATAAATCGACCTGAAAAATAATAATTTTGCTTTTGGTCACAAAGTTTGTTACAAGATGATACAATTAATAAATGTTTAAAAAGACTATTACTTTTAAATCTTTGTCGCTTGGTAGTCCATTATACCATCCAACAAAATTTCTAGCTGCTACAATATTAGTGGCATCCTCATTTTCTATACCAAGAGATTTATCTTCTTCGGCTCCATAAGTCTAGAATAATAGAATTACATTAAATTGATTGATAGTAGAGGTAATGATGATCTCTGGCTTTAGTTACTTTGTGAGTTCAGGAGAGTGAAAGAGTGAGGTATCAGTCTGTAGTATCCCACGGCTGGGCAAAGGCCTCCATTTCACTGAATATAGCACAGTGAGGAAAATTAGGCATTATCATCGCCCTTGCCAACTTGCCTGTGGGTAAAGCAGAGTATAGGCAATATTAACAAAATAAATAGATTTTAAAATTACCAATATTACAGCATCATAGTGCTCTCTCAGTTGCTTCACTGTAATATCTTTCCCAAGAGTCACATTTCCATAAAAGTTCACATTTGGCTGTTGTGCTACTTTTGTGAATTGATTGATCACATTTTTTACTTCTGGGTGATCTGGAGCTACCCCATACCTACAAAGGCAATTTGAAATATTTATCTAAATAAAATGAACATCTGAATAGACCAACATCATTTTAAGACTAGTTATTGTTCCAGTGATGTATTATGGAATCTTTTCAGAGGTACAACTATGTAAAGATATTAACCAAGCCTATAAAACACATATATGAATATCTCACCTTATCAGTCCAAAAGGAACTGGAAGTTTTTCATACATATCTACATTTACAGAGCCTAGTTTTTTTGTGATATGCATTGCAGCATAAAAACCAGCCGGGCCTGCGCCAACGATACATACTTGAGGAATACGGTTCCTTGTTGTAGAATATGATCGTCTAAAGAAAGTACACAATCTTAAAGCCATTGTATTAAAAATTTATAATACGATCACTCGAAAATATAACTATTCAAGTTTGGAACTGTTGTAATATATTTAACAGAAACACTTCAGTAGCGATAACAATAAAAAACTCATTATTATTCGTGTCACGATGGGACGAATTTCCCAATATTATCTACAGTCATAAATATACAATAGATATTTTGTTGATTTCCATTTCAATTCAAATACTTTTCGCCAAATCGTCAGAAATCGGGCACGAAGATAAATAAATATTGCTTGACTTGCTTGACAATTGGTTGACTTTGACAGACTGACATTAAAATAAAAACCAAATTTGATCCGATCTGATTGATTCTGATTTCAGTCAGTGTCAAAAATTTTTTTATTCCATCCATTGAAGTTCAGATTGGAGTTGAAGTGGAGTAAGTTTCTTGGTCTGTGGTGGTGGAGTATGAGTACTATTTGTGAATCTTTCGTATTTTAGTAGTATCGAGCCGAAATAAGCAAAATGCTATAAAGTTTATCATTATTAAACTACAATTTCCGAGAAAATTGCTCCTTACATACCTAGTTAAAGCTACTTCATATAAATTGGTTAAAATACAGGAAAATGTCACACCTTTCCGATGTAAAATATCTCTTCGGGAGGTTATTTACGTTGAAAAATGGGTAGGTATTGCATTTACTATTTCAATTACTGTATCACAATATAGCAAATACTGTGGTTTTGTCGTTCTGCACATATATTACACTTATTTACAAGTATTTCATCATACTGACATATTGCTAGTTCATTAACCCTGAACTAAGTAAAGGAACTTCGTTATGATCCAAAGTTAATCCTATAAGTATTTGTCAATTCCAGATTCAATTCACCTAAATGGGGTGTGAGGAAGTACAGTAAAAAGATTAATATTAGCAATGAGAAACCTAGTGTGACCCCACTGCCTCCGTTATCTGAACCTATGCCCAACCTCCCACCGGTGGTGTATTCTACCGCTAAAGAAGAGGACACGCTTACTGAAGTCACTGTACTCGGCAATGGACTCAGAGTTGCTTCAGAGAAGAAGTTTGGGCAGTTTTGTACTGCTGGGGGTAAGTTTACATTAACAATTTACTACCTGTTACCGGTAACTTCCCTTCATCATAACTTGATCAAAAGCAAATAAATTTTTTGAAGCTATAGAAGTGATTAATGGATGATCTATATTTCAGTGGTAATTGATTCTGGACCCAGATATGAAGTGGCCTATCCAAATGGTGTTTGCCATTTCTTAGAAAAACTGAGTTTTGGGGTAAGTCTTGCAAGAATCAAAGCAAATTATAAATTAACTATTATAAACGATTAATTGATTCTTTATTTTTATATTCCAATTTCAGGCTACTCATAAATTCACAACCCGTGACAGCATGCTGCTTGAGCTAGAGAGACATGGTGGTATCTGTGACTGTCAAGGGTCACGTGACACCACTGTCTACGCTACAAGTGCCGACTCCAGGGGTCTAGAAGCCATTACTCAAGTACAACAATTTTGATTTATAATCTAAACCCTTAAGAGCCAAATGCAACTCAATTTAAGAATGACTCCTTCACAGCTATTTGTTTATGTGATCCTTGGGTATTCCGACACAACTCGAATACTGAAGTATCTCAACTATAGTAACTAGAGGTTATAGAATGATGAAATGAATCAAATTTAAATATTTTTAATCAGTTTTGATTCTAAAAAGTATCTTGAATGTACCAGCTCAAAAGATCCCATTGGGTAGGGTCAAAGGGCCTCATGATCTGGAGGCACGGCAGTGCACTGCCGCAATGATATACATGATGACTGATTCATAAAATTCCAATCATAGGTATTGGCTGAAGTGACTCTAAGACCCCAGCTGTCAGCTGAAGAGATAGAAGCAGCCAGACAAGCTGTTGCATTTGAGCTGGAAACCCTGTCAATGAGACCAGAACAGGAGACTATTCTTATGGATATGATTCATGCTGTGAGTTGATCATTTTATATTTTCTTCATTTCAGCAGTTTTTGTGTGAAAAGAAAGAGTAACAAATATACATCCCCATGAACTGTCAGTTTTATAATGTAAATAAGGATTTTGGTGAAAACTTTAGTGACATATTTCACACTTTTATTGTTAATACAGTAAATTATAAATTAAAGTGTAATTTTACTCAAAGCATTTTACTATAGATTTTTAATGGAGATTTTCATTTTGAACTGAAACTATGTTTACGGATACACCTCTAATACTGTAGTGTAATTTTAAAGGTTTAAAACGACATCAGAGGGCAGAGCGTAAATTAAAATCTCATACTGGTTTCTACTTATTTTGAATCGAAACTACTTTTATGGATACACTTTGCTTTTATTTTACATTTTTTCAGAAGACTTCTGTGACCATGGTTCCTGTAAAGGGGAGAAATGTAAAATAAAAGCAAAGTGTATCCATAAAAGTAGTTTCGATTCAAAATAAGTAGAAACCAGTATGAGATTTTAATTTACGCTCTGCCCTCTGATGTCGTTTTAAACCTTTAAAATTACACTACACTAATTATGTTGTATACATTCTACTTAATATTTTGAAGAACATGTGTAAATCTTACAATTTTCAGGCTGCCTACAGAGGAAACACTCTGGGCCTACCAAAGATTTGTCCCAAAGAGAATGTGAATAACATTGACCGTGGAATCATATTGAACTACTTAAAGAAC
Source organism: Cyclophora punctaria (assembly GCA_951394245.1). Taxonomy (NCBI): domain Eukaryota; kingdom Metazoa; phylum Arthropoda; class Insecta; order Lepidoptera; family Geometridae; genus Cyclophora; species Cyclophora punctaria. The sequence goes on from OX596171.1 coordinate 6,893,956, forward strand.
CATTACACTCCCAACAGAATGGTGGTGGCTGCTGTTGGGGTAAGTTTGTACAGAATCTATCTGTATACAACTATGTTTCATATAAGTCGAAATATTGTATACTCTATTTTTTTTGGATTTGCACAAAATGGTTAAATGTCGTCAATTTTCCAGCTGAAGACGATTGCTTCTGAAGAGGTTTAGTGATTTTATTTCATTCTTACCCTATATTTTAGACTAGCAGCGCCCCGCGGTTTTACCCGCGTTGTGCCCGTTCCCGTGGGAATTTCGGGATAAAATGTAGCCTATAGCCTTCCTCGATAAATAGACTATCTAACAGTGAAAGAATTATTCAAATCGGTTCAGTAGTTTCTGAGATTAGCGCGTTTAAACAAACAAACAAACAAACAAACAAACAAACAAAACAAACTCTTCAGCTTTATAATATTAGTATAGATATAGGGTTCCTTTTTGCTCTTCAGAAGCAATCGTCTTCGGGTGGAAAATTGACGACATTTAACCACATGTAGTAAAACACGTTATTCGCAACAGACTGACTTTATTAAAACAAATTATCCTAGACACACGTCATACAGTTTCTATCAATCAACAAGAGATGGCACTATTGTCCACTTATAATTAATTTTGATACAACATCATCACACCCCCACTTATCAAAATAAACAACAATTTTAAGTAGAAACAATGCCCAATTTACACATAAACTTATAATGCTTAATAGTACATAATCCTTTGGTAAATAAATCCGCAGGCATTTCCTCACTACACAAGTACATAACTTTAATATATTTATTTTTAACAACATCTCTTACATAATGAAATCTAACATCTATATGTTTTGATCTGTTATGACTTTGGTTATTTAATGACAACTTTAAAGCACTCTGATTGTCACAATAGATCTGTATTTCAGATAAGCTACCAGTTATTTCATAGAACAGGTTTCTCAAATACACTCCTTCACGAGCTGCTTCAGACAGAGCAATATATTCTGCCTCTGTACTAGAGAGCGATACTGATTTTTGCTTTCTGCTTTGCCACGAGATGACTGATCCTGACATAGTAAAGCAAAAGCCCGTATAGGACTTCCTATCTACGGCATCACTAGCCCAATCGCTATCTACAAAGCCCTCTAACTTGCTACCATCTTTAAAATATTTTAAACAGTAAGTTTTTGTACATTGCAAATATTTAAGAATGCGCTTAGCATAATGCCAATGTGTATGATCATAGCAACTGTTAAATTGGCTCAAATAGCTTACAGAATAGACCCGTTTTTCCCCCGAAGGGTATAAAACGGATATTTAGGTTTCAGCCGTAGCTTGAACCACATTGAGATTGACCTTCGATATTCGTTCATAATTCCTATTCCTGGCAACATTTTTCACAGAAATACAGGTGTGTGAGCGGTTCCCCCGCTCTATCTGTCCTTTTCTTACCCGACCATAGCAGCGCGCGCGGCGGCCATCTTCTTCAGTACCTTAAGCCGGCAAGGCAATTAAGTTGTGGTTCAAGCTACGGCTGAAACCTAAATATCCGTTTTATACCCTTCGGGGGAAAAACGGGTCTATTTAGGTGTTCGAGCCTATGCTTGAACCACATTGAGACGTGTTTATTATCTGCCGGCGCTGCTAGTCTAAGCGTACTGTGAGATTATTTACCTTAATTTATGGGATAGGTACCTAATTACTATAAAGTAAAAGCACAAATTCAGTCTTAATCATTTTCTTTGAGTACAAAATAATAATAATAAGGTAACAAACTTCTTACTTAAATATTCCAAAATAAAATAAAATTATAACTTCTTAATTATTTTAAACAAAAATACTTGCTTAGGTATAATCACAATTAAATTGAAGAGAACATATTGTTAAGGGTGTTAACATTTTGTCTGGGTTCCACTACAACCTCTTTAAAATAATGACGGAAGAAAGTGTTTTTGGATTTCCAATTTCCTCTTTGCAGTATTTCGTCTATACTGCTATTACTAGTCCAGTTGTGCGTTGCTACCGCGGCCCTAAAGCTTCCCGCCGAAGCAGAGATGCCTGCTTGTTTGAACAAAGACCTTATCCAACCCGCGATGACGGTGCGAGATGCGTTTTTAACTTTCCCTCTGGTAGAGATGAATAAGTTTTTGAGACTTGATCGGCGTTGTTTAGAAACTGTTATTAGACGTTTTACCCAATCTACTAGATCCAAACGACCTTCAGACATATCCGAAGTCTTCTTCAAAAGCCAGCCTGATTGTCTGTAAGATGTTGTATCGGTTTTTGAGCCGAACCTAGGCCAGAAGATTAGCTCATTACCTTTGTCTTCGAACTCTCCATCTTCAAGGGTTAGGAGCGTCAGATCATGAACCCTTCTGCCGGTAGCTAATAAAAGAAGAATACAAGTATGTCTTGAGACGGCAAATAGGCTATTTTCATCTAGTGGGTAACATTTTAGAAATTTTATTAAATCTTCCATTCGCCAAGATATATGTTTTCTGATTGGGGGTTTATCAACAAAAAATACCTTTCATTATTTGCTTTACCAGAGGGTGCGAAGCGATTTCTTCTGCTCGAGAAGGGTTGCCAAAATTAGCGACAACTGATTTGTGTACCGCTATCGTTCTAGGGGCTAGCTTTATCACTCTATAAAGGTAGCACAGATACTTAGCTACAGCTTGGGGGTCAGGGTTATCAGTGGGGACGTTGTTTTGACTAGCCCACTGGTACCATCTTGACCATATGGGTTTGTAAGTTTTCATTGTGGATCTTCTCCATGACAACTCCAACAGTGAAATCTGATCTTCAGACCAGTCTTCTATGTATTTGTTCCACCCTGAACCTTCCAAACCCCTAACTTCAAGTGCTCTATTCCTGGTGGCGGACGATTCGTTCTGAGGTCGATTAAATTCTCTTGGAGATTCGGAATATGAAGGGGTGGTCCTGAACGACGGTTGAGTTCGGGTTTCCAAAAGGCTCTGTCCCATATGGGAGCCACGAGAAGGTACTGTCCCTGTGACGTTCTTAGATGGTTCAACACGCGAGGGATCAGTGCTGGTGGGGGAAAAATCCATCCCAACTTGTACCGCCATATCCTGCTGAATGCATCTGTAAAGTGGCTGCGTGAATCTGTAGCATCTTCGCTGACATAAATCGGAACAACTGCCGATCTCCTCGAGGCAAACAGATCTATTACAGGTGTGCCTAGTTTTTGGAATATCCAGTCTAAGATTTGTCTGCTCAAATGCCATTCCGGAAGAGCTTTTTCTCTCGATAATCCGTCGGCTATTCCATTGTATAGACCCGGAATGTGACGAGCTATGAGATGGCACCGTGTAATTTCGCAAAACTGAAGGATTTCCCTTGCTGCTTCCAGTAGCTTGGCTGATTTCGTTCCGCCTTGCTTGTTGATATAAGCTACACTCGTTCGATTGTCCGTTTGAAGTAAGACTGTTTTCCCCTTTAGGGAGTATCCCAAGCGCTGGAGCACTTCGAACACTGTCCAAAGTTCCTTCATATTGCTGTGCCAGTTTTTCTGTGTGTGGGTCCATCTGCCCCATACATGATGACTGTTCACTATTGCGCCCCAGCCGATGTCTGCTGCATCTGTAGTTATAAATATTGATGGATCGGGATAGTGGATTGAAGTCGTCCTGTGAGCATTTTCTAGCCACCATTTTAATTCTTCCATCGCTGCAGCTGGAATTAGGTGTTTGTGGTGTGGATGTTTGCGGGATAGCATCCGCGATGCTTTTTGTATAGGGCGACAATGTAGTCGGCCGAGTGGTACTACATACGATGCGAAATTCAACTTGCCGAGAATTACTTTGGAGTTGTACCAGCTCCATCGCTTCTTTTTCAGCAATTCGTTGATACTGTTGTTCAATTGTAGAACTTTTTCCTTTGATAAACTCTTGGTGTTCTCTTGTGTATCCCAAGTTATTCCGAGATACTCTATTCTGGTCACGGGTTCCGAAGAGGATTTGTTTTGGTTCATCTGCCATCCTAATTTCTTTAGATATTTTATGGCAGCTATCACTTGACTTTGCAGGGTGTCCTGGTCTTCGTGGAGAATCAGAAAATCGTCCAGGTAGACAATTACTCGCAGTCCTTTTTCTCGTAACTGTTGTGCAACCCAGTTGGTTACCTTTGCAAATGCTGCAGGCGCACTTGCCAGGCCAAATGGGAGGCAGGTCATTTCGTAGACCGTGCCCTGATATGCAAGAGAAAGGTATCGCCGATGACCTTGCTTGATTGGGACATGGAAATACGCCTGTGAAATGTCTAGTTTCATCATAAAATCGTCCTTTTTTATATGCTTGGGAATTTGAAAGTGATTTATTAGACGAAATTTCGGAGTTGTGACATGATCGTTGAGGCTCTTTAGGTTGAATATTGGACGATTTTCGCCGTTTGATTTTCTTCTTAGGAACATGGGAGAGAGATAACCCGATTGCTGTGTGCTTTCTTGTAGGGCCTTGCATTTCAATAGTTTTGTAATCGCTTCTGACATTTCTAGGGAGTGTTTGGTGCCAAATTTTTGAATATTTAGTAGAGAGAACTTTGTGGTTGGTGGTGTGTGATTGAATGGTATTCTGTAGCCACTGATTATTCTTAATACATTGTCGGGTGCCTCTTCCCAAAAAGATGCGTGAGTCGCGAGGCAACCGGCCACAAAGGAGTCATTTTCGCCCCCCTCCTCTTTTTTCCGGACTGGTTGATTCCTGCTCCGGAAAACTGTTTCTGGGGACGGTCGTCTCTATTTTTCCATTTGTTAGAGGCAGTATTCGAGTTCGAGTTGCCGTGGTATCGTTTATCACGTCCCTGATATTGTTGCGGGTTTTGAAATCTATTGCTTCTTTGGTTTTTGTTTGGAAGAAGAAGAGTTGGGTGGTTTGAATATTTAGGTGGTCCACCCGCTTTCTTTCTAGATGGAAAAAACTTTTGGATTCCGCCGATTTCTTTCACTGCCTCTGAAAATGCTTTTTCTTCAAAGAGATGGGATTCTGAAGGGGGAATCTCGTGCAGTACATTTCTGAGTGCCTTGTTTTGTGGTCTGAAGGCTTCCCTTCTTTGTTTAATGATTTCCGCCCGGCGCCCACATACATATTGCAACAAAGAATCAGAGTTCTTCCTAAATTCTGAGTCAGCTACAACGAAGTCTCTTCCCACTCTACTTTTAATTTCTTTCGGAAGGCTGTCCAGAAGTTTTTGAAAAATTAGTCGCTGCTGAATGAGACCATTGGTAACTGCGCCCAGTGTAAGGTCAGTTCTTTCAAGAATCGCTATTGATTTCCAAGTCGGGGTGACGTCAGCTAATAGATTATTTACCTTTAAAGCACAAAAGGCAGGTGTAGCTTGAAATAGTTTTTGTGTATCAGCATATCTGATGTTACACCAGCCAGGTTCATTGAACCTTTGACAGTTGATAGCATGTTTCAATGCAATTGGGTCTGCTTTTGCAATCTTTGTTGGCAAAAGCTTCCTTATGCTTCGTTACTTGTGAATCGACTACTATAGCCTCTTCTTCATCAGAAGACTGTGTGCTGTCTGGGATAGAGTCAAACGATCTGTCGAGATTCTCCTGGGCATCGGTTGTCATAGGGCTTGTAGCTACCTGAAACTGCCGTTGATTATGCAATATTTCTTTGACAGCATTACTTTGTTCAGACTGCATATTAAGCATTTTCTCGAATAATTGCATTTGATGACTCAAAACAGATGCTAGTAGATGGTCACTGCTGCCCTGTGTAGTGAGATGATGCGACGTTTCACCTGATATCCCGTCGCTCACTGATGCTTCACAGTTAGGGGATGGGCCAGAAGGCCTGTGACGTTTTGATCGATTTGTCTCTGTTGATTCGTTAGATCTTTTTCCTTCTAATGTGGGACTTCTTTCCAAAATAGCCGACGTCTCAGCCCGTTTAGTTAGTTTTGATTTTAGCTCCCGGACAGTATTCATGAAAGCATCATACGAAGGTGAATGGACAGAATCCATAAGGCTGTGGGGAGCGTATAGTAGTGCTCTGCCAAGAGGCCATTTTAGAATGGTTTTCCTCATGCTCCTATAAGTACGTTCCGAGAGATGTGAAGCGCCGGGGTTAAAAGCGCGAGCCATCTCTGCTGTGGGTAAGGCGAAGCGCAGTTTGGCGTCTATCGCTGGGGGGACATGCTCGCCACCAAAAAGCTCTTCAAAAGTGTGACTGAAAACCTGCCACTCGCGCCAATCTATAGGGAAATATTTATTCAGAATTTCCACAACAGCTTTAAAAGCATTTTCTTCCTCTTGACATGGCAACAGAGTAGCCAAGTTTCCCATTGTAGTCAATTCCGGCATTTCTGCAAAGAAAAGCTATGTTTTAGTCGAGGTAACAACATGTCTTCTCATATAAAGCGACCGTCGCCTCAACCCAGGCTACTGTCGTCTCAGTCGAGATTGATTCTTAGTCGAGGAGACAATTTTGTCGTCTCGATTGAAGCCATCGTCGTCTCAATTTAGACTGCAGTCGTCTCGTTTGAGGCTTCGTCGTTTCGTTAAATTGAGACGACAATCAACTGTGTCGAAAATGCTTCGTGATGAAGGCATGATTCGACGCGTCGCTGAGCCAAAAGGCGTCGAGCGGTTCATCGTCGTTGGAGTAGCCGAACGGAAAAGAAGAACTTATTAGGAACTTACTTATTTTAGGTTACATTCATAAAGTCTGCTTCTGTTTCTTGCGAATATCGAAAGCGTACTGAAGAAGATGGCCGCCGCGCGCGCTGCTATGGTCGGGTAAGAAAAGGACAGATAGAGCGGGGGAACCGCTCACACACCTGTATTTCTGTGAAAAATGTTGCCAGGAATAGGAATTATGAACGAATATCGAAGGTCAATCTCAATGTGGTTCAAGCATAGGCTCGAACACCTAAATAAGAAATATCAGGCCTGGTTAATACCGCTAAATACATTAACGATCCAATTAACCTCTGATATGGAACATCAGATACACATTTATCTGATTTCTCTAAATTTAATTTACACTCTATTGGTGTTTTATGCATTTTACAATCCAACATATTGAACCTAGTTAATAGCTGATCAATATACTGCTCCTGATCTACAGTTATTACATTTTTACTAACATTTATTCTCATGCCTAAGTATCGCCTTACAGGACCTAAGTCTTTTAGCTTAAATTCTGATCCTAAAGAATCTTTTAATTTCTTACTTTCAACAAGACAGTTAGAAAAAATTAAAAAATCATCTACATATAAGGCCACAAAAATCTTAACTTCACCTTGAGTTTTTGTGAACAAACAAGACTCATACTGACTGTTTTTAAAACCTAATTTGCATAACAAATCTTTAACTCTGTCATACCATGCAAGGGATGACTGTTTTAACCCATAAATTGCTCTTTTCAATTTTAAAACCTTTCCCCCACTTTTGTTCACAAAACCTTCAGGTAATGACATGTAAATAGTTTCTTTCAAAAAACCATTTAAGAATGCAGTAGTAACATCCAAATGATCAATACTCATATTCATTTTAACACTAAGAGCAAACAATAATCTGAGTGTTGAATGTCTAACCACAGGAGAGAATGTATCCGTATAGTCAATTCCTGGTTTCTGGGAAAAACCTTTCGCCACCAATCTAGCCCGAAATCGCACTTTATTGTCCACATATAACTTTTTAACAAGCACCCACCTACACTTAACAATTGTCACATCACCTGGGTTGTCAACAAGCTCCCATGCAGCTCGTCGGTCATGGCGCGCTTCCACTGTGCACTCTCAGGCCCAGCAAGAGCCTCTGAGAACACAATCTCCTCTGATGCTGAAACATTGTTGGAAAGACATGTATAACCATACCGTTCAGGTGCTTTCCTGTGACGCTTTTCAGGTAATTCTGGTGTCTGTTCTGGAGTTGATGTCATCTGGACTTCTGTGTTTGATATATCTGCGATTGAAGATGAAGGTTCTATTAGTGTATCGTTACCATCCTCATACACTGAAGAATCTGAAAGACAGTCTTCTAGAACATGAGATGATTTATCCCCCACTGAAACTGTGCTCTCTTTTTCAATGTTATCTGCAAGTATCTCTTCGTTAGGAATCCAGATAGCTGACTTGTTGCCTGTTTCTTTGAGCTCTGATTCATTTTCCATCACGATGACATCTCTACTTATAACAAGACTCTTCTTTGTAGGATTATACAGCCGGTAACCCTTTACCTCTTCACTATATCCCACTAATATGTGCTCCATGGCTTTCTTATCCCATTTTAAACGACGTTCCTTAGGGATATGCATCATGACTTTACTGCCAAATAAACGGATGTGACTGAGATCTGGCTTCCTTCCATACCACAATTCATACGGAGTTGTCTGAAGTCCTGAAGCAATGGATCTATTCTTCAAATAGACAGCAGTGTTAGCTGCTTCTGCCCAATATTGTTTATCCAGCTTTGCATCATACAATAGACATCTAGCCTTCTCCACAACTGTACGGTTGGCTCGTTCACATAAACCGTTCTGTTCAGGCGTGTAATTATTTGATCTTTGATGAATTATTCCCTTTTGTTTCAAATAATTATCAAAATCTTTATTACAAAATTCAAGTCCATTATCTGAACGTATCATCTTTATTTTTTTATTCAACTGATTCTCAACCAGTGTTTGGAATTCTTTGAACTTGCTGAATGCCTCACTTTTATTCTTGATAAAGTATATAAAAGTCATACGACTGAAGTCGTCTACAAACAATATGAAATATCGAGCACCATTCAATGACCTAGTCTCCATAGGTCCACAAATATCTGTGTGAACTCTGTGTAATAATTCTGTGCTTCTCTCACCAACATGCGAAAAGGATAATCTGGATTGCTTTCCCTCGCAACAAGTTGTACACTGAGATTTGGTTATGTCAAAATTTGGTTCATATGACAAACCTTCCACAATATTTCTCATCTTGTTCATGTCCTGACTATTAAGGTGTGCTAATCTTCTGTGCCACAAATTCCCACTAACTGCTGGTGCGGTCAACATACAATTCTGTGTTTCTAACCTTAATTTGTAAACACCGTTTGACAGGTCTGCAGTAGTAATCAAAACATTATTCTTGTTACGAATGTAGCAATGTTTATCATCAAATATTACTTTATTTCCGTTTTTAATCAGTTCACTCACGGATAATAAATTTGTTGCTAAACTGGGAACGCACAGCACATCCTTTACTGTTATTTCATGTTTCAGTTCAGAAACAATGTCGACATCTCCGGAACAAACTACTGGCACTGACGATTCATTAGCGACCATTATTTCTGGTAAACACGAAGGTGATCGTTTCATGTTTTTCATCCAAGATTCATTCGCAGTCATATGTGCGCTGGCGCCAGAATCCACGTACCATTCTGTTTTATTGAACTTTCCATTCAGGAAAACAACATTAAACACATTTTTACTATTGTTTTTCTTCAATAAAGGACACTGATTTCGATAATGACCATCTTGTTTACATTTGTAGCATGTTATTATTTTCGATGTATCTGTCATTTCTGCTGTCATTTTCTTGTTTGATGGTGAATGATTGAAACCGCCTTTCTTTTTATTTCGCGTAGCAAATGCAGCGCCGGCTTCGTTGTCTCTGATCACTTCCATATCGAGCAATTTCGATTTGATGACATCTGCAGTTATCGAAATGCCGGAATGTTCAATTGCCATTATCATGGGAGTATAATGATCAGACAAACCTGCTAATAATAATGAGCCCACCCATTCATCGGTGATTGTAAAGCCTGTGCCATTCAACCTTTGAGCTGTCTCGACCATTTGAGTCACATATGTAGCCATTGTATCACAATTATCTAGCCGAATAGAAATCAAATGTCGCAGCAAGGTTATCTTGCGTGAGAAACCGGAGTCGTCAAACATGGTCTTCAATGTAGTCCATAATTCCGCGGCGCTCTTGGTATTCTTGATATGCACATACAACGATGAGTCCACAGTCAATATTAGCTTTGCCTTCGTTTTAGCGTCGTCTACTGGCTTTACTTCAAAACTTGCCGTTGGTTTGATGTATTTGTCCATTCCTTCTAGAACCAACAAATTTTCAGCCGCGAAGCTCCATTCATCGTAATTCTCCCTTCCTTTTAGTTTAGGAACACTGGCAATGTAGTTTGCAGCCATGTTACAGCGATATAACTAACTCAAATTATCTATTTTCACAAAATAACTGATAATTTAGTACAGAGTAAGCCCATAACCTGTAGTAAAACACGTTATTCGCAACAGACTGACTTTATTAAAACAAATTATCCTAGACACACGTCATACAGTTTCTATCAATCAACAAGAGATGGCACTATTGTCCACTTATAATTAATTTTGATACAACATCATCACAAGAAGCAATCGTCTTCGGGTGGAAAATTGACGACATTTAACCACATTTTGTGCCAATCCAAAAAAAATTGATTATAATGGATATTATCATTATCTACTACATTTAAACTTAGGTACCTATTTTTGTTTCAGTACCTGATTCCTATAAAACAGCTGTACGGAAAAGCAATTTTCAACATAATTTTTGCTATTCCAAACAACAATCATGTTCACATAATCCAACAAGACTTTAATCTAATTTTAGGTGGATCATGAGCCTTTTGTAGAATACGTACAAAAGTATTTCGTAGACATGCATCCGACATGGCACACGGAAGAAATGGATGAACTGGGACCTCAAGTTGATAAGTCCATCGCACAATACGTCGGAAGCATGGAACAGGTAAAGTAAAGTAATTGTTTACTTGCCTCAAATAGTTATGAATGAGTACATTGTAGGTATTCATAAAAAAATTACCACTTGCCTGATATGCAAAAGTAAAACTTATGACTATGAAACAATAATTATTTTAAAAGCTATTATTCAATATCCTAATTAATTATATTGACTATTATATTCTCCAATTTCGTGGAAAATTTTGCATAAGTAATACAACAAAGTTTTATTTACAGGATGAGTGTGAAATCCCATTGTACCCTGGATCAGATTTGCCGGAATTATCTCATGTTGTTATTGCATTAGAAAGTGAGTAGAAAATTGTTCCTCTTACTGTCAATTTTAATGCCTTTATGTTAACCCATTGATACCTATTGATTTTATTCCCATCTATGCTATCCTACTATCTATGTATGTTTGTAAGTCTTTCACGAAAAAACTACTGGGCGGATTTGGATAACACTACACTAATATAGGACATACATCATAATAACACTTGGGATATATTTTATCCCGAAATTCCCAACGGGAATGTGAACAACGCAGGTAAACCGCGGGGCTCTGCTAGTCTTAGAACATTTCTCAGGAAAGCCAAAAACTTAACTACAAAGTTCGTTATATTTTTGCAATGTCCAGGTTGTTCCCACGGCGACCCCGACTTCGTGGCCACGTGTGTGCTCAACATGATGATGGGGGGCGGAGGGTCCTTCTCCGCCGGTGGGCCTGGCAAGGGGATGTACACCAGACTTTACACTAATGTCTTGAACAGGTAACAACATTATGGTGTGTGTGTCATAATTTCATTACCTTTAATAATTTTACCTGAAGAGTTGGTTTAAACATGCTAATCAACTAGCTAACGCTAAATTATTGTTGTGTAACTATACTTGAAATAATTGCAATATATATACTCCTAGATATCACTGGATGTTCAACGCTACAGCGTACAATCACGCATACGGAGACACGGGACTGTTCTGCGTGCATTCCGCGTCGCCGCCGAACCGCATTTATGATACTACTCTGGTTATCGCTAGAGAACTCGCCAATATGGCCGGGAAAGTTGGCGAAATGGAATTGAGAGTAAGTATTCTTGTTTTAATAATCTACTAGATTTGCCCGCACCATTTACTTTTTAAACATTCAGACCATAATTAGATAAATTGATCCAACCACTCTCGAGTTTCAGCGTGACTGAAGAACAGCAATTCATGTTTATGTATAAGCATCCTACTGATGGGCAATAATCTCCTCTTACTTCTTATTTGAGTATAACACTTAGGTGGAAGAAGTTTCCCTCAATCAAATCTCATTGTGTCAGTTCAGTTGTGATATTCTATTAGTTTCGTTTCTTTTGTTGACATATGTTGACCTCTAATGTTCTATCTAATGGTTTGCTTGTTTTTCCAGAGGGCGAAAACGCAATTACAGTCAATGTTGCTGATGAATTTAGAAGCAAGACCTGTCGTGTTTGAGGACGTTGGCCGCCAGGTGTTGGCTACTGGCAAGAGGAAGCCGCCATCTTTCTTTATAAATGAAATTGGTAAGGAAAATAATTTTGACGTTTCTGGACGGACATTTTAACTTCTAATGCTATAGGCTCAGAATACAGAAAGTACCAGAAACGGCATTCAAATGTATTTACAAGCTACACGCTGTGTCCAAAAACAGAACAAAGTCCCTCGCGTAGTGTTGTTAGCTCTCGCATTATTTGCTCATTTTTGGGGTAAATTTTGGGAGTTTCGGAGGTAATATGATAATAGAATAAAAATTGTCCTTTTCTATATAACTATGTACCTACCTGATTATCTCAAGAAATAGATATGTATATTAAATAAAACACGGTGTTACGGTGGATGTTTGCACACTTTTAAGGGGTGATGGAAAAATTATATATTTTTATTTTATTTTATTTTAAAGTATTCGGAAAACTTACAGCTAGGTACAAGAGTTACATAAAAAAAGAATAATAAATTAAGTCAAAATACATCGAGCAAACTACGCTTCGCTTCGATGGTTTCCAGAACTGTTCCAGCCGTGCTCTTTGTATAATTTTTGTCCACACCGCTTTCATCAGCAGGGAAGCTAAAATTTAAGATGGCTAATATAGAAACATAATTAAATACCCGCTCCCCCTCTCCCCTTCTCCCACAGGCACACCAAAAATTTGTTTAGAAATCCTATAGACTAACATACTTACTACTTAATAGGATTGTTAGGTTAGGTACATACGAGCCACACTTACGCTTTATACTTTCTTTTTTCAAGTTGGTTGATTTTTATTATATTACTTATTAATATTCTACAACGAATTAAAGCCCTCAAAAGGTAATAAAAAGAAGGGTAAATCAAAACTCTTATATTGGCAACACTAACATAAATTGACGCATCACTCTCTATGACAATTGAAATCTGAGAAAATAATTAAATATTTAAATAAGACGATACCTAAATGCGATACTTACACGTGAAATGTGATCCCATCCTGTTTCTTTTTCAGACCCACTGCATTTTTACAGGTAGGAACGACACAAGACGGCATAGTTTCGTGAAATTGGTCACGGGTAAAACACGTTAGCGCGTTCCGACGTTCACAAAGTGACTGATCGGTTGCGCATCAAACTACACTATTTAAGGCTAGTTTGAGTACCTTCAGTATTAGGCGCGCTCACGGGTTCTGGTACTTTCTGTATTCTGAGGCTATAGGCTAGCTGTTTCAATTAGTGTGTATGGATATATCAGTCATAAAAGATGTGAATTCTTTGAATGATTTATTGAACAGTAATAGGCCTTTAGGCGGTCTAAACACTTCCGACACCAGAGTTGGCTACTAAACTAACCTACACGACATGAATGACGAACCAGTAATTACTTGTAATTTATCTTGGCTTATGATTCAGATATAAACATGGGACAGTAGACTTCAAAGTTGTTATGTTATTTTGTTTTCTTTTAGAAAAAGTAACTGCTCAAGACATTACCCGCGTCGCACGTCGCATGTTGACCGGTAAGCCTTCAGTAGCGGCTCGCGGTAAGCTCTCGCACCTGCCCTCATTCGAAGAGATTCAACAGAACATATCTCTGAGCAAAAACGATAACCAGGGCAAAAGATTAAATCTATTCCGCGCTTAAACATATTATTAGTATATTTTAGACTTTAATTACATTTAGAATTGCTCTGTTAAAATTATAAAGTATTTCTTAACTGTTTATAAGTGTTTTATTTTATAGAAGTAGTCTATAACTATATCAATCTATATAATTGACCGAAAATCTTGTTCTATATAATATAGTTTCTATAAACTAAGTTATTTCTATCACAAATTGATTATCATAACAATAAAACAAATTGTTTTATAAAATAACTATATTTTTACAAATCTATGTACAAAAACAAAATAATAGAACCAATACAACAAAATACATTTATAAATTCTTTGCCAAATATAAAATCACAATTTTCAAGGACTTGAGCCACTCAGTCTTGTCTAAGTATGTCAAATAGAAAATGTTAGTTACAATTTTGTTGTTTTAACAATAATGAACACAAATGCCTGGTAAATTAACAGATAACAAAAACAATAAGTACGTTATTTTACGGAAGCCCAAGTTTAAAATACTAAATACGTCTTGGAACTTACAATTCATTAAATACTAAGTATAACATGCTTAAAACTACTGATAACTCATACGTAATGCTAGAACATTCTACGGAAAACTAAGTAACAATTGTCATGAAGTTCTCTTTTATTGTGATAATTTGACGGCAGTTTTGGCAGCTTCGTCTGCATCATTGATGATTGTGAGCGGTATACCAGATTCCTTCAAAAACGCGCAAGCCTCATCAGAGTTTGTGCCTTGAAGTCTTACCACTAACGGGTGCTGTGGCGGGTTTTGCTTGCAAGCGCCGACTATCCCATTAGCAATGGTTAAACAGTTGACAATACCTGTTGAAAACAATCGGTTTAAAATTACTATTAGTTTGGCCTTCAAAGAAGTATTAATATAATGTAATATTATTCTCGAGTCAAGCACTGTGCGAATCATTTAAAACGTTGAAGAAAAGTATATTTTATTTATCCTGTAACAATAACCATCAACCAAAAAGTCTAACAACAACTTAATTTAATTGAATTTGATCATCAATCAATCAATTTTCTTAAAATTTTATTTTTGTTTGGGTTGTATTTTTTTTGTTTGGATAAAACAAGTTGTGTTGGCACTGTTGGCAAGGCAAAGGTTTATTGCTGCTGATTAATTCCTTTTACAACTTACCACCAAAGACATTGACGAAAATAGTCTTCACTTTGGGGTCAGATTCCAAAATTCTCAATGCAGAAGCAACCTGTGATTGGCCGACACCTCCTCCCAAATCCAGGAAGTTGGCCGGCTTTCCCCCGTTCAATGTGATAATGTCCATGGTTGCCATGGCTAGCCCTGCTCCATTCACCATACATCCTATACTGCCATCCATTTCGATGTATACCAAATTGAGTGAGGCTGCTTCTCTCTGTAAAATGATTTATCATAACAATTTCTGTTTTGCCTGATAAATTAAATGTTCGTTGCGTAGTTTGAGTTACCGTTTTTTAAGCAATGCACAGCTCTGCCCCTACTTAGATGGGTGTTCGATAGTTACATTTCTATCTGAGCACTACCATGTACGTTTGGAGAGCACTTTAAATTGTCGGTCCGGATTGATTCGATCGTCAGACCATTTAGGATGCTTTTATGAAGTCTCAAAACTCCGGCACCAGGGTTGGCCACTAATCTACTCGAACGTAGTTACTTAATGAAATGTTTGCCACAAAAAGATGTACATGTTTAATAATTTACGAAATGAGAAAATCCTAAAATGCTGAACCAAATTTCATATGGCCAGGTGAGATAACAGATAACAGCAAAAAGTCTACCGAATTTTCAAAATATATAGTGACAAGTAAGTTATCTTCAAATATTTCATACACATCATACATTTATATACAAACTTCAAAGTACAATAATATTATGTCAAAAAACATGTTATCACTTGAAATTTATTTTCAGATAGTGAATTCTATTTGCATGAGCCTGATAATGATAATTGTTTTATCTATATTGGAGTGTTTATAAGTTCAACTTTCTTGAACTGAGATAAAGAACGAACATAATAGACAACACTGATGTAATCAAATCTACTGTTGATTGCAGTGCAGAACAATTTGGACCACATTGCATTCTTTTTTGAAAAAATCGTAGAATATACGCAAAAAATATATGTAATATTTTTATGCCAGTCTAAGGCCAGTAGTTAACACCCAACAAGTTCAGAATTTTTAAATTTCTAACAATTAACCTACTCAATCAGTAACACATATAAAATATAACTAAGTATTTTTTCAAGGAGTTTCTTCAAGCTAGTAAAATCTTATCATTAGGAAATTTACTTTGATTTCCTACTTTGTTATATTAGTTATATTACTTGCTTGAACTTGTACTTAGAGCTTGTAATCATCAATGAATTATAATAATGCTTACTTCTCTGGGATCAGTGTCGGTGAAATCGTCCAAAGCAAATATGTGTTCTTGCCTGAACTTAGCATTGTCATCAAAGTTGATCTTGGCATCAACAGAGATGACTCTGCCATCGTCAGTTTCCACCAGAGGGTTAATTTCCAACTGTGTTGCATCTACCTGTAAAATAAAAAGGATGGAGTTTGAAGAAATCAAAATAAACTATTGCATTTCATGACATAATAACACATGAATTATTATCAAAACAATGGCATCATCAAAAAGATAACAGTCAAACTCTTAATAACTTTGTAAGCCTTGGTAATTATGCATAATCAATAAATAGTTAATAATATAATATACCCTGACTCGGTCGTCGCCAAAAACTATATCTTCCCATATTGTTGACTCTGGGTGGGAATCGAACCCGCACCCCCCGAAACAGTAAGCACCCTCACTGCCACTGTGCCAACAGGCATGAAAATTTATTTTTTTTACCTTTGTAAATAACTGCCATAATTTCTTGATCTCATCAGCACACTTCTTTTTCAAAGGTCCTTTAAATTCCAAAAACTCTGCCACTTCATTAGCAGTCTTATCAGTGATTCCTTCAAAAATGTCGATGGGTACTGTTTTGAGGAGATGTGGAGTCTTTTCTGCCACTGTTTCAATATCCATACCGCCAGCGGGTGAAGCTACAATTGCAGCACCATTGAAGGACCTATCCATCACAATACTGAAGTAAGTCTCCCTTTTTATATTGACACTCTCAGCTACCATCACTTTGTCTACAAGTATACCTTCTTTAGGGGTTTGCTTGGTGATCAATTTGTGACCAATCATATTCTTGGCTAATCCCAATATATCTTCAGGTTTTTTCGTCAAATGAACCCCTCCTTTGAACCCATGGTCAAAATGTCCTTTACCACGACCACCAGCCAATATCTGAGCCTTTACCACATATTCCTCAGCCTTAAAATCTGATATGAGCTTTGAATTGAGTTTTGAATCTATAATCCGAAAGTCCTGGATGGATACGTCATGCTTTCGCAGTAAGTCCTTACTATGATATTCTTGCAGATTCAGATTACGTCTAGAGTTAATTTGCGGGCAATATTTAGGAGATAACACAGATAAAACTCGCAAGTTTCGAGTATTTTTTAGTGCAGCCATAGCGAACTTTGAACACTTGTTCCTAACCTGAAATACCAATTCTGTAAAATACAAAATTTACTTATTAGAACAGGTAATGAATTCAACATTCATAGAAATATAACAATTCAGAATATATATTATTAATTTACCTCTCAAGTAATAAATAAAAAAATAGATTCACACACAAGTTCCGCAACAAAATCAAAACTTGAACTGAATGAATGAACATTGAACTGAGTGAGTGATTTTCTTATTTACGTGAATGAATGATTGACCAGTATGATTGAATTTTGTTTTTTTTTCCATGCTGTCATTAACGTCACTGTCAATATTTGTTTTAAACTTGTTTCTTGGTCTGTGATTTAACCCCTTATTGCATGAATTATGAAGGAGGCAAATAAAATTTTTTTTTTACTGAAAATGTCTTTTATATTACCTCATATAATAAGTTGAGATGAGAGAAAAAAAAAGTAATAATAATTTAAAAAAATAGCCAACGAAGCCACATATGGCTTCGTATGCATTGTAGCAAAACGAAATGAAATCATATATGGCTTCATATGCATTAACAATTAAACTTTATGAAAGTCCAGAAAACAGTTGCGTTTGTCATTAAAACATAGAAAAACCTTAGATTTTCCACATTTCGTGAAGGAACGGTATTTTAAGCAGTTTTGACATATTTATCGAGACTTCATCCATTGGGATTCATTGCTGCAAAGAAAAGAAAGCGAAACTGAACATACATTGAATGCATACCAAGCCATATATGACAGACAGTGAATGTGACTTGAACGCATACGAAGCCAAATATGGCAATTGAAAAAGGGGGCCCAAAAATCAACCAAAATGCAAAAAAACACTGAAATCTGAGTTATTTTATGTTTATGTATGTACAAAGAAAGCATTTTAAAAATCCCGCATTTTTACTCACCGTATTATTGTTTTTATTCCAATAACAAAATCAGCACTAAATAAATTCACTTTACCGGTCGGAGTTGCTAAACATAACCTCTAATAATTTGACAGATAGACCTTACCATAGAAAACAAAAAATACGTTCCGTTCCACGAAGAACTCGATAATATTGTTTCATAGTTGGTTTAGAAAAAATATTAATTTGAATATGTAAAAAAAAATAAACAAAACTAGAAACCATAAATGGCGTTGTATGCGGTAAGGGGTTAAACATAATTTACGTAAATCATATAACACAGACAATAAAATTTATAGGATACTTACACCAAAGAAAATAAATTATTTACCTCGTATAATGGTATAGAGGAGTAGTATGATAGGTTACAAACCAAACCTTAGAGATGTTTTTAATTTTTCAATAATTCCATCTTTTCATTTTTTCCCATCTAAATCCACAAAATATAGCCCACTCAACGAAGACCAAAAAATGCCGAATAGGGGAAATAATTCGTGTATAAGCGATTTTTGGCATAGTTGTAGGGAATAGTGTCTGAAACAACATACTCAAAGTACTGATGGATGGGGGTGAAGCTAAGGGGTAGGGGGGGGTGTAAAGGTCCCTTTTTTGAGTTTTTAAAAAAAAACTCGTAAATGGTGGCTCCTAGCAAAAAAAAATCTTCTAGTCAAGTATTCTAAATAAAATTATCTACAAAAAAGATTCTATACACTTTTTCGCTGGGACCAATATTGAACGAGGTATGAAGGAAAGAAGATGGACAAAAAAGCGGCAAGCGGTTGCACTAATCGAAGCTGGACAGAACCAAAGTCAAGTGGCTCGTCAATAAAATTTGAGCAGATATGCTGTTCGACGTGTATACCTGCGATATCAGCAAACTTGTGGCTATACCAGGAAACCAGGAACAGGCCCAAAACGTGCGACAACACAGCGCGATGACCACTTTCTTGTGAATACATCACTACGAAATCGCCGGTTGAATGCAGTTCAACTCGGACAGCAGCTCCAGGAAGTTAGAGAAGTGGAAGTCAGTTTGTGGACAGTTAGAAGAAGACTAGCCGAAGGAGGTCTGATAGCGCACAGACCCGCAACTGGCCCAAAATTTACCCCAGCACACAGACAAGCACGCCTTCAGTTTGCTCGAAATCGCGTTAATTGGACTATGGATCAATGGCAGGCAGTCCTCTTCTCCGATGAGTGCAAGATGTGTCTCCTTGGTAAAGACGGACGGGGTAGAGTCTACCGAAGATTCGGTGAGCGTTTTGTTCAATGCTGCATCTCCGAACGGGTCGCATACGGGGGTGGTTTGTGTATGTTCTGGGGAGGTATTTCACTGGAAGTGAAAACCGAACTTGTCTTCATCACAGGGCCCGATACCGACCATCGATCGCGTGGATTGACTTCCCAACGTTACGTCGGGATATCCTGCAAGAACATGTTGTGCCCTTTTCGGGATTTATCGGCGAAAACTTCGTTTTTATGCAGGACAACGCTAGACCACACACCGCTGCTATAGTACGCCCGTACTTGGAGGAGGTTGAAGTACTCGTTATGGAGTGGCCTGCTCGAAGCCCAGATCTCAATCCCATTGAGCACTTATGGGACGAACTAAAAAAACGAGTAAGAGCCAGAAACGCAGTGCCTACGAGTCTCTGAGAGCTTCAAACCGCGATCAAGGAAGAATGGGACAGCATACCGAAGGATTTCGTAAAAACATTGATTTCTTCAATGAATCTTCGACTGGAAGCTGTTATTCAGGCTAGGGGAGGCATTACCTCGTATTAAAAAAAATCGTTACATTCACAGATTTATTGTTTTTTTGACCTTTAATACCTGCTCAAAGTCCCACAAACCGCGCTACCTGAAACGAGCTAATTTAGGCCATGCCATTTTTAAGCCGCTACTGCTATGATAAGGAAGGTCAAGGCCAGACATTATGGGTTTTTAGGAAGCTAACAGTGTGTACTTTAATTTAATTTAAGTTATATTTGCTACCAAACTTTAATAAAAATAAAAAACAAGTATCGAAGTCAAAATGCAGGAAAATTACCCAATGTGCGATTTCTATGCTCTCAAGTGTAGTTAAATATTGATCCCAGCGAAAAAGTGTATAGAATCTTTTTTGTAGATAATTTTATTTAGAATACTTGACTAGAAGATTTTTTTTTGCTAGGAGCCACCATTTACGAGTTTTTTTAAAAAAACTTAAAAAAGGGACCTTTACACCCCCCCCTACCCCTTAGCTTCACCCCCATCCATCAGTACTTTGAGTATGTTGTTTCAGACACTATTCCCTACAACTATGCCAAAAATCGCTTATACACGAATTATTTCCCCTATTTTTGCTTCGTTGAGTGTACTAATAGACAAATAAATAAATTCGTAAGCCTCTTCCAGTTTCCCACAGATTATATACGAAATCCATAGTCAATATCCAACCTTTCTATAGAATCTTACTAATTGTCTGTGGTGTTCACCAACCTCAACTTCCTTTTTCTCGTGTACTTTTGACAACACGAGGTTATAATTTCTATTTCCGAATAGAAAAGTACGTAATTTTATGATTGTTCATAGTAATTAGTGATTTGATTTGTGTTTATCAAAAAAGTAATTGTGTTGTTGTTTTATTGTAGGATAAACCATGGCCGAAGAAAACTGGAATGATGATGCTGTCGAGGCGGGCAGCATGGCTGTTGATGCCAATTCTTTGCCTCAACCGGCAGACATTCCCGAAATCAAACTTTTCGGAAGATGGAGTTGCTATGATGTCCAGGTCTCGGACATGTCCCTCCAGGACTACATTTCTGTAAAGGAGAAGTACGCCAAGTACTTGCCCCACTCTGCTGGCAGGTATGCGCACAAACGTTTCCGCAAGGCCCAGTGCCCCATCGTCGAGCGTTTGACCAACTCTTTGATGATGCACGGTCGCAACAACGGCAAGAAACTTATGGCTGTTCGTATCGTGAAACACGCATTCGAAATCATCCATTTGCTAACTGGAGAGAACCCCCTGCAAGTCCTGGTGACAGCTATTATCAACTCCGGACCCCGCGAAGACTCCACTAGGATCGGTCGCGCTGGTACTGTCCGTCGACAGGCCGTGGATGTGTCCCCCCTCCGTCGTGTGAACCAGGCTATCTGGTTGTTGTGCACCGGAGCTCGTGAAGCTGCCTTCAGAAACATTAAGACGATCGCTGAGTGTGTAGCGGACGAACTTATCAACGCTGCCAAGGGTTCATCTAACTCCTATGCCATCAAGAAGAAGGATGAGTTGGAGCGTGTTGCTAAGTCCAACCGTTAAATAATTATAAGCTTTCTATCAATAAAACACAGAAAACTAAAGACATTGTTCATTGATTTTAGCTATATTGACCCTCTAGGACTAATTTAGTTTTATAATTCATAACATAACATACTATTTTTAAAATAATTTTTAGTATAAATAAGAAATAATGTTGAGTTTACTTTCAATTAGAGCAGATTTATGTAAGACAGTAATTTTTGCAGTATCAAGCCATCCAAAACAATTATTAATTACCATTGTCTTGAAGTTATTTCTACATAACAAAGATTTGGTTATCAAATACGAACACAATATTAATTAATTTGTTCCTTTTTCAAAACCTTTGTGCATATTTAGATACTATAAAGAACTGATTCTCAAATAATAATATGTAAATATAGTTACCTAACAGATGCAGAAAGGAACATAATATATTAGTATTAATTTTCACTGTATGATAAAATTATTTTAATAAAAATGCTTGGTATGCCTTGGCAAACATTAAAAAACATCACATCAAACTAAATGAAATATTGAAATCAAAATTCAATTTTTTTTTTTTAATCTGTGAATTAAGTTTTCTAGTTTCTAAAATGTTTAATGAAATAACTACATATTGGATAGTTGAATTTACTACCCTTTGGCTACGAACGCACAGGCAGGCGGTTTGTTTGGCGCCTAGGGTTTGCCTAGTGGCTTGCATTCCTAGGTAAGCAACCTGTAGCTTGCAATTAGGCGCAAGTTTGCGGTGCAGTCGGTTGCGATGTCGCGAACGTTCATTTTACTTAGATGTCGAGCTAGGCTGCATGTAGTATTAACTATGTCCCACAGCTGGACAAAGGCCTCTCAGAAGATATCAGTACAGTAAGGACGATAAGGCGTAATCACTACGCTTGCTTATTGTGGGTTGGTGATCTCAAACCCGAGCCATGATTGCAAAGTAGGAAACATGTTTTTCCATGCATGAAACCCGGGAATTGTACTCGGGACCTCAGTCTTGGCAGGCGAGTGCACTAGACCACTGAGGCGTTAAGCTGGCTGCAATGCTAGGTAGAATGCAAGTCACTAGGCTGTACGTTTGTACCCTTCATGTTTTATAGCCGCGGGAGTGGGACACCCTGTATCCTCAGTACTAAACCACAGGCTAGCGACGACCTTAATTCATAACTGACCAACCGAGACCAGTTATGTGATAATTTTCTGTTGAGTTTTCGTTATTTTTCTTTGCTCTACTAAAGGTAAGATTTGAGTTGCAGATAGACAGTGCCGTGTGTAGTGATTAGTGAATGATGTACATAACATATGTCCATAACCCACTACATACGGTATACGCTTGGACGGAACACTCGGTCTGCGAAGTCTAGTAATGATCACAGCATTTCCGAATTTTCTCGAGAGTTGGACTGGACCAGCTGCTGTGCGTGATGCGCTGCATACATGTAAGTATAAGTGTTCCTGGTGGTAGGCTGGTAGGTAGAAAAGGCCTCAAGGACTTCCTTGAGGCCTGAGACCACTACTTAGTGGTCACTTGAAAAGAAAATAAACCTTTCGAATTTTCTATGAAGGAACCCTAAATTGAATACACTCGGATAAATTAAAATTAGTACCTACATGCAGTTTAAATCAAAGTAAATCTATGGTTTAAATATTACACGATCTGTGGTAAAATTTGACAGCTTCATGAAAAGAATGTCATAGTGACAGAAGAGGGTGACTTTGATTGAAGTTTGACATGATGTGTTGACAATTTGTTTTCAATTTGTGTGTCTCGCAAAGGGAAAGTTGTTACTTGTTCTTGTTTGTGTTTTTTCGATGAGAAATTAGCAAAAATATTGTATTTCCACTTCATAATTTACTCTTGCCAACATGATACATAGTCTTTTTATTATAAATCCTTCCGGGTGAGTAGCTATTGTGACTAAATAACGTTTAATTATTTGGAAATCTAACTAACAATTTCACTTTACCATTTCTTTCAGACAATATTAAAGTTATTTGATAAATATGATTAAAATACTCTTACTTTCATTGACTATTTCAGAGATGTGTTCTTGGAAAAACATTGGCGCAGTGTCATACCGAGATCAGTATGTGATTATTATTTAGAAGCACAGAGGGCCTCACCTTACGTTAGTACAGTTATTTTTATTTTATTTAATACTATTTTTTTCACATACCGGCATTCATAAATATATTCTTGATTAAATATGTAAATATATACTCAGACAACATTTTTATTCCCAAACTAAGCTCTAAGCTTGTTCTAGTGGATCTAACATCTGATTGTACACAGTTATAGTGGTTAAAGTGTAATTTTCAAACTTACAACGTGTTCCATGATTCCAGGATGTGCCTCCGGTACTGGCAGCACCCCATCATTATCTGATATCAATCCAAAGAGGTGGTGTTGCATTAGTGGCTGTATGCAAACAGGAGGTTGCACCTCTTTTCGTCATTGAGTTTTTGCATAGAGTTGTTGATACCTTCCAGGTTTGTTACTACTTTTACATATCCTTATATATAAAAGAAAGTTGTGTTAGTTACTCTATTTATAACTCGAGAACGGATGAACCGATTTGGCTGAAAATTGGTCGGGAGGTAGTTTAGAACCAGGAGATACTATTTATCCCGTATTTCCTACGGGAACGGGTGCACTGTGGGTAAAACCACGGGGCACAGCTAGTTTTATATAAAGTAAGAATGAATATGCAGAATATTTATAGTTAACTTTGTCTATTGCATTGTTTCAGGACTACTTCTCAGATTGCACTGAGACTATAATCAAAGAAAACTATGTTGTAGTGTATGAGGTGTGTATAGATCACTGTGATGCTCTCCTTGCTTTTTAATCTCAATTAATCTATCATATATGGTTTAAACTATAATTTCAGCTCTTAGATGAAATGTTAGACAATGGTTTCCCATTAGCCACGGAGAGTAATATTCTGAAGGAATTGATCAAACCACCCAATATCTTGAGGACCATAGCTAATACTGTTACTGGTAAATCTAAGTAAGTATGCCTTGAGATTTAATTTGTTTATTGATTTATTTTATTAATGAGGATCAGTAAGTGTATTGATATTTTCATTGAGAAATTATCAACATACTCTCTAAGGGATTCTTACTAGTGCCATTATTATCATTGAAATTTTATGCTTCAGTTACATTTATAGAACGAGTGATTCATTTCTTAACATACTTTTCAGTGTATCTTCAATACTACCTTCTGGTCAACTCTCAAATGTACCTTGGAGAAGGTCTGGTGTAAAGTATGCTAACAATGAGGCGTACTTCGATGTAGTTGAAGAAGTAGATGCTATTATTGATAAGAGTGGCGCTACCGTGTCTGCAGAAATACAGGGATATGTGAGCATAGTTCAATATTATTTACTAATAAGTTTATGAGGCCTTTGGCGGCTCAATAATTCTGACACCAGGATTGGTCAGGTTGACCTTCCACTCGATGAAGAATAAGATTTAGTTTTTTAGTATCCTAACCTAAGGATATTAGGTACTACCTTGCAAGGATTTCATACATTGATTCTTTAGTTATTTCACTCCATCATATGTTATATGTTACAATAGCAATTTGAATTTTCGACACCAAATGACCAAAGCCCAGGATTTAACCAAGAAATATTCAGATTAAATGAAAATGTTATATGAAAATAATTTTTCTGCTTTTCAGATTGATTGTTGCATCAAATTAAGTGGTATGCCAGATCTGACTCTTACGTTTGTCAACCCCAGGCTGTTTGATGATGTCTCTTTTCACCCTTGTGTCAGATTCAAGAGGTGGGAGGTAAGAACTTCTCATCAACCATTTTTGAAGTGAAAACTACTTCAGCGGCGTTGTACACTTTTTTGTTATGGGTAAAACATGTTAAACTCGCGTCAGAACACGTGGCCTGATCGAAAATTCGTAAGACGTTTTGACGTTAATATTGAAGTTTTCACTTCTGCCGGCACTCCCGAAGTGCAACCCGTTGATATTTTTAACGTATGTTGGGTTGGCTTCTGACCTACTCAAACTTACTTAGAAACTAAATGCTTAGTTTGGGTCTAATTAACTATGTCTGAATTTGTCCAATATAATTATTATTTAAAGTAAGTAGGTACAAATTGGTTGGCAACTTTTATGTGGACATCAATGCCAAAGAAGCTATCTCACAAGGGCAAAATGTAAATAGTTCACAGTTACCCTCGTTTTCTTATAACTCGTAACTAATACTAATTTTACATTAAACATTTCAGTCAGAAAGAATACTCTCCTTCATACCACCAGACGGTAACTTCAGGTTGATGTCATACCACATCGGGTCTCAGAGTGTGGTCGCAATCCCGATGTACGTAAGACACAGCCTCACGTTGAGGAGTAACGGAGACCAGGGCCGGCTGGACTTGACCGTAGGCCCTAAACAGACCATGGGACGGACTTTGGAAAGTAAGTAACATCTATACTAATATTATAAAGCTGAAGAGTTTGTTTTGTTTGTTTGTTTGTTTGTTTGTTTGTTTAAACGCGCTAATCTCAGAAACTACTGAACCGATTTAAATAATTCTTTTTGTAATAGATAGCCACATTCAACGGGAAGGTTATAGGCTATTTTTCATCCCGAAATTCCTACGGGAACGGGTACAACGCGGGTAAAACCGCGGGGCGCTGCTAGTCGTAAATAAGTGATCATCATTATTATTCATCATCATCATTTCGAATAGGTTAGTGGCTAATCAAATAAGTTATAGCAAGTTTATGAATATTTTGTCTAAGGTAAACTATAACTATTTTAGTGGTAAGATAAGAATTATCGTGGCCCCGACAAGAATTTTCGTTGTCGTGACAAAATTCGCGTAGTCACGAGCACTCCCATCCTACTCATGAACAAAATTATTATGGTTACGAGTAAAATTCTTATGTACTTTATCATCATGTTTAAATCCGTTTTGGAAACATCTGAAGAATAGTACTTGGACTGAGTTATATTGAGCTTTACAATAATTAACTTCTCATATTATCACTACATATTATAAAACAAAGTCCCTGGCCGCGTCTATCTGTCTGTCTGTTCGCGAAAAACTCAAATACTACTGCACGGATTTTAACGCGGTTTTTAAAATAGATAGAGTGATTCAAGAGGAAGGTTTAAATGTGTAAATATTCTCTAAATTCCCACGGGATCGGGCGCAACGCGAGTAAAACCGCGCGGCGCTGCTAGTTACAGCATATTTTATTCAAGTACGCTATTTACCTTAAATAAAATTTCTCTCCTTTTCAGATGTTGCGCTAGAAATTTGTATGCCCAAGTGTGTTCTGAATTGCTCCCTAACTGCCAATCAAGGGAAATACTCATATGATCCGGTCAGCAAAGTCCTGCTATGGGATATTGGACGGATCGAATTACCGAAACTGCCGAACATAAGAGGAAGTGTAAGTTTTATTCTTAAAACATAAAAAAGATAGCGATCAACGCTCACATCCTTTAGATCGAAGACCTATATTTCTACTACACCGGTACCACAGTTCTCATGCGTATGGACCGATTTTGATGCGGATTCCTTCATTTCAAAACCAGTTTCCTTGCGGTGGTTGGTATTAATTGGTCCAATCGTCGTTACGTGGGAGGTTTTTAATTTATAATTTTACTTGTCTATATAGGTATCGGTGGCCTCCGGTGCCGACACGACAGGGGCAAATCCAAATATCAACGTCCACTTTACAATCCCTCAACTAGCTGTTAGCGGTCTTCGGGTAAGCCGACTTGACATGTACGGGGCAAAATACAAGCCGTTCAAAGGAGTTAAATACGTCACTAAAGCTGGGAAATTCCATGTGAGGATGTGATCTTCGGACAATATTACTTGCACGGAACGTTTATGAAAATGTTTAGTTCATCAACATGGTTACTAGATGGCGCTGTATGTGTGAAAAGGTTTATGTTTAGTTGAAAATTTTATGTTTTTTTATTACATTGTTTATGTAAGTAATAGGTATTGAAATTATTTTTATCCGAAATTTATAAACGTGCAATTAATGAACTAGGAATGTCTCTGGACTGATAAATATAATGATTATTTAGTGTATGTATGTAGCCAATTATAATTTATGTATGTAACTATTTGTGTCTCTCTTGTCTTATATTTTACTGACTATTTGTGTTTAATTCGCTCAAAAATAATTAGCCGAGTGTAAAACTGTCTCTATTTAAGACGCTGTCTCATCCCAATGTTATTCGTTTATAAACCAGTTGAATATTATGCGATCACATTGTAGTGAGGTTGCGCCTTAATCCGAATCTCCCAATTTCATATTAGAGGCAATTGAAATTATACATTCCTATTTTGAAAATATAGTAGTTA
This sequence comes from Cyclophora punctaria, assembly GCA_951394245.1. Taxonomy (NCBI): domain Eukaryota; kingdom Metazoa; phylum Arthropoda; class Insecta; order Lepidoptera; family Geometridae; genus Cyclophora; species Cyclophora punctaria. The sequence continues at coordinate 6,921,929 of OX596171.1, forward strand.
ATCAAAATACGCCACTGTTGACGTATAGATAGTAATTGTTTTGTTTTTACCCAACTCTCTCAAAGTAGGGTGTTACTGTCATTTTTGAAGCTTAAATGTGGTAAGTATATAAAAAGGAATTTTCAAATAAAAAAATAGAAATAAGTTTTAAATGTTAATATTATATTATATCTACTCTATAAATAAATACTTATACAAATTGCAAGTATATTGTGTATCATTACATCAAATTTTAATGCATATGTTTGATTTTTCGAGTTGCATGTGTGCTTTGAGGAGTTCTATGTCTTTGCACATGTTGGTAGGGTAGTTGTCGACTGTCTGGCGGTTTTTACTGTAGTACCTCTGCACTAAGACCGACATTAGAGCCGGGAACTCTTGCTGGATTCGAGGATCGACGTCTCGCTCCTAAATGAAATGCATTTAACATCTAACGACCGATCCCACAGATTATTAATCTCGATCGGTTAGGTTAGCCGATAAAGTTAAACATCTGAAATGTTGGCAGTGGACAAACTGATTTTATGTAAAATATTGCAAATACTATATTGCTTACCCTGTCAAATCAAATGAAATCTCTAGAAGGGTCAAGCTTCTAACTATACGCCCTAACTTAAGTTAAAAAATGTGTTTAATAAAATGCTATTGCTCTGCACTTGGTTCGTTTAGGCGTTTATCTGCCATCTTGGATATATAATACCTATCCTAGAAAGTAATGGGACAAATGGTAAAATTAAATAAAAGTAAGTAAAATCTTGCCTTAGCCCAGCATCTCGCGGCAATCCAGTAGTAGAGCTTCGTTATGCCGCTGGTAGTTGGGATCAGATTCAGCGGCGGAGGCAGCGTCGACTGCCACATGTAGTCCATATACACCTGTAGTAAATCAGCTAATGAGAGATTCATCAATTGAACTGGCAGTACTTAGTTTACTCATTACAAACATTTTCTGACATTGGTGGCAAATCCAACACGGTAATCTATTATGTAGGTTTACTCGAAGCGTGGTCTGATTGACACGTAGTCAAAGCAGGTTCTATTTGACGCGGGGTCTATCTGACCCGTTGGTGTATCTGACCTGGTAGTGAATCTAAATGGTAGTCAATATGGTCTGTGGTCAATCTGACCTGGAATCCACCTGAGGCGGGGTCTAACCGACCTGGGGTTACCCAGCCGGGTGGTCTACTACTATTCTGGTGACCCGATAGTAAGTCTGTTTGTGTCTAATGCCAATGTGGTTTGCTCACAAATATTTTTTTTGCAAACCCACCTCCGTCTTCCCAAAAGTCCACTCAATAGCGACATTATCATTGACCCTCTGAAACGTGTTAGACATTGTGGCAATCAGCATATTGAGTACCACTATTACAGATATCACTTCAAAACCTGGAAAGATTTACACAGAAATTAGCAACATTATATATTTCGAGAAGAATCAACCTTTGGGTTACGTTGTTTGCACTTCCTCTGCCAGCACTCCTTCCATCAGCAGTACGTATTCCAACACTCCTTCCACCAGTACTACGGATATTAGTGTAGTAGATAGTAGTCGTTACATGAGCCATGTCAGAGGCCTTTGGCGGCTCAATAACTCTGACACCAGGATTAGAGCTACGGCAGTGTGTACCTACTAAGGGTGCATTTCTCACCAAACTAAACAGACCAATCATAATGCATTACGAAAAGATTTAAACAATGTCAATTCGTCGTTTGACAATTGCAATACGCTGTGATTGGTAAATCGGGCTCCGCACCTTTATTTTCATATTTTGGCATCACATAAACTCCCTGACCTTATACCCTTCATTCGACTATACGGTCATGCAACCACAGACATCATACGAGTACAACCGGTTTTAAGAAGTGACCTATCTAGGATATCATATCGAGATTTGACATAAGTAGATTATATGCAAATAAATATTATTTTTGTGCCGCCATTAATGGACATTTATTTACATATTGGCAATCGATATAAAGACTGTATTTGCTATCCGAGACAATCGATCGAGATGTTGTTGTACCGGCCGTTACGTATCGTTACCACAGTTTAATTGAGTCACCGATGAACAATTTACTCTAGTTAAATACGCACATCCGAAGCAAAAGTATCCAATCTTCTCCGTATATCCGTGCTTATTCTCCAGAGCGTGTCTTCCACGTTTATTGTCTTTCGTGTTCTCCAAAACTATGTCGGCACTCTCTAACGGCGCCATACAAAATAGAGCCCAGAACAGTGTATTCAAAGTGTCCGTTAAGCTGGTAAATGACGATACCTGGGTAATGGAAAACAATACAAGGTTTTATTTCCGACCAGTCAACGGAGATTATATATTTCCAAAACGCTGAAAATTGGCATGAGCGTAAATAATAACTATATCAAATTTCCAACGTGCTGGATATTTTATTTTTAATCTACGGATATGCCTGCGTTGTGCCCCTTCCCGTGGGAATTTCGGGATAGAAAAAATATAAAAATCGAAGTCGTCAGCTTTATATTCTAGTAAATGTACCAATAGACAATAGATTGCTATTTATTTATCTATTCACCTGCACCTGTTCGCATGTTATAGGTAAGTACCCACATATTGTTTCTAATTATATTTAGTATGATATTATGTAGCTTTGTGAACTTAACAATGTATTTTAGTGTTCATTATGAGAGCTGTTCACCCATGAAATTAGATTATATACAAAACAATAGCTATTACGTAATTCATACGATACAGCTAGTGAACCAGCATTAAATAGTAAAGTTTTCTATGTTTCTTACCCGTTATTCGATAATTAAATTTGATATCTAGGACATGTCTAGGACTATTATTATAGTTCAATATTCTTCCGCAAAGAGAAATAAATACTTATTTTTCGGAATCGGTTTTTAAACGACGAACGGAGAGACTTGAGACATCTGACATTTAAAAACATCTAAGCGCCCTTCTGATTTCATGTTCAATAAACATTCAGTTGGTTAAATAACAACTAGCAGCACCCCATGGTTTTCCCGCGTTGTGCCCCTTTCCGTAGCAATTTCGAGTTAAAAAATAGTATTTAACCTCCCCTTTGAAAGTGACTATCAATAGCAAAAAGAATTATTAAAATCGCATTGGCAGTTTGTGAAATAAGAGCATTCAAAAACAAAAATCATACTCTTCAGCTTTATTATGTAAGTAAACATTAAATCTACACTTATATTATAAAGAGGACAACTTTGTTTGTTTGGTTGTAATGAATAGGCTCAAAAACTACTGGACCGTTTTTAAAAAATCTTTCGTCATTCGAAAGCTACATTATCCACGAGTAACATAGGCTATTTTTCATCCCGAAATTCCCACAGGAATGGACACAAAGCGGGTAAAACCGCGGGGCGCTGTTAGTAAACTATATTACCTGTACTGTTTTCATTCCGAAGTCGTCTTCATATACCATGCCGTTGTAGTACTGATACAAACGGGACAGCCCGGCTGCGAAGGCACTTATTATTATTGTGAACACTATGATATACTTATAAATATCTATAGTCATTTTTCCTAAAGATACCTGTGAATATAAATAATAATATTAAACAACAGACAATGAATTTAATCGTAGCTAGATCATTTTGGCTTAAAACCCACATGATTGTTTAGAGATACGACTACTCGTTAATCAGTGATCAATATGTTATCTAACCACTGTCAATTATCAGATCTTATTAGATACCTTTTTTATCCCAAACCTGATTTAGTCTTCTAGCAACCCCTAAACCTGTAACTGTTCTAACAAGACATTTCACAATGTACAAATAAGGTGCTAAGGCAAGTTTACATCATATTGGTTTTCCTCTCAATGACATAACTATTACACTGTGTTTACAATTAACATACTTGCAATGGCCCTAGATGGTAGTTCAATTGGCATAAAAACATCAGTTTAAAGAATGCGAAGATAGTTGCTAGACAGAAAGTTCCTTCGCCCAACAGTGTGTAGTCGTATTGGTTCCAATATTTGCGTTCTGAAAGTTTAACAAATGGTATAAGTTTCTAGGTATATAAACTTACACATAGAGAAACAAGATACTTTTATGGGAAATAAGGGCTTTTGCAAATTAAGCGTTTTCAGTTTTCAGTCCTGCGTTTTGTATGAAAACAAAAGGACATCGTTGCGCGCGGACGACTGCTCTCTACTGCGGTGCGTAGTCGGACGATTAAAAACGTTTAGATTGATAAGACCTTTCCATCAGAGTCGATTATATAACTTTTGGTGGTTATGAAAACCGCTATACTTCGTTTGAAATGATTGTTGGATACTTAATGTAGCATAGCAAAGCTCTGGTGGAAATGCCTCAGTTTTTGGTCGGTCCGTTGAATTTCTATATATCCACAACTAATATACTTTTAAATTCCCGATGGCACTTACCAATAGGTTCATTCACTTGGGGGTCTAAGGCAGCTAATACCCAAAACACAAAAGTGAGCCAGAACAGAATGAGCGTGATAACTTCAGCGGCATTCCACAGGGTGGTGAAGAATCTCTGGGGACCTTGAACTAGGCACATGCGGAATGCAGACCATGTGTAGCCAAAGACGTAGAGCACTAGTGGAAATTCCGCTCCTAGGATTTACGAGTATTAAACTTATGGAGCGTGTATAAGTAGGAGTTAGTTGGTCGTATTGGCATCTAGGTACTTGTACATCGTTGTATATAATGTTTCTGTGAAAGGTCGGTCGATACAATATGAACAAAACTACTTGGGACCGGTTATTTAAACTAATAGAAGAGTTTTGTTGTTTCATTTTTGGAACTACCAGAAGGTAAGTATTACTACGATCTTGAAATTCTCACTGAAACGGGTTCAACGTGGGTGAAAACGCGAGTTTGTTAAAGAGCATAGCGTAGTAAAGAGCAAGCTTACTACTAAACCATTCAATTAAACTTATGTCAGTGTTAAATGAACATATTATTCAACACGCAACACTAGTATTCACTAATAACCTTCACGAATTTACTTCAACGAATGACATGCCTTCCAACGAATGACAAACGTGCATAATTAATCACTAATGTAACTTAAGGTTTTTCGCACAGGCCGATATTTATTCTCGGCCAAAGCGGCTAATACTTAAGCCTTTAGGCGGCATCGACTATTTATGTCCTTAATAACACGATTGTCAATCTAAACATGGACGAAAGGAACTAGTCAAGCACATCTGCATCCGATGCTAGACACGTTTCGTTTAATATTAAGCATGGGTAGTTTAAACGGTTGGTTATAGTAGCATACGTTCGTTAAAAAGTTCATTTTTTACGCTGTTAAGTGATTGTTCAATACAAAGCACTGTTTCGTATCTTAAATGACAGTCAAAGTTATTCGGGCAGCCAGCAGAAGTCACGATTTTCCATTTTCTTATGATGTTTTTGAAACTGACATTCTGTTAACGATTACTGGTGCGTGAGCGTAAGTTGGAGCAACCTGCCCTGAGTCACTGTTTTAGATTTTATTTTGTATCGGCTGCGACATGCAATGTAATCTAGTACTTACATAAAGTTCCATTATGTTAATCAAGGATATTCAAACTGGACATTTATTTTTAGACTGGAACATGTTTTTATATTAAGATTGCATTTTTTCACTTATGTGCTGAGAAACTACTAACAGCTAATAACTACTAAGCTATTAGGTGTAGGTATTCAATGTAGTTTATTATGTTATGGCAAAAACTTCTCGTATAACTCTCATCGTGTTAAAAAAGTTAAAGTATTTACATCTTAATCATGGCATCTTTTGAGAAAGTAATACTAACAATTTTTTTACTCTGACAAGCAAGTAGATGAATGAAAAGACACTCTCATCACGAATATAGATAAGAAGAATTATGCATGAGGTTAAAAAAATACTTCGTTAAACTACGTAGGTCTCTATACATTAAAAAATCCTATAAATAAATCTTTATTTTTTTTAATAAAATTTACGAAGAAAGACAAGTAAAAACTACAATATGAAGAAAGAAAACCAAACAGACCTGTATTAGGGGGTCCCCGCCGCTGCTGGCTCTTATCCTGATTAGATATGTAGAAGATCAGTGCAAGGTATATGAAGTAGGAGGAGCAGTGGGTGATGAGCTTGTTCAACGGGATCTCATAGTGCTTCAGGAATCTATGCTTCGGCAATACCTACGGATTACCTTCTCATTAGATACTTACGTACGATACTGATTTCTTAAGTTTAATCAAACACTACTCATTTTGAATTGAAACTACGTTTACGTACGAACGAGTTTATAATTAATCAATGAATTTTTCACATATGCCTTTGATAGTTCTAAGGCTGTATATATAAAGAAAGCGCTTAAAGGCTCTGATAAGCGCTGGTGACCGGCGTAGTCTATCATCTATATAGGACAATATTTCTACCATAAGACTGGCAACGAGTTAATTCTACCAAAAGCTTTGCTACGATTTTTTCCGTGAAATTTACTGCAAGCTTTTTTTCTACCAAAAGATAGGTACTTATCTTTTGGTAGAAAAAAAGTACTCTTTCCATAATTCTTCTACCACGAGATTTACTACTAGTTTTGCAACAATTTATTTTAAACATAATTATTTTCTATATAAAAATGTGCTATATTTTTTTCTAGCGGTAGATTTGAAACGATTTTTTCATAGTAAGAGTAGGCAAAATATCAACTATTAGTTTAGTTCCTAAGGGGATTGGATTCACAATATGGTTCTTTAATATACAACTTGTAAGGTAGCTTTATATTAATGGTCCTAGGCTGATCATAATGATATTGTAAAAGATGGTGAAATCCCAAAAGACATTTTCATTTCAACAGAAATCTTTCCTTTATATCGTCGGTTGTCCGAGAAACAGTCAAGACACTTAATTTAGCTTAAAATAACAAGCTATTGTCATAAATATTATCTCCATTCTCATAACTGTTTGTACATTTAATGTGATGAGTTTTAGAATTATGGTATTGGCTAAAATAATTATTTTATAGGCATGAGCAGGCAATAAAACTACAAGATGCAGTTTATTTACAGCAATAAACTACACACTCCTCACACTTAGATAACTAGAAAGTACTTCAATTTAAATTACTGCTAAATAATACGATAAGTACAATATATAATTAGTTCTTCATTAGATACTCACCATACATAGCAGGAATATAAGCGGTAGGATGAAAATTCTGAAAAGAACGCTAACGACTTTGGAGCATACCGACTTATTATGCCAACAATGCCAGTCGCCAAACCAATACGATTCCAAAACCTAAAAATATAGCATAACATTTCATCTTTCATAGTTTATCTTTTATACATACACCATAATTGTATACAGAATACAATTTTACACCAATTAGGAGATAATACGTTATATTCTTCAAATGCAAATATATTTTCCTTATGTTGTCACATCTTTAAAAATACCCAAGTGAGTACCAATCGAATCGATTCCAGTTATTGTTATGAAACAAAAAGTATCAGTTTAGTTCTAGTTCAATTATGTAATACCTTCCAATCCTTGATTTGAATCTTGTTAGAAGATGACTCGGCGCATTTAGTGCAAATGAATACAATTTCATTACCGACTAACAATGGATTAAATGGTTATTTTTTATATCACCTGCTGCGTGTTAGGATGTGCCACAAACTCCTTCTGCCTGTAGTGGACAGCCATGAGTAGTCGAGGTAATACGAAATGACGTCTATGTTCACAACCCGAAGTCTGTTTCAATATCAACTCGACTTCGTCCGAGGATCGACAACACCCTGTACATACTTATATGTAGTAACACTTCATAAATCAGATTAAACTATACGAGATAACATAAGTGTTAACATTTAATTGGATTTTTTGTGTCATCATGTTTTTATGCCTAGATTATTGATCTGGGAATTTGATTTGCGTGAATTATAACATCTACATTGTTTCAACGCTTGTCAGTTTTTTGTTTTATATTAAGTAATCTTTATATTAAGAGCGTAAGCTGATTTTGTCCCAGTGATTATGGGACGATAAATGTACAGAAATAATCGATTATGGTCTCATTTTAAAGAACTCTAACCGTAATAAAGAGTATTATAAACGCCAAGTTTCCCGGGCGACCGACTAGTGTTACCTAATAGTTCTACGGCGAATGTGCTGACTCCGTCTTTTAGTTTGAGGTATTCGGCTGCCAGATGTCTGTACGCTTCTGCGTTGGCGGTCAACTCTCTTGTGAGGTAGAAGGCTTCCAGTATAGGGTCTGACGTCACGTGAACTAGATACGCCGGCGACGATATGGCTCGGTATATTGAGAGGCGAGCGCAACTTCCGTGTAATGCATCGTCATGGATAACAGAATTCCTTTAACAGACAAGACGGATTCAATTCAAAATTCGAAAAAAAGAAGAGTCTGATGCTGGTACCTATTTAAATAAAGAATGTTCCAATAATAAGTTTATTACTAAGAACTTTGACTGGCACTTATCCAAAAGTAAGTAATAAGCTTAGCCTGATAAGTTTATTAAGTTAGTTGAGGCTCGTGAGTATAATTTAATTACTAAGAACTTAGGTACCGCAAGTTTTATTTTTATTATGTGTTCGTTATTATCGTCATATTCACATTGTCAGCCATAACTTATTCTAGCAGTCAAATAATCATAGTCTTAACAAAGTTTGTTTGCGCGTTATTTTACAACGCACATTAGTAGATAGGCAAGTCCTTACTTAACATAGGAATAACTCTCACAGCATGTGACGGACGAACAATAAATGAGCAAAGTACTATTTGCGCCAGGTGGGCTAACAGAAAGAACTCGGCGGTATAATGTTAGCTTATGTTTTTCAGCAAAGGTTATTTATATTATTGTTACAATGCGTACTAAATCAACAAAGATACCAGTCATCGTAAATATATCTCAGCGTATCTGCCAGTCATTACAGTTAAAAATATTATTTTAGCAGGTGTAACAGTATTCAATCTGACGCTCGAGAATCATGCCGATTGTGTCGAAAATTATCCGTTCAAATTGAACGTGTGAATGTAACGTGCAGTTAACAACTGCGCGGCATACTTTTTGAATAAAATCGCGGTCAGATATAATAGTGTTATTATTCGTCATTATTATTTCATATGGTCGTAACTTACTTGCATGAACAACACGCGCAGACGGGAGCGTGTGGACGCGACACTTTGTGTCCGCGGCTGAGCAACAGGTTCACTATCTCGTAATGGTTCATTTGGGCAGCTAGGACTAGGGGGGTGACATGTGCCGGGAAAATAGTCGAATGGGCAACTCCAGAAAACTCTAGCCCGGGACACTTTTTCTTTTGCGCGTCCAGCAGCATTACTATGAACCAATTTTATCCTACTTATTTAATAATTAGTGCAACACCATTGAATTTCTAATATAATTTTACAAATATAAACAAAATTGTTCGGAATAAAGTGCCACTTTATAAAAGTAGCGTTTATGTAAGTACTTATTTGTAAATGTATTACTATGTGTATTTATTTTATTAAATGTTTGTCAAGGTACAAATCGTAATACGAGTACATATTAAAGACCTGACGAAGGGTACATTGTTACAAACGGTAGTTATCGGAACAGTCTTGAACTTTTTAACGAACGTACATATGTTACGATAGTCAACCGCTTGTAACAACCCACATAAGGCTTCCTTGCCCACTAAATATATTTGGCGTGATGACGCGTGAAGACCGCGCTTTCTTAATACGATCAACAACATTTACTTGAAATGAATGCAAGTGAAAGCGAAATAATTTACCCAATATTTTCATACTGTTATCTCTTATGGCGTGCAGGACGGTGTCACTGATGTCCGTTTGTGGATACGTTAAGAGAAACCTGACCATGTCCTCGGATCGGTTGTGCACCGCGATATGAAGAGCCGATATGCTCTACATTCAAATAATGAGTGTTAAAATTATCTGTTTGCACTAGTTTACACGTTAATACGACTAATATTAAGAGGTGAAGTTTGCAATTTTATTTGTCTGTATGTTCAAGTTAATCTCGGGAATTACTAATCCAATTTGAATAATTATTATTGTTTGGGTAGCTAAATTCAAGAATAGGCTATGTTTTGTCCCGAAATTCCGACGCGAACGGGCACAACGAAGGTAAATCCGCGAGGCGCAGTTAATTTAATATATTTTATACTAGCTGATCCCCGTGGCTTCACCTGTTGCGTACTTTTCTTAGGTGGATAGGTATTGGATAAAATGTAGGTTATATTGAGTCTATCATTATACGGAATTGCATCGAATAGGCTCAATGATTTTGACGTCAAAACAATACGGTTATAGATACTGAGTAACTTTCTCATTATACTCATACACATGTATATACATGTATTAGTACGATTTCAATGATTTTAAATAACATTGTATTTTTAACGTTAATCTGGATAAAATGTTAAAAGTTTGTAACTTTCTTTTAAACTTTCCACCAAATTTAAAATGCATAAAAATCCTTTTATGAGTCAAATGAACTTGGCACTGACCTGAAAGTTGATGCAATTAATATTCAGAGTCGAATGGTCTCTTAGAAACATTTCCGCGTCACTGATGTTATTGTCGACAATGAGCTTAAGAAACTGAATTTCATCCGACTGCAGTTTCGGAAGGTAAATACATCCTTTGGGTCCTTTGTGTCCGTATCTACTTTCGCGGTTTTCCTATTGAAATGAAAATAATGTGTGAGCCTGTAAATCCTGAAATATCCAAAGTCTGAAGACCAGTAGAGGGAGAAGGAACCACACCGTACTTGTCTATTGGGGGTTGGTGATCTCAAACTGGACCCATGTTTGAAATAAACTAAGTTTTATTATGCAGGAATGTACTAATTATTTTATTTATTCTATCATAGCTTCATTGTTTAACTTACCTTCTCTACCTCGCAGTAATGTGTTCGCAGACTAGGCGTTTTAAACCTTAGCCTATTGATCAAATACGACCTGCAAGTTGGAAGATTCGCCATGCTGATATCATCGGACATTTTACTGTAATTAGACGGCGAATTCCAGAAATTTTTATGTTCATATACTTTGAGAACGGTGTACTCGTTGATTTTTTTGAGTTCAGGTTTCAGTACATTGGTAGAATTCTTGATTATCTTGGATTTGGTGTTTGTTGCTGTTGTGGATTGAGGGTAGTTCCGTATGGGTGAACCGCCCGGTCGATCATTAGATTTTCTCTGTACTGGTAAACTCGGAAGACTTTGATTCTCTATCGAGTCCGTTCGCATGGAAGCTGATGACTTCATCATGTAGATTCAGACCGTGTATTATGTTAAACATATATTTACTGTTTGTAGGTTACTGCCCACTGAATAGTCACGGACTATTCGAGCTTCATAAAATTATGTTTATGAGACAACTTGTTCTCAACTTGGACTAACGTAAAATCATAAAATTCGCAAAAATACAACATTAGATTGAGACGATTACAAACGTTTTGACAGTTTCTGTCACAACGTGACAGGTACCTCCAGAGAGTATTTAAGCCTTCTCTATCTTTGATTAAAACGAAGAGGTTTCTATATATTTATGTCTAAACTAGCAGCGCCCCGCGGTTTTACCCGCGTTGTGTCCATTCCTGTGGGAATTTCGGGATGAAAAAAAAAGCCTATGTTACTCGTGGATAATGTAGATTTCGAATGGTGAAAGAATTTTTAAAAACGGTCCAGTAGTTTTTGAGCCTATTTATTAAAACCAAACAAACAAAGTTTTCCTTTTTATAATATTAGTGTAGATATTTAACAAAGATACCTATTATAATTTTTCAGTGTAATTTTTAAATAAAGTCACAGAAGTCAGCCAATTTTTAGCACAATTATTATTTATTCATATATTTTCAGTCTGTATTATCGTACTGCAGGGCAAAAGCCCTTTCCAATTGGGATTTTGAAAAAAAAAAAAAATTAATTTTTTTATGTAGATATTTTAAAACTTTATTATTAATAATATTGATATTTAATGCAAAAAACTTAAAAAAAATATATTTTCAATTAATTATAAACATTTAAAAATTGAATAAAAATCACGTGACTATAAACGCGCCATAATTGGTCACCATAGTTGTGACGTGATAATGTTATAGCTATTTAACCATAAGTACGTACAGCGTTTACGGCTATTACACGTGTAACCGAATTAGGCTATCATTATGACGTCACACGCGCTCGGGTTTGTTCGGGAGTTGTCAGAGTGTCTTCGGTACTGGATTCAAAAATTAATTTTTATTTTGAAATAACTTTTGAATTATTGCGAAAAAAATTAAATAAAAATAGTTTTGTTATAAAACTAATATAATATGGTAATCTTTCCATTTATCACAAAAAATTTTTTTTTTCAAAAGCCCAATTATTAGGTCTTAGAACAAGGGATGATTAAAAGACCAAAAATAAGTGTTAGTGAAACTCAATATTTTTTATTTGAGTCCTAAGCTACGTGTGTTTCTGACTTTCGAGTCCGAATTCAATGGATCTAATTTTCACTATACATTGTATACAGTAGAGCGAAGTAAGAATATGATCTTGAAATGATCTGAAACAACAACACATTTTGAATTAAAGACATAGAAAAGTTTAATCCATTTTGATAACTGAAAGGTCTGTTGACTTCAAAGCTTTCACAATAAAACAGTCTTTTGTGTAGGCTGTAGAGTCTACTATGTAAACTCTACAGTATAGAGTTTATTTTGCAGGCAGAGTCGATACTGTAAATAAATAGTTAGGTAGAGTCTTTGTTATAGGTAATTAAGTAGAAGGTAGCTAAACTATAATCACTAACTATAAACTGTTTAGTAGAGTCAAGGTAGAGTCTTTGTAAATAGAATCTACTCTGTGAATTGTAAAGTATATGCCTTAGATTCTTGACTTACTGCCGAATAGGTGACCAATGATATATTTGTGAACTTCATTGCTGTGAACGCTACCGGTTTCTGAGCTCTGTAACCAAATAAAATGAGTCATATTATGGTAAAATACATCCATATGATACTATTGCATCACATCTCAAACTGGCCGGTTCAAAAAACTCAAGGGTTGGCCACTAACGGTTTTTTAACTTATTGGATTACAAAAAAAACAATCGAAAAACCGCAAAACGAACAATAATATTATTTTACTGTATTTACCACAACTTTATTTTTTATTTATGCAAATATAGATCAACAATGACTTCACTTTTCCATGTGGCGGTTATTTCGGCGCTCCCCAATCATAAATACGGTATTCTATACCATCATATCTTTCGTGACTAAGATAATTAATATTATAATGTTTTTCATTAATTTTAACTTATGAGAATTGTCTAGGCTTATATATTGTCTCATTATGTGTTGGTAAAATATTGATTTAAGGCAAAAATGTGACCGAAAATATATATAAAAATGATTTACAGTTAACTATGTATTATAAGTGTTGGTTAAAAGGCCTCCATAAAAACTATTTATATAGTCAAGTTAACTATTACTCGTGGTTACGGCACAAGACACATAACTGCAAACACATCTACGGAACAAACATAAACTGTATTTACGGTTATTAGTTCAGTAAATAGATAGTTTTCTCACCTTTTTATCAGGAAGAGCAAAGCTCGGCGAGATCGCGGGTTAGTTCGATACCAAAGACTGTTATAAGCTGCTAATGCGACATCACTATTCTGTAAATATTTAATTATGTATTAATTAAGCCTATTAGATGGTTATCTTACAAAATAAATAATCAGAAATTTAAATACATGTCAAGTTAATGAATGCTGCTAATGGCTGGGTTTATATGATATATATATCATATAGCTTATAAAACTAGGGTACCTATATCATCTGTTCCAGGTCGAATTATACATATATAAATACTAGCTGTGCCCCGCGGTTTCACGTTCCGCGTTCCCGTAGTAAATACGGGATAAATAGTATCCTATATCCGTCTCCTGGTTCTAAGCTACCTCTCCACCAATTTTCAGCCCAATCGGTTTAGCCGTTCTCGAGTTATAAATAGTGTAACTAACACGACTTTCTTTTATATGTATAGATATACACATACTCATTATACTTAATTAAATGAATGAATATGTAATGAAAAATATACTTACAGCATGAAAAATATCGTCAGCGTACCAACATAACATGCCGATTTGGATCAGAGCTGATACCAAAAACAACTTACTGCTTACTACCAGTAATGGTTCTAGCAACTGAAAGAAAGGACCAAAGATATTTACTAATATGTACTTAATAACATTAGACAAGCCTGGGTTGGCGCAGTGGTTCGTGAGAGCGCTTATTGTGTCGAGAGTTGCGAGTTCAATTCCCGCCCGGAGTCAAATTGTGTAGATATAGGTGTTGCCTGATAAGTATGCGTAATATTTAGTGTAACAATTATTATTACAAAATGGAAGCAATGGCATAGTTTAATCTCTATACGGCTTTAAGTATTTTAGAAAACCTAGTCGATAGATGTCAAATTCGCATTTATAATTAAGCATACCCATTTGAACATAATTAAAAAGAAAGTAGTTAAATCAGGACGAATTTGCATTAGAAAATGAAGAGTTTACCTTATTATCATCTTTTCTAGATAAGATGACAGAATTGAGATAAAAGGAGCAAGTTTGTTAATTACTGACATAAATTATTTGATAAGGGTCCAAACATTTGATGACCTTGTGTTTTGATGCTTAGAGCTATAAAAAGTTTTTATTTTCGTCAATGTTGTTTCAATTTTCGAACGAAGATGACTATGAAGTTTACAGATGAATTCACTAATAGCGTTCCCCGGTTTCACCTGCGTAATTCCCTCTTCGTTAACTTCTAGTCTGTAAAAGTATTACGGGCAAAAAATACTAATCTTGTTTTTACCATTGGCAAAAGGGCGGGTTGCTTTACAGTTTACGCTTACCCACCAGTAATCGTTAAGGCAGAATATCAGTCTCCAGAGGTAAGAAAAAAAAATCGTGACTTTCTACTGGCACGAATAACTTTATCTGACTATCATTTAAGTTATGAAACAACGTTTTGTATTTAACAGACATTTAACATCATTAAAATCATCTTTTTTTTAACGAATGTATGCTACGATAACCAACCGGTTGAAACAACCTACCCTAGGTATTCAGTGGTATCGTTTATTTTAAAATTCGGCAAAAAAGTTTGGGTTGTAGAACATATAGACAAAGTGACATTCGCTTTTCAAATTGAGTATCAATCAACAATCTAATAATGTCTACTGACCACTATGACGAACACGACACAGCAGATGTTCACCGAACTGAGAACGATGTTCACTAGATTCGAAAGCGAAAATGCTTCTTCAAGATCATTGCAGTACCTGAAAATAACAGGCTTTAACATTTTTAACTATCTATCATGTGAAGCTTACAATACGTATACGTTAATCACCTTATTCATAAACGCTTTATAGCTACTATTAAAGTGTTTTGTCTCTTGCTCTTTGAAAAATAGCGTATGTCGGAAAGAGACAAACCATTTGGTAGTAAAAATGATGAATAAGGCTGTAAGACTATATAAGTGAAAATGATTTTCAATGTTGAAACTGCAGTAGGTATTCAAAATTCATGATCACACTGGATATGCCTTAACATTAGGGTATTGACAATAATGTCCAAATTCTTTCAAAATCTTTTATGCAACCAAAACCTACTTGATCAGTCGTTGATGCAACTTAATATTCTCTTTTATTTCCTCGTATTGTTCGTCGTCAGTCTGCGTGGTGGTTCCGATGCATTCCAGTCTCTTGTGTAGTATTCGAGTGAGGAGGCTGATGTGGCTCGCCATGCCAGAAAACAACAGGTCGGTACACACCATGATCCAGACGCAGGTTTGACCTGGAAATAGGACATTATTAGTTATTTGAAAGGGAACTTACGTACGACGGAGACTACTGTCGAGAGTTCCTCGACACGACTACTGTCGAGAGTTCCCGTTCAAATAACTAATAATGACATTAACGTACGTTTCAATTAACAGTAAAATGGAAATAGGACAGTTGATAATAAATGAAGTACGTGTTAGATACTTCAATGCTACTCCTTTTAGTGCCCTTGGTTGTACACGTTCTGACCCTGTTCTAGGTTTGAAAAACGGTAGAGCGAAGCACTTACTGCATGTTTGAAATGATCCTGGTAAATGTACAGAATATTATTCAAATCATTAAACATCGTCATTTAATCTAGGTAGATGTACTTTTAAAAAGACTTAATTAATTGTTAAAAAAAATTATATTACCTAACAATTAGCAAGTTATTACAAATGTGAACACTTAAACTACACAACAACTCTCGTGTAAAGGGCAAGAGTTCCCAAGTTCAATACCCAGGGACAGTCGTAATTACAGGCAAATACAAATGTTTGCGGGAATTTTATGATGTTTGTGCAATGTTTCCCGCCACCCAAGTCTCAGGATTGTTCCTTGGAAGGCAATTTGTTAGGAATACAGCAATAGACACTAATAAGGAAGTCGAATTGTATAATGAAGATATTTTCAAGATAGAATTGTATTTAGGCTCAAGTAATCTTTTGGGACACCCATTTCAACACATACTAATAAAACACTCTAATATATTAGCGAACAAGCAGTGCCCTGCAGTTTTTACACGCGTTGTGCCCGTTCCTGTACGAATTCCCATTGAATGTAGTAGTCCATTACAAAAAGGATTATTCAAATCGGATTGTTAGTTTCTGAGATTAGCGCGTTCAAACAAATAAAAGGCATACTTCAGTTTTATTATAGGTATTAGTGGTACAAATATCTCCATCCACATTAAACATTGATACTTAATTGGTTCACAGTAACACATCTCTCCAGCATTGAAAGTGGCTACAAATTGGTGTTTGTTCAAGTCTGTCATGCAACGGTCATTATCAACGTTCCTCGAACGAGCACAATCATACAATCAACCGTTTAACTGGATTAATTGCTACCTGTCGCATCTCAACTATTTTGTTACCCTCAATGTGTTAATATGATTGTCCAACTGAGAGTCCATCGACTTTCACTCTTCACGTCAATAAAAGGATCCGAATTCTCTTGATAGAATTATTATCTTTGAGTGCAAACACGTTCTTAACGATAATAAGGTAGATATATAATACTATTCAGACGTTATTATTTATTTAAAACGGGAACTTACGTACGACGGAGACTACTGTCGAGAGTTCCTCGACACGTTTCGGCCACATACGGTAGCCTTCATCAGGAGGTGGGTGAAGCGCTCGCGACAGCGTCTCTCCCCGCTGTCGCGAGCGCTTCACCCACCTCCTGATGAAGGCTACCGTATGTGGCCGAAACGTGTCGAGGAACTCTCGACAGTAGTCTCCGTCGTACGTAAGCTCCCGTTTTAAATAAATAATAATGACATTAACGTACGTTTCAATTAATAGTAAAATATTCAGACGTTTTCCCTATCTTGATACTTTGATGAGTAGTTACTTAAGTTATTATTAGTGTACCGACTTTTACTATTGGATGCTTTATGAGCTGGCTGGAGAGGTTTTCGTTTTACCTTGACGCAATGTCTGTAGACCAATCATTTTATACTTAGTACGTACTTTTGCTTTTTTCATGGGTAGTATAGCTGTGGCCTACGGTTTTAGCCACGTTTGTGCCTGTTCCCGTGGGCTTTTTGGGATAGGTAGAATGTGGCTATCAAATATGAGCATGTTTTTTTCCCTTAACATATATCGTCCTACTGCTGGGCAAAGGTCTCCCCCAAACGCTTCCATCTCTCCCTGTCCTTCCTGATCATATATTGGTCATATTTTCCTAACTATTTCTACGTTACAACTTTCTGTCGCCGTTCCAGATATTAACACGTTTAAACAAAAAACAAGCTTTTATTTGTAGCTATAGAGTACTTACCAGCAAATATCTCAAATAAATAAACACATAAATGAGCAATCGGTTGGTTCTTATCAAAAGGGTACCAGGATACCCAAACGAAACCAATCCCGATGTCGAGTCCTTGAATGTAGTTCTGATAAAAGTACACAGCGATAGGAGTCAAATTGTAGAACCATACCCCACTAATATTTATGAAGAAATACCCTGGAATTAGACAAAAAAACTTATAAAACTGGTTGACACATAGTTGCAAAGTTATGTAGTCATTGTTCTCGTGGGTACATGATTATGTTACTATAATTAAGATATAAATTAAGATTCTATACATTGTGTTATGCAGAGCAAGAGCATCCCACTATTTCTTATAGTTGCCCTTCTTTGGGAATACATATTTGTGAGATTCCCAAAGGTGTCTTATTTCCGATACTAAAATGGAACTTACACTGATGAGTCATACGCAATGCGCCAAGGCTTTTATCCTTTATCGCCTGATAGCTCTCGTCCAGTGGGGGCATTGGCCATATGTTTGCCAATTCGTTTAGGAGTTGCGCAAAAACGTCTTTTTTGTACCAAAGGACGAATACTTTTGCAATACCTGTTTCAAACGTCTAAATTAAACATTTTATTGTTACACAGTATCAAATTTAAGCCTTTAATTGCATTTGCATAAAAAGTCCGACATTCAATTTTATGCAACGTTTCTTGCAGATAATATTGTGTCATAAAACTGCTTTTAATCACTTTCAATTATAAAAATATTGTTTGAGAATGTGATAGGTTTCTAAAACGATAAATGTACATCGTCTAGACGCATTAAAATGTAAAAGGTACTCACTTAAAGCACCATAACCAAAAGTATGAAAAAGTGGGACGACATCCTCGACTCGTGGCGAATTCGACAACGTGAGGCCAATGTACACGATTTCACTGAAGACGTGGTAGCAGATGCTGCAAACAGACACCAAGAACATCAGTTTTTGTTTGAAATACGCCGCAGTGGTCTTCGGCTTCTCAAATGATAACCCAATTCGACGCATACAGAATTCGCTCAAAATTAACGATTTCTCAATCTCATCCCTAGCTTCTTCTAAGACCGTCAAAGCCATTTTGATACCAGCTTTATTATTCGAATCTAATGTTTTACCGAATGAATGTTTTAGCTTTATATACAGTAAATGGTGTGAATAATTAAATGGACTAAGCGCGAACGCTTGGGCGTGACGAAGAATTTTAAAGTGATGAAGTTATCAACTTGTACAAGATACTTAGTTAAGTTGGACATTATAATCACAGCGTATCATTTAAATTTCGAACAGTTGGTTTTATTTTCAGAAAAACCGTTCACAAGAACCAGCTTATTTACATTTATTTTATTCATAATAGGTACAGTTTTTGTTAACGATTTTGTAAGAGTTCCATCGCAGTGAGAACTGTTCCTATTCAAATGATTTTTTTCCTAAAGTTTTTCTTAGTAAGATTAACCTATATCAGTAGGAAGCAATTATTTGCATGATCGAGCAAGTGGGAATTTTATAAGCTATGTATTGAAAAGGGTGATAACATTATGAATGAAGAATCGATCGAGATGTACCGTAATGGGATAAATCTCATAGGTTACTTGGCGTGACGTGATTGAATTGGAGTCTGATCTTCATTGTTGCGGTATCAGTGCATCGTTATTGACACGCGAACCTGTTTCATTAAAATAATTTATAGGCAATCTACACGCAATATTGGGTGATATTAGGACATTGCACTATTCATACGTTCAAATATTACTCCACGATTGTAGCAAGAGTCTGTCAAACAATGAACATTACATACTATATAAACTATGCCTCACTTTTTTCAACGAGCTTTTGACTCAAAATTCTTGGAAGTTTTTTGTTTTAATTGTATTGAATAAGTAGAGCGTGGTCGGTAGGCATAGTTGGACTTATAAATGGTAGAGCTTCTGCAAACATCATAACAATGAAGAGAGATAAATTAAGAGCGATTCTATCCCGCTAGAGATGGCAGTGTTTCGGCAAATTTAGCACGAGCCCGCGGTCCGTGGCGGCTTTACAGTTTGCCACCGTTACGCCGCGATTAGGGCACGCACGCGCACGCGCAACTCCGCGGGACGCCAATGCACTTGTCATCCGATATAATTGCACCATGCATATACTTATTACGGGAAATGATTATGTAAAAAGTTTACATTACTTCCTTGCTTTGTGGAGACGATATCCGGCCTCATTTTTGCGATGATCCCAATATAGTTAGCGGCTCTCTTCCTTTATATGTTGAAAGACTTTATTTATTATTCCTTATTTAAATGAGATAATATAGAAATTGCTAACAGTCCATATAGTCTGTGTACTCCATTTGGTACAATGCAGTACAGTTTGTTTTGCTATTATACTTATTTATATCAAGTAAAAGTTATACGTAGTAAAGGTATCGGCGACGACCCAGATCTATTCATGAGGAGAAATATCCGCAAAAACTTGAATTGAAGCACTCGATGCTCACAAATAAAAGATACAGAATAATAATAGTATCTATTGAAAGTTAACTATGTATAGAATGCTATAGATAGATCTATCATCGCGGTATGATTGATGATACAAATAAAAAATATTTTTTATTAATGAAACTTTCTGCTATAGCGAAAACTAGTGAATTAAGTTAATTAGAATTATGAATAAAATTGATGAATACTCGTAAATAACTCATTTGAGAAAGGTTACGGATCTTGAATATTGCATTAATAGTAAAAAAATTGTTTATCACATCCAGAAGAATTCCGAGAGTCATAGCTGAGAAATATAAATCAGTAGTTTGTTTGTTTGAAGACGTCAATTTCTGAAACTAATAGACCGATTGAAAAAAAAAAATGTACATCACAAGTCCCTAGCCGCATCTGTCTGTTTGTCTGTTCGTGATAAACTCAAATACTATTAAACGGATTTTGATTCCGTTTTTTATTAGATAGAGTGATTCAAGAGCAGATATATGTATACAAATTTCTGAAATTTCCACGGGCACAACGCGGGTAAAACAACGGGGCACTGCTAGTAAATTATTCAGCTACAATCACGAGGGAGATTATAGGCTTCTTTTCATTTCGAAATTCAAACGGCAAATATTGAAAAAAGAATGAATTATTATTCTTAAGCTTAAGAATTTGCACTTCCACCGTGATTAATTTTTACTACATGACAGCATTAAATCCATACAAGTATAACATATTCATGTGATCGCGCAACTTATAAAATGGAGGTGACATTAACACGATAACCCACATTAAATGCACTAAACATACAAAAAATGTTCTGAGAATAAGACCAAAAACTTATGATTATGTAGATAGGCGTATATGTGTGACAGTGATTACAACCGCCACGTTTTAAACTTCACAAGAGAATATTAACGAGTGCTATCATAATATGCAGTTACTTTAAAATAACATTGACGGCGCCTCACAGTTTTACTGGCTTTGTACCCGATGTTGAGGCAATTTCGGGATAAAAAGTAGCAGGTATGTAATAAACCTACTTGGTTTTTAATAGTTAAGATGGCGCCTCTATCTGAGGTTCCGGGTTCAATTCCCAAGTCGAGCGAAAACATGTTTCCCACTTCTCAAAGATGACTCGGGTTTGTGAACTCGCTAATATCCAAATACTCGTATTAGCACGTTCACATAAACAAACACACTTTTCAGCCTTATAACGATTATATATGTTCGTTAGTAGATGAACGGTGTTTCGTGGTTTTATTCGCGTTGGGTACTTTACTAAGGAATTTCTGGATAAGGGATAGGTATTCAATTTTGTCATCGCATGTTTAACATTGTGCATACTTATTCATAATTATATTCGAACCAAGAAGAATAAGGAGCATAATGAAATAACATTTATCGATTTTATTTATTTATAGTAATGAGAATTATATTCCCGGTTTAACTTTGTCTAAATTGGCTATTACACTATCTTGTTTTCTCATTAAAACATTACTAATATGTTATCGGTCTTTACTAAGTACTTATCTCTACTATTAAGTCCATTATTTTTTTACGTTGTCCTACGACGCGGTAATTGTTTTCTCTAGTTGTCGCTACGAACTCTCATTATGCGAGAGCTAAGACAAGTTATTTTCTCGACAGAAGCCTTCGGCACGATACATCATTTGGCACCGCGTAATTGAATCTTACACAAATAAAAATAAATTAAAACACGCGGTGTGCAGAGCAATTTAAGATTTTCATCGCGATGATAATGAGCGAGTCAATTCGAATATTCGAATCAACATGGACTTTCACTGGTGTGTCGAGCACACTGTTGGCCTTAAATCCTCTTTTGGGAAACCGCAGGAAGTGACTTCAAAGACTATGTTCATTTGTTCACGTTCAGTTGTTTTTATTGCTAGGTGAAACCCATTGACCAATAATTAAGTGTGAAATGAAACCACTAGTTCCGAGCGTTGGAAGTTTTGTTCCCAAAGTTCGATCATTACGTTAATGTACATTGCCTATAATTGTATGCATGAAATTATATTAGACAGTCTGAAGTAATAAACGCTTCTGGCTTCGTTTAACATAGTTTGCGACCCGTAACGTCACTCGGTAGTTGTCTAATGTAATCTAACGTTCTAATCCAAGTCCTGTCGCCTCGTTGGACACTACTTAGGGTTTGCAAATGCTAGTTCTGACAAATTGCAGCACATAGCTCGAAGCACTTTATTGAAAATTCGATTTATCTGTTACTTTTAGTAGAATTTTCAGAGGTTTTTGTAATGAACCTTGCGTGTGCGCAGTAAGGTTGTGTATCGCGCGGTCCGAGCGGGTGCAGAAGTCCGTTATCTGGCGTCATGTTAGGGCCGTGTCTATATAAGACCGCGGCGTCTTCTTCACGATTTCATTCCGTTTGAGACGCTTGGTGGCAGCGTGCCGTGTGTGCGCTCGATTCGGTTTCAGTCGTTCGCGCGCGAGCCTTCGCTCTTCCCGTTCATTCGTTCCTTTCGTTCAGGGCCCAGTGGTCGCGATCCCGGACAGTTGAGTTTCTTGTGAACACTTCAACATTATCTCGTGAACAACACTTTTCAAGTGCACTTCACTGCTGTCTCAGGTATATATCTCACACTTATATTTTTATACAAAGTTCATCTTAATTTACTAACTAGTTTGTATGGCATAGAAAAGCTGAACTCCAGCGGATGTTTTAAAGATAAATAACAGGATGTGGATCTCACCACCACGGCTTGTTAGTGTAATTGGATTAGAAAATATTATCTGTTATAGCCTTGGATATAAAATATCTATCTTCCATCGCAGTCAAGAAGCACGCATACAAACATAAGCTTTTTATGTTTCGTATTATTTATTTATTTTATGTTCGCAATTATGAAATACAAATATTTATTTATGTGCTTTTTATGTTGCATTTCATTATTTTATAATTAAGAGAACTTTTATTTAGTATTTTCTCGTAGAAACAAAGCTCATTAAACAAACTATGAAACAGTTCTAAGTTAATTACATAATGCAAGGCGGCAGCAATTCTGCCGGTAATAGCACATCAATCATCAGGAAAAACTCGGAACAAAAAACGTATTAGAGGATCCTTCGGCGTCACGGACGTATGGACATTTCCTTGGGCATTAGGATTAGATACGACGAGTCTGCTCCATGCCTCCGTTGCCCGTAATAGCTAAATTGCCTTGTCAACCATATTTTCTTCGCACGGCCTGGCCAACCCTACAACTCAACGCTATGCTATACATTATATCGGGGCGAAGATGATAAAATGATTACCGTCATTACCTAGAAATTACCCGCGACTCGGTCCCAGATTATCAAAGCATTTGCGTGAGATATCTCTGCAACTATTGTTTCGAATCTTGATAGAATCTGAATTAAGTTCAATTTAGAATAAACGATTAGTGCAATAGAAGCTGAAGTAATAAAACGTAGGCATTTATTGTTTTACGATAGTTTAGTTCGTTACTGGGTTAAGTTTATTAGACTTTCCATTTACTTATCAGGGTACGATGAGCGTCTGCGTTTGAAGGTGCTAATGGAAAATATTTGCGTTAATTTTTTTCATCTTAAAATGTAACATGTCATTTTGATGACGGGTATTCAAAACTTGTTGACACATGTAGGCTTCAATGGTTCGATAAAGAACCGTATGGTCAGTGAGTCAGATTCATTAATATGATTGTATATACTTACTTCAATTTTTATTGACAAGGATCCAGTTTGATACTAATTCGCATGAAACTAATCGCATTATTACATCTAATCCTTTTCATTGTAGTGATAACTTTAAGTCTCGCAGAAGTCGGCCTCGATTTAATACCAGTACGCATTAGGACCTTATTCATAAACCCTATTTATTATTAACTATGAAATGGTTGCTCCCTTTCCAACGGACGCTATTTTCCCAAGAAGTAAAAGAGACAAATACAGGATATTATTATTCATGTTGATCTCGTTATTATTGTACTTAGATGGTAATCTTGCAATATTACTGGAATATTAAGATCATAGATGACAATCATCTAATTTATGTCAATATAAATCAAAAAGTCTTCTATGAGCTTTTTTATAGTATAAAGAGATTTAGATTGCGTCGCCTTGAGCATTGAAATATAATAATTATTCCTAGTTAAGCTTCTCAAATGATTTATGTGTTTTAAATGTCCTTTACTTTTCCGAGATTTATTACATAGTGAAGTAAATTTATCTTTTATCACGTGACAGTTTAGAGATTTTCAATCGATTTGAAATAATTTATAAGTTTATGGGTATTTTAACGATGCTGTAATAATCTAAACATAAGTATAATAAACTGTAGAAGTGTAAATTCTGTAGGGGTGTTTCTAGATAGATACCGAACCCAAAAATGCTAATAAAAAATTGACTGTCTCTGTGTTTGGTCAACCACTATGCAAGAACAACCGGTAATGAAAAGACAAGAAGAGTATAACTAGAAATAACCGTTTGATTTCAATTAAACTTTTAATCGTTTTTAATGGGACTTTTTAAACTGAGAAAGTAATACACAATAAAAACAAAGTTAAGAAAAGTTTTTAAAAAATTTAGAGAACGCGAGCATAGCTAATATGAAAATATTAATAAGTTACAGACGTACAGATGATAATATATTAGATAGATATAACACGTGCATACAAGCAAGTCAAATATACTCGTAGCTGTTCAAACATTGCAAAAAACTGGATCGAAATATATTATAACCGAGAACATAACCAGTTGGTTTTTTGCGAGGAAGTGTAAGTGGCCTTGACCGTGTACCGCCCAGCCCAAACATACGGGTATTGACCCACTTACAGAACTAACATGCTAATATTTGTTAATATATTTCTTCATTTTATCAATTAGCGAACAACCCTGCGATTTTGTAGACTGTCACATCCACTTGGATGGGTGGCCGAAAGTGGCATTTCTATCTGACCGCTATCGTGTTTCACAGGGCATGTAGTCGGTTCCGTAGTCGGTTCCTTTAGAAGGTCTGAAAACTCTAGGGTGCTTTCAAATTATGCGTTTCGTGTCGGACCGCTGCGGTGCCGAAGCGGTCCGACACGAAACGCATAATTTGAAAGCACCCTAACACAAGGGTTGGCCTCTAACTCGATCCAGCTTACCCCGTTACAAACGCCGCATGATTTGATTTATAAAGGGTTTTGATGAGCGGAATATTTGAAGTTCGAATTCTCTACCAATCAGCAAGCAGTATTTTATCATATCATGTGTTGTTGCATTCAGTTATAGTATTTGGAACGATACAGCCGTGATTGTGCATTTAACGTCCGAGGAACATAATCAGTTACTTATAATTTATATTGAAACTCTACCCTTAACTTTACTTATGTTTTTGTTAAACTCGAGATAAAGACTGAATCTATGCAATTAATATCTTAGTCGTTATGTTACCGCTATTACATGAGAGAGGGAAATAATATATATATAGCCTTTTGCATTACAGCATTTATAGAGTCATAACCAGAAGCATAATAATATCTAGTTGTAATGTAATTAAGTTATATAGGATTAACAGCTAATAACGACACGTTCATTAGTCTCGGAGTTAGTTTGCGATGAGTTAAGTAATTAAGAACATGCCATATATCCAACTAGCAGCGCCCGCAGTTTTACCCGCGTTGTGCCCTTTCCCGTAGGAATTTCGGGATGAAAAATAGCCTATAACCTTTCCGTTGAACGTGGCTACCCATTAGAAAAATAATTATTCGAATCGGATTCGTAGTTTCTGAGATTAGCGCGTTCAACCAAACAAACAAATTCTGCAGCTTTATAATATTAGTATAGATGTACAAGTTTTCCTTATACGAGTTATTTGTAGGCTTTCATTAAAACTTTCTCATTTATTGAAGATTTCTACAACAAGTATTTACAAGAATGCTAATAAAACAATACCATTTGATGGCACATCTATTCGCAAATAGTAATAAGCACGTACTATTTTCTATGGCCATTTTATTACGGTGATTATTATATTAAATTATTCAGTTACGGTTACTTTATGGTTATTGGTCAGCCGTGAATTATATTCTGAAATGTTATTTTTCGAATATTGGGCTGTTCTTTAAGTATTCGACATTACTTGTCGATTGTCTTTTGTTATGATATAGGAAATGAAATGTAGTTGTCGAACATGTGTCGAACCAAAACAATTTAAAAACTGTCTAATGTTTAAAACGTTATTAATTGCAGTTTTAGTAAACAATAGATTACAAGTACCTCAGATTACGGAACTACAGTTATTTAATCTGAGACTAGTACCCATTAATACTTTAATAATGTGTATATATAAAAATCAATGCTACTTTTACTTATTTTATAACTCAAGAAAGGGCTCACCTATCCAAACTAAATGTTTAGGTTTTGATCTGTTTGGATTATATAGTTGATGGTTTACGTGAAGTTTGCACGAAATCGGTCGAGCGGTTCTTCATTTATATCATCTCGAAATTTCTAAGCGAACGGGTGCGCTGCAGTGAATCCGCGGGGCACAGCTAGTTTCTTATAATTAAAAGATATGGGAATATCGCATTTACATGTCGTAATTCATTATAATACTTGTATTATCCAATATCCGAGAATTTTCTTACGTTATTTGACGTTTCCTTCCGCTGTGTGGTATATCGTTTCCTTTTGACAACACTTTATATTACCTCCGCTTCGAGTGATGATGATGCTGATGTTCATTTGTTTTCATTTAAAATAAAGCTTTTGATCAAATACAAAAGAATACAAGGGTTTTATAAATGTGATGATGTCTGACAGTAGTGTACTGAACGCCTAATTTTTGTCTTTGGCCTGTAGTGGAATTTTAATACTTATTGGGAAGGTCACTAAACTATACGAAATTAATGAATGAATACTCAATTAATTGCTTTAATATTGTATTTTATTTATTTAAAGTTGTAAATATAAAAGCTTGTTATGTTATTTCGGTGAACCATGTTGGTTTACTTACCGTCATCCTACTATAATTATGTAAACGAATATAATTACTTCTCCGTACCAATCAACGGTGAAACGTACCGTATTTTCTTTGTATTCTTATTAGTTTAATTACATTACGGTATTGGTCTTATTTATTTAACAACGATATAAGGTTTTCTAAAAGAATAAATGTCTATGAATTTTGACTACCTTTATGGCCACTGGATATTGCCACTACCATATTTACCATTCAAATAAATAAATAATCAAATATATGTACCAAATATAAAGGCCTGTACAGTATGATCTCACTGCAGAGACTAGGAATACAGCCTCACTAAAGATTTGAGTATGTTATGAATCTATAAATTAATGTTCTATCAATTCTTATAATTTGTTTGCATAAAGTGTCCAAATGTAATTAATTGTCATTGGTCTAATCTAGGAGAACCTAAAGGCAAATGTTTGTAGTTTGAAGTGAGCTTAAAGCAACGCCAATGTTACACTCGCTTTGTATTGAACTCACCTGCTCCCGGCGTGTAAACTCTCTCAATGTCAATGTCGCGTTATTCTATACCCAGTTCTTCAACATTTGCATCAATACGTCACTCGCACAGCTGCATTCTGTCGCAGTGTTCGTGTGATCGCATGTTCTATAGCTACGTACAGCACAAACCTCTACTTTCGTCGACCTAGTGCCCTCTCTGCGACCCACAATTCTGTACACAATCTTACAATTCCGTAATGTCTCGCATTTTATTTGAAATTTGCTTTGGCTCATTACACGTCGGCTGTACAGTTACATCTAATAACATCGGTATTCCGCGAGTGTCCACCGATACATCTACTTAGTACTAACTGTTTCAGAGCGGATTTCTGTCACGAAATGTAAGCTTTTAACTCAGATTAGTGAGTAAGTGAGGATAGAGGAAAAAGGCAAAAAATGTTAGAAAAATATTCTGTACGTTTTTTATATTTGACTTTATTTAAGTTGATGGCCGTAGCCGCAACATATTAACATTTTTATTGAGTTTCTTAATCAAAGTCAATACTTACAATGTATCAAATGAGAAACCTAAACTCCACGTATCTATATTAAAATATCTTCATCACAGTAACCAGATACTATGAATAACGTATTATTTAGTAACAGTATAGAGTTATAGGCGTATTAAACGTACGTGACTGAGTTCTTTTACTTTGACTGTCGTGCCGACTGCAATTGCGTATCCTCTGCGAATCTCATCCGATTATAGGCTTGTAATTCAATCCCTACTTTAAAAAATAAAAAGATAATAGAGAAAGAACATAATTCCACAAAAAAACTCTGCGAAGGATTTATTGTAACTCGTGGGTTAATCAAATTGATTTGTAAAAGTAACGCAGGAAATTGTGTTCGCCGTTTCTGTTTCCAATTTGTGGTCGGAATTATCTTCTTACTATTAGAATCTAGGTAATTTTGTTAATGTACTTTCGTAATACATTCACATCAAAATGCTATTTTTGTTTGTCTGGAACCTTTATAAAACAGCAGCCATGTTTGCTAAACAAAATGGTTTTAGTAGAATGTCACTAAAATAGAGTTCTTTTAAGATAAATTCTGGGGTATTTTTTAGATTTCATCTACTACCTTAATTTGCAATAAACTTGCAATATACTTATACTAGTTTCTCAGCCTCGCGTTGATAAGATAACACAGCGTCATTGAAAAGTAACGTTCGCTTAGAATTATTCATCTTTATTTTAAACGCTGCGACTCGTTGCTGTGTGAGTACAGTTAGACGAAATTTTTAACATTCCTCATCTATTTGTATGAACAGCTTGTTTGTAGGCGGGTCCTTACGAGGGCCATTATAATACTCTAGTGTTCATTCATTCAGTATTTTCACTTCCTATTCAAGTATCGCGACGATTGCGGACGTCGATGTTGCAGTATTGGCATACGGTAATTTAATTTGCACTTTGTAGCTCCATTTATATATTTTGCATAAAATAACATTTCTGTATTCGACTTACAACCAATACGGTTTTATGTCTTTTTCTCTTTAATACGACTCAAACTTTCTTCTTGTTTAATAAGGTGTTCGATATAAACAGAAGTTAAACGGCTATCACTCAAATGAAAGTCCATTAATGAGATAGTTGCGTGCAATTTTATATCAATTCCGTAAACAATGGCGTCATGTAGAATTGTTGATTCGGCACATAACGGTTGTTTCATTTGACAAAAACACGAATGTAACTTTCACTGACAGCCGGGATCACGTAGCCAGTGGAAACATTAGTGGTGTATTGTGAGACGTAATGGATTGGCCACAGAGAGCGTCCCGCGCGGCTCGCGGCCCGCGGCTCGCCGGCCGGCACGCCGCGCATGCGCGTGCCCGCACCAGATTATGCGCCTCAACTCGCGACCCACTAAAGTGATGAAGATGAACAACCGAGAAAGTGTACTTACCGATCTCTACTGAAAACATACACCTTAACAACTAAACCATAAAGTCCAATTCATACGCTTTGAAAGTGCAACATAAGTTTTATGCCCGGTTGCCGGTGGATTAACTGAGCCATTCAGCTGTGTGAGCGTGACCCAAAATGAAAGGAACCACGCAAGTTCCTACTGATATTTGATTTCCTTAGACGCCGCGTCGTGGCCGGATGGTTATTGCGGTTGTAAGCTTCAGACGACCATTGTTGTTTTTTACAAAATTGTGGACAAAACTGGATAAATTGAATATAGCAACAAGATAGCATCACAAAAAAGGATTTACATTTCACAGTAAAAGAAACGTGAAGAAATTGAATTTTAATTTTCTGAATTTGAATACAGAAATGGAAGGACATTGAACTTATTAACGGATAGAGATTAGGCATAGTGTCTGGTTTCGGTGTCGGGTTATATGAAAATGTTTTGACGTGGAAGTGTCGCGATTGATCGTTAACCTCATAAATGTAATCTTCGATGGGTTTCTATGTTCGTTTCTCTTTATCTAGAGTAGTGTGACGCTCACACGGCGCGGGCGAAGCAATGGCGCGTGTCTGATGGGAATGATGCCGCGGAGGTACCCTCACCCTGCCTTCCGCAACCACTGCCAATGGACCGTGAACTCTGCTTGAGTTACTGACCGCGACGGCCTTCAAAATAGATGTCTTTTGTACCCTCAGACGCTACCACTTGTTCTATAATACTCCAAGAATTGATGGTTTCTTGAAGCCAATAGCGCAGACTATGCTTTATTTTCACGTATTTTATCCTACCTTTCAGTTCTTTTATAGAAATCTTAAGTACAGTGATTAAAAGGATATATAAAGGAATGTATTTATGGATAACAAGAATGTGTAAGATTAAATGGGATTTCAAGATTATAATGTTTTTACGACTTATTCTATCTGCCGACTCAAATGCGAAAATACTTATAAGAAACATCTCTATTTGTTCGTCATAATATATTTGAACGGCTTGTAATTAACTTCAGTAATACGTCGTATATTAACGTAAGTACCCATAAATACGTCCGAAATGATGAGTTTAAGTACTAAATAGTAATTGAGTCATCAATCCTTCCATCGGTTACGATCTGGTTCCGTCATGAATGACAATAACAAGTGGGCATTTAAAGAAATGGTAATACGCTACCTGAATTGTATTATGATAATTAAGATAAGTCAAGTGTGTCAGGTGTATGAATAATTCAACCGGATTGAAGACATGTGTGACATATGGTATCATATCACTAAAGATGAATTCAAATTCATATGTCATTTATTTTCAATCTCTTGAAGAAGTAAACTTAATATTTATAACATCTAACATAAATTGAAAAAACGATGTATACTTTCACATAAGAAAAAAATTATAACCAGCAGCGCCCTGTGGTTTTACCCGTTGTGCCCGTTCCCGTGGGAAATTTCGAAAAATTTTATACATAGAAACCTTCCTCTTGAATCACTCTGTCTATTAAAAAAACCGCGTCTAAATCCGTTGCGTAGTTTAAAAGACCTAAGCTTACATAGGGACACACAGAAAACGGAAAGCGACTTTGTTTTATACTATGTAGTTATAGTTAAATTAATAAATGCATAACATACTGCATACTACTTTTTACTAAGGTAGAGCCTTAATATTTAGCGTAACAAAGTGCATAATTGAAATCAACAAAATAACAAAACACTGCGTAACATGATACTCAGTTAACTCAACCATATAAAACATAACGTCATCATCTACGGAATTCCAGACATTACATTCAATAAAATTCCATAATACTTCAACCACATTACCGTTGACAATATCGTCACCTACTCTATTCCCGAGATGTTCTATAAGCGGCAACATATTGACTATAATAAGGTTTATTATGATGTAACGATATTGCCTTTATAAAACCATCGTGTACGATATGTAAATGAAGCGGAAAGATCGATGCCACCGGTTGGATTCATCTCGGGATGTTTAACCGGGCGAAACGTCTATTCGATTACGAACATGATAAGTCAAGTATCGATATTGATAGTAACCGATTAATACAAATCGATTTCATGTTTAGCTACTTTTGTTTTGTTGTTAGTTATTTATGGATGTTGTTTGTGATTGCATGCATTAGTCGGGTTCGATAGCTTGTGAACTGTGCAACCCTAAACAAGTATATAATTCAATATCAAAAATATCATGTCATTGTTCAAATTATTATAGAACATTTTGATACCTAATATTTTATTAAATAAATATACCTCTATGTTCATACATCACGTGGTAGATTATTGGCATTGTTTTACATGTTCTCGGTTACGTCGGATCGTCCATGCGGTCGGTTCGAAGCCGCACTTATTATTTTTATTACATAATAATTGTGGGGACGTCGTGCTCCGAGGTCGCCGACCGCAGTTTACCCGTCCCTGCCCTCGGACTCGGGATATAGAGGTTCCAGTGAATCTAGTTATTGATAGTGTTAAACAAAAGGACTTTAACTAAACATTTTTTATTCTAAGAATATCTTTGGATAGATTTTTAGACACATTTTTAAATATCGAACGCTTGTTTAGTAAACAATAGTTCGTTTTTTTTCACTCAATAGTTTATAGAGGAACGAACGTCTGCAAAGAAGTTTTTGTTAACACTTCACATTCTTCTTCAAATTGACGCTTTAAAATCGTGTTGTACGTGAAAATTATATCTCATTTTATCTAGCTACCTAAAAAAGAAACAACTTTTTTGTGTCCTTAATTAGCCGCAGTGTGCTCTCTATAAAATCAGTCACGTCTTTACCAAAACTTAGAGCATTAGAACGAAAGTTTAACTGGCAACTTTCTAACTAATGATAGTGTTATTAAATTGTAGAAATCGAAGCGGACAAGTCATTACGTTTTATATAAAAGACCGCTGAAAAAAGAAACACCAAACTGATGACTGTTTTTGATGTAATTTAATTTTCAATTGTTTTTAATGACCTACTCTTTTGCGCAATTATTTTTCATTGCTTTCTATCAAATGTTTATTTCTATTTCACTTCTATATCATTGACTACTAACTCCTCAATTTTATTATTGTGTATTATAAATATCGAACTCAAGTACAATATTTATTTACAGTAAAACTTTTTACAAAAATCAAAATCACGAATTGAAATCAGTCAACAATAACAAGTTAAATTCTTGAAAAAACTCAATGGCAGTAACATTGTGCTACGAAACGTGCTACGCTAACTTGTGGTCGTGCATTAGACATCAACGCGCTCCCGGCGCTACGGGCAGCCATTGTTCGCGATCGTCCTAACAAAGATTGTTTACAACATAAACTCTCATAAAAAGTCCCAAAGTAGTCTTTTCATCTTGTTAAATATTAGGGATGAGTAGAAAAACTAGGTTATGCGTTTTTTTACTTGAAAGAGCTTACAAGCTAGAGGCTGGCAAGTTCAATAGAACGCAAGCGAAAGAGCGAGAAGTAGAAGTAGTAGTTTTTGTGTATGTATATGTAGTAGTATCAGTTAGATTCCATATTACAAACTTAAAGGTTAGTTTGGGTCTAACTGACCGTGTGTGAATTTGTCCGAGTATATTTGTTTATTTTATTTAAGTTTGACATGTGTGACGCTTGCTCGGTAATTTTATTTAAGTTTGACGTGTGTGACGCTTGCTCGTATATGAACTAAATACATACTTACGTTTCGAGCCTTTTAAATTTGCTCGATCATAATAACGTCTAATTATACCTAGTTATATTTCTACTTATAACTTTATTCAGTCTGACCAGAATGAGTATACCTACAACCATATCAAAAGTGACAAATTCAACAAATACACGTTAAAACTTGACACCATTTAAACCAGATAACCTCATTATCACAATAGAAGTGAAGGCACTATTATATTCAAAAACCAAAACGAGGTGTTATCCGCTAATTTGTAATTATACGCGTTAAATTCTGTATAAAGGCGTATCGGAGAAAGATATCGTCAGTTTGCAAAAAGAATGCTAACGGACCATTTCCATGTTGGTCAGTTGTTAGATACATCCGATTCCGAGATGGTAGATACAGACACAAAGAATGACCGACGTTATTGCATTGAGCTGATGGCGATATGAAATAGTCGGTACTGGTTGTTGGTCGGTGCAATGCAATGTTAACCGACGTTAAGATTGAAGGATAGGTTTTATACAGATAAAACGTGTGACAAAATATAGCTGTACACAACACACAATATAAACATTTTTATGGCCGATAAAATGGGAGTAATATTTTTCTACATAAAACCTTTTTCATATTACGAACGTACAGATAGGATACAATAGCTACCTTTACTTTAACGATTATTAAGGAGAAGGTACTTAAGATTTAGTGCAAAACATGAAAGAGATAATTCATGCGCATACATACATACACACATCATAATTATGTTTATTGTATGTACGTAAAGGTATTCTTTAAACCACCATAAACTTCTGAAAATAATTATACTTTCGCAAGGTGAAACTGAATACAGATTCAAAGTACTGTCAACTAAAAAAGTTGATGAACACATTCAATCTTAAAACACAGCTGAACACAATTATGGTATTTTTTAATATTACATATTGAAAGTGTTCATCAACTGTTGTAGTCGACTGTACCAACATTATCTTAATCATTAACACGACTTTAAAACATCAAGTAAAGCCATTACCACTGAAGTTTTTGTTGCAATCCATGAAGTGCTAAACTAAAGCGAATAGTGTAATGTTAAAAAAAACTAGACGTAAAGTGGATACATAAAAGTTCTTACCGCGACGTAACTGTTTTTAATGTCATAGAAGTGTGTATGAAGATCGTATCGTAACGACCTAGACACCGTTATGGTTTCACTATTATATGATCATGTTGTAGTTTATGTCATTTCTATTATGTTGAATTTTTATTAAAATATTTTTTTATATCATTTAAATTATGCTTTCAATGCCTCAAATTGAACTAATTAGTGTAGAAATGAAAATGAACTGCGTGTGACTTTTCCAAATGACTGTTAACAGTTCTAATAATTTTAATTTAAGTGGGAACCCGCTGTGCTTATTACGAATATTTTTTATATCATTACAAGTAATAAAAATATCATAACCCCAATCGAATTTCCATATAAAAACCTTGTTGCGTTATATTTGAAGTTGCTCTTTCACGTCAATTCAATTACAATGTATGATTATAGTCGTTAAGTGAATTATCTTCTATCTCTTGTCTATTATTCACCATTAAGTACAATTGAGTTGTGACGCCTCGCATTACACAAATTAGCTACGAAATATAGTGTGAAATTAACATAATTGCATAATAAATGTTTCCTTATCTGTATGGAGTCGCAGAGAGGAATATTCCCAGGGATTAGCATTGTAGCGAACTGTTATGGTCGCGGGAACGATACGAGTAACGGTTGCTTACTGTTAATTGCACCTAGAGGAAATTAACTCGAGTTCGTGTACCGACGGAATTTTTATGTCTACAGTACTTTCTTTTCTATCATTGTCGGTGAAGAGCCGAGACTGATTGGTTTGTACTAACTTTGGTTACGAATAGTTTGATATCGTTATTATTGACGTTTGTTTGGGAAATTCTTTGTTATGTTTAGACGCTTCAATTGATTTTGCATAGAATTATTTAAGGGTATAATAAGTTTTGTAACGAGTCGTTCATCGAGGCAGTAGAAATAAGTTTACTTAAGTTTAAATCGTGAGAACTGTCTTTGCTAACAATTGCAGTTTTTCTTTATGTTTCCTTAATTACAAGATACGTCTTATTATCTAAGAACTATTTTATCCACGACGTGTTTTATGATGTATCATGGTGTGTATTAATTGCTGTAATAAACAACATTGTATGCTCTCCGTTGAAGTTCTGCTCATAGTTTCTCATACTTTACTGCCAGAGCAAGGTAGTAAAAGCTAAGATATTTAATATCATTAGGTATCCAATATCCATCCAGGAATATATTTTAATGTTCAAACAACACCCTTTAATATAATAACTACCCAAATGTGCTCAATACTTTACATTACTATTCTAAGGGAGGATTGCAAAAGGATTCTTAAATCTATTGAGCGCCTAATTATGTTTAAAAAAAATGACAGTCGTTTTAAATTGTGTTCTATGTGGTAGAAGATGAAATTAAATATTGATCGAACAATTTTTGTTTCTACAACTACTACGTCAAAAGGTAAAGATAAATCGCAAACAAACGCAGGTGACTATATTGGATCTCATTTAAACTATAATAGTATCAGAAAAGCATTGGTATGTAGGACTAAAGGCTCTGCACGTTTACGATTTATTAGTTTATTTCCGGGATTTTTATCCTAAAGTATCTCGCCTTAAATGTCATGCACTAGTAAACATAAAAGAATACTGGGAAAATGTCCACAAATCGTATATAATTACCGTAATAATATATAACACGTCGCGTCACAGGTTATGTAACTCGCCTCTCCAAATAAGGCAGCCCGTAGTGGATGTTTATTCTTAGCTCTGGATTGTAATTACGAGGAGTAATTGATGTAATGGAGACCGGTCTCGTTCAATGTTAGTGTAGGTTAAGAAAAATTGTAAAGATGTATTTTCAGTTTGGCAGGACAATTTCTTTTACTCATGGCTTTAACAAGTGACTTTATTTCCATGATCTTCAATGTAATAAATAATGAGTCTTTTTATATTAGTACATTTCTCACCCGACAGTCTTAATTAGTGATACGTTCTTTCATTAATAAAGGGCAGATATATTCCACTAAACTATGTTCATTTAGTTATCTCCAAATATCGGTAGCTGTATCCATTTCACTTAAAAATATACAGTAAAATGTATATCAATGTCCGTAATGATGTTACGGATGTTGCCCTCGCTAATGCACATTTATATGCAATTCAGTCAGCGGTTTGTGTGTTTATGTGTATATCGGGTTGAATTGGTGTTATTTCAACACAAATATTTATGATTATACGAGTTTATAGGCGGAATTAAATGTTATCGGAGTCGTGGAATAGCACTCCTTCGCGAGGGTCAAAATGTTGCCAGTATAAATCAGCATAAAGTAACAGTGAGTTGCAAACATTCACTCGCTGTTAAGATAGTGTAGGCGACTCCAACTCGAGCGCTGAACAAACAAAAGGAACAATCTCGTTATGTGTATTTATGTCACGGTTTGTGGACATTTCGTCCACTGGCGTGGGTTTTATACCAATTTGGAGTGGTCCGAACGGTTTCTATGACGCAAAGTCGTGGTTTTCCGATTATTTTGGTACGGAACCCGTTATCTTAGGTGCCAATTTGGTACTTTAACAAACCACGGTCTGGCACGCGGCCTCTTGTGTTTGTCAGCATTAATTTGGATTTATGCGTTTTCCATGAACTTTGACTTTCTTGCGTAGAGCTCATGAGATTATCTGTAAGTGAAATGTTATTTGGAACAGACATTTAATTAACATGGGCACATATATATTGGACACAAATTGTATTTAGACATTTCTGGGAAACCCAAACCCGTGTTCCTAAACTGTTAGTTTGTTATACCTTACAGTATTCGTTTGTTTTCTCAAAGGTTATTAACCTAGTTAAGTCGTGTTCCATTGTAGATGGATACGTCGATATTAGAGTGTTTGACTTTGCACTCAAAACCGTGTTCTACTACTGTATTGCGTAATGAAAAACTGGTAATGATAGAGCAGGTTTTCTATGAACATATCTGACTACATTGACTTTGCATTCTTCATCCGAGAAAAGTCAAGTGTTTCTTCAGAGACGATAAGTATTTCAAAGTTCTCTACAAAGTCATAATGCATACAATAAAACCACGTGGAGTGCTACGAGCAATACATTACGATCTCATAAACGAGTATGTGCGAATGCAAAAAGTCTTTAACTTACATACATTTTATTGTACTAATAGTTCCATTGAATGCATTGTAAGTTACAAAGTGAAGTATTATCGTAGTTCCCTAGTTGGTAATTTAAGAGAGCGGAATAGTGTCGGGAGAGCCTGGAGGGAGGTAGGAGCCTTCGAGAGCAGCGGGAGGAATGTGCGGCAAGGTCATTGCGCCCTGCGCCGGCGCAGCGCGGTGCGGTCATGCGCCCCTTCCCGCCGCGCGCGTCGCCGCCCTCGCCACACCGTCTTCACCCACCACATTGTCTAGACCGATCACCTACGGATAAAGAGGAACTAACGCAGATACTGACCATTGCGAGTTCCACCTTTTATTTTCCCTCGAGTTAGCAAGGCACGACCGACCCCGCTGGCGATATAGGACCTCGTTCTAACGCCATTTTCTAAGCTGCACAAAGAAAGGTATTCGTGCTGCGGTTTATTTACGACGCCTGCTCCGGCGTTTATCCCGGTCTATATCTTGACTTAGGACGCTTTAGAAATTGCCTCTTAACATAAGACAGTTAACTATAAAATATTTGCATTAGATTCATAAGTGCTCTAACGATTTCCATTTGCTATATTTGCGACAGGTATCGGAGTTCATATTGCTCGCTATATTATGATAAGTCTCATTTATAATCAAATCAAGCCATTTATGATCATGGTAACTGTTTTATTGTGGTAGGTATGACATTGGCGAACATTTAATGCAGATTTTACTATAAAGATCATTTTAAACTCATTTTTATTGACATTATTTGAATAAAAAACTGACGATTGTGTCATTTTGATATAATTTAAGGCTTTTTTGAACTTTTACGGTATTTTATTGAGGTAGCGGTATTTCTTTATTAACTTTATTTTTTGAGTAAAAATGTGAAAGCAATCAATAACTTTTACTAGTATTTAGAACATTTAATTAATGTAGTACATCCTAGTAAAAGTCTAGCTATTTTAAAGACTCTTAACACGTTTGAGTCATTAAGGCGGCGGATGTTAATTTCTCTCAACATTTAAGAGGCATTAAGTGATTAATATGGTGTTAAAATTCGCATGTGTGTCCGACAGGCTCCACGAGGCGGTTAAATTGATGTGCTATTACTGGGACCGCCGGACACCAGGTGGCGCCACTGATAAAGCCGCCAATACCAAGCATTTCAAAGTATTAATAGTGGAACGTGTTACTCTTGTAGCTACCTCCTTTCTGAATATTAATCACAAAAAATATTTGCAAACGATTTGTTTAATGATGTCGTTAACACGATACTTTTATAATGTGACAGCTCAATTTGGAACGAAGAAAGTGGTGTTGACTTTTACGCAGATTGCTGTTATGTTTCCGTTTGACAAATGCAAAATGGACATTCAATCTATTTATTTGATACGGTCCGTTCTATTAAAGTTTCACACCTGTCTGGCAATTTCGATAACAATGGTGTCTTGATTATTTATTCTATGTATAGTTTGTCCATACAATTTTGAACAAAGTGCGAATGTTTAGTTAGTATAAAATTTCTTGGTTATATTTAAAAAAGTCTCGTATAAAATTGAAAAGAAAATCTTACTTAAGTACCTTCCTACTTATATCATTAGTGTCTTGCCGTACAAAACCGTAACCGATCGTGAGTTTTTAACATATTATTATCATTTGTTACAGGATTTCGAGTCCTGAGTCAAGAAAGGCTGCTTAGCGCTAGGAACGGGTGAGTAAATTATAGGTTTAACATTTATTTAAATAAATCCTCCAACTTTTCAATCGCCAGCCCCTCTAGCACTGGTTTTTTTCTTCCGAGCGTGAATCAGATAGGCTCGCTTTGAGTATTTTCTTTGGCGTAAAATAGTCAACATTGTTTATTTTGAGGTATTTGAATAAGTTTGACGTTAAAGTGATGCATTAAACCGAGTGTTGTGACATTATGATGTTAGATACGGCTGCAACAATAGCTCGCCCGTGGGACGGCTGTGAACTCTATTCTATCACTCTTTTTGCGCAGTGAAGCGTTTGAATTGCATCCGAGGCGCGAGTGAGTGTACGGTAGTCGGCGGGACTCGGAGACCAGCGTATCGAGACCCGCGCTCCTCCCGGACAACCTCCTCGCGAGGAACCTCATATGATTTATCACAGACATTGTTAAAATGGATGTTAAAGACATAACCGAGTGGGCGGTAAAACACCGCTCCCATTGATCGAAAGATTTATTATTATTGAATGTGCACAGGTGACTCTTTTGTTATTCCGATAGAAATGAAAATAAATTACGATGTTCGATTTGCGAACACAAAAGTTTTCAAGTGAAAGTGTGTTTGTAAAAACAAACAATGGTTTGGACTATAAAATTTAAATCGAACCATTTGATGATTGTCCGAATATTTTAGTAGAAATTCTATTGTACTTTCATTGGTTTACTAGTGAGATCAAGATATTGACTGATGAAAGAGTACTTGTATTTGTCTTGACAGGCGCGGTTACTTCGAATATTGTAGAAGGTGTAACAAGGGATATTTGTAGAGAATACTAAACAAACGTGAGTGGTTCGACAGCTAATACATATAGTCTGCAGGTAAATAAGTGCTTATTGAGATGTAACACGCTCGCTTTTGTAAGCATGAGTGACAGGCATCGCTATCTGGTCTGCCCTGCCGGTGTAGGCCCGGAGTCATTCGAATCTGCATCCAACGGTCGATGAAACGTTTCCTGTGAAATAGCTTCGTAATACTACATAATGATCATATTGTAATTGACACACAAAGCTCTGTGTTTCTTATACTCGTAATGCTGATAATATATGCCGGCCGGTACAGTTAGTAGGTGTGTCCACCCTTTGACATTAAATGACAGCCTTGGCCGCAGCGTTAGTCACGGACTCTTTAATAACGTTCAATTTTCTAAATTGTGCCAGTATAAAGAGGATTCGATTAGAGGTCAAAAGTCAAGGTACGTGTCTTGTATAGGGCTGATATGTTCTCAAACATATCTCTATTTATATTAGTAGATAATAGTTTGCTATTTAATTTGGAAGAATAAAAAAGGACTTTTTAATTGCACAGCAATTATGCCCGTCGTGTTATATTAGTAGTTGTACAAGTACTTGTCCATGTGGATTGTGACGTCATTCTAATTAAGCTCGGATAGAGCACGAATCACGACGACAGTATCGTTATTGAGATTCTGTTCAGTTTCCATGTTTGTCAGCCAATGGATGCGTGACAAGGGTTTTGTAGACGTTTTCTGTTCCGCACCGCATCGGGCTTCCTTGTTAGCGTCCTGCAGAAAGCTATATTGTCCGATACAACGTCAGTAACAGCCAGCATACATTTGCATTTATTTATGGTTGTTTTGTTTTGTTAAATTGTATTCGCTGTCTATGTTAAATAAAAGATGTCAGTGGTATTCAGAAAATATTGTTGGTTTGCTTCAAATAGTACTGTACAAGAAGTTATACGTCTTAATGATCTGTCATACGTCATGAATGATGTTAGTTTTATACTTTTGATTTAAAAAGTATATTTTTGTATATGAAAATAGAGGTGAATCATTCCAATTTCTTTGAACGTTATTTCGTACTTTTTAAGCAGTTATTTCGTAGTACGTTGTAAGAAAATAAACTTATAGCGGTAATAATATGGTGGCTTTCACATAGCCAGTAGTGTAGTCGTTTTGATCACTAAACGTGTGCTTTCGAGTCTGGCCCGGCTCGCACGGTGGCCGCTTTCCAAGCACTTCGGGTTTCTAAGAGGTTAGCATATACAATTTATCATTCCAGTTTCGTAGTATTGTTAACCCTTATTTCATGAGTTATAGGGTTGAGAATGCGTTAGAAGTCTTGCTCGTTTAATGCAACAATCTCAGGTTGTTGGTTGTCGGCTGTGGGCGCCTAACGACCTATCGTTTATTGCTGTTCGGCACAACACCCGACGTGCCGATTAATTGTATCATCGCCTATACTCATTTATTACATTTAATTTAACTCCATATTCTTTCAACTTTGTTTAACATTTTTATTAATACAAGTAGTAAAAAAACATTTAACATTCAGTGTCCGCGAATGCGCAGGACATATAAAATAAATTTTATAGCAATCCTTTGTCTATTTTACAATTCTTTATTGCACCGCAGGAGTCCCATTCAGTTGTAGGTAGTAAACAAAAAGATTGCCGCAAAAAGTTGAATTTAAAACAAGTAATGATAAATTGTGATTACGTTTGTATAAACAAGCTATTTTGAAGTTCACATTAAACAGTTTGATATATTATGCATACAGCTTTATGTTTGCCCATGTTTTGGACTGTTGAAGCTTAGTGAATTCCAAATTCTAACGGAAAATAGTGGAATAGTAGGTAACTAAGTAAATTG
Source organism: Cyclophora punctaria (assembly GCA_951394245.1). Taxonomy (NCBI): domain Eukaryota; kingdom Metazoa; phylum Arthropoda; class Insecta; order Lepidoptera; family Geometridae; genus Cyclophora; species Cyclophora punctaria. Next base: position 6,963,983 of record OX596171.1, read on the forward strand.
AATATCAAGCGCTTTGTATATTACTTGCAAATTCATTAAAATGAGTTCCTGTTGGATCGCTAGTGGCTTGTACCACTTTAGCCTGGTGTTTGTGGTCGTTCGTCGGACAGCGACAAGGCACAGACTTTGCATACCAACCTGAGCACTCGAGATAAACACTAAACACGCACTCCCAGTTCAGGCCTAAGAGGAACCTTAACTAGAAGCATCAAATTAAATAGACTCTTATTTAGACGCTTATATAGGCAAGATATTTTAACGCAATTACTTTGAATGATGTATATATTAATCAATTTATACTTTTCGCCGGTGGCTGTTGTTTTCTTGGTCAGTAGGTAAGTAGTCAGTATGTGATTGTAACTAAACGTTTTATAGTGAAACCGTAATTATTCCAACGAACCATCAAAACATGTAAGCCGTGAGAATTATTCAATAAAATTGATAGCATTTCAATTTCCTATATGAAGTGCCTTTCGTGTTTGAATGAGCAGTAAATAAATTAATTGACTTATCTATCTATATTACTCGCGCTCCGATGCAAGATTTCTAAATTACCATTCATCAAGTTACTCCACTTATCACGGACCAAGATAAGAAAACGGTGTCTAAATATTTTAAAGCTCTGTGAGAAAGAATGGAGTAAAACAATAAACATTAGTTAAGGTCAGTAAACAGTGCGGTGAATTCAATTGGCGCAGCGAATAATAGAGCTATGGGAAAGACGAAATATATGTGTGAATTCGCACGCGTGAAAGTACAAAAATTTCACACGGCTATAGCCCAGTTGTGGCCGATAATTGGGTCAGGCGCGCAACCTGTCGGCGCGGGCGCACGCATTGTTGGGCTCTGTCCCCGCCGCCGCCGGTCCCGTTACCGCTCGGTCAGCTCGGCCCATTGTAACACCCGCTACCAGTGACATACGGATTTATATCACCGCATCTATCAAACCGGACTAACGTTTCTGTATTGTTGTTCTACAACATTTTTATAGTTTTATTTGTATAACAGATGATGGTTCGATAACTTTGTACACTTAAACTAGAAATGTAACGGAGCTAAGTTTTATATTTATGAGAAAAGAGGAAGCTTAGTTTTATGATTTATTTGCCGCGTGTTATGTTAGATATAAAAACAAGTAATAAAATGCTAAGATATTTGAATTAAGAATAACAAGAATCAAAACCGGCAAAATGCTATCATAAATAACAAAATGAATAAATATGTAGGTATACGGTTGTATTTCACAGTAGATAAGGTTTCGTGATTCCCCGATGGTATCTCACTCTGGACTGAATGTGGGAGGACGCGACGCTTTGACCCGCAGCCGACGTCTAACATCTCATGCTTTACCATAAACATCGGGTTAATCTCGACTAGTAAACTTTCTCGCATCTTGGGGATGTGCAAGCTTATGAAATGAATCAAAAGTAAACCTGACTTTTTATCTTATGATGAGGTAAAATATGTACGGATACGTCCTTGAAATGGTTTCTGGACTCTACATTAGTGATGCAGTCTTGATAGAGGCTATATAAAAAATAAAACTTCGATCTTTATTTATTGGGAATAATAACCATAGGATTACCATTACCACAGAATAATAACTAGTACTACGCATTACTTTATATTCTATGGCACGTTCGAGATTCACTAACCAAGTCATGTTACTTAATTAAGTATTAATATTTTCCAAACACACGCGTCATCGTTTATGAATCAAGCTACTTATTGTTCTCTCCTGTTAACTCTCTATTTTGATGAATATACGTTTTAAGAACATGAATTGACACAAAGTCGGCTCTAGGTCATGGCCACTTTCTTTTATTGTCCATCTTCTTTAAAACGTTTACGAACAAGGAATTAACGGTTAATAAATACATTTTTACGATCATGTCTCGATTATAATTGCTGTAGTTTCTCTCCACTTTTGTCATATTTATAGTAGGTAGTGATTTATTAGAAACTATATGCAAAGACCTGTGTTTTTTAATCTAGAACGACAACTGTAGTCATGACTAATATCATAGCTTTGTGAGTAATCGTGAGAATATTTAGAGAATACAAACGGCGAACTCATTCATGGATGTCACATGCGTTTAAAATTCAAACAGGAAATATGCACTGTAATTTCTTTGAACATCTTTACAAAGATTGTCGTGCAGTAATTATTGTGGGATATTAAAGTACAACTAGTAATCTATGGGCCGGCCCTTACATCAGACAAGCGCCCACGAACGTTCTATGAATATAAAGCTAGCCCATTGTAAACTTCAAATAAGTTCTTCATTCACATTTGATTACCCCGTAATTATAAATGTCGTAAATACCGCAGATTTAAATAATTACAGGATGTTAAAAAATGATAACATTTTATTGACTGTAAATAATTCTATGAAAGTTGTATAATTTGAATAGAAACTGAATTATTAGGATATAGAAAATCGGTACAAATGTTGCATATATTAGAATCACTTTCATTGTATTGTCAATTATTTAAATGGGTGGCTAATGTCATTGGTAAATTTATTGGTGTTAAAGAGTTACTAAATAAACTTTAAAGAAAAATCAGCAGCCAAATGGTTCTTGTTTGTCTTTCCTTGCATCTTTTTGTTTAGATAGCAGATTTTGGTGCTATACAGAGTTTTACCTACAATTTAAACACCATCATTATATCTCTCACACACTTATCTATATAAATATATAATAAACATACATAATGTCATCTGAATCTAGTGTACACCGTTAAATTGGTCAATTTGTGAGTGCATTACGGTAGTGACGCGTCGATGCGCCCGCGCACGTCACGCTCCTGATCATCGTGATATAACTGTTGCAATCATTATGTGACATACTCGGCACGTCATCACCGCGCATGATAATTGCGTCAAATGACGTAGACATAACGGAAACTCTAGTAGGCCATGGTGATAAGAGGTAAAGGGCATCAGTGACGCCGGGGAAGGAAACTCATTTTATATGCATGTTATGTGTTATAAAGATTAATAGCACTCGATTTAGGTTAATAACTATTCTAAAATAGTATTGAGTTATTTATTTATTTATCAGCAGAACGTTTTTCTGTTAACCGTAGTTTCAAATGACCTTTCCCGCTGGGGACTCTTTTTCCGAATGTGCAATAGAAGTCATTTCCCGTTGAATGCCGCAGCGTTAAAGGTGAACTAACTGTAACAGATTCTCTGTTGTTCACCATATTCAGCCATGCAGGGGAAATGTCAAAATTATACCAAGATTTATACCTTTGATCTCGAACTGAAGAAATATCCCATAAATATTCTCCATGTTAGGCTATCGACGTGATCTATTCTAGCGCTAGGAATACAAATTTTAATACTTTACTTTTATGGTATGATATTTTTATGTTTCGATTTGAAGAAGATATTTTATTTTACTTCATAAATGCTAAATGTTTCCCTATATAATTTTTGTTGAGAAAGTTAAATATATGATTTGCAATAAGAAAGTGTGTTGTGAATTAGTAGTTTAACAGTTTTTGTAAGTTAAGGATAGTTTAACCTCAATTCTAGTTTACCGCAAAACCGTTTCATTGTGGTTACTTAAAGTTAGGGTAATTGGTCGGAGCCGTGACATTTCCGGTGATTTTAAGGTGCTTTTGATGTAGATGGCTTACTTCAGTCTACTTTAAACAATCCCGTATTATTACGGTGCGTTTACATTATGCCACTACTACTGCGAACTACCCTTGTCATCTTATGTCTCTAGTATCTTTAAATACTCTGCCGAAGTATCGAAGTAAGTGAGGAACCTCTTGCCCTGCTTATTTCTCTTACCAGAAGAGCTTAATGTAAACACTATTTTTACCGTTTCATTTGGAATATTAACTTTCAAGTCAGCTAGTTAGTTAGTCAGTGTTCAGTGTTCAGAGTTGATGGTAGAGTCACTGCGCTTGGTTATCTCATGTGAAAACATCGACAATTGATTGATTCAGTACCTTCAATAACCGGCTTTCCAAAATAAAGTAAGTTTATCAGAATGTCTTTTGAGAAAGCAACCCAAATTAAAATAGCGGTACGTTTGTAAGTGCAATTCATTTAATGAATTTTATGATTACCTTCGTATGTCAGACGTTGCATTTCACTTCTTTGATTGATCTAAAAATGTACTTGAATACATTTATTACGTTCAATTTACCTTCCATCGTGTCTAACAGTGCAGAATGTTTGATCGAACTTGTCACTCGACTCAATGAACATGTATACAACATTATTTTCAGCTGATATCGCCTACAATAGTACTTTCACATTTACAATCGGTTATTCATTCTTTTTGATAAAAAGATTAGTGAAAGCGATATTCCAATGCAAAAAGTAAATGAAAATTCGTGTCACTGACTTCCTATCAGCTTTCGAAGCTGCAGCGATTGTGTTCTGAGTTCTGACCCCGATGGTAACACTTCTATGTAATTAACTTAATATAAATTATAGTCTTATTAAACCTGTAATAAAGTTATTATCTTGTCGGTAAGTGTATGCCGATTTTGTGGATCGTGCGTGTCCAAACTGAGTGATCCGTAACTGCAATTGAGATACCATTTATTTGTAATCTAACTTGAGTGATGAGAGAAAAGCTTATTTGATTATTCACGTCAATTTGGATTTCAATATCATTAGCTTAGTTTACATTTACCCGCTACTTGCATTGCAGGCACACATTTGATATTGGATGCACGACTGCACGTAGGCCTATGCATAGGACTTATCTATTAGCCCAAGTGTAGATAGGTACACTGAAGTATCTAGTTCAAATGTGTAATTTATAATTCATCATACATCTAGGTTACCTTCATATTGCTGCAGTAATGTCCATCAAATGTGAATAACCTCGTGAAGTGCTTTCGATTTTATTCACGTGATACAATACAATCGACAAATGCTCACGAGTATTTTTCAGATCAAATTAAATTAAATTAAAATTAAAATTAAAATTAAAATATATTTATTACTTTAAAAAGGTACAATATATATTAACAGTGGCTGGAGCCTCCTTTTAAGCTAACAAAGCCTGTATCAGGAGGCACCGCTCTTCCATTTATTGTCTTACATAGTTTGTTTTACCTAATTTAGAAAAATTATAATATGATTAGAAACTACAGGAATACATAATCAGAGAAAAACGTTAATTAAGAAAAAAACAAAAAAAAATATATACAAAGAATAAAGATACGAACAATACAATAACAGTATTTACACCCATTACACAATTTACAGTTTATATTTATAATTTTATAAGAAGTATATATGTAAATAACATTGAATATTAAACGCAAAATTTAATAATAAATAATAAATATGTATGTACTACATTAGATATTCTATTAACTTTTCAGTCTCATCATAATTCTTTGATTTTAACCAATTCTTAACTATTTTCTTACATTCATGTAGAGTTTTCCTATATATGTTCAAGTTTTTATTAAATATATTATAAAGATGTGCAGCACGCTTATCATATTGCCTACTAGCAAATTGAGAATTGGTGCGCGGCAGTTGTACAACAGCATAATTCCTTCTTTTACTTTTGTTGGGGTCATAATTTAGTTTTGTATGAAATCTACTTATAGTCTGTGTGATATAGAGTTGCCTCACCGTCATTAGTCCTGTCATAAAGTAAAGTTCGGACGTAGGGAAAGTGATTTTTTTAAAGTTCATAACTTTGATGAGATTGCGCTGTGCCCGTTCTACACTTAGGAAGCGAGTTTTCGCCGCACCACCCCACACAGGTATGCAGTATATTAAAATTGATTGTACCAGAGATACATATATATCCTGTAGAATATCTCTACTCTCCAGTGCGCCTTCAACTGGTCGTGGTACCACATGTCTAAGAGTTTTGAACATCCATGTAAGTTTCCTGATTCTGGCAGTTACATGGTCGAGGTGTGAGTACCAAGACAGTCTCTGGTCTATAAAGACGCCTAGGTATTTTGTGCAGTCTGTTTTGAGAATACTCGAGCAGGAACAGTTTGCTCTATCAACAGTTTCATCACAATCATGAATTTTAATGTCAAAGTCCTTAGAAGGTTGAGAGTCATTGTAGATGCTAAAGCATATGTAGTTAGTCTTTGACGTATTCAATGTCAAAATGTGCTGTCGTAGCCAGTTATTTATATATTCCAATCCACGCTCTGTATTTCTTCTAACATCGTCCCAAGATGTACCTGAAAAAACTACAGCAGTATCATCGGCGTATGAGTATATTTTTGCGTTAAGTATTTGCATGTTACACAGGTCGTTCAGGTAGATTAAGAATAGCGTCGGGCCTAGAACGCTTCCCTGTGGGACTCCATGTGATATATTCGTCCATTCACTAGTAGAGTCACCAAGTTTAACTTTTTGTTTTCTCCCTGTCAGGTAATCTTTAAACAGAGATAGAGACGACTCTCTCAAGCCGATGGTGTATAATTTCTGAATTAAGATTGGGATAGAGACAGTATCGAACGCTTTTTTCAAGTCCAGGAATACAGCCAGACATTTCATTTTCCTGTCTAATTGACCTGTGACATAGGAGCTAAATGCAGCAACTGCATCTTCTGTGGATCGTCCTTTTCTAAATCCAAATTGAAAATCCGATAATATGAGATCAACACTCGGTAATATCAAAGGCCACTTTTTGTTGAACTTTCTCGAATCGTTTGTGTATATTTTTTAAGCAACTCGATGTTTGCCATTTCTGTACGCCATAGAGGCAGTCAATAGTCGTTCATGTTTTATTTTGTGCAAATAGTTTATTAATATCTTTATTGTATGTTTTTGCTTGTATTCAACGTTATGTAATATTGTTTCAGGTAGCTCGAAGGCATGAGGTGCGAATCGCTGCGCGTGGCGCAGCTTGCCTTTTTCCTGTTGCAAGTTTCTCTTGTACTATGTAAGTGATATTTAACAAGTTCATAAACATTTGTAAAAAGCAAAGATGTTCAACCTATGCAAGCATAGACCGAAGAAAACAATTTCTATTAGAAAATATATGTTCTTAGTACAATTGCTAGTAACATTCACATACAATACTCAAATAAAACTGTATACAGATAAAAGCCACATGCCTAAGTATCTATAAGTATTTAGCAAAGCGTGTATAAATAAACATGTGAATGCCGATCATAAAAGATGACCAACACATTTATGAATGGACACGCGTGTGGTGTATTTAATGAAGGGTGTTGTTAACCTCATTTCCTTTTTTGTAGGTCGAACGGCATTCGAGAAACTGACAGATGTGGATTTCACTGGCACTGCGTACTATACGGTGCGCAACCTGTCGCTGTACGAGTGCCAGGGCTGGTGCCGCGAGGAGCCCGACTGCCAGGCGGCCTCCTTCAGGTAAACACTATACTTACACCCACATTACCAGAACCTCTTGACAGAAGACATCTCTTTTAAAAACAACCATATAATTAACTATGTAGAACATTGCATTATACAGTTACTTGTTACTAGTTACATACCACACAGGTATACTACAGTCATGGGATATTTATATTGCATTATAATTCGCATCGACCGTCAACATCAATCAAAATGTTCTACGTTCAATGATCACGAAACAATCATTGTGCTTGTATCTTGATGCTCCTAACCCAAATGTCTGAGATACCAATCAATTGACGTGAAGATCACTCGCTTCAGACCCTGGTGAATAGAAATCAGATGCAGATAACCTGTCCCTCGAACTAATCATTGGACATTCAATGAGCGTCACATTCAAACTGCGATGCCTCTTCTGATGTGTTCAGATAATGTAATGAAGTTTGAATTGAATTATTGGCGATCAGTATTGTAAATCAATAGAGAACAATTACTAGATGTCTAATCTAGATTATTATCTTGTATCTATCTTTGATGTTATAACAGTTTCTTTGGTACGTTTGGAAGCAAAAGCCACAGGGTGAAACTTGAAAGCATGAAAGTGGGTAGGATATAATTTGGTTGGCATTGACATTGAGTCGGGTTAAGTGCGTACGTGTAGCGAGTATGAGTACAGTAGTAGCGGGCGTAAGGTCGCGGGAATGTGTGTCAGTCAGTCACACGTCCTCCGCGCTCCCAGCATTCCAATGACACGGTCTTGGTCAATAACAATATGTCTGTACCACCGCTGCCCACAAACCGTATAAAAGCGGAAACCGACCTAGCCGCGCTCCAAATTGGATAACAGTAAAAGTGATCGCATACGTCTTAAAATGGATTATTACTTGTGCCATTTTCAAATGGATAGTTTTCATGACTATTGGCGGTTTTGTACGAGTTATTTCATTTATCGTTATTTTATGTTTTACTCGTGTCGGTTCGTTGAGCTTATAGATGATACTTTATACTGTAACTAATGTTTTGTAATGTGAAACAAAATACTGTTGAACTATACAAAACAGTGTCGGTTATAAAAGTTAGATATAATCGATTTATGTGCGAAACAACACGAGCAAAATGTTGAATTGTAGCAAAAAGACTAATTCACGTGTGAATTTTACCATTAACACATTGTCACATACAGATTAAACTATAAATCAAGACCCGGAAACATAGGTGTAGTACAGAAAAAGCAGTGAACATTGTTTGAAAGTGTCATAAAACATAGAGCACATTCTCATTGTGTCAAGTCTCATTATCATAGCCGTTCGTTGCTAAGAGAATTGTAAAAAGCATAATTGCATTAACAGAAGCGTATAACAGTATTTCAAAGCCACTTATATTCCTCGAAATCAATTTGAACGGGATCGAACGAAAATCAATTCGGTATTCAATTACAACTAGTCGGAACTTTCCCGCGTTTCTAATCAAGCATTGTGTTTGAACGGTGGAGCAGATATCGAGAATCAATCTGTCCAAAGAAATAGCAAACTGACAAAAGAATAGTGCAGATGAGCGGCGCAACAATCGGTAACTGTTCTGTGCACACGATGCGTGCCGCCGCCGCCGCCGCCGCCGCCGCCGCCGTCGCGGAATACGGTATTCGGAAGCAACCGGCCGCGCGACCGCTTTATCAGACAAAATCCGAATCGGATTAAATATCTAAAACGCCCAGAAGGATCACGACCTCTCTATCAGATGCTGTCTCGATACAATCAAACGACATGCCCCATAACCGTTAAGAATATTTCAAATTGTTTTTCAATGATCAAACTTTCTACCTAGGAATTTTAAGACGCTATTTTCAGCCCAATTGATCACAAAAACAAGGCATTATTAAATAACTTTCTATTTTTATAAGTGCATTATGGATGATTAATTTGGCTATCCGAGTGCTATTAAAAGAATATTAATATAGTAAATGGTAGATGGAGCGCAAGATATGATTCATGGATCGCTGTTGCATTTTCTTTGATTGATGGTATATTATGTAGAAAATTTGTAACTTGGCGCCTGCTCTGCGGCTAACGGGCGAGGTATGTAGCGGCTGATGGCGATCAGTTTGTACTCTAAACAATTTTGTCATAATCGTAAATCGCCGAGGTTACTTAACTCTAATGGATTAAGTAGCGTAACGGGATGATGAACCGTGTAAACAGCTTGACAGTTAAGTTATTAACTACTCTACAAACAGTTTTATAGTCTTTAGTTTTAGTTAAAGTTGATTAAGTCGTAAAATATTAATAACTTTGTGATCACGTTGTATATATGAAACTTAAATTTACGTTTACTACCTGTATCCTGAGTTTGTAGTTAATGGCACGAAACAACTTTTATTGAAAGGATCTATAAAATCGAACAACTAAGTATACACATTTTATCGACGATAAAGATTGGAAAGAGGCTTTTCGAAATAGTGATGTGCAGTGAGTTCTATGACGTCATATTAACGTATCGTGGCTCGTCACACAACCTGTCAATCAAGTGATCGTTAACCATAGCCAGCGGCATCAGAACCAGCTCTTTATGGTTAACTTATTATTTAATAACATCATAATAGGTTACGTGACAGTACGCAACGCAAACGCCGCGTCGCCGCCGGCGGAACTACTGTCCCAAGAAACAAATTAATAGCTAAACCCCCTCTGACCCTTCTTAGAACTGTGTCAGTTAAGTTTTTACGCTAAATGTTAATTGCTGAAGATTGTAATAAGATTGTAATATGTAATATGAAGAACCTGTAAAGGGCTTTAGCGAAATTAATGTTAGGTAATTCGACCATTTTTCTATTTTACCTTACGGACTTATGACTTTTGAAATGAATAGACAGTAAAACGGTTGATTAAGGATCACATGTACCTTACTATAAATTTGATATGGTTTATAGTAAAAAAGAGAAACCGGCGCCTTAGAAGCTCCTTTCGCATTTTTAATAATAGTTATGAATTGATATTAATATTTCATCTAGTAACCGGTGTTTTGGAAAAAATATGTAAATTGCGAATGTCGGCATTCCTGTGTTGTAATTATGTTTTTATTAAAGATTTATTATAAAAGAATGTTAAAACCGAACCGAAGACATGTCGTTTGTCTAGGGCAGCATTAATCAAACACTTTTAACAGTTGTTCTCGCGTTCACAACGAACCAAACATCGATTTATAATATAGAGATCTGTAATTTGTCAGTAGATGTTCGGTCAATATTTTGTAGACACCTACGTGCTATTCAGTTACAAATGATCTTTGCAACCGGTAACATCAAACATTTTGTTGCATAATTTTAGAAATTGGAAAAGATAAGTGTGGGAAAGGTTATCGATAATTATTTAAGCAAAATAAATCAACTGATTTAACTTCAATACTCGAACAAATTAAGGTTTGCATTGTAAGGTAACATTATTAACTGCAGCATTCGAAGGAATGCCATTACCCGATCAGACAGAACTAATCAAACCGTTTCAACCTACACAAGAACAAAAAATATTTATCATCTGTCTTCGACGGGCAACAATAAAACTTCTTTATTTTAAGCATCATAGATAATGCATCAACGGAATGACCGTCTATGGGTATGCAATTACTTAAACAAGTAGCTAGTTCGAGGCGCCTGTTCAATTAAGAAACACGAAGATAATCATAGTACAGAGGCTTTTAGGTCATTAAAAAGCAGTATCTTTCGTCATCTATTCATACTAGATATCATGCTTTGAATAGAATGTGGAGTGCAATTATTTCTTTTGCATGTTAATACAATTACTTATGGGCCGCGCTTTGTTCTTTTGCGTTACCGTACGTTACTGTACCATATCTCTCTTTGAATAGACCGCATTTTACACAATTATTTTGTTAACGGCAAGTTAATGTTAACACAATTTCTTTGTTATTGATGGCTTCCTTCCTCTTATAGCGGTAGGCTTGGAGTCAGATTCAGAATATTGCCTCAAGGCCACGCTACAATAGACTTATAACTGTAATAAAATAAATGACGATGATGCATCATGCCGTGCCGCGAAGCCATTGTAATTCAATTCGAAGCTTATTTATTTAAATATAATGTGAAAAATTAAGTCAATTAAACGTTCAGTAACTTCTTTAATAAAGGTACAAAATACGGTATAAATCGTTTAAGAAAATGAATTGTCTTTTAAATACATAAAATGACTTGATTCATATAATTAAGACTTATATTTACGTGCCTCATACAAAACGAGTAGAAAAATGTGGGGAATGTTAAGTAATTGTGGTGGGATCATGTATCATAGAGGTGCGTTCCTCGAGGACTCCGGCAGTGGTAAGTGGTAACAGGACTTCCCGGGGCATTGGTCTAAGAGAAATGTAAGAAATACGATGGAAGAGTTATGTTTTTCTCCACCTAAGGGAATGTGGAAAGTGTATTAAGACACTCATTATAATACTAACATGAGTGCAGAATCTTGTAATTGAGCTGAGTTTGAAATTAGTATAATATGTTATCATACTCATATTATTTTTGTTACTCTTTCACACAATAACTACTGGACGGATTTAGATAAAACTTTACAGTAATATAGGTTACACATCAGAATAACACATGATACTCATTTTATCCCGAAATTCCCGCGGGAACGGGTACAAAGCGGGTAGCACCGCGGGGAGCAGCTAGTGTATGTATATATACACACTCATTTTTTTCTTACCGGAGTTAAAATATGGTCTAATCCGGTCGATTTTCCAGTCGACGACGATTCCTTCTGAACCGGAAAATGGTTTAGTGATTTCATTCCATTCTTGCTACCCCATCACTGAACCATTTTGCTCAATGGAAGACGTTGTCATTGTTTGAAAAATCATGATGATTTGAATTTTAAGTCTGGTTAGAAAAACCTTTAGTATCATGTTTTATTGAGGATACAAGTAACGAACACCTGTTATGATATTTCAAGCAAAAATACTTGTGTCTTTTTATCCACTTTTTCAAAGTTGCCAGTTAATGTAACTTTTACTGACGTTTTATCTAAGAAAATATATTTTAGTTGCAATTAACTAAAATTATTGCCACTGCTTGCAATAATCCTTAAAAATAAACGAAAATTATGACTACCTGTCTTAAACTATAATTTGTAACTAACTTCAAACTAACGACCATATAAATATCCTTAATTTCCGCCGAGAAGCTCAACGCGTTGAGGTATCGCTATTATTGTTAACCGACTTGGAAAACAGGGAGATTGAATTCATCAGATTTTTCCAATTATATGCAGATCCGATACGAGTCATAAGAACAGTTTCTTTTTAATTCAAATCGAGATTAAGTATACGAGTATAGTATATGAGATGAGATTAGGTATTAAAAAGTATGTTGGTATCATAGACTCTCTATTCTATTCTCTCTGCTTGTAGATATAGATTAAAAATCCACCCACTATAGAAAAAAAACATACAAACAGCTACAAGATATTGCCTTGCAATATTGCCATGTAATGTTGATATTTAGTTTTATGTTCCCGTTATTTAATTGTTCTAAATGAACAGTGATTGTAATGTAATTGATACATGGTCGTTATTGCGGTTTGCTATGCAATGACTTTACTTACGGTATTCATCTTATTGTTACAGTTTTGTGCTGAATCCATTGACTCCAGTGCAGGAGACACGCTGTTTGCTACAGAATGACACGCAAGCTAACAACCCCATGGCAACGCCTCAGGTAAGCATCGTATTTAAATTTTAAGAAAGAACGGTATTTGAGGCTTATGGCTGAATAGAATATATCTTTCAGTCTCGTATTTCCGTTAAACAGGTAATAAAACGATTAAAAAACAGGAATTCGCTTTTTGATTTCCAGTAGAGAGAGAGAGAGAGTACAGAGAGAGATAGATTTAGTACAATGAATTTAAGTGCGGACATAGAACCTTTATGAAACGAATAAATCAGTAGATAGATGGTACCGGCAGTTAATCAATCCTTTTTTAGAATCGAGAACGGAGTCTAGGAAATATAAATTCATGATATTTAAGGTCAGTACACAAACATTGTGTTCAAACGGTACCGTCAGCAGTATTTTACGGCGCACGTGACAGCGCAGGTCCATCATAATGCAGCGAGACGCCAGCGATATACAACTCGCTAGATATTCCTCCGAAGTAAATTCACTTTATAGTTAGACCATTGCATATAAAATGTCACATGAATACATTAAGCTTTCCTTTTGAATAGACTTTAGGTCTTTGTTTAGTGTAGCTATTAAGTCGGTGGTCATGACTGGTGAAGCCAAGCATCTAAAACCGGCTAATAGCCGAATAAATCTGCCTCAGTGTCCTGTCTCTACTGCCAATTAGCTGGCTGATGTTGAGATTATATTAACAATTCAGAATTAACAAAGGACGCAGTGGCTGGGAGCCTCAGATCACTTGCAGTAACAACCTGTGGTATTTACAATTGGTATTGGTTACTGGAGCTTACCTGCTGTATGCACTCAATGTGTTTATCTATTCATCATCTTTCATGTTCGATTAATTGAATCTGGCTAGCCAATAATCAATGCAACTCTGCATTCGTAAAAATAAAATAATGCGTGTAAATTAAATCGCTGTGATAATTGAACTGTGAAGAATCTCACGGCTGAATCATGATTTCATGGAACATTGAACAGATTTGCAAAATGTGTTCACTTGTGAAATAGAATTACATTTTTTTGTAACGGTTTGTAATTTGTAATAGTAGTTGTGATTCAAAGTCATACATTAGGGACAGTTAATAATCACTTATAAGATAATGAACGTGATATTCCCATCAGAATTTACCGTAATTCGTTGCTCATGAAGCGCAGAAATCTTGGGAGATTATCTCAATTCGCTCTAGAACAGTAAAAGCGCACACATGATACAATTGTATTCTACAAATGTTAATCTTGTTCGCAGCGTTCCGTGAATACGTATTACATGGTGAAGCTTCAGGTGAGGACTGAGAGCGTCTGCCTGAGACCGTGGGCCTTCGAGAGAGTCCCCGGCAAGGCTCTGCGAGGACTGGACAACACCATCATCTACACTTCCACCAAGGAGGCTTGTCTTGCTGCTTGTCTTAATGAGGTAAACATTTTAAAACTGGTTATCTTTAGAACTTTTTGTGCCCTAATACGTTCAGATATATGGTAAAGAAAATGATATATATAAAGGGTACTATTCATTACCGGACTAGCAGACTGTCTGTCAACCATGTCAATGTAATAAACATTAAGTTTATACGATTTTTTTCAAATTCGAATTAAGAACATGTCTTGGGTAGTACTCATTTTATACTCGTCTTTATAATACGAAGAATACGTGGAAAACTATACGCTAATTCGAAAAAGTAATTAAGTGGAATTGCATCAAGAAGAAAGAATGTAGTATACACAAATAGGCATAATTGTTCTACTGAACTTAAATATTAAATTGGAATGCAATAATGTCTTTAAAACGATCAGGGAATGTTACTAAACCAACCTTCCAATGCATTTTAGATTACCATTATTCTGAAAGCACAGTAAGATCATCAATAGTCTTACATCGTAACTTACAATTTATCTACAAGCACTGGAATACCATTTTACGACTTTGTTCTACTTGTATATCTAGGCAATCGGTAATTGGCTGTATTATTTGCGAACAAAATGTTTCACTAAGATTTTCTTAGGCTTCAGATTTGTATTATTTTACGGTAAGTTAATCTTGTAGGTTACTGAACGTTACTTTGGCGAAGCTGTAAAATTATAAAGATTTTTGGTAGCGCGTGCTTTGCTACTTGTTGATGTTAATGTTTAAACCTTTTACAAGTAGGTATCTTAAGTTTCTGTAATAATCTATACGATGTACAATATTTTATACTATACTTTCTACACTCATATTATTATTAAAAAGAGGTTTTGTAATTTTGATTGTAAGTTCGGACAAATCTCAGAAACTAACAATCCGATTTGAATAAATATTTTTTTAATGGATAGCTACATTCAAGCCGAATTTTAAAACCATTTATTATCCCGAAATCCACATGGGAACGAACACAACGCGGGTAAATAAATGGGTCGCTGCTAGTTTATTATAATTTAATATAAGATTATAAACCCATAAACATCTACGTAATAATGCATAAAAAACAAAGACCTCTGTTATAAAATAATGGCCACAAACTATGCAAGAATGGATAATCGCTCACCTTGCTACATTGTTCATAAAATATTTTATCTACACTTTTTAGTCTTTTAATAAGTACCTTCATGTATGCATAAAGCTGCGTATTCACTAAGCAACCATCAGTGTTCCGTTTTCGGAAAAAAATGTTAAAATGAATCTTCAGAGCGATTCTTTAATCGGAAACCACTAACGCCCGTAGTCACGTCAAATGCTTCTTAGTATAAATTGAATCAGTGGTTTTGACATTTGATGTATGAAAAATTACGTCAATTAGTTTAGTGTCGATTTAAAGGACGGCTGAGAGAGGAGTGAGACAGACTTTCCATTGTTTTCGTACAGTGAATATTTAGCTTTACAAGCCTGCTGTCGCTATAATAAGCATAAATAATTAATTTACGATTATAACCGACCATAAAAGTGTTAATTATGTTAAATGATCAAATGATACGTCTTTAATTGATTTCGAAGTTTATACAACGAGCTTTGCTATTTTTAGCATTTCATGTGACTTTAAATAGAACTTTTTTAAACTAGCTAGTTACTGGTTTTATGCAAATAGAGTCGCGGCGTAAAGAAAATGTGCATAATGAGGATAAAAATACATTTTTAGACATAATTGAGTGAAATCTTTACGTTGATATTTTACAGCGGTTTAATTGAATGGTTGAACGAGTTTATAAGAAGTAAAAGTAATATGGAGTTTTGGTAGACTAGTTATTATGACTATAAATAAACCGACTTCACAAAAACGAATATTCTTTCCATACGTACAGTGTTCCTTTTCAAGTGAGAAATGTTTCTTATATACTTTACAATTAACTTACACTTACACAAACATAGTCCGGGATTGAGATCACCAACCCACAGCAGGCAAGCCTGGCGATAAAGCCTAATCTTTCTCTTTACACTAATATATTCAGTGAGACGTTAGGTCCTTGACCTGCAGTAGGATATGACAGGGTATTTGAGGCTCATATTTTTACTTACATATAGTACTTATAGTACACCCAACGTCATTTACTCGTAAATATTAACATTTTGTCACCTCACTACATATTATCGGCGTATTTTTTCTTTTACGTAGTTAACTTATACCTTCGTTGACAGAAAAAGTTCCCGTGCCGATCAGCGGAGTACGAGTACGGCAGCATGCGATGCGCGCTCAGTGACTCGGACAGGCGGACCGCGCAACACTTTGTGCAACTAGTGGACACACCCGGGACCGACTACTTTGAGGTAAGGAACCTATACTGTAAAGGAGGTAGATAGTATGAAGGTCGGATTGAATATGTAGAAGAAACTCTAGGTCTATGATAGGGTGATTGGCAATTTTTCTAAGGGATTTTGTTAAAATTTTTGCTACAAATAAATCTAACACATCAAAAGCTTGTAACTTATAAAACTTTACTTTCCAAGTTACGCTATTTCTATTTCTATTGGGAATGTAAGTGAGCCACTAACTTTATATAAGTGCCTATTATATAGCCATTCAACTTCAGTTACAAGCAATTCAATGCAAATAATAAGCTCAGACTAGTTTAAGATTTACAAGCGTCCATTTCTGAAACAACAATCTTGACGCTCAATCGTCTCGTGCTTAGGATTTCGTAGAATCCAATCTCCATGTTATTGCGGTGCGTTTGAACGTCGTGTAAATAAATAAACAGCCACTGGGTTGTTGTTATTACTATAGTTTTGTGTCATTTCATGTGATTTTGTGTGTGTGTGGTCTTAGAACTTGTGCCTGAAGGCGTCTCAAGCGTGCAAGGGCTCGCGAGTGTTCACCGCGCCCAGGGTCGGTGTGGCCGAAGACAAGGTGGCGCAGTACGCCGGCCTGCACTACTACACCGACAAGGAACTACAGGTAATACCAGTACAATAGACTACACATCCACATTGTACTATAACCCTCCATATACACTGCATTTCTCCACCCACAAAGTACCTGTTACCACGGATAATTAACAACGATGAATTCAAATTAATAACAACGTGATATGAAACATAGGAGGGGAACTCGATGACGGCCAGTTATTAAAATTATAAGTTAATTTTTTTAGAATAATTACTGGCCTGTCTTTATTCAACGTCATGGTTTAATCGGCTTCTTTTTAGAATATATATTAAAGGGTTAAATAGCTCTTTGATGGAGGCAACTAGTGGTTAATCAATTTACGTAGCTGGTCGTTCAAATAGGTTAACCCGCTAGCTCTGATCCTTGCAACTTAATTGATTATAGGCCTGGGGTTAAGTCGTGTTTTGTTATTTATGGGCATGTTATTTGCGTGTATCTACTTCATTTATGTTCGAGGTTGTTTAGGCAACCAATACACATTCTATATTCGAAAACATTTGTGATTTATGATTCAAAATTGTTAACGTTTTTCCTTATAAAGCTATACGCTATACTAACACAGGAAAGACTATCAATTGATTTGATCAATGTATTGATTAATTGGCAGAGCTAAGCATGATTCACGTTTTTCTAATACGTTTGTGTGACTTAGTATTCTATGTGAACAGGTGACATCCGAAGCGGCCTGTAAGCTTGCATGCGAAATTGAATCGGAGTTCCTGTGCCGATCCTTCCTGTATATGGGCCCTCCTCACTCGTCGACGTACAACTGCAGATTGTACCATCTCGATCACCACACCTTGCCTGATGGACCATCAGCTTACTTGAACGCTGACAGACCTTTGATCGACGACGGAGAACCCATCGGAAAATACTTTGAAAACTTCTGTGAGAGTGAGTACCTAGGTCTTAAGTTACACGAAAAATATTAATAGTTTTTGTTACTTTTTTTCTGTGTGTTTAATATGTGAATTAAAGTACGTGCGCGTAAGAGATAAAATATCGTATGTCGTGTAAACAAATTAATGTAATTTTAACTGAATACAGTGGTCATTATGTCAACTTAACTTACAACGACTTCAACTTAAAGTAGTCATTAAATAAACATGCTACAAAATAGGCTCGAAATCATCTCATTTATTATCCGAAGACGGGTTGAAACGTAAAAAATGTTGGGCTTGTATTGACATTTGTATGTTCGTACTATAAATACACCGACGCCTTTTAGTAATGGAAATATAATTAAAGGTTGGAATGAAAATCTTGAAATAACTTTATAGTGGGTTGGTAATCATTGCGTTCGCATTGAGGCGCCTACAGCATTGTCTTTGTTATAAAACCAGTGTTACGATTACGAATGCCCACACATGGGCATTCATGTTGTAGATTAAGTGCTTGATGATCAATAATTGTGTAGTAGGTTAAAGGATATATCCAGTTACGAAAATACTCGAGATTCGAATATTCTCTGCATATTTTTTTAACGAGCGGCATGAACATTTTAATTGAGATATTTTTTTCTTATCTCTTCATGTTTTTAATCGAGAATTATCTGCTCTACATCTGATTTAAACTGTAACTTTAGGCCGGCTTCAAGCTCAGAGAACTTATGTAGAGCGAGCAACTCGAAAGCAAGGAAGCAATAACTTATCGAGGTATAATTATCGTTGGATAGTCGTGACACATTCCTTGTATAATTAACGATATCAACCAATCAACTACGCGGAAGTTTCGTTTTATTATTTTACGAGCTTTTTAGTATCTACTCCTATTTAGAGAATAACTTTTTATAAAGTGTCGCCAACCAAATTGATTTTTACAACTGATTAGATGAAAGTTGGAGGTGTAAATTAGTTTTTTATTGGAGTTAATAAATATCAAATTAATTTTATTGACCGCCTCATTAGCCATTGGGTTCAAGAGGTCCCCACTTCCATTTTAACTAGAAAAAGTCTGTCTTATTTTTTTGTTTATGGTTGCTATCTAACATTGTGGGTCTAACGTTAAAACCACACATTAGTTTGGCTAGTAAACAATATCCGAGAGCCTTATAAGTGTTGTCCGTATTGAAATAAGGAAGTAAACTCGCTCGGTGCATTACCGATGTTTATCTACCGGCAATATTTTCTCTAGATTGCCCTATAGATCTTAGCCCGCTGCTTCGGGTAATATCTAAGAGATTTTAGAAGCTGACTCCAATGTTAACTCGATTTATTATGGTTCAATTTATTATTTTTTCAAAACTACCAGTACATTATAGATACTTGTATATTTATTAAACTTGTGCCGTGTTCTATGTTCCCGGATCTTTATTCCTCCTAAGTGTCAATGTTAATTACCAAAGGTATTTGTACGCATGTTTTGTAATTAGAAATAATGCCCAAATGAACCGTCCAAAAGCAATAGGTTATTCAAAATAACAATTAAAAACAACGTAAAAAGTACAAAATAAGGATGCGTATTTCTATTGCGATGGGAGCATTATAAAGTCTACTTACAAACCGAAGGAAAGAAATGAAATTACTAACAAAAAAACAAGTAAAGAAGTCTGTTAGAGTGATGAGAAGCATTGGTAATGACACCCTTCAGCGAGGTGGGTGCCGGCTGCAATTAGTTGCAACTTCCATCCAGACTAACACGTATCTCACACCGTGCATTCACCCCAAATAGCTTAGCAGAATAGATACCAGTTCGTTAGACCTCCTCTTTTTTGAAAATTATATTTAAACTACGGCTCCTAGGCATTTCGAGACTAGTTAGAGCTATTGTTGTTAGCGTTGCACTTAAGTATCTACTTATTTCAGTTTACAACTTCTACGAGTTTTCTAACGAGTCGATAATTTCAAGTCTGGTTTTAGAACATATTACATGAATATTTATATGACTGGTATCAATAACTCGCATACCAACTTCTTCGTCTTAAATCAACCTAACTTACCGAGTTGATAACCGTTCTACACTTTGCACATGTTGCATACTAATGGTACAGCATGTATTGTGCTGTCAAAGCTATCATCATAAAATGAAAATAAACGCAGCGTTGAATGTGTTAAATATCCAATTAAATATACAAAGAGGATGCGATTAATATTTTTCGCACGATCTCTGCGAAACGACTGTCTATTATGTGAAAGCAATTTCAGCAAAGCCTTTATCACTTGGAAATAATCCAAATGAAAGTATGAAGACGCATTCGAGGCGATTAACAATTATGTCCTTGTAATAAAATGCGAAATGACAAACATACAACTTTTGTTTCTATAGATTATTAGACAGAAGCCATGAACACATTGTAATATACATTCCATCGACTGTGATATTCTAAAAACTGCAAACAGATGACTATCACTGATGTAATAAAGGTGTGAACACAGGCGAATAAACGACCCATTTGCATTTAAATTTCGATTAGAATACGGGACACAGATCGCGTGGAGTTGCATAAAATTGTGATTATTATCATCACGCACATATTAATACTTGCGTTCTCTCGTGTGTGTTGTTTACAATGTAAATGCGGCGAAGGTATATGCCGGAACTGTTATGTGAATGGGAATAAGAACTTCATTAGAATCTCATTTTCATTGAAGTCTGATGTAACGGTATTAACGTTGGCGATTCAATTATCACACGGTAGTGGTATCTGACGTCACTGAATGAGTTGGAGAAGCAAACCACTTAGTTGAATGTAGATTTCCTCACTGTCAGCACAGCATTTTTCCATAATAGTATCTTCGCAGCAACGCATTGGCGACGCATGCGCCGTGGCTTTTTTACAACAAACGCAATCAGCGCAGCACACTTTACAGTTACCCGATGGGATGGCATCCACGGGTTTTCAAGAAACTTTAAGATGCCATAAGTTTTTTATTTATCTTGGGATATAATTGAAATCGAGCTGCTCGCTGCAAAAACTATTGAGCTATAAAAACGCGAACAAATAGTTTTATGCATCTAAACAAGACGACTCTTTCTCTGGTAAAATATTTTACGTTTAATTTCGATGTACGAAATCGCCGTCCTATTTACACAAAAATAATTTATCGACATAGTTTTCCTGTCATAAGATTTTCAATACGAAAATTTATTGCTGAAATTATCTGGCAACATTTTCTCGTGTATTATTGAAGGGTATCAAATAACCGTAGTAAATCATTGCTTGACTCTGCCTGTGAAGTGGTAGCCTAGTAACTTTGTTTGTCTGAGACTAGACTGAGGTTTTGCCACTTTGGCGTTTGTGAGTATTGTGAGCTTTACTGCTGTAGGTTTAGATGTCAAGTTGTTGGCGTGGCGTGGTGTTATAGATTTTGTCGTGACACGTCCGGTTGCTCAATCAACTTCTTCGGTGGTCTAGGTCTACGCGTAACGGATTGCTTGGCTCGAAATGAATAACACAATATCGTTATTAGAATCTTGCACGTGCCTTTCCCAAGATCAGGCGGAAAATGTTGAATTCCAAGTAAACATACAACCATAGTATATAACGAGACCCTTCTTCAAACTAACATTGTGACGCTGACGATATCAACTCATGTATTACGTCAATTACGATATCTAATTTTTCAAAATAATCTCTTGACTGACTTACCTAGAAATTACATTAGGTACGCGGCATAAAAGCAAAGTGTTCTTGGAACAATCCTTGCGGTCCGTGGCTTGAGTAGAAAATGCGGTAGTCAACTTACAATTCAAGAAAGACAGTTATATTTAATTTCTCTAATCTATGAACCGACTACCGCCGAAAACTCGATACGATTACAACCGTAACACACGTAAAACCAATATTAGTGCTTTATAATTTCAAACAATAAAGCGATACAAATCTTCGTAATTACACCATTAGCGTACGGTAATTCAGCGGAAGTTAATTGTTAGACGGTCTCTGCGCGATTATGAATACATCACCCGTGTGAAATGCCTACGACTTAACAATCAAATATGTTTTTGCCGTTTATCTGATTACTCATTGAAACAAAATGATATGACTAATTCAGTAAGCTGGTCATGACAGCAATGTTGAGCTCGACCGAGGTGTGAATGTTTGACATTTTCACACGAACTAGATACCGTGAAGAATGTATGGCATATTCAACTTATTTGGTATTCGCTTGATGCTATTTGTAGCATCCAAGCCCTTATTAACTAAAAGTACCTATCTATAGTGCATGAGAGTATTCAATTCAATAGCAAAATTGCTACAATTTAACTATAGTCTATTGAAATTGAAGGGCATACAATAGATTAATAAATAATACGTAAATAATGGAGTCCACTTCGACCCGAGGTCGGGGTCGGAAGATTGATACTGAATCCCGACTGAAACCGAGCCGATGCGATCGATCCACGGATAGATAACAAGATAGGGAACACGGCTATTGTTGCGAATATCGTGAGACTAACCAAGAGGCTGGCACACAAAATAAAAGAGGCACCGCCAGTACTATTTTACTGTGATACAAGTCTTAGTAAATCTCCTGAGGATTAAACTCCGCTTATCTAAAGTCTATGCACGAGGTTACATTACAAGTTGCGTTCATTGGTTACAAAGTATTTAAGTAAATCTACAGTTAACAGTAAATGGAAAATCTGTGTACAATCTCGGAGTGGGAGGTTCATTGAACAGGTCCATTAATTACCGAGTCCGTTCAGAACAGCAAACAAACGCTCGATATGAACGATTACCTACCAACAAATTGCCTGTTAGGAGCTCCTCTAAGCGGTCGCCAGGCCTGGATGCCAGCTACTCCATTACGTGAGCCTGCACTTACCCCATTAAGATTGGCATCGTGGCTGTCGGCTCATTTCATTGTGCAAAACATACATAATTTAATGAACCATTCAGATAATCCCGTAAGGATACCGTTGGATTCAAATTCAATCCTATGCATTTCCTTGTATTTAATAGGCGCAAGTAATTACTACAGGTACTTTATACTAATCAAGCTGATCTGTTTTCTAGGCACCAACGAGAATAATTTGTTACAACTTACAGCATTCCTTAAGATCGAATTCTGTAGGAAAATGAAAACCATGTCCGTGATTGCGAAAGTGGCCTTGTTTCGTTTATGCCTATGCCTGCACTGCAATTACACATCTCTAAGAGACACATTTCCTATGTTATTTATGTGCAGGCTCTGTAATTAGACAATAAGTACAGTTTACCTTAACGTTCTAAACATTTATTTCAGATTAGTAATCATAGAGACGAATGAATTGAAAATTGCATTTGGTGCGCACTTTACTTGCGCGTAATAACGGAGAATGAGAACGTAAAACCCAGACAGGCCATATATTATAATGATAAATATGAACAGTAATAATAGACTTATGGTTAAGTTTTAATGCCTGTTTATAATGATTAGTTTTATTATGCCATTTTCCATTACACTTACACCTTTGTTCGCAATTACGTACCCTTTCAGCGTTTGACTAACAATAGTAAAAAATAATGGCGACTGTTAAGCAACATGCAAACGGTTTAAGACTTGGATGGATGACCGCTTGTGGTATTACAATAAAAAAGCTACAGTGCTTCAGAAACTGAGTTTCCTTAATAGTTTGAACCATGTCTATACACTCTTTCGTGTTACACTTTACAAAAGATATTCGAACAATTTCAATAGCTATCGCATTATTGAATTACATTTGATAATAAGTGTTCAAATTGAATAGAAAAGCTTTATCGGCGATACGTGCTGATGTAATTTAGTTATGTTTACAAAGAGCTGAATCATTTCAACGCTGTTACCTACCTAATCTATGATACTGCATTTCGGTGCAAAAAGTTTATTGGTTCGATTGGGCTTTTGTTATAGATACGGCGCCGCTCGTGCGTACCTTTATAACGGGAGTTGTACATAGATGGGTTTTTATACACAACATGAACCAGACCTTATTTTAGCCGTAATTGGATTCAAACGGATAAACAAACAGGATAGGAATGTGTCAGGAAATGAACACACATAGTCAAAGCCAAAGTCAAAGTCAAATATTTTTATTCAGTTTTGGCCCTATAGAGGCTCTTTTGAACGTACCACCCATTATAAATCAGATACCCTGAAATCTATAAAACTTAATTTTCGCAGGGAAAATCCTCATAAAACCTTTAATGAAACTTCTATTCCCGGGTACTATACAGTCGCTACAAATTAAAATAACCGCTACCAATATCCATAAACTATATATCCAACATTTATATCCAAACGCAATTACATGAAAAACAGCACTCTATAAATCCACATGTAAACCAACCCACAGGAACGGTTATGTTTAACGACCTGGTGTGTGTTAATGTTGCCTTGCCGGTAATACAACACTGCGACAGGGTAAGGTAATAGTTTCAATGGTTTAATATAGTGGGTGATGTAGAGTATCGGCCTTGCTCGGCCTTGCCATTGGCACCGGAGCCGAGGGTCATCGCCCCGAGTCCACACCGCTGCCAATTTATGTAACTTCAACACTGTACCTGAACTGGCTATGACGATTATACACAGTTTAATCGTAATTACAGGCTTATTTTTATTAACAAATTACACACTTGAAAAACTTCAACCAGTTTTTTGTTTCTATTTTGATTAACAGAGTCAAGAAGGACTTTTATTATTTTTATGCCACTTCGTGGTTTAACGTGTTTTTTGCTTAGTTTTTTGTGGTTTAAAATTAATAATCAATAATTACTTCGACCACCATGTTTGTATTAATAATATCATTAATCGGACACCGATTAACATATTAATGAAGCGACTTTATATCGTTCGTGATAATTTTTAAAAAGCCCGTTAATATTTGTATGTTTTATTAAGAATAATTTAAGTTAACACGGAACACACAGAAGTTCCAATATAAAAAAAAGCGGCCAAGTGCGAGTCGGACTCGCCCATGAAGGGTTCCGTAGCAGCGAGTAACATAATAAAGAAGTTCTTGAAATAAATGTTTTTTTATTTACATTTGAGTTATTGAATGAATAATCAGTATTTTTTTGCGGTTTACGATTTATGTCGTAAAAAAAAAACTACTAACTAGACCTCGTTCAAACCAATTTTCGGTGTTAGATTACATTGTTATGTACATCATATATTTTTTTTAGTTTTATCATTCTCTTATTTTAGAAGTTACAGGGGGGGGGGGGACACACATTTTACCACTTTGGAAGAGTCTCTCGCGCAAACTATTCAGTTTAGAAAAAAATGATATTAGAAACCTCAATACCATTTTTGAAGACCTACCCATAGATACCCCACACGTATGGGTTTGATGAAAAAAAAAATATTTTTTTCATTTCTAAGTATGGGAGACCCCCCTAAAATTTTATTTTTTTTCTATTTTAGTGTGAAAATATTAATGCGGTTCACAGAATACATCTACACACTAAGTTTCAACAACATAGCTCTTATAGTTTCGGAGAAAAAAGGCTGTGACATACGGACAGACAGACAGACAGACGGACGGACAGACAGACAGACAGACATGACGAATCTATAAGGGTTCCGTTTTTGCCATTTGGCTACGGAACCCTAAAAACATCGATACACATTAAAAATTAAATGGGATCCATCTTTTTACTACATCCGGAAACGATAAATCTATGTTTTCACTTTCCCGTGTAATTATTTGTAGCAATCAGAAAGATGCCAAATTCTTTGAATAAAACACGAGGAATTTCTGCATGAAATGGGTGAGTAATGTAGGTTGTTATTAGGAGGGTCGGTAAATAGGCTTATAAATGGCTTATGAAGACTTTATATAGTGTTCTGTATCGTGGGCAGGTAACGGCGTGGCATGCTACGAACATGATTGCAGGGAACCCTCGCTCTACCGTTAGATCCTACTGCAGACACTTCCTGCCACGAGGCGGGGCCTGTTCTTAATCACCTCACTCTAAATATACTGTCCTTCACATCTCGACGTTTATTAGAAACTGTTAAACGATGTCAGATAGCAAATAGACAGAACCCAGTTTCTTTGGAGGCCGCGATCGATACATAATATTAAAGATGGAATGCTATTTCCTTTCTCACGATTGATAGTGCATACATTTCAGCTGGTTAATTAAAAACTAGCGACCCGCCCTTGTTTCTC
The DNA here is from genome assembly GCA_951394245.1 of Cyclophora punctaria. Lineage (NCBI taxonomy): Eukaryota > Metazoa > Arthropoda > Insecta > Lepidoptera > Geometridae > Cyclophora > Cyclophora punctaria. The sequence continues at coordinate 6,990,445 of OX596171.1, forward strand.
ATCAATTAAGAAAGATATTTTTTTTATTGGTAACTTATTTCCTTGAAAGTCTAGTCTCTTATTAGTCCTACTCTCAATTATATATTGAGGGAATCTATGCTAAACTTTTACAAACACTTTATCATTGAATATTGTGTTACAGTGATAATAAATGAAATTGAGGTACTAATCCAAATAAAAACAATGTAATCGCAGACGAATCAAACAGAGCGACACAAAATGTATTTTTTTAACTATTTTCATTAACCACGGAGACATTACTGTAATCTAATCTGGCGTCAAGTTATCCGTAGACTAAAAAAATCTTCTAGATTTTTAGTAAAAAAGCGTAAAAGATAAACAGAAATAGTAAAAGAGTTACCCTACTTCAAATGTAGGCAAACTTTCTTCGAATAAAACGATTCGAGCACGAATTTTATTACGAACATTTAGAGATAGAGATTTTATTCAGTTACACAATAAAATGATTTTTAAATTACTGCAATTAAGTTTTATCAAATGACTCGACTTTATCGTAACAAATTCATTGCATTTGATGTATGTTGCAACACGTACGAACGCACCATAGTTAGCAGGGAGCGAGTAGGTAGTAAATTGTAGTTTTGTAAACAAAAAACTAATTATTACTTTAAGTCATTTGACGTACCCACTGACCACGCCAGTTGCAATTAAACATGATCATCGTACGAAATGAATGTAAACTATAGGTACGTGATATGTAATTATAAATGGTGCACGACGATTATGAAATCTCAAAATCCTTATAATAAGTATAACCGTGGGAATTTGTTGATAATGCCTTACAATTCGTTGGAGCGTTGCAAATATGCTAGCCGATGATGCAGTAAAGTCAACGACACCGGGCCGGAGGAAGCTTTACACGACTCAACTCCTAACATTCAAGTTGTTTACGTTTTTATTTTAAGCAGCAAAAAAACCGAACAATCCTTGCTGATTTATTGTTAATAGCATCTTATCTACAGTAAATCATACGTAATCCCGATACCTGCATGGTAATTATATCTTAATCAAAAGTAAAATAAGTCCATAACCATAAAAGTTTATAACACCCGATAATTATACGGTTAAATAAAGAACTTCCCGTGATTCGAATGATTTAGAATAGAACCACAGTACGGACGAGCATCGCTTTTTAATGCTCATTCGATGTCATTGCCGTAAGCCATAAATCATATCGTGCGTCTAAAATAAATAGCACGGTCTAGAATAGCCCATGATCCTTCAGGGTGTCATTACTATAATGGGATGGGCATTATGGGGCAAATAACGATAGAGAGCTCAAATGAATACGTGTACTATCTACTATGAAACTTCATTCCTTTAAAAACAAGTGAAGCGGCGAAACTGGTAAACTAGTTCAAGTTTTATAACATTGTTGAAAATTATACCTTCGGGTGAACTAGTTCTATTTTATGAACGCAAAGTGCTGACAATAGAGCAGCAAGTTTGTACTCGGACCGGGCGCCAATCAATAAATACAGAAACTTTTCTCTACATATCTGTGTATGTCAATAGCGTAACCATATTTGTTAACGGTTAAACATATTTGAAGTTTTTGCCACAGCTTTGTTACTCATATCAAATTAGTAGAAGCAACATCACGTCTTTGTATTGATACGATAATAACTGTTACCGAAGCGGACCACCTACATCTTTCAACACATGCATGTTTTTGTGACGTTATACTTAGCAACACCACAGAATACTTAGTAGCATCTACGTAGTAACTGAGCAGGAAACTATTTATTATAAAATGATCCCGACGACTGTTGAGTAAAAAATATAAGCGCTTACCGAAAAATATCAATCTGTTGGAATTTACGTAACACCGAAACGAAAAGAAGTAAAAGTTCAAAGTTTTCTAAATTACCATAGAATATTGTCAGCTTAGGCGTTGGCTACCGATAGCAAATCGGTGGGCATTCGATACTCCTTTGTCCAAGTAATTTTGGTCGGTCAATAACCTAAATTGTCAGTTTACGTCACCTTATTATCGACGACCGGTGGGGCAACGGTCGCGAATATGTCCAGACATTAGCACTATGCTAACGAACCGATTAGGAACGGTTCAAAACACTGACGCATTCCGAAAACACACGACTAGTCATTAACTAACAACCTATTATTCTTATTCTGAAACACAGCTTTCTATTATTTCTATTTCAGACACTTGTTACTATGGATTCTTTTCACACGTCCATATTCCGTCTACAGGAATTAGATGGAGCTCGTTGTGTATGTCTAAGTGTTAGAAATATAATTGGCTATTACCGTATTGGTACCCACAATTAAAATTACACGGCAGTCAATCCTGGGTATAGTGTCCAACCGTTATCATGGCGTTCAAACAGGCGTTACGGTTTCATCACCAGTCATAATACCAATCTGCTGCGTGTGAAAATCTAGAAAGACTCTTAAGCACGGATCTTTGCTCAGTTACTGTAATTGTAATGGCCACTGGATAGGATACACCATATTTAGAATCATGAGTTACTATCTGCCGCAATTTGTACCGATTATTGTGATACGTGCACGTACATGGGATTAATCAGACGTTCAGTTATAAATAAGAGTTCATACATATAGGTATTCTGAGGCTGTACCTTTAATTCGTAGATTTATTCATTTGTTTTGATGTGTTATTTTGGATGGGATGTTTTTATATAACAATATTAGCTTACAAAGGTGAATTTACTTATTATTTTTATTTGTTTTAGAGCCAGCTAGCAATCCGTCCGGCGAGCTCCCGGTTACGATCGAGCATCAACAGGACACGAACGCGTCTAACCTGACAAGAAACGATGCCAACTGCGACAAAACTGGCACTTGCTATGACGGTAATGGTCGCTTATACTTAAAGATAATTGCTAAATTATATTGAATTAAATCGATTTTATAATCTACTTTTTTTGTCCAGTGTCGGTACTCTGTAAGGATACAAGAATAGCGGTACAGGTTCGCACAAACAAGCCGTTCAATGGACGTATCTACGCTTTGGGTCGTTCCGAAACTTGTAACATCGATGTGGATAACAGTGACTTCTTCCGATTGGACCTCACTATGGCAGGACAAGACTGTAACACACAGAGTGTTGTAAGTATATTCATCCAAACCATTTTTAAGACTTTGATGCTTTTTATAGGATAAGACAAAATCTATTTTTATAATTATTTCTAGACTGGCGTGTACTCCAACACGGTCGTCCTGCAACACCACAGCGTAGTCATGACGAAGGCCGATAAGATCTACAAAGTGAAATGCACATACGACATGAGCTCGAAGAACATCACCTTCGGAATGGTGCCCATCAGGTTAGTGGGACGATAACGTACCATACAATTTAAATTATCGCAATAGCCGTACACCGTGTCATCCAAGACTGTGTCACAGTATTTACCGTATAATTTATTCTCGTTCGCAAAGAAATGAGACGTTACGTGATATGGCAGTCAAAGATGGAAAACTGGGCTCTTTTGATTTGACATGCAGATGTTAAATAACGATTTGAAATTCTATCTGGTCAGAAGCTCTTGCGTTTCAAATGAGTAATGGAATAAAAGATGGTATTAATCTTACTTGTGATTCAGATAAGTCGGGTCGTAATTTTCTATGATGGATTTGATGATAAAGTGGACGTTGTTCTAATGATTTATTATCCAGTTATATTGGTTTGTTATATGGCTATTAGGGCATAGACCATAGTATTTAAACGTAGCTTGGATGGAAAACTCAATAACAACTTATTCTTGCAGAGACCCCGACATGATTTCCATCACTGCCGCTCCGGAGGCACCTCCTCCACGCATCCGCATCCTGGATGCTCGTCAACGCGAAGTCGAGACCGTCCGTATTGGAGACCGTCTCACTTTCCGTATCGAGATCCCAGAAGACAGTAAGTCATTCCCTTATATTACGTTCATTTTGTTTTTCGGTGTGTGAATTGAGTAATAAAATGTTTTTCTTTCTTTCAGCACCTTATGGCATCTTCGCGCGCAGCTGTGTGGCTATGGCCAAGGATTCGAAGACTACTTTCCAGATCATTGACGATGAAGGGTAAGCTCTTTACTGATTTAAGTTACACATACCTATTGACCGCCTTTTAACTTATTACTTTTTGTCTTTTTGTAGAAATAGAGACTTGACTCATGTTCAATAAATTTTAAACGAATTATTTATTTCAGATGCCCAGTGGACCCATCGATATTCCCCGCATTCACTCCAGAAGGAAACGCTTTGCAGTCAGTGTATGAAGCCTTCAGATTCACCGAGTCGTATGGTGTCATCTTCCAGTGCAACGTCAAATACTGCCTTGGACCTTGTGAACCGGTACGTGACCAAAATTTATAAAATATCACTTTTGTAAAGGAAAATTAAAAAGGATCTTATAGTGATCAGATATACACGCACCTGATAATTCCGGTCCCCGTGATTATTTGAACCCGTAACGGTGAAGTTACGGGTTCAAATTTAGGTTCCAACAAATCAAGGTTCATAATTACTTTACAAATACCCTATGTCATAGGTTTAAACTTTCCAATGCGCGTTAGGCAAGACCGTTGAATACAACTGTCCCTTCTCCCTGTAGGTACTGATCATTAAGTGAACAACTGGTCTTAACAGTATTTTCCTCTTGCTTAATTCTATTTACGTTTTCAGGCAATGTGTGAATGGGGAAGACAGACCGTGGAGTCTTGGGGCAGGAAGAGGCGTTCGCTTGGCCACACCGAGACCAACGAGGAGGACGATATGAACATCTCACAAGAGATCATCGTGCTGGACTTCGAAGACAAGCAGAGCACGGACTTCTTGCGTTCGGACAAACCTGGCGGCAGCGCTTCTGAGGCCAACTTCGGAGGTAAATTCATGACAGTGACAGTAGTTAGAGAGAGGTTTCGTTTTCGTCGAGCGTTTTCATTATAATACCATTAGTGCTCAGGTTTTGTCCGTTTCTGTGGGTGTTTAAAGATGGAAGAAGCATACAAGATTCCTCTAATTGTGGTCATCATCACATATTTTGAACACATTTCTTGAAATCCTAGTTACTTGCAATTCCCGAAAGTATCAGATCAAACACATAAACATTCTTCAGTTTTATTGTATTACATAGTATAGATTGTCACAATGTATATTTATCATTAAGTATATTTGTTTTTACAGAAAAAACCGTAACTATCGTGGAGCCGTGTCCGAGCAAGACATCGGTCCTGCTCCTGGGCGTGGCCTGTGCGCTCCTGGTGATGCTCTACATCGCAACAATCTTCTGCTACTACATGCGCAAGTGGCTCTCACCGCCCAAACACATGTCGTAAACACGAGGAAGAAGATATATAGGTCTTACAGGGACCTTGTGATAACAAAACGACTGAAAGAACAAAACCCGATACAAAACTACTTTCGTCATTCGATATCGTGGTGTGACATCCGTCCAATCATTGTAACCACCGCGTGTTTTGAATTTATTTTAGTAATAACTTATTGCATTTAAAAAAGCATTTAGCTAATTATAAGGACTTTATTTTTTAAGTAGTAAACGTATGACAATAACTAGGTCATATCAGGAGTCTAGATACTTTTATTCAATATTTTTGTGTGCCTCTTTTGGCACCAGCATTTAGCAGATGACTTTACGTAATAGAGCTTAGGGAACGTCACGTAAATTTCGAGACGCATCAATTTGCTATATTGTTTTAACATTTAGTAGGTACTAATTATGGTGAATACGTAACTAGTATATTTAGGCGTCAGACAGTGCATTTATTACATTTAAGGTTTTGACCAGTTTTGTACAATTATTTAGTACATATATACTTTAGGAAAATATTAAAACACATTTGGAATAGTCCCTAGAAATATTCTCTTTTGATTTGCGTTTATTTTATGGGATTATTCTGAATCATTAGATTGGTATTTAGCTGTAAGACATTTAAGTGCATTTATTTAGGATATGGATATAATTTTTTTTTAGAAAATCTTTGTATTTTTTTTTATTTAAATTCCATCAGGCTACTTAGAACATGTACATATTAGTTTAACATTACTTTAACATTCATTCATCTTGTGAACTTTCAGTTGGGTTTTGAGAAACAATTTAAATGCCTACTTGACGCAATACTGGATACAATTTGTTACACTTAACCCAACTTGAGATTTCTTATTATTTATTTTATATGATAAAATTATTCTATTTATTTTTTCATTTAACAATAAAATAAATTTGTACAAACATATTTTATTTTTATTTTCAACAACAACATTAATAAAATTAAGGATTTGAGGATTCTTTTCGTCTCATTTGTATAATAAAGATATAAAACTATAAATAAAGTATGTTATAGTTCATTCACACTCTGTCAACAGATTACTATAAACTGAACCAAGGATTTCTTCCTGGAGTTGTGGATCTAGCTCTTCAGTAGTACAATCAAAAACTTTTCTGAAATGGTTCAAAAACAATGGTGTTATCTTTTCTGTAGTGCAATTGAGCCCAGTCTCTTTACTTAGTGAAGTGACACCCTTATCATCAAAGCCACAAGGGTCAATATGTTCGAACCAAGACAAATCATTGTTGCAATTTAGTGCAATGCCATGTGTTGTAACATATCTCGTAGCATGGATACCTATTGCTGCTATTTTGTTATCATCAACCCAAACTCCAGTATGAGGAGATCTCTTAGCTCTTATGCCTGTAAATTTAAAGTTATTATTCATTAGAATTTGAAGTAAAAGGCATGTAAGTAAATAAAGAACTCACTCCTTGTTGGTAACTATTTTGAGTATTATGTGTAACAAAAAATTAACATGTTACAGCTAAGCACAGGACTTCATTTCCACTGAAGATTGTGAAGAAGAGTCAGATCACTTTGACAAAAATATAAACTTTACCAGGAATTATAATGTGCTATGACCATTTGTTACATAAATTTCATGATCACATGATCACATTATGCATACCATCTCAACATAATTGTTTCCTATACAATGCGATTAAAATAAGAATAGGACGGGCTCTCGGCTAACTTCACTCATATAAGTACGGTCAGCTGAACAAACTTAAAAAAAATAGATTATTTTTAAATGAATGACTAAAAATCGTTCATTTTATAAAAATTATATATTTATGAGGTTTTTCCCGATTTTTGAATTATCATCTAATGTAAAATAATATTCATAAATAAACATGGAAAATAATATTCTTCATACGGCAAAACTAAAAGATCTTGAATAAATGAATATATTATTAACATAAAATACTCTTGTTTTATTCCGAATAAAAATCTCCCGATTTTTAGATAGCAAATTGAACGAATTTAATTTTTCAATTTTGCAATATTTTTTAACATTGCTTTTTTTGCACATTATACTATACCAAGTTCCCGTTGTGACGTCACAACATGGCGCTAGGCCGGTCCTATTCTTATTTTAATCGCATTGTACTTAATCCAATTTTACTTTCTATCTTTCCTTACGACATATCAGAGATAATTAACATATATTATCTTTAATGTCTTCTCACCTAAGTCATCGCACATATTGATGACCGTCTCCTCCAAACTGTTGACGTACCACTTCACACTGGTTCTGAAGTGTTTCAGATTGATAATGGGGTATGCGACCAGCTGTCCTGGCCCGTGAAAAGTTATTAAACCTCCTCGGTTGGTTTTCCTAAACTGGGCTCCAAGACTGTTAAGTCTTTTCATCTCTGTATCACTTGTGTCGTCGCGAAAACCTGAATGATTGAAAAATAATAATTAGTATGGAAGTACATAGATACTTTATTGTAATCAACAAACTGAAAGTAAGGCGGAGGTTCTCATTAATCGGAATGTTTTCTTCGACGTTACCTAACCTTTTCTTTTCAGTAAGAATAATGAATTAAAATTGGAAGTATGTGTTTGAAAATATGGATGGAAGGTCCTCAGGGTCTCTTACCGACAGTGTAAACTGGTTTGTGTTCCACCAGGAGCACGGTGTCCAAGTCACAATCTTGGTTCTGCATCATAGCATCCAAGTGTTTTCTCGCTAAAGCCACTTGAATTTTCAACGCTGAATCGAAGCTCGTTGTCCCCAATTTCCATATTTTTACCATGATGCTGTATTTTTTTTGTACTATTTATTTTAATATTACATTTATATATTTTTTGTATTTTCGAAAATTTAAAATATAACAAAAAACAAATGAAAGTATGCAAAATCGTTCTCTTTTCGATTAATTTGACAGATCAGTCAGCTGATCTGAAATGTCAGTATGACTTTGAAGTTTGTAACATTATGACATTTCTTACCTTAAGTCCACAGAGTGCTTCATGCGGTTCATGCCTGAACTGCCATCTAGCGACAATGTGTAATAACTTGTAATAAAATGAGACTATAATTTAGTTCTGCTACTCAACACTAGATGAAAGTGTACACTTTTAATTCCTCTGCTTGTGTTCATACATACTTACAAAAATATGGGGGTATATCTGTACAAACAGGAGCCAACCAATTCACATCTTTCAGTCAGTTCAGTTTTCGGTGTTCCCTGAATCGCGGGGCGGTGTTTAGAACGTTACGTAAACGCATTTTATGAATAAAAATAATGTTCAAATCGGTGTTTTATACGATTCTGTACATTAATTTGTTATTGTTAGGGTAGTTATATAAAGTTACCGTTTGTAGAACTATTAAATATAAAGTTGAAGTTGTTATCTTAATCTGCGCTGGTAATGTAAAATAACTCTTATGACAATAGGGTCTCAGTTATTCTATGTCTTGTTTGGATAAAGTGTTGATGAAAACAGAGATGTGGTGTTCGCTTAAACGATGACAACAGGGGTAAGATTATAAAAACTATTTATAAATTAAGTTATATGTAAATTCTTTAGATTACATTATGTACAAGTACTAACCTATCTACCGATCTGTGTTTAATATCTTACGAATACCTACTTCCTTTTATGCATATTAGGTAACTAATTAGAAGTTATGATCCAAGTTTGAAGTAACTAGGTACCTCTAGAGTAGAGAAGTTAACTCTAATTAAGTAGGTAGTAGGTACTTACGTATAATTTTATTGTTTATTTCTCTATTATGTTATGTTATGAGTACCTATGACCTATCAAAATGTTAATACCTATATACACTGAGTCATTTAGGCGCTTTTCCGTTCTTTGTTATTCTAATTTAGATTAGGATATATATGTAACCTAGCATATTGGATATTCGTCACATCTTCTAGGCTATCTATAGTCATGTAGGTCATAACTCAATCTGCCTAGGTACTAATGGGTTGCAGGAAAAAGGTTCTGTTCCAACCGTCTCTGACCATAGCAGTTGTTGGTTGGATGTGCATCTTCGGAACTAGCCAAGCAAAGTAGACCCATTACCTAACTAACCATCTATGATAATTGTACTATAAACATAAGTGCGTAGTATTTTGACTCGTCGAATGCACCATGTAGGTATATGATGATATCTATGTATTACCTAATAAGGGTCTTATTCATATATCTATACTAATATTATAAAGCTGAAGAGTTTGTTTTGTTTGTTTGTTTGTTTGTTTGTTTGTTTGTTTGTTTAAACGCGCTAATCTCAGAAACTACTGAACCGATTTGAATAATTCTTTCACTGTTAGATAGTCTATTTATCGAGGAAGGCTATAGGCTACATTTTATCCCGAAATTCCCACGGGAACGGGCACAACGCGGGTAAAACTGCGGGGCGCTGCTAGTGTTTAATAACGCTTATAGAGCCTTTATAAATAAGTCGGTATGAGCCTAGGGGATTACTGTGTGTTCCTGCAACATTGTATAGTATTTACCAATTTGTAATTCGTTTCGTTGGTGGGTACCTAAGTGTAAGCTACCTACAAGTATGTTTCAAGTTATGTTGTGTTAACGAAATCCGTACCACGATTATCCCTTAATAAATATGATAACAACATACCGTCCAATATCCTCGCGGGCTTCGGACGGCTCATCCCTTTCGGTTTATGTCAAGTTTATTGTTTGACAAAATATTTGCGATCCATTCTGCATGTATTATCGCTGTTTTTAAATTACATTTTATTACTTCGCAACTCTTTTGGGGGATTTGTTTCAGTAGGTGTTTGTTTTGTTGTGTTTGATATGGATTTGAGATTTTATTGTTGTTATAAAATAAAAAGATTTGATGTTTAATTTTATTTATTATAAAGTCAGGGAGGATTATCCTTTGAGACATATTCTTACGGAGAATATTATCTGTACTAATATAATAAAGCTGAAGAGTTTTTTTGTTTTTTAATGTTTATTGGAACGCGCTTATCTCAGAAATTACGAGTCAGATTTGAATAATTCTTTTTGTAATGGACTAGCAGCGCCCCGCGGTATTACCCGCGTTGTTCCCGTTCCCGTGGGAATTTCGGAATGAAAAGTAGCCTATAACCTTCACGTTGAATGTGGCTATCCATTACAAAAAGAATTTTTCAAATCGGTTCAGTAGTTTCTGAGATTAGCGCGTTTAAACAAACAAACAAACAAACAAACAAACAAACAAACAAACAAACAAACAAAACAAAACAAACTCTTCAGCTTTATAATATTAGTATAGATTGGATTTTGACATGTAACGTATAAAAAAAGTCTATATGGACGTCTTTAAGTGCGGCAATGTGGTGTTTACAAATTAATTAATTAATAAATACACCCGGACGTATTCACGCAATTAATTATCCCCAAACTAGGTACCTAATTAACGTTTATAAAAGTTGGTTCATCCAACTTAATATTAATTCTTCAGATTTTTTCAAGACCTTATTCTCTAAAGTCATCTTTGATCCCTTAAATATATTTGCGACTATCGATATATTCCCTACGACTGTGATTGTATATAAACCATCTTTTAACAAAAGTGTTAAAGTTCGTACCCATAGTTGGTCAGGTGAACGGCCGAGTGTTAAAAACCGCAGTTAACGTAAACAATCCTAGCTGATAGGATAGGGGCAGGGAAGCCAATGTTTCCTGTCCGTCTATTTATAGGTCCTCGCGGCGCCGAGGGTGCGCGTACGCAATAAACTGTATATTAATTATTAACGTACAAAAAATAAGTAATTTTAATTTCCGTTTGCTATTTTTTATCTGTTGTTTTTTTTAAATTAAAGTAATGTGACCTATGATGAACTAAGCCTACCTAGGTCATACAGGCCTGACATACTAATCTAAGATCTAGCGCCTTCGATCATTTCTATACCTAAGAGTGAGTTGTTTCAAACGGCTGGTTATTATTACTTACGTTCGTTAAAAAGTTAATTTGTTATGCTGTTAGGTATATGTCTATTAAATTCAGTGTGTTATTTCATACATTTACAGTCTGTTAATGTTATACGGGCGGTCAGTAGCAAGCCAAGATTTTTTAAATTCTTAAATTGTTGAGAATTCTATTTGCTGTTAACGTATACTGGTGCGTGAGAGTAAGAGGAAGCATCCCGCCTTAGGTCATTATATAGGTTGTATTATATGATATTAAGCGTGTGACTTAAAACCTCAATCACCAACACAACTCGATCAATCACTTTGATATTTTAACGTACTTACATACATTACTCGCGCATTTGAACCATTCTCCTGCAAATCTTATTTAACAAAATACATATTCAATATTTACAAACACACATAAATTATGTATTCGAACAAACCGAGCGCGATCGTTGTAAAGTTACGTTCACAATAAAGCTAAGGTCGGGTTATAAATTCCTGAAAAACTTTGTTCTTGAGACACAGGAGCGTTGCCATGGTAACCGCGCAGTAGGCTTGCAGCTTCGGGAGGCTTCGTGATGGGAATGACAAACGCACGGATCGATGCGGGCGCCGCGGCCGGCTGCGGCACGCAGCATTCGAATTTAGAACCTTGGACCTCGTGTCTTTGGTGGTTAAACAATACAGCGAGTAAAACCTTTGAAAAAAAAACTAACATGCTTACATGGTTAATTAGCTCTGTCTCAATTTTAAATATAGATATCTAATGAGTAGATATACTAGGCTGCCACAGCTGAGCGGATAAATTATTTTAGGCTGGTCTTACTATATTGGTTTTTATTAAGTTTTGGTACCAAAGAGGATAATATTGAAGAGTCCGAATTAGAATACAGCTAGCGATAGGTCTTAACGTAAATGAGGTAAATCTGTTCTTATAATAATGAAGCTGATAAGTTTCAACGCGCCAATCTCTTGAAAGTATTAGCCGGTTTCGGAGAAATGTGTTTAGAGAAGATACTGGTTAGTTTTTACCCCGGTATACCTATACAGGATCAGGTACAACAATTTGGGTACCTAACACCGCAAGTGACCAATCACAAAGCATTATCAAATGATTTTGACGATGTGAAAACGGTTTTTCATTATTAAATGCGCTGTGATTGGTCGGTTGAGATCCACACAGCTCCGCTTCGCTTCAATGGGGACGCTAAAAACCAAATGGAAATGAAAAAATCAACAATCAGTCCAATACTGGCCAATCAACACAAAAATTCCGAATGTCTGAACAACTAAAATTGAATTAAGTTGATAGCGTTCTCTCTATAAAGAGATTTAAACAATGGTAAAACTTTACAAATTCATTAAGGATGAACAAATAGATCCAAGAAACAAGTATCTTCAGTTTATACTAATAGTACTTGATTATTAAATGCAGTAAAGCAGTTGTAGAGCTTTTGATGTACTCGTATAGCGAGCTTACAAGTTGCAAGCGCATCTGTGTATGCGAATTCCATAGACACAGGGAAGCGTGTGACTAAACGATAATGATTACAAAGTTAAAACCACAAACAATTACCAACAACTTAAACGTGCTGATTTAGGGCTGTTTCAAGTTAAGCGTTTTCAGTCGTCTGGCTCCGTACGTATTGTATGAAAAACAAAAGAACATCGCGAAAGACTACTGCACCCCGTAACTGGACGTCTCAAACTGTTTAAAATGATCAAGGCCTTAAAGTTAGACGGTTGTTTGTTCAAATCGCATCAATGTTTAGGTTTCAAACTCATCTCAAATGAAATTTAGTATCAAAACTTGCAATTTAGATAATAACAAGTTGTGTGTTGTCTGGTGGGAGCCGGGATCGCTCGCATCTGCATTAGCCTTGGGTTATCTAAAGCGGTTTTAGTATTATGCATTGCGGCACCGACAGAACACTCGAAGATTCTCATGAAACACTGGAGACCAAGTGATACACTCATTCAGTTAGATTGAATTATTAATGAATATTGTGTTTGTGTAGTTTTAATTTTGTTTAAAATAATAATTATAACAAGGTTTATCATCACCTTGATAATCATAGGTCTTAATTTTTTATTACTAGCGCTATTGAAGTACAAAGTAGTAGTAGTAGCTTATATATAACCATCCTCTTGTATATACGTACTCGTAGGCTACACGATATAGAGAATAGTAAGTACTTCGCTCGTCCGTGTTATACAAAAAGATATCAAAAGTGAAAAAAATTCAAATCCGAAAGGTAATCAAGCAAGAAAAACAAATAGATTCTCTTAATAAGTGATAAACCTAGTCAGTATTAGGCTTTTTGCTCTCATAATTTTAGTCGGAATACTGTACACTTTTCCTTTCTATGAAAAATGAGGGCAGTGCCTCAGGGAGCCGCTATTTTTATATACCTTGCTTGTAAGTATCTGGCTGGCGCATTGTGTAAGGCCATAAATTCCACATCTCCGCATGTTTTCCTGCCTTTCACGTTGAGATGTAACTAATTAAGCTACAAAAACTGTTTCTCCCGGGTACCCCTACTACTGGTTCTAAGAAAATTTATTTCTATTTTGTTTTGATTTCGTTTTTTTTCGATTTTATTTGATGTAGGTAACATTGTTTTGGTGTAATGCTGAGAATAAAGAACTTAGAGCTAACCTAGCTCTAAGCTTGAGTTTGGGACCAGTTAGTGTCTATGGGCCATTCTTCTTTTTTACGTCACATTTGGAACCTTCAAAAATACATTTTCCAAAAAAAATATTTTAGTTTTTTTTTGTTTTCGAGTATTCTAATTTGTTACTTAATTACTTGAGTTTCCGCAAACATACTCAGCAGCGATGATTTCTAAATAATTATTTAGATAATTCTAGTTGTTTGGGATAGTGCAGCAAAAATCAAACTCCTCTGTCACAGTATGACTTTTAATTTTAGTTGGGCATGCAAAATCACATTATAGTTTTAATTTGTACTATGTGTACAACAAATTAAAATGTTTAACTGACAACAAAGTTTAATTCTTTTTCTTAAGAACATTTTATAATATTTAACTTTCTTCATACTCTGTCACGTTTTTGTGCCACTGACTAGACGACTTTTAAAAATTAACTGTTTTACAGGATGTCACTTAAATTGAAATATAATTGGTTATATGAATTGAAATACTTTCTGTCATACTCAGAAACAAGTTTTTTAGAAAGACAAATAGCGAGCACTCCAGACTAGCTTGAAAAATTTGCTGTACGGAGACATTGTGACGGAGTGGTAAAAACTGTAACAGAGTAGTATTAATAACTAGAAAAGGTAAAAAAATCTTAAATGTTCTTGAGGAGTCAAATCTTTCACATGCTTTTTTCGAGTGTGGTAACGCTCTAAATCTTTCCTTTTCACCTCTTCGACCTTTGCAGGGTTATTTTTTAGTTTTTCGCGACAGCGTCGCTGCCTCTCAGCTGCTGACAGAGCCATCACTGGGTTGTCACGGCTATAAAAAAAGGTAAAACCAATGCCAACATTAAAAAGCTAAACACACGATATTTTTCCGTTAATTAAACATTGTAACGTTAAAATGTCATACAAAAGCTACCACCCCGTCACATAATTTACCACTTCGTCACGCCTGGCGTGACAGAGTGTAATGTGACGGAGGTGTAAAATAACAATGAACACGATTCTCACAATTTCATTTATCAATCATTCAAAAAACTTTGGTGCCCAGTTGCAAGGTTCACAAAAAAACAATTAATCTATAAAATATTGAACAAATAAAATAAAATGTGCGACAATAAACTTACGTGACAGAGTATTCGCCGAATTAAAACACGCACCTCCTGCGACAACTTTCGAGCGCCTGGCTCGGTCGGCGAAGGAGAAGGGACGTTGAAGGTGGGTTGAGAGAGGAGCGGGGCGTTTGCTCGTGGCATACGCTCAAGGTCAAAATAGTAGGTGCATTATAATCCGACAAAATTAAGTGACCGAGGCAACCACTAAATTCGCCCTTCGGTGGAAGACGTAAAGTTCATATTGAAACTTTTTTTTTAGTTTAGTTCATATTTTTTAGATTCGTATATTGCATTAATGCTTAGTATTTTGTTTTGTATTTGGCATTCACACATTTTATAATCCCATATAACATTTCTACCTACTAGGTGTTTGAACGCAGCGACTGGAGCTGGGAGACACCTAAAATTTGTATGAAAACACCTTCGTCACACGATTTGACTCATCGGTCACACTGATTTTTCTTAAAAATTCATAAAATTAGATCGTGTTAACTAAACACCTGAGTGATCATATAGTATAAAAGACACTGCAACAATTTTTTTAAAAAAAAGTCAATTTATTTTCTAGATATAATTTTTTATCTGTGGGAGACAGCAAATGTGACCTAAAAAAAAAGAATGGCCCCTATATTTAATAGTCGATAGTGAGTGGAGGCCGCTAAGAACAGGGATGATTGAAAATGTTTGGGGGAAACCCTGGTTTATCAATCGAAAGTATGTTGAAAAAGATTTGATTTAGTATAAAATGTGTTTATAATCTTGATTTATTTTTTAGCCCTAATAAATTATATACGAATCTATAGAGGTCACGCATCCAAAACCCTTCCTGTGATTATAACGGTGATCAAATGCGACAAGATAAGGACATGGTAATAACTGTGTTGATTAGTGTGTTGATTAGTGGAAAACGCGATCTGAATTCGAATTTTCTACCAATCAAAACCTAGTATTGGTTCTCCCTATACTATTTTTCTTTATGTTAAATGTATCGAATTATGTTTTACGTCATTTAGTTCGTCACTATGCTTGAAGGCTCATTAAAAGTCGTATAAAACTCGAATGCGAGACTGAAACGCATGGTACGGTCTCCGAAGTGTTACTCCGTGACAGCCACGGCGGTCGTTTGAGTTATCGCACCAAGAGCCGCTTTTAATTATTCATGAGTCGACTCGGACAAGTTTCAGGGACTTCAGGCCAACATCTGGTGTGCTTCTATTAAATAATTTGCACCCACTTCTTTGGAGCACTGCGCGGTTACAAGTTTTCAGTCGAGTCTACTTTTACAATTTGTTTCTGAAAGGGTTTGGTTTGATATTAATTATTTGATTCGATTGAGAGATAAATTAAATATGAATATATTTTTATCCTTATTACATTTAGAAATCTACCAAAAGCCTTACAGTAATGTACAAAACTGCGTTTAAATTGATCCTCAGATTATGTGGGTTGCTCTAATGCGAACTGACTGAGCTGAACTAAGTTAGCCCAGCTTTCGGCCTTCAAACCACATTCATTGTATAAAGTTCCGTTTATATGCTAGACTCACTATTTTTATATGGTAGATATATACCCACTATCTACGCATTACTTACCTACCCAAATTAAAGGTCAATTGAAAATAGCAGATTGACGCATTTTTCTGTCAAAATTTAAGTAAAAGTGAAAATCTGGTGGCAGAAAAACAGACTACTATTCTATAGAGATAAATTGTCACCACGAATGTGCTATCTTCTTGGCTCTTAATCGAGATAGGTAATTGGACCCGTAATTAGTCTTCCATGTAAAGTCCTGATAATTAATCCCTCCGTGTCTTTGTTTGCAGATGCGGTCGTCGCTCGCACCGCCCCGGTGAGATGAGCTCGGTGGCGACCGGCCGTTACTCCTATGATGAAACACTTCGGGTATGTACTCTGCATATCACGAAGCACTTTAGTACTTTGTAAAAATTACATAATTGGAGATAATATCCCATTGATTTGGAGGTAGGTGTTTAAAAGTTTAGTACGACAAGGTTGTCGCATGCTCATCATTTTCATGAGCCAATTTTGTATATCTACTTTTTACTAGGAACTCTTAGTCGTGTGTTACCTGTCTTATATATAGACCTTATTCATCGGACTTAATCCCAACTCCCAGTTACCGTAGTTTAACTTTTACTGTACGTAAAAATAAGGATAATATACTTAATATACCATACTTAATAGGCACCCATAATTCTTGAACACCAAAAAACTTTTTAGATTAAACTCTAAGCTAGCGCCGTACTGCTTTAATAAACACATGTAAATTCCTAAGGTAATTCATGACTCTACAATGCTAATATATCCTTTCAGCACTTTCTACTCCAAACCGCGTAGTTTCAGCACCGCAGACTACGGATCGAAATATCACTTTCAAACAAAAATAAACCAAACACTGCCGAGATAAAGTGTAAATTCAATTGTTTGGGATAAAGCGGTAAAACTGCAGGCCCTTCATGTGCCTCCGTAAATGCGATTTCAGGAGTTGTGTTTTGGTAAATTGTCGCTTATTTTTAGGGGGTTTGAGTTGGGATTGCGTTGTGATTTGTGGTATCGGGGGTATTAAAGAAGTTTTTCAGGATGGGGCCATAACGACACATTAGCCGACGCGGTCGTCCTTACCTTTATTAATGTGGTACAAGGTTCGAGGCTTAAACGCGGCTCCATAGCTCCCAATGCGTTATGTTTGGGTCAACGATGATGCTCGCACTTTATTACCTATTAGTGCCCTTTCACCTGAAGCTGTACTCTTTGTGAGAGAATTTACTATGGTTCATTACGTTTTGTTAATTGCAGTATAAGTTCTTTATGATAGCTAATTGAGGGAGGGTGTATGTGATGTGTTGTAATTGTTTTGAAATCGATGTTTCTTCAGAAAGGTTTTCGCAGTAAAGTAACACTGCTATGATAATTAAAAGTATAAGTCTTGTACCAATTAACATTGGTAGAGCAATGAACTATTATAGTACCACAGTAAACTATGTTTTGTTATTCAAGTATCTGTTGAACCCTAACCTTTTTTCATACCCTGTAACCCTATGTAACCTCTTTCTTAATTATTATTAGCCTCAATACAATCTCATAGAATAAAAACTTTAAAACAAGTGTCGTTTAAGATCTTAAGTGTTCAGATTTAATTCTGGCGCGCCCTTATCTCTGTGGAAGCTTTATTTGCCGACGCTCCCTCGGGCCGCGGGACATTTATCAGCCCGCGACCCACTTGCACCGACATCTGCCAACCGTACCAAACCTATCGTACCCACTACCAACTATACGTACCTATAGAATGGTCTGAAGGAAACGATCGCGTCTCCAGAACAATGTCGACATATTGTGCTTATTGTTTTTCGATTTTGTTTAGGCACACGCTTTGTGTATACAGAAATATGTACTTTTACTTAGTATGACATTGAAATATGGTTTGATATATTAAAGGTTTATGAAACTTAAAGTGTATATATGTATAGTGTTAGCTTTAGATTTAGTTTAGAAGCTGCAAGTTTGTGAATTCTAAAGTCAAACTGATATGATATTCGTGACGAGTGTGCTAATGAATTTATCGGATCATAGCTTGTTCCATAGTTCCACAATCTAAATTAAGTCCGCATAGGAATATTCACAAAAATGATGACCAAATAAAATTAAAGTCGGCTCCATAACTTGGCAAATAAACTGCATCAATATTTTATTTCGTAAATTGGTTCAGCGAGTCGGCAAAACGTTCAATTCGGGACGTGTATCCGATCTAGGTCACATCGTCCCGTTTATTTCGATCCTATATCCGAGCTAACATTCGAGGGTCGCTGATAAAGCGGGCAGCATTCGGTAACTTTATCGAACCCGACGGCAATCGTGATTTCGCTATCTTATTCTACTAAATTGGCTTAGTGAATTTGATTAACGTAGTATTTCCTGTAAAAGGGTTGAGCCCACTTTGGCCCGTAATTTGGACCACAACGCATTATGAAGGCGCAGGGCAGAAAATCGAATTTTCCACTCTTATGGTCCCACATACGGTACCTTTGTACCTCTGCTGAGTTTTTCAGAGCGTGTCGTAACTTTAGCAATTTTCCTGAAGCTAGTTCGCGGGTACAAAGAGGCTTTGTGACGCGGAATATTTTTGTAGCTTCGCTGAATTTAGTCTTAAATGTGTCTTTGTGTGTTTGAACCGTCCTCGATTAGGCGATCAAATGCTTGTGGTGGTCTTTAGGGTGGAACTGTCTATTTAAGAATGTATTTTGATATTCAGTTTAACAGGGTTTGCTCGCGTCGTTTTTCAAATCTGACTGAAATAAGCAAATTTTTCAGCTTAATCCATTGCTTTTATTTGTATCTTAATACTTTATATAAGGTTTAAAAATGTATAATCTAATCTTTTTCTTCATCGAGTGGATGGTCAACCTGACCAATCCTGGTGTCAGAGGTATTGAGCCGCCAAAGGCCTCTGACATAGCTCATGTAACGACATGACATGAATAAAAATGCCTCATACATAGGGATAATAGATATATTCTATAAGTGCATAACTTCACACAATATTTGCGGAAAAATCATCAGTTTTTGTCCAATTTAAACATACCTATTTCGAATGTCGTTAAATTAGCATATTTCGCACAAATTACAGTGCGGGTCGATTTTAATTTCGGATTCAAATTTTCCGAGAGATAAAGCGAAGTAGGTTTACGGGTCCTTTGAGCTTTTGTTACGTTTCGTTCACCTATTTTTGGGGACAATAGGTTAATGTACTAAGACGGTGGAGTTTAGCTATTTCTTCTGAATATCAAATGAGATGAGTTTCGTCTGCTTTGAACTAAGGGTTCGGGGAAATATGTTCGTAAATAAGTTATAATATCTGATCCGTTAAAACTTAAAATTTTGTGCTTTTCTATTCACGCTCTCTAGTAACAGTGTAATGAAATTAATACGAATATGAAAAATGAGATTTCACTTGGTACTTCAAATAATATTAATACTAAAATTCGGTAATGACTCATTTGAAGTCACCTTAAAATCCTTCCGATGTCGATTTTCAATATCCATTTATGGGTACCTTTTAAAATTCTATTTATACCTATAAAAATCTCATTAAAATAACTTCATGGATTGCCAGAAAATCCGCGAAAATGTTCACTGAAATTAATTAAAAGGTATTAGTGGGCATTAGTGTCTTTCGTTGTTAGCCTTTATCTGGATTCAAATTTTCCGAAAGATTAAACTGCGGACAGAAGGTTTACGATCCCTGAGAGCCTCCGAAGCCCTACGGAAACATAATGAATGGCTCCACTAAATTGAGGAGAGCATTTTACCCTGCAAGCTTTTCAGATGCGAAAATGAAAACATTTTTGAAGCATCTTGTGGACGAAAGCTCACTTAAGCTATTTTGTATTGAACTTTAATCACGTCTTAGCTGACCATGGAAGAGCTTTTGAAGTTTAGTTAGCTTATTTATACTGTTCGTGATGTATTGAAAACTTGAAAATAAAACCTAGCGACGAGCTTACTTCAAAATGGAAAACTTGCTATTTTACCACCCAAAAAAGAAGAGGTTCTCAATTTTGATGTTTTTTTTAATGTATATATGTATATTTTAATGTGTATATCCTGTTATTTTATGATCGGAACCAGAAAATACCGAAATTTTCCGATATTTTTTTCATTTAACTTTTTTCGTTATATTTTAAAGTGCTTCTTGTTGCATCCGATAAAAGCTTAATTTATATTTTGTACGTTAAATTGTTCAATATAAAGTTCGTCGTTAATATATCGATTGCGTCTCTATCGCGCCCTCTGGTTAAAAGCCGTTAAACCTGCCTCATAGGGTTGTTACCGTTGTTACGCGAGGGTGCTTACAATATATTTTATTGCCGCTACTCGATACTAGATGGCTTTGATATACGACAAACCCAAAATGTGTTTAAAAGTTAGTTAGTCACTTTAGAAATTGGAATACTAACAGCTATTAACACCACAAATATACGATGTCCCTGCTCTAAATTAAATTTCATTTATCCATTTCATTTCATTTAGTATAAAACAAAGTCGCTTTCCGCTGTCTGTCTGTCTGTCCCTATGTATGCTTAGATCTTTACGCAACAGATTTTGACGCGTTTTTTTTAAAAAGATAAAGCGATTAAAGAGGACGGTTTATATGTGTGAAAATTCCCGAATTTCCCACGGGAACGGGCACAACGCGGGTAAACCCGCGGGGCGCTGCTAGTACTTTGGTATAATGGGTCCTTATTCACATTTTCAATATATTTTAACAGGACACTCCTTACTTCAGTACTGAACAGTATAAACCATCAGCTTAAGTATTGAGCCCAATTGCAATTTACGACTAATACCAACCAACAACATAATATAAGCAAGTTGATATTCTATTTATGTGACTTGTTATATCCGTCGATTGTTTACTGGCGTTGCGTCTGATATCAGCAGTTTGGGAGCTAACCGGCTATTACTCGTTGTTCGGTGACCATTTGTCGTAATTAACAGGCACTGGTTAATCCTGCCTCCGGGCCTGGGCGGCCCTACAGTGCCTGTTGCCAGGGCCGGCGGCAGGGACTTGATAAAATAATTACATTTAATAATTGCTCTCATTTATTTTAGATCACGTGATCATTTGAAGTAATTATGGTTTGTAATAGTGTTAACCTGTTCATGTAGTTAGGTAATAGATAGATAATAATTTAATTTAATAATAGCCGTAATTTAGAATAAACCACGTGACGATTAGAACTTTAGAACTACTCCTACTTCTACTAGTAATCATTGATTTAAACCTCTTCCTCTAGGTAATAAGTACTAGTATTTTAGTCCTACATGACATAAAGATTTAAGTACCAAGACTCTCTCTAGGTACTGATAACGAGAGACATACAGTGTAGGTTAGATTGAAATATTTCTCCGTTGAAATCCTAATGTATTGCTCTTAGTTGTGTCTACTATCACCTACGAGTACACAATATATAAATGTATTGCTCCTTTATGAGTGTTCCGGGATGCACTTTATGGGTTATCGTATTATTGATTCTATGGTACAAGACGGAACAAGCGTAAGAAAGTATATTCCCTTGCTTCTTGAAGTCTTTCAAGACCCATTAAATCTTCATATTTTCGCAACTATTCAATTCAATTGTCTACATCAACATTGCGTTGCAGTTTTTCATCCATTTTAAAGTACAATGCACCAAAAACAAAGTACTATAATAAAAACTTCGTGTTTACTTAATTTACAGTCCATATTCTGATTACATCCCCACTTCAGGACTGTACGCCGTATGCGTCGCGCCATCCTAAATCACCATGCTATGCTATACCGTGACACCATGCGAGCTTTTGACCTTTAGCTTTTGTAAAAGCTATGAAAAACATTTGCAGCAATGTTAAGGGACCGTTTAATCGCTTTTATGGAGATTAAGATATATATTGTTGAATTTATTTAGGGTAGGATTAGCTTAATCATTTTAGCTTTTGTTTCATTTTCTGTTTATACTAAATGAAATGGAACTGTATCGCGTTGGATTATTTTATGACGTATTTATTGTATTACGTGCAGCTAGTAAATTTTGTATAGCATATTTACCTTCGTATAATTCCAAAGTTCAGTCTAGTCGATGTGCAATTTCAAGACAGACCAGATCCAGACTCGACTTGAATCTTAAGTAAACGTGATTCAGTCTCGGAGATTTTGGATGAGTCAGTCAATGAAACTTCCATTTTATATAGAAAAGCGGCGTCAGGTATTTGGAAATATTCTTTTAGGTGTCGTTCTTTTGGTAATAATTAAAAACTAAGTATTTTCACTGGTATGGACTATTCACTCCTTATACAGATAATCATGTCATAAGTAATGAAGGCATGTTGTCCATTTCTTCACTAAAGTTACATTCAAGTAATATTATATACAAGTAGCGTTGTCTTTTAAAAACCAACCATATTCAAATATAAAAAAGCTTTCCAAATTGGTTCATAAATGACTAACATGCAAAAAAGTTGCATCCATTGGTTGTAAAGTCGTTCAAAAATAGATCTTTAAATCTTTACTAACACTCAGTTGTTTCCAAAACAATATTTTCTTCTCTAAAACTATCCTCTTTCTTCGTAGATGTGTATCATGACGTCACCCCCCCGCGGGAGTTCCCGTTTCTTTCATCAAATCCGGACATTGCTCGCTGCGATTATTCACACGATAAGCCTGCGATGCTCAACTGTTTATTTTATGACGTATTAAAGGTTTATGGCAACTTTAAGGGCATGTATTTAGGAAATAGTGTGTTTTCATTATTTTTATTGGGATTAAAGTGCTTACCTGCTTGGTCAATTGTGTTTCAATATAATTTGGTGGTATTTGATTTTATCAGGACATCCATGGCTTAGGAGAAAACATGTGTGATTTATTGATGACTTTTTAGATCATTATACTCGACTCGAATGTCACAGAAAGCGACAAGATATGATATAATAAATACTGTGAGTTGATTGGTGGTATATTTAAAACTAGCAGCGCCCCGCGGTTTTACCCGCGTTGTGCCCGTTCCCGTGGGAATTTCGGGATAAAATGTAGCCTATAGCCTTCCTCGATAAATAGACTATCTAACAGTGAAAGAATTATTCAAATCGGTTCAGTAGTTTCTGAGATTAGCGCGTTTAAACAAACAAACAAACAAACAAACAAACAAACAAACAAACAAACAAACAAACAAACAAACAAACAAACAAAACAAACTCTTCAGCTTTATAATATTAGTATAGATTCGGATTTTCCGTCCATGGGTCTCAGTATTTATCATACGACGGGCTGGAGGGTCGTTAAATTGAGCTAGTTAACAATCTGAGAGTAAATAAGTACAATAGAAGTCACGTTTACGAGAAGTAGCAGGATACGTTATGTCACATATTGCCATTCAACTCATGAGCTAGCTGCATGCAAACCAGCTTAATCTAAAAATCTCATTGACTTAACGTGAATTAAGTTGTTCTTTCTGTGTATTTCAAATACAAATATAATTTTGTTAAGTTAATACTTAATCTAAAGTTTTTAAAGTTAATAAAAATGTTGAGAAACATAGCTCGAGGATAAGTTTTAGAATTCGTTGAATAGAAAGGAAATAAATGATCCCCTTCTTACAACACTAATCCCCAAAGTAGATGGCAATGTGGCAAAATGTATGTACAGCGGGTTCTAACTTTGTTTTATAACTTGATATATTTACTTCTTGAATTATATTTAAAGAAACCATTTTCTTCTTAACCATAAAAGCTAGCCTCTTGTCGATGTTGGATCCATAATTATTTAAATCGGTAGATAATGGCTTGAAAAGTAATTTTTCTTTACTTACAATACAGTATTAAATTAAGATTGCATTGTGCTTTGACTAATAGCTGAGTAAGTATTAAGTATTTAGAAGTTTGGTTTACAATACGAAATGATAATATTAAAAGCATTTAGACTATACCTTTATAGGCTCAATATTCTTGTATGACGCAATTTCAAGGTGATAAAACGTTCGTTAGACTTCAACTATAGTTTATCCGAAGACGAACTATATTCGATATTTAGAATAGGTATACCTACCACGTCTCATAAGTAATGTGTGTGAATACGGACTCAACTATAATTCATACTACTGTTATAAAACATTATTACTATCACGACATACGCTCCCCGTAACACCCTGTAGAGCGGTGCACCGGTGCATCGAGCCCGCCCTTGCACTGAGATCGCGCCGCCTTAATCAAACCAAACCAATTTATGATCGCCACACGTCGTTAGGGCGGTATTCTGATTAAGATTCGAAATTTTCGTATGTCTTTTAATGGTGTGGTTATATATTTACAGATGATATATATATTTTTGAAAAAAAATCTTATAACTATGCGGAACAAATATGATAGATTAAATATTTTCAATAGTTCTAAATATTGTTGTATCCATGTTATGGATTATATTTTTGATTTTGGAATTTTAAATAATTTGTATCTCCTAAAGAAGGTAATCCAAACGGGAACTACCTAAAATGTTATTCAATGACTTACTACCGACTTACAATAAAAATTAAAGAAATGTAACTGCACATTACAGAATACCCCTCCAATAGAGAATATGCGATGTATCTTAAGTCGAAGGGCGGCGGGCCCCTGTCGAACTGCCTACATTAGAACTAGTGGGACCCCGGGCAGCACCCCACTGCACTAAATGTTTCCGTCCGATACAATACTTTATAGACAATTTTCAAGGAATTTAGACGATAAAACTTGTTAGAAAGTTTTAGCAACTATGTAGGTTTATTAGATGTTTCTTTGTGAGTCTAACTGATCCTAGTTAGTGTGTATTTTTTACGTATTAATAAATGAAGCTCAAGTAGGATGGTAGCCAACCCCGATGTTGAAGTTTATAACACCACCTAAAGGCCTCTGACATGGTCTAACAATTGCAACAACCGCCACCATTTTACTGTACTCTCCGAAGCACGGTAGCGCTCAGATTGGAATGCCAATATCGGCCACCCATCCACGTGCTTGGGACTTAAAAAGGTTGAAATGTAACGAACTAAATAATAAATAATAATAGTTGGTAATATAACAGCGTATCACATCACGTGTGGGGTTCGTATGTTTTCTTCCGTAACATTTTTGTTTTGATAAGAATATTTTTCTTTAGCGCTCGGCTGTCTGCGACCTTATCTTAAAATAGCTATAACCTTGTTAACTATAACCTCATTTGTAAAATTGTAACTTGACGAAAACCGCAGATTACTTGAGAGTTACTTCAGGCATAGATCTAACATAGTTAGTACCGTTTGAAGTACGGACAGGCCCATTAAAATGTGCATTCAAAGTGCAAGTCATGGGGTTTCTTGTTTGGGGTGCACTCTTTAATTTATAAACGCACCGATGCGTTAAAGTGGATGAACATTGCAGCTACTTCAATTAAGGAATTGTTTGTTCTAACATTTTTTCTTACGACTCTTTGCAAATTAGTAAAGCTAAAATATGTTTCATTAAAGTGTTCAGCGCTTTACAAAAACTTTTGACAGAGGGCAAAATGTCTTGCTCATTGTCCTTTGAAGGGTATTAGTTTCTTATATATAGCTTGTTTCGATTTCGTAGAGCATATCACACGTTACCTATGTTAAGTTTGATATACTGAGACAACCTCTGACAAAAGTGACAGATAAGCGGCAAACTTCACGCTGGAGGTTTGAAGGATTTAACGCTGGAAAAACCGACGCTAGCCGCGCCCCACGGTATTACCCACGTTGTGCCCGTTCCCGTGGGACTTTTAGGATACAATTTTGTTCCATGTGATATTCTAATGTGTAACCTATATTACTCTAAAGTTTCATGCTAATCCGTTCAGTAGTTTTTGCGTGAAAGAGCAACAAACATAAATCCATACATCCATCCTCACAAACTTTTGCATTTATAATATTATAGTAGGAATAGGAATTAGTAGGAAGTAAGATAGGATAGTAGGATTGCTGCGTAGCAAAACATAAGAAGCTTACTCAATTTCTTTCAAACAACTCAGAAAAACGGAGCCTTGATCGTAAACACAACTGTGATCCTAACCTTCTTTTGAACTTGCATTATAACTTTAAAGTTTCATAACTTAAAGCATTATCAAAGTGTTTTGCGTTTGAAACTGCAAATCCATCCCTCGCTCATCCCTTACGAATCGTGCTTGGCTTCAATTCCTTCGCGAAGTTTGAGATCAAAAAGCGATTCCCTCAAAGATGTCAGAGCGAGTTATACGAAGTTTACGTGACTTGACCTAAGGTCGACGGCGGGTGGAAATAGTTTATTTTATAGCCCGCTCAGTTTGTATACAGACGCAGTATATTGTAGTAAACTTGCGTAAAGTTAATGGTTAACTTAATGTTGTAAGTTAAGTCTTTGATGGTGTTTGTTCACAGTGTTTATTGCATAGTGCATACATTTATACGTGTTTAGTTTAACTCGTATTTAAAAAGGGTTAATGGCGGGATCGAGTTATTTAGCTGAATTACTAGCATTAACCTCAAAATTAAATTGAAGAAACAACTTTTCTTTGAATTTATAAGTACAAATTCATAGCTTAGTCTTACGTAATTTATTATGCAGGAGTGAAAATATTTAGGTAGATTATTTTATTACGTACTCATGCGAAAACATGTTTCCTTCTTTTCAAACATGGCTCGGGTTTGCGATCACCAACCCGCATTAGGCAAACGTGGTGGTTACGCCTAATCCTCCTCACTGTACTGATATTTTCAGTGAGATGAGAGGCCTTTGCCCAGCAGTGGGCTATTACACACTAATACTTTTCTTTATTACCTACTCATTATCAACGTGATAATTTCATAAAAAAAAACTATTTTTACCGAATTTCCTATACTCGTTTAGCTCACAATATGCTAACAGTTCTATAAATAAATAATACAAACGTATTACACACGTACGAGTACGACATAGTCTTGTCACCGCGTCGCCGCAGGAAGCCCTTACCGCGCGGCAGGAATCTGGAACGAACACTTATCGCCTTGTTCCTGAACACGTAAATTACTTTCAGCTTCAGGCTAGATAGCAACCTTCATGTTTATACTACCCATACTTTTTGAATTTTGAATTTTTTTTCAAAAGTTAAAGGTAGATAAACTTACTAGTAAACTTCTTTTAACTGACTTGTTTTTTTGAACCGAGTATTTTTTTCCTCCGTCGATTATGGACAATTACTCCAGTATATGAAAGGGAAACTCCATTTTAAACTGTTTTCATAAAATAAACAGGTTATTCATTTGAAAAAATAATTTTGGAAAATGATCTGCATTTAAATCATAATATTTAAGTACATACCTATATTTAAAAAGTAACACATTATAAACATAGTTTGAACTCAAACAACCTAAATTAATTGAGTGACTTTTTTTAAACTAACTGAAATCCCGTTGCTTTTGACGTTTCGGCTCCTTTACAGGAACTGGGTAAAGGAAAATGTAATTATCTAATTAAAGGCGAAGTTTATTTGTAAAAGTAGTTTGATTCAATATGTGTAGCATTCGTCTAACGAAGCCAATAGTTACCTGAAACTTTTTAACTGTTTTTTTCTCGTCTTTACCGAATTTTTTTTATTGTATTACGAAGTTCATGAACTACGTTTTACTATGCTGCTTTATCTCTGAATTTTTCTCTCTAACCTTTGCCAAATATTCACTGAAAGTATTGACGAAAACCGAGACGTTTTGTTTTGATTAAATTTTTAATTCCCCCTTTCCAAGTCCAAAACAACATTTTATATTTTAATTAACTTCGTTGTTTGTTTACTGCAGGCCTGTTTCTTTTTTCAGTTGAATAATTTGACCAAGTAAAGGAATATTTTGTTGTTCTGAAACATAAATGTCTACCATTTTAGGTTTATTCCTTGAGTATTATTAATGTCTTTAAATATTATTTACTATATCAAAGTCAAATATTTTTTGTCCAGTTTTGGCCGCAAATAGGCTATTGAAAGTACCTGAACGTATGAAACTAAAATCAGTTTATAGAATTTGAAACTAAGGGATGATATTAACACTTAGGACGTAATAGTTCGTGCCAAACATAAAAGCTCATTATGTTTGCCACAGTACGTGTCTTCACCGCAGGAAGGCCACGGTAAAATTGTATAAGAATTTTGTTGTAGTATCCAAAGACGGCAGAGGTAAGTTAAACTGCAAGTGCGCATCCGTAGTGAGGCGGGGCGGGAGGCTGCATGGAAAGTTGTTTTCCCGAGCGGCAAGGGCGGCAGTGCGCGCCGCGCTCCACGACACGGCACGCGCGCCCGCCGCCCGCGCCCTCGCGCGACACTCTCGTACACGTGTACACAGCCTAATCACATTACCACGCGTACGCGAATTACACCACACAAACTGAATTTTACTATTACGCGCGCGTACCACTTAACCATCGCGGTTTTTTAAGCAACTGTGAAGTGAAAAACTTTTTTTTGTAGTGTTTTGATAAGTTTCCAAAGTGAACAAGGGATTGCGTATTGCAGTGTAATAAATTGAATTTTTAAAAGGATTCAGTGGAACATCGTCTGGTGGTAGTATTTATGTATGTCATATTTTCTTTTAGAGTTTTCCGCCTTCGTTTTTACGGCTCAAATGGGATGAAGGGATCTTGGAGCTTGCAGTTTTGTGTTTTATGATATTGGATACCAGTGTTACTTGCGACCTACTTGTTATACTTGGTTATAAGGGTAGTAACGTATCCGTGTCACAAAGACGAATGATAAAGGTTTTGTAGTTGATATACCGTGACATAAAAGTGGCTAGTCATAGGAACTTAATACCATTATGATAGATGACTGGTTGAGTCAGTGACTCACCCTGAAACTGGTTCAACGCACTTATTATTCATGGTCTAAGTTCAACTCTGTTGCTTTTACATAATCTTTACATAATGTATCCGACTGAAGATAACTGTTACGTAGCACATTATTGATGTAGTAAAATTAAGTTTGTAGTTATACGTGATGTAACAAAGATCATGACTGATACTACGTCAATATTCTATTATATAGCATTTAGCAGATACTACTACAAAAACGTATTTCATTTGTAAAGAAGCTATACTAAAACTTATTTCTTTTTGTAAATAATCCATTCATAGACTAACAAAAGTCTACATAATCCATAAAGATACGTATATAATACGAGTTGAATAACGATATACTCGTATATATTCCACGTCTTAAAGCTCATAACATATATTTTTATATCCACATCACTAAGATACATAACAAAGAGTATATGCGGCACCTAATACAGGCAATCATATAAAATATGAAAATTATGATACCTTATTTGATATTCTCGTGAAAATTGTGGCTGGTGTGAGATGAGTCACAGCTGAATTATTGGATGAGAACGTGACCGGCCCACCGTGTTCCGAATAACAACACAACGCAGCACAGCCTTCGTTGAGCCATGTTTGTGCTCCTGTAACGAAATAACAAGTATATTAAATCACTGTTATGTTGCGTCGAGTATTTTTATGGGACGTCAGTAACGGTTATGGGGTATTCCGACTAATATTAAGATCTTTTGTTTTTTGAGGAAGTATTTCTGAGGAAATTGTACATACCTATTTATGTGCTGTTGTTTAACGTAATATTTTGTTACTTGGTTATTTACAGACTCTTTGTTGTGTTATGGATATAACATAAAACCTGCACAGTATTCCACTCCTGTACTCAGATGCGTCAAATGCTTCCTTACTACAGATTTAATTACAGATTTTGACATGTAATGTATGAAAAATAACTTTAAATAGTTAAGTGTCGATTTAATGAACGTCTAACTACTTGTTCCGTCAGTTACGTCACTAGTTATGAAAAGCAAGTGCTTTCAAAGTCAGTTCAGATAAACTTTTAAGACTTATCTTTTATAAATTTCCTTTCACAAAAAAACGTCACCAAAAACTAACCATATCTCACCATATAAAACATTCCCGAGATACAAAAGTCACACCAGAAGTGCAGCCCAATCCCTAGAGAGCAATAAACTGTACGAACAATTTGTTTAATCAAAAACAAATGTAGGCCTTCCCTCTCGAAATGCGACACTCTTTTGTTTTTGTTTATCATCCCCACTCGATGAGATTTCGTATCGTATTAGCAGTAAAATGTTGACAAAAAGTCATAGATTAATCAGACTTGGATGACGGAGTGATGCGAAAAGTTTTTATTGAGTTAAGTACCTACTATAAACTGGGTTCGTGTCTTGTAAAATGCATAATTTGATGGTAGTCATTACTGAGATTAAAGGTGCCAATGTTGTCTTTATTGCAATATTTGTTGAAGCGCAAAATAAAGATACCTTTTTGGTTATTATAAAAATACCAAAATAACTCCTCTGGAAATAACGTATCAACGA
Organism: Cyclophora punctaria; assembly: GCA_951394245.1. NCBI lineage: Eukaryota > Metazoa > Arthropoda > Insecta > Lepidoptera > Geometridae > Cyclophora > Cyclophora punctaria. The sequence goes on from OX596171.1 coordinate 7,021,378, forward strand.
CATAATCGCATACACAAATTATAAATAATACAAATTTTTCTTCTTCTTCATATTACCTACTGGGTAATATATGTACACTAACTACTAACACTGGTTATATTATGTACACTAAGAAAAAAAATTAAGCATATTCATTTATGTTTATGGGCTACAACATTAACGTCATTTTCGTGTTATAATATGTGTGACAACACTACTTCATTAGGAACTTAATGACAAAAGTTTTAAGTCCAAAACCACATACTCTGACGAAGTTCTGAGTGCAAGATGTGGGATTTTATAAGGACTCATTTTACTTTCTCATATACATACATGTCAAATCCGAGGTCACAGGTGCAACTCCCAGGTTGAGCATTGATATACATGTTGGTACATTACGACTAACAACCCCTTTTGCAAAATGACGAACTTAATTAGCGTATCCTACACTGTCTAAATCTGACTATAATTTGGGTAAACTGGTTTCTTAAGTTTAAGCAAACACTACTCTGAAATGAAATAACGTTTACGGATACACTTCGCTTTTATTTTAAACTAGCAGCGCCCCGCGGTTTTACCCGCGTTGTGCCCGTTCCCGTGGGAATTTCGGGATAAAATGTAGCCTATAGCCTTCCGCGATAAATAGACTATCTAACAGTGAAAGAATTATTCAAATCGGTTCAGTAGTTTCTGAGATTAGCGCGTTTAAACAAACAAACAAACAAAACAAACTCTTCAGCTTTATAATATTATTAGTATAGATTTTGATCTGACGTTTCGGCCCCTTTATAATTTGGGTAATTTTGGAAAAATACTTTTGATTGCCGTTACCGTGCTTCGGAGGGCACGTTAAATTGTCGGTCCCGGTTGTTTCAATCGATAGACCAAATCTAAAAATTCCGATACCAGGGTTGGCCACTGACCTATTCGAACTTAATTACTTTTAGCCTATAGTAATCTATACTAATATTATAAAGCTGAAGAGTTTGTTTTGTTTGTTTGTTTGTTTGTTTGTTTGTTTGTTTAAACGCGCTAATCTCAGAAACTACTGAACCGATTTGAATAATTCTTTCACTGTTAGATAGTCTATTTATCGAGGAAGATTATAGGCTATTTTTCATCCCGAAATTCCCACGGGAACGGGTACAACGCGGGTAAAACCGCGGGGCGCTGCTAGTTCATAATATTCACCTCAAGGAAAGTGATGTATGAGTTTCGATCGGTCCTGAATAAACAATTCACTATTACCATGCGCTAACTGTAGGTTAACTCGACAATGAAATACTCTTTGTTGAAATAATATCGCTTGAATTGTACAATAGAATTTCTGTTATTACAATAGTAGTGGAATTATTGCTTTGTAACTAGACTAGACTGTTTTTTGTTTCTTTTTCATTATTTACTAAATGAAACCGAGGTTCCAAAGCCATGTTCACATAAATGTGGCGTCTTAAGCGTGGGTTGTTTGAAACGGTTGGTTATCGTAAAATTATTTCGTTAAAAAGTTCTCGTATTTTTTTACGCTGAAAATACAAAGCGTTTCATAACTTAAATTAACTTAAAACAGCAAGTTATATGGGCGACTAGTAGAAAGACATGATTTTGCATTTTCTTATGTCTGTTAAGACTGATAGTTTACGTTTACGTTAACTGATACGTGAGTGTAAGCTGAAACTACCCGCCCTAAGTCGCAGTTATACATAGAGAGTATGAAACGTGTGGTAACCGCAACAATGTACAGAAATACGGCCGGTAGTCGGTGGCATTCGGTGAACGACACCAGCTTCAACTAATTAGGTGACGGTATTCAGTAGATAGTCCATTGTGCAAAGGACATTCGTTGACGGAAGTAGATTGAAACAAGTGCGAGTACTCAAGTCATCGCAGTAAATATGAAGTTGTTCGTACCGTAATGCCTAATGATACAAAATCTATATGAGTTTCTAATAAGAATTTATAGGTCTTCCAAGGACCATTTCTTATTAATTTTGATGCTATCTACCATTTACTATCTTCTTCTACTTCGATTATTAAGTTAACTCACGTCTTTCGTAACTATAACAGCGCCTAACCCAAACTACATATTTCGTTATACAATTTACTATAATGTCATTCTCGGAGCACGCCTACCGACAGGGGGCGTGGTGCATGCTCTGATACTCTTATCGTTTATCATCTCACCGAATATTGGAACCATATTCTTGGATAGAATTTTCACACGAAATCCTGAGATATATCGATATTTGGCGTGTGAACGTCTTTGGAGAAAGATTGCAGTGACGTAACGGTTTGTTTTGTATAGTTTTCTAGAAACTACGCTATTTTTACTGCAATACGTTCTTCAGTTTTTGTTCAATCGTAAGATCACGTAAGAGTGAGTGAAGTCCTTAATCTATATTAAAGTTGAAGAGTTCGTTTTTTAATTATTTTGAACGCGCTAATCTCAGCAATTACCAATCCGATTTGAGTAATTCATTTTGTAATCGATAGCCACATTCAACGGGGGTAAAACGGCGGGGTCTTGCTAGTACTTAGATAAAGTGGATTAGCGAGGATCATATGACTCATGTCAAATTACTAGTGTACTCACTTGCTATGTATTGCACTCGCACACTCGCTCGATCTTAACGAACGCTTAAGTTAATTTGCATTTGGTAATAAAATGGTAAAATACAAACTCAATAAATGTCCTAAGTATTATATCCAAAGATAAAAGACATCATTATAGAAAAGTATCGCAATAAAAACAAAACGTATCAGTTAAGTGGAAGATTCTCAAACTTTTTATAACCTTTTTAAAATGTTCGGGGAGGAAAGTAATCTAATTAACTTGCAATTAAGTCAGCCTTTTAATCTGTGTGAAGTTCAGGAAAGTTTCACGTTTTCTCTCAATTCAGCAACGTGTTGAGATTTAGTTTTAGCTTCAAATTCTAAACGGTTTCCGATGGTTAAATTGTTTCTCACATGTTCGATTTAATTACAGAGGAGTTCTGGAGTTCTAAATAAGTAAAGTAAGTTTTGAGTTATTAAATGGCTTTCCTATGAGTTTTTTTAGTTTATTTCAACGTTTAGTGACTTTCATTTTGAGCTAGCTTGTAAACACGCACAATGTTCGTTTTCTCACTCGCTCTAAATTGCCTAAATCTCTACCCGTATTTTAACCGACTTCAAACACCGAAAGAGGAGGTTCTCAATTCAGTCGGTATTTTTAATTTAATTTTACAAAAAAGTGAAAAAATAAATAATCTAAATTCTTCAATTCAATCTTGATTCCTTAAGAAGCGAGTTTTCCTATTTGACCGTTTGTTCATTTTATACTTCACATAAAAATCCTTCTCCAAACTTTGAGACACGCTGTACCGGCCCGTGTCTCGTAGCTCGTAGGCCTTCCGAACGAAATTGCTATTGCACCTGACAAGCGTCCCAACGATTCAGACCAGACGATTCACTGAAAATTCAGCGGCCATTCTCTCCTTAGTCCAATAGGTTTCCAGCGCCCGTTATCGTAGCTGATATTGTTTTTGGCTCACGCGTTTAATATTGTGAATTGAAATGGACTTATGATGCAATTATATTATTGTATTTATTGAACAGTAAATATATTTTATTTTTTTGTAATTAAGTCATATAGTGTTTTTCTCTGTTTTTTTGTTGTTCTTTTCATCCATTCGCGCGATTTTCATATTGAAGTTATTCTTTAATGGTAGGAGAGGTTTCTAATCAAAAATCTAGCTAAGAAATCTTACCTAGTTGTATTCGTCTGTAATATTCAGTTAGTCTATGACGTCACTAAAGATATCAGTGTAGTGAGAACTTGTTGTACAGTGGAAACTAACCTAAACATATAAATTATGCTATTTCAGCTTGCTTGCTTTATGAGTGGAATTAATTTTCTTTTCACCTTTCATAATTACGGGATCGTGACTAGAACCCGTCACAGAATTGTGTAATGAACTTTGCATAAATTTATTTCTGCTGCACTTACCTACTAATACTTATTTAAGGGTTGCGAATTAATCAAGTTTCACTGGGTACACTTGATAACACTATTTCTAAAATACTTTTCTTTCTTTGAATTCTTGCCTTTTGAAAGAAATACTTGCCTTTAAAAGCTCCTTTAGTGTACCAAACACATGACACAAATACAAATCTAGTTAATACGAAACGGATTGGAAACGTTTTGTCTTCGCTGGCTATAAGTATAAGAAATGCGAATTATTTCACCAAATGCTTTATTAAATATTGGTGAAAGAATAGTTAAGCTAACATAACCAAGCTAACTTTATCTGTAAACTCACAAAGTTGCAACCCTATTTAAACTTAATAAAAGAATGGCCGCGAAGTCAGACAGAAAGTTTTAAAAGCTGATAAAGTCAAAGTTCATTGTTCAGGTGCAGCGAAAATAGAGAGCTTTTAATAAAATCTTTAACATCTTGTTGCGATTATGTTGTTCTCGAAAATACGACCATACTTGTGTTTTGGAATATACGACCCTACATAATATGTACTTAATTATGTTATTTCGGAATTCCTTTTGCCAAATACCAAACGTTATCATTATATTTTGGTACCGTGGTACCGTAAGACACGCATGTGACATTGTTATTTCCTATCATAGGTTCATTTTGATAGAAGACAAGCAATGAGGTTGCGAAACGATTGCCACGTGTACACGTATATAGTTTTAATACGAAAAAATATATATTGTCGACAATTCTAAAAATGAATCATTACTATCTCTACGACTACGTGAAACTTTAACAAATAGCTTTAGATATAAAATTGTATATTTTCAAATCCAATTTCAGTTCCTAGACAGATATTGATACATAGCCAGTTTAACTCCAACTGAAGTTAAAAAGAAACTAAGGCGGTGTACATGATGTACGGTGGAAGTTGTCAAGTTGTGTCGCGTGAGGACTCGGCATTAGGCCTGAACCCTTTGGTGTTATTTATCGAGGACCGCGGCTACATCCAGCTCTGTTCATACATAAGTTATGTAACTATGTGACAATAATGGCGAGTTTTGTGTTTCAATACACGCGAGCGTTACGACGCAGCTGTTACTACGATGTGTTTGTTATGAGATGAATGTCCTTTATGTTGTACTCATGTTTGAAAAAAATACATAGAAAATAGGCGAGAAAATAAAAATGTAGGTATACTTAGATAGTACATGTGTGAGAAAATATAACACATTCAGTTAGGTAAAAATCTATACTAAAATAGTAAAGTTGAAGCTATTTGTGTTATTGTTTGTTTGAACGCATTAATCTCAAAAACTGCCAATACGATTTCAATATATTTTTTATGTACGTAATGAAAAAAATCCTATGGGGGTTAAAACCGCGGACCGCTGCTTGTTAAAATATAATTATTAAGAAGTAAATTCGGTCATATTATTGACTGCAGTTGATACTTAAGGAATAGCACTTTCCGGTGTTACATTTTGACTGGTTAATTACCTTCCCGTTAAACTTTTTCAGTCAACGTGAACTTCCTAAAAGTTATTGTACTGAGTTAAAACTTAGCTCATCAACGGACTCGCCGGCCGCAGCTCCTGAATAATAAACCGCTGGATTCGTTAATTCACTTATAATCAAAATCTCCTTTAATACGGACTTCTGTTCAAAATAATATACTTTAGAATTCAGAGCAGGTCGTTCCGTTGGACGACTGCATTGAGATTAGAACCTCTACTATGAGTTTCTATCTGTGATTCTGTGCTATGAGGTAACACCGTTATAGTATAACAATCATCTTCTCTTTATAGTTATCTCTATATGAAAATCTATTGTCGTTTGTTAATCTCAATAACATACGAGAATAAACGGCACGCAAATTTCATCAAATCTTTTGTATCTAAATATTCGATAAATGATCTATTTTAGTAGCGGTCGTGGCGTAGTTTAACTAAGGTATGTTAGTTCATTGCGATTGTTAAGCAACGTGCAGCTCGACCCCTACTTGGATTGGTGGCCGATAGTGGTATTTCTATCCGAGCACTACCGTGCTTCGGAGGGCACGGTAAATTGTCGGTCCCGGTTGTTTCAATCGTAAGACCATGTTGGAGGCCTTTAGGCGGTCTAAAAACTCCGACACCAGGGTTGGCCACTTACCTACTCGAACTTACTTTTTAAGCTATTGCATAGCTTCTATCGCGGGCCTTGAGCGCGGGGACCGAATCCAGAAATTCCGTAACGAAAAAACCTCACGCTCCCCACTAACGCCATCTAGTGATAGAAAAAATAACTATGCAATAGCTTTACCGCGGCAGTCCCCGAGTGCCACACGTCTTTTTTAAATTTAAAAAACGATACTTTTACTTAACTAAATCGAGAGTGAGTTTAACGGAGGTACGGATCGATGCCATAATGTAGATATAATCGATGGAATTATGGAGTTTGTCGTTAAAAATTAACGGCGACTTCTGATGGTAAATCAATAACAAATTGTTGCCTTGACGCGATGTCCCCTTTGGGTTTGTTTGGGAATTGATGATATCGATGCTTGATTAATATCACCATTTGAGTATTTTTGTACAGCAATTTGGGTAGAAATAGTATTAGCTTGGTGTATTTTATACGCTAAATGATGGTTTTGTTTGTGTGTTTGGTGTACTAATCTAGAAAGGTTATTGTAGGATTTTGAGTATCTACATATACTAAGCGATGTATGTTTGTATGCGACAGCTAAATTCGCAATAATTTGCAATAGGTTACTTGTTATAACTGGCTTAAATGAACAAGATATGAAGGAGCGCCGCAAGTACTTATCATTATTTGCCAAAATGTTCTAATGATACTACCGAAATACATTAAGAAGATTTATGTGTTATATCTTCTCATATACTGCAACTAAAGACCATAACCTGACAAAGCCCATAAATACAAACTATTACGGCACTCAGGTGCCCAATTAATAACGATAACTCGGTCAAAACGTGTTGATATTATTATGCGAACTTCCGAAACGGGGTTAGAATCAAGGACGACTATAAATTACGCCCCGGTACCTCCTGCTTCACCCCAAGAATCATTTCAGAACTATAAATATTATCCTGTATTAATTATTTCGCCTTTAATTGGTATTTTACACGCACTGTTTAGATTTCAACGTTCGGTTCTAGGAAACGATTGGCATTGCAAGTATTTGTTAAAGGAAAGCTTTGAACGTTTTATGACTTAGATGGGAGATAAGGGGTTGTTATGATTTATTTTAAAGTTTTCGTTATTGAAGACTTGTTTTGGTCATTACCATAGGACTAAGGGTTCAAATGTTATGCTACCTAAGTAAGGCTGAAGAAAGGTATACACATATGGGGTATCTTTTTATTCCGCTGGAGGAAATTGACACCTCGTTATCTCATCAACTGAGACGAGGCAGTACAGTAGGATCATTTTACCTGTGAACTATTTTTATTTCTTAAAAAGTGGGACACTTGAAACGTCATCGCACTTCATAGATCTCGCGAACGTTTACTCGTAATAGTCGGCTGAATTCACATTTGTAGAGCGATAAGTCGATCACGCTGTGAGTGAAAAGTTTGTTGCTACTTACACAGTGGTTGTGACAGTTCAGTACGTCAAACTTCACACATAAAGTGTCCGAAAGAGATAACGCTTTACAAATCTGAAATAAGTCGACTATCTCACTCTAGAAGCCGACAAGTAAGACTTTTTAACTTGATAACAATGCATTCAATTTCACTATCACTTAACATAACCTGCAAAATACCAAAACATGGTTGTAAACTACGTATTAAAATTCACTTATCAAATGGCTGTTAGCTTTAATAAAATTAACATTTCTGTGAAAAGAATTATAATTCCTTGTCCAATTTGAATGGTTCATTTTGTTATCAAAACCAATTAGAGTTAACTGATGTAGAAACCACTTCAATTCCAACTTGCATTTTTACGGAGTGAAATGAAACGCATTTTATATTTTCCGTTTCCTCAATTACTTTCGCTTGAATGCAATTTTAATGGACATTCTTCCGTGATATTCTTGATTAATAAGTAGAATTTGCTTTTTGAATATATTAAAACTAGCAGCGCCCCGCGGTTTTACCCGCGTTGTGCCTGTTCCCGTGGGAATGCCGGGATGAAAATTAGATGATAACCTTCCTGTTGAATGTGGCTATCGATTGCAAAAATAATTATTCAAATCGGATTGGTAATTCCCGAGATTAGCTCGAACATACAAACAAACAAACTTACAAATTTTACCTGTTTATAATATCGGTATAGATAGATACCTATCTACTAAGCATAAATAAACTCTGACATTAGTAATTGTTGAGTAACATTGTGTTAAAAAGCCTGCAGAAGTTGTCATTTGTTTTATTCATACTTTTATGCACTGCAGACTCCATAAAAATAAATTGAAAATCCACGTAGAACTACTTGCAACTCCACAAAGATACTACTCAACAAAGATAAAAATAAAAGTAACTACTTACCGTCTACTTACATAATGGCAAAATAAAACCAAATATTTATAAGAGGCGCTCAACCGTAGTATCCATTCAGGATAACGTTCTTCCTGTATTCGTATCGACAAAGTACGATCCATAGCGTAGTACAAAAGCGGATAGGGTATTACGGCATAGCACGGTGATCCCAAAACTCTTTTCTATTTGTATGCAGATTCGCCGACCCACCATAAGTTATCCGCGTCTAACCGGATCATACCCTTAATGATACCCGGATAAATGCAAATTCCATCGGCAGGGAGTTTTTTCTCGTCATAACAGAAACCAACGTACCGAAATTAATTAATGTTAGGGCGACATCATGTTTTATTATTTTAATTTTTTACGCGTTGGGAATTAGTTGAGTAAATATCGTTAGTGAGATTGATGTGTTTTAATATATTGGGTTTGGTATCGGTATCTGCATTGGGAAGATTTTCATATGTTAATGTGATGCACATAGTATTGTTATCTTCGGAAAGCTCAGAGGCCTTTGTATTGCAATGAGTGAATTCGTTGAGTGAATTATATTGTAAAGAATAGGATCTATCCTATAACATTATTGTATTAGTGTGTATGTCTTTTGTTCAGAATGCAATGCATTAGCAAAGCCATGTAGCTGTGTAGTTGCAATTCTTACATTCTTTTTTTAAATCTTCAAAATACATTAAAAATAAGTACAAAGAGCGCACTTCAAGCCGTGAAAAATGTTCTCTCTAGCACTAATTACTATGTAACTGTCTTCCTAGTTTTGTTGCAGTGTAAGTGTGAAGGCAGCCTGCACTGGCAGGCAGTATATCTTGTGTCGGTGACGTCACAACGATTGATGATCGCTAGGTATTTGAATATTGCTCAGATGTTCGGACGACTGGTCATTTGAAGGATTGGCCACCGTGACTAGAAGTACAGTGAACTATTTGGTGGCCAATTGATAGATAGCGTATAAAAGTGCATTCAGGGAGTCATTCATTCATTCATTCATTCATTAATGTCGAGTTTCGGACTTGGTCAATTATTTCAATTAATGTCGAGTTTCGGACAGGGTCAATTATTCAGGTAGGTGGAGATACCACCTACCTGAATAATTGACCCTGTATATGATATTTGGCTTAAATGATTTAGAATAATTTAGATCTTTCAGTCATTGTATCATTATATTCGAGTACCGTTATTCTCTAAAATAACCTACATAAAATATCTTCAAAATGTAGTACCTAACTAAAGAGATAGAAATAACGTATTTTGTTGACTTCCTGACTAATTTTAAAGTTGAATAAAATACAGACGGTTTTTGCCGCGGGAATTTTGGGATGAAAAATACAAAAATATATGATAAAAAGAATTATTCAAATCTGTTGGTGGTATCTGAGTCTAGTGCGTTCAAACAAACAAAAAATAAAACAAACTCTTCAGCTTTATTAATATTAGTATTGACTACGTTATGTAATTTACTCATGATATAATGCTAGCACATAATATCTACCTAAGGGTGTACTTATTGGTGCGAGTCTGTGTAACTCTGCACTTTGCACGTAAGCCGACAGTAATGACGCGTGACTTCGATCCCGTGAGCTTAATTTGTTACGAGCCCTTTCGAACTTTGTTGGCGTTCAAACATTAAGCTTCATCTTTATTTAATTTTAATTGTGTAGTTTGTTATGACATAGAAGTGATTTAGTTTATTTGCGATCTTCTATTGTCCTTGTAGGGCTAGAACTACGAGTAAAGAAGTAGTAATTTCTATTAACTGTTCGTTTGTACATACATTGAGTAATTATTTATTTGTTTGTTTTTCAGTTAATACCATCGATGTATGGTCTCGGATATCATTTAAAATGTTAGTCTGTGCAAACATTTATTTCTTTGTAACGGATTTTAATTGTCATTTTAATAGTAAAAATGTAATGAGATTGTGTGTTACTATGGTTGTAGTACGAATCTTCTAATAGAAAAAAATATGTACCGTAGTGTAACCAAAGATAAGGTTTGATTTTTGCTTCCAGTAGTAGGTCTAGTCGTAGATAGTAGGCCTCTTGTTTTAAGTTAATCTTATAACCGTACGGTTTGTAATCACCCTCGGCAATATTTTCATTATTTTCCCTCAACGCGTCCCCTTCTTAATATAGCTTAATTTAATCAGAATTTTGCTTACTCTCGCATTTCCAACCGCAATTTTCCACACAAGAATTTATAATTACTGTGGTACAGGTTTAATTGAAACAAGCGACGGAGATTGATGTTCCGGCTCAATGTAATTGACAATGAAATTAACTCTTTTTAAGTGGACTTAAAAATAATATTAAATTAATTAGTATAAATGTAGGTATTACACAGTAGAGAAATGCGAAAGTAAATTTTTTTTCTGTCTGTCTCACACTTTTTGTAAACTATAAAATAGATTTGTATATCAATATTTACTTATGTAAAATATGTCATCAAGAAATAAATAAGGTACTTTTATTTCAAAAATCCAATGGGATCCAATGCTGAAATCAAGGGAATAGCTAGTCATGTAAAAAGTCATAAGATATTTGTAACATTCAAACACGGATATCCTTTGAATAAACTACGATATCGTATGCACATAACTAAGTGCGGCTCCAAACCTTGTCAGTTGCGAACAAACTGTCCGTAACTCAACAGGTATTACCGAGAGCCTGACTGACCGTTCAACTTTACATTTGACACCGAAGGATTAATAGCTCTATTAATGTCCCAATACAGGTTAATGGCTTATGAACCGGTGGTTTATGGACCCATTACTGAACGGTATGCTAATATGAAGCAAAAGTGTTAAAGAGTAACGCACTGCGGCCATGCGAAGGTAACATTTAGATCAATCGTATTGTTTAATGAACTGCTGTTGTGGAATTATGCTACGCGGTTTTAATAAAGGCAATTAGGTTGTTTAACGGTTACGGTCAGTTATAATTATACTGCGAGCCTTTTGAGTTAACTTCCAAAGTCAAATATCTAGTGACTACTTGTGTAACTAAAAAAATGTTCCATAAAGTTGCCTTTCAAATAAAATGCCTATTAAAATTGGTCCACCCAAAGCCCATACCGAAGCAATGAGATACACGAGACAAAATAAGTAACACTCCTCTTTATGTGTCGAGGGTATAAAAAACAACCAAAAGTAAAATGATTCATACTCAGACTGTAAGTAAAAAACATGCTGAACAAAAACATATTGTGAAAACAAGCTGAAAACGTATTAGGAGGTCGTGTAATAAGGAAAATACGGTTTTATGGGCAGTGCGGTGCGCGAACAATGGTGATCCAGCCGTAATGTGCGACGCCCGCCCTGCCGCCCGCCCTGGCCGCCCGCCCGCCGCCGGAAATCATTTCATAAATGCCGCCAATGAATATCACATCCATCGGAATAATCAGATCGACATATCGATGTTTAGTTCATTCAATGATTTATCGTTCGTGAATCGCGAATCGAGTGTTCGCAGTAGCGAACACTCGATTCCATTTTGTTAATATCTAAACTCGAAATAAGCGAATTATATTTGTTTAAGTATGTACGTTCAGTATCTATCAACTAAAGCTTTCATTAAAGGAAAGTTTTAGCAAATATGATTTCTGTAATGTATACATATAATATAAAATATTTTTCCATTGTATTTGAAAGCAAATGCGTTTCCATCTTCTTATACTGTTTTCAAAAACGGGACATAAAACGAATCACGTATCAGCTTCTCCCAAATAGAAGAATATGTAGAGCCCGAATAGATAAGAGAAATAGAAAACAGAATTACCTTGTACTGTGTTGCAAAAATAGACTCGACGAAAACAATATTAGGGCAACACAGTTTTCTCTACGCGTTATAACACGAACTCGAAGGAAAGGCTTTCTTATTACATTATCATATCAAAGGATTACAAAACAAATCTCGAATATTACTGTTTCTTCTATTGATGCTGTCAACCCTCCCACAATTAAACCATGATAAATGGAACACGAAAAATCTAATCTAAATACTTAATGGAAAATTCCCCTGCATTGCAACACATTGCGCGGTGCATGTGCGTGTGTGTGCGTGCAACTATTACGGGTTAGTGGAGCCCCTAGTGGATGAGCAGTTAGTTGGATGGGGATTCGGACAGGATTTTGGAATAGGTACAAAACGGATTAGTGACGCTAGATGGGAACTTTGAAAGAAATTTTCTGTTGGTAGTTTGAGTATAGTTAGAAAAAACAAGTGCACATTATGCAGTACCCATCAAGGAATGTGACGTAATTTACTCTTATTCATTTGTTTGTATTACGGGAAATGTCAAACATGTAATGGAGTCATGTCGCAAAATAATAGCACGACCAATTTCGAAATGATATCGAAATTCAATTTCTTTGACCCCTACTACTTTTGGACAAAGATTTACTTATTTTCTAAAAAAAAAAATATTTTTTTTGAATTTTTTGAAAAAGTTTCTACAGCGGAATTTTATTATCACATTATTGCTAGTATCGACATTCGTGCAATAACGTAGACGTGTCGTAGCACGTAGTACTTCGTAGCGCGTAGGTGCTACGATATTAATAACCTGCCGAGACGCGACACTTGACTTTTACTGAACTAATATACCTAATATGAAAGAAAACTAATATGAAACCTAACCGAACCTAACCTATCTATTTGTTTATAGTTAACCTGCCCAAAACAATAAAAACAGTGGCTTGTATTCAAGTTTGGAATATCAATATTATTGCTAACAAATATCAGTCATCAGAATATTGTTGTTTGTTTATAACCAAATAATAAGTCATAATCAAAATATGCTAAATACTTCCAGATACATATCTAAACCGTGCAAATATCATCACGTATTCAGTTCTAGTAACAGCCCAAAATGCAATCATGTTGTAGCTTCTGAAGATATACAATTCCCAACTTTGCGCGCTAAGTTTTAGCTAACAAAATTGCCTAAAGTTTGTCCTAATGGAGTGTTGTGTGCGTGTGTGTGAGGCAAGGACAAGTGCAGTGGAGTGCAGGAATGCATTCCCCCGTGTCCTTTAGAAGGGGGCCACCCTTACGTTACGAATGCAAATAAATATTTCTTTCCAACATAATATTGCTGTGTTAATACCGCGGCATAAATGTTCGACGCCCCATTGTGTACTTTGTGTTTTCAGTTTTATTAGTTCGTTAAAGGGCACCGGTATACTAACTCTTTAGAAGCTGTGGCCGACAGTTTGTTTTGAATTGGTTTGTGTCAGCGCCCGGTTTATTTATTGTGACCAGTTGTTGGTCTATTGTGGTTGTAAACAAACGAGCGTTGGTTTGTTTTAGTTTCAAAGTTCAGCCTGTTAAGTGTGGGAAAATTTTAGAGGAAATAAATGGACATGGGAGTATCAAATTATGCAAACAATACGTGACTCTGACAGTTTACACTTTAAGCTTTGATTACTCAACATCACATTGCATTATCCAGTTGTGAGTTTACGAGTCGTGGACGAGTTTATTTCCAAAAGTTAAAAGATTAAATTCCATTAATCCGGTGAACGGAGGTGAGTCATTCACAGTATAAACTCATTTCCGTATCGAGAAAACCTCGAATAATTTTGTAATTCAGCAACCATATCCGGTTTTATTGCGTTTCGGTTTCCTCTGGAACGGTGGAGTAAACTTCACTTTCCTGACCCATTTATCCGAATATCGTTGGGGCGGTTACACGTTTCAAATTTAGATTTCGTTGCCCTGTTTTGTCCTTTTCTAACCGTGTGATTAAGAAAGGGAGAGTTGTATAAAGTCTAGTAACCTCGTTGAGTCCCCTCTTAGGCAATATTCGCGGATGGGTCGCAAGGCGACTGTAAATCACTTAAGACGGAGGTAGAGGCCTGGAGTTAAGTCGCTGTTTTTGCTCCCGGGAATGGGAGCGACGATAAGAATATTTGAAACAGTGCACGTTGCTATTGTTAAGAACGAAATGGAATCGCTTTGTAGATCTGAGATGTACACTTAACCTCGTTTTCCGTTATCGCTTCTGCTATATTGCCATAGTTTCTTTCTTTGAAAGTTCTTTTGTAATATTAGTTTTGCTCTAGACTATTTTGTAGTGACTTTATCTCTTGATTCTAATAAATTGATTAGGAAAATAATGATTTATGAAGTACCTATACTCTTTACAACCTATTAATACTAGTGAAATGTCGGGGCCGGGTTTAAATCGAACGTCCCAGTTGTAAAACATTTTTTATGAAGCATTGTCATTTTTTATATGCCTCTGGTTATTTTTGCATGTAATACTCAGTAACTATTGCCTGAAATAATATGTATTGTGCTGTATTATGTTGACTGATATTGTGTTGACGCCCATAAGAAGCAGATATATAAGTAACAAAGACACTAAAGTAATATCCAGATCTTAAAGCCAATAATTGAGAACGGTATCTTACTAGACTTATCTATCGACTTCGTTTTACAGGATGTTAAATAAAAGTGTCACGTACGGAGTCATTCGATCAAAAACTAAATAAATACCCAGTTGAGGCTGCAGCGGTACAGTCGGGTAGATTAGTAACGAAGTTAGTTGTCCAAGTTCACGGCACTGCGTGGGTTACATAAACTTCAATTGTAAAGTTAGCCGAACAGCGGGCGTGAGCTCGGTACAGGCAAACACAAACTGACATACGCTCAATTGTTATTGTGAGATGGTAGGTTAAAGGTACTTATAAATAAAAGAAGTTTTTGGATGTTTTTTAAAAATAATCATATTTATTTGGAAGTCAGTTTTAAAATCTACATCATACAGATACGTTTAATATTATGCTAATTGTTCCACAACTGCATTTGCAAATAAATTACACCAGATTGATAAAGTCTCTCTTATGTTAATGACAAAGATAATATTGAGTTATAACGGACGAGGACACACAAGGCATTAGGTATCTAATACCAGCACAGGCGGACGCACTCAGTAATATTCCATGCTTATCAATATGCAAAACTAAGTGCAATGTCCTTTCACCCACTCTCTTGACACATAGGTAACTTTAGCTTGAATATACTCAGAACCTTCTCAGGTTGTACTGGTTTCTAAAGTATCAGTGAACACTACTCTTTTTAAATTGAATTAACGGAAACCCTTCGCTAATTGACTTAATTATTCAAACATTACATTTACATATCAAAATCACTCATTTAAATCTCTACTAAGGAAGCATAATATGATTTTTAGACAATATTGGAACCTTGATGACAGTGTCATTCGTGAAGCCATAAACGAATATAATCTGTCGATCTATATACGAAGTTTTTTGATTGTGACATTATATCTACAGATAAAGTACAACTAATAACTAAAGTAATATCGTTGGTACGTCGTGCGCGAGTGTACATATAAATAAAGTGACTTCGGGTCGACGCACGACGCAACAAATTAGAAAGTTTCACGGTATTCAGGGTGTTAGGGGATGTGTTCTAATAAATTGCCGGATAACTTGTACCGGACTTGCGATATTACAGATTATTTGTGACGTCATTAACAATTACGTACAGTTTTGGTGAGGTCTGGTTACGAGTAGTTATTGGGTCA
Organism: Cyclophora punctaria; assembly: GCA_951394245.1. Taxonomy (NCBI): domain Eukaryota; kingdom Metazoa; phylum Arthropoda; class Insecta; order Lepidoptera; family Geometridae; genus Cyclophora; species Cyclophora punctaria. The sequence continues at coordinate 7,037,378 of OX596171.1, forward strand.
TACTTACTTTGTCTTTGATGTAATTACGTATTGTTTGAAAGTACGATGGTGTGTGTTAGGAATAACGTAATGTTGTATGTATCAATACTTAATTGGGTAACTGATTTTAAGTTTTGAAATTGTTGTTTTGATATTGCCTAGTTCTTTTAAAAGTCAATGATTTTTAAAGAAAAAATTTCAATCGTAACATTTTATATCAAACTTTACGTTTTACTACAGAAGTTCATATTTTATGATGAAGCATGAGTGGTTTTTAAACTTTGTTAGGTTCCGCAACACAAAAGAAATAAACCGAAGAAATTAAAGGATTCGTGTGTCTGTCCATCCTGTTCGTCACAACCAATGTACTCTGTAACTACTGCACCTCATCTTTCTTTCTCTTTCTTCCAAAATACAGAGCTTTATAAAACAAAAAGTTCCTTCCAAAATTCTATATTATTGACGTTTGATCAAACTATTGATAAATGAAAGAATCATAAAATATTGTAACTAATGCAATTACAGAATTCTCCAGACGAATGAAACCTCCGGTTTTTAATTACTATTTTCAATAAATTATGATATAGAGCTTCCGTAGTAAGTTGTCTGTAATTAGGTTACGAGGGGCGTCCGAGTGATACATCACAATAGTTTACAATTTATCGAATTACTAACTTTAACCAAACTATTGTAGGAACTCGGTATAGTTTATAGTTGATCATATTATATTGGTTGTTTACTCCTTAGTAATTATTTAGTTTAGTTCACTCATACTTAGCTACTAAAAAGCTACTATTTTACAGATACTGATAGTAAATTAGATGTTGTTGATAATGAGCGAGAATATAAGCTGTATACACGTTAACTTAATAGAAAGGAATTACCACATGTATTTTAAACGTTGGCTTTAGAATTATAAGTCAGTGAGTGTATTATATCGAAAATCGGTATCAATCGAAGTAAGCTAAAGATCGCTTGCCCCGTCAGATATCTGTTTTGGTTAAATCCTCGACCAACTAGAGTTTAAATCGGGTTTCTGGATCAATCACACAATTTTTCGTCCTTTCGTTCTATTATTAATCGTATTACTTTACAAAGACATAAAAATCCAATATTCATTTCCTACTTCATCTTTTTAATTCATATTTCCTTTTGAATTCGTCTTACACACAGCTTACTGTACAAATCTGCGCGATTAACATCTAACTCTGAAGTAAGACACGAAATAATAAAGCGACTGAATAGTTTGAATAATGTAAAAGATGGTGAATGCAGTTTTTCTCAAGACAGCACGTATTCAGCAGGGGCCACATAAAACTACCTTCCGCCGGATACGGCTGTCTGACGTCCCTGTACAGACAGATAACTAAATACTGGACTTAATATAAATATTAGTTTGTTTCGGGGATGGAAGTTACTTTCACGTTATCTACAATACTTGGATTGGGAACTCCATACATCAAAAAAGTAATATGTACACTATTTCTCCATTAGTTTTATAATTGTCTTTTTATAGTGACCATCACTACAAAGTCGCTTTCCACTGTCTGTCTGTCTGTCCCTATGTATACTTCGATCTTTAAAATTACGCAACGGATTTTGATGCAGTATTTTTAAATAGATAGAGTGATTCAAAAGGTAGGTTTATAAGTGTAAAAATTCCCGAAATTCCCACCGCGGACGGGTAAAACGCGGGTAAAACCGCGGGGCACTGCTTGTTAAAATGTCATGTTTATTATGATAAAACAAAATAAATAGAGCTGTTTCGATTTCGATATACAATAAAACTGACTTAAAAATAAATCTACCGATATTTTCCCCGACAGTACCAGACTAACCTAGCTTACTGAAAAGTTGAGGTAGATACATGAGATACTAAACTAGTCTCCAGAGGTCTGTCTGTGTTGAATGCTGATTGAATTCAGACAAACTAACTCGTGTTTGTTTACATATCATTCCACTAGCAGCGCCCCGCGGTATTACCCGCGTTGTTCCCGTTCCCGTGGGAATTTCGGAATGAAAAGTAGCCTATAACCTTCCCGTTGAATGTGGCTATCCATTACAAAAAGAATTTTTCAAATCGGTTCAGTAGTTTCTGAGATTAGCGCGTTTAAACAAACAAACAAACAAACAAACAAAACAAACTCTTCAGCTTTATAATATTAGTATAGATATTATTACAGTACTACGGTAATGTGCTTCGGTATATTGAGATGTACTTATTAGGAACAACATATTTAATAGGTCTTATATTTATTTAACTACCTACTATTCTATATTATAATTATTTGAAACTATAAAATGTACGATGAACATCTGCTTGAGTTAATTAATTAATGATTAATTGCTTTTAATATTTGGACGTAGCAATCTGTGACGTTAAAGCTATAAATATTGGTGACAACAGAAAAACATTAGCTAATTTTTATGTCACTATCACTACACTACCTTTATCAATGGCTGGTTTACGGCGTGCCGTGAGTTATCGATATAACACACCCTTTCCGTTCAACAAACAAAACAAATGGCTCCATTAGAGAAAATAACAAACAGATAGATATCTACATCGGCGTCCCATGTGTGTTCCATTCAAGTTTGTAATTAGATAACAATCCAGACACGCGTGCGAGCCGCTAACGACCGGCTACCGAGGCGTCCGCACTGCCATCAGACCATGTTCCAATAATAACTGATCCACAGGCGCCGCTCCACGATCAATAACACTGTTTCATAGTTAAAATGTGCTATAATGACCAGCCCTAGACGAACTAAAAAGAGTGGGGCTCAGTGTACTCTGCCTAGTCTCGACTGGGACTCTCCCTCGGCCGCCACCGGCACCGTCAAAAGGAGGCAGTCTTGCCCAGAGAACTCAAAAGGAAGTATATCCCAAACTGCTATTTTCGAAGTAGAAACTCCATCGGATTCCGGTAGCGGAACGTCCAGAAGTATCGATGACTCAGAAACATTAATCGATATAGAACAAAGAATATCTTACATAATCAATGAAAACAGATCCTCTAAAAGCAACTCGGAGTCGAGCGAAGCCGATATTTTCATCGACAGTTTACTGAACAATCCAATTAATGAAGACACTTTTGAATTACCGCAACATGAAGCGCTCTGTGATCGAAGCAAAACTTTCATCATATCTGAAGACGCTGCGGCCAACGTGCAACATGATACAGTTGCTGCTAATGAAATATCTCAAGATAAGAAGAACAAAGAAAACAGAAGACTCAAAACGCCGGCACCGATAAAGAAAATAAATAAAACTTTCGATATCGGGAGAGGATCTAAGTTAAATAAGGATTTGAAGAGAATCGACGAAAAGACTAGCGTGTTGCCTGTGTACAGAACTACCGTTCAAGGATCGAATATAGATATAGATTTAAGTTCGAATACTCAAAAGAAAAAGGTCACTTCCAAACTACGGCTGCCTTTCTCTCCAACCAAAACAATGGATAAGCCGAAGATGAATTTCTTCCAAAGTAAAACTAACTTACAGAATAGTAAGCCTTCTCCGTTACTATCGTCGCCCGTGAGGCGCACGATATCCAACGAGTACGTGCGACTCAAGTTCACCAACGACACAGTAGTGAGAAGAACAATAGACGGCAAATCAGTACCGAAGATAACACCGAAGATACAATCAATAATTCCCGAAAGTCCCGTCGATAGTGAGGACCCGTTTCTTAATCTCAGTCCGAATAAGAAGTATACAGTGACGGTGAACAATAAAGTGAGATGTGATAAGGATAATTATGTTATATTCGACCCTGCGACGGGGTTTAGTCCGGAGCGACAGTCGCGTATTCCTCTGAAGAGTCCTATTGGTGAGAATTCCGGGACTACTCGTAAGTCGGCTAATGTGAGTGATACGGACAGTGGTATTTTGTCCCCGAACTCGCCGGTGGAGACGAGCGAACGGGGCGCGTACTACGTGAATGCGGCGGCGTTTAGCGAGACGGCTCGGAGACAGGGGTCGGATGTGGACATCACGATCCTCGACCCGGGACTCGCGAAAAAAGCTGCTGAACAGATTAAGGTTAGTGGATTTTATGATAATCTAGTGTCTTTGAAAGTTACCTAGATACAACCGGACGTAGTAGGTATATCCACCTAATTGCGTACAAGTTTCATAGAAATAATATTAAGGTACACACCCTTAGGAAGCCACATCAGGTATGCTACTTATTTAGTAGTATTTATCATAATTAATTAGGTAAAAGGGTTGTGTTTCCCAAAATAAGTATTTTGTGCTCTCAAAGTTTTTAAAATTGACTAACATTTATCTTTCACAAAAGATCGTAGACGTAATTTAACTTCCGCAGGAAAAGATCATTTTTCATGGGAACAGTTAACAGCGAAGCGTTCGGTCTGCCGACCTTTTCGTTTTGTTTTTCTTTCATATTTATGGAACAAACCTAATTGGGGGATATTTTATAACCTGAGTATAATTTCATTAATTAACAATTAACGTATTAATACAAAGTAACGATCATAAACGAACAATTATGGTTAGCATATTAATTAAAACAACTTTTTATTTGTATTGTAACGTAACGACAAAGATTTTTTGTAAAAAGGATTAAATTAAGAGGGTTTATAATAACGTGGTTTAATAAAACCTCCTTTATACCTTTATATAATACTAGCAGCGCCCCGCGGTATTACCCGCGTTGTTCCCGTTCCCGTGGGAATTTCGGAATGAAAAGTAGCCTATAACCTTCCCGTTGAATGTGGCTATCCATTACAAAAAGAATTTTTCAAATCGGTTCAGTAGTTTCTGAGATTAGCGCGTTTAAACAAACAAACAAACAAACAAACAAACAAACAAACAAACAAACAAAACAAACTCTTCAGCTTTATAATATTAGTATAGATTTAAAAAAGTACTACCGCCATCTATCGGTGAGTAGTAAAAGTAAAAACATTCGATATAAACCCATGTTAAAAAGGTTTATATATTTGGTATGATGGTTCGAATAAAAGTTCAAAGTTTACCCACTCACCGCTAGATGGCGCTGTTCTAAGTTTACTTGTTGAGAGGACTTTCTCGCATATTGCACCCCATAATGGGCTTATTATTTGGCAGCAATCGTGCAGTTAATTTTAAAATAAGGGTTCATTTAGTGCAAATAATGACCGAGGCGGTAACCATCTGTAACGTGAGGGGTCTCGTGTGAATGCAGTTTAATGCATGTTTGTTATGGTTAGGTAGGGCTCGTAATCATCCGAAATTGACTACCCGCAATATTACAATGGCATAATACAATATATTATACAGTTGCTTTAATTTTTATTATTTTTTCCTGCCAAGACAGGTCCCGGGTTCAATTCCCGGGTCAAGCGAAAACATGCTTCCTAATTTTCAAACATGGATCGGGTTTGAAATTACCAACCCGCACTTGGCAAGCGTGGTGATTATGCCTGATCCTCCTCACTGTACTGATATCTTCAGTGAGAGAGGCCTTTGCCATTACAGGCTAATACTTAACTTTTTTACTTTACTTATATTTTTTATTACCGCTCAAATGCTAAAGGCATTTCCAATAAAAAAGTGCAAGTCGATTTTGTTGTTTGCATTCGAATCAGCTGAGGTGTGAGAATCGGGCTGATTGCCGTCCTCGTGGGATGAATAGCTAACAACATTGCGCATAAATAAACTACTGGCATTCCATTCATAAGGTACTCAGCACCGTGGGATACGTTTCGTTGGAGCTGTACCGTAATAGACGTTCCGATTCAGTTGAAGCTAACCATCCGACCAAATCGAAAACTTTAGGCATAAAGTTGTCGTTCCAATTTTAAAGCAAAGCCTGTGTGAAATTAACTTGACTACCAGATACAAACTTCGTGATAATATCTTCAATGTAACTTGCAAATTAAGATTCTTACTTAAAACTATTAAGTCGTTAACTAAAGTTACTCAACCTATCTAGTTTAGTTTAAATAACAAGTAGTGATGTTTTAGAGCTGGGAACAAACACTTGAGGCCTGAAGAGGCTTGGCTTTCAGAGAGCCCTTCGTGTAACAAGCAAACGCTCTCAAGCCCGCGCCCCTGAAAATGTTTCATCACTTAATTTCGACTTGGAAATGGCCTCGCAGCGCGTCGGGAATGAAATGTGACGTCATTACGGAGATGTATTGTTTTATCTACCTGTGGTGGCAGATACCAGAGTACATAGGTATAACTGGAACTACGTGTTACCTGAGTTAAAAAAAAAATATCAGTCAGGTATTTCGCTAGTTAATGTTCTGTCAAAATCGGTCCAGCCAGTCCAGGTTTAGATTGGAACAGATTGAACAGTTGACAGCATTTGACGGAATTATTGTGTTAATTAGATCTACATGAATATTACCCCTTCTTAACCGACTTTAAAAAAGGAGGAGGTTCTCAATTCAACTAAATGTAGGTATATATTTTTTACATTATAAGGTAGTTGACGTTGAAGAAAAGTTTATATACTCTTTTGTAAAAATGTACCTAATATTCAAAGCACTACATAATACTTAACACGTCACAAAATGTACTAAGTACTAACTCTCCTAACACTCTACAAGCACTAAGCACCTACTTAATACGTGTAACACTCGAACCATAGGTACAATTACGAATTCCCAAAAGAAACACCTTTTGAGAGATCCGTATAACTTACGAGCCGCTTTCAAGCATTCTTAAAGTACTTGTCTGTTAAGTAATAAGTGGTTATAAGTAACACTAGATGTTCATACTCATTTTGTATTTAGTTAATACTTAAAAGTATTATTTAACCTATTTAGTTCTTCCTAACTAGTGCTTTACGTAACAGAATATTTACCTCTATCTTCATTTAAAGCCGCTCGTCGCCAGCTTATCTAGAGTTGGTGACAAGCAAATATGTGTTAGACTGAGGGCGCCACTGTCGTATTTGGTAGCACAAATAATTCTAAAACAAGATTATGCCGCGAAAACAACTAGTTATAAAAATATGTATTCAAAGTGTGGACGGGTTCTCGGTTCTTTTTTTAAACTCAACGTTCCATTTTTGAAACCTCTGCCTGCATAGGTAAATAGGAAAAGTAATTTATTATTTACCGGTCGAAATAAACAATACAAACGCAAAGAACAGCGTCTAATAGTCCAGGCAGATCCTAAAGGTACTTCCAACAGAGTTATTTAATACTACCTCGCATAGACTTTAGTGGTTTCATTTAGTTCCAACGGACTTTACATTTAAGTCCATAGTTCCGACTTAGTCCGCAAGCAAACTTATCTACCATGTCACAGTGATTAGGTTACCGTTCCCGCAAACGTGAGGCGACCGTTAACGCCTACGGCCGACTTTGATTCCGCCCCTTACTAAATTGTCAACCTATTTCTGTTAGTTTCATCCTTAACAGAAAGCGGAGCTGATTTATGTTACCCTCAGTCGGTCCCTTCTTCAGTGATCCTGTTAATTATGTTTGCTTTGTTGTGTCTGACTTGCGTTTGGATAGTTCGTGAAGACTGTATTCAATTGGATATTAAACATTTGAAATGGACTAGGCTATGTTTTATTGTAGCCGTTTTGATTTGATGAAACACTTTTATATAAATTTTTGGATGGATCCGAGCTTTGACCGTATTTTTAACATTGTATCAGTATTTTTTAAAGTCAATCAATTTTGAATAATAAGCACGTATTTTGATTTATATTTATGGTGCGATTTACATCTACCTACATGTTTACTTAACGTCTAACTGTCCATACAAAACCCAATTCAAATATCATATTTTCTCCTCCTCTTAATAATCTTTTCATGAAGTTTATGTACCTCTTTTCAAGTTAATCTTGAACCCTAGGGAGGAAGGGGAGGGTGAAAGCTTTCATAAATAACAATTTTGACAAAAAATGTCTTTCACATTACTCTTCAAGTTTACATCAAACGTTTATTATTAAGGACAAAGTATAATTCCTAGAAAATGAATGAAACAATAGCTTAATTCATTATCTATACTTAATATTATAAAGAAGTAAAATTTGTAAATTTGTTAGTTTGTATGTTCGGGGTAATCTCAGGAATTATCAGTCCGATTTGAATAATTCTTTTTGTGATAGATAGCCACATTCAACGGGAAGGTTATAGGCTACTTTTCATCCCGAAATTCGCATGGGAACGGGTATAACGCGGGTGAAACCGCGAAGCGCGGCTAGTACTACATACAGACCCATTTCATTTAGTATAATGAGTGCAAATCTTGTGAGTATTTAGCTTAATGCGTTTCAAAGCTTAGTGTCTGACTATGGCTAGTAATGAGTTCGACACTTTGTACTGTGAGCTTTCATCTTGGAAAAGATTTGCGAGTTATTTAATAAATTGTACGCTTTCAACAGCTTCTTCCTTTAGGACGAGTTAAGAGTTCAGACGAGTTTCGGTCGCCAACGAACTCTAATGCATGTAAAGTCCACATTGTAAGAACAGTATTGCATTTCATAGATACCTACATAGACCAACATTTTGGTCATGTCGAAAGTTCTTCGGCGGTCTCAAAACTCCGACAACAGAGTTGGCCATTGACCTATTCGAAATGAATGAATGAAACAACATTTCAGCAGTTTTTTGGAACTCTTCCCATGTGGTACATTGTAATTCAACATCACACTACAAGTATCAAAATACTTAGTAGCTTCACTCGACGAAATATTTACGAGTACAGTGCAGTAAGGTACTCCTAATATTCAACACAATAGGCGTCTGTTACAGTTATTCGGGCAGGGAACACCGGAAGTGTAGCTTCATATATCAGTTGAGTAGATCGTAAATACTGAACCCTACTTCATGATTTGTTCAAAACGTTACTCTGTTTGAGGTTACGTGTCACTTTGAGATATTACGCGCATGGAAAGGGAGGTTGGTTGTGGTATGTCTTATTATGAGAAAGATTAGATCATATGGCTCACAAGTCGCGGACTTAGTTCTAATTTACGTCTAATCAAAAACAAGTAATTTCTTACATATTTTATTTCAAAAGAAACATTAAAAATATACGTCGATTAAATCAGAAAATACGAGAGTACAGTTGGTTTGGCTTAATGTGATAAAGTTTTGGTCTTAGTCTTTAGACCTTACGTCTAATCAAAAAGAAATACATTTTTAGATATGTTTTTGCAAAAGGAAACATTTAAAATACACTTCACACAAACCAGCAAATATGGGAGGAAGTACACTAGTATCAGAATGATTAATGCATAATAACTTGAAAGGGAAATAAAAATTATTTTCATAGATCAACGCAAAAATGATATAACATTTCTGAACTTCGGAATTATTTCTTTATCCATTTATTTCTATAAAAAAACATCTTTATCCAATATTTTGAGAGGATTCTTTGATAAATAATAGCATTACTTAATTTTTATCAAATCAAAGAAAGGCCCATTTCTTTACTCGGCGTCTGTTGACATAATCTATATCACAAATAATACTTTGGAACTTATTTTTTCCTCTTTTTATTTCACTTTAAAAATCTTAACAGCTCATATAAAATGTATTTACGTCCATATCCTGCCCTTATTTATTCCCTTCGTAAGGATTATATGTCATAAATTATTTTCTTTTGGCTTGAGTTATGGGCCGCGTTGGCGACAGACCGTTGTTTTATCACACTGCTGTGATATTATGTTATTTAAATGTATGAATTAAAAGGGTTATGAATAGTATGAATATTGTTTAACATAACATTTGTTTTTGCTTTACGGAAGTTCTAATTTTAAACATAAAGTGTGTTGATATTGATAAAATACTTTAAGAGCAGGTTGGTTGGTTCAGTTTACGTTTACGCGCCAGTAATCGTCAACACAAAATGTCAGTTTCAACAATTTTGAGAGTTACAATTCTTCTTCTTCTTCATCGAGTGGATGGTCAACCTGGCTAATACTGGTATCAGAGTTATTGAGCCGTCAAAGGCCTCTGACATGACTCATGTAACGACTACTGTCCGTAGAAAGCAACCGGGACCGACGGCTTAACGTGCTCACCGAAGCACGGAGTTACAATTGCTAACACGCGTAGAACTATAGCAATTTAGAATTTTCGACTAACACCACTTCCATGAATATAACTAAACAAACCCGTATGTTACAATCTGCTCAAATATTAATTTGTATGTCCTTGGCATATGGTTTCAGATTATTTTAATTGGCAACATTTGTCTGTCACTTTAATGAATGAGAAGAAGTGGTTTTATTTTCATATTCATTTGAATGCCAAAAATTGGACGTCAGTATTAGTTTCAGTTTTAAATTAAAAATAACTAAAACTACGCCGCGAAATTGAAATTTAACTTTTTAGTTAGGGCAATAAGTTTTTAACTGCCATGCGTCCATTTAATCGGCTATAAAGTAATTCACGTTTTTTCATACATTTCAGGTCCAAAATGACTCGTTAATCTCTTGAAATCTTATAATCAAAATAAGGAATAGGTATTAAGAATGAATTTTTATTAGTAGGTCACAAAAGATAAGGTCAAAATATCTCCGAATAATAAGTCCTTCATCTATGATTCTAACTTTTTTCAAAAATAATTTTTTGCTTAAAAAATTTGTGGCATTTACCTTACGAATGTTAGTTACGAAAGCTCAATTATTATCACTGTTACTTTTGATAAATCAATATTTTTCTTCGATCAACCCCGACACACAGGGGTGATAATTAGTGGGATAATGCCCTAACGAGTGTCGCCCTCGCCTGGGGAGGGAGGATTCTAAAAATGGCCCAATCAGTCAAACTCGCGTCACACGTCGGATGTTGATAGTAATGAACTTCGTGGAAGATTTACTAGTGCATCAGAAATAAAATTTAATAGCTTTTTTAATGATTCGGTACTTTAAAATTGAAATAATTGGATAAAGTTATATGAGACTAGACGCGCCCCACGTTGTACCCGTTCCCGCAGGAATTTCAGGATAAAATGTATTCTATGTGTTATTCTGATGTATAACCTATATTACTGTACAGTTTCATCCAAATTCGTCCAGTAGTTTTTTCGTGAAAGAGTAACAAACTTACAGACATCCATCCTCACAAATTTTCGCATTTATAATATAGTAGGATTGGTTCTTTATTGGTGAACTTAATTTGAGGGTTAAAGAGCTAAAAAGAACCACCCGCGACCACGAGAGGTGCAATCCCCTCGAAACGTCGGGAAATAAAGAGTAAGTTATTACTTGCTTTATTAACTTTCTAACGCGAAAAAACCCGTGTGAGTACGTTTAAACTAAAAAGAACCATTTTCTATGTTTTTTGAAGTCGGTTTAAAAGTAAACCACCAAATTTTAAGTCATTTTGAACTTTTCAGTAATTTTATATCGTCCTTGTTACTTTAAAGAGAAACTCTAGTTGTTGTCTCAACATATCACTATGAAATATTAAAACAATATATTTTGCGATAAATCATCCCTCTGAATCCGATTCCAAAAGACGCACTGGCAGATACACCAGTAATAATAAATAAAATGGCGGTTCGTTTTATTATTTAAATGAACCGCGTGATTTGTCTTCTACAAATATAAAGCTCAAACCAAATCACGTACGGTTCTAGAAAGAAAATATCTAATAATAATATCGATATACAGGAACGTGATTTGAATACCGTTCATAGTACATATACTTAGGTACAGTAGAATCCGTAGTACATATACTTAGTCACTGTAGAATATCTGTCTAGAAAAACCATCTGTCTAGAATAACCAGGCGCTCCTACGGTGCTTCTATGCTCTGTGGTCCAGCACAAGTGTATTTGTTACTAAATATTTAATTCAAAATATATGTACTTTATAATTACAGATATCAGATATCTGATAACAGATCACGTTCCGTAAACGTAATTATTAATCGAAATGAAAGAATTTTTGAAATCGTTTCATAAGCAACGGAGATATCAGGTAACATTTAAATAAAAAGAAACACGCACGAGAACCTCTTTGATTTTTAAACGTCGGCTAAAAACCAACCGAAGGGCGATGTGCAGTAGGGTGGAGCGCGGCTGTATGGAAAAATTTTTTTTTTCTTGTTTTGAGTTCTAATAGCAGGGGATTAGTGCCTTATGTTAAAGTAAAAGTAACTGTAATTTTTCAGTTCGGTAAAATAATATCTTCTGCCTCCGCTTGGGCCTTGAAATGTTAAGATTTTTTGAAAAATAGTCATCTTCTTAGGGTTCATGAGAGGTATAAAGCGATAATAAATGAAACTAAATTATTTATTAAAGATATGAATTATATTATTAAACGCAAAAGTAGTACAATTTTTTAGTTATAAGTTATAAAAAAACAAGTTTTCAGTCGGCCTTAAAATCCCGTTTTGTCTCAAATTTGGGCATTTTTTTACGGGATTCCAACTTAGCTTTTATGGCTCCGAATCTCGATGAGTCATTACACTGCGATGTGGCAGCTTCCGCCGTCAACTTAACAGCTCTCTCAACTGCTTGGGTATGGCAGGGAAGACGTAAAAACAATAGTTCACCTTCGCCACCAGATTGGACTATTTGTTGAATTTCTTGATCAGTTAGGTGTTTCAAGATCGGAGGTTCGGTAATAGTTTGCTGCCAATTAATCATATCGATATAATTCGATGCACTAAAGTTAACATCTGTCACTTCAAATAACCTTGGTGATGGAAGTTGCGGCATACTACGTGCTTTTAATACACGCCGGGCTGCCAGTTCACGAATGTGTCTCTTGTCATCTGTGATCATTGCAAGTAAGATGTTTTCAGGATGTGCGAAATAGCTATTGCGTTGAATGACAGGATCGATGACCTTTTTAAGATTTTCTGGCAGATACCTGGAGGACCATATGATTTTAAAAAGATGCCGAGCTCCATCTTTACAGGACGGTTTATTTTTAATGGAGAACCAACATGGGGCGTAAACTTTTATGACAAATGTAGCCAGGTCTATTAAATTATCTGATGGTTTTTCTGTTGCTACATATAAACGAAGTATACGATTAGCACGTGTCAGCCAACGAGCATGAGACAGTCTGCCTGGAGACCTATTCGCCAGATCTTCTGGAAAGTCACCTGATTGAACAGCTGACACAATATCGTGTAAGTATTTTTGATCTGTACTCAAGTCAACAGCCGCTGCTGGAAGTGCTTCTCCTTCGATCGGATGGAATATTTTAACTGGCAATTGTTCACAAGTTTCCAGTGACTTTCCCAACTGGCCTGTGTAAGACTTCGGTCCTGAAGTAGCTCCGTCAATATGTAGGAACAAGTGTCTCAAAGGAAGTTCGTTCATATGAAGTAAACAAATTACCCACTGGAGAGGCCGTTGCAGGTTTTTTTCAAGAAGGCGTATAATTCCGCCATATTTTCCAGTATTGACATTTGTTCCATCACAGCCAATCGCCATAAGATGCTGTAGAGAAATGCTTTTCTTGGCCATAAATCCTGTGATTGCGGCTTCTATTGCCTTCGCTGAACCTGAACTTGGTACTACGTAACCCATATAAATAGAACCCGGCTCCTGAATAAGTGAGATATGCTCTTCAATACACGTAGTTCTGTAGTATTTAATACCTTTTTTAATTATTTTCAAAGTTTTGTCTTTCTTTCCGTCAAAGTATAAAGCAGAAAGCTCTGTATTAATGACTTCATTCACTAAAATCTGTCGGTTTTTCGATCTCTCCCTTCGTAATTTATGTCTATCAATAACCTCAACATCAGATCCAATATCGTGCAAAACAGATGATGCGATTGCCGCCGCCGCCCTATCAGAGACACCATATCTGTCGCACGTCTTCGATAATGTAGGTAAGTTAATATATGCCCTCGTTTTTTTCTTTATTTCGGGAACGCCATCGTTTGTAGTGTTGAGAAATCCATCCGTACCACTGCTTTGCTTGGATGTCGAAGATGTCGATGATGCTATGGAATCGTTAATTGTTGTATTTACTGACATAAAACTATTATTCAAGGCTTTACTTGCGGAGTTTTCGCGATCTAGTTTCCGTTTAAGGGTCTTTTGTAGTTTTTTTGTCGTAGTAATGTCAATTGAACCGATAAACATGTTTCGAGAAGTTCGTTGATCTATTAAAAACGCTTGTTCTTGTTTGGGAACCTTTTTATCAGTCGGGCAGATACAATGTGAAAGATCTTTACATTTGCAAGATGCAATATCAAAAAGCAACTTACTATTTTCCCGAAAACATTCCAATTTTTCTGGAGAAAGCTTCTTAATAGACTTGAGTAAATTCTTGTATTTTAAGTGATATGCTTTTAACATCTGTATGATTCTCGTTCGTGTTACAGTCGGAATAGATGATGTTTGCCATATACCTTCAATCCTAGGTATCACTATATCTGCTACTTGTGAAAATGTTGGCTCCTTTGCCGTTTCTAATTGTAATTTTAGCTGATGTCTCGTCCATTCATAATATTTCATTACATCTTCATAAGTAGGTAGAGAATTGTCTTTAATATCGACGATACCACCAAAAAGGGGACATTTAAATGAACTACGAGTCTTTTCCATGTTTTAAAACAATTATTCGACCTGTCACTACGAGTAATAACAATGCACTGAAGTGACAAGTGTTGACAAGTGCGCGTCCGCAGCGCGCGCCGCGCAACGAATTGTCTCCCCGCGCGCCCCCGCACTCGTCCTATTTTAAGTATTAAATCAATGTATGAATGATTTTTAATTATTATGTATCAAAATAGACTATAGTAACTATGGGATTATAACATAAAAAATAATGAATATTTATAAATGACATATATACGATGCGTCAAACACAGGTCTAAAAATGAATTTATTCAAAAGTTCATTGACCTTTCGGAGGCAGATAATCTAAACTAATTCAAACTATATTTTGTGTGTGTTATCTTAAACCTTAAAGGCACCCTTTTCACGCTATTACATTTCAATAACACGAAAAAAAAAAATTCACTCCACCCTAATGTGCAGGTTCCAATATAAAACCTACAATTGTCATAGTAGTTACGGCCAAGTTTCACAAGAAAGTACATATTTTGTGGGTTTCCCGTAGATATTTTATGTGGCCAAACGTCTCCTGTAAGTATATTTGGATGAGAGCCAGAACTGAAGGCACCTAATGACTACTAAGACTGCAGTTTATCTTTTCAATTTCAAGTAAACTGTTGCCAAATTGTCATTTATGTAATTTAGTGCTTTTGTGAACTCAATTTGCCAAAAATGTTAAAACTCCTTACTGACATACTTTGCACCTTTTGACCCTTTAAATCTCTTCTGAATTTTCAAGGTTCCGTCGCATTGTTAAACACATAATACCTTCTTTAGTCATGGAATATGGTATAAATAATAAAGGAATCCTAACATCAAAAGGATCCTATTGAATACATCCATTAACTCAAAACATTACTGACAACCATAAAAAGTTCCAAACAGCTCCATCAAGCTTCTACTCGTCAACGCAAATCTCAAGCAAGTCCCTAAGAACAATATCAAAAGGAAATTCATCGCAGCTGATAAAGAAGCTGTCAATCTCGTGTATAAAACTGAATTGAACTCCGCATAAAGTTATTCATGAAAGTTGTAAGAGTATTGAACGTTCCACATAAGTTGAGTTCAGTGGAAACAATCCTTTGAGGCTTTGAGGAACCCTCGCGATACTCGAGCCGGCTTTGTAAAATAAATTTCCGTTTGCATGCGAGTAAATGGAATCGAAAATGGATTTTAATATAATTTGAACGTAATATGGCGTTTTGTTGGAAAGTAGTATAATTTGTTTTGTTTTCTGGTTAGACGTCATGATATAGGTACGGAGGAAGGGAATATTCGTACAAAGTTTTCAATGAGGAGAAAGTGAAATGTTCTTACAAAAAACTTAATTAAACTTCTAATTATAGAACAATATACATATAAAGTGAAGTAAATTAATATAATAAATACATAATATATTCTAACGCGATTTAGACCCGTTTCATTTAGTAGGTACAATGAGTGCAAATCGTGTGAGTTTAAAAAGTATAATAGACTGTAATGTTCCACTACTCCCTTCCCAGTAGGTAGTAGGTAGGTAGTCTCTCATCTCACCGAAGATATAAGTATAGCTAAAATGATACCTATAGATGCCCTATATTTTTCATGACTTCTTTTTATAATTCTATTTCGGAGAAGGCTTTTGCACAAAAATAGGACATTTAGAGCTTATATCATATTAAATAATGAATTCACGTACATTTTGCATATCTTAATAAAACTCTTTCCTCAACTCAAAACTTTGCATTTTCCTAGAAAAAGTTGCTTTAACTTTTTTCCTTCGCACTTTTTCGTTGAAATGTGTATACTAAGTATGCAAAAAGGGCACCAAGTGACGCCACCCAATTTGTCTGGCCGCACTTTAAGTAACTCAATCTGACGTTCAAAGGGACAGAGCCACCTCGAATAGATGGCCCGTCGTATTTTAGATCGGAATACGTGAATCTTCCTTCCAGTTATTCAATTTGTTTCTCTACGCACAGTCACTGAACTACAGACAGTGGAAGAGGCACGTGAAATAGTTAGGTGAGATTTATGTTTGTAGTAACTGTCAAGCACCTAAATAATTTTCAATACCCTCTGTATTTGATAGTACCTTTTGCAAATAGTTTTTCTTTATATGTTTCCAAATATTAACTTGACATATTTAGTTTAAAAAATACAAAGTAGTAAAATAAGTGAACCATAAAACGATTCCAAAGCTATCTAACAATCAAACACACCCAGCCAAAATAAAAAACAATGTCCATTTAAGTCACGTTTCAATTGTCATAAAGCACTAATTTGGTCACGTTGTCACATCCACGGCATCCTGTTGTGTTTATATCTTTGTTTTTGCATCTGCATCCCCGCGGGACGATGGTGTGCCGGCGGCAGTAGTCAGGGCGGCATCGATCCGCCCCAGTCGCGTGTCGGACTCACTCTGAGCAGGACGATCGTCCGCCCTCCGGCGAAGCCTTCGCGTTTAGGCGGGAAAAGCGAACGGAGCTTTCGAACGCGCCGGCATAAAAAAATTCGAACAGTGCTTAACATTTTGTATTTCGAATAGTGATCTAGTATAGTGTAAAGTAGGCTTAAGAATTATTTAGTGATTATTTAAATTAAGAATTTTAGAACTTTTTAGTGACTTTTGAGTGTGTAATTTTTTTAATATTATAGGTAACAGACTTCTTGTTTACTATCAAGTAGACTAAAACTATTTCAATAGCGTTTCGTTTATTATACCGTGTCATTATAAATTACTCTATACTCGTGATTGTTACTTTTAGAGTGATTGTTTATATGAGCTTTCAATTCATGTTTTGCAAAAGCTCGTAGTGATTCGTAGCTCTTTCGTAGCCACGATCTCTGCTACGGATTCTGCAAAATGCTTATTCAATGTTTTCTTTGCCAACATCTTGTTTACTATGCAATATTCTTGGCAACAATACCAATCTAATAATAAACACAATAAGGTTGGTCTGTTTATCTAAAACATCATTTCTAATGCCATTTCATTGAGATTTCAAGTCAATAAAAAGAGTACAATTAACTTGATCAAAAGTATAATGTATAATAGGAATAGACAATAATAGACTCATTGACATTGTGCAACGCGTCGTGATTCGCGCCTCTGGCGTCAATACATGCGCGGGCGACGTGACTTGAACCTCTCATACAAAGACCATACATTTTGTATGGGACCAGCGTTTGTTGCGATATACTAAATATTTAAAGCGACAATACAATGGATGGTTAATAAGACTCAATAACCGAATAGCATGAATGAAAAATTGAAATTAGGTTCTTTTACGAACATTTTTTTTTCATAAATGTTTTATTGAGCTGTGAATTGTGAAACATCTCTTCATATGTTCTACTCCGAAACATTTTCGAGTAAGTAAGGAGACAGATTAGTAGGTATATATATTTATCATACAAATACTTACTAATCTGTCTCCTTACTTAACTATTTTCACTTTAATAAATAAATCTATATATATAAAATTCAAAGTCCTGACTGACTGATAATCAACGCACAGCCTCAACCGCTACACCTAGAAGCATGAAATTTGGCAGGAAGGTTCTTCAAGTGACGTAAGTGCACACTAAGAAAGGATTTTCGAAAATTCTACCCCCAAGGGGATAAAATAGGGGATGAAAATTTGTATGAAACTTTGTCAATTTTAAACCGATCGGGCTGAGACATTGCATGCATATAGCTGCTATGAAGTAGGCATCCCCTAAGAAAGGATTTTGATAAATTCTACCCCCAAGGGGATAATAAAATAGGGGTTGAAAGTTTGTATGAAACTTTGTCAATTTTAAAACGATTGGGCTGAGATTGTGCATGCATATAGCTACTATGACGTTGGCATCCCCTAAGAAAGGATTTTGATAAATTCTACCCCCAAGGGGATAAAATAGGGGTTGAAAGTTTGTATAAAACTTTGTCAATTTTAAACCGATCGGGCTGAGATTGTGAATGCATATAGCTACTATAACGTGGACATCCCTTAAGAAAGGATTTTGATAAATTCTACCCCCAAGAGGATAAAATAGGGGATGAAAGTTTGTATGAAACTTTGTCAATTTTAAATCGATCGGGCTGAGACTTTGCATGCATATAGCTACTATGACGTAGGCATCCTCTAAGAAAAGATTTTGATAAATTCTACCCCCAAGGGGATAAAATAGGGGATGAAAGTTTTTTAATATTTCTTCTTATTACGAAACTTAACGCGGCAGACTAAATTCCACGCGAGCGAAGCCGCGGGCAAAAGCTAGTACCTAATAAAAATAAAATAAAACCATGGTTGGTGATCTCAAACTCGAGCGTTTGAAAAGTCGGAAACATGTTTTTTTCTCGACCCAGGGATTGAACTCGGGACCGCAGTCTTGGCAGGCGAGTGCACATACCAGTAGACCACCGAGGCGTTATTTATGATGGTCATATGATAATTACATGGTATTATCACATGCCCATCATTTATGTATATATCATATTAACGTGACGCCAGTAATCCCGGCTCCGACCGCACGCAGCCCGCACTCATATTGAGAACTTATTAATTTAATTTACTTGATCCTCTTACTAAAGATAAGTGATGAAAATAACGACCCACTAATAGATGGTGTTAATAGGATTTTGGAAGTTGCATTGTTATTGATGTAATTGGTCGAAAGAATTTGTAGTGAAGTATTTTCTTTATTTGTATGATATCTGTCTATCCTTATATGATAAAGAAGAAGAGTTTCGCACTCAGAGAAGTTAAAGGCTTTCTTGGTAGAGATTTAATGAGTGATTTTGATATGTAATGTATGAAAAGTTATGTCAATTAGTTAAGTGTCGACTAAGTGCACGTATCTGAGTGTGCAGTATGATTTTTAATAATCTCAGAAACTACCAATCTGATTAGATTTTTTTTGTAATGACCATATTCAACAGGAAGGTAAACTAAACGCCCTTGTTTTTCTAAAATACAAACTATACAGATCTTAAGCCCAGAACATCTACCATATTTGTTAACATTAAAATAATTTTCAAAATTAACTGTAGTGATAGTTGGTAAAATCAACCGATCATATTTTTCGCAGATAATAATCGACTGTAATAGATCTAATTCCGTATTCTTGTTTGTTTTAAAAAAAAGTTTTCATGAAACTAATGCTGCATAATACATCTCTCATCAAAAGTCTTTAAATAAACTTCTAGTTAATCTACCTCCTAATAACAGAAAACAAACTGAAAGAAATAATAAACAAAATAAATTAACGATAATTCCATCAAGAAGACGTAAACATTAAGTTCATTACATTTCCATTGAACCTTTCATTCACTATTTTGAAAAGCCATTAGATAATTTTCTGAGTAAGATTGTGTAAACTTGCGCCGGACGTGATGCCGCAGATGATGTAATAGTCACTACGTAAGCTTGAGATGGAATAACGGAAGTAACAATTGATTAATCTGTGGGATGGTTGCATTCAGAATCTATACTTTTTTGCTATAATACCCTTTTGTGTTTCTTACTGAATTATTGAAAAAATGTATAGGATGCACGATAATGAAGAAAAATAGGGCAAAGTTTTAGGTACTAGATCTAAATTAATTGAATACGGTTCTAATCTAGACACTATAATTGTATAAGAAGCAGCTAAAACCCAAAGCCAAAAAAAAACAAAGGCAACTTTTTTTTCAGACAAGATTGCCTCACGGAATGTGTAAAACTATGGGAATATAGCTACTTTATATTATGTTACACGCACACTTATCGGGCCCCAACTATAGTCTCGCCTGAAAGGGACGTGCGACTCATTAAGCCCACAGATAATACTCTATCTTCACACACAATCTCCGAGGTACAATCAGACACATAACTGTTTATGAATTTATTTTTTTCGTTGTAGAAATCGTCGAATATGTAGCATACCATGAAAATTTTATACTATAATATGCAGAGATTACGCTATGCTACCATATATTACGCTATGCTACTATACTGTACTTTCTAGAGACATATACACTTGAAGTACAACTAAATACGACATAACTTACAAATATATTTACTTACTAACAACAAAACACTGAATTCCGATATTTCATATTTAATTTAAAAATTAAATTTGGCAACAGGATAAGATCAGTCCCAATGTCATTAAAAACTGATATAAAATGTTATACGTTTACCTATCGTAATCTGTATTAATACAATATTGCTATACAAACAACACTTATCAATCGATAATCGAGAGAAAAGAGAAAACTGTTTTCTTTCCTAAAAGCCATCAAAATATTCCATTTCCTCTTTGCCTCTTCCTATCAAATGGGATCAGCCGTCCTAATCGCATTTAATCTTTAAATCGATCGAGGAAAGAGCACTTCAATTAAAGTAGACGTTGTTTTTTTACCGAATATACTTGCAATTTGTTGGAATTGGGCTGAAAATATTATTGAAAATTTTCGCCACTTTAAAAACGATGTAAAAAGTATTTTAAGAGCACAAGTACGAGCGCTTTTTAGGGTTCCGTAGCCAAATGGCAAAAACGGAACCCTTATAGATTCGTCATGTCTGTCTGTCTGTCTGTCTGTCTGTCCGTCCGTCTGTCCGTCTGTCTGTCCGTATGTCACAGCCTTTTTTCTCCGAAACTATAAGAGCTATGTTGTTGAAACTTAGTGTGTAGATGTATTCTGTGAACCGCATTAATATTTTCACACTAAAATAGAAAAAAAATAAAATTTTAGGGGGGTCTCCCATACATAGAAATGAAAAAAATATTTTTTTTTTCATCAAACCCATACGTGTGGGGTATCTATGGGTAGGTCTTCAAAAATGGTATTGAGGTTTCTAATATAATTTTTTTCTAAACTGAATAGTTTGCGCGAGAGACTCTTCCAAAGTGGTAAAATGTGTGTCCCCCCCCCTGTAACTTCTAAAATAAGAGAATGATAAAACTAAAAAAAATATATGATGTACATAACAATGTAATCTAACACCGAAAATTGGTTTGAACGAGGTCTAGTTAGTAGTTTTTTTTTTACGACATAAATCGTAAACCGCAAAAAAATACTGATTATTCATTCAATAACTCAAATGTAAATAAAAAAACATTTATTTCAAGAACTTCTTTATTATGTTACTCGCTGCTACGGAACCCTTCATGGGCGAGTCCGACTCGCACTTGGCCGCTTTTGTTTATGAACGTGAATGGTAAAATATTGAGCATAATTTTTATGCTTGTTAGGGTGCTTTCAAATTATGCGTTTCGTGTCGGACCGCTGCGGTGTCGAAGCCGTGCGTTTGTCGTTTTGTGAACGTACGATCTTGTGTTTTCATACAAATCGAGCAGTGCGGCAACAGTGCGGCGTTCGGTACCGCGAAATAATTTTAGTACGCACTGTTGCCGCACTGCTCGATTTGTATGAAAACACCCTTACAGTAGGTATGTCAATCTAACTGCTGCACTCAAGGACATGTATAAATCGACACTTAACAAATTAACGTAATTCTTCATACATTAAATCTCAAAATCTCTCATTTAATCGTAGAGATATAGGAAGCATTTTACGTTTCTGAGTGCTGGCGTTAGTAACTATTATGATACATTCTGGGAACAATCAATATACGCGTTCATATAATAAATACACAAAAGTATCTATAATATACTTCGTGTAGTATGTAACAATATCTTTCATAATTCGTAATAAAAAAAAACTGCTTTATAATAAGCGGTAGGTAATGCTATAAAAAATTAAAGTGTTTTTTAAAACAAATATTTTATCTGTAGTCACTTTAACGTTACCTTTTACCAGCAACCTTCCTTAATAATACCATCAATTTAACCTTCTAAATAAGTAATTTTCCGCTCAATAGTACCCAATGATTCCAGTACCGATGCCGCCTCGATGACCTCTCGAACCCATAGGCTTCTATTTGTACGGGATTAGAGTATTTGGAACAGTGATAGCAATCAAGGCACGGCGAGTAATCTTGATGGATAGTTACCGGTATTACCATACCGTTCCATTCGTATCGGTATACCGTTTGATATCAAATCTGATATAGTTGTGGCTTAAAATAATGCTAGAATTTGTATTAATAAGACAGTTTTTATAAATGGTTTTATAGTGTTGAATTACTTGAATCAATTCGAAGATTATCAGGTGTTGATAAGGTTTTGTGATTTTTATTTTCCATCAGATGTGTACCGACCCTTAACTCCGGAAGTACAAGTAAGCAGTAGACTTCCGATCACACGAAGTTTCTGATAGTATTTTTGCAGCATCGTAGCATACGAAGCCACACGGTTTTACCCGCATTGTGCTCGTTCCCGTGGGAATTTCGGGATGAAAAATAGGCTGTAACCAACCGTTGAATGCGGCTATCGATTACAAAAAGAATTATTGAAATCAGATAAGTGATTTTTGAGATTAGCCCATAAACTTCCCGTCAAGTGTGGATATCCGTTACAAAAGGAATTATTCAAATCTGATTGGTAATTTCTGAGATTAGCACGTTCAATTAATTCTATTTTTAAATCAAAATCCAGTGTCTATTAAAAATCCCTTAGTTCATAGATAATCACATAATTGGCCGGCCGTTAGCCCATGGCACCAAAGAGGGCCAATTTGCATGTATAACACGTTTCGCTTTGAAGTGTGCGCATAAATTACACACACACCGGGGGCAGTAAAAGCAATCATTTGTTATTAGAACCTCGTGAAAATAGTGTTATCGATGTTGTACATTTGTTATCATCATGCTACGATAGATGGCATTGTTTGTAATTATTAATTTGAGGGACATTATCTCTTACTAGCAGCGCCCCGCGGTTTTACCCGCGTTGTACCCGTTCCCGTAGGAATTTCGGGATGAAAAATAGCCTATAACCTTCCCGTTGAATGTGGCTATCTATTACAAAAAGAATTATTCAAATCGGTTCAGTAGTTTCTGAGATTAGCGCGTTTAAACAAACAAACAAACAAACAAACAAAACAAACTCTTCAGCTTTATAATATTAGTATAGTATAGATATAACGAGCGATCAATCAGTTCGTAAGTAAATTCGAGTAGGTCAGTGGCCAACCCTGGTGTCGGAGCTTTTAGACCGCCTAAAGGCCTCTGACATGGTCTAACGATTGCAACAACCGCGACCGACAATTTAACGTGCCCTCCGAAGCACGGTAGCGCTCAGATAGAGAAGCCACTATCGGCCACCCACCCACCAACTACGCCACGAGCGCTACAGTTGATTATAAGTAATGATCCCAGTACAATTATTAGTTAACTTATTACTAATACATGTACTGGGATCATACCAAAAGACTATATTTGGCTTTATTGACACAATTGTAATTTTCACGGTGGAAAAATATTAACTTACTTAAATTATGTGAGACATTTCTGGTTAACTAAATTAGTATAACTTAAGCCTAGTTCGCATTAAGCTAGTAATTTAGTCGAGTAGCGAGTAGTTTAGTGCCCCAAAATCGTTCGCCCTTCGTTCGAGTACAATTTACAAGTGTTTTATAAAATGAACAGTCTACAGCGCAATAAAGTAAATAAACTGATGTTTTTTATTTTCAATTTAATTTCCTTTACACCAAACCCGGGTATATTCATAGTATTTTGTAAAATCAAGTATGCGGATTGTTTAATTTGTTTATTTTTATATTGTGGGGACTTAATATTCCATAAGCATTCATGATCAATATATTTGGAAACAAATTTTAAAGTATTTTCTTCACTCCAGCGAAACGACATTATTGCGACTAATGTACTCGACTAAATTGACAGGTTCGGACTTGTTTAGCCGGCGAATTAGTGAGAACGGACTCGAGGTGGGGGGTCCTACTCGCCCTTCAAAAATAGAATGAAATGGATCGACTCGACTAAATTACTTACTAAACTACTAGACTAAATTTTTGGTGTTCGGACATGTTTAGCTACTAAATTACTCGCTACTCGACTACATTACTAGCTTAATGCGAACTAGGCTTTAGTATTCTTCATAGCATAGTAAAGTACAAGCCTGTAATCTTACTCAAGATATCAGTACAGTGAGGAGTAGGCGTAATACCACACTTACCTAATGCGGGTTGGTGATCTCAAACTCGAGCCATGCTTAAAAATTATTAAACATGTTTTTCGCTTGACTCGGGAATTTAACCCAGGACCTCAGTCTTGGCAGGCGAGTGGACCCACCACTAGGCAACTGAGGCGTTAAACATTACACATATACAATGTACAATAAATAAAGTACAACGAGTATATGTACTAATATTTTCGCGATGAACTATAACAATATTACTGCTAGTTACTCGTACGTCGCTAATACTTGGGGGTCCCTAGGGAAACGTTACGCAAGAACTTCACTGGAGGCGATGTCTTAATTACGAAAACGTTTGCTCATATGCCACTTTCACGGTTTGTTTACACGTTAAAACAAATAGTTATTCGAATAATAATGTATTAGGGAGCTTGCATGAGTTATGTTGTTAGGTTAAATGTTTCTTTATTAAGTCGAGTATTTATGCAATACTGATTACGATTACATTGTAAGTTCTTACATTGATCTAATTTTATTGCATAATGTAAAGGAAATTTCTTTCACTTGCTTACCTGTAAAGCTAATACTGAACAGAATGTAAAAATGCTAAATCTTTTAACTTTGGAACACATAATGTCAGTCTCAAGGGATGTAAGAAAATTAAAAATCGTGGCTTTCTACTGGCAGCCCGAATAACTTGAACAAACTGTCGTTTAAGTCATGAAACCATGAAACAATGCTTTTTATTAACTTACATAGGAAAGCGTAAAAAATCGTGAACTTTTTAACGAACGTATATTACGATACCTTAGCATCAGCTTTGCTTAGCTCTGATTTAATTAGGTAATCTTACACTGTTATCTAAAAAGTTAGTAACTTAATCTAGACACTAAAGAAACTGAATAAAGAACATTTTTACTTTATTTGTACGTCTGAGAAGGGTAAAATAGCATCAAAGTATATTTACCGAGTATTTCCGAATACAATAAGATAGTGTTAAAAATAAACATGCGGGTGTATTCAAGTTCGCGCTAAGCACATGGGGAGCCATCTATTTCTGAATCCGTGTAGACGAACCATTATTTCTATTTTATTCTGTTGACATCCACCAAACGTCGGTTCAACGAACTTTATAGACACCGGAACTTTAAAATATTTTTGTTTATATTACAAGCAACTAAGTTAATCTTGAAAGTCTTCCTGCAATAAAAATCTAACTGGACGTAAAAAATCAAAGATTGCTAGAAAGTACAGTCTCAGTAGATTCATTAAAAACTTTTTTGAAAAATATAAACAATGCAAAGTTTTACGAACTTTTGTTTTAGCTTTTGCTTTCAACATGCTTTCGAACTTTTTACTATTTCCTCCAAAAAGCTTTTCGAGAACAGAATTTTGTTTTAATATTCCTCATTGAAATGTTTAATTCCAAATCTGTAGACCACTTACTAAGGTATACATACTAGATTTTGTTTTAATTAACTGCCCCACTCAAAAACGTCCATTAAATCGACACTCAACTGATTGACCAAATTTTTCATATATTATTATGTCAAAATCACTCATAAAATTTCTACTAAAGAATCATTTAATGTCTCTGAGTACAGACGCAAATGACGTGTATCAGTGCAAATCGTATGCATAATTCTAAAACTACTAAATGTTATTTGTAAAGTGGCCACAGTATTGCTGTTCTATAAGTCAAGTATCCAAAACGTACCACATCTAAGCTTACCTATCGAATTCGTCATGTCATCGAAATGTAATAATTCCCCCGCGTTGGGGATCGGAAAGCTATTTACAAAGAAACAGGGGACATGTGGGGACACAAAGAATTTCCGCAGTGAAATAAGAAAAACGAACTGAATTTAGCAGATAGAGAATGTACCAATCGATGAGTTTGGGGTCATATTGGTGAACTTAAATTTATTTAATTTTGTACTCGGAACATAGGGGAAATTGACTTTGAACGGTAGATTAGAATTGCATTTTATTGGTTTCAGTATCTTGATGATAATACTCGTATGGTAGATAAAAGATGCGTTCACAGATAACATGAATGAATTCATTCATTCATTGTAGGTTAGTGGCCAACCCTAATGAATACCAAGAATAAGTGAATCTCTCGCTTTTATCCGACTGCGCTACGACGAGGAAGGTTATGTTTTCATGCGTTTATTGCTGAAAGCGGAGCTAGTTAGCAATTTTGTTCATATATACACTACCACCGCTTAGTAAGAAAAGCCTTTTTAGATAAGGGTTATGTATAAAATTGCCCTCACATTAAAAAAAATAAAGACACGCGTAAAACAATATCGAAATAACGCAACATAAAAAAGCTTTACCGATAAGAAATATAATTATTTTTAATGACAAATCAACATTTCAGTTCCGTTCGGAGTCGTGTCAGTTTGATTGCCGTGAAGTGTGCGTGCCAACATTACAGGGGGTTGCTTTCATCTATTGTTAGTTTACCGAGGTTCTTTTGTTCAGGAAATTATGCTACAGTAAATGTACTTGTACGTGATTAATCATTTCATGAGCGATACATTAAATTGTAACATTTAAACTACTTTATTCAACGTACGACGTTTAAGCCGAAAGTATCGTTTAAAAATGATTAAAATGATAACCATGCATATTCCCCATTGTAAATTTTCAAACAAAACTGTAACATCGTATCTAAACGACTCCAGAAAACGTTATAAACTTTGAAACCCTGTAAACCCGAGACAAATTGTACAATTTTCACACACAACCATGACAAACGATTTTGGTGTTTATGCGTAACGTAATAAAACTGAGAATGAGAATGAATTCTATTTGTAGAGGTAAGTAAGGGCGGCAATGTTTACCCACACACCGATCGATAGGGCAAAGTAAAGCCTTCACGTGAAAATTGCAACTTCACCAAAATATTGTAGAATATTTCGGTGGATGCGACGCAAGGGGTTAATTAAGAGTTTCATTTCATTAAACGTTCGCCCACTGAATATTAAAACATAGTGTTTTAAAATGTTTTAAAATGTCTAGACATTTAAACCGAAGTCTATGCATTTTGCGTTATTGAGACTGACCATACTAAAGTTTTCATGTACGTTAAGGTATGAAGACATTTATTTATCGTTAAGTTATCAATTAAAACCCACAAAGTAAACTGCAATACTGCAAATAGAAACCAATTTTTTGTTTATATTTAAAGTTCTTGAAATTTAAAATGTTGGCAGTCTTTAAACAATATACGCATATTTTAGCATTTCTTTGTGACAATACTGCAGTTCTAAACCACATAGTGCTTTGAATTGGCAAGTAAACCGAGTTTTTCAGATCCCCGTCCAACGGGTCGGTTGGTTGGGGTATTTGGTATAGTTTACGAACCACGCCGCGTCCGTATCTCACGGCAGAAGGGACGCCGTATTATTCAGCTACGTTTATTTTCCTGCCTTTTTTATATTAGTCTTAGGTTTCTGAAAAAATGGTATGTGTTGAAAATCGGATAAATGATTCTAGTGTAAAACGTCTTGTAAAATTTGTTAATGTCTTTTGTGTTTAGTTTATACTTAAACAAAACGCTATTGAAGTACCTATATTTAGTTTTATGCTTTATGCTTGAGTTTAAAATCGTCTCTGATTTAGAGATTAGATAGACGATGGTTGTTTGTAGTGTAAATTTAGTTTATTAACCAAAACGCTATTTAAATATATTTAGTTTACTTAACAAATTGTAAAGTACCTATTGGTTAAGTCTTTTAAGTTGTAATAAAAGTGATTCATCATCATAAGTGATTATAAAGTTTTAAATATCGAATGGCATGGCAAGAAAATACATGGAGCGCCGATTTTCCAAGTCCCGCACCACAATACCGGCAAGTTTCAAAGTCCCTGAACCGTACGAGTTTTACAACAAAGCCACGCCGTTTGTCCAACGGACCCTGTTATTCGTCGCTGACGAGAACTCCGGGCCTAAACCTTCCGAAATTGACAATGGGAAGCCAATCGAAGACGTGCAAGATACACAAGAGGCGTCAACGTCCAAATCGGCGGAGGAACAAGAGAAATCGCCTAAAAAGTCCTCATTTTTCTTCTCCCCATCGAAAAGTTGTAAGATTCATGGGCGCAGCTTTTTCCGGCTTCAGACGAGCCCTAAGAAGTCGAAGGAGAGTGGTAGTGCAAATAGCGGGGTAGAAGGGGCGAAGGGGGGCGCGGGGGCGGCGGCGGGGCTCATCAGCTACGCGCCCGGATGGTCGCTGAAGGGCGAACACCTCATGAAGTGGCAGGAATCCGGGAAGACTACCATCGAGGTAAGTGCCCTAAATGTTAATGGTGCATTAGAAATGAGAGCATTGGATACGGCTTTATGATTTCAATGTGTGATATAATTTTTTTTATATTATACTACATCGTGATCAGAGTGAAACAAATATGTAATATTCGTTTTGATGAGCATTGTCATTCTAGGCGACATTTCGCAGACTCACTTTCAAAGTACAATTTCCTCTCAAAAGAAACCTATTCCAAATAATTGCTTCCATTCACCTTTATAACAGTCTTTTTGAATTGCAAATAAAAAGTGTGTTGTTAAATCGGCTAGTCAGTGGTTAACAAGATATTTGAGGGTTGTTTTTAAAGGAAAATGAAAATTTCAATCTAAGCGCGCCCCCAGGTGACAATCCAGTGAGGGTTGCCATTGTGTCTCGAATAACTTGAAATTCAATATAAATGCTCTGGAGGAATACTTTGAAAAACAAAGAAAATAAACTTTTAGAAACGTTTTTTTCAAAAAACAACGTTTTGTGATGCAAGTGGTGTTTGGGGTGCCAGTAAATTAAGGTAGGTATGGTTGTATGCTTTTAATTTTTGAAACGTTTTCGTACTTTGAGGAAAACCACATTCAGATACTTAATTAAGCATCTTACATTGGATTTTTAATGAACTGTGAGCTGCGGCTTAAGTTGAATACTAGAACTCAAGTATCAAACCTAACAAATCTAATCTTACTGCTCCACTCAGAGTCTCCAATGATTCTATATGAGATGAATGGTCACATAGGCATACAATGTATGTAAAATTAGATATTAGTTAATTGTAGATTTACGGCGTAATTGTCCATACATTGCATGTCAAAATCAAAAATTAAAATTTCTACTTGGAAGCATTTGACGTCTCTGAGATTTGCGTCGGAGATAATTTCATTTAATCACGTCATAAAATACTATAAACTTCAAATATTCTGACCTATAGTCTCACGTATCAGATTGATGTCGGCAATTTATCGAGTCGGTAAATATTGTCGGATTTTTCCAACATTTTGGCCACAATAATAATATCGCGGCGAATTATCCGCCTCGCCACCCTCGGTTTCACAACATTTTCCTACTTTTATCCCGCGATCCGGAAAAGTGGGGAAAGACGCCGTCTACTGATAGCCTTTTGTATCTGTAATGCGAATGTAATTTTCTTTTTTGGATGCAACGTCTGCGGTTCTGTGGCTCTTTAAAAGATGGCTTAACTTATATGTGAATAAAACGGTAAATACAAATCTATTGGGTTATATCTTTTACTAATCAAACGTACCAGTTAAATGAAGGATTAAAATAACGAGAACAGTTTCTTGTTGTTTATTTTTTTAATTTATCTATTTAGACTCACCAACAGCCTCTTCACATAACATTCAGTAAAATATATAAATCTCCTTGGAAACCGATCTTTGTTCTTTCTGTATTCTGAGGATCCATTACCGGTCAACATTTTTCAATCCATACTCGACTCAATCCTTCTAAGTGAACAATAGAATCAGCTTTAAAAGTCATTAAATATTAAAATGTAAACACCAAGTTCATACATAAATAAAACAAAAGCAAGTCGTAATTCGTAGTCGGTAACGTGCACACGACCCCTATAATTATATCAACAAAGAGCTCACGTAACAATCTAATTTAACGTCCACAAAAGCAGTTGAAACCTGTGCTATTGACAATATATCCCTGGCATTGCTTCATTAGAAGGAACCTCCCAACGAGAGCCGGCTCTTGAATATGTATGAGATCGAACAGACCTGACGCATGTCAACCGACTATCATAGGGTTAATATCAAATATTTCCTGCCACAACACCAAGTGAATCTAAGCTCTATAACAAAGTGGTAAGTACAGTTTTGCTGTGTTAGAGGTTTGAAAGGTTACTTTATAAATTGCAGTTTTGATGTTGTGATTAATGATGAGTCTGGGTGATACCGGTTATTATTTTGATAACCGATATTTTGATAGTAATTATAAAGTAATCTATAGAGCATTGCTCAATGCTCAGTTTTTGTTGTTTGTATCAACCGTCGTTACTAGTAAATCTTCGTAATTATTCGCTATATTTTATCTTGCTTCCTTCATTACAAAAGTTGGTCCATTTATCGTGAAAGAGGGAAACAACATTATATTACGATCCACCCCCGTTATTGGCAGTAGATCTTTGTTTTCACTGTATAGTGCATCAAGGATGCACCCTCTCTCAATGGACGCTACGTTATTCTTATTTTACAAAGTGTTGGGCAAATTGATGGATGAGTGTACGAGAAATTGAATGCGAATTGAGATTTATTAGTTCCGATTACGAATTCAGTAAATATTTATGTTATAGAAAATTTATTGCAACTATCAGATGATTTGCTAAAGTATTGTTTAGTTTAAGGGTATTTTTTTCGACAAAATGGAAAAAAGTATGGCTGGTAATAACTTTCACTTCATTATGCGCTTATTCTTTTCACTACTGATATTCTACCATAGTTTCGTGGGAACACTAGCCTAAACACAACATAAAAAGAATCATGTCCATTGAAAACATTATCTTTTCTTAAAGTCGGTAATATGAAACTGTTATTACTCATCTTAATCCTCACTTATACGTCTAGTGGACTTCGTTCACTATTGAGCTACAATTCAATATCATCTTCCTCCATTTACGTTAAGAAAACCAATACCCGGGTGAATG
Source organism: Cyclophora punctaria (assembly GCA_951394245.1). Taxonomy (NCBI): domain Eukaryota; kingdom Metazoa; phylum Arthropoda; class Insecta; order Lepidoptera; family Geometridae; genus Cyclophora; species Cyclophora punctaria. Next base: position 7,068,852 of record OX596171.1, read on the forward strand.
TGAAGGGCTCCGTAATCACTATTGACAGGTTTATTCACAGCGCCCCGGGTCTCACTCCACTGAATATTTCAGAGAGACTTATTAGCCGGCTAATTATACAAAGGAAGTAGTTAGGGGCATCGGAAATACGGGGGAAGGAGGCCGGTTACGTCTCTTGGCATCCATTTCTGCCGCGCATTTTTGTATCTTATTGCATGTTTTGGATTCGTGAACAACTTATAGATGACGATGAAATTTTTCTATCCTGTCATTAATTTTGTCAACGGATTTACGCTATGCTGACAAATAAGCAGGAAATTCGTATGCATTTTGTTTTTTTATGCGTTGAATCACTGCATAAAGAATGCAATGGGAAGATTGACTTCCTTTTCTTTGCATTGTTAAGAAATATTCTCGTTAAAATATCTCCGATGCCAAGGTCAATATCCTTTACGAGATGATGAACATTGTACAGAGTAAAACAAAGCAAACCAAAGTAATGAATGTAAACAAACAACGCCCTCTGAAACAAGTTTTCGTACTGTATTCACATGTAATAAATCATTCCGGAAACCACGCGCAGCCAAACCGCCAATACTAATCCGATGTCAACTGGTAACCTCACCGCTCCATAACATGTCGGATGACAAAAACACGCACAATGAGAGCAAAAAGCTTTGACATCAACGGTGAGCTTGGAAAGCTCGAATAATTTACCGTCGGCAGGCGTGGATTCCATACAGGTGGGCCGCCTGAGGCGCTGCCCAAAATTGCAAATATTCCCCAATGATCTGTTCGTACCAAGTTTTTTAGCGCTGACTTGATTAAAATGACCGCGTCCAATTTTTTGTTGGTGTATTCAATTAACATGTGCGGTAACAGCCACTGGCAATAAACGTGGTGTGTACAAATTATCATATTTTTTGTAATATATATTTTGTATTTTGTCCAATCTCCTTCATGCTTCATACAATTTTGATATTATCTGTATACAATAGCTATTTGCATTGAAATATTGTCATTTCTGACTTCGGATAATATGATTAGTAATGCTGATAATTTGGAAGTAAAATTCAAATATCAACATTCCACCATGCATGTTCCTCCCTGATAAACCCAACTGCTCTATTCAAATGAATCAAAATGGGACCGATCAATCTGGAGCTGATTTCACAGATCGCAGCTATCATAATAAAGTGCAAATCGGAAATGTGGCAATCCGTGGAAATTGGTTTTACCAGGATTTTCCACATTGGTGGGCAGGATCCAACCGGATGATTTTATGCCATCAGCTTTATATTATCGCCTGTCCCAATATTCGGTTTACTGGGAAAGGTGTATAAATTATGCCATCAATGTTGGAACGGAATGTTTGGGTTTTTGATGTCGTAACCCCCGACGCAAGAACTGATGTTAAGTATGAAGAGTATTTGTTCTTTACATGTTTTATACATGATATATACATGGAGTAAATTTAATTTAACAGTTTTGAATATTTAATAGAGAGTGATTTTAGCATTAATCAAAATTAAAATGTTGGTGATTTATCCGTGATTCTTCTTTTATGATCGGTGTTAATAAAGTTTGTTAATTTCATGTTTTATTAAACAAGTTCTCTAGTATATTTGAGTTCATATACAACTTGGTCAGACACTTGCAATCACTTTATTAAAATATGTTCTGTCCCACTGGTATCTCCGCTGACTTCTCCGACAAGTGACTTATCGGACACAACTGTTTACTTTGCTACATAAATGTTTATGAAGGGACGAAGCCCTTTTGTTTTTCTTGCATTAGCACAAACAAAACGAAATCGCAGCAAATGAGTTATTGTTTCGTCATTGTTTCAAAATGCGTTGCATTACTTATGTTCCTATTTAGTGGATTCAAAGTGTATTGTAGACAGAGCATGATAGGATTTTAAATTTCAAAAATGTATGAGTTAACTTAAGCGTTTACTGCGCTAAAGTTTGCATAAATGCTTTTGTATGCATTTCTTATATCTCTGGGTTTATATTTTTACTTTTATTACTTATTTTGTTTTTTTTTTGCATTTAATTTTTTATTCTCATGCTTTGGACACCAATCTTCTGAACATTGTAAAGTGTCAATAGTTGACCGATTACTATGCTTGCAACCTCGTTTTATATGTAAAGCTTCCCTACAAGTAAATTTGACACATTAAGACAAAAATGATAAAACCTTTATTAAATTAGACCGTCATGAAGCAAATCGCGTCGTCGCCTTCTGTCATAAGGTTTAAACGAATCTAATCAAGTGATGATGATGATTGACGGGAATTCGGGGGCAGACATGTGTTGGGGGCCGCGGGTTCACCTTGTTTCTTTTATTGCTCCCTCCTTTATAGATAGTGCTTTGTTAGGCCAAGTTACTGTGCTACAAGTTTCTCAGTTTGGCGTCGTTTATAGTTTACACGTTCAACGAGTTTACTCGTTGCGTGTCTGTATGTTCAATATAGAGTGTCAAATATATATATATATATATATATATATATATATCAGTATGATATCAGTAAATCTAGCTGTTTCGCGTGGTAGTTCCACCTGCAATGCAATAGATGGCGCTAATGTGACTATACTTTTTAATGAAAAAATTCAATCAAAAGTTTGAGACAGTTTTATATTCTATCGAGGCGAATATATATATTCTATTGAAGCGAATATAATATTCGACGAATTATAAACGTAAAGATATAATATCATAAAGGCTAAAATCGTACGTTTGCTCATAGTTTTAGCGCATACAGGCTTATTAGCATTTTAAATGCAAACCATACAATAATTAACGTCATAATTTAGTAAGATAATATCCAAATGGATTCGCTAATATGATAAATGGCCCATATGTCTCTATTTTGCTAATGATATACACTATGTACGAATTATGTGTATCTATGTTTTGTTCTGTATGTTGTGTGTTCCAAATAAATCATCTCCGCCAACCGGGCCTCGATTAACAATAATTTTGTTAGCAGTTGGCATAAATCTAAATTAATACGAACACAGACTATATGAACGGATAGATGTGTACATGTATTTATATAAAGTACCAGCCGCGCCCCGCGGTGTTACTCGCGTTTATACAGACCAGGTAATAAAATGTATCTCATGTGTTATTCTGATAACCTATATTACTGTAAAGTTTCATCCAATCCATCCAGTAGTTTTTTGGTGAAAGAGTAACAAACATACATATATACTTCGCATTTATAATATTAGTAGGATAGTATTTACTCAATGCCTTATTCTTAAGGTCTTAAGGTATCATTTATCCATTCCATTTGTTTTCTATATTCACTTGTTTCGTTACTCAATTGATCAGACGAAACAGTATACGCAATAGTTACTTTCTAACGACATGTTTTAGTAACGTGATATCCATGTCCACTAATTACTATGTGACAATCTGCATAGTGAAGGATTGCGATCCAATGACCTTTAGTTAACGTTCATTGAAGTCGAGAGTAGACATTATACTACAAAATTATTGTAGGTATTTGATATCCGTGAGCATTTGCTTTAAGATAAGATACTTTTAGAAAACTAACCCTCACCTCCATTGACGGTAAAAAAATAGATTATATCTAAAAACATAGGTATACAGAAAAACAAATGTTACCAGGCGCTAATCTCTAGAGCTACAATGCGAAGTGAGAGCAAGGCGTTAGAAGTATGTACATTAAAACAAAAAAAATGTGTATACTTAACCATAACCAAAGATACAAGATATTGCTATTTACATAAGTATCTTCCAATAATAAATTACACTTGTAAGTAAATGAGTTTCCTTATTTTTTCAAACTCTGCCCACGTCATGATAAAAATACCTTTATTGTATCGTGGGTAGACATATATGTATCATACATAAGTAAACCGTCTTATATGCCATAACTAAACCATTTCACAATAACTTTAAAATAATGTAGTAATCTTTTGAGTGGATTGAACATACTTGTATTAACAATTCATCTTCAAAGAGATATTTAAATACTTACAAGTATATTTATAAATACAAACTATACGTGCTTCATCGCACATCTCTCTTCCACTAAAAGTCCTATTAATAGTCGAACTGCAGTTCAAATTACGACATTATCTATAAGCTTCGTGATCCATCGCCTGTCCCGGGTTTCAAATTAATTAATACACCAAACAGACACAGTGATGGTTTCAGCTCTACAAATATAATTGTATAATTTGTTTGAATTCGTCGCGCGAATCATTAACGGTTCATTAGGAAATGTTTAAACTGGCAACCCGTTCCGTGTCGTGCTTTGAGCCTTTGAATCAAAGCGATATCATCAATTTTTGTGCCATCAAAGTGACGTCAAATTAAAATAATTTTACCATTCATTTAGTTGATGTTTACTTTTTAGACTTTTTGGGCTTGAATACAATCTACTAAAAAGTTATTGTATGTAACAGTTTTTTTATAGAAAGTAGCTATTTTACAAACTTTGATAAAACTGACAACCTAAAAGTGGACGTAAAGTAATATTTCAAATTGTAACCTTTTTATATCTATTTAAAAAGAATTGAATTCAAATTTCGAATTTACTTAAAATATCTAAAAACAATCGGTTAGGAAGTTGGATTGGAAGTAGGTTAATATTTGAATTTAATTAAATTCGTTCGGCACAAGTGGGTAGCGTTTGCTTCCCGCCTTACCATTTGGGCGCTTAATTGTTTCGAATTTCGAACGCACCGAATTATTTTGATTTATTGCTTTGTGATTGGTGCAACTAGATTACGTAAGGGTCTTCGAGTTTTAAATTGAATCAAATGTTCAATAAATTATGAAGGTTTCAAATTATTTAGCTTAATAGGTCGTCCTGAAAATGGATAGACTTTTTTGAAGGGGAGGTTGAAAAATGGAACCTCGGTTTTTACTTTCGGAACTATTTATTCTTCTAACATAAGAGCTGAGCTCATGTCGCTGGAGTTCTTTCCACTTAACTAAAGTAAATTATACTAAAATTCAAATCAGATCACAGGAAATCATACACAAACACCAGTCAATAACACAAACAACTTTGTCAACAAATTTTACAACTAACAATAAATTAAAATAGCGCATCATTACACAATGTTGTTTGCCGTCGTTAAATCTGTTCTGTTTAATTCAAGAGTACTGTGACTCATGTAGATACTAGTACGTATTCTGTGCAGTGAGTCACTCCTTCTAGTTTGGTACCACGAATATTGCATCGATCTGATAGCGAGATGGTTCCCAGACGGTGACTAAGTACATCTGGGAGAACTTGGGAGTTTTATGTTACCTGTGAAATTGATACGGAACTTTTTCGGGTTTTCGATACGGAGTTCTTTGAAAGCGTTTGATAAAGATAAAACAAGTATTTGAGTGATATTTTCTTGACGTCTCGTTTAGATTGAGTTGGTTTACAATATGTGTTTTGACAAATTCCAAAATGGAGGTTCTAGGAAAATGTACTGTCCGAAAAAAAGTATCAGTGTACGTCCAATAGTACACGAGTTATATTGAACTTGCTAACTTGCAGCTTGTACATTTGCCTGTTCTAAATAGTGACATGCATTTCCTCGTACTCTTAATTTATTATTATATTTTTAATTGGGACGATAAAACGATACCACTTAACTTACTTCCAACAGAGTAGGTACTTACTACAAAACAACAATTAACGAAATCAAAGTATGTAGTAATAACATAATAAGGATCCTTTGATGTACCTAAAACTGTTAAACATCAAAAACTTTCTAATACTCAAAATTAAAACCAATCAAACATCACATAACAAGACGGCAGATGTCTCTAATTACGTTTAATTAAACACTTAATAGTGCCATAAAGACCACTAATTGCTATTATCTTTTAATGCTTACATTGAATTTCTATAAGCCTGCTTCTATAACATTGTTACGTAATACAACATGATATGCCATAAAGGAAATTTAACGTTAATATTTACAAACATTTTTGGACGTAAACCTAATTTCATTGAGTCCGATGCAGCTTCAATCGTACCACCGACAATAAAACAGAAATTTATCATAAAAAGTTGCACGTTAAAGACTGAAACAGTCATAAATAAAAAAATAAGACCACCTATTTATATTTGTGGCTGTATGCGGCTCGGTTTGTGTTGATACTTGCACAGAAATAGATAATTAAACATACAGATGTGACAAGGTGTAGCGAGGGCGATCGGTGACTGACGATTTTTTTGAAAAAAGAACATTTAACATTATAAATGAACATTATTGCTTTATTAATATCATTATTATGTACTATTATATCGTAATGGTAAAGGTTTGCTGAATTTGTAAACTGGCAAACGTTTTCCTACCATGACTGTACTTGTCATTCATTTTCGTGCAATCTTTGAATCTTACAATGTTCTCGTTCCTGGTATTGTATTCTAGAGATCGTGTTATGACTCAACTACACAACTGTTATAAAGTGAGATTCAATGTGAAATATGTTTATATAATACGAGAAATTGGCGCTCTTTGTATGACATTTAAACATTCGTCTTTATTATTCATAACATATAGGTATACAGGTAGGTATGGGACTTCAATTATTAGAAAACTTTAAAAATGTCGTGAAAAATTTAGCCATTAACTTACCTCAAAATTACAACATGATTGTTGGTCAGACAAATAATATTAGTATGTGGTAAGTATGTGTACCGTACACTCACTAATGAACAATAAATATTCCTTCACAAAGTTGTCGCAAACCCACTGAAAAGAGGGCTATTCTGAGCAGCACAAGCAGAGCCTTCTCTAAATGCTTTTTTTATTTTTAGTTTTATAAGATATGTAATTTTTGTGTTCTTGAAAAGCAATAAATGATTAATTATTTTTGAAAAATCTTTCAAAGTATCAAAACAACGTGTTAAGTTGCTATCATAGGGCGGGCGGAGAAGCGAAGGCGAAGCGTTCATTGATGTGGGGCGGCGTCGGGCGGCGGGCGGCGAAACGAGACCGTATGGAAATAGAGACGAATGCGTTTCCGCGAACCACCTGCATTTAACACATCAATTTCTTACTAATCTCCAAGTGTACTTAGGTTACTAATTTAGTTTCTAGGTTAAGCGTCGTTTAGATAGAGTTTGAAAGCAGCGACGTAAAATATCAACTAAAGTTTTAAACACAATAGAACGCGAGTGACACAGGCGCAATTTATAAATAAGTGCGCAAATTATAAGCGATCTTTACTGTATTTATAAGCGGTCTAGAAACTCGGACACCAGGGTTTGTCACTAACCTTTTCGAACTTACTTACTTACTTACGTACTTTTAAAAGAACTGAGCTTAAGTTAATCCTTTGTGCATATTATTTTTTCTTTGGCTTTTTTGAATCGGTCAGTATGGGCAAGTCAGGTGTACGAGTATTATGTGCCAAACAGTTTGGAAGTATAATTCCAAGCAAAAATAATGGAATAACATAAAAACACTATCATTGAATACGAACTATCCAGATGCCATCTTTGTTCTAACGATGTGACTCATTAGAAGTTTCAAAGGAACCATAATTCCTTTAAAACTTGCGCAACTCTACTCGTATTTATCTCAAGAGCCGCTAGTCTCTAAGCTTATTAATGTTACTAATGATATTCCTATGAACTTTGCGTTGCACCATACACCTACGCGTACTAAAGTGGTTAAGGTTGATTCGATCAAATGATACTTAGCTATGTACATGTTTTGTATTCTAATAACAGTATCGCACTGGAGAAGTACCAGATATTACAAAACATCCGACCACACAAGGAATTAACAATTCAATTTTATTCCATTTAATTTTGAAGGAGCTCAAGATCAATATGGATACAAAACGTTCGCGGCGACAACAATTTATGTTAATAACGGCTTATTCATGAGGTTTTTTTAAAGTTATACCCGAATAGGATAAGTCACGCGCTCCTTTATACGGGACACAAAAGATCTAAATACGTCGGTAGGTCAAGTGTTGGCTTCCCGGACGCGAGGCTCCTCTCCCAATATAACAAAAGACGAGAGATTTTTAGTTTTATTTTAGTTTGGTGACAGGTCGAGGGTGCGGTGTCAAGACGTCTCTCACGTTTAGAACCGACAAATTGACCCTTTTCATGATTCGGATTTAATTTGAAGCAACACAACACTGCCGAGTTGCACATCTTTTTCGTTATAATTATTGCCGAATTATAACATTTCTCGGAAATTGTTTTTTTGGGTGTTTTCGCAGTGACGAGAGAGTGACATTAAATTAATCTGTCAACTTTAATCATGGCGCTTTTATTTTTAAATATTCATGTAAAATGTTTTAAATGAATTCAAACTGTCCGCAAATTAATGTCTTCCCACACCAATTAATAACCAAATAGAGCATAATAAAATCTCTAAAAATGTCAAACATCGGAATGGTTTGATTGAAACTAATCTATTTCTAATCCCCCATATTTCATGGTATCCGAGACATAATGTTGGAAGTTTGGAAGGAAATACATATCAACATACACGTTTCTAATTTTCATGTTGTCACAACATCTCGGTTTTAGGCCATCCCGTTTCGCTCTGTCCGGTGCAGCACGAAATATTGTTGGAGCTTTTGATCGCTTTCGGATGAAGCGGCTCCGGTCGGCTTAGTTTAGTCAGCACAGCGCTCGCGCAACGTTCGCGCGTACACTTAGATACACCATGCGCACATCACACGCTTATTTTCGCGGCTCGGTTTCGGGCAACTAACGTGAGCAAGTGTTTAATTTGGATTTCTGAGCGAACCCATTTGGATTTTCCGAAAAAATACACACCCGTTTAAAGTACAAAGGGAGTTTTAACAGTGCATCAATTTACTTGGAGAATTTTATAGCTCCTGCATAATAAATTGCAGGCGTACTGAAGTGCATTCCGAAAGGATTTATTGTATGATCGTGATTCGCTTTTTGTTTCGGCTAATGGATTTGGTAGCAATGCGCACGGCTGCATTCACAGTTTATTTCGTGAAACATACACTTGGAGCCATTCGATTAAGTTCTGTTAAAAAATAACTATCGTATCTTAAAGTGGAGTGATGTTAACGTTGTATAACAAAACTCCTTTACTCGTAGAAAGTTTGCGGGGTATAACATAGGTATCCATAAAATAAGTATGTATCAATAATTGTGACAATTCTTACCGTAAATTTGTCAAAAATTACACTTCTTTGAATATTCTGTATACTCAGTATAACTATACCAAATATAACAGTTTTATTGCTAGTATACTAACTGTAAGCGTCGTGATTACGCCCAATCCTCACTGTACTGATATCTTCAGTGAGATGAGATGCCTTGCCCAGCAGTGGGACATTACAGGCTAATACTTTACTCAGAATATAAACTTATCCCAAATTCAACCTAACACATAGATAACGAATTAGTATCTCATCAGATTCATAGATCACAGGATCACTATTATCATCTAACTCGGATTTAATGCAGTTATGAATAATACGGTTACTGAACTGACAGCTGTCATTACCTATTCATCAATTCAGCAATCAATTTGTCAGTCGCTAATTCAATGGTGTAATTACAAATTCGAACAATTTGCGTTCATCAACGTGGTGTTTGTTTACTAAATATCGTTACTGTTTTGTGAGGAAGTGAGACTACCGCACTGTCAACACAGAATAATTTACTTTAAGGTACTTGTGAGTTCTTGAATTGTTCTAGGAAGTTTATACGATTTACGTATCTAAATCAATGGATTTAAGACATATTTTTCTTACGATTCGTTAAATATAAGGTACGTACGTAATTTTTTGCCTAAAATGGTTCTTACCATTTAAAAAATCAGGAAAAGAAAGTTCTTTATTTTATTTCCCCGCTAACATAATTTAACTATTTCTTTTATAGAAAGAATTAGGCGAATTATTTAATGAGAGGAGAAAGAGAAGAATCACACGCCTAATCCCCTAATGTACTCCTTAGTGAGATACATAGCAGTAGGATACCTGCTCATACTTATTTTTTTACCTCCGTCCATCTAATTAAAATACTTAACGAAACAGAATATTTAATTACAAATAGAATACCAATATTTAATTACATAACTATTTTCAAAGTTGACATCGTTTGAAATAAGATAGTGTTACTACTCTCTGTCATTTTTGCTTTTAAGCATAGAGTAGACACAGGTGTCGTTTAAATTGATTAAGAAGAATAGTAGTGTCTATGATATAATACTATACAATTTAGCCAGTGGCGAGGTGTTTTTTCTAAGAATTTAGGCATGCCGAAATTAATTCAGTTGACAGAAGATGTACTCGTATATTTTCTCAACAGTACGTTGTTGTTATTGTGGTTGCATGATTTTTCTTATATGTATATTAGGCATTTTTTATATCTAAAAATACAAAGTTAATCATTAACAGGGCAAAAGCCCATCTACCTCTCTTCTATGTTTCGCTATTTTGTACGACGGATAATTTTGTAAACAAATGGAAAAAAATATGGGCACATTGATTAAACTTTGATAATCCAAAAAACATGTCAAAACTCGATTTGGTAATAGATTTATGATCGAGATCAGGTATGAGACCATAACTACATAATACACAAATCGATACCGATCGATCATGATTGTATTGACGTACTTAAAGTAGTACTCACTCATTCATAATTTGAATACTCAAATGACAAATGGCCACTCCCACTAAAACAATAGAACGTAAGTACTTAACTTTAACATTTCCGTTGTAAGACTATCCCTCGCAAAATAGTGTACAAGTTATAGTCATTGAGCTGTCAAAGAGATTGACTGACTGCCGGCAACAGGAGCCCGATTAAATATTAATAACAGAGACATGCCTCCTCTAGTTACGTAATGATTACCAAACCAACATCGTGTGTGAGGATTAATACTCGTATTCATTTATAGGAACGAGGATTGTTGATTTTGTTAAGTAAAACACATACAAAATAGTACCCTTAAGAAGTACACACCTCAAATCTTATTCGATTTTTAAATAAAAAAGACGTGTGGCACTCGGAGACTGCCGCGGTAAAGCTATTGCATTTATATTGGCGAGTTGGCGCAATCGACAATCGCCAACTCGCCAGCTCGCCAGCTCGCCAGCTCGCCAACTCGCCAGCTCGCCAGCTCACAAACTCGCCAGATCGCCAACTCGCCACTCGCCAATTTGCCAACTCGCCAGCTCGCCAACTTGCCAGCTCGCCAACTCGCCAGCTCGCCAACTCGCCAACTCGCCAGCTCGCCAACTCCCAGCTCGCCAACTCGCCAGCTCGCCAACTCGCAAACTCGCCAGCTCACTCACCCCCTCTCTCACCACCCTCTCTCACCCCCTCTCACCACCCTCTCTCACCCCCTCTCACCCCCCTCTCTCAACCCTCTCACCCATCTCTCACCCCCTCTCTCACCCCTCTCTCACCCCCTCTCTCACCACCCTCTCTCACCCCCTCTCTCACCACCCTCTCTCACCCCCTCTCTCACCACCCTCTCTCACCACCCTCTCTCACCACCCTCTCTCACCACCCTCTCTCACCCCCCTCTCTCACCCCCCTCTCTCACCCCTCTCTCTCACCCCCCTCTCTTACCCCCCTCTCTCACCTCCCTCTCTCACGCCCCTCTCTCACCCCCCTCTCTCACCCTCTCTCACCCACGTCTCTCACCCCCTCTCTCACCCCCCTCTCTCACCACCCTCTCTCACCACCCTCTCTCACCACCCTCTCTCACCACCCTCTTTCACCACCCTATCTCACCACCCTCTCTCACCACCCTCTCTCACCACCCTCTCTCACCACCCTCTCTCACCACCCTCTCTCACCACCCTCTCTCACCACCCTCTCTCACCACCCTCTCTCACCACCCTCTCTCACCACCCTCTCTCACCACCCTCACTCACCCCCTCTCTCACCCCCTCTCTCACCACCTCTCTCATCCCCTCTCTCACCCCCTCTCTCACCCCCCGCTTTCACCCCCCTCTCTCACCCCCTCTCTCACCCCCCTCTCTCACCCCCCTCTCTCACCCCCCTCTCTCACCGCCCTCTCTCACCACCCTCTCTCACCACCCTCTCTCACCCCCTCTCTCACCCCCTCTCTCACCACCCTCTCTCACCACCCTCTCTCACCACCCTCTCTCACCACCCTCTCTCACCACCCTCACTCACCACCCTCACTCACCCCCTCTCTCACCCCCTCTCGCTCACCACCCTCTCTCACCACCCTCTCTCACCCCCCTCTCTCACCCCCCTCTCTCACCCCCCTCTCTCACCCCCCTCTCTCACCCCCTGTCTCACCCCCTCTCTCACCCCCTCTCTCACCACCCTCTCTCACCCCCCTCTCTCACCCCCTCTCTCACCACCCTCTCTCACCCCCCTCTCTCACCCCCCTCTCTCACCCCCCTCTCTCACCCCCCTCTCTCACCACCCACTCTCACCACCCTCTCTCACCACCCTCTCTCACCACCCTCTCTCACCACCCTCTCTCACCCCCTCTCTCTCACCCCCTCTCTCACCCCCCTCTCTCACCCCCAACGCACAATCGCACACAACGCCGTGTCGAAGACTGCCGAACTGAAACGACGTTAGACGATGCACGGCCTTCAAGCCACACCTCCTTCCCGTCGGATCGGGTAAGCGTGAGGTTTTTTTTCGTTACGGTATTTTTGGATTTGGTCCCCGCGCTCAAGGCCCGCGATAGAAGCTATGCAATAGCTTAAAAACAATTCCATTAATGTTTGTATTACTTTCAGTACTATCGTGTTCCATAGGGCACGTCTTAATATAGTCTATCGGTAGACCATGTCGAATACCTTAACAGAGATTAAGCAATCAATTCAATATCAGAAGGGAATCTATTAAGGGACCTATTCCGCATATAGAAAGAAAGTCAAGATCTACCTACTTTAACTTATATAATTATCAACCATTCCTGCCCAAAAAGTTATGTCCATAATATAAGCCTGTGATTGCCCACTGCTCAATAATCAGTACATTAAAGAAAAACCTATCAAAAACTCAATCTATATGATTCTGTACACTATCATTTTAATTACACCCTAAGCGACAGGTCATTAACATCCGTATGAACAATACGCCCACAACAATAGGTTAGGTTAAGACTTAGAACATCTGTGCCCCACATACTCGACAAGGCCGATTCATCCTTTTATCGGTACATCGGTTAACGGGACGGACTGATTGATGACGATCGATTGCTTTCACGTTTAATATATAAAGGATTGTTCCTTTTATTTTGGACAGTGTCGTGAGTTGAAATGTTGAAATAAAAACGGGCAATATTGGTTCAAAGTTATTATGTTATTGCGCTTTGTTACGTGTTATCCATTTTATATCTAACTAGCAGCGCCCCACGGTATTACCCGCGATGTGCCCGTTCCCGTAGGAATTTCGGGAATTTTTATTCGTATAAACCTTCCTCTTGAATCACTCTATCTAACTATGTAGTGATTAGGGCATTCGCATGAGAAGTTGGACCGGTGTAGTGTCATGGGTAAATGTATGTTCTTTCAAATCTTCCGGTTCGGGATACTATTATTTGAATCGTACTATATGACTCAACAAAAGATATCATTGAATTATCTAAAGTGATAACTTCTTCTTCTTATCGAGTGGATGGTCAACTTGACCAATCCTGGTGTCAGAGTTATAGAGCCGCCAAAGGATAGAAGTGTGTGAAGAAGGATAGAAGAAGTGATAACTACATAGTATGCATTCATTACAGACGAACAAAGCTCGTAAAGTTGACTTACCTAAATGGGATCCCATTAGAAATATATTACGCAATTCCAGTTACAGTGGTAAAAGCAATGCGAGAACAAACACTAGAAATGAAAGTTCTATTCCGCATTTAAAACGGTACTCATATCGTGATTCCGAAATACATAAAAGCCCATTGAAATCCGGCATTCGGTAGGATCACGTCATTATCACAATACTTAACGTGAAAACGTATTTTTTTAAAACGTTTACTGCCCTATAAATCCTTTTACGGTTGTTCTTTAAGCATATCTCATTGTTTAGTGGTGTAAATGGCAGTGTTTTATGATTATGTCACAGGTTCAATGCTCCTGGCTGCACCTTCCGTAGTTATAAATAAGATGCCAGTAGTGTGTCGAACTTTTGACTTCTGTTTAAATAAACATTGCGGATAGGATGTGGATGAGTCGGCCCGACTTTAGGGTCGCCAGGCGAATGAAAGCCTTTTGGGGTTAGCCGCTTTTATGGAAAGACGGCAAATATTTACGGAAGAAAGCTTTTGACTAACTTAAGATTGCAATAAGGCTGTATGTGGTAGGTACAGGTGAGGAAATATAATGTTCAGCATTTTTTTCTTCTTTATTTGTTTGGGATTATACGGGTATTGGAAAATGTTATGGTGCCATAACGGAAAATAAGAGTATCTGCTAAATATTATATTTCCTTAATGAATTAGAGCATTATTGGATCACACTGTTAACCTTGCACTCAATATTAACAGATATTAAATAAATCTAAACTATCCGATTAATAAAATAGCAATTTTTTTATTGCCTCTTTTAAGTATCCGTCGATTAAAGCTTAGTAAATCTTATTAGTTCCAATTTATATTAAAGTTTTATGAAAATCAAATATATTTTCCTACACTCTGGCAACCCTAGCACGCCCACTGAACTGCATCTTGCTACCTTTTTATGGGTTTTATCTTACGCAAGATTAGTTGCTCTAAATACGATATTAGCTCGGCATCACATATTATTTTGGTCCGAAAATATTCCTGATGTAGCGATTGCTTAATTAACATAAAATGGTGTTGTTTAGTAGACAGTTTTTTTTAAATATTTTTATAGAATCTGATAAAAAAATAGGAAATTTAGAGATTATGAATTTTTACTGGGCGTACTGACATTACTTAGCATAGAATCTAACCGACATATTCATAAACGATATATACTTAAACAGTGTTTTAAAGTGTTTTGTCTCTTTCGCTCTTTGGGAAATAGCGTATGTCGGAAAGAGACAAACCATTTGATAGCTAAAATGCTGTTAATAAGCGTTTATGAATAAGGCCCATAATCGATACATTGCTTGAATTAATACAATCTAGAAGTGGAAGTAAGTGCCACGGTTTAGGCAAGTACCTATGTACGTAGTTTTTGAATAGGGTACCTATAAAACACTGTCAGTGCCAATGCTCAAAGTTATTTTACCGTTGCTAGCACACTGGATTGCTTGCATCTCCTTGAATCGAACCATTACAATCCGATTCGAATAATTCTTTTGAAATGAATAGACACATTCAACGGGAAGGTTATAGGCTA
Source organism: Cyclophora punctaria (assembly GCA_951394245.1). Taxonomy (NCBI): domain Eukaryota; kingdom Metazoa; phylum Arthropoda; class Insecta; order Lepidoptera; family Geometridae; genus Cyclophora; species Cyclophora punctaria. The sequence continues at coordinate 7,084,140 of OX596171.1, forward strand.
CTTTTCATCCCGAAATTCTCACAGGAACGGGCACAACGCGGGTAAAATCGCGGGGCGCTGCTAGTAATAAATAAATCACTTATTTCTCAGCTTTATGTACTACTTTTGACAATCATGTAAAAATGTATCTACGGTACATAGTGGTTTGATAGTTGTTATTTAAAGTACTGAAAGCTACAATCGACACAAATGGATGTTGTATCACGTTATACGTATTGCGGTTTGCTTTTAGTCGGATAAAGCGCATATGAAATAGATCACTAATGGTGATTAATATTTCTAGCAGTGGAAGTGTATACAGGTCGACTTATTTCTGAAGCGACGTTTGAAGTTGTCATAAACCACTCATCGTCCATATGACGACTTTGTGACTATTAATATGGAGTAAAGCTAGAAACATATTAAAGGACTCGGCTGACGGACGCCTGACATGACTTAAGCGGACTTTTTGAGTTTTTACTAGGGCTATATTATAATAAGTACTATACTACGATACTACTGACATGCCAAGTTTAACTAAGCTATGTTAGATCATTGCGATTGTTAAGCAAATTGCAGCTCGGATGGGTGGCCGAAAGTGGCATTTCTATCTGAGCGCTAACGTGCTTTGTACAGCACGTTAAGCAGTCGGTCCCGGATGTTTCAAACGTTAGATAATGACGGAGGCCTTTAGGCGGTCTAAAATCTCCGGAACCAGGGTTGGCTACTAATCTACTCGTAAATAGTGAATGAAAGATGCTACATGTCTATAGTACGTTTGATATCATTGGTAGATCACCAGGTGTAGCAGTCTCGAAGCGTGTACAGTTGTACACTAATGTAAAAGCATCCCGATGCTAACAGACTGACGTATAAAAATAAGTCGCGGACGTTTTCGTAGCGTATCAGTCGTGGCTTACGGACGAGTCCGATAGTATCTTACTGGCTTTATTTATGAAAATTATATGACAGAATATAAAGTTATATGACGTTTGATAATAAAGTTATATGACATAGGCACTGATCACTGGCAGTAAAGATTCATATTCTATTGGTAATAATCCGACGGATCCCTATACAACTAATTACTCTTTAAATTTTATAATCTATCGAAAAATGAGGAAGTCAAGATTATCTATAATATAAAAATGAATCGCAAAATGTGTTGCTAAGCGCATAACTTCAGAACGACTGCACCAAATTGGATGATTCTTTTTTTAATGTATTCCTTATAGTCAGGACAAGGTTTTTATATAAGAAAAATAAGGAATAAAAATCTCAAAATTCCCACGGGAACGGGGGCGCTACGGGTGAATCCGCGGGGCATAGCTAGTACTGTATAATTATACGTTTCTATAGTATTCAGTAGCACGTTATATTGTCGCTCCCGATTGTTTCAACGTTACACCGTGAGGATTTTACGTGGTCTAAAGCTTCGACAACATAGTTGGCCGCTAACTCTTTCTAACTTACTTATTTTTTTTAGTCACGTGGTCATACTATAAATTTTGAAGCAGCAAAGCAAAGCATAGCGAATACGAAACGATTGTCACTTGTCTATGTATAGAGGCGATACTGCTAAACTTTTTCGTGACATTGCCATAACTTGCACTATAGACGTTAAACGGTAGTAAACCTACTTACGAACGTATTAAAAGGCTATTTGCATTAAATTCTGGCTTGGTAATGTGTAAATACTTCCTTTGAATCCACCTGTTGAATTAAATTTAGTTACACTACGTGTAACTTTTTAATTGAAGGGGTTCAGATATTAGAGTGATTCAAGATGAAGGTTTATAAGGTTAAAAATCCTGAAACCACGGGAACGGGCCAACACGGGTAAAACCGCGGGGCGCTGCTAGTTAACTTATAATAAAGTATTGTTAACTCATTCAACTTGGACATACTATTAGCTATTGGTGTATGATGCACTTTCGTAAACGGTTCGCACTCAGCCTATTGTTGCATTGAACGTTCCATTCCAGCGCTGTCCTTACCCGTTGCATATAGACAAAGTAATAAATAACAAACAGACCCTCCCACCAAACTGTTGTATCATTGTTTTGAACCGTAAAAGTACTATTCATTTCAATATAATTGAAACGAACGCGCCTACACTGCGCTGCAACATGATTCTAATGGTTCTAATAGTTCACAGCTAGTAGTTAAGGCCTGTTCAATTTATTGAGTATAGTATTGTTTGAAGTTGGATACATTCTTACTGGTTTACACCACTATGGGTGCTTTCAAAATCGGTACCGCGAAATAATTTTAGTACGTACTGTTGCCGCACTGCTCGTTTTGTATGAAAACACACGATCGTACGTTCACAATACGACAAACGCACCGCTTCGGCACCGCAGCGGTCCGACACGAAACGCATAATTTGAAAGCACCCTGTAAGTTAACAATATATAATACACTAGCAACGACACGTGGTCTTACCCGCGTTCTTACCTCCGTTGTTACCGATCTCGCAGGAATTTCGGGAAAAAATGTATCTCATATGTTATTCTGATGTATAACCTATTTTACTGAAAAGTATCGCATTTATAATATTACTATGATTAGTAGGATGTACGATATTTTCATTTAAGTATTCATGTACATGAACTGAGCAGCAAGTTTCCAGCCAAGTTGCGAAGAAACATACTACCGAGATAAAAAGATCTCAAGTGGCTTACGAAATTTAATTTTCCAACCAGATTATTTAGCCTAGGTAGCCATTATCTAAAAATAATTTATGTCCACACAAAATGTACGAAAGACTAAAAGATTGGTCAATAATATTTTTCAAACGTGTTAACTGCTCCAGTGACGTAATAAGTCGTGAAAACGCCAATAACACTCGCTCACACTTTCATTCAGTCTGTTTTATGATTTCTGTCACTTCAGCAGGATAAAAAAGTTTAATGACACAAAATGACATATAGTTTAACACCTTCAAATTAGAACCTTCATAAATTAAATAGAACTGTAAAATAATATAACATTTTCTTGTCAATTTCCATTAAGCTATAAAACCGAATTGCTTAAAAAAACTCCACTCGCATTAGCGCTTCAAATTTTTTCATCGCCTCATCGAAAATCTGGGTTATTATACACAGACCTATATCAAGAAATTACTCATTGATTCTCGGGATTATTTACGTGAACATACTATTGTTTAATCTGTAGTATCGTGGGCGGGCGCGTCTAGGTGTAAATTGTAAATATTCTCAGAAGTTTATCGCGAGATCATCCATTCATTCATGACCCATGCTTAGTCATATGGTTTTGTTTATACTATTCAGAACGAGTTGTAAATCTGAATTCGACTGGTTTAGTTGTTGTTATGTCAATCCCTTGAAGTTTTATGCTGGAATTGTGAAAATAATAGCCGTAGAATCTTCTGGAAAGCTCTACAACCCAAACTCAGTAATCTAAATACATCAACCGCTCAGAAATCCAAACCAATACTTAAAACAAAAAAAATAGTGAAGTGCAAAAAACATCGATAAATCGCTACCAAAGCCCGACATTATCGATAAAATGCTATAATCTTATGCAATGTTTAGTGTAATAAGCGAATCAAATTAGTGATTATGATTCCTACATGCATCCGAGCACCTCGCTCGATCCAGGGATCCACCGATGACGTCACTCGTCAGACTCGCTCCATAGTGCAGGTAAGTTTATGACGAGTTTTAAACCTAAATTATATACAGATGTCTAAAAGCTTTATGATAACAGTAATGGCTGCCGTCACTTTAATTGCTCGGTGTAATATAACTCATCGGTCTGAAGTTTTATTTGAGTTTCTGAGTAATGGTAAGATAGTAATTGTTGACGTTTACTTGTTTTCCTTTAACAGTAAACACTAAATAATTACTCATTTATTTTTCTTTTTTATTTGAAAATCAGTGATATCTGTCATAAAAACAGATATTAGAATAACACAATGCATGTGTACCTAACCTACCTAATGAAACTATTTTCTTAAAGAAACAACTTTTCTAAAAGCCCATTTACTTCATAATATACTCGTAGATACTTACCTTAATGCTATGTTTTTTCCCTAAAGGAAATAATAATAATAATAACCCGAACAAAATCACACACGGTTAATCAGACCCAAATTAACTCCAACTTGTGTTCTGGAATCTAAATCACTGGTACTACTACATGTAGGTACATACACAAATACTTTATAGAAAGCCTTCAATATCCTAACTCCAGTAAACTGTTATGTCAAGCATCACGCTCCGATGTATTAAAAGCCGTGTGACCTCATTTTGTTTCCGTAAACGCTTTTAAACACTAGTGAAACTGTTTTAGCGATATCGATATTTTCTAGAGAGGTGACATTGTGTCAACTTATCGATGAAGTGACTAGAGAAAAAGGCAAGAAAAAGGTTACATACCGATTTGAAATTGGAACGCGTTCCGCGAACTTTTTTGTTTGATTTCTGTTTAGGTAGAATCTGTCTACTTATAGAGGAAAATTATTTTTTATTTTTTCTGGACCAACTGGACCAAAGCAGTCTAATTTATTCGACTTAACTATAGTTATACTGTACTACTCGTAAGTAGATTAAATGTAAAATCGAGGGAAGATAATTCAGATCTACTATACAGCCAGAGCTAGACGGAATAGACCAAATGCAACTTCACCAGTCGCATAACTCTTATTAATCGCATACTCCAACGGGAATTAAACAAATTAATATCAACGAATGTACCTATCACTAATTAGTCCTTTTAAAACTATGAAAGTCAATCTGAGTCAATGTCAAATTGATCAATGCAATACAAATGAACAATGTTATTTTAATATCATTTTATTGATCGTAAAATTAAGTTTATGCAAATATAACAGTGACGCCGAATCATAAATGAGTTTTATGAAGCTTTTCGATTGTAAGTGAATAAAATTTGAATGAAGGTTCGTTAAAGTGACTTTAATATTGTTGATAAATTGTGTTCGTTCTCATAAAAAAACTCTTAATTTCTCATTAATAACTCTGACACTGACTACCACATTCAGAGTTGCCCATTAAATCGACAACTATTGATGTAATTTTTCATACATTGTACGTCAAAATTACTATAAAATCTCTACTAAGGAAGTATTTAACGTTTTTGAGTTCGGGTGTAAAAGTGTATCGAGCCTAAAGCTATCTAAACATAAGATCTTTCAAAACCTTTTAATTTGTTTATTTTAGGCAAAAATTAGGTTGAAGAAGCTTATGTATTTTTGCATCAAATCTGAAATGTGGTCAACCGTTACCGCAATTTTGATGTTGACTGAATGAAAGCTTCTGTTCCAAATTGGATCATTTATTCTGGTCCCCACGGTAACACCCTCTTTTGTAGTAATTAGGTAAAATAAGGAAATGTTAGGATAGGATGAAATATAAATAATCCCTACATTTATAAATGTGAAGGTATATATATATCTCTCTCTCTCTTCTTGGATATGTGCCCATCATGGTGGTGGGGTCAGCCTTCATAATTTTTCTCCCCCACTTTGTTCAATCGTCGACGTTGTCTTGGGAATTATTGCGCTTAAGTTTGCCCTAATTTAAGTCCACCTTATATAGGTTCTGTCTCTAGATATTCGACCAGAGATGGAATGCTTTTAGTAATAATAAATAGATATCTATTTTGAATTAAAACTACATTTACGGATACACTTCACTTTTATTTTACATTTTTATCTGACGTTTCAGCCCCTTTACAGGAACCAGGAACAGTAAACGTAGTTTCAATTCAAATTGGTAGTATTCGCTTAAACTAAAAAAAACAGTAGGTATCTTATTGTCTATAAAAACTACAAAAGTCATGAACATACATGAGTTTGGCACTAGTTTTCCTGTTCTAGAAAGTCAGAATCAATATAACAGAGTCTGTTTGTAATCTAAATACTTAGAAATCTGAGTCAATGTAATTCAGCGTGCAAGTTGTGTGAAAACAACGAGTGACTCCAGTCGTCTGGGGAATACGCGCTGAACAAACGCGTGGCCGCTGTGAGCCCACGCTTATATACAGAGTGGTTGGATTTAATTAAATGCCTTGTTTGCCCTGGCCTGTATGAGTGTATGTAAATTCCCACTGGATATGTATAAAATTACACGGTTTCCATTTTCTGTAAATATTTTTTCGTTGGTAGGGAACAACCTAATCTAGTACCTTAAAAGTATTACATAAACATGTTTTTCAGAATTTAATAAGTTTACTAGCTTAACACAAACGTCACATGTGAAGCTTTGTCTTTAGAATTCCTGCTGGCCTGTGAGACTAATAACAAGGCAGAACTCAACTTAAAACAGACTATATTATATTGATATAGGCCTAAAATTAACATGAAAACTAAAATACTTCATATACTTAATGGAACTTTTTCTAAAAAAGAGCAAGATAAAACTAAAACATATCAATAGTAAAAATTTCAAAAAATTATAATTTCAAACTTCAAAGCAGCATCCTGTACATTTATATAACGATACTATAAAGTTTGTGCGTTTGTTTATTTCGGTCTGTTATTAGGAGCAGCGGGACGGAAGGGTGGAGTTACGAACACTTGTAAACGTAAATTACGTTTGTATAACGTAAATACAACGAGAGCAGCCGATTGTTGTGCTTGCTTACGCCATTTATCGTATTTAATTTTGGTAATTGCTTTTGTATGGTGTGATTGTTTTGAGACAGTGCAATTTATCTGCTGTTTACAAAATGATTGATCAGTGAAATAAAGTAATTATATGTAGAAGTTCAATTATTTGTTACCTTTATCTGCAAACTATCTGTGGCTTGCGGTTTCACCCGCAGCCGACTAACTGACTTACAAAACTACATCCAAACCCATTCGCAATTTTCAAATATTCGCATATAAAAATCATGACTAATTTATATAAGTAATAAATATTTGCCCATAATAATCACGATAACATTATAAATAATTACAATAATATTTTCTACGCCATTAGTCTTACTAAGCCATTATGATCATCCTCACAAAAATAATGAAAAATTACACAAAATTAACAACAGCATTAATCTAAAACTTCCAGACGTATCTAAATAATGATTTGGATGAGTAGATAAATGATGTTTGCTGTTAATTCTGTTGGTCCCAGCTGTTGGATGTTGCGTAGTGAGGGCACTCGCCTCGGACAAAGGCTATTAGCAAATGAACGCAATATTCAGGATAATGCCGGCGGGACAAAGCACAATACTTCGGTATACAAAATAAAGGATTCATTGAGTATAATTTAAAGTGGCTTAAAGCTATTTTAACTTATCATTTGGTTTTAAACAGTGAATTATTAAATTACCCAAAATATTGGATATCTTAAACGAGATGAGCTTTAAATTGGGAATAGTAAATTATTAACTTACCCAATAAAGTGGATGTACTGATATCTTAAATGAGATAAGCATTTGCTTCTGTAGTGGCAAATTAAAATAAAAAGATTTTGATCCTGTATAACCTATTCGTTTACAACAATAATTATTAGATATACTTTTCTATACCCGTAACTACCTTACTGGCGCACTCAGAGTCGTCCATTAAATAAATAAATAAATAAATAAAAAAATCATTTATTGCTTTTTAAATAAATCAAACACAGAATCACAATTTTAATAACATTTATTAAATCGACACTTAACTAATTGACGTTATTATTCAGACATGACATGATCAAAATTACTCTACTGAACATGACATGATCAAAATTACTCATTAAATCTCTACTAAGGATGCATTTGACGGCTCTGAGTACGGGAGCAAGTTCTAAAATATGACTAACATTAACTTTTCTTTTTCTTATTAAGTCTCTCTACTTTATGGTTTATTGACATTACAAGGATAATATACTCGTATAAGATTATCGTTAATGACGTGACGTATGACTCATTACGTCATCAAGCTTCATAAAAACTGCTACCGATTTCAAAGATTCCAAATTTCAAAAAAAGTATACCTACCTATAAAAAGTAGTACTATTTATATTTCAAGGAACTTATTAGTATTTCCCCAGGAACACAGTTCACTGGCCGACACCTCAAAGAAATACGTTTGTCTCCAGTTTTGATGTCCAACAACGGATGCTCTGCTTGATGTAGCATTCAACGATAAAAATGTCCAGTCAAATAGATTTATTACAATCGAAAGCCATTTGGAGTCGTTTGAATAAACGGATGGAGATAAAAAAGACGAATTGGTGTATTGGTGTATCTAGTAAGGCGCTATCTCAAACACCTTTTTGTACCAATATGTCATGTCATGATTATTCTATTAACATATTCGATTTATACCTGCGAGATAGGATCTTTGATTATTGATTCGGTTTTGGGAGGCTGTTCTTGTTAAGTTGTTGGTAACTCGCAGAATCTTGTCGTTTCACCTATGTTCCATTTATAAGGGCATTTCGGGACCAAAACCTTTAGGCATGATAATTTTTCGAGGGTTAAAAAAGAAAATTCCAAATTAGCTAAAAATAAGCAATCAAAAAATTATTTAAAAAATCTGCAATCGCCGTCATCGCTGCTGCACCGTGGCATTTGTTTGTAAATATGAATACTTACCCATTTTAATGTGGCCAGGATACATACAAACATAGATACATATCTTTTATCACCCACTCACTCATCTAAAACTAACTATACAAGGAGTTAAAACTTGTATTTGCCAAGCAAACGATAATTAAGTAATTAATATTTACTGAGCAAATCCTTTGGCAGAATATAATTAAACCCTAGGCAATGACCCACAAACACTGTACCTATAGCGCCTACTACTCGTCTGAGTTTCTAAGGAGGCGTCGGAGTGTCGCGTCCACTTGCCCCCATTCTCCTGCAAATTGACTTCAACATGACTTAATCCTTTTAGGAATTCCTCACTACACTCGCACATTAAATTACAGATAGCTCAGCGATGATCTCACACCTCGCAATTCCTCTACAATTCTGTTTTATTGTTATCGCGAAATTGGATATTTACAACACATTGTGATTTTTACGCTTGACTAAAGTTTTCATTCAGCTTGCCGGCTCCTGTATGCAACAATGTATTGTTACGACTAATTTATTGACAATATTTTGCGAGTTTTATTTGAAAAGCTGGACTTTTAATGGTTCGATGTTTGGTTTGCTGATTGGAAATGCATTGAAACAACATTGAAACTGCAAAGTTATAATTTGAGTTGCTTTATTTGGTTCAACGAACTTTGGGCCCATTAATCGGTATATTCTTAATGAAAACGTATTTAAAAAAAATATTTTATTTGTTGTTACTTGGTCCTAAAAAATCTATTTATGATATATTCATTTATTTATGTCGGGGATCCCAGGATGAACCTCAGCCTAAATTGTAAAAGTCCGATAAGAAATATAATATTGAAGGCCTCTATTAAACATAATGGTTGATCACATCCCAAAACCAGATGACAGAATGTGCCTGGCTAGCACAACGAATATCATAGAAGGCGACCTCACAAGATATAACAATTACTGCAATTTGATTGGTAAAATATTTAAAATTAGAGTTTTCCGTCAACCAATAAACACTCAGTATCATACGAGTACCATGCCTTGTATCATGTCGCCTTCTGTGACATTCTACCTACATGCCATATCCCAACACATCTAACCTCATTTCCGTTTGCCTACAGATTTACACAGACTGGGCTAATCATTACTTGGAGCGGGCACGTTCTCGGAGACGCGCGGGTGCATCGGGCGGAGGCCTAGCGCGGGACTGCGCTGACGGACTGCTGCTCGCTGATGTCCTCGAGGGAGTCACCGGCCTGAAGGTGCCCAGGGCACATAGGAAGCCACGCAACCCACAGCAAATGGTAAGTACTCTGTACTAGTTAAGTCAATGGGCAGGTGGAGGCCAAGCTACGTCCGATTTATCTAAATTAAGTGCAATTTAAGTCCAATTTCAGGCCAAGTTAAGGCCATGTTGAGTCCAAGCTAAGTTAGTCTTTCAAGTTAAGTCAAGCTAAGTTAGTCTTTCAAATTAAGTCCAAGAAAGAAAAGTTAAGGCCTAGTAAATTCCAAATTAAGGTCATTATAAGTGTAAGGTAAGGCTAATTGAGTCCAAGTTAAGTTCAAGTCAAATCCAAGTTAAGTGCAAGTCCAAGAGTAGAGTCTAAGTCACTTAGGTTAAAGTTAATTGCGAATTAATTTAAAGTTAGTTCCAGTTAAGTTAAAAATCTATGTTAAGGTTAAGTACAAGTCAAGTTCTAATTGAATTATTAAGTCCAAGTTATGACTGAGTTAAGTACAACCACAAAATTTTATACAAATATAGGTGAATGTTAAAATGCTTCAACAAGTTTGATAGATTCATTTAAGTATTTATTTACTAAGAAAGGAGGAACTCTTTTTCCTAACTGACTCAGCCGGGTGTTATGAAGCATTAAGTGGTACCAATAATTGCAATACCGACACGTGTAACCTTATGTTTATCGAATATACGTAACACGACACAATAAAGTCTGGAACACAAAGATAGCACCAACGAAAACCAATATTTAGGTCATATCTCGACGACTACATCTCGTAAACTAAGTTTACATCAAACGCGGACATTGCTCAGCTTTATGCTTCCATTAAATTAATGACGACCTTATTACTATTCTTTTAAGTAATAAAATCGATCATCTGTACATCAAAACATAACTTTCATCAGTTATTGTTTGTTTAATAATCGCAGTGGAAAATGAAAGCGGTACGGTAATATTTGGTTTACCCGAAATAGATATTGGAATCATTCGGTCAGGTGCGGATTTGAAAAGTATTCGATACCATACATGGTGGGTAAAGACGGTAGCACAGAAACCCGAATAGAGCTAAGTAAACAGCGGTATTTCCGCTTGGTTTCATGTACGTGAAAGCGTAATTTCAACTACCAAAATTGTTTACACAGGTCTTAATTGGGAAGAGTTGCATGCAGTTATTTGGTCCAAACATCCTGTTATATCACTGACGAAAATATTTATATCGAGTTTCGAAAGATCGACAGAATTACCTAGATGACAGACGTCCTTTGATAGGCTCATAAATTGAGTAAGCTCAAATAGACAGATTATTATCTATGTCTATACTTATCTATAATGCTAATAGAGTAATTGATTTTTTGTTTGTTTTAACGTCCTAATCTCAGGAACTACCAGTCAGATTTTAATAATTATTTTTATATTAGATAACTACATTCAAGAAGAATGTTATCGACTATTTTGTATCCCGAAATTCGCACGGAACGGGTACAATGCGGGTAAAACCGCGGGGCACTGTTAGCTCCTGAATATGACAAGACGTAAACAGCTGTATCAGAATAACTGAACTATACAGTATCTTATATGCGTCAATACCATTGAGACAAATCATTATTGACATTTGTTAAATAATTATGATTAATGATATACCTACTCTTCTGCGTAAAAAAGAGGCCATTAACTTACAGCATCTTTGTAAAAAATAGCTACTTTGAACTTCAAACGTAATAGGAAATCTCATATAACTGAACAGTGTAGTAATGTGACACCGCTAGTTTTTACATTGAGTATTGTAATTCAATAATGTTGTGGTGAAGAGGACAAGTACTAAGCTATGACCGCATCCGCCGCAATCATTGCGAATAACTCAATCTAAAGTTAAATTGTATAGCTATAGTAAGTTTTTTATAATATTTTCAAGAAACAGAGGAAAAAAACAAGATCAATTAAATTAATGGAACTTTATCACATCTTGATCGTTGAATATAAAGGCAAGACGTGTGGACATCAATATGACATTCGGTAGTGCGTTAAGCGTGCGCCCGTCGCGTGCGCCCGCCGGCGGTTCACTTTTGTATGAAGCCACACGCGACTGGCGCACGCGACGGTTCACTTAACGCAGTGTCGGCCCTTAGTAGGAAAGAAATAACACACTCAAGACGAAATGAGAACTTGATCCTTTTTGAAGTTGATTAAAACTATTCCAACAACGGGGATCGTCAATTTAACGGGGTCCTCCTCTTCATTTCTGAAGAATGAGAGGCCTTTGCCCAATAGAGGAACATTACGGGCTTACTCGATTTTTAACATGAAGTTAACTTTACCTTATAAATCTCAAATAAACTTATCAAAAACAATTCCACAAAGTCATAACACAAAACAAACAAGCAATAAAATCATTTACCGTCCATTGAATTACGCTTATTAAAGTCTCACAAGTAACAATAGCGTAAAACAAGTTGCCAATACAATTTGTATTGATTTGTGGCACTTTATGACGGGAGTTGCTGATTTCAAGTTCAATCCCCGTGGCCAATGCGTGTTGCGGACCAGTAATAAACTTGTAATTGTGAACTTGAGGTACTCAAATTGGTAATTCGTAAATCCTGCGATAGTGGTAGTAGTAGTTAGTCCTGGACGTAGTGTTTGTGTGTGTATGAAGAAAATAATTACATAGAAAAGTTAATGCAATGATCTCATTTCTATGTTTTTAAATGCCTCTTACTAACATTACCCGTCATAAGAGTGCCACGGTGAAGCAACTACGATGACTAGCGAAGGTTTTGAAAAGAGAACATTGATCCCGCACATGTCACAATCATTTTATGTAGTTTAAAAAAGCTAGTCTTCACTACCGTGGCATCTCTTAAGGCCCATCATTGAAAAAGCATACCGTACTTTATCATTGAAAGTTTCAATTTAATGACAGAAAAACTTTATAGACCCAAACATTTTAACTATTAGTAATGCGGTAAATTTTAATTAATTTAGTACGTAAATAAATATATATAGCAATATATTTATTGTAGAATAATTCTTGAAATAAATGATTCATTAATGTTGTTATTTTCAATTTGAAATTATTCATGTTACTCATAAACATTTTACCTTTTCAGTCGTTACTCGTATTAGTAATTTAATTAAATCATCCATTTTATTATGCATTATGACTACGAATACACTTAAATTATGACCGTATCTTATAATAGTAATAGCACAACATATATCATACTAGCAGCGCCCCGCGGTTTTACCCGCGTAGTACCCGTTCCCGAGGGAATTTCGAGATGAAAAATAGCCCATAACTTTCCCGTTGAAAGTGGCTATCTATTACAAAAATAATTATTCAAATCGGACGGATAATTCCTGAGATTACTTAGAACATACAAACAAACAAACAAATAAACAAACTTACAAATTTTACTTAGTATAGATATTGTGCTAAAGCGTCTTTTAAAACAGTACATTAAAAGAAATACCAAATTTATATTGTTAAATAAGCTACTCAATTCCCGTTAGTCATGTTCTCTAACATTTTTTTACATCAATAATTCTCATTTTGAATTGAAACTACGTTTACGGATACACTTCGCTTTTATTTTACATTTTTAGGGTTCCGTAGCCAAATGGCAAAAACGGAACCCTTATAGATTCGTCATGTCTGTCTGTCTGTCTGTCCGTCCGTCTGTCTGTCTGTCTGTCCGTATGTCACAGCCTTTTTTCTCCGAAACTATAAGAGCTATGTTGTTGAAACTTAGTGTGTAGATGTATTCTGTGAACCGCATTAATATTTTCACACTAAAATAGAAAAAAAATAAAATTTTAGGGGGGTCTCCCATACTTAGAAATGAAAAAAATATTTTTTTTTTCATCAAACCCATACGTGTGGGGTATCTATGGATAGGTCTTCAAAAATGGTATTGAGGTTTCTAATATCATTTTTTTCTAAACTGAATAGTTTGCGCGAGAGACTCTTCCAAAGTGGTAAAATGTGTGTCCCCCCCCCTGTAACTTCTAAAATAAGAGAATGATAAAACTAAAAAAAATATATGATGTACATAACAATGTAATCTAACACCGAAAATTGGTTTGAACGAGGTCTAGTTAGTAGTTTTTTTTTTACGACATAAATCGTAAACCGCAAAAAAATACTGATTATTCATTCAATAACTCAAATGTAAATAAAAAAACATTTATTTCAAGAACTTCTTTATTATGTTACTCGCTGCTACGGAACCCTTCATGGGCGAGTCCGACTCGCACTTGGCCGCTTTTTATCTAACGTTTCGGCCCATTTATAGGAACAGACGTTACTCAACTTAAGAAACCAGTATCAATAATTCTGTAAGTCAAGTAAGTATATCTGTAAGTAAGTAATTTTTATAGTAATCTGTCAAGTAAGTAAGTCTTCTGTAACCACGGTTCCTGTAAAGGAGCCGAAACGTCAGATAAACAAAGTGTATCTGTAAACGTAGTTTGAACTAAAAATGAGTAGTGTTTTACACCTAAGATAGTACCTAGCAGTACCTACATATGAAAAAGATTTCTATTCATTGGTCAATGTGTGTAGTGTTCGCTTAAACCTAAGATAACAGGATATAAAAGTAACTATTTCAATTCAGTAGTCAATGATAAAGCAAATCTTTATCTCAACCAAATTACGTGCAAATAAAGCAACCACTGAACATTTGGTGAAGCTCAAAGTTCGTTTACATGCGAGGCTAGCAACAGGTGCAGGCCCGAGAGGAAATAAAATGATTTGTTTTAACAATTTCTAATCATGGCATTTATTGTGTTACATTCCACGCATTCGTTTGTATTCGGTTCTCTATGGGGGTATTGTTTGACTTGGTGTTGATGGAAACTTAACAAATCGACGTTTGTATTAGCATTACCTTACGTTACAGAATTTATAAGAAAATACTATAGAAAATCGCTTTCGAAATGTAACTCATGCATGATGTAAGAACTCTTGCATTAATGACATGAAAAATCATGAATATGGATGTTAGGAAAATATTTATTGTTTGATTCTGTTATAAAGCAGAAAAATATAAATACCAATCGATATTTTAATAACAGGTTACGTAAATATTTAAAAACAAGTTAGGTTCATAATTCAACCATTATTAACCCTGTTTTCAATAAACAATAACCGAAAGTTTTCGATTAAAAACACAATTATAATGAAATATTCCCACAAAAGATTGTTATTCATAAATAACATACGCCATTCATTAGTAAATTAAGGTCTGGAGCACACTGGAGTCTCGTCGACCTTTCAACACTCAAAAAACGAACAAAAAACACTAATAGCCCAAATATTTGTATTCATTCTCACACTACTTGATTGTATACTAACTGGGTGGTTGAAATTTGATCATAGATTAATTATTTAAAGTTTTGTTAATTTCAAGTAAGTTTTAGTATGCAAGTGGTTGGTTGTAAGTTAAGATTTATAGAATTTAAAGATTTTATAATTTATAGATAAAGTTCCGACTATAATGATTAAATAGGTTTTAATCTATAATATGAGAGTTAGGACATAAAAAAGAATAGGTAGCCGAACTGGTAAAGAACATTGATTATTTTTCTGTAAGTAAATCTGGATATTCGAGATCTATACTAATCTATGCTAATATTATAAAGCTGAAGAGTTTGTTTTGTTTGTTTGTTTGTTTGTTTGTTTGATTGTTTGTTTGTTTGTTTGTTTGTTTAAACGCGCTAATCTCAGAAACTACTGAACCTATTTGAATAATTATTTCACTGTTAGATAGTCTATTTATCGAGGAAGGCTATAGGCTACATTTTATCCCGAAATTCCCACGGGAACGGGCACAACGCGGGTAAAACCGCAGGGCGCTGCTAGTATTATAATATTATAATATTTATAAACCTGGAGAGTTTGTTTCTTCGTTTGTTTGAACGCGCTAATCTCAGGAACTACAGGTCCGATTTGAAAAAATATTTTTGTAATGGATAGCCACATTCAACAGGAAGGTTATAGGTTACTTTTAATCCTGAAATTCCCACGGGAACGGGTACAACGTGGGTAAAACCGAGGGGCGCTGCAAGTTCAAAATATATTGTTATTTAAAATATGGATAGTATTAAACAAAAAACAATTAAATATGTTCAATTTAAATAACAAAACAAAACTTAAAAAAGACATAAATAAAATGTACAGAAATCGGCTAATCATAGGTTAAGTTAACCTGCTAATCGCCGGTGGTCTTTTAAAACTGTTTTTGCGTTCGACCGGGCGCCCGATACACATCGTTAGTTGATATGAATGGTGACTGACAAACAAACGTATTGTTTGCCTTGTCTATTATATAGTGATTTATTGCTAGTACAAGTTAGACATGGGTAAGTAATTATGTACGTACTTGACCGCGATGGAATCAATCATTCTTATAAAGTTTAAACGATTTTTCAAAAGTTTGACATACGTTTTGAATAGACAATGCATAAAGAATAGAACGTTATATATCCCAAAACGATATTTAGTAAATTTTTTTTGTGGATAATGTAACACTTAATCACCGAACTAGAAGTCTATTCAAACAAATACATTCCGTGTTTCGTTGTACGAAGGTTCATCTTTCTATAGTCTATCTAGTAAATTATATCAATTAGGGCTCACGGACCAAAAATATAAAATGTCTATTCTATTTGTCTTCTAAAAGTTAAAAGACAAACCTTCATGACTGAATTTTCAACCAAAAACAAATTGTTCTTTTAAGAAAAAGGGTTAAGTGAAGGGCAAGAATGGAACGAAATCACTAAATCTTTTCCTCTTGAGAAGGAATAGTCTTCGGTTGGAAAGTTGGTCACATTAAGAATAAATAGAATGTAGTTAAAAAAAAATTAAGGGACTTTGATTCTTCAAAGACAAAAGTATGTCATATATATACGTCTATTAAGTTAATTACACGGTAAAGTTGTACTTGTCTTTATTACAAGAACTAAGTTAGAACAATAATAATAAGAATTAAGCCCAAATCTTCAAGCCTTAGAATTGTCACAGCAATATATTTTTATGGGTTTTAATTAAAATATTCCAACGAACAAAGTATTCTAATTAAATGCCTGCTTTTCTTAATGTCAAGGACATTACGCATTCTTTTAATAATACTAACGGCGTAATACTAACGTATCAAAAGTAAAATGATGTTATAAGACGTTACGTTCTCCTACTCGTATATATGTACATAGACAACAGATTGAAAAGTCTGTGCGTATATACGTTACTAGCCGCACCCCGTGGTGTTACCTGTGTTGTACCCGTTCCTGCGGGCATTTCAGGATAAAATGTATCCCATGTGTTATTCTGATGTATAACCTATATTACTGTAAAGTTTTAGGGTAAAACTATAAGACGGATTTGGATGAAACTTTACAGTAATATAGGTTATACATCAGAATAACACATAGAATTTTTTTATCCCGAAATTCCCGCGGGAACGGTTACAACGCGGGTAATACCGAGGGCGCGGCTAGTCTTACATAATATTATACAATTCCTTAGCGCTACAACTTGACTATAAGATCAGATAACTACAAAGTATGATAGTATTATACGTTTATAGCTTTTTAAAGGCGAGGTTCGCCAACCTTATAAATGGTCAAATTGAGACCAATGATTTGCGAAAAACAGTTATAAGAGTCATCTAATAACATTTCAACCTCAAGATAACTATTATGTATAATAAATCAAGTTATTTTTATTATGGTACCTATAATGTTAAGTGCTTAATAATATTTTACAACAGGGTTCCTCTACGATTATTAATAACTGTAAATAGGTTTCTATGGTCCGTGTCCGTGACGACTGGTCGACTACTGGTGAGCTGACCGTTTGAAATTATAGTCTACACGTGCGATTTGGCTATGGTTTTTAGAAGTGTATCTGTGGACCTAGTTATGTTATTTTTTATTGATATTTTCGCAGTAAAATTTTAAGGTTTGTTAATTCGTTACTTTTATTATTTAATTTACCGATTAAGAATTAAATAAAACATTAAAAACCTTTACATTTAATACTACCTACTTTAATATAATTCAACTGAATTTGTCCATCATATTATTACAAAACTCATTATAAGCTTATTCGAACGTATAAAACCTTTTTATTATTCAAACTTAATTCTGTGAGAACTGCAAAATAACCATGGAAATAGAAACATGATAAAAACATAGACCAGAAAAACTTAACCCTTATTTCCAGATACATAAAAAAAATAAAACAATCAATCTCATACCATTGTGTGTTAATTACACACAGTCGGTACACAAAGATCATCGCAGGGAGACCACTACGTTACGATTGTGTACATTCATTCGCGTGTAAGCCTCGCTCCAAGGCAGTTGCGTCAATCGAAACGACCGAACTACTCGATTTAAATCGTAAATTAAATCGATGATTTTAAAAATAACGTTCTTTATTTAAAACTTTATCGTTGTTATTGAGTGAAGTGAGTGAATGAATTATAACTTTTAGTGTACTAATTTTTTTTTTAAAGTTTTTTTTACGAAAATACTTTTTGTTAGTGTTCTTTTTTTCAAATTAGAGGTGTGTTGCGAATTTATTTCCGGACTGATAATATAATCAGGTTAGTGGGTGCAATTTTATCTTCATATTGATATCGATTATTAGATATGAGTGCATTTAGATGAATGCTAGTCAGTGTTGGTCTATTTATCGCCAATTGATATTATTATTATTCCAAGGTCCCAATAATTAGTGTAAGTCGCGACGTGTCAAAGATCACGTGGTAAGATTAAGTTATTATAACTTGTTTTTTGGATGTTATAGGGTTATAGAAAAGTTGTTAATGTGATAAAAGACAACATTTTTATATATATGATTTATATTCATCTCTTTGGGCAAGCTTTTATTGTGGACAAGTGATTCGGATAATATTTTTTATTTCTACCTTCAAATTAAAAAAGTGCACGTAACCATAAAAAAATAATACAACTTTTTTGAACGTTTAACTATTTCCGATGAGAAAAAACTCCAGAAATTAAAAAGTATATAAACAATTTTTCCAATTCCCAATAAGAAAACTAAAATTAGGGTAACATTAAAGACAGCTAGGTACTTCAAATAACTTAAAAAAAGAATGGCCAGAAAAAGAAAAAAAAGCATAAAACATAATACGGTTTGTCATCTCTCGAAAGAGGATTTAACCAATAAATCAATTTGATTGTAAGTGCAGCTGTAAAAATGATCCAGCCAATGAAATTACTGGTTATTTACTAATACATAAGATGGCAGGCGCCAGTCAGAGGGTCTCCTTGAACTGTCACGAACGATCCAACTGGAGATTTAAAGACGTCTCTTGTTTCATACATTACATACCTAGAATCGTACGATAGTGGAGGTAGGACAATAATCCTCTTTAAGTCATCCAGAGTAAGGTTTTGCGAGATATAGGTTACCTTTCTGACCTATTGACCTATGACCTATTTCACCTATATTTCATGTTTCACTTAAAAATCTATACACTTACAATGATTTTCGGATGGTGACCGGACCATCTCATTCACATTTGTCCGGAACGATAATTTTGCCGGGTCTAGTAGGAACCGGACCGGACAATGTGAGCAAGTATTCAAAGGACAGGCTACCAGTGTACGTTCAAACTACCAGACCGAATATATGCGAACGAGCTCTAACACAGCGCAAAAAATAAAGGAATGTGTTTTGACAGTACAATTATTTTCACTCACAAAAAGTATCGTAATTCAACTTCTCAATATTCTAGATCACCACGATATACTTATACATTTTTCGTTATCAATATTACATGGATTCATGTAGAGCGAGTGGCCCTACAGTGACCTTAGTATGCTTACAGGATCCATCAGATGGCTTAGCAATAACGATATTTTGTATGTGCCTCATAAATAGTCGCGAATCCAAGATTTTAATTGGTGATAGTTCGGCGGGTACATCATTTTGAGCTTGACCTACTTTGGCTTGATAAGTTTCTTCAAGTAACATAATATGTTTGTGGGAGCACTAATTCTATATTTTAAGGGGATTGCACTTCCTGACCTGTGACTGGACACATTGCTTAAAAAGTCAAACAAATTTAACAAATCTTAATAGGTATTTTAAGTCCGTATACTTTCGAACTGTCAATATTTTTGCGGATTAGTAGGACTATCTTAATGCAAATATTTCCTTATACTAAGTACATAGAGAAGTGTTCATAGCCTCAGTTTAACGACCTACATTACCTCAAACACCATGAGTCATACGCAAAATAAGAGCTCGGACGGATTGCTCATAAATAATGAAAATCCCATTGAGTTTTTGCTCGGCTCAATTAAATTCTAGGAATGTTTTATCAACATTGTGTCTAACCAAATTATCTTTGTTCTTAGAAGTATTGTACAGTCAGTGCTTTAAATAAATCAATGTAATTACAATGTTACATACTTGTTAATTAAAAGCCTTTCAATATCTTCTTCTAAGAAATTTGAATTCCGCTGAATGCGTTATGTTTTGTGGTTACATTAGATTCATGTATATTTTGGTTTTGAATATTAATAAACCACAATTGTTGAGGAATTGAATTTGCAAACAAATTGTAAACAAACCGTCACTATACCAGTTTTTCCTTAACTCTACATATTTTGGAAGAATATCCGAAAATTAGTGCGAGTATTCTAACTAAACCAAACTTACTTTAATCACGTAAATGACAGCTGTCAACTAAAACAATAGCAATTTTAAAGTAATCTTATATTTATAATATAACATACCTATTTACCTACTCGTTAGATATCTAACCGACCTAAATCTCGGGATGAAGGCTGGATCTATCTGTAACAGGCAATTCCCGCCAATTTTTTGCTGATGTCACGTCTCGCCGTACAATTGTCACGTCCTCCTGCCCACACCAATCACGAACAATATAGAACACTGCGGATAGTTTTCACGAAACTGGATATCTAGATTGTTATCTTTTATATTGCGTTTGTACTGCGTCTTTGTTTAGCGTAAACGGGCTATAGATACCGTTACGGTTTCTGATATAGATATATTTTTCACTACCTTAATTATGGGCCTTCATTATAAACGTGGTGTAACTAAAACACTGTGTTTTGTCTCTTTTGCTCTTCGGAAAATTGCGTATGTCAGAAAGTGACAAACCATTTGATAGCTAAACTATTCCTATATTATTATGGCCCGTAAAGTGTTAATAAAGAATAGTGAAGAAGTTAATGTGTTAAATTTAGTACCTCTAAAGTTTTTTATTATTAATTATCTTAGAACGTTGTTGGGCTGTACTGATATCTTCAGTGAGATGAGAGGCCTAGTTTTGTAAGCTAGGAATCATCGACTTGAATTAAATAGAAAGATGCTTTAGATTAGTTTATAATTTTGCTGCTTATTTTTGGGGACGCATACTTAAAGTTCAATACATTTATAATCTTACTAGCAGCGCCCCGTGATTGCGCCTCTACCCGCGATGTAGGTACCTATTCCCGTGCGAATTTCGCGATAAATAAAAGCGTGTTAAAAATAGCCTATAACGTTCTCTTTGAATGTGGCTATACATTCGATAGATTTATTCTAACCTCAAAGTCCTATTCTGAATTTTTTAATACCGTACTCGTACGTACACATGGTCTCCCCACAGCTGTCGAATCAAACAAAACAAATACTTAGACATGCTAAGCATGTGTTTCGCATTTACCGCGAGAGTTTCGGCCGTGAACTTCAATAGGTGATCGGAATCATGTCAATCAGAATACAACCGTTTTGCATAACGTTCATTCGATAAAGAGGCTTTGTATTAAATGAATGTGGTACTTACACAATATTGTACGGAATAACGAATGCTTAGGTGGTTAGTAACTAAAGCCGTTATAGGTATTGGCTTTTAATAATCATAATTATATTTGTAATAGTTATAGTTGAGATGTTTTTACATGGCAGGTATTAGGTAGGTATTAGGCTTACTTAACTGGACTTAGGTACATAATAGTGAGAAAAATAAAACATCGATTTTTAATGAATTGGATTATACAATATAATAGAAATTGTACTGAAAACACTACTGAACCCTATTCATTGTATATTTATTGCAATTTTTATATTCTTATTGTCTAGACTAATTATAAAGCTGCAGCGAGTTTGTTTGTTTGTTTGAACGCCCTAATATCAGGAACTACCGATCCGAAAAATTCTTTCAATGTTGGATAGTCCACTGATCGAGGAAGGCTATTTTTACCCCGAAATTCCCACGGGAACGTTCACAACGCGGGTAAAACCACGGGGCGCTGCTATATGTATTATATTAGCTAATACTATATGTAATACTCTCACTTGACGGTTATGAAAGCAGATTTCCTTTAGCATAAGCCTAATTATTTACAAAACATTACACACATACTAAACAAACCTTAGATAATAATGTTTACCCAACGTACACAAAAGGCTTTAGGCTTTATCCCCACCAGTGTAGTGCTAAACCTTGTCCCTATTGCCTAATCATATAGACTCAGTCCGATTAGTCAGAGATCCAAGTGTCGTATCGAGTATTACAATCAAACGGCTGAATTAGGCGCGCGGCTAACTTGGCGGTGAAACTTAACAGTATACGGGTCATTGTTTTCTATATCCGGCTCTTGTAGTTCTATTATAGATATGCGATTGAAATTGTATCGAATTTTTGTACCGATTTTTTGTATCGATTCTTGTATGAATGTTTGCAACTTTTTGTATCGATTATTCGATTTGTCAGTGGTTTAGTGACTGGGCGAAATGTAGCGGTTTGCGATTACGAGTTTTTGAAATTCGAATTCTAATTAGATTCGAATAGATAGCATTTGTTTTTAAAGGTGGGTAATACACTAAGT
This sequence comes from Cyclophora punctaria, assembly GCA_951394245.1. Lineage (NCBI taxonomy): Eukaryota > Metazoa > Arthropoda > Insecta > Lepidoptera > Geometridae > Cyclophora > Cyclophora punctaria. The sequence goes on from OX596171.1 coordinate 7,106,768, forward strand.
ATAAATAGGTTAATACTTAATAGTTTCTAAGTATAAGCAAACCCAAGAAACGAATGATTAGAAATAGCCTTGTACCACAAACTACGGTGACCAAAATAAATGTGATTGATGATACAATAAAAATTGTGGTTATATTGAAGAAAATACTAATTCAAAGATAGTTAAAACTTCTTACTGGCCTAATAACATATATTAGTATCCATATTTCAGACTTTTTACTTTTACTTTTAGTACTATGACCATAAACAGAAATATTTTGCTATCTTATTTGAAATATCAAGCAAAAGAGTAAAGAATTATTTTATGATGTTGAAAGCTTTTCTTATCCTGATGTCGGCTCTATAATTAGTTTTCATAAAACCCATAATAATACAGGTGGTGATAATAAACAAGAAAACAGCGAAAGTATGCAAAAAGTTCAACATTTACTATAGACATTTATAAATCAGAAATACCAATGTTGTGCAAAAAATGACTTTTGAACGTAATTAATTTGTTTCAAGACACGAAATGATAAGAACAAGTATTTTCACGAACGGATCGAGTGGAATTTTAATTTCGTAAGCTATTTTGAAGCGTATAAATTGATTTTGTATTTTGAGTATGTTTTTTCTTAAAAACATGATAGTCTTGTAAATGTAAACATTGTTTTGTTGACTGAAATATTTTCGGGATAGTGGCACAGGTCTTTGCCCTACAATAGGAGTCTGAAATTCACTATAACTATAAATAAGACAATCACGACTGTAGTTAGACAGTCATGTCTTCTACAGTCTATCTTTGTCTATGAAATCAAAATCGTCTTGTAAATATTAACTTTAATACACTTTACTGTTATTAGGCTCCTTTCGTAGGTCCTCTTTGCTCTTTTCTCTTTGCTTCTGCCCTGAGTACAAGTCACAATCACTACTATAGTTAGATAGTCTATTGTCTATGTCTATGAAACCATATAAAGGAGTCCACTAAAGACAAGATGCCTAAATTTTTTTTGCCTGTTTAACTAAGAAATTTATACTGATATAACAACTGTCTCTCGACTGAAAAAACACAGTTTTGTTCAACAAGTCAGTCCAAAGAGTTAATAGACTACATTGTGTGCATTCTCTAATGAGTTCTAAGTAGAGACTGTAATTGGTGCTAAGAACATACTCCTAGTAACAGTCTCAGCTGATTACAAAACATTCCCACAACCGAATACTACGAGATTTATTGTTTAACATTACGTATTTCAATTACCATTCAAATTTTTCGTCTCATTTAAGATTTAAGTCGGCTAAGGGCATGAATACATTGTGGGATTAGTTATACAACACCCATATCTTGGGTGTTGATTTGTCACGCATGTTATTCGAATCTACTTCACTTTGGTCTTGATGTTACGGCTTGTTCAGACGTGCGGTGTTTTATTTTATGTTGAAATGTCTAAAATTCCTTTTTTAAAATTTACATTCATGACGTGCGTCAGAAGCATTAATACTACGTAAATGTATAAAAGCTTTCAATATCATACTAAGACTAAGTCGCGTGACATCTTTGATACTACTTCTGGTACGTTACTTACGTCCCATACAATCTTTATTTCAAATTTAATCAACGTAAAGTAATAAATGTCATAATAACCATTCAAATATTTAATCATACAATAAACCGCTTTAAAATTCCCATACTCCATAAATCATATAAAAACATAACTTTAAATAAGCTTCTATGTAATGCTACCAAAATAATTACCGAGCGTCGAAGTCGCTAGTCTAAACAAACCTTTACTATAGTTAATTTGTTTTGTATGACAGATTTATGAGCTTAAAGGTGGTACTTACATTGTAATTGGGAGTAACAGAAGGGAAAGTTGATGGGCGAGACGGTGGTAATGAAATATCAGTGGACAACCGTTGAGTGGACTCCAGTGGAGTTTGGAAACTTGACAGTTCATATTTAAATGTTAAACTAAAAACATGTTCCAACTGAACGAAGTCTTTTGGAGACTAGTGAGTGAACATGGACGGGAAAAGACAGAGGTTTTTACCACAGAGCATAGAAGCACCGCGCTGTAGGAGAGCGCGGTGCTTCTATGCTCTGTGGTTTTTACCGAGACTATGGTAACCATAGATGATAAAGTGGTAATGAGGTAGGTATAGGTAGTAACAGTACCAAAGTCTGACGGACTGACAGACCATTGAATTTAACTGCACAAGCTTTTTTAATAAGTACATTGAAGATCAATATTGTTATAAAGTTTCTTAATTAAGAAAAAACAACGAACATTTTAATGTATTCCACGAAAGTTGTCAACCCTACAAATAATTATTCTTTAACAAGGTCATTATAATCAACGCTCAAGTTCATTGCAATACAAGCACTCTCTCAGCTGATACCAATTAGTTAAATAGAACCACTTATTCCGATCAAACTCAACAAGAATCTCTAAGCGATTTTTACAGCACTTACAATGCAAAGTACATTCACGGCCAAAGTGTTGACGGTGGACAATACAGATAATAGTCGGTGATTACACAGCGGACACGTCTGGTGATGGCGTGACCGCGTCACGTTGTCGTGACACTCATTTTACAGTTAAATTGTTATCAAGCCACTTTTCACTTCCAGTGTACCTACATCTTACTGATGTTAGGAAATGTAATGGATCAGGTTACACCATGTTGTTTGTACGAGTGTAGTTATGGCGACATGAGTACATAGAGTTTTTCTTTTTAAAAGTACATTTGCGCTTGCATTTTTTTTTCATAAAAAAGAATATTGTAAGAACACTATACTCCATCCAACGAGACGAACTAATATGGCGCTCTCTCCCTTGCACAATCGTATGAAAGTGATAAGGACGCAGTTCCGACTTAAATGGCCAGGATTGGTTAATGGGCGTGACTAATTCATGAAAATGTTAGGCTGCGTTTACATCGCTGATCTAAATCGCTTACTAACTCTGTTTTCTAAAAATAATAGCTTTTTTACAAATTACAATCTGTAACAATCTGTCTTTTTTTATAGGTTAGAATTACCTTTAAGGGTGCCTGTCCATTGATACGGAGCGAGTCTGCGGAGCGGAGAAACGGACAAATATAAACCAATAGGATTGCATAAAATCTCCGGTCTGATATTTTATGCAATCCTATTGGTTTATATTTGTCCGTTTCTCCGCTCCGCAGCCTCGCTCCGTATCAATGGACAGGCACCCTTAAACTGTATGTTTTTTGTTCCTTTTACTGCACCGTGACATCCACATTACTGATTAGGCTAATTTTCATATCCAAATTCTCACGGGACCGGATCCAATGCGGGTAAAACCGCAAGGCGCTGCTACTGGATAAATAACCCAGTATATCATAGACAACCATTCTGAGACAAGTTTAGTTTTATTAAAGGTCATAAAATACAACTAAGCATAGATTGTTACTTAGTATCTTGTTGATATTACTTAGTACTTACATTCTTATTATGGTTATTACTAAGGCTCGGCAATTCCTACTTATACCTCGAATTAATGATTCTTACTAAGTTTTCCACTAAACTACAGTCCGATTTTATTTATCAGCTGTTATATCCGGATTTTTATCGTTCACTAGCAGTGCCCCGCGGTTTTACCCGCGTTGTGCCCGTTTCCGTAGGAAATCCGGGATAAAATGTAGCCTATAGCCTTCCTCGATAAATAGACTATCTAACAGTGAAAGAATTATTCAAATCGCTTCAGTAGTTTCTGAGATTAGCGCGTTTAAACAAACAAACAAACAAACAAAACAAACTCTTCAGCTTTATAATATTAGTATAGATTTTATATTCAGTGGCATTTCATAACCACACTCTAGTCGGATTCAAATGTATAGTTGAGTAGACAGAGGCGCGGGACTCAGATCCGACCACCGACATTTAGGAACCGTCCTTTCAGTTGCCTTCTTACTTAAGCTACGCTAAGCTACATTGCTAAGGTACGTTTGATAATGATTGTTGGTTATGGGATAACCCCCGCGTTATATTACGTTACATTTGACTTATATCTCTCGTAGCGTAGTTTGACTAAACCATGTTGCATCAATGATTGCCCGAAAAACAAGATGATTTCGTGTTTCGAAGGGCACGTTAAGCCGTCGGTCCCGGTTACTTTCTACGGATAGTAGACGTTACATGAGCCATGTCAGAGGCCTTTGGCGGATCAATAACTCTGACACCAGGATTGGTCAAGTTGACCATCCACTCGATGAAGAAGAAGAAGACGAAGACTGAGCGATGTTAGCTGTGTGTTTGCTAAGCAAGTTGCAGCTTATCCTTAACTTTGATGGGTGGCTAATGGTAGTTTTTTTATCTGAGCGCTACCTGGCCTCGGAAGGTACGTACGTATTGTTATCAGTCTCAGTTACTTCATTCGATAGCCTAAGCCAGAGGCCTTTAAGCGGTCTAAAAACTCCGACACCAGGGTCGGACACTAAACATGAACTTTGAATTGAAACTACCTGCATGAACTTACATACTTATTTGATTAATTTGCTGAATATTTGGTATTCTTAGTATAGTACGCCTATAGGTCGGTTTAGGCCCATCTCGTAACCAGATTTGGTAGCTAGCTTCCAAATGGGAGAAATAATCCCGATTCGAAGCTGGCTACGAAATAGGAATTCGAAAGTCCAAGATTTAGGATTTTAACTAGTAAAAAAAAAATAACCCTAACCAACCGAATAGCTCGTTCCCATTTAGTAGCTAGCTACAAGATGGGAAAACACTTTTCTCATTTCGTAGCTAGCTACCAAATCTGGCTACGAGATGGGCCTAAACTTATAGGTCTGGTGGATAGGCAATTAGGCATCTTTAACCGACTCGAAAGGTCACAACTCATATTAACTGTATAAACAGTTCGTAACCGATATGGACGATTTGGTCTATATTGTCTTAACGGTACCTTGTTCTTTCAATGGTTAAAACCTCATTGGTTTCGTGTCACAGCGTTCCGATTATTAGTGTCATTAAAGTTAAGAAAGTTTCTTGGAGTAATTGGAAGAAAGGTTGCTTTTAAGTACGTTGATAACTTTGAAGGGTAATAAGTAGACTTGTTTACTTTAAAGTCTCTCGTGTGGGTACCAACTGATTTATATCATACTAGCAGCGCCCCGCGGCTTTGCCCGCGATGAACCCGTTCCCGTAGGAATTTTCGAAAATCCTTTCTTAGTGTGCACTTACGTCACTTGTAGAACCTTCCTGCCAAATTTCATGTTTCTAGGTGTAGCGGTTGAGGCTGTGCGTTGATTTTCAGTCAGTCAGTCAGGACTTTGAATTTTATATATATAGATTAGTGTGTTATGTAACTATACCTACACATACATATAAATTGTAAACGATTTTCGTAACAAAACAAAACTGTAGTGTGTGTGTGTGTGTGTGTGCTTAGCCTCATGCACCTATTTTCAACTATAATGTCACGTGACTTCGTAAAATCTCTCTTGTGAACATTAAGTACAGGTGACGCCTTAATTAGGAAGAAACAAAACAAAATAATAAATTAACCAATTAATGTACTTGGATTCAATGATAAAGACATTTTCCAAAATCATCATAAAACCCGAGCTTAATACAACCCGACACACCTTTAGTAATAACGATCGCAACATCGGTACACCCGATATCATATAAAAATATAAACTTTAATTTTATAGCTTATTTAAAACGGTCATTTAATTTTAATCTTTACTATAAAGGGTTAAGGTTTATTTGTGATTTTAAAGTGGTATTAAGAGAGTTGTGAGGTGCGAATGATTGCGCATGCGCCGATAACAGCCGGTCCAGGGTCGCGGCACACTTGCGGTCTGCGACTGCAGGCAGTGTGCCGTGACCTAACGGGATGCACTTGACTTTCAGCACTTATTTGATTTTACGATGCATACAAGCCTTAGTTATATCCTAGATATCCTTTACGAGCAGATAGCCATCTAGGTTTTGTACGTGTCTCGAACAACGCACGTTGCTTTAAATGCTTATTCTAAATAGGTTACCTATTTTATTTCAAATTACAGTAGTGCCCTTCCTGGCTTGATAAACCTTTTAAAGAGAGATGCTACTGTAGGCAACTGCGGCGACCGAACGATGATCAGGGAATTTCGAAAACTTCATTATTATTGTTCAATGAGCTCTTTTCACTTAGGTCACTTTTATAAGAATACTTTTTAAGCGTTTCAACTGAGACGGGAGCGGAGCTCAAACTTGTCAAAATCGCTTCGTAACGCGCTGTGATTGGTCAATAAAGCCCCGCTCCGCTTATAAGGAAATGCACCCGTAAACGGTGCTTATAGTTTCTGAGTAACTAATGAAATGAGGTATTCAAAAAGTCTAAATCTTACTTTTCCTTCTGCTATTATATACCAGTAAAAGATTTAGGTACCACCAAAAAAACGTTTCAAAAATTCCAAGAAAACAAATCTTAAGCAGATGTTATTGTTTTTGACATCGCTTGAGTAAGTCGAGTTGTAAGAATAATAAATTACATGTCAACATGCCTTTATGTTATGTTTTAGCATTTTTTATGAATCGCTTGTTTATTTCTACTGATTCATGTGTTTTAAATATCAAGCATAATATTGATTTGTTTATGCCATTGGTGATCTAGGGTTTAGGTCACCAATGACTTATACAAGTCTATGTTATAGTTCTCCAGATTCTATGTTGATCAACAGAGTGACGTAATCATTTTAGGGTATTTTACCTCAATCTAATCGAAGCACATAGGTAACCCAGCTTTGAAACCCACCCTTATTTATTAGATAGCACTAGACCACTCGAATTCTGATATACTCATCTGCCAATCAATCTTTTAATTTCATTTAATAATCACTACATTAGTATAAAACCAAGTCGCTTTCCGCTTTCTGCCTGTGTCCCCCTATGTATGCTTAGATCTTTTAAAGTACACAACGGATTTTGATGCGGTTTTTTCAATAGATATAGTTATTCAAGAGGAAGGTTTATATGTTAAAAAATCCCGAAATTCCCACGGGAACGGGTACAACGCGGGTAAAACCGCGGGGCGCTGATAGTGTTCTTATAATTTAGTTATCAAGATAAATAAAATAAATAAATATACTGGGACAAATTCACACACGGTTAATTAGACTCCAACTAAGCTCTATGCTTGTACTATGGAATCTAACTAACTGATATTACTACATATACATACACAAATACTTTTATAAGAATATATAATTGACGCCCAGACGTCGTCAGATAAGTGAATACCAGTAATAGCAATTTAATAAAAGATCTAGTAACAGTTATTTACCTGATAACATTACACCAGTTGGAAAGGGCAAAGGTTTCTACGATCAAGATTGAACGTGCTCCTAGCGTGGTACGCTGGATTAAAATATTTAAAATTTAACCATAAACTCCACCTAGGCTTTGGTTACAACCGCAACATAATAAAACGGAATGCGAAATATTTTAATTCTGTTTTGAATTGTGTTAAAGCTTTTTAATATAAAGTTCACTGTAAGCTTTGAGGTAGGTAGTAAAAAGTTTAGTTTGTTGGTTAGAGATGTTTAAAGTAGCATCCCACTGTGCAAGTTCTACGAATATACCTATATTTTAGACAAGATATCATTTACACTAACCGGTGGGCACGGTAGTTCCACCCGCGATCCCAATAGATGTCGCTAGTGGGTAAATGTTGTTAATCGCGCTTATGTTATTTTCTTAGATTTAGTGGGGTTGAACCTAAAAAATAGGATAAAATCTTCCGCTTTCTAAAGTTAGAACAGATAGTATAGATAAAGATTTTTATCTGACGTTCCGGCCTCTTAATAGGAACCGTGCTAACAGAAGACTGTGGTAATCTCTCTAATTGGTAAAGAAAAGAAAAATAGAGGTCCTTAATTAAAAAAATAGATATACCGGCGCTACACATTGGCCGTTCATAAGCTTCTGTTCACATAAAGTCAATAAGCTTCAAGTTATAGTTTTGGGTCCACCAATATGTGGATTGGTCCAAAGCAACTTGCAAGCAAGACGATAACTTGGAGTATACCTATACAGCCAATGTGAAGCGCTGGCATTAAATATCTCCCAACTAGATTACCCTTGTATGAATACTTTGGTATTTTGGTACTTTGGTGATTAGCTCATGAACCTAACACACCTACCTAATACCAACCCCAGCTTTGTCTTCTAATAAGCGTTTAACTCTCAATTCAATACAATTTCGTATCTAATTGGAACAACGTTGACATTCCTAATTGAGGCAATTTTCTTTCGTCTATTTTTGTGATTGAACAATTTAAAGTATTTTTAGACGGACAAGTTTAGGATATTAAAAAATAAAATGGATGACTGCCGAAACAATTGAGTACTTATCAAACTTTTTATACCTGTCTGTTTACCAATATGTTTCATATACCAAGTACCTATCTATTAAAAGATACAGAATACGTAATCTATACAAATAAAAACGAATTGCTGTTCGTTAGTCTGCTTAAAACTCGAGAACGGCTGAACCGATTTGGCTAATTTTGGTCTAGAAATAGTCATGAAAGTCCAGGGAAGGATTAAACGGTAAGCAGTGAGGAAAAAAATGCAGGTGAAACCGCAGGGCACAGCTAGTATATAATACGGTTCTATAAACATAGTAAGGGCCTAATTCAGAAACGCTTACACTAACAGCGTTTTAGCTATCAAATGTATGTCCCTTTCCGACCTACGCTATTTTGCGGAGAGCAATAGAGACATAACAACACTTCAAAATAGTGTTTTAGTTAATAGCGTTTATGGAGGTAAACCTAATGATAGACTACCTTAATATACTGTCATGCTTAAAGAATACAGTTACAAATTAAAACAGCGTAGGTACTTAGCATTGCAATCATTCGGGAATCAGTAGCTTGACCTATGAGCTCAGTGGTCGCCATGTATGGGCCGGCGCCAGGTGTCGCAAGGGCTCTGTCCACCAGCGGAGGTCACGAGCTGATTCTGGACTTTCCTTCATTAGTACCGCTTTATCAGTGCCTTACACGGCGACCACTAATATGGTAATGTTTACGAATGTCCAGGTTGTACCCTGTTCGGGTGGACATGTGACATGTTGGACACGATTGTGACTGATTTGAGTCGTGTACCGTTAATTTATGGTGATTTTAAACGAAAGTTTGGGGAAGACATGACGTATTGTAAGTCTCTTTAAATAACTAAGTACTTATAAGAGATGTCTGATATTATCAGATTTATAACCCTGATTAACATGACACTAATGTTCTCAAAAAATCCATTGTTCAAACTAATTTATTCAGTGGATGTCATAAATAAGTGCACATTTTTTCCAATCCCATTTAAAATTCAAGGTCTATCGTAAAACCAATAAACTCATTTGGGAACCAACTCATGTCCGTGTAGTCGGGACGCGTGCCCGCAATACTCCGCATGTAAGATTTTCATGATAAATATTAATGGCGATGGTACAACCGTAAGTTATGCACCTCTTCCATTTTGGCAGGTATTGAATTACATGCATCCTCGATAAGGATGCAAGTATGAGGCTTTGCCAATGTTGAGGAATTCATTAGAGATTGATTAATGAGAGGTGCGATGGAAATAGTAAAGGGAATATGTAATGTGGTTTTAATTTTCTGAGTGCTATCATTACTTAGGAGGAACTTGGCGATGTAGCTTAGCCTACCTTAAAAAAACAGATCGGAGAAATTTAATTTATTCAGCTCCTTGACTTGTCGAAATACGAGTACCTATCTGTCCAATAATAATTAAGTATTGACACAAAACGGGTTCACTTTTTATTTACATAAGTTTTAATTAATAACGTAAATTCACGTTAACCTACTTAATCAAATGTGAACGATTAAATTAATTTATCTTTATGATTTAATTGAAATTATAAAAAAAAGTAAATTATGTACCTTACTTTTATTGAGTATATTAATTATACGTACCTACCTACGCCAAGGTTCTTATTATTTTGTTAACTTACGTACTTAGCTATAATAAAAATATATGGATTTTACCAACATTGTAAAGAGATACAATTTCTTGTTTCAGTTGGAAAACGTGCAGTGTTGTCTGGACTTCCTCCACGCACAGAAGGTCCAGGGTTTGGAACAAGTCACTGCAGTTGATATCAGGGACGCAAAATTAAAAGCAGTCCTTGCACTATTTTTTGCACTCAGTCGGCACAAGCAAGCGTCGAAACAGAGAACAGCGCCATCTAGTAGCAATGCGGCGAACAGCGGAAAGAATTCCAGTGAGGACGTTTCACTGAACTCCGTCCAACGCATCACAGGTGGCAGCAGTTGTGATGAAGCAATAGCAAATAGAGATAGTGCTGTAGACATGACGACCCTTACAGCTAATCGGTAAGTTTAATTTTATTTTGTTTACTGTGGATATTATTACAATACATCTTTTTCATCAGTACATTCTTCAAAGGCTTACAACCCTTTGTACCCTTTGAAGAAAATGAAATTGACTGAGCTAAACGCCATCTAGCGTTGAGTAGCTATAGTAGTTCAACCAGCACGTATTCAAATGATACAGCTGCTTATCGCTAGATGGCGCGGTTGAATATTCTTAGTTTCATAAAATGTCACTAGATGGCGGTGACGTATCAGTAAGATTTTGCAAAACTTTAGAACCTTTTTTATATAGGTACCTATTTTCAATTTTCGAAATAAAACATTTTTTTAACAATTATACCATTAAGAACATGATTGATTATAATTATTCATGTAAGTACATTATTTTTACCAATTCTTTATTACAAAGCGAATTTATACTGCAAAATACCTACCTACATCGTAATTTATAAAGTAAGGAAATCGGAAATGCCTACCGCGTTGGCAATAACTCTACTCCACGACCGCCCAGTGACATGTTCTATTTCGGTCTCTAGCGCCCTCTGCTGGCGAGCTGCCGAGTTCCAGTTTACTCATATTCTATGTTGGTAAACAAAGAGAAAACTTTAGGTTATAGCTGCGCTGATAGATTTATTAGATAATTTGAACTTTGTATTGTGGTTTAGTTAACAGAATATTATGATGAACAAAAGTTGAGTTGGTCAAAAGTTGATACTTTTGATCAATATTTGCTTGCATAATGCCGTTTACCGGCTGTAGTTACCTTTAAACTATATACCGACCAATTTCCCTCCCCATACACAACGTCAGTCATAACAAACGTCATAACACTGTCAAACTGCATACATAACGACACCGTTCCCACTTAAACGTTTAACCGAAACTCAATTTATTCCCAAAACGAGTTAAAAGGCTTTATAGAGAGACATTTCCCAGTCAAAACACGGGACCCTCCGAATCGGTCAATGGTTCCCTGATTACGCAGACAATGCGAGGATGTCACGTCATAGACTCACGACAAACAGTTAACAAGCCATTGTTTGTCATCTGGCTGTAGCCCGCCTCATGCCCTCAGCGCGTGAATAGCCCGCACGTGTCACAACCACCTATGAATGGAAAAAGTTTGTTTAAACTTTTTGTAGAATATTGAGCGTTTGCATGGGTTTAAGTAAATTTTTTATTGTTGTTTACGAGAGGTAATATTCGTGAGTTGGCAAATATGTGTAATATGTATACAGTTTTTAAAAGTTTTTAGAAAATATCTAAACTTTTCGCAACAAGTCTGTAAGCAAAGACAAAAGTAAAAAAAATATTAATCTTTCGCAAACAAGAGTCATTAGTCATTACTCATTCATTACTTAGAATTAAAAGTAAGTAAGTAACATTTAAACTACCAAAACCTCCATTTCACCTTCAGGCCGTCGCGACATTTGTAATTCCTTTAGTTTTTCCCTCAGGTGAACAACCGGACCTCGCTAATACAATGGGACCACTTTCCTTACTCGGCACCTCTATACACCCATACACGGACACTCGTAATGTCTCCAACCATAAACGATTACAGAGAGATGAATTTCTTACATGGTACCCATGTAGGAAATAAGGGCCGACACTGCGGTAAGCGTGCGCACGCCGCGGTTTCATACATAAGTGAACCGTCGCGTGCGCCCGTCGCGAGCGGTTGCATACAAAAGTGAACCGACGCGTGCGCCCGTCGCGTGCGCACGCGGCTTAACGTAGTGTTGACCCTTAGAGTTTAATAATATTAAAGAAAGAAGTGGTAAAAAGATATGGTAAATTCTATATAGGTATACTACCTATCTTTTGCTTAGAAAAGCTATAATACATATCACGGTTTTAAATGTAGTGTGAAGGCACATAGACCGTAGGTATATCATATACCTAAATGTTTTAAAATGAGCCGATAATTAAGAAGGAAAAAGTTAGATCCTCAAACAAAAACTCAAAACATAAAATAAAGCTATCATTAACCTCGTATGCTTCTCATCATCTCGTGGTGTTAATGTTTCGGATCGACTTTCTGGGTTCGTTTGTATCGAGTAGCCAATTAGCGACGAAGAGGGTGCTTATTTTATTTATTTGTTCACCTTGTCATATGTAAAATTGGGGTGAGAGTTACCGGCAAAAATATAAATAATGAGACTTCAATATTACTTCTACCAAATATTTACTTGTAGTAACATTAAGAGATATTATGTTAAAAGTCAAAAGATCTTTAAAAAATAAGCAAGATTAATAAATGGTGCGCTTGTTGTGAAGAATATGTAAAAATGACCCACCCTTTTCAGTTCAATAACAATCTACTCTTAACATCCACCTCCAAATATTAAAACACAGGCCTTCATAGACAAAAACCCTAAACACACACTCGAAACAAAACTAAACAAAGCGTTATCCATCATCGGGAATTTGCCGAGTGTTTGCACAAGCTTTGTTGCAAGTTGGTTTATGCAAATATATCCCGTCTGTCAGCGACTGGCTCCAACCCTTAAAGGGGGTTTCAGACTATCAGATCAGCGTACGTACCCGACATTGGAAGTAATAACTAGCGGTTAAACTGTGCTTTCATGTAGACGTAGCAATGACAGTGGTACAATCGCAAACCAAAACAGTCTGTGTATCCCTTTAGCTATCGTCCACCGAACGTGTCATGTCACAGTCATTTGTTTCCTTTACCGAAGCTTCGCATCGACTATTCTGTCAACAAACATGATTCCCTTCCTCGGTCCTAATGGTTCCTAACGCTTGCACTGAGTGAGATGTGAGTGGGTTCGAACTAGCGTCAAAGATGTAATGTGTTCAGTTTTTAAATTATTGCGATGACATACGGCGAATGTGTAAACATGTCCTTAACGTTGTTTAAGTACTGAATGGAAGTTATTCAAGTTTACACGGTATAATAAGTATGTAGAGTACAGCAAAGTCGTGTTAAATACTTTAATTCCGTTTTAGCTTCAAATGCTCTTGAGATCTTACCACGGAAGTACGCAGAGTTAACCCATAGAAATGGTTGTTAGCATCTTAGAGCTTCGTCACATTTTGAAACTGAAACATTACATTGACTAGAAAGTAGGTATTATGGCATTTGAATGTGATAAACCTAGGTATGGATTTAATATCTATTCTAATACAATAAAGGTGAATAGTTTTTTCTTCTATTGTTTGTAAGAACGCGCTAATCTCAGAAAGTACCAATCCGATTTGAATAATTCTTTTTTTAATAGATAGCCACATTCAACGATAATCAACTGATAATCGACTGATAATCAACGCACAGCCTCAACCGCTACACTTACAAACATGAAATTTGGCAGGAAGGTTCTTCAAGTGACGTAAGTGCACACTAAGAAAGGATTTTCGAAAATTCCTACGGGAACGGGCACAACGCGGGTAAAACTCAGGCGCTGTTAGAACAAACATAATGTTATTGGCTCTAGGTATGATCACCAAAAAACCTAGCTAGATTGATTTTTGTTTCCGAAAACCTAAGTTACAAATATTAAAACAGTTAGATCCGTTTCGGAGGAACCGGTTATACATACAAATATAATTCAAAAATTGCTCATTCAAAGTACCTTTAGGATTTAAGCAGGAGTTCATTGCTTCGTAATCCATTCACTTGTATCTCGGCAGATACATCGAAAAGATAACAGATAACGAGAAGCTTTAAAGCCCAAATAAATATTACTTACACTGTGCGTTATCGGTATTAATGAATATACCGTATAAAGAAATGAAATGGATTGAATTAAATTTTGTAATTAATCAAATCTGTTCTTATTAATATTGCATATTTTGAAGCAGTGTCCCGTGTTATATCCGTGTGAATTTTAGCATGAAAAGTAGTCACAAACCTTCCTCTTAAATCACTAATATGAACAGTTTATTTTGTCACTTTCTAACATACGCAATTTTCCCAAGAGCAAAAGAGACAAAACACAGTATAACAGTGTTTTAGTTATACCGCTTTTATTAATAAAGTTCTCTCTATATGTTAAAGGCTTTTTACTGGAAGAAAGTTTATAAAAATTAGATACTTAAATATCATAAATTTAATTCATACAAACTTAAAATAGGTATCTTTTAAGCCTGAGGCGAGCTTTTATATTATAAAATATAAATTGTAATGTCTACACAATAAACCGAGCTATCAATTTTATTGAATGGTCAAGTCGAATATTCTAAGTTCATGCACCTCTTGTTAAAAATACGCTGAACTAAATCATATTTTCTCACGTTTCTAATATAAATCACTGGCCTGTTATAGGAGTTCTTGGAATATTTTGATCCATTTACGAGTAGAATTAGATTGTCTAAACGAATTTCCGTGTTGTTTTTGTTGTCCTTCGTAAAATTATTTTTGGACTGGTTATGAAACGGTTTGTTAGTCCTTTACCTCAAAAGCATAAATTACTTGTAGTAATTCACCTCGTCGCATTTCACCTTACACAAACAATATTTCAATAGAATCATTTACTTGACGCAACTTTTCGCATACCTAGGTGTTCACATTAGTATAGTTAATTTGTAGCATGAAATTTTTTGTGTAGTATTTTTTTCTTGTCGCATTTCGCCGTGATCGTAGTTTGTTTGGTACTCTAATTAATTTGACGCTTTAATTAATGTTTGCACTAAAATTCTGTAATATATTTTTTTAAACGTATTTTGTACCTGTAGTTTCCTGCCTTAAGTGCTCACAAACTCATTGAAATATTATCTTTGTGCTTAATCAAAAAATAACCCTAACCTACCGAATAGTAAGTAATTCGGTAGGTTAGGGTTATTTTTTTTTAAATGTTACACAGCGACTAAAACTTTTGTCCAATACTAAAATAAACGATTGGGATACAAAGCGAAAATTTAATACACAATCGAGGTGAAACGCGACTAACACTATAAGCGATAGAAAAAAGTTACGATTGAGACACAACGCCATAGTTAAAAATACGATCGAGGTGAAGTGCGACTAAAACTTTTAGCGGCTAAAAAAATATACGATTGAGACACAACGCGATAATTTAATATTCGATTGCGATGAAATGCGACGAGGTAAATTACTACAAGTAATTTATGCTTTTGAGGTAAAGGACTAACAAATGTATGAAACACCTTTTAATTTGATTTAGAGTTGAGCATGTTTTAAATAGAATATCGTGGAATATATGATGTGAAATGAATAGAAAGATGGGAATTTTATTTGGTGCATAACATTTATCAATTTGGAAAGTATTTTAAACAAAATTATTTCTAAAATTGTGTTTAAATAAGTCTTACATAATGTTTTTATTTCTGATAATCTAACAGATAATTAAGCTGTCTTAAACTCCGACACTAAGGTTGACAACTAACCCATACGAAATGAATGAATGACTAATAATTTCAATTTGACCATACATTTTCACCAAATAAAATTACTGACTACTTTAAAATTTAATGTTGCTAAAACTTAATATCGGACACTACGGAAGGGTTCCCTGCTCCCATAAACAGTTCGTATAGCAGGAAGTGAGGGATATTGACGTCATTATCGATGAGTATAAATTCATAGTTACGCAACACCCCTCACCCTCGTCTCTTAATAGTACAATACATTATATTTATTGCTATGCGGGACATAGCCATAAGTTTAAACTGGAGATATTACTAAAATATTTTAGAACCTCTATCTTTCGGGATGGGAAATTTTACTTTACGGTTCGGGTGTGAGATCACTACGCACCATAATGCCTTATGTATTGTAATTTAGTCAATAAGAAGACCTTTCCTTGTATTGTAATTTTACAGGACGTTAACCTTGCTTTAATTAATCCCTTTTCTCGAAGTCCTTCGCAGCTATCACTACAATACATTTCGTTGACCTGATAAACACTTATAAAGGGTACAACAAAATTTAATGGAGCAGACAGGACCACACTCAGTCGACTCGAAACACCCAAGTATTCTGAAATTCACGGATGAGTAAGTTTGTGACCCCTTCTGGTATACCTCGACTTAGAAGATCCATCAAAAGGTGATTGTAGTCTTCCGCGGTGTTTGCCGTCTCATGGTGTAAATAATATCGCGCACGGGTCTGATTTAACGAGATAACCCACGCCCAAGAGGGAGTGCATAACGTCATCCCGATAATGCAGGGGGTCCTCCCTGCCGCAGATGGCACCCGGGCTCTCGGGTTTTCTTATATATCCCTCATAGGGGTGTTCACATCTGCCTTTCTTTACCTATTCAACTTTAGGCGAATTTATACGAGTATCATCGTCCAACTTTGTTTAAAACTTAAAATAGAATGTTTATGAAAAGCTTAAGCATTTCTAATGAAAGTAGAATTCGATGAACCCAAAAGGTTCATGTTACTGTTTTAAGACCGATCACGATCATCAATCTAATAAGGGCAGGTGTTGTAAACAGTTGTTTTAGGAGCGTAAATGTTTTGTTTAGGCGCGTGCGGCAGCCCTGCCGGTATTAGCATTCACTGCATCCCGCGCGCGATCACGGATTCGGAAGGGGCGAAGGCCCTTCCTTGCGCTTTCGTCGAGTGTTGTGTCTGTCGTGCGGATGCGATGGACGCGCGAGCACGCCGCACGCGCGCCGCCCGGCCCGCTCCACCGCGATAGTCTACGCGACCCGCGACGCGACTAGACTGTGACAAATTGTGCTAAGGATTATTGTTTATGGTGTGCAAAGACCCTACTATTTATAGTCTGTACCAAAGTTGTTCGAGCGAACGCAACCAGAGATGCGTTCCTTGTTTACGTTTTATACCTATTTAGGGTTATCCTACTGGATGCTCGTTTTGTTTACACGCGTGATTCACGTTTCGTACTCTGACTTAACCGAGCTTGAAGTTCAGATAAATTAAGTTGTTGCATCGATTGATCATGTGCGTTGTTTATGTGTGATTTATGTGCAAAGATATGTTATTTAAGTTTATGACAAGTTTGGGTTGTTATCGCAAAACGCAGCCGGTTCTTTCGACCATAATATAATGACCAAATTATACAGAGTAGGGAGCGACAATTTAAGTAAAATATTTAAGAAATAAGTAAGGAAAAAGGTACAAAATATTGACAATTCGGTGATGTTATCACTAAGTTTGTTATTAGTTTTATGGATTTCGTTGCATATGGAATAAGCTCCAATCAAGTATCATTATATCCCTTATTATTTACTAATTATCGGGTACTAAATAACTGTAGGTAACATCTGTAATAGCAAAAACTTAATCCAAAAATGTACCGTAGGTAACTTGACTACATCAATTTCCAGTCCCTAAATCTTCGCAACAAAGTTCTCAAGTACCCGTATTTTCAAATTACAGGTATATAAATAACATTAAGTCTTGTTGGTAACTGGCTGTACCCTAGGAGGTACACGGAGCCTGACGCCCACGGGGTCTCTTCCCACTTGCCTAGACTGGTCCAGAGGCCAGTAATAGCCTCTATAAAGCCTCCAGAGCCTCTATAAAGACCGACCTCTCCAAGCCCCCGTCGCGTTCGTAATAACATTTCAAAGTTTATCGATAACTGAACCACTGATTATTTGTGTTGTTTTCATTTTATTGGCAGTTTTATAGGATTTAATTCTGTTGGCAATTATTTTTTATTGGATTTTGATACTTATGTGTAAGCAATAACACTACGGAATCGAAATAGTAACGGTGTTACTACAACAATAGCAGGTACCTATCTAATTTAATCGATTAGTGAATGTTGTTGAAGCATGTTTTGTGTTATGTACCTGCGTACAAAAGCATTTTAAAGTTTTATTACCTACCTAGTTGTTTATTTTTATTTTAACATTTTATATCAGAGGTGATTCATGAAATACTTAGTTCGATGAATTATTAAAAAAGTAGCTTACAAACAATTTCAGTGATGCAAAAGCACAAAGAACTTATCCTACTTAGTTTTAAATTTATTGTTATTTTACGAAGTAAATACCTATTTGATTTTATTTATTTTCAACACACAGACTTATTGTTCTGGAAATTACCTATATTGTATTGTATTTCTAAACTAAAGCTTAATAACTTCAACCAGTAAAGCAAAAGGGCTGTATATAAATTAAAGTACGAAATTAGCTTTTAATGAAGGCAATAACTTAAATCAGTTAAAGATATATGAGTTAACTATTGGATAACTTACAGGCGTTATTTCTAGCTTTTCTATAAATAGATTCAACCGGTCAGAGATAACTTGAACAAAACAACGCGAGACTCAAGTTCTAAGTCAAGACTTATTCGTAACTTAATGCTTGCATAAGTTAAAACTTTTTTCAACGAGATTTATAATATTTTGCAATTAAATAATCCAATTTTATTTTTCAAAATACAATTATAGTAAAAAATATAGGTAAGTACTAAAAATTATTCTTAACTAGCAGCGCCCTGCGGTTTTACCCGTTCCCGTTATAATTTCTGTATCAAAAACTGCCTTTATCCTGCCCGTTGAATGTGGTTATCTATTACAAAAAGAATTATTCAAATCGGACTGGTAATTCCAGAGATTAGCTCGTACATACAAACCAACAAACAAACAAACAAATTGTACCTCTTCATTATATTATTATAGAATAGATTAACGAATTTATTGAAACTCTTCCCGTGACCACGAGTGGTGTAATCTGCTTAATTATGTTTAGTATATATTTTAAGGCTACAAAGTCCCATTTCATTTAATATAAATGAATCAAAACTATTTAAACCGCCCCAAACCATCCAATAATAATTAAAGGAAACCACTAAAATAAATATTATGCCAAGCTCTTAAGTAAATGACTCTGATAGGAATTCGTGATATTTTACGTAGAAATGTTTAGCATTTTAAAGCATTGCGTAGGTATACACAGTCGCATACAAAAGTGGATCAATTTAATGTACCAAATAAGGGACAAACGACATTTGGTACAATGGGTATATCATGTTATGACTTTAAAAAAGGAACAAGAATTCGATTTTATTTAAAAATTATTATTTTCATAAGTTGCATCGGTGACGTTTATCTTTATTTTTCTCATATAGCCCTATTTATTAATCCGTTATTAGTTTTATTCAGTGTTAAATAGTGAAGCTTAAAGACATGATTTTTGAAAATATTGACATCTAAATTTTGTTTGAAAGGAAATGAAGAAGGTAACCTACACTACAGATAACTTTTCGTCAGCCAATGATGTATCTTTTTTTATGATAGACTTAAGCAATATTTTTATTTCTAACTCTTATAGGTATTACATATTATCATTTCGATAAATATAATGAGAACTTTCATTTCCAAATACTTAATAAAAAAACCCTGAAAGAATTATACCTCACAACTATACCTCGCATCGATTTAAAGATCAAAGTAAGCAGCCACGTGTCGGAATGCACTCCGACTTTAAAAACAACAATAATTATAAAATAATAAGTAATCGTTAAGGCATTGTTCCGGAGTGTACTGTGCACTGTGTAGAATGGATTTATCTCATGAAACCAGTTAGAGGTGGAAGTGGTTGGTCCCTGTTAGTGGGCGTGCAGTCTTACTGCAATGCAACACTCGTATAAATTACAATTTGAGACGGTTTTTGCATTACTTTCGCCACAGATTGTGTAGCAGTATGTAAACTTTTGTCATAGAATAAATATGAGTTTGTATGGCTGTTATTATGGTTGGCAATGGGAGTTTATAGTGTAAAGGAAATTAAAAGAAAATGTTTTATGGGTCTTTTAATTAATGCTTTTATAGTGTGCTACTAGAAAGTCATGTCTCACTTCTATTCAAAGGCGTACTGACGATAACTGAAGATAATAGTAAGAATGGAGGATTAGGCGTAATCACCACGCTTGCCTACTTTAAACCAACGCTATTATTTTCTAGATAACTTATTAAGCAAATGGTGGCCTCAAATCGGGAAGAATGGCAGGAATGGGGGAGGCCTTTGCCCAACAATGTGGTTATACAGGCTAACAGTGATAGTAGGTAACTAATTAAATACTAGTATATCCTACTTTTGATAATATGTGCTTCAAAAGACATATTTATGAAGAAGTTTAAGTTTGTTATTTAAAATATTGAAATGTTTACGTAATGTTGTTTCGGTCGAATTAGTTTCATATTACAATTTCAAAACATTCCTGCCTACAGCTCCCTTCACTTTTGTAATGGGCAATATGATATGTAAGTATTAGAGCCGATAAAATTTCAATATTTCACTACGGTTTTATTAAATTCAATTGAATATTCTGAGACTAATAAAATGTGATTTCTTACAAAATTGCTTGTGTATTTTTCCTTATCTTGGTAAAATGTGGAATAAAAAACATGACTCGGTAAGTGCCTGTAACTAGAATAGAGATTAGTTGCTTATTATTAGTTCATTGTAACTAGGTATGTCCTCGTCCTTAATATAACGTCTTTGTCAAAGCTAAGTTGTTATATTACGCATTAAAACGAAGTAAAACGTTCCAAATATCAAATTACTTCCCAACCATAAAGGGCAATTCAAAAACATCGTTTCGGTACAAAACTATTTATTTGTAAAACGTTCTCACTCGTAAAAATCGTAATGAGTGCCAGTCACGCTCTAAAAAGGGGCCCGAATATGTGTAAACAATTGCATTCAGTGCCGCACTACGGAAAAGAAAGAAAAAACACTAACAAAAATACATAAAAAGCATTTACAACCAAAAGCTACCAAAATACACATAATATTCAAATTTTACGAGGCCACTGGCATGCTCTTTCAACTACTTGCTACTACTTACTTCTAAGCAATTTCACGCGACATTTTTTTAAGGGTTCCGTCGTAAATGTCGCAGACGGTAGTCGGAACCAGACGGAACCCCGCCGGTATCCATCTGTTCGGTCACTACCCTCGCCTATTAAGCAATTAAGATTCTAAGTAGCTGGTATGAAAAGAAAACGAAGAAAAAATATACGAACAGGGTTAGGAGAGTTAAGTGAGATGAAGGCAATTAAATGATGATTTATATTACTTAATATTTATAACATAATCTACTTATAATGATGTCGTTTACTAACATAAAATAGAAAGTAACATTTTGTTCAGAAATAAAAGGAAGTATATATTTGTTAAAAGAACTTTAATTCTATTTGTCACGGAACCCGACATGGGACTCTACTTAAAGTAACCTTTACTTCATTAACAACAACCCTTTTTAGAATAAAATGAATCCAAATGAAATAGTGTCTTTGTCTTGCAAAAGATGAAGGTCCAAACATGGTTTTTTCCATACGTAAGTCATATAGGTACTTTTAATAATGTCAGAAAACGCGTCTGCTCCACCTATTACCTATATCTATAATATCTAAAATATCTTTAATTTCTATATTATCTATAATTCTATTCTAATCGATAATTTTTTCATTCATTTCGAATAGGTGAGTGACCAACCCTGTTCTCGGAGTCCTTAGACTGTCTAAAGACCTCCGACATGATCTAACGATTGCAACAACTGGGACCGACTGCATAACGTGCCGTCAAAGCATAGTGTTAACTTTAGACCGTGCTTCAAAGGGCACTTTGGACTTTAAACGCATTTGCTACAACTTTGTAATAATAATAAAGTAACTTACACATCAAAAAAGTAAGTTAAACATAGCTTAAACAGTATTGTGTTCGACATTAGAGCTCGGGGGCGCTCCCCTATGATTCTGCTCCCTACGACACAAACAATAGTTCACACAAAATAATCAATAACATACTCTCGGGCTCGCGTTATGAACATACCCTAATTTTGAAACTCATAAAGAGATTGGGAAAAATGTTGCTATAAAGTTGAGCTTAAAAGGTTGGCAACAATAGTACGTCGGTACAGATTTTTATAAACTTTTACAAGTTTATGTTCGGAATTAATTGTAGTTTCAAAATGCATTAATAATTAAACTAAGTTTCCTTTTTTCAAAAAGTTCTTTTATACTTAAGTACCTAATATTTTTCTGGTGTCAAATTCTAATTGAAATTCGACACTATCACATAAGTATATATTTACTTATTACTTAAACTCCGCGCCAACGTAGATAATTTAATTCTCCAACATTGCCAATCAGTATAGAAATTATTATGTACCTACCAAGGCACGGTTAAAACCATGTTATCAGTGTACAATGACCTTAAGAGCGTCATTAATTATTGTGTCGGATATGATTGTGCGTAAAGATATAACTGCAACTCATTTTGAACTTGATTTACCTTACGATGCTTTAAAACAGACATATAATAACATATTTCAGAGGGTAAAAAGGGCATTTTTCAGGAGAATAATCACCTTTTTCGTACGTACTTAACTGGTATTTTAATTAAACCACTGATATAGTACCTAGTAGTGACAGACGAACCGCAAAACAGACAGAACCAAACCGTTCTAAGTTTTTTCCTTTTTCTACAACGAAACCCTAAAGTGTCCTTATTTAAGTCATTTGTTAAAGCGCCTTTTTAATATAAAGTTACTTAGCATACGTATTCCATTAAACATTCCTAAAAAATCTTTCACATTTATCTTTTTCTTCCAAGTAATGTCAAAGAACATTAGAAAGGGTATTGAGGGCTAGACGGTTATAAATCTGCGTTAAGTCGCGCTGTGCCCACAGGTACTGCGAGCTGTCTCCTAATGAATATAAATCGAGCCACGACACTTCCTTGTAAAGTGTAAATATTACACTGAAAGGTAAATCTAATTTGTTAGATGTCGTTTTCATTGCAAAAGTTTACACACTGCTAGTTAACGAATTGCTAAGATAATGCCGACATCTAATATACGAAGTACGAGTACTTAAACGGGTTCAATCAAAAAGACAGAGAGAAAAAGAGAGTAAAAAGTCTTTAGCAGCGGAGAAAGCTTCAAGGCTTCTTGAAATATGCAATGTTTATGTAAAAGTAAATGAAACATTTTTCATCAGGTATCAAAAATATACCCCAAAAATGCATAATTTAAACCTCATGACATTCGAACCCATATAATTCCCAATTAGTGGCGATTATTTTGTAAAACCATACGTGAATATCATTCCCCATATTTATACGCACAACAAATCTCGCAGATTTTCGCATCGGAACCCACACAAAGGCATAATGCTATTAAAAGTTCTCTCTGATGATATTAAATGCGATTTTCGCTGAGTAATCGGCCCAACACACGAGAGGTGGCGATTCAAAAAACATTTTAGATTTTGGCGTCAAATATATTGCTCGCTGAAGCGACGACCACGGCGATCACCGATTTTATTTTAAAAAATAACTTTAAATTATAATATAAGCAATTAGATATCTAAGAGCTAGTCTATAGCCAGTGATGTTTATTGTTCTTTTTCAATGGTCGTAAGAAAAGTTGGTTATAACCTGGCACCATGACTATATCAATCTTCCTCATACAAACGCATCCTATGCCCTGCAGTGCAATGATAGATGCTAAAACATTTCCTTAAGCAATAACTTTTTAATGAAGCTTCACGAAAATGAAGAACAAATTGAATTTGCTAATTATAATAAAACTAAGGCAAACAACCATCGCTAAATGTCCAACGTCACACCTAAGTATTTTCTTTTCCATTTTCCTCCGTCGCCGCCCCTGTACAAACACCCTGCTCATCCCGCCATTGTATAGGCTTAATTAATTTGCTTTCACGAGAACGAACCTTTATGTTGAATCACCATTATTTTATGAATTTTGGGACTTGTATCGGTGGCACAATTAAAATTAAAGTGTTTTTTTGTAAAAAAAACGTACTTTAATTTCTTGATTACGAGGTTGTTGCACACACATACAAGTTAAATCAAGAATATCATACGGCACTAATGAAGAAGAAAGAGATGTAGTATTCAGTATTGTCGCCTGCAATGCAAATGCCTTTACGCCCACTGAAAGTGAAGATATCAGTACAGTGCGGGTTGGTGATATAAAATCCAAACTATATTCGAAAAGTAGAAGTCATAACTTTTTTTTTTTTGACAATGTGATAGTTGATTTTTGGAAATCAAAGCTTCAGTATTAAAATCACCTAAAGTTATAACCCGCACACTCTAACACACTCCCAAAACGACTTTGCCATCACCAATAACTTATACTTACTATTCAATAACGTCAAATTATTCAATAATTGCAATTCCAGCCGCTGTTCAAACTCCGCATCAACCTTCCTCAATCATAACTTGTCAAAACGACCAATAAATAACGTTAATACCACGTGTAGTTCATATTCATGTAGTTATTACCATAAACACGCACAATAATGCGAGTTGTTCATGCAACTCAGTTGGCGTCTTCTTAGAAATGTTGTTTCTGGTGCAGACAAAGAAGTCGCTCTCAGCCGCGGTGGTATGTTAATGTTATTAGCTAATATTATTTATGAAGCTCTTAACTTCGAGCATGGTTCTGTAACCATGCACGTGGGCTGTGGAGTAAAGTACCTATGTAGGGACTTTTAGAGGACTATTTCAGTGGCTCACGGTACATTACTAAGGGTGGGTTGTTTCTAACGGTTAGTTATATTAAGTAACGTTCGTTAAAAAGTTCACAATTTTTTACACAGTTAAATGTCTTTTAAAAACAAAATGTTATTTCGAGCGGCCAATGGAAGACCACCATTTTTTGTTTTCTTCCGTCTGTTAAGGCTGACATTTTCTGTTAACGTTGACTGGTGCGTAAGCGTAAGCTGAAGCAACCAGCCTTATAAATTCTTTTAAATATTCGAAATTTTAGTGCTATCATCAAATATTTTTAATCTTACTGTACCTTTTATTTGTAACCAGTTTGGTAACTCTTTAATTGTTCCCAAAGATACTTTCCAAAACCTCTATTAGTTTAACTTAGTCACCAACACCACAAATCTAAAGGTATTTGAAGCTTAAACAGAGGCCGATCATGAATCAGAGTTCTCGGTATCGCGATCGCCTCACATTCACAAAAGACGTCCAAACGATCCAATTTGGATCCGGTTAACTGCAATGCATCACTTGCCATCTAGATTTATCCCTCACGAACAACTGACATCTCACGCATTTCTCGTTTGTCCATTGTTATTAATATAAAGGGTGTTACAGATACGGACGTGCGAGCTTACATATTACATTATATGTTTTCGAGATATAGGTATATCCACTACTATATGAAGTTTGTGAAATTCTGCTACCCAGATTTTTTTGTTTTCTTTTTCTGCGATGATCTTAAAGTAAAATATCAATCACACATTCTTTCACGATATGCAGCATGTGTTTATTAATGTCACTGGCTAGCCATTGTTCTGGCAAGCCTTACGTAAACTTTTATAACCAAACACTATTTAGGTAAACTTTTCATCAATAGTAAAGATTCTGATTACCAAAGTAACTGCAAACTGTAACAAATCAACAACTTCGTCGCATTCAATGTCTCCTATACGCTGTATAATTTGCAAAATCAATTTAAAGGCAACTTTAGTTGTCACTCACAATAAGTCGAATAGTCTACATCAAGTCTGTACAGTGTATTATGTGGGTGTTACGGGCTCCAGGGCTTAAGTA
Organism: Cyclophora punctaria; assembly: GCA_951394245.1. Classification (NCBI taxonomy): domain Eukaryota; kingdom Metazoa; phylum Arthropoda; class Insecta; order Lepidoptera; family Geometridae; genus Cyclophora; species Cyclophora punctaria. The sequence goes on from OX596171.1 coordinate 7,132,627, forward strand.
AAGTGCTCATGAATTATTTACTTACTCACCTTCATAGGATCTTCGTACAGCCCTCGGGTGTCTCAGTAAACTGTTTTATTATACTACTTTCGTGTCTTGTTACTATTTTTTTAATAATAGTATTGCACTTAGCTTGTGGGGTGGAACCTTTTGTTTTTAGTTACCAAAGTGCAGTATGATGATGAATCCTAAACAAATCCTCTTCAGTGTCCTTTTTTTAAATTGTTTTATTGTAGCTGAATCGTCATGAGCTTGGCCATACTTGGATGTATAGTTAACATTTCTACAGAGTTAACATTTCTTTTACCTTGATTTGGATGATTACTTTAATCAGATCACGTGGGAGGCCTTTAGGCGGTCAAATGCTCCAATACCGGGGATTGCCACTTGCTCAAACTCACTTCACACAAATGTATAACGAGGTGTTATACCAGTATTAGAATTTACACAGCTTTACTCCATTTCAATAATTTAATTATTAAGTCGTATATCATTCTGCTTGCCGGAAGATATCAAACAGTAGTTATATCTTCTTAATTAAAGCGACAAATTCCTTTTCAAATATAGCTTTATAATCAATTTTACCGCTTTGTCGGAACAAAGATAACCTATTTTAACGAAACTTTTCCGCTATCAAACGGATAATAAAGTTAGCTTTTATTGTTAGAAGCAACAAAAGTTCGTTGTAAGCTCTGAATGAGCTTTTGTTAGCAATACGTAACAACGAATAGAATGATAACGTATAGTTGCCGCATGAGCGGTTTACTTTACACGACTCACTGACTGAACATTGACTTACCGTCGCACTCAGAGACGGCCACTTTACTATTTGACGTAATTCTTCATACGTTACATGTCAAAATGACTCATTGAATCTCTTCTCTAAGGAGTCTATTGACGCCTCTAAAAATGGGCGTTGGAATTGGAATTAACAAAAATAAAGCACATAACAAGTATGAAGCCATAGTATGTAGATAGTAATTTAGATAGGTGATATATAATGAATAATTTATGGTCACTTAATCACTATTCTTTGGAGGACACGTTGACTTGTCGTCCTAACTTGTTGCTGTCTCAGCCTTTTAAAGCCTCAAGGTATACTTATATTATAAAAAAAAACAGATACGAAGCCACTTACAAATTATTTTACTACTTAATATTACTAACTTTCCACTCACACCGACCACATTCAGAGCCGATATTCGCAGAAATAAGCAATCAAAGTATTAACTTACGTATCACTAATTGTTCTTACGGTATGTGTAGTCAACAACGAGGCCAAAAGCTACTTATGACTAAATGTACAGATTTTATCAGTAATATCCCTTTGCACTCTCAACGATAAATCTTCGTACTCAAACGTACCGTTAAGTTTAGCACACCCGTTAAATAAGCTCATTAAAATCACAAGCTTTTTTGAGCTTTTTACATCGTTTTGTAGGTTGTAAATAAAACTTTGCTGTTGATTTTGACATTGTTGTTATCTGATCGAACTTTAACTTCGGCTCATTAGTTTTGAAAGCTTACAATGTTCGGTTTAAGAGATTAAGTTTTACGTAAAGAGCTTTATATTTATGGTAAGCATTTTAATGTAAAATGGTCTTATTTGTTGTAAGCCAATTGAGTTGGTTACTTTACATTGAAATATTATCTTTCAAATAATGATTACGTAATCATTTTCGGAGTCAAATGAAAACCACTATGACAGGCCGGTGCGAGCTTATCTCAATGCGGCTAATCGCAAGAAGTGTTTTGAGCTTTAAGCTTAGATCTTAAGCTATTGTCCCATTAGTGTTACTGTTAGCTCATATCATCCCATTGTTGGACAAGGACTTTCTAGCGTTCCCTCCACTCTTTTCGATTTGAAGTTACCACTAGCATTTGTTACATTAAACAAGGAAACTAAAAGATCACTTAATGAGAGAGTTGAGACTTGAAAAATATGAGAAGTGCTACAATTTGCTTGACAGGAAATGATTAAATTCTCAACAAATACTAAAAGCTTATTTGCTCCAGTGAGCGCGGCCCGAATGCGCTCGCTATGATAATTTCGTTAATGCAAGAGCATTATTCCGTCCTAGTTACTGTACAATAGACAATTTACTATGATTTCTGAATACCTGTTGAAGTGGATAAAGTTAGATTGTCAGTGTTGTATTTATATCTCAAGAACATGCATGAGTGCATTAGAGTACCAATCTAACAACTAAACTCATGCACAGACTCAAAATTGTAATTCAATTAGAATCATAGAACAAAGAACAAAGAAACTACTTTTTATTATGGGATCGTTAGCGTCAGCTACTTATTTAGGTGCCTATATTTCAATTTATCATCAAAATAAGAAAGATAGAATTTGCGATTCAGACCAGAACATGCCTTAATATTGAATCCCAAAATGTCCTCTTCAAATTCACACCTATTATACCTGGCCCCTCAAATTAGTATGAATTATGGAATTTTTCTCCAAGCATCATAGGTCACCGACCTTCACAATACGTTTGTTAATTAAAGCATTTTTCTCCATTGTCTTCTTCTCGGTAGAGGAGACAATATGTCCCCTCCTGCTGTTAACTTAATTGCCGTTCAATGTTGATAGTTCAAATTATTCGTTACCATTGTGTTTTGAACGTATTCATTTGATGTCACATTGATGTACACTAGTACCTATTAGATGCAAGTTGAATGTGACAGTTTGCAGTGGGTATCACTACAAATCACTCATTATAAAACAAAGTCCCCGGCCACGTCTGTCTGTCTGTTCGCGATAAATTTTGACGCGGTTTTTTTTAATAGATAGAGTGGTTCAAGAGGAAGTTTTACATGTATAAAAATTCCCGGAATTCCCACGGAAACGGCCACAACGCGGGTAAAACCGCGGGGCGCTGTTAGTTCTAAATAAATGGCTATGAGAAGGCAATGTACCAACATATTGGTAATGTTAAAATTCATCAGCAAAATTGCCAATGCTACTATCCATCAGATGTTACTTAACTAACATTAAACGGACACAGATTTAGATGAATTTCTATAGACAAGACTTTTCACGAATAGAAACTATTTATTTAGAAATATAGATCCTTTAATCTATGTCTATTGACCATTTAGTTGTTAAGTTGTTATTGTAGAAATGTTGTTATAAAAATAATGGTCGCGAGTAAACTACTCACGTTTTAGGTAAAATATATGAAATAAAATTATGAAATAATAATCGTATTAAATCAATAATTCTCCCATGAATCTTCAACCACAATAGTTTATTTGACAGACGTCACTATAAATCACTGACCATATTATTATTTATCACAGATCAACATTAAATAGGTACTATAAAAACATATTGACAATCAAACGCCGATATTTCATTGGACTGCCAAAGCTCGGATTTAAATTAAAATTACACGTTTTCACAGATTGTATTGAATAAAATATTTGTGGTGGAGTCTGTGACGGTGGTCGGTGAGTTATGGCCTTCGGTTCGGAGTCTGTAATTCGGACAATGTGCTGGACTGGCCGGGGATCGGTATTTGATGATCGGTGTCCGATGGCCGATTAACGCTCGAAGAATGCAAGCGACGCATTTGATGTTTTGTACAGCGAAATTCTTGTAAGCAAATATTGGGGAATGAATGCTGACTTTATAATTAAAATGTTGCAAGCATGTTATTTTAATCACTTAAATATAAATTGCACGTTAGTTAATTATTAGTTAATTCTTCTGAACTGCGATAGTAGGAAATGGTTTCGACTTTCCCTGCACTTTTTCACTAACACAACTTTTAATTTTGACGTCGACTCAGTAAACTCTAAAGTAAACAAGGACACTCATATTGAAAATATAATATTATCTCTTTCATTACCTTACAATAAGACAGAGACAAACAATAGTCATAAACCTTTCTTTTCAATCATTAGCATACAAATCAAGTATTCACCTCACATGTGGGTAGATTAAAGTGAAGCAATTTCAAATAATCAATTCAATTCGTAATCAGCGCTCACTCGAACAACTGAAGGCATTTCTATATGGTGTTATAAACGGGTTATGTTCTAGAAATGAATGTTATATAACAGTGATATATATGTGATATGAAGTGTGAAAGTGTTATAAGATGGGAAACACTAACTCGGGGCATCATCACAAACAGCACAGTAAGAATAGGAAATGCAGGAGCTTGCCGACGTCACCTGAAGTTAGGAGGTGAGTGTAACGTGAAATAATCTTTAAAGTGAAGTAAATTAAAGTAATTATTAGCCTGTAGTGTTTCACTGCTAGGCAAAGGCATTTCATGTCATTGAAGATATCGTACGTACGTACATACAGTGAGGGGAATTAGGCGCTTGCCTAATGCGGGTTGGTGATTATCATCTTTGCTGCCTATTTACTTGTAAACTTACCCTATAAGACTAGTACATTTTATGTACTCGTAAGTCTCTTTTCCATATATAGGTGTAAGGTTCCGTCCTATAATTCTAGTGAGATGAAAGGCGTTTGCCCAGGACTAGGACGTTACAGCCTAATAATCTGTACCTTAATGGTCCCGTTCTAATTAATGTAATAATAAGTCGTATAAATTAAAAAGCTATATTATGGCACGATTTACACGACTATACTAAGTAGAACATATGTTCTGTAGTGAACGAGTACATATTTCACAAAATATTAGGCAGTTAGTTAGGAATAGTAATACGGACATTATGTAAATAATGAACTCATTTAGCTTCATATCAAGATAACGTAACACCCAAGGTACCTTCTATATTCAGTAAAGTTAATTCAAAGCCAAACCTCCCAAGTATCCGAATAAATTAAATTTAAGTTACTTATTGAGATTGGCGAATCACGAACCAACATTGATTTAATTAATAGATTACCTCTCTTGACCACAATAATAAATTCTGCAACTATCGCAGAACCTAATCTCTGTTTATCTGTTTTGCCTTTGGAATAGGGTACTAATTCCATTGAAACTAATAGGAGTTAGGCTTGGAACTGGTATAGTCGGAGATAAAAAGCTTTCATCAAGATTCGTTTAAAATCTTTCGAATAAAACATTAATATTGTTTATTCTGTATTCTTAATTCGAAAATATTTCTAGCTGAGTATTCATTAACAGTTTGATGTTGTGTAAATCATTGTGAACACATTGTATTGATCCATTTATTGCACCGACAGTACCGAACATGAATATAGATTGTTATTGAACAGCTAAACTTTCACTTGTTGCCTATTTCGAGATGAATACAGAGTAGATTAGCATATCAAAGAGAAGTTCTTTGTTCTAACTTATGCCTAGAGCATTTTCCTTTTACACAAAGTTCGTGCGGGTCACTCGCGTGAGATAGAAAATTGTAGAATCCGTTTTGTCAAATTCAGTACCTACGAGTATGTAGCATGAATATTAAGTTATAGGGGAAGAGAAGCTAAAATAATTCAAAATATATATTTGATTTTGATTAACTATAACTCATTTGTATATTTAGGTGAGATACCAAGTACTTATGAAATCTATTAGTATTTATCTAGGTATTAAAATGTTAATTATGTAGTAGTACCTACATTTTGAAAGTCAGCGCTTCCTGTAGGTACTCATCTTGAGTACTTAATCTACATCTGCATATTATATTAAATCAAATGTTTAAAGAAGTGTCAACGCTGTTTTAAAAATAACGTTTTCGAAACACCTTTGAAACAAATACTTTTCTTAGCAAATCGAACTCCGTCGGCCGTTCGAAAAAAGTTCCTTTAGAAGCAAGGCTAAAAATACTTAAGCATACTGGTTTCAACTCACGCGTGTATCTTTTACAGCTAACATTTCATCAATATCGTAAAAGTAAAATGCATCAGTTAATCTTTGATCTCGAGTGTTGGAGGCGTAAATATAGACACGTGCCTGATATGGGTAGAAGTCTGTCGGCAACTTAACACTGATAGACATTATCAGTGTCGGTATAGTGTTTTTAAGGAACGAATTGACATTATTTCAATTGTGTCAGTTTTCCGATTGCTTTAAGTTAAAAGAAATCATTCCATCAAAGATCATCAATCAAATAATTAAATTGTTATTTCATTAGATGATTTTGTTCTATTGCTATGCCTATGACAGATACCAGTTTTTAAAGTCTACTATGAGGCGTCATCGTTGAATTGAGATATTTTTTATAAACTGCCGGCATGTTAAATAGTAAGCAGTGAGCAACAATATTAATAGGTAGTCAATAGCACGTAAGTCAACAAATTGTTGACATGTACTCGTATGATCTCTCGGTGGGTCACAGCACGTAAACTCGGTCAATCTAAACGAACTCCTAGTTTCATTTCTGGCTATCGCTATCTGTATCATTTCTGACAATAGTAAGCAAAACACCATATTTCCTCCGTTCTCAAACACGACACGTCAAAATGCAGTTTCAGTAACATTTCAGTACAGCAGTTGTAGAATGCGGTACCTCCATTTCCGATCGACCAGCATCGGAATACGTCACGTAGAACCGAATACCTACGTTGCTACGTTTTCGTTACGTACTACGTAGTATTGCGTAGCATAATAATTGGTGTAAGTACAATATTTCTGAAACGTTTTGTAAAGCGAGAGAAATGTTGGTAGGTTTGGTTCGTGACGATTTTATTGCTCAATACATAATATTATATACCTATTTTTTTTGTTTTTGTGATTAGATACCTTCACCTTCACTTTGATACAGTTTATTTGATTAAGGTAGCCTTCTTCTTCTTATCGAGTGGATGGTCACCCTGACCAATCCTGGTGTCAGAGTTATTGAGCCGCCAAAGGCCTCTGACATGGCTCATGTAACGACTACTATCCGTAGAAAGTAACCGGGTCCGACGGCTTAACGTGCCCTCCGAAGCACGGAATCATCTTACTTTTCGGGCAATCAGGTGATTCAGCCTGCAATGCCCTAACCAAACTGAGGACAGTCTAATTATGTGTCAGATAGAAGTTAGAAAGCAAAATCAATTTAAATTAACAATATTATACAAAAATCAGAATTAAACTTATTAAATACTAGCAGCGCCCCGCGGTTTTACCCGCGTTGTGCCCGTTCCCGTGGGAATTTTGGGATTTTTTTACATAAAAACCTTCCTCTTGAATCAATCTACCTATTACAAAAAACCGCATCAAAATCCGTTGCGTAATTTTAAAGATTTAAGCATACAGACAAACAGACGCGACTTTGTTTTATACTATGTAGTGATAAAGTGATACTCAAATTAATAAGTAATCAAGTATCAATAATTAATAAGTAATCAAGTATCAATAACAAAATAGAAATCTGATTACATTCACTTCTGATTTAATTACACATGAGCGAAGAAGTCAACTATTATTACTTAGTAGCTGCTACTGTACCTAATAGATCTGTATCGTTAGACCATGTCGGAGGCCTTTAGGCGGTCATAAAACTCCAACTCAAGTTTGGCCACTAACCTTATCGAACTTACTTACTTGCCCAGTAAGTAGTACTTCACTACTTAGCTACTACACATATAAGATAAGTACCATCACTTCGAGTTCTGTTTACGTTATAATCACTGAACGCCTGTCAATCGAGTGTCGCAAGCGTTGCGTGCGCGCGCGCCAGATGTTCGTTGTTTTGATATTGCACCCGTTTATCGATCCATTTGGGCGGACAAAGGGTCTTACCAACTAATAATAATACCTTCCAATAGTACTCTCCAACGCAGATATTGTTTTCTCACGGTTGGCTGCTCTTTGTGTAAATATATTGCGTTAATTTGTTTTAATTAAATTTGTGATGCGTTTTAGTTCTTGTAATTTACGCTAGAGGCGCTGTAGTAACGACTTGTACATAACATGCAAAAAGTATTGAACTTTTTTAATCCCTAATATATTGCGTTTTTTTGTTAGACAAATGGATACTATAGAACAAACAGCCAATTAAATTAAAAGTAAACTTCCGTCTAGACTACAACCACTAACGCAGACTATTGGATTAATAAGATGTATCACTTCACAACACTCATTCATCCTATACTTACTGAAGTAAGACAGTGGCTTGATAAAGGGAGATTCAATTTATTTCAATTCAATTGAAATCCATTTAGTTTTACACTGAAATAGTTTATTTATCGAAGCGTGAATGCTTGTGAGCTTTCTTAAGTTTATTCGACATGTAGCGCCATCTAGCGGTGAGTAGCGGAAGTAATTTTAAAAGCTCCATTGCCTACCGCTTACGTTTACTAGTTAATTAAACGTATTTAGTTAATTATAATTTTCAATCAGATTACATTTTAAAACGAAAATATTTGTAACTGAGACTTGCATTATCTGTAAAGTCCTTTTACAGGCAGTACAACTGACCTTAATAAGCTTTAACTTGAGTTAAACCAAGTACTTGATTGTATCCATTTTACCAGTGGTTGGTTTTGAAATCGTGACCCACGACATAGTAGGTAGCTGTTCAAACGGCTAAGCGCCTTGTTTCACTCGACTCTAACCAACGAGGTAGCTCACATCTCGCATTAAACTTGCAAAACTCTGACATTATGAACGTATGTTAGACACTTACTTGAAATTCACAAGACATTTATCCAAGACCGGTTTGAAGTTCATAAATGATTTCGCTAAGTGGAATCAGGTAATTAGATAGGTACTTAAGAGTGGTTAACTAAAATACTGTTTTGTGAAATAATACTAATTATTATGCAACCGTATCTATGTATTATTCCCTGGAATACTATATTATAAAATGATTATTATTGAGTAACTACTACTGAGTAACTACATTCATATTGTTTACTCTGTCATCTACAAATAGCATGTTATACCTAGCTCTTCTTCATTATTGCTTAAACTATGTACCAAAATTTCTATCATCCTACTGGTTTCTTATGTTTAAGCCAACTCTACTCATTTCGAATTGAAACTACGTTTACGGATACACTTCGCTTTTATATTACACTAGCAGCGCCCCGCGGCTTTGCCCGAGCCCGTTCCCGTAGGAATTTTCGAAAATCCTTTCTTAGTGTGCACTTACGTCACTTGAAGAACCTTCCTGCCAAATTTCATGTTTCTAGGTGTAGCGGTTGAGGCTGTACGTTGATTATCAGTCAGTCAGTCAGGACTTTGAATTATATAGGTACCTATATAAAGATTTTCAGCTGATGTTTCGGTCCCTTCACAGGACTTCCTTCTATCAGCCTTTAATATAACTTTAATTACAATAAACCCTGTGACCTATACTATTAATTACTATTTTTCTTAGATTATAGTACAACTTATGTAGGTGATATTGTTTGTTACCTAACTGAACTTAACCGAATACAATGTGTCGTCAAACGAATTATGAAATGAATATCTGTGAGTACAACTTAGTAGGTACGTATAGCATTTCAATGGGAGTGACAATGGCTCTAATTCCCTAGGGATGGAATGGAATCACTCTGGAGTCAGTCGCTTCAAACCGCCTCGGAATAATGTATGAGGGGACGCTGTTAGCCCGATTGTAACGGTGATCGGACCTATATAAAGTATTTATGTTAATAAAGTATGGAACTTAATAAGTTTATTTGGCTTTATGGTTATAGGTGACTAGCTGTACCTACGTTGTTGAAAGTAACTTATGGTAGTATTAAAGAATTATGTTATAATTCTTAGTTAAAAGTTAAAAAATAACTTATTCAGTTACTTCCATATTTATTTCCGATTCTTTTTTCATTTTATACTGTATACTTACATTTATTTTCAACTTATACTGTCCGACTTCTGAACAAAGATATATAAAAAGGATTTTATATTGCCCTGCAACCGTGCCAGCCATTTACAATCAAATACTTAGGGCCTAGGTACCCAAGTATCTTAGTACCTGAGTCATTGTTTATTTTTTTAAGATATCAATACAATATTCTGCTTGGCTGTATGCTCTGAATCGCGAGTTTCTTCACATATTTATCCTTCCATCTAGGCTATATTTAGATTATTGTTGTCACCATATGTATTTCAAATGGTGTATGTTCTTTATGAAAAACATATTTCTTACTATAAATAAGTGAACATATTTCTTACCACGCCTGTTTTCGTAACAAGAATACCTCAAGTATAACCCATGTGTCTATAGTACAATAACCAAGGCAGCCATCAAAACGGTACTGAATAGAATAAATTACATAAAGGATTGTGGCAACAGCTTGTTAGAACACTATTCAGTTTCGTGACATAAAGGTCTTTAGGTACCATCTTAGGTTCTACTTAAGTACTAGACTTCGCACTGTCTAGTCAATTTCTCTTATTTATGAGGAGCTCGTGACACTGTAGTCATTTAATGCAATAAGATTTAGTTCGAATAAGAACAATGAAACATGTTCGTGTACTTTGTTGTAAAAGTTTGCTAATCTCAGATAAAAGCTCTTAAGATCTTAAGTGGAAAGACGACAAAAGGTTGTGAAGATTTTTTTGGACAATCTCAATGAGTATTCTATGCAATAGGTACATTTTCTGTCCCTAAGCTTACTTCAGAAGATGAAGCATTAATGTTCGTTTGTTTAGACTTAAATAATCTTAGGAATTTACTTGTAGGTAATAAATGGCTTTCTTTTAAACATCAAACGTTACATTATTTAACGAGTATGCATTTATGAAAATATATTTAACTAGCAGCGCCCCGTGGTTTTACCCGCGTTGTGCCCGTTCCCGTAGGAATTTTGGGATAAAATGTAGCCTATAGCCTTCCTCGATAAATAGACTATCTAACAGTGAAAGAATTATTCAAATCGGTTCAGTAGTTTCTGAGATTAGCGCGTTTAAACAAACAAACAAACAAACAAACAAACAAACAAACAAACAAACAAAACAAACTCTTCAGCTTTAAAAATAGCCTATAACCTTCCCGTTAAACGGCTATCCATCACAAAAAGAATTATTTGAATCGGATTGGTAGTTCTTGAGATTAGCGCGTTCAAACAAACAAACTCTGCAGCTTTATAATGTTAGTATAGATTACGTAGACTATTTTTTAATTAGCTTATTGAAACTAGCACTGCTATACAAATAATGTTAATTCAAGCTTAAAAATAAAGCTATTAAAGCTGAATACATCCGATCATTCCTGTTTTACAAAGCTTCACTTCTCCATCATTTGAACGGTATATATTTTACCGTCCAATGCCTATTTCCTGAGACTTTACATTTTTGCCGAAGTTGTGTCCCTCAAGTAATAAACCCTAATTGATGTAGGGCGGCCTTGCCACCTGCCCGCTCCCAGGGTGACGATTGCTCGTTTTATTAAAATTCCTGAGACGTGCCTCCGCAGTTTACGTAATAAAACCTAATATTTCAAACTAAGTAGCTAGGTTTTGGAAAGGTATAGTTGTTTTTGCTATTTATAATAGGGAACTAGTGTAGGCTACGATTATATAACGCAAAAAGTCTATAACATTCTGCGTTATTGAGCGGGGATCTACTTTTAACAGACTTCAAAAACCAAAGTAGGAGGTTCTTTTTCTTTTTAACAATAACTAGCAGTGCCCCGCGGTTTTACCCGCGTTGTACCCGTTCCCGTAGGAATTTCGGGATGAAAAATAGCCTATAACCTTCCCGTTGAATGTGGCTATCTATTACAAAAAGAATTATTCAAATCGGTTCAGTAGTTTCTGAGATTAGCGCGTTTAAACAAACAAACAAACAAACAAACAAACAAACAAAACAAACTCTTCAGCTTTATAATATTAGTATAGATAGATAACCTTAAGTACTTGATGTTAATGTTTGTTATAATATTAGTTAGTTTGGCTACCGATCTTATTCCAACTGATTTGTTTGATCTGTAATCTATCTATATATATAAAAATGAAACCCGTTTTCCTTGGTCAAGGCATCACGCGTGAATGGCTGGACCGATTTCCACGGTTTTGCATTCGTTGGAAAGGTCTCGGGCTCCGTGAGGTTTATAGGGAATAAAAATCTCAAAATTCCCACGGGAGCGGGGGCGCTGCGGGTGAAACCGCAGGGCACAGCTAGTACTTAATAATAATGATCGTAAAATATAATGAAGTAAGTATGTAGGTAGGTATGCCATTTTTTAATCTATTATAAGACATACTCTTAGAGGTATTAGAGGTAGGTTTTAGATCTAGGTACGTATCTATTTGTGTTTATCTAAAATTAGACATTGTATATAGGTTAAATAGATGTAAATGAAATCATTCGCAGCGAATATTTTTAATCTTACATCATTTTGCAATTCACAAAGTGATATGCAGACTGTACCACTCAGATATTAAAAAGATCTCAAAACACATCGCCTGACAACGCAGATACTCAAAAAACGATTGATTTTTATGTAGTAAAGGCGGCTATAGCCGCGTACTTAGAACAGCAAAAGCTCTAATAGAAAGGCATCTAAAGCTTATAGAGTTTGGCATAATTCCCGCATCTTAAGGCGGTGAATGAAAAGGCAACAAATGCGTCAGAGTTCCGAGTATACAATTTAAAAATTGTTATCATTGTCCACAGACAAGTATCGGTGCTGCAGACGTCGATACCGCTGCCGGCGTCGGCGGCGGCGGTGCGTCGCGCCCCGCCCGATAAACGACCCCTGCCCGCCACACCAGTCCATGGTAAGACATTTCCATTACAATAACATCGACTTTTTAGTTGTATAACTATGTAAGAGGAAGGAGAAGATATAGACCAACTAGATGATAGAGGATGTCGTGTCGTACGAACAGCTAAAGAAGATAGAGAAAAGCGGAAAGAACTCCATAGGCTTTTATGTTTAAGAAATTGTATGTAATGTCCATGGTATGATGTTTCAACTACGATTATACTTTTAGTGATGCTGTTTGGATGTAGGAGTCTTTGGTCCGTTCATATATCGGCTCTCAGATGAGGAAATAGAGACCAATTTTTCCGAATCAAAAATTATGATTTGTTTAAAACAAAAAATAGAGTTTATTTGTATACTAAACGTTGGATCAAATAAGGTTCGAACAACCTTAGTATATTGAATAAAAAAAATCTGCGACACCATAATTATTTTGCGTAAAGTAATAAATAAATAAATCAAAATACTTAAAACCTTAATTATATACGTCTGTGGGTATTATTTCCAAAAAATATTTAATAAAAATTGAAGGCACAAAATCATACACCTTAATTGATAGTACATATTTGTTTTTATAAATGGGTATTAAGTATAATGTGTTAAGAAGCTTAAGCCCATTAGTAAAAGTTAATTAAAGTCTTAGCGAAGGGCAGTTACATCGAGCTTCTATTGGTAATTGGATTAATTAAGGACATCGCTCTTTTTATTGAGTCTTTCTTCGGCTGTTATAAGGTACTAGCAGCGCCCCGCGGTTTTACCCGCGTTGTGCCCGTTCCCGTGGGAATTTCGGGATAAAATGTAGCCTATAGCCTTCCTCGATAAATAGACTATCTAACAGTGAAAGAATTATTCAAATCGGTTCAGTAGTTTCTGAGATTAGCGCGTTTAAACAAACAAACAAACAAACAAACAAACAAACAAACAAACAAACAAACAAACAAACAAACAAACAAACAAAACAAACTCTTCAGCTTTATAATATTAGTATAGATTAAACGATTAATTATGTCTGTGGTTTTTTATAATGAGATAGTAAGTAACAAGTGGTAAAAAACAAAAGACGTTTGTACCATAGTACAAGTTGCTTGATGACGTATACTCGTAGATCTAGAACAATAACATACAATTAGGAGTCTAATAGTGGATACTTTTGATGGCGTAACAATGTTAAATATAAAGTTAATTTCATAGAAATCCAAACAAAACTGCCCTTCTTCGGTGAAATTAACGACATTTAACCTTAGATTTTTAGTGCAAAGTCCTTTATATCTATATTAGATAGTCACAATCAACGGAAAGGTTTCAGGCTATTTTTCATCCCGAACTTCCCATGGAAACAAGCACAATTGTGAACAGCTGTTTGTGACCAAAAAACAATTCTTATTGAAATGTGACTTGACAAGAAACTAATTTCAAACCTAACAAACTAACAAAATTACTCAGCCCGAAACGAAATCGAAAATGGTTAGCAACGTCTATTTGCCAAACACCAACAAAGATCAATTTAAGATTGAATCTTAATTCAATTTACAGAGAACTGTTTTAATATTCCTATCCAATAACACCGTCTGTGTTTTGATAAGTGCGCTCCATTAGACATTACACTTTGGATTAATTTTGCTTTCAGCCAATGGTATCACTGAGGCCGGAACCCACTAGAGTTGCAACCATCTTGTTTTGTTTTCGGCGCGAATATACCTTTCTTTTCTCAGTGTGATAACAGTTCACACTACGAACTTATTAGTCAAAGATAAAAAAGTCGGAAGCGCTCACGGAAGAACGAAGTGCTTACTGCGTAACTTCTCTAATTCGTATATGCGCTCCGTCATATTATCTTCATGTGTTCTCATAAACTAGACGATAGTAACGCTTGTGGCAAAGTTTCAATAAGCGATGTTAGGTCATTGCGATTGTTAAGCACCGTGCAGCACCGTACTGTCATGGGTGGCCGATAGTGCCATCTCTATCGGAGCACTACCGAGTTTTGGACACGTTAAACTGAACGTCCCAATCTTTTCAATCGATAGACCATATCAAAAGCCTTTAGAAGGTCAAAACTCCGACACTATAATTGCCCACTAACCAATTCGAACTAACCTACGTATATATTAGAAGACTGTCTAAATACAGTCTATAATGTGCTCGGGCCTTTAGATTACACTTAGCAGAAGAAAAGCAGATGCAATATGCATTCAGTTGTCGGCCATCTCTCAGTGAGGACACTCATTTCGATGAAACTCGAGACTATAAATAGTTCCACAGAACAATGAATCTGTGGACATGTTGTTCTTTTGATAAAGTGTTTCGATAGTTATCTTCTGTTTTGTGATTTGTTAATGATTTGTTGACTATTCAAATAACATTGAAGAAAAGTTACAGACATTATTCCTGCAAAAAATATAAATCCTCCAAAAATTGTATCGCAAAGTGAATGTGGTTTTAATTAAATTGTTTATGATTAAACATTTTAAATGTAACCAGGGTGAGATTTACTTTAAATAAAACAGGGTGAGTTTTATTTAATCAAGATAATACTATAAAATACAACGAGCCGGTTCACATCACTACATAGTATAAAACAAAGTCGCTTTCCGCTGTCGGTCTCTCTAAATATGCTTAGATCTTCAAAACTACTCAACGGATTTTGATGCGGTTTTTTTAAATAGGTAGTGTTTCAGGAGAAAGGTTTATATGTATAAAATTCCCGAAATTCCCACGGGAATGGGTACAACGCGGGTAAAACCCCGCGGCGTAGTATTACATATTTTATTTTACAAAGCCCATTAGACTTTGTGGGTAGTAATTGAGTACTCTCTATACACCTCGACATACGGTGTCAATTATATTACTTAGGCACTGTAGTAATTAATTATTTAATTTAGAATACATTATAATTTTATTACACTAGAAAGTTTAATGAATAAGCTTAGGTCATACATTTTAATGAAATGAACGTACATTAATGTAACATTGTTGTAATGAGAAGGAGTGCCTCTATTGTAAACCTCTGGAGAAAATGAAGAGGGTTCCGGATAGCTCTCTGTAATAACTTATCAAGAACTTCTTCGTTTATTCTTAGTAAGTGCTTAGGTTCTTAGTACTAGAGGTTTATTAAGAAAATATGATCGATGAAAAGTAAAGTAAATTGCAAAGTACCTGTGGCGATGCATCGTTAAAATTTATGAAATCTTGGTATAGTTTTAGGTTATCATGTGTGACGTATGACGCTTGCCTTCTATTAGAACTAGTGCTATGTCTTTGATGCTTAGTTCTATATATAAAGTTATGTATTTATTCGCAGCATTCTGGTTAAATATATGTATTTGAAATTAGAGTGGAAATTTCTAGCTCATAAAAGAAGAAAGTGAATAATCATAAATCGTTCACATTTGTACTTGTACTTGAAAAATATTGTAACTGAAAGAACTAGACAACAAAACAAGCTTTTATTAAAGTCAATCAATCATTTTACCCGTCAATTAAGCTACGTTCAAACTAGATTAACTAAAGACTAGGCAATCTAAAAAACGCCCATACAATATTTAACCTAAACCAATCTAAAAGCAATTATTTTACGTTGAAATCGTAAATAAAATTGTCTATTTCAGACAATTTCGCGATCAGTGACACACCAATTACTTGGCTAACGACTACTCGCAGCCTAAGTGATGGATTGGACTGGCCTTAATAAAAAACGGATGCGGTCAGATGTAGACTGACGGCTAATTCGTGACACCGAACACCTATGATAGTTTGCTTCCTTTACAACAACATTGCAATGCAAATATTGCACGGTTAGAAACAAATGATACTCAACTGATACTAGTATTCACTATGATGACGATCATACGACGATATAACGGTTATGTTCGCTATACGATTCAATTTATATTGTAAACCATTTTAGAAAAATCTGTATTTGAACTATGAAAACCCAGTCTAGAAATATCTATCAATATTAATAAAAAGTCAAATAACCTAAATTAGAATAAATTGAAGCCATTTGTCAATACCAGAAACGTTTTATATAAATATCGGGTAGGATGAGAAATGGCACGTTTAAATATTTCTTTTGGGGCTCGAGATAAAAGATGATCCGAAGTCGAATCAATCATTAGAGAAGTTTCAAAGATCAAAGTCTGCATTTTGTAATCGAGTTTCTGTCACGTTATCTCGATAATTCAGAATACGCCTCCGTAATGAAATGTGGGTTGTTTCTCTTATCACAGCAGAACTTTCTGTAGAAGTTTAATATTTGTGAGGAAATTAATTAGTTTTGTGGTAAACCTATTCTGTAACTAGGGCTAGGATAATTTATACTGATTTTATAACAATTCTACCTGTTTAATAAAATGTATTGTCACTTAATCTAGGAAAATAACGTAAACGCGATTTACAAAAATGTCACACTAGCACCATCTATTGGATCGCGGGTGGAACTACCGCGCGGAACAGCTAGTATCAATTATTTACGCGACGCGACGCCTGATACTATACTAGTTCCAATTCTGCGAGCGGCGAGTATTCAATAGAACACATGTCACACATTTCGCAAAACAAAGTCTTAATTCTCCGAATCGCGACTGTATACTTACTTAATGAAAACAACGAACGACTATAAAGTAAGCACTGAAACTGTAAATATACTGAGATTCTAATTGAATCTGTGTATTGATGTAAATGTGCAAAGCTTTGTAAAAGCAAAGCCCTACCTTTTTTATGGGTGGGGAATGCATTTACGCATCTCCGGTTGTTTGGAGAAACAACCGGGGTGTGGGACTCAACCCCGGCACAATCACCCGTTACAATCAAAGATCAAAGTCCAACCTAAATAATAGTTTGTGATAATATTTCAAACCTATCTGTCTGACCTAGCCTTATCCAGTCCATGTTATGGACATTCCATACATGTTTACCTAATACCCTCACCTGCGACTAACACGTTCACTATCATAACACAAAAGTTAAACATCAAGAAGGTTCTCATTCACTACGAACCAAAACAAAATACAATTAATGCACAGTCCGTTGAACATAGTATCGATTCATTAGCATGTCACATTAGCAAATAAGTAAACTAGGTAACACGCACACGCATTCATTACTAACTAAAATGTGGGTGACGTCATGAAATAAAATAAGCTGGTATAATACACTCGTTATTATGCCGATCGATATGGCATACCATTTTAATAGGACCCCACCCATTTAATGCGAGTTCCTATAAAGGCACGTGCTTTAAAGGGATGTATGGGTCAGGTTATGATAGTTGGGAATGATTTCAATGCACTGGAGTAGTGAGAAAGGACAGTCGCGCGCGCACTCTGAGCCACCCATGCCGTTTCGATAAAGCTCTGTTATCTAACGAATGCTGTCTCGATAGTGATAATATTTACTCAGCTTGAGGTACGCGATATCTTTCTGAGAACAGTGTCAGAGATTTTTATTTAGTTGTTTATCTCTACGAAGTTATCGTTTCGGTAATAAAGACGGAGTGTTCGGCTTAGAAAATATAATAAAAACTTTCATAAAATATACTAACATACAGTTAGTTTTCACCGGCTAGGTGTTAGGGTATTAGAGTCTTTGAAAAGACTCGAACTTCAAATCAATGAACTTGTTGTGTAATAACTATAATGTGTAATTTATTTGTTTGACAGGTAAAAGTGGCCTCTCAGCTAGTTCGAGTAGATCGACCAGCCCTCTAGGCCAAGGAGCTGTCAGCTTCATACCCAGAGCACCTTCCTCTACGGGGTAAGTTTGTTACCTTACCACTACAACACCAGATTACCTACGTACGAGAGCCATTCTTTGTAGTGCACCCGTGATAATATTTACGTTATAATAACGTAAACATGTATTGCAGGTGTCGATACAAGAACTATAAACTATCATGATACATGATCAACAATGTTACGTAGATAAACTGAAACGTATGACGTATGTTCATATATATCATGTTTCCTTTTGTTGACAGATCGCGTCCAAACTCGTCCTTATTAGCGCCAAGTAGCAAAATCCCGTCTACGTTAACCTCCTCTCCACATCATCAAACACCAACCAGTCAAAATGGAACTCCCACCAAGCATTCCATGCTCGATAAGCTCAAACTCTTCAACAAAGACAAAATAGCTAACGAGAAACAGCAAAGCAAAACAACAGCTGTGTCGAAACGCACAAGTTCTTCCAGTGGATTCTCGTCTGCCAAGAGTGAGAGGTCCGACTCTAGTTTAAGTCTGAATGAATCATCCAACACACCCAACTCACATATCAAGTCTTCGAACTTAGTAGGACCAAAAACTTTACGGCAAAATGACACACTGTCAAAAGATAAGTCTGGCAGAAATGTTAAAGCTAAGTTAGTTAGTTCCAAAAGCCCTAAAACCTCATCCACTAACTTGAGTAAGGCTAGTAGTAAAGCAAATTGTGATAAATCGAGAGACAGTCCGAAATTACCAGCACGTGATAAGGAATCCAAAATAGCTGCGCCGAAATCGGTCAGCAACACTAAACTGAATCAATTAGAAGATAACTCTAGAAATTCTAAAACAAAAATGGTGAAACTGTCCGGCAGTCAATTGAAATTGAGTGAACAACGGGTTGATAATGGGTCAGAAAAAGCTAAAGAAAATGCCGTGATGCAATCAAACAATCAAGGAAATCAACCACTTTCACCTGGTTTTGGAACCCCGAATCATACAGGAATACCAAAACCAACTGCAGCAGTTAAAGGCACTTTCAAAATATCAAAAGAAGATAGACACATTATAAATAAAAGTACAAATAGTCAATTAAGCCCTATACAGAGCAATTCTAGTTTAAATTCTACTAATAACGTAAGTGCACTTCCATTCAGTAGAGAACAGTCTAACTTAAGTAAGGATATAACCCAAAAGCAAACTTTGGCGGTTTCTCCGATGCCAGTGATCAACGCAATCAATCAAAACCACGTGTCCCAAATGTCAGAGAGTTCACATTCGAACTCGACTCATAGTACGACTGGCCAGCATTCAAATTCGAGTGACAGTAGCGTTATATACCGTCCATCTAGTGAATCTGGATCAGATATATCAAAGACTGCTAGCAATACGGCTCCCAACAAGAGGTTGAATATGAACGCCACTTACATCAACGATGTCATTAACGAAGCCGATATTTCGGAGAAAGAAGCCTGTCAGAGTCGGACTCATGACAATACCAAACCATCGTTTGATCCGAACAAAACATTGACGGAAATAAATAGAACTCTAGAAAATAATAGTCGATCGAGCACTCCGTCACATTGTCGTGACAACTCATTAGGTGATGACGAGAATCCTACCATGAATGTGTTGCCAATGCGACCCCTTCTACGGGGCTATAATAGTCATCTCACTCTACCTATGCGTACATCCGGCTTAGTACAGAAGAATATTCCCGGGTACCCTCATCATGCAAATACAGTAAAAGCCAATTTCGGCCGAGAAAATATAGGCTTACGTGACCGAATTAACTATGGGCCTGGGTACTCTAATCCTGATTATTGTGACATGGAAATAGCATCCGGCTACATGTCGGATGGCGACTGCTTGAGAAGAATCAATATTGGTGAGATGGAGTGCGGGCGGAATAATGACATAATGGATGGATACATGTCCGAGGGAGGCGCGTCTCTGTACGGGCGAAGGCTGAACTACCAGCAGCCGTCGCAGTTGCAGCAACTAGATGAACGGTAAGTCTAGTTATAAGTATCCACAATCAAATATTTTATTAAAAATCCTTTGAGCAAGCCCATGTTGACTTCGTAAGCCTGTAATAAAACTCAAATTAAAACGCTCCCTAAGGGCGTGAGATTCATTGCCGTGATGGGATTGCGCCGGTAATGGTTCAGCTTTTTAAGAGCAGTGGGGGTCGCACTGGTATTCAAGTGAATGAAATGTTCTTTTTTTTCAATTTTCTACCTGCTCATAAACGTTGCAGATAAAGGCCCCTTCACCACCTTTATTTTTAATGCGCAAAACGTAAATATTTATAAAGTTTTTGTATTTTACTTAGCTTGGTTTATGTGTATTGGAAATCTTACGAATGTAGAGTACTAGCTTACAAGAGCGTGAGCAAATCCATTTTCCAATATAGCGTTGGCTGAGCCTCTCAAATCCACAAGTGGTCGGCTCGGGCCGCCTTCCGTCACTCACGAATAATGTAAGCCAGGATAATATATGTATGTGTAGCGGCTTCGCTCCCAATGAATCTTTGCAGAAACTTACCTACTACTAATAAGTTTATCTGTTTGAACTGGTATTAAAATCTAATTACACAAAGGAGGATTCGATTCAGAGTAATCTAGTGTGTTTGCAAACGTAAAACCCAACGTAATTAAAGACACAATCACACGGATGCGGGAAATAAACAGGGAACCCCGAGGAATACTTGACTGTAAGGGGAATTTTATAGGATATAGCTATTGCTCTCTGTATGGCACGGAGCGCAGTGTGCTCGAATTTCATTGTGATTCCCTTGTTTTGATTTTGACTTCTTTCCCATAACAAAGCTGATAGATATTAGCACGTGCCATTTGGTGGACGCCGTTGGTGTGAACAATGCGTTGTATACGCGGGTGTACGTAGTGACAGCGGTCCCGACGAGCAGTCGGCAGTCTCCCAACGAGGAGTTGTATAGCGCACTCACACTGTCGCAACGCTGGGGTGAGCGCGGGGTAGCCAAAATCGATATTCCTACGTCTCACATCCCCGCCCCGCGCCCCCAACACCATTGCCTCGACCCTAACCGCCCCTAACAATACGCCACCATTCGAAACCTTAACTATCTTAGCATAAAATTGTACTTCCCTCATTTCATCACATGATGTCCTTTTATTTATTTGGATAGATTTTCATGGCCGCCGCGGATAATGTTTGGGCGTTTAACAGGAGTATTTTTGTAGGTTTATGAATCTATATGAGATATAGAAAGATAAATAAAGTAGTGTTTGTTTTTAATTGAATTAGGATTAGTTGTAGTTGATATGAGTGTCGGTGGTAAGTGATCGTGTACCGTGTAACGTGTCCGGACTGTCGGTGCGCGGCGCGGCGGGCGCGGCGGCGGCGCAGGGCGGGCGGCACTCGGCGCCGCGCTGTACCGGCGTGCGGGCGCGCCCTACTCGCCGCCCGCTGCCTCACTCACGTGACAAACTTTCCCGATATCCTGCACGGAAAATGTAAATCTGTTGCCGGCATCGATCGTTCCGAGTCGGCGGTCGCGCTCGACGAACCGAGCACGCTCACAGCTGACGCCATGGACCTTAACAAAGGATCGAATCTATCAGTAATCTCGTGAACGTGAACTCTCTGTGCTAAGTGTTAGATGTAGTGGACCATACGCGGTGTGCCTTCCGTCGCATGATCTCGGGTGAACGACAATACTTTCGTTGCTGTTAGTTTTTACAATCGCGGATTAGCGTAAGGATCAGTGTTGCCTTGCTAATTGTGTCTTTGCTTCGCGTTAGCTTACGTACGGTGCTTTATAGATAATACGAACTAGAGTTAGTGAGATCTTTTGAAATGGACAAACTGTTTCCACGCTTGGTAAGAAATATTCTTTATTAACGGTAAACAATTTGAAATTGTTCTATATACGTTGTTTAATTGTTGGGGAGGCAATAACCTTGCCAACATCTGGCTCTTTGTGCAGTCTCGGTATGGCTTTAGACATGTGGTCACCATTCCTACCATAATATCGCGGTATTATTCGATTGAGATCACTATAATAGCATTTCTAGCATCACGCCTGCCAATAATATCATGGAATTATTACGGTTGCCACTAGGTTTGTTTTTGAAAATAGGACGTTATTTCAAATGTTTTATATCATGCTTGTTTTTTGTATATGTATTAAGTATGTTATTATTCAAATAGTAATTTGCTTTTTATAGTCAATCTCTAAAAATATCTTGTAAATGGTCGTACTTATTGGCAATAACGAGAGGTCCCGGTTTGATCCCTGTTTCTCCATGTTATAACAAACAGGGGATGGGATGTCCAATCTTCAATTTCATTGAATCCACGATGTTATTAAAGATTCAGTGTAAGCCGTTTTCTTCTCGCGTTAGCTTGTGCCATTCTGTTGAATATTTAAAGTGAATAAGAATTTAGAGTTTCATTTCGTATATGATGTTGCATATTTGTGTTTCTATTTGAATACTGGTTTTATACTCAGTATTTTGGAAATACGAACGTGCATCATTTCACATGTTAAATTCGTACCTTGAATAATCAATTGCACTATTGAAATTGATAACAATCAATTGCACTATAAATGTATTGTAACAATAGAAAACTATATTTCTGAGCATGAATGAACATAAATATTTACTCAAATATTCTATTTTCTTGGTCCGTAATGTACAATATTTCATTGAATGAAATCCCTTTGTACTAAAGAGAACTCAATTCAATTTCATTCAATCAATATTGAGACCTAGAACAATATGCTAAAGGTTCAAACATGGAAACGATCGAGAATCGGCGTAAAATTTACTTCGCTACATTAAATTTTAGCCCCCTTAAACGGAGACTAACCGACCAAATCATGATGTATGTCGTTGTGTACCAAACAGAATATGTTTCGTACATTTTCACTAAACCTGGTTATAAAATTAGAATTTACGTGCTCGTTGTTTGGGTGAATATAAAAATGAGTTTGGTATCGATTGGTTGGCGAGTGAAGGGACTTAAGTGCTTATGAATCATCGACTAGCATTTGTTTGGTTCTAAATAAGTTTGGTGCATCGATACCACTTTCAATCATCAGATATAAACTATCCGTTTTTAGTTACTTTCAGTGGTATGTTCACTATTTCGAAGTTATGTAATAACTTTATGTTTTTACTTACTAACAGTAAGTTAGTGGCCCAACACTGGTGTCAGAGCTAATAAGCCATGATGATTTAACCATTGAGACAACTGAAACCAACAATTAAAGCACCGCGGTAGCGTTCAGATAGAAGTGTCACAATCAGTTATCCAAGTAACACTTAATAGTTGTAGATATGGTCGGTATTCCAATTTGGGATATTACTAACCGCTATTTGTAGCAAAATAAGTACCTATTTACGTACTAAAGATTAATCAATGAATGTTGCAATTTATAACTTCCACAAGTACTACAAACCAAATTGAATTAATCCCGCGTACTTATGTTATGATACTCAATCTACGTTGGACGGCTCGTCTCGATTGCAGATTACCATGATTGACACTCGTTAACCGCACCCACAAGCCTGTATCTGTTGTAATTAAATATCCTTGCAGTCGTATTGATGAAGATCTTCTTGAAGGTACAAGTTGGAGGTCGTCAATTAATGTTTATGTTTTTTCTTAGTTGATGTGTGATGCAAACAAATATAGCCGATTTCGAACCAAAGACATTTTTTTCTATAGAGAAGAATGGTTCCATTTGTACACCATGGCGGTTACACAGCTACTGTTCTAGTATTTTCTTTTCTTTCTAAAGATAAAATCATTAAAGTGCCCTTAAATACACAATAATGATTCGACTATTTCCATCCCAAAGCAAAAAAAAAAATCTTAGCGTCTCTTATCATCTAGCCAATCCTGACCTACATTAATATTCCATTTCCGAATACACGAACAAGAAATAAATCCAATCTAAAAGCCACTGTGAAGTTGCAGATGATATTTCTCATGGGACAGATTTTTGGCCAAGAGCAATCCTGAAGATTGTTCGTACAAACATGTCTTGTCTTGGCAATTTTTCGTAACTCTTTGTATTTTTATTGCTATGTTCATGAATAATATACGTTTAAGTTACGGAAACGTAATAAAGGTGGTGCGGTATCGTACGAGTATTTACGGCTTTAAAAAATCATGTGGTCATTAATGATGGATACCGACATTACGGCTCATTAAGGAATCATTATTAATGTATGTGGTATCTGTACTGGGTCTACCTTCGTGTATGATTTGTAAACGTAATTAATGTTAGTTAGTTTTACTCAGTCTAGTATTCTTAGCACAAAATTAGTAACAATACTGTCCGACTTTAAATTACTGTGTCTAAACGTGATCATAATACTAACACAACAATTTATTCTACGTTGTTAGCCGGTTGGAGTGTAGGATGAAATTTCGTAGGCACTCCTTCTGTTTTAACAGTTTGACACCTAGAATGCTTTACTCTGTCAATGTTGGCAAAACTTGAAGTTGGTCTTCTACGAGAAAGACCAAGATTGTACACAGAAGGTAGTCCAAATACAAAGATAAAGGAAAATCAATTTAGAACCGTGCTTGAGCCAGTCATAAAATATGAATACTGTATTGCACCTAACCTGCAAAAATTGTGTTCCTCTGCATCGTTGCTGCAAAAAAAGACAATATGAATCTACCTAGGCGGGAAAAGTTTTAAATTCCTGTACGGATATTACAGAGTCGTTCCGACCGGTTGTTTGTTCAACTATGCTGAAATTTTAATGAGTAAAGTCGAGTGCTTGCCTACTGCATTGCTGCAAATGCTTTATTGTTTTTGCTTTAACGTTTTGCGTTATCTCATTTCATTGTTGCAGTTAATTAGCTGTTATTTGTTTTCAACTAAACGGAACTGCTTCAACTCTTAACTCGGTTCTTGTTTTAAATTTGAAAGACCGTTGAAATTAGAACGAACCAAATGACGATCGCCTTTACGTACTATGTTTAATGAGTTATGGTAATTTAGTATTATTGCCTACTCCTACTTAACTGAAGTTATTAATTATTACCTACTACAGCTTCGCCTGACCAATATCACTTAACTACAAAAGATCAAGAGTTATCAGCTGTAACCCAGTTATAATATTCCCATTCCGTGAAACGTCTGGAACAATGGGAAGCAACTCAAGTTTGACAAGGGTACCGCCAGGGGGCGCGGATATCTACTTACAACACGGATTCTCTCTTTCCTATCTAATAGAATTAATGAAGCAGCCTTCAAACTTTACCGTCCATCCTTTGTCCTACAATAAAGCTTCGTGAGAAAAAATTTGAAATTAAATTCAGTCTTCAGTATATGGGTCTTTCAAAACTTTAGGTATTTTCGTTTTCGTAAAACATTTAAGTTTTGTGCCATGCTGAACTCGTGTAGTTAAACTTGGTTTATGGATTTATATTTTTATTTAAATGCTAGTTTTTTCGACGATAAATTGTTGCTTTAAAAACAAACCCTCCTTCTGTCGCAGTCGGGTAAAAAGTATGTGAACCAAAGAGTGAAGAACTAAACACCTGAAACTGTATCTCCCTATACACCCATGCATAGTCCTGAAAGCAAATAAATACTATTGAGAATACGTTGAAGAATACTCTAAAACCACTATCTGCAAACGTCAAACTATAACAGATACTTCGGCCTCTATGTAGCGCTTGCCAACAGCTCTCGACTGATAAAACTAAGTGAATTCAACTTTGATACGTAAGAGGAAATCCTGTTGGAGTCAATACCTTTTACTGAGGCCGAGTACTTCTTTGTCGTTAAATTGTATGAACATAGTTTTCAGAATTGAGATTTTTGATGGAACCTTTTTTCAACAGGGGACTGTATTTTCGTATCAACATATTATTATGTATCTCTGTTATACTATTTTATATGATAGTTTAGATTTCAGATTCTTGAAATAAATGGTGGAATAAAAATTAATTAATTCGTTTACTTGGACTTAGGGTGGGTTATTTCAAACGGTTGGTTATCGTAACATAGGTTCGTTAAAAAGCTTTAGATTACGTACGCTATTAAATTTCATTACTTGTTGATTCATAACTTAAGGACAGTCTGTTTAAAGTTATTCGAGCAGCTAGTAGAAAGCCACGATCTTTCATTTTCTTTCGTCTGTTAAGACTGACATATTGTGTTAACGTTTACTGGTCTGTGAGCGTAAGCTGAAGCAACTTACCCTTAATCTGCTGATCATACAAATCTTTTGCCTTTTCTTTTGCCTGTCTATGTTAGTTACCAACCAACTGCCATGCCGCAGTCTAAATTTCCTCAATAATGAGGCATTTTTCACCTTCCTCAACCTTCGCACACAAAGTCTTGCTTTTGTTTCGTAACGTTTATCACACGTGCGAGACCCTTATCTATTTTCCTTTCGCCTTGACCGAGAAAATAAGCTATTTTTAGCTGAAATAATATTATCGTGACAATATCACTAAGGGTTGAGCGGCATAATGTTCAAGTGAATAGCTTTATGGCAAAAGGAACTTTGTTATAAAGTATTAATTTGTAAATTCCTAGTGCCTGAAAACCTAGTTAAAAGGTCAAGGTTAGTTAGTTTGAGTTTAGTTTAGTTTGGGTATTACAAGCTTTAACAGAGAGAACACTACAAATATTGGATAAATATCTTCTCACCAGCAGTTCCCCGCGATTTTACCCGCATTGTACCCGTTCTCATTGGTATTAAGGGATGAAAAATAGCTTATGACCTTCCAGTGAATGTGGCTATCCATTACAAAAAGAATTATTTAAATCGACAAAACGACAAAAACCAACCAAAAAATCAAAATCTTCAACTTTATTATATGAGTATGATACCTTTATATACATTGAAATCTCTTCTATTTATTATACTACTCTAGATAGATACTTTAAAATTTTCAAGCGTATTCGTCCGAACAAAACAAACATTAATCCATTAAGATATTTCCATTTTCTTCTTTCCCGCATTTACTCACCATTTCGAAGTCAATTGTATTGTCAAGTGGAAACAAAACGCAAAATCTTGGTGCCTATTCATCAGACAAATAACTATGAGCCGAGCTTCCATAGATAATGAGGAAGAAAGGTTCCTTTCAGGAGATCTGCCATCATTAGTGCGTGGCTGCAGGGTTTCATTAAGACACCGATGTAACGAGAGGGGACTATTTACAGTCGCCATTATTGTACATCTGTCTGTTACTCATTTGGGTTTCAATTAGAATGTGATGTACGAGTAGATGAGGAGCAAATGCCTAGACTAGATCGACATGTGTTGGTAAAGAATGGGGGCTTGAGGACTTAGGTAAATAATAACATAATTTTAAAGAAGATTTTATAACTCATTACATTTATAAATAGATTACTTTGAAAACATGGTGTAATTAAACCTTGTTAATACATAACTTATCTTCATATGTTTAAATTTTTCGCACTATACTTAGGTAGTCAATAATTCTCCTCACTGTACTGCTCACTGTATCTTCAGTGAGGCTAAAGGCAGTTGCTGTTACTTTAAAAATGAGCTTTTTTTTAAATTTAAGGAACGGTATCCTTTGTCTAATCTAGATTAACTTAGTCCTGAAAATGGAATAGAATTGAACCTACAGTTTGAGACTAATATTCACGAACATTCTGAGATCTTTTAACATAGTCTGCATCCGTCTTCTCATTTGAATGTTAAAGACAGAAGGAACCCAGTCAAATCAAATTATAACCAACTTCACCTTCTTTTATAAAATAATACAAATGGTATTGATAGACTAAGTTATGAACTTCTTAATTCACTAAAAGAAAAATGTGTTACTCCATAAATGCTTTTTTGTTATCAAATGTTTTGTCCCTTTCCAACCAACGCTATTCTCCAAAGAGCAAAAGAGACAAAGCAATTAATTACAGTGTTTTAGTTAAAAAACATTTATGAATAGGCGGTTTATGTATACCTCTTTCACAATATTAGGTGTTAGGTTTTACCTAAATTTTATACAAGTAACTCGGAAAGGAAATCCTGTGACATTTTGATTCATATAATTAGTTGGCATAACGCCATAACATGAAGTAAACAAGAGGTAACATTGATGGCATATCGCCAAAACATCATTCATGGCTCGCCAACGTGTTCAACTTAACTGCATTAGAAAAGCTGCAGCAAATGAAACGACTATTAATTTGGAAAACGTTGAACAAATAGGTACTTAAAAATAATTATACTTAGGTACCTACTTCGCAACTATAACAGCTGTTTCTGCACAGTGCACAATGCACATATTGTTGACTCCATATTGTGCTGTACGGTTATTATAATAATAGGATGGTTAATTATATTAATACCTTCAAACATTGTAATGAAAATCCTTGTAAAATTGAATTCTCAAACCGACAGACTATCTATACTAATATTATAAAGCTGCAGAGTTTGTTCGTTTGAACGCGCTAAAATCAGGAACTACTGGTCCCATTTGAAAAAATCTTTTTGTAATGGATAGCCACATTCAACGGAAAGGTTATAGGCTATTTTTCATCCTGAAATTCCCACGGGAACGGTAACAACGCGGGTAAAACCGCGGGGCGCTACTAGTATGAATTAAATCGTTTATGGATTTTTTGCAAAATACCCATCAGTTACTAATGGATCTTCCCGGGAAATACCTGATATTTGTTTAGAAAATATCTACGTACAAGTCTACGATATTGGTAGCCAAAGCCATTGTTAACATTGGCTGTTCCTATACTCTGATTAAACTAGTTTCCTTCACAGAACTAGTACTACAAACGACGTCGATGTATCTACAAGACATGTACCATTTGCATAAACCAAAACGAGAGTGCAAAAGAGATTGCATCTCATTTGAACAGAAGTAGGGCACTGCGGAGTGCGGTGTTTGTAACCACAAATGCTCCTGCGCTTTTAATCTCTCTCCTTTATTTACCTGGACTAACAGAGAATAACTACTGTTTAAAAATGCCGTTTTCTGCTTTGAAAAGTTGGTTACGAAAGTTTGGGGCATTTTAAAAGGATAATAAAAGTCTTAAACTTACTAGATTTGACCACATGAACAAATTTACTCACATTTTTATATTTTAACGCGAAAAAACCTAAGGAAAGCGAAGTACTTACTGCGTAAGGAAACCTGCGTCGGAACATTTCATACTAAATGTACTCACACTGTAATAGGTAATGTGTATTTTGGATGGTAAGTAAATTATACAACGCTGGAGTTAATTAAATCAAAATGAACATTGATTAAATTGTCCAAAGGACAAGTAGGTATTAATGTAAAGATTAGTTAGGTTAGGTAAAAAAGCTTTAAGGCAAAGATAAAGTTACCAAAAGTATCTAATCTACTGAGCTAACACTTAAAAGTGCAACGTTTACTAACCTCCTTTTGAAGATCCACATTTTTCACTGCGTCTAATTGTGGTACTTTACTTGAGGGTACCAAACTGGGAAAGTTAAAAAAACTTTTCATACTACTCCGTCTTACCGTAATCTTTTACGGCGGGTCGGATTTTACCGTTTTCCGCATTTCCGGTTGTGACAAATTCCGTAAGTTGAACTTGGAATTCATTTTTCAAACGAATGTTAACTATTCCAAACTTTTTGGCTTTATCAGAGGAATAAAACTAAAAGGAGGCTTTCAAAAGAGTTTGTACTTGACAAATGTACCAAGACCTACTGTTTCTTAACTACTTATGTATATCCTACTAGTAGCGCTCTGCGGTTTTACCCGCTCTTTACACGTTTCCGTCGCAATTTCGAGATGAGAAATAGCCTATAACATTCACGTTGAATGTGGCTATCCATTTCAATAACAATTAGGTATTCAAATCAGTTGTTAGTTTCCGAGATTAGTGCGCTCAAAAAAAGCTTTTTATTTAAGTCTTAGAATATTAGTATAGTATAGATTATTTTTTCGTGAAAGCAAGGAGGTACTTCCTAGATACCCAAAAGATATTTACAATGAAGTAATGTAATTTCTACCCATAACCACGAACGATACCTATCATAATAGAAACTACAATAAGTTATTTATAACTTTACACTCAAAGTATGACACTGCTACAATTTGTACCTACGTTGAATCAAAAGGGAACAAAAATATCGACCCGTTTACAGTACATTACTATCATTTATAACAAAGACTCCATTGATCTCATAACAAACATTACGATGCATAATGATTCACCATATCTAAATTAACTTTGTTTCTTTACACAGCACTTACATTATATAGTTTTTATTTTATAGGTTAATAAATAAAGCTTTATAAGTTATATTATGTACTTACATTTAATTTGTTTTGTTTTTGTGTTTTCGTTAAATTGCTTTTTCATCTTGGGGGATAGTATAACAAAATAATATCTACCTAAAAGACAATAATATTTCATATGAACTTGTCTTGGCTATCTACCAATTCTTGAAGCGTAGCTATTGTTTTTTTCTTAGATAACAATATAGCAATTCAGATATGGTACATAATATGTACATTAATCAGTGCCTAAAGAAAGCTTCTACTTTATACTTCACAATAGCAGCGCCCCGCGGTTTTACCCGCTTTGTATCCATTCCTGTGGGAACAGTGGGAATTTCGGGATTAAAAATAGCCTATGTTACTCGTGGATAATGTAGCTTTCGAATGGTGAAAGAATTTTTAAAAACGGTTTAGTAGTTTTTGAGCCTATTCATTACAACCAAACAAACAAAGTTTTCCTCATTATAATATTAGTGTAGATTACAAGAATTAGGCAGAGATTACCCTTATTTCTCTAAACTGGTCTAATATATACAGTGAGATGAAAGGCCTTTGCTTTGAGACTAAATAAACTACCTCACTCAGAGACGTTCATTTAATCGACACATAATAATTTGACGCGTTTTTCATACATTACATTTCACACAGTTTCAGAAAAGCCATTAAAAGGATCTCTACTAAGAATGCATTTGATGTCTCTGAGTACGGGCTTAATACTATTACTTTATTTTTTTTAACTAATAAAGGGCACTTTTTCACCAACAATCATTTAGTGCTAATAAACTATCTAGTGCAAGTCTAAGCAGTGACGTGAACACTTTCAGAGTCGTCCCATCATTATCTGTTCGCCATCTTCTCAACTAGGTCAAAGATACATGTTGCGCCTGTTATTGTAGCTCGTGCAAGATAACTCGGTACACAACCAAGGTCTTATAATAATGGAAAAGTTGTAGAAAAATCTAGATTTCGACTAACCAACTTTGTTGTTAAGTTTATGAATTCTATGGTCGGCTAAACCAAACCTCCTAGTAGATATTGGTGGCCAAAGACGTCTAAATGGCAGAGTATTCAAAACAAGCTACACCTGTCTCACTCCGATTTTGTGTGAGCCCGATAAGGAATAATAAGAGAAGACGACACCCGATAAAAAATCACCGCCCACAGCTGATAAGTGAAAATAGGCTCTCCGTTCATGTAATGTCTAATAGTATACCTTACCGTGTCACCGCCTTTTACCGGGTGGTTTCAAACCGTTGATTATCGATCAACAAGTAGTAAGTAACATACGATCGTTAAAAAGTTCACGACGTTGGTAAATACAAAGAGTTGTTCCATTACTTGAATGACAGTCTAACAAAGTCCTTCGGGCTGCCAGTAGAAAGCCACAATTTTTAAATTTCTTACGTCCATTGAATGTAACTTTGTGTTAACGTTCACTGGTGTGTGAGTGTAAGCTAAAGCAACTCGCCTTTCTACAAATTGCGACCAACGTGAAACTAAAAAGGGCCAAGAAAATGTTCACAAGCAAACTTATCCGGCACCCGGGAGCGCCTATCAGTTCTTCAATTCAATGCCTTTGTTTAACCGCACTAGCCTCTGAGCTGTGTAATCGCTTTGATCGTGAACATTTCACAAGGATTAGCGGCCTTTTAGCTCTAATGATACTTTTTGAAAGATTGTCAATGATACTTTTACATCGTAATGATACTTACGTATACGGGAATGGTACTTTTTCAAAAAAGGAAGCTCTTTTTTCGAATGCTTTTGAGGAATTTGTTTTATGCTTTAAGGGTTTGAGAAGGAATGATTGTCTCAACGGTAATATTGGTATTAACATTGCCTTTATGGTGTTGAATGTTGCTTATCTTAAATTGTTCATAAACTGAAATCATTTAAGTACAAATTAATATATTACCCAAAAGTGAGTGAGTGAGTGCTTTAATCAATCCAACAAATCCGAAAATAAACCTCCAGTCCGTATTTCATCTATTATTATCATCTCTAAAAATATCAGAAATCGATGAAAAACTCTATTTCCGTCCAGATCTTACTTTCCAAAAATAACAATCCTAATTCTGATCAAATTGCGAATCAGTCAAAAATCGCCCACGACATTTTAGGTTATATTGGAATAGCGTAGGCGGTTTAAAGCTAGAACAATTTAAATCAGAAAATATATCTTCAATAGAACAATAATGAAATATCATCCCTCTAAAGGGCAAAGGTCTGTTTATTTCCATAAACCTTCATAGAATGTCTAGGCAGGTAGGAGGTGAAGACTGAAACGTGGGGTATAAAACGAAATCAAACCGACAAATATGGCAATTAGGTGGGAACAATATTGATCTAACATAGGTATTATTTTGAGGGTGGGTTGATTCAATTAGATGGTAACATGTTCGTAAAAAAATTGTCGATTTTTTCCGCCCCGCTGTTAATGAATGTCTACTTAAAAACTTTGCTTTATAACTTAAATGACAGTCTATTAAAATTATTCGAGCGACCAGTAGAAAGCTAAAACTAATATTTTCTTACGTCTGTTGAGATTGACGTTTTGTTTTAACGTTTACTAGTGCGTAAGTGTAAGCTGAATCAACGCGCCCGACGTATCAATAGTACCTACAGGATTATTAAGAAAATATAGGCAACAAAATGGTAACTTTAACGTTAAAGTAGCGAATTCTAAAACTCAGCTAATGCGATACTGATTATGATTGATTAAAATAATCTCGCCTTTATTTAGTTGCCAAGTCTAATTGGATACTGGACTTAACCTGGCCAACCAACGTTTAAAAAGTTTTCATCTTAATTCTGCTATAGCAGTTAAGTTATTTGTTTGCAGACAATTTTGCTCGATTTCCGTTGAAATGATAAAGTTTCGTTAAGTAAGTATTTGTTTCGCTAACTGTAGCCGACAGTTTGAAACTTTCGCAAGGCCTTATAAAGTTTCCATCTTTTGCGATCAGTTTAAATGGCATGGGACCTAGGTACGGGCCGCGCATACCTAATAATGCGACCGGGGTGAACTAAGTATGCCTGGGCATGGTTCCGAATTATAAATCTTACTGACTTTTTGACGGAGTTGTCGGAAACTCAATTTTCATACTAATTACAAGTTACGTGCTATTTTTAAGCTTGTTGATGTTGTTAGATACTTACTTAATATAATTTCTTTAAGTTTATTAGTAAACATAGCTATAGATTTTTTTAAATATGGGAATTAGGCAAGGGGTAAGAGCCACATCATGGGTACATAGTACAGTAGTCCGTCCCTA
Source organism: Cyclophora punctaria (assembly GCA_951394245.1). Taxonomy (NCBI): domain Eukaryota; kingdom Metazoa; phylum Arthropoda; class Insecta; order Lepidoptera; family Geometridae; genus Cyclophora; species Cyclophora punctaria. The sequence goes on from OX596171.1 coordinate 7,166,453, forward strand.
CTTTGACTACTCTTACCTCTTAGGTTTTCTAGTTAGGCAACATGTTAGTGATAAAAATGACAGGTAGAATAGTCGCGTCCTAGCACATTCACCTACGCAGGCATTGCATGTAAAACTCGACAAGATTGGTTCAATTCGGTTTCGTAGAATTTGCTATGATTCCGCGTTCCATTGTAGGATTTGATTATATTGGGACTCTCGGTGGGGCTCCACTATGTATGTTTATTTGTGTAGAAAAGAAGGTTATATAGTGTTATTTTTACTGGCTTTAGCTGTACGTTTTGCTTCTGATGAGGTTTTTCGTTGTGTTGAGTTTTGCCAGGTAACATAAAACCATGTTTTATATAGGCTACAAGCGTGGTTATGACACCTATTGGTACGTCCTTATTGTATGAACTGAAATCTTCAGTGAGAAGAGGCCAGGTGGGACAAGCTGATGCTTTCTACAAGACTGCCACTTCATTTTTTATTACTCAAGCCTACTTATTTACCGCACACAAGAATTTACTTTATTTCATGAAAAATATTCACATAATGTTGTTAGTAGTTAATATATTTTTTATAACTTTTCACAAGAAATTTCATTAAAATATCCTATGTCCGTTGTAATCAAATTTATAGCAGGCATGACCCGTCCACTTTAGTGTAAAAGGTTTAGCCACAAGTCTGACTCATATTTCAAACGAGGGTTGTACTGCGACCCCTTTTGAATAGCTAACTTACCTATATCACCTGTTTTAAAACAAGAATTACCCCAAATTCGGGGCCGAAAATATGTCTGTATCATATTTAGATAATAATCATGATTGATATACTTTTAGTAGTTACTACAAATATATTTTTTTATCTAAAAGGCACGTAAAAGAAGTTTAAATACAACTGATTATTACTTATTTAACTTAGCCCAACAGTGATTGTTAATTCTTTCATTCCTAAGCTCAACCATCCATGCAACCATCACGCATTGATTGCTTGTAATTTGCAAATCGAAGTACTATATCCTTCTTTAATAACTGATCTGGATACCCCAGAACGATGTCTGTAAGCAAGTTGTCTTAGATCTGTAATTACACCTACCCGAATGGTGTCTCTATACCATCGAATGTTTGATATTGCAGAAGAAACGGGTGTCGCAATAGAGGCATGGAAGGCGGCAGCGGCGTGGTGTACAGAGTGGTGGGTCGAACTCGCAGCAAAGCGGACTGCGGCCAGCAGACGGAGCGGCAGCCTCCGCGGCAGGATACCACGTGGAAGAAGTATACCGACTCGCCTGGAGTTGGGGCTCCGGTAAGTTTAGGAGTCAAAGGGAAGGGTTTCTAGAGACAGATGACGGAGATAGCGGAGAAGTCACGTTGTCAGGTACTAATATACCTGATGATCTCCTGCCAGTATAATTGGTTCAAACAAATTCAAACATGGCCATGTTTTTAATAGTTAAAGTACTGGCTAAGTGTAGGGCCACATCTGCGGAACGTACGGCGCCGAACCTTCCGCTAAATACGCTCGTAGTGTATTTCAAGTTATCTATGACACATCAGTACGCGGCGTAATTTCTACTGATGTGTCATAGAGCGGAAGGTTCGGCGTCGTACGTTCCGCAGATGTGGCCCTACACTAAGCATTATGATAGTTAACATGGTGTCTTTCGCCCAGGACAAATACCTTACTATTAAAACAAAGATAAAGGAAATCGACTGGATAGAACGCCTGGACGTATCAACCTACTCGTAAATGACCTCATAGTATTGTACTAAGTTAGGTCGTCATAATCTCAGGTAATGTTTATCAATTTCATCTTCACAGAGTCAGCCAGCCCCGGCGCCACCAAGTCCATCCCACGGAAGGAAAGGCGAAAGAAGGACCGGACACCACTCGCCTCAACACCACAAACGTGAAAAACTCACGGCTGCTCAACAGCTTGGAATTGCACCGCATCCGCAGTATGCTCCCAATTCCTCTAGTCAGCATTCGTCGAGAGGAGGTTCACAGGTAAACTTCCGAATTTTATGTAACCATCTAACCTTCTCATTCTTTCAAAATTTTGCTAAAAGGTGAAGGCACACAATTGCTCGGTTCGGAGAGACCATAAAAGTTGAGATAACAACACTAGTTAAATTGAAAATTGTTGGATACTCTTTTAGCTTCAATCTCCAAGTGGCGCCTCCTCTCGCCCATCCAGTGTTTCGAGTGGAGGGAACGGTAGTACCTGTTCCTCGAGTAAAGCTAAAGTTCCTCAAAATTTTGGTTATGTGAAGAGACAAAATGGAGTGCAGCAGCCAGCACCACAAGCTAATGGACCACCACCGCAACATGGACAAGGACATGGTAAATAATTTTATCTATTTTCAACGTTTAACTTTTGAGGTTACGCCATCTAGTGTGAATATTAGATACTTTATTTACTACTCACCGCTAGATGGCAGTAAAAAGTTATTTTTTTTTAATGTGGAATATCTTTCTTTGCATTTAAATGTAAACAATTTAAAAAAGTTGAAAAATACAAAAAATATAAAAAATATGTAGGTAATTAAAATAATATTGAAAAATGTTAGCTGTCACTCACTTCGTATGTCAATATCAAGTGTCAATGTCAAATTATAATTGCATTTTCACATTTTGCAGAGGCGCGAAAAGTCAAAACAAATCGAAAACGAAATCAAATCCGCAAAAAATAAATGATTTCGCTACTTGCTGTAATTGCTTGGAAATATAATTGTTATTTCAGGTGGAAGAACAGCTCATGTGTCGGCAGTGCCCAGAACTAAAGTTAAAGTTTCCGGAGGCACGCAGACCTGCACACAAGATCTTCAAAATCTACAAATTCACAGTAAGTTCCTACTGCTTCCATAAAACACTGATAATTTGGTATCGCAGTTGTTTGTAAATTGAATAATATTAAAACCAATATTTTAACACACTGTTACTTTTTAAAGCGTTAGAGGGCTCAGCAAAAGGTAAATCTTGCTAGTTTGATGAAAGCTCTATCTTCTACTTATCTTAAATCTACTTGCACAATCTTATATTTTAATTTCAATCTCTTGCCTAGTCTTATTTCGTTAACTTACTTATTTGCAATCTACTAACTAATTTAACTGAGTTTATTAAAGAAACAAACAAAACCTTCTTTGCTTTCTTTAACTTTCTCATTTTAACTAATTTCCTAATAAGTATCATACATAACATCCATGGGAAACTATTTTTCATTACTACTGGCTGATCCAATTTGTTTCGCTAAAAGTTTAATTCATTCATTTAATCATATCATAAGTAGTTTTTTTAAACTTCTCTAACTTTGTTTAACACAAAAATCACTGTTAATGCCTTGATCCTAATTTTTATGGCCTTGCATGTATGACCTTTGAAATGCAGACTAACTAAAATAACAAAGATTTATCACACCGGATTTACAATAAGGCAAAATTGAAGCGCCAGTGAAGTTATGAACAAGGTATGGACCAAAAAGGTTTTCATTAAGTGTCAGAGTTAATTTTATATTGTAAATTGCAGAGAATGGGATTGGTCCTAAATCATATTCCCTTGGTGGTACAGCTGCTGCCCAGCTGTCGGCGTCGGTCCGGGAGCGACTGCTCGGCTCGCAATCACTGCCCAAGCCCGGAACACATGAGTTCGCTGCATTGTTCCATCATCATAGGTAAGAGTTGTCTCCATTGAGCAATTGCCATTAATGTTATTTCTATTTGATTTCTTCTAAAACAATGTCAAATTCATAAATTTGAGAAGGAATCAAATATAAATAAGGCATCATGATAATTCAAGCATAATAATTAAAAATAAAATAGAGCCACTTATCTATAACTGTGGGGAGCTGCAAGCACAAAACCTAGAACATTGAAAAATATCATTTTTCATTATAAACTATTAATGTGTAGTAATTCTTACTTTTTTAAATAAAAATAATGATTACCTATTATACACTTATATTTAACTTTATAAAGGAACTTAATTAATACTTTTGAACTAACAATATAGGTAGGTAATACAAATGATTAACTTATATTAACTCATTAATATTTTACAAATATACTCTAACTGAAATAAGAAACTCATATTTGATGATCTAATTATATACAAATATTGGTATGTTTACTACAAACAAACGAGGTACTATAATACTCTGGATTAGTTTTCTACATGTCATTGTGTGTGTGTGTGTGTGTGTGTGTGTGCGAGTAAAGGACTTGTCAAGTATGTTACCTATTATGATAATTATATGTAACAAATAAAATAGTAATCAAATACAATTTCAGCAAATAAATAGTTAAATTACCCTGTAAATCCTGAGCTGATATATCTATGTAAAGACCTCTCATCTCACTGAAGACATTAGTACATTTATCATATTAATTCAAGCAAAACCATGGGCTAACACTTGTATTTTGATGTAATAAACTTAGATTAATCATGTATTACTCAACAATTTATTACACACATTGTACATACACATTCGAAGAACACTCAGTGAACTGCAGACGCTCATTCTTAATTAGTGACAATTATTAAGAGTTGTAAGGAATTAGTGCAGGAATAAACATGTCCCATACATTTCGGTGCGTTATTTTGTATTTATTTACAAATATTGTCTTATCTATGTTTGTGATCAGTATCTTTATTTATTTTGTTATTTTACAAGTGTTAGTGCAAGTTAAACTTTATTGATTAGGGTTTAAAGTTGATATTGGTGTTATTTAATTTGATGTCAAAGATAAGGGCCGTGAGAATTTTTACTGGTGACAGTTTCAATTTGTATTTTGAATAAGTGTGACGTTTTTTAACTGAAAACCCGCTTATTTTGTTGTAAAGAAGTAATTTGTGCTGTTACTTTAATTTAATGCCATTTTAATTATGTATGTCCTGGGACCTGTTTTGTAGCTACTTGTAGCTTCTACCACATATTATAAGTTAAAATATTAGCAGAATACCAGCATTGTGTTCTGATATTATTATTAGAATACTAAACTATAGTTCCTATGAAACAAGCCCCTGTAAAGTAATAAGATTATTTTTATTTTAAACTATGGAAATAATCTTCTATATTTATTAATTTACTTAACTTGTCCCACAGAATACCACCAAGAGGCGGCATGAAGATCAGCGATGGAAGTCTTTCAGACACCCAAACATATTCCGAAGTCAAATCTGACTATGGAATACCGTACGCACCCTGGTTGAGACACAGGTATGTGTGTCATAATACATATGTGTTACTGTGTGTTTTGTACAGTGTGTGTTATTATTAAACATTTTATTTAAACACATTCCATGCATCGTCATCCATTACCTATCATAATCTGTTCTCTATACTCTTTGTGAAAGTTGTACATTTGACGCCTGATGCAGAATTTGTGTAATCATGCTTTTGTTTCCTGTTTTTCGTTGGTCAGTTGTTAAAACAAAATTATATTCCGAAGTTATATAATCACATTTGTATAATTATATAATCGATGTGGGACCCTATGTATAAGAGTCAGGGATAATTATGACTATATGTAGGTAACTGTTTCTTTAAATGTAGGATATCATTGTTTTTCATTGTAAATAATTCTTATCCATAAAGGAATGTGATTTTTCATAGAACTTCGAAGAAAAGTATATTCTATCGTTTTCTATTAATAAGTACTTCGAGCGAAAGTATTATGGATCAGTCAATTAACAATAACACATAACACTTTCTGTATCTTACTAAAAGGTATAAATTAAATGTTCTTCATTCGTGCCACTTGCCAAATTTAAAAATTTCCTCAGTTCAGCATTTAGTCAGCAAAAGAGCATTGAAACTTTACTTAAATTCAATTAATTAACCACAAATAAACAAGGAGTTACAAAATGAACCTTATCATTATTAATCTAAAGTCGAATACAACTGACCAACACCCCTGACCACTGATACCATTTCAGCAACACATATTCAGCCAGCGGTCGTTTGTCTGAGGGCGAGTCGATGGAATCCCTAACGTCGCTGCACTCGGCTCAACCTCACACATCTTCACCTAACTCACACCACCGCAGTTCACTTACACACAATAAGCTGGTCATGCATCGTGACCAAGGCTCCAGGTTGAATAGGAGCAATAGTATTAGGTAGGTTCTTTTTAGATGAGGTGGAGTGTATGTTAGAGCATTTTTAAGACGCATAATTGTACTACAGTATGTGTGTACAGGCGCGAAGTATTTTTACATGTGTGAAGTATGCACTATTTGAGCATTTGTGTAAGTGTCACTTCTTAGGTGTATGATGTTCATTATTGATGATACACAAAGAGGTTCATATTATGTTAAGATTCCCTTTAGATACAGAAAATTAGGTTGGAAACGTTAACGCCTACGATATTATAATAGCAAGTTTATTCAATGTAATTCATTTTCTTTCAATTTTAATTTTAATGAATTAAAAATGCTCTAATGTATACTTGCCCTTCATATAATAATTATGTATGTAGAGTTTATTTTTATGTAGAGATTAGCTATTTTTGGGTTTATTTGTTTATTGGTCGTTTTTATATATATAAAAATATTATGTTTATTATTTGTGTATTGGAATCATTTAACATAATGATAGTTATTTATTTGTTTAATAATTATAATGATGAAGTATACGGCCCAAATAATTGGTTCTTTATCTAAAGTAATTATATTGGTAAAATCAGTAAACTTATACTGTATTGTTTTGTATGTATTTGTACAGTTATTCAAAAATATATATCTAAGTATATAAATATGATAATTGAAACTAACTTTCTTTACATTATTATAGTTTTAATTTCTAATCTACACCAAAATTTCCCTTTTCACACTTACTGCTAACAATACAAGGTTCAAATTGGCTTTTAATCAAATCAGGTCATACAAACATTCTCTATCATGCTTCAAAATTCCTATTATTCATTATTCATACTCTATTTATTGTGATAACTAACTTAAATATGTATATTATAGAATAACTTTAACCAAGTTGCCCAAACTAATTTAAAAAAGTATTATGCTAAGATCATCAGACCCTCATAGTGGAGACTTTAGATCTATCTATCTAGAGTTCCTATTATGATACCACTGGGTATTTTATAGAATCCTTAAGTGGAATGAATTCTTCTATATCAATAAGAGCTTTTAGAATTAAAAATAGCGTTCAATGCTCAATTTTTAATTAGTTTGTGTAACTATGAACAAGCATATGTATGTTATAATAAGTGACTAACAATAATGTTGCGGGTATGTTGTAATTTTTAGCTACCTCAGAGATAGGACGTTCCCAAGGTACGCCACTGGAGGAAGTATCAATGTTTTAGCTTCAAAGTGGCACGCTTGATCACATGTTATATGCATGATTTGAACGTGGCACGGCTTTCATGTTTCAGTTATAATTTATTACACTTCATTTGGGTTCAATCAAGGGCTATTTGTACTTTGTAGTCCTTGCTGCAATTGTTCGTTGTTTGTGACAAACTAAGTACAAAATATAAAATGTTGTGACAATCTAAGAACACGTACAGATCGCTCTGTGGATATCACAGGACAATGAGCAAACGCGTACTTCTTAATATCACTACACCTAGAAAATATAACTGGGGCTGTCTACGTTATTTATCTTCAATTTCTGACATTGTTGAAGAAATAATGGCCTGCCTCTCGATCTAGGCTTTGCTAAGGCCTCATGCGTAATTAAGTTACCAATCGTCGAAGTGGTTATTATATTAATTAATTTTGTCCAAATGTCCAAAGAAAGGTCATCAAAAACAACTTTTTCTCGTTCACAACAAAGTTCATTTTTGCAGCAATATTTTATTTGTTCACGTTTCATTCTTTAAATTTGAAGCTACGCTTTCAACATGCAAATATTAAGGTCACTCGCATTTTAAATAGAGGGCAAGTGCTATCAAAATAAACATTTGGAGTCAACAGGCTTTTGTCGTACATGTGCTAACTACTTATACACCACATTGTGCCGTATTGCAATGCCTCAGTTCAAGGTTTCATTTAAATTCGTCTACATATTTGAATATTGTGAATTGTCCTTTTCTTGTTTATTTGTGAACGATTCTGAATGATTTTCCTTCACTTTTTTATGTGTATTTTCTGTATGTACAATCGTTAATGTTGGCGTTTGATCACTTAAATCTTAATCAAAACTAGGAAAGCGTAATAAAATGCATATCGATATCGACACGTTCTGCATCAGACAATCGAGTATGGTCTCAAAAGTGGTCGATCGCCAATTTTAATACATACATACTTTATGTTCGCTGTGCCTATGAGGAGCTCTGTTACTTGTCTCATCTCAATGTAGGTATAACTAAAATCATTTGCACTATATTTGGTTTCTGTCAGCTTCGCTAAATCTGGGTACCTACGCCAAGAAAATGCCTCTTTAAGTTTTACAATTCTCATTGTTTTTACACGTACTTACACAATTTTGTCTCATTATTTTACAAGCAGTATTCATACCCACGCCATGTTGTTGTAGACAAGTTGGGAATATCATGTAGACGAGTTGTAAAATATTTTGTAGACGAAGTAATAATAGAGATGTGTTTACAGGTCAACTAAGTCTGAGAAGCTTTATCCTTCGATGCTGCAGCGGTCTTCTGAGAGTGATTATGAGCCTTACTATTGTCTGCCAGTGCAGTATGGACCAGGTGGTCAAGGTAAGCAAATAGAGGGAAATTAAGTGTTTATTTATTTTTCTTATTAGAATGTGTATCTACAAAAGCTGTTTATTAAACATATTCAGGTGTTAAATAAAATTAAGAATGCTTGTGACATCCGCCCTTAAAGTCGAAGTACTTAATTTTACCATTACGTTCACGTTAAGTATCACAGCTCTGATTAGCCTGTAGTCTCCCACTACGGGATAAAAGCCTATCATGTAACTGAGGGTTTGCAAATAATTTTCTAAATTTTTTCGCCATTTAATTTTTGAAGGAGAAAGTAAGTAATTTATGTGTTGGCATATTAAAATACCCTATGAATTAACTTCTATTTTCTTGTCAGCAAACGGGAAGTCATGTTTATTCGTTTAAAAAATATAAGCATTTTCTTTTCAACACATTATTCTCGATCTCACATAGAAAATAGTCATTAGCAATTTAATTTTCATACACTTAAGAGTGTTCAAGTGAAATTAATTGTTTAACTTAATTGTTCTTCTATTAGCTTTCTTAACAAGTTTACGGGCATACATAGTGTGCACACAAGTTATGTACAGTTGAGGAAATTTAATGTTTTGCAGTGTAACCGTGTTCTTAATTTATTTATGTAACTAGCAGCGCCCCGCGGTTTTACCCGCGTTGTGCCCGTTCCCGTGGGAATTTCGGGATAAAATGTAGCCTATAGCCTTCCTCGATAAATAGACTATCTAACAGTGAAAGAATTATTCAAATCGGTTCAGTAGTTTCTGAGATTAGCGCGTTTAAACAAACAAACAAACAAACAAAACAAACTCTTCAGCTTTATAATATTAGTATAGATACGAGACGTAAAATAATAACACGACGAATTTCATAATGATGTGTACCTGCTAAATATTAAAGTTCCTCGACTGTACCTTCATTTGCTTTGTCATTGAATGCATTATGATTTATTTATTTGTCTTCATTCATATGACCTAGTACACATGTAGTAGTTACACACACTAAAGTAAAGAAAGTATTATTGGTAAAGCGGTCTGTTGAAACGATTTTAGTTTTCACATTTGGAACATGGTGCTAACATCACTATGTTTCACCGCGAAGTTCTAGATCAAAGAAATTTTGTAAAAGAAAATAACTACCTATACTTGTATTTCCTTTCACCTCTATGGTCTCGAATAAGACAATGCATTAAAAAACTAGAATTATTTTCATTTGGGTGGACATAGACAAAACTTCTTAGTGTACTGAGCATAGACTGAGCAGACTCAGAACTCAGATCTGTATTTTGTCCCGATTTTCTTCCGGGATAATAATTTAACTATGTGAAGTGAGGCAGTCAACTACATCTTACATTTATTATTGTTATCATATGCGTTTTGTTCTAGAAAGCGACTTTCACCCGTTTCAGTCTTTACTTGCATGTTTTATTGTAATTCTCACGGCGCTTACGAGGTTTCGTACCCTTTATTAGGTACTTTCGTTTAGTGAAAACGTTTTATACGCTCTGAATATTATCGTTTTATGGTTTAAATATACATTATTTACATTTAGTACTAAATGGACTTGGTTTTAAACATCCGCATTGTAACTATCATTCTAACTACGATTAGCCTGCAATATATTGTTGGGAAATCCAAAACAAAATCTTTAGATATCTCGCCCTCAAATCTTGGTAGAAAAAAACGTAGACTTCTAAATAATCATCTAAGTTCTTCTAAGTTGGCTGATTATCCCATACATTGTATACGAGCCCCAATGCATAATAGATCGTCTAGTTGCACTTCAAAATACGATATTTAATTGTAAGACGGATATTTAATCTCTGATTGACTTTGATGATTAATGAAATACGCTACACACGAGGTCATTACACCTAGTTTAATCTTGTGTTGTACAAAGTGTGATAATTTTAACGAACTTAATGTAATTCTATCATAAAGTTAACATCTTGTAAGCAAAAAATTACGTCTAGTTCATATTTTACGCAAAACAGGTCGTCTATATAAAATTAAAAATGCTTTTTAAATGGTTTGATGTAAAATAATATTTCAAATTGAATATAGAATATTCTCTGTCATCTAATATGTCAACGGGCTATATAAAAAGCCAAATTAAAAGTAAATTATCATTACTTCATAATCGTTATTCTATAAAAATGGCACGAGGTAAACCAGTGACTGAAGAAGTGCGGAAAGTTATCATTTCTAATAACAATAAGGGCAAATCTACGTACCAAATATCTAAGGACCTTTTGTTGCCAAGATCTACAATTCAAACAATCATCGAGCATCATCGAAAACACGGAACAGTCTCCTGTTTAAAGAAAACTGGCCGTCCACGAATAACCAGCAAAGCAGACAACAGGATTCTGAGGAAGATCATAAAGAAAAATCGTCGTGCAAGAGCAGGCGAACTTACCGTACTATGGCGTGACGCAATTAAAAATAATGTATCAGTCGATACCTGCAAGAGAGTACTGAAGAAAATGGGCTACGGTTTTTACACAGCTAAAGAGAAACCGTTACTTACTCAAAAACAGAAAACCAACAGGTTGAAATTCGCTAAAGAACACAGAAACTGGACTGCCGATCAGTGGCGAAGAATATGGAGCGATGAATCGAAATTCGACGTCACAGTTGGCGACGAACGAAGTAAAGTCATTCGAGAAAAAGGAGAGGCATTTCATAATGACTGTCTTAAGCGAAAGGTGAAGTTTCCGGCATCTTTGATGATTTGGGGCTGTATGTCGGCACAGGGTGTAGGCCGTCTGCAATTTATAGATGGTACCGTCAATGCCGAGAAATACAAAAGCATCTTGGAAGAGAGTTTGCTGCCGTCTATACCGAAGTTGAAACTTAGAAATGCATTTACTTTTCAACAAGACGGTGCCTCATGCCACACCGCAAAGACAACGATGGCGTGGCTGAAGTCCAAAAAAATCCCTACCATGTCATGGCCGTCCAGCAGCCCGGACTTGTCTCCCATAGAAACTTTGTGGTGGAAAATGAAGAAGAAGTTGCGAAAGGACCCTTCTAGGTCAAAAGCTGATCTTAAGGATAAACTTACCTGTGTCTGGAATGGAATAACCCCTGAAGAGTGTAGGGAGTTAGTAGATTCAATGCCGTTCAGGATCAAAGCCGTTTTGGATGCAAAAGGTGACGCCACCAAGTGGTAGACGTTCTATTCTGCGTCGGTTGAACTGAAGACGAACTTTTTTGCGGGTGATACATTTTGCGAAATAATGTTTTTTTTTTCTTGACTGTGGAAAGTTACATTTTTTTTTGTTGGTAAATAAAATATTATTTATAATCTATATGGTTTATATGTTACATTTTCTACTGAACATCTAGGTCTCCCTGAATTTTATGTTGAAGTTAGGTTAATATTTTTTTTCCCTGGCAGACGAACTCATTTGCATTGGGGCTCGTAGTTGACGCCATATAAATATGTTCACTTTTTCACCTTATGTCATTTTCCTATGTATGTTGGTCCAGGTCTGAACTACGGAGTGTCGGAGCCGCCGTCGCCGTCGCCGCGCTCCGCCCTGAGCCCCACGCACCAGCCCGGCAACGTGATGCACACGCCTAGACACTCGCACCATTATCCCAAGAAAAATGATGATGGTGAGTTATCTACAATTATCAAACACAATTAAGCTTAGTTTGTGTTCAACAACGTGTGAGAACAAGTCCAAGAGTTCAAATAAATTCATTAATTTACGTCTGAGAAAACACAAAAAGTACTAATCGACACCAAAATCTCAACCACTTATGTGGTGAGACATTATCATATCCGCATACTGTCGTAATATAGAATATCATTACTTGAGCTCAAGTATCCTTTACTGAGACACAGATGTCCAGTGCAATGATAAATAATATACTCACGACCACAAACATGTGGCATGCATCGAGACGACATTCCCTAGAGCCAACCAGTAACATGGGGAACAAAATATTCCTTTTTCATTGAAATATATGCTTAATTGGGCACACATGCTCATGTAATTATTTAGCAATTGCAGTTAGACAGGTGTTTTGACAGTTGATGTTCCTATTTTAGTGTCATCATGTTTATTTTATAGAATCTAGGAATTTGGCAGATGTTTAGAATTATGTGTTACATTGTAACTATCTGATGTATTTGTTCAGGTTATTAACTGTGTTTTAAGATATTAGAAACATGGAAAGTATAGACAAGGAAAGTCAACCCCTGATAATGGGACAAGTCTAAGGAAAGAAAAAAATTGTTTCAAACTTATCCGCGCAATCAGAAACACTTAAAATTGATCTTACGATGATTTTTGTGAGTGGCCAAGATTCCGTGCCGCTGAGTGTAGTAGTCAACTCAATCAATAGTAATATATTGATAATTTGTCAAAAATAAGCGAGTTTCAATAAATGTTTTAATTATGTACTTTTTTGTGACAGTTCACGGGTCTACCGCTTCGCTGGTGTCGACTGCGTCGTCGCTGGCTGCCGGCGCTGGTTCCGAAGAAAGACAAGCTCATGAGGTAGTTTTTGATACATTTTTAAATAATTATGTCCTTAAAACTCAAACTAAAACATATTAAATTATACAATTCTGTCAATTGTTTTTATAAAATTTTGTCAATTTGTCAAATTTTGTGTCAAAAGCGAATGGAATTCAGTCCCTTCTAATTTAAAATCTAAGTGCCGGTTGAGTTCGGGATTATTGTAGATAAACTTAGTAACGTCACACACAAGTATAATAAAAGAAACTATTTCGAATCGTAAAGTAAAATAATAAATTTATATGATAGTTAATTACGGTATGTTATGTCCAACAGGTGCGGAAACTGAGAAGAGAATTAGCTGACGCGAAGGAAAAAGTGCACACCTTGACAACGCAGCTTACTACTAATGTACGTACTTGTTGCATTCCCTTTACATTATTTTATATCCTTTAGAGTACTTTTATGGGTCTTAATTTTACAACTTAAAGAGTATTTTTAATGCTCTTTAACCTTGGTAAGTTATAGCTCGTTATTAGGCCACCGATATCGGCGACTGTTTTCGGCTTAAACGAAACAGTTAACCGAATTTGGTAATATACGTTATTAATTTAGTTATACTTCATGGGGGGGGATACAGTAATTGTACTTTAAGAATCATTTATGACAAATCGTTATCTTTAAAAAAAGTATTATCATAGCCTCTCGTTGACACCTTTTAAACAAAAACCGACGTCGAAATCGGTTCAACCGTAAACTGCTGTAGCCAAACTGGAGTTAAAAAGGTTATCGCATCAACGTTAATGATGACAATGTAACTTAAGACGAAGTGGTAAGACCAGAAGCGTAAAACATCGCGAAAGAGTTGTGTTAGAAACAGTTTTTGGATATCAACCGCTAAAATTTATGGAATGATATTCCTACTGTCGTAAAGGTAAAAATATGCTTTGTATTGTTATACACTTCGAAACACGATTAGAGTGATTTGCCTCGATAGAAAAAAATCGTGAAAATCGTAAAAAATCGACATTTTATTGAAATTTTACAGTTTCACGGCGATTGTAAAGAAAAAACAAGTACAAAATTTATATTTTCATAAACCTTACATCAAATCCCATATGGTAGTACAGATGGTTTTTCTCTAAATTGAAGTTAGTTTATTCAATGAAATAAAACATAATTATAGCGCTCGCGTTGACGGTGCTCTAGTCACTCAGTCGGCCGCGGGGCCTTGTTGGGAGTAGACACGTACTGCTTCGTCGCGCACGCTCGCTCTGTACGAACATCGCAAATAATATCTTAGGTGCAGCGCAGACGACAGACTATCCGTGACGCACTTTTTAGTCTGTGAAAATAGAACCTATGTAATTATATGCAGTAACGCACACAACGCGCAAAAAGTCCGGCGCACATAAAATCCGTGTAGCTGACCCGGCGAACTTCGTACCGCCTTAGTGAATGACATTGACATTCGTTACGCGTGTTTTTTTAAATATGCAAAATTAAATGTATATTTTTAAATATTTCTGAGAGATTTTCTTAATATTTTTTTCCGTAAGAACCTATAATAACAACAAAATAATAACAAATACAACAAAAAAAGAATTAATGAAATCGGTCCAGCCATTCACGCGTGATACCGTGACCAAGGAAAACAGGTTTGTCCCACTGCTGGGCAACAATATTTTTAAATGAAATTACCCGAAGGTTCGACACATCTGACCTCCTACATTGACAGTGTCAAATCTTGACATAACTTTGTTTACATAATTGATCTGGGATTTTGAAACATGGTATAGTAATGCAGAATTCTCAACAAATACAATGCCTTCTCAACAAATTCAATGAATTCTCAACAAATTTAACTTTAAAACAAGATGAACAAGAAGACGAACCAGAGGGTTCGCCGCCATCTTGTTTAAAAGTTAATTTTTTTAGTTTTTCTGAAATAACTCGTTAATTTTCAACTTTAGAGCAAAAATGGTCCTATCAAAAGTTGTTGGAAATTTAATTTTCCACAAGTTTGGCCATTATCATTTTTACGCTAGGATCAATATTTGCAGTGTTATACTACCAAGTTTATCCTAGCGTAAAAAAAATTATAAATTTTACGAAAAAATTTAACTTTAAAACAAGATGGCGGCGAACCCTCTACCGGGATTAGTTCGAAAATCGAGATTTATACTCCCAACCACACCCCCCCCTGACGTTTAAAAAATAAATCGCTCCCTGGATTTTTTTTTATTTAAATGTCTGCCCCGACTGCGCTAAGATAACAATACCGATATTACCGATAACACGTCAACTCATTCATACTGATGAAAAATAAATTGGTATCTGTAAAAGACAATACCGATAGCCGATCAAGTGTACGGGGACCCTTATTAGATTTCCAGTAACATAAATTTATAAAAGTGACAGGTCCGCGAACATAAAGCGCGGGGGGAAGATACCTCACCCCTCACAAACGCGATGAGCGTGTTCACACGTCGTCTTAATAATTATGTAACCATCCCAATTGACTCTTAATAACATGATTGACACATAATCCGGATGATACACTGACTTACGGCTAATGTCTACTTATCGAAAGTAGTGTTTACAAAACGAAACGTGATATGACAATCTGTCAAATGTCGTTATTGTTAAGTAGCTGTGATGCGTGAATGAATAAATAAAAGCTTGTGCCCAGTAAGTTTGCTTTTAAACAAGACGAGAACAAGAGTAGACGGCGTAATTTTTATAGGTTAATGGCTAACACTGTTGTTGTGAGCCTAGTTTGTAGACCGTCTAAAGGACTTCGACATGTTAACCATTGACACTTCACTCAACAATATGACACGCCTTTCGAAACACACTCGCATATAAAAATGTCACAACCGGCCACCCATCTAAATAATAGTTGCTCGTAGCTTAACATTCGTAAATAATTTATATTAGTCACTCAGTCAATCTACGACACATGCGCAGTAAAAAAGGGTGTCTTAGAAATAAACAAATCGCATTTACTTTCAAAGCGTTTTAATTTATTCCACTCGCAAACTTACTTGGAAGTAACTCTTGTAATGAGTCTGGCCAAGATCGCATCAAGCAGCCATAGTGTGTCATTGAAATTCAATATTCTCTTTGGACAATAAGTATTTATGTGAAGCTATCTGTATTGATATATCTGTTGACACTTCAATGTTATATGAATCTATACATACAAGTAGTTGCAGATCAAGGTCTTTCAATTTGTTAAGATAAAATATTTTTTAGTCTTTTCTTTTAGAAATAAGATAATTACTACTTGAATACTTGTAATTATAAGTCTTGATTATCCAATTACTCCGAAAAAAAAATTCAATTGTCGCTCGCTCCTATCTCGATAGTCTCAAGATATGGCCACAAGCTTCTTCGAAGTTCCTTCTGTGGTAAACTCGATACTTTTTTCTGTGGTAACCGAATTGCCTCCGTTGCCCTTAATGTAAACAAAAACACTTTTTTGTGACTGGACTCATACGAGTTGCTTTCTTTGCGGTTTTCCAAAGATCATATTGACAGATTCCACTTTCCCTAACCTACTCTATTGAAACCAACAAACATCAGACAAAGTAAATAAATTAGTAGAAGTTGTCTATCAACAAACCACTCGTACAATGTTTTAATTTAAGTGAGCGTGAGAAACAGCACCCAGATTCGAATCTAGACCTAATTGAAGGAAACTATAAATAACATAATAATTACACAGTAACTAAAACGTTTGCCCATATCGGCATACATGTTTCAATGTCCAATCCAACATAATAAGTTTGAAAGTTAAGTTATTATACCGTCTGTACGTCTGCAAGGCAGATAATTTGTAAGACGTGAAAACTGGACTTACATTTGTTAAGGTAGTTGTTAACTCGAACGGATGTAATCTCGCACATTTATTGCTTTCTACTCGCTCTATATTGGGTAGGTATCAGTGGCATGATAAGGCAAGGGATCGTGGCGGGCATGATATGTCACCGGTAGGGGTCATTGTATAATGCGAGTATCTGACTCTGCGATCGCCTAAGACGTTCGGTCGCCCGTTGCTCGCCCATATCTGGTGAGGAATGTATGCCAAATGCCAACTGTCAGTGGTCACTGCATGTCCCAAGTGTTCCGATAAAGCTTCTTAAGGAGCCGTACGTCGGCAGAGTGAATCATGCGCATTGTTTGTGTGAAATCAAGTTGTTCACCGCAAATATACAATTTGTATAATTTATGTGTGGTAAACATTCGCGATAATTACATGCGGCGTTGAATTTTGATGTAGGTGCTTTATAATATTGTGACTGATTCGATTTCCTTTTGCTGCAGCGCAAATTTACTCCTAAAGATAGAAACTAAACTCAAAAGTTTTTGTATTTTTTTTTCTCCTATTATCCTTATTCTACCAGAATTACTCGCCTAAAGATGTAGATTCTCGCTTATTAAAGCCACTTAGTACATAATTATGTCTTCTGTAAACCCACAAGAACCTCATTCAAAAGATTTAAATAAATTAAGTCAATGTCTAGGTACCGAGAAATCCTTATTATACATATTAAATATTCATTAATTCAACTAATACACACATACAAATTATATAATACATTTGTGTCTTAATTTATAATGTTTGGAATGTTTCCGATTTGAATTTAAATTGTTACGAATGCATTTGTTTACGACTAAGTTTACGTGATAATCTGGTTCTGTACGAATTTTCACACGGCATGAATGGAGTTTATTAATTCGTAAATATCATTCTGTTTATATTTCCATAAAAGATTAGGGATATCGTAAAGAAGAAGAGTTTGAATGCATTAATATTTTTATGTGTTGTGAAACAACCATTAGTTTTTTTGACATAATACTTTTACGAACAAATAGTGATTTAGCAAAGCTTAGACAGCAAAAAGTTTCGATAGCTAATGTTTATAATATCGTTAATGATCGTATAAAATAACAGTTCATTGATTACATTGGCTCACGTTCAATGTGATGAACAAAGAAAACGGCGTTTTCAATGAGGCTCTGTTGTTTTCATGTTTTTGTCCGACTAATTCAACCGCTTGGTAAAGCATCGCCGCCATAAATTATTCAACACGTGAAACCGAACGGCTATCGTCGTTCTTGCGACGCCATTGTGTAGTTTTGGAACGTTTCTTGTGATTTACTCTGCCTCGGGACCAATACATCATCCTTCTTTGAAA